>CP114500.1:7210000-8530000 GCA_027186245.1 Coriaria nepalensis | reverse complement strand
CCAATTAGCAATTGCATTCATGGGACCCTCCATATATATCAATAATTAGATCATGATCATGATGATGATCAACTTCTATTTACTCTTAGAGAAAAAAAAAAAGAAAAAAGTAATGCACATTATTCACATGCATGCAGCTAGCCATGCACTGTACTGAAATAGCTAGGCCACCATGCCATGCATGCCTGCATGCATATATAGTACTTCACCCTCGCATTAAATTCATAACCTCAGACGTACTCTAAGAGAGAGAGAGAGAGAGCGAGAGGGAGAGAGAGGAAACATGGGACTGCACTCATGCTGTAACAAGGAGAAGGTGAAGAGAGGGCTGTGGTCTCCAGAAGAAGATGAGAAACTCGTCAACTACATTTCTGCCCATGGCCATGGCTCATGGAGCTCTGTCCCTAAACATTCAGGTTATATCTCGTAATATATATACATATATGTATATATATGCGTGTATGTATGTATGTGTTTGGTTCTTCATTTATGTTTGATAGTATTGATTGTACGTGGTTGATGCATGCATGCAGGCCTGCAGAGATGTGGAAAGAGTTGCAGACTAAGATGGATAAACTATCTAAGGCCTGACTTGAAACGAGGAAGTTTTTCTACCCAAGAAGCCTCCCTCATCCTTGAGCTCCATAGCATTCTTGGCAATAGGTTATTATTTTGATTTAACTCCTTGTGATTATTGTTAAGTCTTTATATATTAATCACTTTGATGTTTAATAATTTACTCGATCGGCAGATGGGCACAGATAGCGAAGCATTTACCGGGAAGGACAGATAATGAGGTGAAGAACTTTTGGAACTCGAACATAAAGAAGAAGATTATGTCGTCTCATGGTCATGGTGATCATCAAAATCATTATCAGAATCCTGATAATCTCCATTATCATGACCCTGCAGCTATTTCTGTTGATCCTAATTTGATGATGATGATGATGATGTTATGCTCTCAACAAGATCATCATCATGACCTTCTTCATAATAATCACCTTCCAACTCCATTACTACCAGAACCTACAAATTTTAACCAGCCCTGCATGCTCATGCCCTCTACGATGATTTCACCATCATCATTATCATCATCATCCACTAGTTACTTTAACGATCCCACATGGCTATTAGATCATCATAATTATTATTCCATTAATGACCATGAGATGATCAATCAAATTAGTTGCAGCTATATGATAAATGAAGAGACTCATGCAACTACGATCATGCCCGATCCCGGCCTTGGCCTCGTAACGACACGTAATTGTTCAATACCATCCGCTTTGAGGGAAGATGATCGTCATGATCATGAGTTTGATCCAGTACTTATTAACAAATTGGCATGTCTTTCACCTCAAGCTTCTTACTACGATCATCATCTTCTTCTAAATGGTGTTCCTTTCAACCAAATGGAGTACGTGGAGGCCGCCTTGATGCCTCAGTTCCCGCCATCTTCTTCCTCCTCTTCTCCTTCTTCTCCGTCATCCTCTAATTTACAGCTCTCGCCATTATTTTCTGCAGACCGGCCCTATTAAATATGTTCATGATATATATATGTATGCATGAGTGCCTTATATAATTAATATATATATATATACATATAGCTAGCTACTTCCTCTATCAATTGTCATGAAATTAAGCCTTTAGAAAATGGCCGGAAAAGAAATGTAAGTCAACTTCGTTCAATGTACGTAAATGAGTGCAATTTTTTTAGTTCATTTTATCAGCCAAAAAAGAAGGCGTATCTTTGTAAGAGGAAAGGTGCTTAAAGTCAACTCCAGTTGTCGTTTTCTCCATCGGCCTATTCTGGCATATAAGCTTAAAAGGCTTACGAGATCGACCAAGTCGGCGAGACATCGTTATTGACTTCTAAAATCTTTAGGTCAAAGAAGAGAAGGTACAAAAGTTGCATTAGGTGAAAGAAAGTGAAATGACAAGGTAAGAGTCAATAAGTAAAAATTGGGTCACAAATCATAATCTTCCCAATTTTTTTAAAGTAACGAGAGAATAAGTCAACAGAGAGTGGCATTTCTAAAAACATGCCCGCAGGCCTGTCAGCCTGGCCAAGGTTAAAAAATGGCTAAAGGAACTACATGAACTATTTTTTCTCTACAACACCAACCGGGGTATAATGTATATCGAGATCAGGAACGGGACCGGGACCGGGACTGAGAAGTAAATCAGAGGAGAAAAGCAATAGAAAATAGCAAAAGCAACAGAAATCCAGTGTTGTAGTTTTTCTTTTACTGATGTATGATCAGACTGCATTTACCAAATAAAAGAATTAAAAGAGAAAAAAAAGACATCAAGAACGTCTAATGTACACAATCGTGTCGGTAACTTTCATTGCTTTCGGTGAAGCGCGGTAGAGATCCAATCAGAGGTAGCCGTTTGGATTTCCAACTCGGCGTTAGGGGAAAGAGAGAGAGGGGTGATTGCAACCTGCAATTAAGAGCATCAATTCATTAGATCGTAATCAAAACTCAAAATCTAAGACCAACCAGTGCACATTTACCCTGTTTCTTTAATTTTCATAGGGGAAAATACTACATAGTGATCTTTGTAAGATTTCTCATATATAGCAACTGAATTAACAACCCATTCTAAAGAGGGGGAAAAGAAATCGACACATCAACTTACAAATCCACTTTCAAGAGCCCGGAAATCAAGGTCATCATCAACATGATCGTGCTCCTTATCCAGAAACTGCAAAAAAGGTGTATCCAACATCATTAGTAGTTTGCACCAAGAGTTTCTATATGCCTACATGAGATTACAGAGAACTGATCTATGTTCAGGCAATCTAATTACTCAGAATATTCTTACAAGGAGCAGTTTCTATAATAATTTTGCAGTTTCTCTATTATTAGATTCATTTTGCCTAATCTAATGACTAACCCAATGACTCCCAAACAGATCAAGGACTCTCTGAAATTGATTCCAAAGAATCCTCAAGTCGAAAGTACCTCTAGCCGAAAGTACTTTTTCACCCTCTCTGATTCAGATTTTGTTGCTGCTCCAACTGATTCAATCTCCACATTTTTCTTCTGTGTGGTCATCCGGCGGGCTGCACCCTGAGAGCAAGAGAAGGATACAATCAAAACAAAAATAATGAATCAAGAGGAGAAAAAGTACAAAAGGAATCAAAATAAGAAGAAAGTGGCATGGTTTGCAGGAAGAGCTACGTACAGCAGCAGAGGCATCCCGGCCAAGCTGTGCCAGCTGGAGACCAAGGCTTTGTTGATTGGACATGAAATGTCCAGCTGGGTACCGGTTCACAGGAACAGCTTGCCAATTAGGAATTGATCTCCATGTACTTCGCTTAGTCAGTTTAAATCCCTGAAGAACAAACATTTTAAAACCAAACAGATCAACAAAAGGAATAGGTTGACGATTTAAACTTCAATATAACTGTTTGCAATGTGTATTGCCGGAAATTGAATGAAAAAAATAGCCAAAAACTATAAGATAAAACAGTAAAACATTGATAAATTAATACTGTTAGGACTAATAAAATCTATTAATTTTGCGAAATTCTAAATAATCAAGAAAATTTAACACATTATTCTCAAGTTGGGACTGAAAATATATATTATTTAATCGAGGTTATTAATTTATCGAGGTTCTACAATTATGTCCTCAAGTATGTCATAATGAGTAGCGCCTTGACCAATCTGACAAACAATAGTTTTAACTAAGTGTCTGCATATAAATTATACCCAATAGTTTTGGCTGCTATTAAGCCATGATCTGAGAACTTGTAATCACACCTTGTTTGCTGAAGGAGAAGTGGGAATTTCAATGCTTAGAGAGCAACTTTTGGGGAAATCTCCTTTTGCAATATCCCTGATGGCGGCATTTATCAAAGGCAGACAAACAGAAACTGCATCTTGAAAATCACTCTCTTTACTTTCATCCTTCTTCCTAAAGCAGGTTACATAACAGCAAAGACTTAGTAACTGATACTAGCAACTAACAAGTAAGCAAAAATTAAACACTAGGTGGCATTAGGATCTTTACTAACCAGTTCAGTGATATTGACAATGATGGTACACCAGAAATTAATGCTTCTCTAGCTCCAGCAACAACACCTGAGTAAAACCTGAAAGATTTAAATCAACAGAAAACAAACACAATTGTCGGAACCAGAGTAGAGCAAGTCGTTAAACGGATAAGATACTGGTATAAGCATACTCAGCATATCAAATCGGAACCTTTCACAGATGAATAAATTATCAAAACAGGGTAACTTACATGTGATGCCCACAGCTTGATCCCCGATTAATTCCACTAATTACCTGAAAAACATTTCATACATAAATCATTCATAATGTTAACAACTAATAGATATACAAATCCCACCAACCGAAACATATATAGATACTAACCATTACAGGATTTGACCAAGAAAAAAGTGCCCCAGACAAAGCTAATGAAACACAATCCACAGGGGTCCCTTAATAAATAAATAAAACAAAAACAAAAACAAAAAAAACAAACAAACATCAGCCACATCATTACTCCATAGTGTAAATGTTACAATCTCAAATTACTCAAATTCATCATATGATCAGATAGAAACAACTAACCAGAGACTTCATAGGCAGTGGCACCATTAATATTAGATAAGCTTACAGCAATGGTCTCTTGAAGAGTCATAGAATGACCAGAACCTGATTTGTCTCTACAACAAGAACCATAGAACTATAATACCAGCTCTGGAAATGAACAAATTCCACATTTTTTCATGTTTCAAAATTAAATTAGACACATCAAGATTTGGAGAAAAAAAAAACTGATTAGAAGCACGTTGTACCAAATGGGAAAAAAAAAAAAAGATAGGACCACTAAATTGAGGACAACCGACATTACCAAATGGAACAGAAAAAACAAAAAAAATGGAAGTTTTATTTTTAATGGAAAACTCACGATTGCGGAGCGCAGACTTGGACGTTGTATAATCCTTCACGAACCAGAGCTTCGACGAGGTAAGTAAGCCCAGGGGAGTCGATCCCGTCGCCATTGGTGACCAAAACAATGGGCTTCGAACTAGCTATAGCGTCTACGATAGTATCATGAGGAGCCGAGGTGGAAGAAGAATGATCAGCGGCGTGTTCTTCAGCAGCAGAAGCAGCGCCTTTCCGGCTGAGGAGAACTCCTTGAAGATTGGCAACCAATCCCGGCGGCAATAAGTTGGGCTTGTTGGCGGAAGAAGAAGTCATATAGACAGAGATGCGGAAGAACAGGGAGAGTGATGATTGCTTCGGAGGTGGTGGAGAAATTTGGGGAAGAAGGTTCAGGTAGCAGAATCAGGATTCATAACCCTAGAGAGAGAGAGAGAGAGAGAGAGAGAGAGAGAGAGAGAAGGAGGGGAGAGTAATAAAACGGTGAGGCTGAAAGTGAAAAGGATGGAGTGGCGAGAGAGAAGGGATAGAAAGGAAAGCCGGAAAGGTCGTAGACCGCTTCGAACGGCGTTACTTATTCTTCTTTACAGAAAACAGTGGAGAGAGAACAGAGAAAAGTTTAGAGAGAGAGATTATAATTCAAACACCTACAAATGGTTAATACCTGTCAACAACAACAACAACGTAATCAAAATCAGGCCGGCTTCTGAGCTGTTTTGTCTTAAGGAAAAAAAAAAAAAAAAAAGAAGAAGATGGGATTATGATCCGTTTAAACGCTTACGTGTCAAATTACTATTTGGTAGAAAAGAAGTAATGTCACCGCCGGCCCCACTTTTTAACCTTTTTGCCAGATTAAATTAAACAAACAAATAAATTAGTTCGTGGTGAAGTCAATAGCAGTTGGGGGCCTTTGGACCCACTCCCTGTTGTTTTATGATGAGGATGTCTTTCCGCCGCTTCATGTTCAATTAACTTCGTAGACCGAGTCTCATCATCTCCCTCCTCTTTAAGAATTCCTGTATTCTTATTATCACAAGTTTTCGTATATTACTATTAAAATATTTTAAATTAAATTAATATTTTTAAAAATATTATCTATCATAATTATAATTTATCTTATAAATTTTGATTAATCTAAATAAATGATGCCGGACCATGTGTATAGATTATTTCATGATTAATGTTTTTTTTTTTTTTTTTTTAAATTTTAGGCCGGATCCAAAAAGGACGTGGCTGTCACGTTATGGAATTATGCTTTCCTCTTCTGGAATCTCCATTTTAAAAGACAGTTCTTATTTTCGCTCCCCTTTTGGACCTATCTTTTTTACTGTTTATTTCGCCATGATAACTTAATTTGAAGATTGATCATATGGGCCTTGGATTAATTGGGTCAGAGCCCATGGGCCCATATGGTACATGGACGAAACATCACAAACGTACTCAGCCCAGTTTAGGTTAAAGAGATTTTAATGTATTTAGGGTTTATAAGGGTTTTCTTCGTGTTCCCTCCTTGTTAGGTTTAAAGTTTAGCGCGAAATTGTAGCAGTTTCTTCCCACGTCAAGTAATTCTGAAAGATTGCGCGGATAGAGCTTTCGATTTCCAGATGGATCATTTCGTAGAGCGGAGGCAATTCGATGGTCAATTGGAAGTCTTTAGTGGAGAAGAATTTCAGGAAGAACAACAGTCTCATGGAGAATTTGAGCGGCAGGCGCAACCTGATAGGCAGCTTGATTCTGAACAGGAGAGTGGAGTAGTGGATGCTGGAAGCGGTGAGGATAAGCATTCGACGAGTAATCATGATTCTTCTAGAGGGTTAGTTTGTACCCCAAAAAAAGGGTCTATATTTGGGTTCGAAAATTCAAAACTTGATTCTTTTGAGTGACGTTTTCGTCTTTCTTTTGTGGTAGAAAACTTTTCGTCGGAGGCGTTTCTTGGGAAACTACTGAAGGTAGGCGTTCATGAAACCAACTATGAATTGATTTATTTTATTTCTACTTGATTTAATGATGAAAGATAACTTTTTGGGATTATGATCGTACTTTCCGCCATGTTCGTTCTGTTAATATTTCTCTAACATTGAACCTTTCTTTTTTCTTTTTTTCTTTTTTTTAAATAATCATTTTGGTCACGAAGAAAAATATACCTTATCTTAAATTACAGATGATTTTGGAACTAATGTTTATCTTTACTAGTATACTTCACCTCCTCACTGTGTTCTTACGGGATTCGAGTTTCGTATTCAGAAGCATTTTCCCATTACTTTTCCCAGTATGGGGATGTAGCAGATGCAGTATTAATGAGGGATAAACTTTCTGGAAGGCTAAGAGGATTTGGCTTCATAACCTTTCTTGATCCCGCAGTTGCTGACAAGGTTTTGGAGGAAGACCATGTCATAAACGGTAGAGCGGTAAAATTTTCTATATCTACCTATATGACATGATATTCTGATAAGTTTCACTTAGCTCAGTTTCTTTTCAATCATT
The DNA here is from genome assembly GCA_027186245.1 of Coriaria nepalensis. Lineage (NCBI taxonomy): Eukaryota > Viridiplantae > Streptophyta > Magnoliopsida > Cucurbitales > Coriariaceae > Coriaria > Coriaria nepalensis. The sequence goes on along the minus strand of CP114500.1, from coordinate 8,522,609 downwards.
GATCATGAAATTTTTTCTCCTTACCAGGTCGAAATCAAGAGGACGCTTCCTAGGGGTGATATGAATATAAACACTGTATCAAGAACTAAGAAAATCTTTGTTGGTGGAATACCATCATTCTTGACTGAAGGTATTGTTTATAATCCACTGACCCATTATAACTAAGTAGTTAATCTTGAAATTAAAGAAGAGTACTTTTTTTTTTTTTTTAATCATTTGGTTTTAAACTGTGCAGACGAGTTAAAGGAATACTTCTCTGTTTTCGGTTTGGTTGTTGAGCACCAGATCATGTTTGATCGTACTACCAGGAGGTCTAGAGGATTTGGGTTTGTCACTTTCGATAGTGAAGATGAGGTTGATAAGCTTTTTTCGGAAGGCATGCTCCATGAACTGGGAGGCAAGCAGGTAAAATTCAACGAACAAGTCAAACTAAAACCGATCTGATTTTCTCTTTCCTAATCTAATAAAAATCACTGCCTCTGACCTGATTATTTAGGTGGAAATAAAGCGGGCAGAACCTAAAAGAGCCAGTGGAGACAGTTTCCGTGGTGGTGCTGCAGCTGAACATACTGGGAATTGGATTAATGGTGGTGGGTATGGTGCTTATGGCTATAGCGGTGGTTATGGTTGTTATGGAGGAAGCTATGGTGTGAACTATGCTCATCTCTATGGTGGTTACAGTGATGGTTTCGGCGGGTATGAACATGGTGGGTATGGATTCGGATACGGTGTGCCTCCCATTTATGGGAATGCTAGATACGCAGTGAATGGCTACGGCAATTCTAGTTCCATGACAAGATATCATCCATACTGGAACAACTTGTGATCTTATTTTGTTTGTTTGTTTGTTTTTTTTTTTTTCTGATTTTTCCTCTCTTCCATTGGATATCATTCTTTTTCTTGTTCCTCCTTCTGGGCATTTTTAAATTTCAAAAAATAAAAATAAAAATAAAAATTGTGAAAATAAATAATTCAACCATGTGTGTAATCAAAGTCATAAACTTCATTCATTGCCTGTGTATAACATAACATACGCGTCGAGAATTCTCAGAACAACAATCTTATTCTTAGAAATGAAAAACAAAATAAGTCAATATGTGTCGCTTTCTGTTTTGAAACAAATGAGTTACCATTTGATGAATAGAAGTTGAACCTTCTTAGTCTCTTCTGTAAGAATGGAACAAGTTATTTAGCTGATCTGGGCTTTGGCCAAGCTCCAAGCACTCAAGTTGGTGATGGTCACGTCCTGAGTTCCATTGTTGAATGCATACAAGCGAACATTCCCTCCGACCGCCATTGTTGGATATACTCTGGCTGTTATCACCGCTCTCCCTTTCCCGCCAAAGCTCTCAACGATCGAATGATCTATCTGTTAATGCAGATAATAATTAATAAAAAACAAAAAACAAAGAACACTATAAACTAATTGGCCATAGCTACTCACCAAACTTCTGAGAGATATTTTCTCACGAACGGGATCTATGTAAAGGAATGCACCATATGTCGTCTTGTCGTTACTTTCCTTCAGAGACGACCTGTCGTTCCCCCCCCACCCCCCACAAAGACAAAAATGTTTGTTATTAATTTTATATTTTTGATAATAATAATAATAATATATAAAAAGAGCTGGGACGTGCGTGCCTGCTTTGATCACTGCAGAAGAGCACCACATGTTGACTCTGACTTTTGAATATTCTAAAGAAAACCGCCGTATACTCTTTCAACCCTTCCGAAGCCAAGACCAGAAGCCCAAATGGGCCCACCCCTCCTTTATTTCCTGCTCCCTTTTTGCTGCATATCAACTGTGGGTCCCTCCAACTCGGATCCAGCTCCTCCGCATTTTTCAATAGACTCACCTTGAACGAAACCTCTACGTCAGCCTGTGCGGCTGCGACCCCGTTGATTTCCACCACCGAACCTCCCTTCACCACCTTGTCAACCACATCAACTCTTCCACGTCGGAGTTTCTGTATTTCTACTATCGGCCACTGCACCAACTGCTTCCCCTTCTTATCCAGCCAAACAGTCCTCGGAATTGTCTTCACGGTTTAGCATATATCAGTATCCAAACAGATTGTAAACAAGTAAGAGAAATAATCATAATTATAATCACTTACATGAACTCCCGACCAACCCTTCTTGATATCATCGTCAACGCTGGAAGACTCGTTGACCCAGCCCAACAGTATTCTCCTCTTCTTCGACACGTCGAAGAATGTCTTCGACGCGTAGTATTTCCCGTAGTCGTATCTTAATCCGGTATATCCCTCGACCTGCCCCTTATCCGGGATATACTTATCCTGGGTAAGGTTATATATCCCTATCGTGTAATGATCGTGTTTAGTGTCGTCTAAGCTCACTTTAAGCACGTGCTTCACGAGGGGCCCAGTTACCGACGTGTCCACTCCGACCGAGGATTTGATTGAAACCGGGTAGAAATCAGGACACTCCCACATTCCAGTGTTTGGAGCCGAGTGTAGTGGATGCTTGGCTTGAACCCAGTGAGTGAAATCCCTGCTCCAGAAGAGGATAGCTAATCCCCGATGGTCTTTTTTACTTCCGATGATGACTCTCCATCTTTTGTCCGTGCCGAGCCAAGCGGTGGTCGGGTCTCTAAACGAGCTGGAGTTGATGTGGTTGATGGAGTTTGGGGCCATGAGTGGGTTTGACGGTAACTTGACCCATTCTGTGAGAAACGGGTCGGATAGGTTTTTGGGCCAGGCCAGGTTTTGGACTTGTTGGTTTTGCGGGTTAATTCCGGTGTAGAGGATGGCGGGTTTGTTGCCGAGACGGATGGTGGCGGAACCGGACCAGCAGCCGTTGATATCGGACGGCTGTGACGGGTAGATGGCTGGATGGTGTGGGGTCCAGTTAACTAGATCCGTTGATGTGGAATGGGCCCACACTATGTTGCCCCAGACAGCTCCCTTTGGGTTGTATTGGTAGAAAAGATGGTAGATTCCTTTGTAAATCATTGGTCCTATAAAATAAATAAAGCAGTGAAAAAAAAAATCATTTAAATAATTAAATTAAAATTACAAAATAATAAATAAATATATTCATTTACCATTAGGATCTGCAAGTCGGAGCAATATTTGTGGATTCCATTATTTGTACAAAAAGAAAAAGAAGAAAGGAATTAGAATCTGAAGATTTAATTTCACAGAAAAATAAAGAGAAGAAGAAGAAGAAGAAGAAGAAGTACCATTGATCCAGTTTTCGGGAGGTTGAAAATGATAGGCAGTTCTGTAAGGTTGAGAGAGAGAAAGAGAAGGAGAAGTTTGAGCAAGATTTCTGTAAACATGGTGAGAGGCATGGAGCTGAAGAAGAAAGCCAGAATGAGCAAAGAAGAAGAAGAAGAAGAAGAAGAGAAGGGAAAGAAGAAAACGTGATGGCGAGAGGATAGTGATGATCATCATGGCAGTACAAGGTAGAAGATAGTAAGAACGAATATGTGTAAATAGTGTATTTATATGCTACCCAAAAAAAGAAGAAAAAAGCAGAAAAGCTTTGCTGGCTTATTAATTCTATACGTATATTACTTTTTTTCAGACCACAACAAAAAATTTATGACCAATCGAAAAATCCAACAACTCAAGTAGTTAGGTCCACGTGAATATTAATATTAATAATATTAATAATAATAATAATAATAATTACTAATTAGATTTAAATCCGCATTAATTAATTAATGACTTTATCACAAAAATAATAAATAAAATCTACTTTAAATAATACACTTATTTATTGAAAAGTGTTGCTAGATCCAACAATGAATTTAATTTATTTTTTTTTCATTTTTTTTTAATTGCTAATCATCTTAGTTTAGCTAGGTTTACGGCAAATCCATGTTGAGACCAAACACGACATCGTTTCGGATCTTGATATTTCATGAGAAGAAACAAAATTAACACAATGTACGTACATCTTATCTCTACTTAAACCCCAAAAGTAACTTTTATTAAAGTAATTTATTTTTTTGCGTCTTTTCATTTTTTACAGTTCGTTTGTTCTGTTAGGTTTTTTTGTTTTTCTTTTTTTCGAGTCAAAAGATATGGGCTGTCATAACTTTAAACGCGGACCTCGTTGGTCTTGAATTAGATTACGTATTTTTTTGAGTCATAAATTATGGGTTAAAAAGTTAAGTAATGGGCCCAGTTCATGGAGTCTCAATCCACATCCACGCAATAAGCGGACTAAAGCCCAAATATATGTAACCCGGCCCACTGAGACACGTTTCGAACGCCGCCCATTCTGACTCTTCCTCCACCTATCCTTCTCCAATGTCATTCATTATTCACATCCGATTCCATATATCCAAAACTCAGTAAGAATACGACGCGTCGCTTTCACGTGCGTGTCCCGTGTTTGTAATAACATGCATGCTCCTTATGCTCTCTCCTCTTACAAAAGTCTCTACCTATCATTTTTAATACTATACTCATTTCAATTTTCTTCACTTTATTTTTTTATTTTTTTATTTTTAGTAAATAATTTATTTATAATTTCTACCCAAAAAAAAAAAAAAAAAAAGAAGAAGAGAAACTTACCTCTTAGGAAGTGATCATCATGTTTCACATGATTAACCGCTGATTATAGCCGGACATATTTTGGTCAATCATTCAGAGCGGGGCCCATCTTGCTTTTTGGTGTGCCGCTCGTGAACACTAGCTACTGGCTACAAGCTTCATGCACACAACAACAAAACATGAAAACTAATGAGATTAGTTGTTAATTAATTACACTTAATAATGCATTATACTGTAATTAATTATTAAAAATGAATTGTTAATATTATTTAAATTGAATGGATGAGCTGGCTGGAGAGCATAATCTGAACCCTGGTCATGCAAAAAAAAAATGTAAGAATAAGAACAAGAAAATGACAAAACAGATAATATATATTCTTTGTTTATTTCCCCCATTTGCTCTAAAGTTAAAAGACCTTGTTGGTTTCCCATTTGCCCACGTTAAGTATTAATTAAACAGATGAAGTTTGCACTACTTAAGCAGCTTGTTTAATTAACTTAAACATACTCTTAATTAAGTTTTGTAATGCAGAATAGTGATCTGTTCTTACGTGGTTTCTCATATCTATCATCTTTTTAATAACTTCTGAGAGATTCAGAAACAAGAATGGGGGGAAAGATGGGAATGATCAAGAAAAAGGTTTTAGCAAAAAGAACGTTATGGTTAAAGCTAGCTATAGCGAGGTAGACAAATTATATGATAAACAAATTTTTGCCTTCTTTTTCATTTGTTTTGTTTTTTTAAATGGATCTAAGGTCTGGGAAGGAGAAAACAGTAGAAAAGACAGAAAGTGCAACGTCAGAGTTAGCCGTAGGGTTGCTCCTTTGCCTTCTTGTGGCCGCTCTCTCCCTCTTTCTCTTTCTCTCTCTGTCGCTGCTTATCATCTTTTTGAACTCTGGTTTTCTTCTTTCTATCTGGATTGTTACTCACAGAGAGCTTAAAGAGCTCTAGGTATTTTCATCACATCTCTCTCTCTCTCTCTCTCTTTCTCTCTTCTCCTTCTGAAGTTTTTTGGAAGCAAGCATGTAATAGCTCTAGGTATTTATTTATTACTTTTGTTGCATATTTGTGTGGCTATTATTGTTGGAGGGTTTCTTTCTTTCTTGGTATTATCAACAACTAGGTTAATAATATAAGTAATAATAATAATAATAATAATGATAATAAGTGTTAATTATTATTCTTGTTTTTCTTTTTTCAAACCATGTTCATGAAGACGAGCAGCACCAAAAACTTGCTTGTTTAGACTTTATAGAGGATCTGGTTCACTTCTCACTTTCTCACTTCATTCAAAAAAAAAAAATGAAAAGAAAAAAAGTCACAAAACAAAACACAAACTGTCTTCTGGGTTGGTTTCAAATCCTATAAGAAACCATCCAAGCATTTGTCTTCGACTCTTCTGTTTCTACTTTTTATAAGTTCATATTTATTTTTTGTTGTCTTAATATAATCAATACGTTTTTGTTTTTGTTCCTGTTTTTTTTAAATAAATTTTGTCCATATCATATGAAACCAAGATCTAATAATTAGTCCCATAAAACTTCTATATCTAGAAAGATCAAAGCAAAGAGAAGAAGAAAGATGTCGAATTCAACTTCAGCATCAGCTGATGATCATCAACAAACTGCAGCAACTGCTTCAAATTATGGAACCGATGATAATAACTTTCCTCCACAATACAATTTTTCTACTTCTCTACCTCAAACAAGTTCTGATCAACCTCCATTAAAGAAGAAGAGAAACCTTCCAGGAAACCCAGGTTAATTAATTAATTCTCTACCAGAAAGAAAAAAAATAAGATCTTTTTTTTTTTGTTTCTTCCTTTCTTCATATTTTAATGTCTTATCTAATATTGTTTTGTAAGCAGACCCAGAAGCAGAGGTGATAGCTTTATCACCAAAAACACTTCAAACAACGAACAGATTCATATGTGAGATCTGCAACAAGGGTTTCCCAAGAGAACAGAATCTACAGCTTCATAGAAGAGGGCACAATCTGCCATGGAAATTGAAGCAGAGAGCAAGCAAAGAGGTGAGGAAGAAGGTTTACGTTTGTCCAGAAGTTGGCTGTGTTCATCACGATCCTTCTAGAGCGTTAGGGGACTTGACTGGGATTAAGAAACACTTTTCCAGAAAGCACGGTGAAAAGAAGTGGAAATGTGACAAGTGCTCTAAGAAGTACGCGGTTCAATCTGACTGGAAAGCTCATTCTAAAACATGTGGCACTAGAGAGTACAGATGTGATTGTGGAACTCTCTTCTCTAGGTAATTAATCAACTAAATACTTAATTTAGCTTTATTTATTACCTTGTTCATGTCTTTTGGTAATAAAATTTTGATGCCACACTCATCTGCATTGATTGCAAGTTTCCTGAAAGTTTGGAAGCTTGGTATCAATTCTGGTCTAAATTGTGACTTGGGTCTTCATCTATTTGTCTAGAAACTTTTTATCTTACAGTCAAGTCAAAGTAAGGTTAATGCAGATGTTAGTTTCAAATTGACAAACTCAATGCTAAGAGCTAACCTTCTTTAAGAGTGATCCTAAGTTAGTGATTAGGGCAACGTTAAGCTTGGGATTTGTGCTAATTACCTTTTTCAAAAACTGGTCTCATTTTCATGTATACACACTTTGATATGGTGTAAAAGTAATACATTGGTAAAGGAAAAGCAGTGCATTTTTATTTATTGACAATGTCAGAATGAAGTTCGTTTTGACATGTTAGTCTTTCACGTATTATTTTCCATGTTTTTGTGTGTTTTTGTTTATTTAATTTTCGGTCTTGTTCATTTGCAGGAGGGATAGTTTCATAACTCATAGAGCATTCTGCGATGCATTGGTAGAGGAGAGTTCGAGAGCCACAACAAGCACTACCTCCTGCATGATCACTTCTTCTTCAAACCCAATACTTCTCTCCACCTCTTCTTCATCACTAACTCTACCACATCATCAGTTTCTTAATCCCAGCCATGATCATCAGCATCAGCATCAAAACCAATTTCCCTTAAAGAAAGAACAGCAACAGCAAGATCATCATATCAACATTCAGCTCATGCCACCATGGCTAGTCGATCACAGTCTTCTTCCCTCATCATCCTCTTCAATTTTCTCAACCACCGCCGCCGGTGCTACTAACAGTAGCGAAGGATTAGTAGATAAAAAACAAAACCCTAACCCTAATCACGTGGGTCCCACAATCATTAATAATAACTACCAAATGCAGCAGCAGCAGCAGGCTGCAGCCATGTCTCAGAAGAATACTCAAAATAATATGAATATGATGATCTCTCCGCACATATCAGCCACTGCCTTGTTGCAGAAAGCAGCTCAAATGGGTGCAACACTTAGTGCCAGGTCAGCTTCCTCTCAAGCCCCCGTCTTGACCAGCACCAGCGCCACCGACACTACTACTACTACTACTACTCCGAACATCTCCTCATCACGTGATCATGATCATCAGTCATCTTCTTCACGTCACGTTCCTGCTTCAAACTCCGCTACTGCTTCTGGACTTCTTAGTTACAATGAGATGATGATGATGAATTCTGGGTTGATAATGGGTCCTACTAGCAGTACTATTCATCACGAACCTTCTTCTTCTTTCGAGTTGGCTTTGCGTGGTATTAGTGTTGGCGGAAATTATGAAGGTATGACGAGAGATTTCTTGGGACTTAGACCTCTCTCTCACACTGATATTCTCACCATTCATGCTGCTTTTGGTAACTGCATTAATACAACTCCTAATACTAGTAACAATAATGGCAGTGTTACTACTACGAATTCACAGATCAGTAGTACTACTCATCATCAGGTTAATCATGATCATGATCATGATCACGATCGAACCCATAAATCTCCATGGCAAGACAGTAAATTTTAATGTATATATATTATAAATGGGCATCGGTAGAAGTAGTTTATAGTGTTATTATTACTATTATTTTATTTTTTTTGTTGTTCTGAAGCTTTCCCGAAGGGATTGACAGTGACCATTTTGTTTAATTTATGTTCATGTCTCAATGTTTTTCATGTGTACGTAGTTATTTTTACTAGTTTAATTAATTAATTAATTAATTAATTTACATATTTGTTTGTTCTATATTCATTTGTTTATTTATTAATTTATTATAATTCCCGCCAAATGAAAGTTTTTGGCTAAGGTTTTTGTCCACAACTCTTACTGATCGTCATTACATAGCAAATTATGCATCGATTGTTCAGCAATTATTTAGTCATTTTCATCTACACAACAATTATAGAACCAGTAGATAGATATATGGGAATAATAATCTTATTAGACCAAACATGATGATGCCATAGTGAAGAGAAAGACAAAATCATTTTAAAAAATAAAGCGGAAAAGAATGGTTCATAAAATTCAATCAATCAATCCATCACGTGTCTACAGATGCTTCAAACTAAATACTTCAAAGTCAAAAACAAAACAGCAGTGCTTTGATCTGACGTTATCCATAGTAATTTGAAAAACAAAATTGAAATCAACTATTATGAACAAAGAACTTTGAATACTCCATTATAGAAGAGAAAAAGGATTTAAAGAAGAAAGAACAATTTATGTTTTTATGTGTATTCTCCTGCAAGTACATCAATTATGAGTATGAATTTAACTACCTCTCTCAAATCAAAAGGAAATCCAAAGATGGAGAAGACGGATTCTAATGATGTTTTTACTTCAATTGTAACCCAAGTGTAGAGCACAAATTTTGGGTGAAGCTTATTTACAGTATACTTCATATTGATCATAATTTCTAAGAACATTAGCTAGTCTTACTAAGAGTGGAAGTGTATAAGAAAGATATTATATTATTCGAGAAATTTTAAATGCTGTCGGAGTAAAGAATCGCCGATAAGAATATTCTAATGCGTTGTAAAATTTGATGATACCATGAATCGCTAGAAACACGGACTCGTCCTAAGAGAATTTCTCATCGACATCGTCTCGTGTTTAAACTTCAAACTTTTGGCCAAGAAAGAAATAATAATGACAACTTTTACTTTTAAACTTTTAACATAACGATCAAGGCTAGATCGATTTTCTTCCCCCTTTTTCTTTTTTTTCAAATAAAGGAAAAGTGAAAGGAAACAAGCAAAACGAGTTGACTTGTCATTGCAAATATGATGGACTTTTACGACCATTCCCGTCTTGTACATGTGAGATGTGACATGTTGTTTAATAATTCCACCTTTTTTTCTTTGACCTACAGTTTCAAAACCCAAGACCACAAACTAGAGCAAGATTCGTTTTCTCATTCATCAGACATCACCAGCTACCTCTGGTCTATGTCTATGTTACTATGCACCACTTTTTTTTGTTTTTTTGTTTTTTTGGTGGGCTCCTACCTACCTTTCTTCCTTTCTTTATATTATAGATGATGATGATATATATACTATGTAGCCTGTCACATTTGTCGATATATACATATACATAAATATAGAATCAATATATACTAATGTTTCATTAACATCTAATGGGTTGGTTCTACTACATTTCATCAACACCCAATTATTTTCCCTTTTCAACTTTCCAGCAAAACAGGTGAAAAGCTCCAGAAATGAGCTTCAGTTGATGAATTCAACATCAAAACAAAATATGACTTCAAATTGTTCTCAACGACACCCCTGTAGTGAGAAGAAAGAGAGGAACAAATGGAATTAGTTATTTAGAAGGCGTTTCGTGATTTTCCTTCTCGTCTTGTTTAGTTCCGGCGATGGCTGCAGTTGCTGCTGCTGTCATGGCGGCTGCCGCCGCACCCAACTTAACACCACCTGCCGCCTTCATTGCACCCGCTATTTTAGCGAAAGCTGCTATTCCTCCCACAAGCATGGCCCTTAGTGCGACCGTTGGTTTTACCGACATTTTTTACTTCTTTCTTGCAAAAAAATGCCCCTGAAATTTTGAACGCTATTAAACTGAGAGAGGGTAGTAGCTTAAGGTGTTACAAACTAAAGAACTAATGTATCCAAAATTGTCAGTATTCTTAATGATGTTATAGTGTTTGGTCTTAGTATGTATTCAAGCATATTGAAATGCCGGAATGAGGGAAGAAGAGATAAGATTTTAAAGGAAGAGACCTGTCATGTTTTATAGCTTCTTTCAGTGAATAACTTTAAGCCGGAACCATTAAACTATTGCAAGACACAAGATTAGAAGGTAGAATAAAATTTCCACTAGGGAGAAGAGAGCCATGCACATTTTCTCTGCCCATTAGTTTCATGTTTAACGCACTCATGAATTTCAATTACAAGTACACTATTCTCCAAAGACTCGCCTATTCATCCTTCAAACACAGTGAAAGATAAGTCCATTCTTAAACCCAAATGCTACTCACTCAAATCTAATACATCCCTTTCCCTTCCCTATCTCACTAGGATTCCACTGCTGCCACCTAAATCTTTCAGAGAGTATGCCGAGTGAAATTCAATTTCACCAAATGGTCGCCCCCGGCATCGAGATAGATTGCAGAATCTAATTGAAACATTAAATGGTTATTAATATTGGTATAAAGGTTCCCTGTTTCCTCAAGCTGGCCGCTCCTAAAGGCTTAAGTAATAACGCAACGCCTATCAAAACACGTACACGACCCATTGCTTAAATCACTATACATCCTGTAAAAAGTCTTTGACACTCACTAAAAATCCTCTCACACAAACACATTATGTCTTAACTTTTGGATCTTGTAAGTGCTAAATACCGTAAACACTGTTTTCGGCCTCCAAGATGGTGCATACAAGCAGCACAATTTGATTTAGACCATATCCATAAAACCACAAGCAACTGACTTTGCAGCTTCAATTCATAAATGAATGCAAAAATCACAAAAAATTGGGGCAAGAACCTAAGTACGTATCAAATAAGCTATCCATTCCAATGAACATTCATATTGCATAATCAATCTCATGCAAAACAGCAGCCCAAATGCGAATCAAAGTATCATAGTAAGATCAATCAGATTAAGCAAGAATCAATGCATAGATTCCAACCCCATTTCACAATCTAGTACATTTCTTTTCAGAATTTGCTTCTCCCGAATCAGGTAATTCCAATCAATCGACCGAATTGAAGCACAATTTTTTCAAACCCAGCTATTAGTTTCGATCCATTTACGTGATAATTAACACAATCGTAGAAAAGCAAGGAGGAGTGAGATAGGTTTTGAAGGGACTAACCTGGAGGAGGAAATGGATTGAGTAACTCGATCTTTGTCGGAGAAAGAAACAGAAACTCTGCTTAGAAAGGAAAGAAGCAGGAAATAGTACGCGTTGAAATGTTTTTGGATTTCAACACTTTTCCTAATCTATTATGCTTCTTCCATGGCGGGTAGAACCATCTTCGGTCGGGTTATGTCGTTATCTAAATGGGCTTATAAAGAAAATAAGAAAAAAGAAGAAGCCCACATAGGCCCATTTTAATAATATTTTTGGTTGGGATATCTTTTGGGTAGAGTCCGATTTGCTTTTAGACTTATCAAAATCAATACATAATTTAGTAATATAATATATAATAAGATGTTATAAAATTAATATATATAGACAACTTAAATTTTGAATAATTTCTTAGATTATATCATATTTTTTGTCTTATATTTAAACACTTAAATATATGATTAAAAATAAAATACATCGTATATTATATAATTAATTTTACTTATAGAATATTGAATTTATTCTATAATTATTAAATACTAACATTATTAAATATTTAAATTATTTATTATTATTAAATGTTAAAATATTGATATTAGATTAGTTTTAATACAATAAATAAAAAAATATGTAAAATAGATGATATCCTGTAAAGTCGTATCGATATGATCACAAAATCAAATTGTTTCAATCTCTCTCATATCCGTCTGTTTCTCCTCCCATCTCTCTCCATCTCCCATTCCTATCCGCCATCTCTCTCTCCTCGTCCTCCTTCCTTAATTACGCCGAGAAAACCGACCAGACAAAAAGAAAAAAACAGTATAGCGCATCATCTCCGTAAAAAACAACTGCATGCAGATTAATTAAAATAAATGCAGCAACAATTCCTCCCCCGCCGGCAACGCAGCCGATCACTCCATACCAACAAACCCTCCCAAATCATCCCCCCACCCCAATTATATAAATTCAAGAAAACCATAACTCAAATCATGCCCAAAACTCCCATCAATCAAAACCTTAGCGACAGAAATATTAACAGCACTAACAGACACGTCGGAAACGGCTCTTCCTCCCCTTCAACGACGAGCCAAGCATGTGCCGCCTGTAAATATCAACGCAGGAAGTGCGCTTCGGACTGCATTCTCGCCCCTTACTTCCCTCACCACCGCCAACGCCAGTTTCAAAACGCCCATAAGCTGTTCGGCGTCAGCAACATTACTAAGATATTGAAAGCTCTAGATCCTTTCCAGAAGGAAGAAGCCATGAGGACTATCATCTTTCAATCCGACGTTAGAGCGACGGATCCCGTTGGCGGTTGTTATAGAATCATACGTGATCTTCAACGTCAGATTGAGTACAGCAAGGCCGAGCTCGACATTGTTCTTCACCAGCTCGCCATTTGTAAAGCCCAGGCGCAACAACAGGAGCAGAATGATCATTTTCATCCCCATGATCGCGAGGAGGAGGAGGATCCTTTGCATGTTCTGTCCCAGCAGTATCATCAGTATTTGCAGCAGCAGCACTCGTTTAATCAGGAACCGTATGTTCAGATTGATCAGAATCATGATCAGATCGTCTACCATGATTTGAAGGAAGATTTGAGCAGTTTGTGGGGCATGCAGGAATCCTTGCAGTCGTCTTCTTCGATTTCGTCTACTACGTTGCATGCCAAGGAAAGTTTGTTGCCTGAGCCATGTTCGAGTATTGAAGGATATGACCTTGATCATCATCATCCTCCTCCTCCTCCTCCTCCTCCTCCTCCTCCTCATCATCATGATCATATCAAGATTGAAGCAGCACCTGCTGATAATTACGGTGACCAGAGAAATAATCATGTCGATCAGTTGAGTTTTGAGCCTGATCATCATCATGATCAACAAAAAGATCAGTTGGCTCCCCATGAAAGGTGGTCTGTTTACGTACCCTATTTATAGATTTTTACGTGCATTTTTTTTTGTAATTTTGTTACCTTAATAAAATCATATTATGCACGTGTTCTTAGCTCCTAATTGAAATTTGAACTGGGGAAATGCAGTGAGGGATCATTATCCATCACAAAAAGTAGATGATTCAATGAAAAGATGCATGAGAGGGAAGCAAAGAATGAAGTATATATAGAAGAGAAGAAGCTGAGTTCATCAAGCAGGATGCTGGTCGAGTACTTTTCTATTCTTTCTTTCTAATTACTTTGTTAGACTTTAGGAAACAGGATTCATGTAGAATTAAACCAGTTAATCATTTGTCAATAAAGCTCTTTATAGTCTATGATTTATTCATCGCTGCTCAAATAAAAATTTATGCCGTACTAATCCATGTATTGAATTGATCAGAAACCAAGAGAAGTCTTGTACAAAATATGTTTAATTGGCTTGTTCCCTAGATAAATGATTTAAAAGTATCATAAATCTCTTAACACCCTAATCAAGGGTAGTTCTAAGACTCGAGAATCGTTGTGTAACAATGGCTCGAAAGATTCCGATGACTTGAGTCTAGAATCCCATATCATCCCCATGGCAGGAATACGATTCAGAAGCTTGTTCTTGTCGTTTGGATCATCTAGAACTGCTAGAACTGCAGCTTCGGTCGTTGTCAAAAGCAACGAGACACTGCAATCTAGAAGCAGTACAACAGCTTTAGTTCACAATTTAATACAATACAACATTCTCCTTCTAGTATGATACTTCAAGTGACTAAAGAGGGACATTACCGTTAGCTGCATCATACCCAAAATTACCGTCATCATGTTCTAGCAATTTGCCGAGAATCAAAGAGACATCAAAGACGGCATTTGAAACTATTGTGGATGTAGGTGCCTGTGGAAAACCACGATTTTATGTTATCAAGGAAAGAACGAAGTTATGGACAAATAAGCCAAGCTCATAAAGAAATAAATGAGAAATTTTGGTGACCAGAAAACCTTGAGAGCATTTGTATTATTTGTACGCCTCTTTTCTCATCTTTGCTATCAGTAGGAAGGTCCTCCAGAACTTTTGAAGCATGCAAGAGGGCAACTCCACCACCTAGAGAAAACAATCAATTTCTTTCAATTACACAGGGAAAGGATCTGAAGCTGTTTCAGACCAATAAATTTAGAATATATACACAAAAATATAATAGAAACTTACCGGGCAGAATACCCTCTTCCACTGCTGCTTTTGTAGCATTAAGAGCATCTGTAACCCTGTCTTTCCTCTCTCCAACTTCAGCCTCACTTGCCCCACCAACCTGCAAGAGAATGGATATAATACAGGCTCACTGAGAATTAAGCAATTTAATGGTAGCCACAGAACGGTTATGGCTTACCTTGAAAACAGCTACACCACCAGATAACTTTGATAGTCTTTCCTGTGCTTTCTCCTTGTCAAACATAGCAGTACTCTTCTCCATGGCTGTTCTTAGGTGTTTCGCGTCATGCGTCAATACTTTGGAACAAATCATTAAAAATAACACTTGAATAGTTTTAATCTACTAAATGGATCTATACTTATCAGTTATTACAGACCTGTTCACATCGTTCTTGAATGCGGTTCTTATCCCCTCCACCATGAGGAATGATCGTGTCATCTAGAGATACAGTGACCTGACAGCAAGAAGTTAGTCTCAACCCAACGATATTTCAACAGCAAGAGCATGTGGTAGACTAGATGAGAACCTTTTTTGCAGTACCAATCATCTCTTCTTGGACTTTGTCAAGAGTTAATCCATGATCTTCAGTGATGACCTGTCATTAACACAAGTGTACCTAACTAATTTAAGAAATAAAGAATTTGAATAGGGTTAAGAAAAAACTGTTACCTCTCCCCCAGTAAGAATGGAAAGATCTTCTAAATTCCCTCTTCGGTTTTCCCCAAAACCAGGAGTTTTAATAGCACAAACCTGAAATCCCCCAGAAGATCATGAATGTATAACTACTTGAAAATGTTTCTGAAGATTTTGTTACTGTAAGCAGCTAGGGAATCACCTTAAGGCCAGCATGATGCTTGTTGAGTATAAGCATGGCAAGTGCATCACTCTCAACATCCTCGGCCACAACAAGTAGTTGTCTCTTTTTTTGCTCAGAACTCATCAGCCAGAAAATCATTTAATTTTCAAAGATATTGAAAAGACATCTAATCAAGGTAAATACCTCTACAGCAAGCTCCAATATTTTCTGTAGTGTATTTATGTCAGAAATCTTCTTGTCATGAATGAGGATCAAGGGATATTCCAGTTCCTGCCATAGCAAAAGTTGCAACTTCTAATTGGAGGAACAAGTTCATGGTACAAAATTGCAGCAGACAGGAAGGGTAAGTATTTGGTTTACACATTTCTGAGTCTTCTGATCAGTAATAAAATAAGGAGATAAGTAACCTCTGCCAAGCTTCATTCCTTCCACCACTTGCAATTCATTCTCCAAAGTATTCCCATCCTAGAAAGTTAATGATCGGAGTTTTATCATGTTGAAGGAGGAGAGTTTGAGGGCAGTGACGGAGAAAGAGGGGCGATGTGGACGGTAGAGGAGGTATATGACGGCGGCGGCAATGGCGAGGACGAAGATGACGAAGACGATGAAGAGGATTAGGTAGAGGAAGATGGAGCAGCAGCAGCTGCGTTCGTGGCGTCGGTGATGGGGTTGGGGACGGTAAGGTGGACGTTTGGCACCGTATAGCTGCGATTTCGCGGCAGGGAATGGTGGGTTTTTCGGGGCTGCGGGATTGGTTTCGTCGCCATTGGCGGCTCCATTTGGATAGACCCTGTCCGTCATGGTGATGAAAATGGCGGGAAGGGAGAGAGAGAGACGGACAGAGAATTGGTGTAGAGAGAGAGGAGGAGATATAGAAGGCGAGAGTAATGATATTGATTTATGCTTCAGATTTAAGCAAGAGCTTACCATGGGGAAAAGTGGTTTTCTTTTGTTTGTTGGCATCCATTTTCTTATTGCTCTTTTTTTTCTTTTTCTTTTTCTGGAGAATTTAAATAATATGATCTTATTTTGTTAACAAATTAACTCTTGTTTGATAAATCACAACTTTGACGACTCTTTGTTTTTCACTTATTTTTTTGTATTGATAATGGGCCTTACATGAAGTAATTAAGTCACCGACAGAAGGCACGTGTTAAAACAAAGAGTGGAACTTCTCCATGTTTGCAGTCACAGGGAGCATGAAAAAGGGAAGGTGGTGGTTTCCGACATTGCATTCCAAACACACCTAACACCAGATATAATCCCTCCGAAGCGTGTCCTGTCTCGTGGGCCCACCTGTCTTCGTGGCCAACCCATGATTGGATCCGTCATAACACATTCACTCCCCCCTTTTATATGTATATATATAATAGACCATACTCCAATTCAATTTAGATCCCGAAACAATATCAAAGAGATAAACTCTACTGCTCATTTTCATGTAACTTACAATTTTGTTTTTTGCTTTAGTAGCTTAATTTGACAGATAGATGCACTTGGTACATATTGGTTTGTCATCAAAATCATGATTAAATATGGTGGAAAAAAGGGGTCAAAATTAAATTTAGAAAAGTTATAACAAAATAATAGAAGGTTTGAAAACGTCAAATTATTAACTGACAAGAAGTCAAGCATTCAAATACCTAATCAATCCACACACACACAAAAAAAAAAAGTCTGCCTACTTTCAATTTTATCGTAATGCTCTTACAACAATCTTTGATCCACTTGCAGAAAACAAAAAAAAAAAAAGCAAAGTCTTCCAATGATGTTTGGTTCAACTGCAATCACTCACTCTAGTAGTGCTTTCTTGACTTGATTACTAAGTATTCTATTACAACTCTCAGTCTTCTTCCATTTTCGGAGCTTAATCTGTAGAAAAAGGAGAGTTGGGTCCTCTTTTTTTTGTTTTGTTCTTTACTTGTACAGTACTTTTTTTTTGTGGGTCTGTCTCTGCAAGAAAAGAAACAACTACCTCATAGCTGTTTCTTTAAGCTTTTCAGACTCATGCTAGTGTTCTGTTCCAACAATACGTTATTTTTTGCAGTTTTCATTACTTCTTTTTTACTTTGAGTTATGGCAAAGAGATCTGTAGAATCATCGAGTTAGAGTTCTTCATGTTTTTTTTTTTTTTTTTTTTTTCTTGGAGCTGAAATGAGGATGCTGCTGCTGATCAAGCTAGGATTCAGTTTCCTTTTCTTATCAATCTCTGAAGCTAAAGGTAATGAGTTTGGTTTCTTCATTCTTGGGTGTTTGGTAAGACTTGTGCTTGATCTGTTTGAATTTGATTTCATAAATTTCAAATTTTGGACTCTGATTCTGTTGTATCTGGGTCCTGTGAAGAAAACTGTGTCTATTATCAAGACAAAAAGTAAAGCTTGTAGTTGTCATCTCATTATATAAAAAGTAAATCTGTTTTTCCGAAGGAAGTTTTCTATGTCGAATTCTGGTTCACTTGCATAATGTCGTTTTTCCGATGACGTAGAGACCATTGCATTGTCACTGAGAAGGCCGCCACGAAAATTTCCGGAAACTAGCCAAATTAGGCCAATTGAACCGCCCTCTCTTCCCCCAGGTTAATCCTTAGGAATAGACTCAACATTGCTGTATTTATTTATAAGCGGATGAATTGAACACTGCAACATATTTTTGCTTTTGATGTTACAGAGCATGCTGTCTCTCCAACAACTGGTAGCTTTAGCAGAAAACGGCACGAAAAGTTAGTTGCTCACCCTCTGGGTAAATCACCGGCTCAGATGATCATGTCTTCTCCAGCTACAGGTAATCAGACAGAGGTCGAGTTTATTTCATCTTTTTTTTTTTCAAATTTTAAGTAAACAAATCAAATGACATGCCTGTAATAATGTAGAAGAGAAACATGTTTTCTAACGTCAGACTCGCAATATTCTATTCTGATTTTCAGAGATTCCAGTTAAGAAAAGGCCGGAAAAGAACCCGAATGGTCCTGCATCCTCACCATTAATATATTCTCACCATCATCACCATGGAAAAGGCAGATTTAGAAGCTTTGCTTCAAGCCCAAGTCATCCAATATTTCCACCGTCTTATACTCGCCACGGTACAATCTCTTGTCAATTCCCAGTACAGTTCTTTAGATTTCTAACATACCCTGTTTGCGAAATTCCTTTTAGGCCCTTCAAACTCTCCCTCAGCAGCTAGTCCGGGTTCTACTGCACGAGCACCGGCACCGGCACCAACAAGTCTATCAAACTACCTCAATAGTAAGAGAATCATAAATTCATCTTTATCTCAATCTTGACCTTGAGAAAAACAAATTTATAAAGATAAATCATTTACATGTTTTTGTTTTCTAGTGCCGATTCCTTCCCTGAAAATTTCACCCTTGGCTTCTTCAGTAAAGAAGAAAAAGAACCCGCCAACACCACCAGTCCTAACCTTACCACCTCCACCTCCAAATGAAGGTACCTTGCCACTTAAGTTACTCTCACTATAGATACCCTGACACTCAAGGTACTGTTACAAATATTAAATATATAAAAACTAAATTCTTTTTTTTTTTCCCCTACTTATAGATTGTAATACAATAACCTGCACCGAGCCATTAACATATACACCTCCCGGCTCACAATGTGGTTGTGTTTGGCCGGTTCAAGTCAGAATCCGCCTTGTTATCACAATAAACAATTTTTTCCCTTTAGTATCGGAATTGGCAAGTGAAATTGCAGATAGCATACTCATAAACCATAACCAAGTCCGCATTATTGGAGCCGATGCGGCTAGTCAACAGCTTGGGAAAACCACAGTTCTAATCAACTTAGTACCTAAAGGGGTCAAATTCAATGATACCACTTCCTTTTTGATATATAAAAAATTCTGGCAAAGAAAGGTTTCCATTAAGTCTTCCCTCTTTGGTGCCTATGAAGTACTCTATGTTCGATATCCAGGCCTTCCTCCTTCTCCACCTTCGGGATCTTCGAGCATTACTAATCTAGATGACGGGCCAAAGCCCGGTGATGTAATGGGTGGAAGTGCAGTTAAGCCTTTCCCAGTAGATATCCCAAGGGGAAGAAAACAAGGATTAGGTTCAAGCATGATTGTTGTAATAATCTTATCTTCTTTCACTGCCTTCGTCATATGTGTTGGAGTTATTTGGTTCTTACTGTTAAAGTGCAAAGCACGTGCCTTTGAATCCGAACAAGCTCCCCACACATTAATAGCATCCACGGAAAAACAAACAGGTAAGTTTTTTTTTTTTTTTTTTCCTTTTTCTTAGTTACTTAATTAACCATGGAATTCTAGCCTTCTGACTAATTAATCTATGTAGGAGGAACTGTTGGGTCTATAATGTTTGGAAGTGGTCCCGGTTTGGGGTCGATTTCATTGAACTCCGGTGCTCTAAAATACACAGGATCGGCCAAGAACTTCACTCTGAAAGATATAGAGAGAGCGACTAATAACTTTTCTGCTTCAAGAATACTTGGAGAAGGTGGCTTTGGGCTTGTTTATAAGGGCATTTTTGATGATGGAAGAGAAGCTGCTGTTAAGGTACTTAAGAGAGACAACCATCATGGAAGTAGAGAATTCTTAGCAGAAATTGAAATGCTTAACCGTCTACACCATAGAAATTTAGTTAAATTGCTCGGTATTTGTACGGAAGACCATGTCTGTTGCCTTATCTATGAACTCATCCCGAATGGAAGCATTGAATCCCATTTACACGGTAAATAAAGTGGATCAGGATCCTCTTAATTGCCTTCTGATCAGTTGTGGGGGAGAAGATGATATGGTTAATGGACGATCTTAATTATCTTTCAAAGGCAATTAGCTCAATTGGCAATTGAGAGGATCTCCAATAAAGTTCCCTCTTTAATTCAAATAACGCCTTTTTAAATTGATGTTATGACATGAGATTGGCTATGATTTTTCTTTTTCCTAGGCATTGACAAAGAAACCGATCCGCTTGATTGGGATGCTCGGATGAAAATTGCCCTCGGAGCGGCTCGGGGCTTAGCCTATTTGCATGAGGATTCTAACCCTCGAGTCATTCACCGTGATTTCAAGTCGAGTAACATCTTATTGGATTATGACTTCACACCTAAAGTTTCCGATTTCGGTCTAGCTCGAACAGCATTAGAAGAAGGCAACAAACACATTTCCACTCATGTTATGGGAACTTTTGGGTAACCAAATTTCACCATCTCATATTTGATAAATACTAATCAACTTCACTTATCTTTTTTGATTTCTGATTTGTTTTTCCTAGATATTTGGCTCCTGAGTATGCTATGACAGGACATCTTCTAGTAAAGAGTGATGTTTACAGCTACGGAGTTGTTCTTCTAGAGCTACTTACCGGGAAAAAACCAGTAGACTTGTCACTGCTGTCCGGTCAAGAAAATCTCGTAACGTGGGCCCGCCCACTTCTCACCAGTAAAGAAGGATTGGAAAAGATAATCGACCCAAAATTAAAACCACAAGTCTCATTTGACAACCTCGCCAAAGTTGCGGCAATTGCTTCAATGTGTGTCCAACCTGAAGTGTCACATCGCCCTTTTATGGGCGAAGTCGTTCAAGCATTGAAGTTGGTTTGTAATGAGTTTGATGAAACAAAAGGTCTTATGGGGTCAAGAAGAAGAACGAGTTGTAGCCAGGAGGAGGAAATGGTGGATATGAGTAATAATGGTAGTAACAAGATTGTGGGTGTTTCCGAGTCGTGTCGGTCATTGCCGGAATGTGGAGTGGACCATGGGGGAAAGAGTGATGCCTTGTTGTCGACAGCTGATTGGTTGAATGCTTCCGTCGGGTTCAGAGAAGAGGACGATGATCAATCGTTTAGGAGATATTCGACTTCTGGCCCATTGAGAAGTGGAAGAAAAATACAGTTTTGGCAGCGGTTGAGGAGTTCGTCTAGAGGGAGTATGAGTGAGCATGGTTTCTCTTCAAAGTTTTGGTCAGGGCTCCATTAGAGAATCTTTCTCACATTCTTTGTATTTGCTAAATTCAGAATGTGTTGTGTATTTTTCAATGACATTTCTAGTAGAAATGAATTACCAAAAGTTGCCTTATGCTTTGGTGTTATGGATTGAGAAAGGAAAGGGCAATAGTTCATTGTTTGAACCCCATTTCGAGAGGCAGATATGAGAAATTCTTGGGTGAAGTGGATCGATTCATCTCACTCGCACACAAGCTTGATGTGATACATAATGTGATGGTGCAAAATTCACATGTGCAGTTGAGATTGATCGTCTATCGTAAACATAATCCACCTGAGAAATTCTCGGCAGAGATCAGAAATTCTCTAGAGCAACCCAAGTTTCTACACTTTATGATTACTAAACTTTCTAAGAACACAAGTTCTTTCTAAATTACTACGAACAAGGTGAGAAACACTCAAACCTTCTGAGCCAGCCCACAAACTGGAGACAAGATAATGGTTAGAGGGGTGGGCGATTGCTCGGTTTGTTAGTTTCCAGTAACAAAGCATTCTGTTCTGTACGAAAACAGAGTACCAACATGTCCTTTGTTTCAATTTAGTTTGAAGTTTACTGTGAAGATATCATCCTTAAACCTCAACTATAGACTTAAAATTATAGAAACAATCTGTACCCACTAACCCCACTCAACTAGTTCAAATCAGCTTTACTTCAAAAATGTACATGGCAAATAGCAACCCTCGAAATTCGAATATGCACAGTTTCTCAACTTGGTACATTCAATGTTAACAAAAACACAAACAAGAAAATAAATTAAAAGAGAACAGAGTTTAAAAGAAGTGCTAATAACACCACATGAATGGAATAGAAGGATCGATCTATACAACAAGTGAACCGGTTAGCAAAGATGGTGCGTGGTTTCTGCTAATCGGCAGGTGAACATAAACGTCATGAACATCTTGTTTACACACCTCTCCTCTGTCCCTGTCAATAGCATAGCACACATAGACTGCGTTGATCACATTTTCCAGCACATGGACAAAGAAGCCCAATATTAAGATGAGAATCAACCATGCCAGAACAGCCACAAAGTATGAATCCGCTCCAAGACTGCCAACACCCTTCAAGATAGCCCAGGCTGCAACTGCAAATAAAGCCGACAGGACAAAGATGATTCCAGTCAACAGACGTGTGGAGATAGTTTCGACAAAAACAGCAGAGAGGAGATTGCGTTTCAAAAGGTCATAACTCATCCTTGCAGATGAGCAGTAAGCTTCCCCTGTTATTGCTGCCAGGTTGATAGTGAACTTATTCAGAAAATCAATAGCAGCCAGAAAAACATTA
The DNA here is from genome assembly GCA_027186245.1 of Coriaria nepalensis. Taxonomy (NCBI): domain Eukaryota; kingdom Viridiplantae; phylum Streptophyta; class Magnoliopsida; order Cucurbitales; family Coriariaceae; genus Coriaria; species Coriaria nepalensis. The sequence continues at coordinate 8,499,716 of CP114500.1, read as the reverse complement.
ACGCAGCAGCGCAGTATCAGATTAACCATGCCATGGGCATCTTCTTGTCTTGCACTCTCCACAATGGCTCGAACCACATGCACCGCGCCAAGAAGTAGTCCTGATAGACAGATTGTGCCAGCTGACGGACCAAAAGCATTCCTGAAAGCATTTTGCAGATTAACTTGAAAAGGGATTATCATACACTTACTAGAAAATGATCACAATCATCATATATCACAAGAATCTGATAACTTTTCCGATATGTTTTTTTTATGCCCAATCAGGAGGAACTTGGTTTATACCTTAAAGAAGTTCTAATACTCCTCTGCTTTGGAAAAGCATCTACCTTTGAGAAATACCACTGTGCTATAGTCCCACTAATCACATAAACCTGTGCTTCCACCATTACAGCAGCAGACCACAACATTGTCAGTATTGCCAAAGCAAAGTAAGCAGGGACCCAACCATCTTGCTTCCAAACACAGCTATAGTCTCCATCTGATTCCTCATCAGGTACAATTTTCCCATTCGATCTCGCATATATCAAGAACACAACAATGGGCACGTAATAAACCACTAACCCAATTGTCATACTAGCTATAACCCAGAGCAGACCTGAATTCCACCATAATGCATCTGATGCAATCGCGATTATCCTCATGGTAAGCTCGATCCGATGCCAATTTGCTACAATCACCCACGCAATTATCCCAATTATCAACAATATAAAGACAAGCACCAAAATTCTGTAAACCAGAGGGAAGTCTTCACTACAAGATGAGCTCACCGTGCAGGCAACGAACCAGTAGACGTCGAAGAAGATCGGAATTAGTACAAAGAAAGGAAGTGATGCGTAGACGATCTGTTTTGTATAGCGTTTGAGCAAGAGAAGTAAGAGGATGCAAATGGGTATGCTCAAAAGGAATGTTATAACAAGGGTCCAAATCAGAGCGTCGGAAAATTCAGACGAAGAAGATAGAGAAGGCGGACCAGACAGAGGCGGTAAGGTGGAGAGTGAGAGGGAGTCGTTTTTGACGCAAGAGGTGGAGCTAGCGTCGTAGACATAGGAGGAGAGGTTAGAGAAATTGGTGTTTCTGTTGAAAATAGCGAAGATGCCGAACCCAAAGGTTGAGAGAACGAAGAGGATGAAGAGAAGTAGGAAAGGGAGGTCCTTGACGGGTCTGTGGCCGTAGTTGTAGGAAATTTGGACGTATTCTGTCGGGTCGGATTCGGGCCGGCCTGCTTCAGACGGGTCTTCAAATGGAGGAGGTGGGTACAGAGGAGATGGAGGAGGACTGGATAGGAGTGGTTGAGTCGGTGAGGAGGAGGAGAAGCGAAGCTTGTCGGCTTCCTCTGTTCTTCTATCCATTAAAGAAGCTCAAAGCAGAGAGAGGGAGAGAGCGGTAATGATTATCTAAAGAAGGAAAAAAATAAAGGTTTGACTAAAAAATATGCTCCCTTTCCCAGAAACTTTCTCAGCAACCAAACAGAGTCAAAACAAAAGAACTTGACAGGAAACAGAATCAAAAGAATACAAACAGGGCTTAGAAAACACTCATCAATTCCTCTACATCACAAACAGGGGCAACCCACCATTTCTACACATTACTGCTTGGCGCTTGCTAAGAATTTTTTCCTTTTTTTTTTTTTTTACTATATTACATAATTTTTTACTACTAAAAATTACTACCCTCCTCCTACTACATAAGACAAACCCTCCTCCCCTCTCTATATACCAGCTTCCCTTCCCAATCTCTGCCTCAAGATCTTCACACCCATGTACCTGCACAAAAATAAAAAAGTTAAAAGAATTAATTATACCATTTATTTTTTGTTTTTCATAAAGAAAATGGAAAGATCAAGTCTTTACCTTCCCATCATCATGACAGTAGCTTGAGGATTGGTTCCCGGTGATCCGCTAAGAACAGATCCATCAACAATTCTAAGTCTATTAGCTCCGAGAACTTTGTAATCGGAACTAACGACTTTTCCGACATGGCAGCCTCCATGGTAATGCCAGATTGTGATGACAGTGTCTTTGCAAAACTGCTGTAGAGATTTGGTGTCATTGGTGTGTTTAGGAACAAGGTTGACATTAGCCATGACACTCATGTTAAGGATCTTATCCACGGTTTCCTTGTTGCATTCCGTGTAGTTTGTGAAGTACTTTGACTGCACTATCTTCGTAGCCATGCGGATCCCATCCACACATCGGTCGAGATCGTATGGGTGGCTAAAGTAGTTGAAGGTGACCGAAGGGTTGTCGTCGACATTCGTGTTGATCAAGTGTAAGTGTCCGCTGGAGATTGGATTTGCGATTTTTTCTAGAATGAAGCCTCCTTTGAATGCCTCGTGGGGCAAATCTCGCTTTCTTTTGATGTAAGCTTGAATGGCCTCTCGTGTTCTTTGCTTTGGTGGAATCGTAGATAGCTGCCCGATCTGAAAACCAGGATTTCAAGTCAGCGTGTAGATTAGATATAGTTTTCACAAACACTTTCAAAATCCTGTATTAAGAAATAATATATCAAAACTTCTAAACTCTCAAGCAAATACGTTAAATCAATTTAAATCTAATCTTATACAAAGAAACCAGTTAAAAAATCTAGTACTGGAACTGCTAAGGCAAACCAAGCCTTACTACTTGCACATTTTTGAAGCTCTTTGTCTCATTCAATCAAAGAGTTTGGATTTGTACCTCAGCTGACATTAAACCATGGTGACAGCTAATGCTATCTTTGGACTGTCCAAATCCACTGCTCGATTCAATATAAACACCACGCTTAGTAATCCCGACTGTTTGAATAAGAGATTGATGAACCGGTCTATTGCTCGGAACAAAAATCGCGTTCATGGGATTATCAACCATGCCTTTCCCTACAAACTTGTTATGGAGCACTACAGAGATATTCAACTTCTCAAGCTCGGACTTGGGACCAATCCCACTAAGCAACAACATTTGAGGGGTCCCTATTGCCCCACAAGAAACTATAACTTCACTTTTCGGCTTGTTTACTAAAACCGCTTGATGTATGTTCCCATTTTCATCCTTGAAGATAACTCCGACCACCTTTGGTTGCTTCCCTGAAATGAAGTAAATGCCAATCATGTTGAAATGCAGAAATGCAAGCTATCATCAAGTTGTTAATATCTTAAATAAACAATAATAATAAGGAAAGGCATAAGCACCTGTCGTGTCGAAAACAATTTTTTGAACTGTGGCATGAACTAAGACAGTGAGTCTATGAGGATTTCCATGAGCTAAGAGCTCAGCTGCAGTGTGGCGACGACCAAATCGGTCGTAGATAGTCCCTCCAACCTTAGTTCCATAGATATGATCATATGTGTATCCATTGAAAGGGGAGATCCCTATGTCTAAAAGGCTGTCCCGGAAAGCTCTCTGCCACCCAAAAACCCTAGGCAAATGAACGATTTGCTTCTCAACCCAAGGATAGGATTCATTCACTAGCTTTCCGTCCCAACCGGCTTTCTTTATGAACCTACAAGCCTCAATGGAGTCAAAACCAGTACATTCTTTTATGAACACATTTTCATGACATGCTGCATATGCGCATTGTACTACTTGTTATTCATACTAAGTAGAGGTTTTCCATTTTTTCTGTGATTTACAAGAGTTTTCAAAACAATTTCGTTAAAAGTAGTAAGGAGGTTTTCAGCCTTTCATGTTACCTAAATTCCAAGATGAAGAAAACTATGTTTTGTGTACGAAAGACAACTAAAGAAAGTGAAACATTTATGGACACACCAACCTTTTGACTCTTGTAACAAATGGTTGATGAAATCATGAAACTACCAAAATAATGTCAAGATAACACACCAAAAGGCAAAAGAACAATAAACACCATGAGTTGTTAAAGACAATCCAAAAATAAAGTATATATATTTCTTTTAAGAACCCTTTAAAAGTTGAGAAAGAAAACTATATTAATGCATACATCTACTTGAAGAAGACAGATGAGTTGGATGGGTTGATGATAAATGTAGGTGTCTTATTTAGAACCATGGACCACTTCTCTTAAGAGGCTTCATGAACTCTATCTTATATGTTTACATTCTTCTCTAGATCTAGCACTCTATATCTCTACCTAATTACTTTCATGCATAAATAATTGTAGTTGAACAACAATTTCTTCTTCTCTTCTTCTGAAAAACGCTACTAATCACCCCACCTTCTCGACATCAGATCATTATTTTGAGTCACCAATAAATTGACGCAAACTGAAAAATCAAGCAGCTAATTAATTTCAGCTTGAACTTTTACTTTTCTTTGGATAATTGACCTACGCCAGTGAACATCAACATCTAAACAACACTTTTGTTAAAGACACTCTAAAAAGACTTCCTATGTCAAGACAAAAAACAAAAAAACAAAAAACATAGAGTGTTCATGAATCACATTCTCACAACTCGAAGTCGCACAAAAACGTACTAAAGTTGACACGATCTTGTTTAAACCCGTTAATTCTTCGAAAAATGGAATCTAATTGACCTAATTAAGAATCTAAAACTCTAAATCTAAACATGATCATGAGTTTCATTAAACTTCCATGAGTGTAATAAACAAACTATTAAAGAAACTCATAACATTCTCAACTCATACACTAAGATCACATGTGAGGCATGTAAAGGGACCATTAATTACCTTGTGCTTGCTCTAGTATAGAAGCCGGCATTAATGGAAGTGCCGCCACCAAGAACTCTAGCCCTAGCATTAAGGACGCCATCTGTTGAACTAAATGCTTGAGAAGCAGAAGTGGATGAAGTATCTGCCAGAGTTATGTGGAAGTTTTGCAAAAAGGAGACGTTCACGTTTGTGAAAGGAACACCTCCTCTTTCTAGCAATAAAACACTGTAGTTTTGAGACAGTGTGGCTGCTAATGGGCACCCTGCCGTTCCACCTCCCACTATTATGTAGTCGTACCCGTTCTCGGCCCGGCTCGATAAACCCGTTGACGGTGTGGACGAGAACGAGCTCGCCTTTTTGATAAAGGGGTAGCGGAATCCGGATGAATTCCCCCTTCCTGCATTCCACCCACAAAGAAATATTTTCTCATAACACTGAAAATGTACAAACACAATCTCACAATCTCATACATCAAGAAAATGACCAAGAACAAGAACCTAAGTAGCACTTTTTTAACACAATAATTTTCACATTATTAAATAAATATATAAATAAAAGAAAAGAAAGAAAACCAAAAAATAGTGTACTAACCTTGACAAGGAGAGAGTGAAAGAAAGAGGGGGAGAAAGAGACAGAGAAAGAGCTTGATGTTGAAGATGATGATGGCTTCTTCAAGCAAACCCATTTGACCAAAAAAAAAAAAAAAAAAAAAGAGATCAGATTAAGCAGAGCAGTAATGATCAGTGACACAGCAAATCTTGCTGCCACCTTCTTCCTCCAATCCTCACTCTCTATGTGGCTCTTCTTGGCTGGTCTTGTTCTGTGTGTCTCCACTTATATAAATATAAAATATTATATGTTTGATAATTACCAAAGTAACTTCTGAAGAAACCATAATTAATGGAAGGCAGCTATCCATGTGTACTTAAGATTACTGGAACCACTAACTGGAGTCTAGATATATCATTGAATGATGAAATTAATGCTAGACATAAATCTGGCCGTTGGATTAGACAACTCCTCCTGCCACCTCACCAGATACTTTAAGACTATATATATGTATATATACATATATACAGCTAGCTTAGCTTGCTAGCTCGCTTAGACATTTAACTACGTGAAAAATAGTATGAAATGATTATATTGTAAACTCTCATTTAATACTAAGTGGAAGAGGAGAATATTGTTGCGAGGTAGTAGGTAAGAAGTTAAGGAGTGACATTAATTAATCTCTATAAGTAATTAATTATATTGTTTAATTATACTTAGATCAGTGTTTGAGAGATGGTGATTGATTAAGGTAATGATCCGGGACCACAGTTTTAACATATGTGACCCCACTAGCTAGTTGCTGTTGACATGTATTAGAAACCTAACTTAGGGATACAACTCCTTTCCATTTTAAGAAACATGTGACTTCAAATTTATAAGTAATCTAAATAAATAAATATATATATAATTAGACATGAACTTAAATATAATATTCTTAATAATATACTTAAAATGAAAAAAAGTCGGGTCCGATAATATAAAGACATGTACCGGAACCGGAATGGTTCTGAGTAATAAATTTGGCCGAGTAAATATTGGAGATGGAAATGCAGCTCCTCCTCGGTACATTCATCGCTAAATTTAAGCTGAAATTTTTTGGTTGCAAAAAAAATAAAAATAAAAATAAAAATAAAAATTAAATTGTATTAATAGACATGAGTACTAACTTGCATAAATAAGTAATTTATATAATTGTAGAAAGCATGCATGCATGCACGTACGTAGTGTAATAATGCAAGGCTATTTAAGTGAATACAAATTAATAGAATAAAGATAGGCCTGTCACCTGTGGGCCATGATCCAACTGATCCACTAATAATTTTAAATCCCAATCACATATATATAGACACATATATTTAACCCGTTACACGTATTAAAAATGGGTTAAATTTATATGATATGATAAAAATACAATATAAATATAAATACGATACGAGTTATACGGACAAGTTCGACTACCTCTAAGTATATGTCAGACTACCTAAATATTAACCCAAAAGTAGCGAATGAGAGAGAATAATATTAATAAGAAAACTGTTTTTTTTTTATTATAATTTTTTATATAATATTAATAATAATGTACGTGAACTGAACCATATATTTTTAAATATTTATGAATTGGGGCCATGTGACATTATGGTTCTCACGTGTGTGGTACGAATTGTCACATGCCAAATGAATGCATGCCTAGCAGAAATAATATGTTGATTAGGTATTTTGTTATTATTATTATTTTTTTTTTTTTTTTTGTGGTTGATTTTGTATGCTTAGTTATGAAGATATAGTATATGACTGACTATATGGTAGGCTTGTAGCAGCAGCAGAACATTCCTGTGGTTGTTTTTCATCATACCCATCAAGATTATGCCGTTTTGGAGATATCACAAGAAATCTTACTCATCATGATCATCGTCACTAAACAATACACGCCAAACTTTTCTTGTTCGAACCATTTGACCGGTTTACCCTTTAAAAATGATTATAAGCAAATACACTTCTAATCATTTTGGTTGACTTTGTGCATTACGTTGTAGTGAAGATGTTATGACAACAGTAGAACATTCTTCAAGAGGGTATATTCGTCATATAATTGACTGCATATTTGGTTCATAAATCGTGTATCTTTTTATATAAGCAAAAATACAGACCTGACTCAAGTGGGTCTTCTGAAGCTGAGAAAGAGACTTAAAAAGAGCAATTTGTCAATATATAAGTTATAAAATACAACCAAACTCATCGATGCGATTCTTGGAGATGGACTGAGACCAACAGACTCAGAAACATGAAGAGAGGAGAGGAGGAGAGATTGAACAAGCACCTGAGCTAGACTGCAAGATTGAAAGAAAACTACTATGTGGGGATTCCTTACAATGAAACCCCAATTCTCTTTTTTCACGGCACTTGCATCAAAAAAAATTAATGCCCTATATGAAATCTAATATATCTCACACAAGCCCCACAAGAGTTTAACATACCTGGACGAAACACCAACCCGGTCAATCAAGTTGTGTGAAGGATCTTTCTCGAAGAAGAAATTTTCTATATGACCGGACGGCTCGGTTTTTGCCTAATCTTCTTTTGAGATACCAACAAACTCTGCAGAAGTTTCATTTGAAGTGACATCGGATGAAGCAGTAGATGACGAATGGCTACCAGAGCTTACTCCTTCCCGGAAGCTTCTTGAGGGCATATTGGGATTTCTCTGAGGATCGTTAGTTGTAGGCGTCTGCCCCTCTTCGGCTAGTTTTTTGAGCAAATTCATTACAGTCGGTAAGAACTTTGCAGACAAAGAAATAAGCCCGGGAAGCTGGATAGAGATAATATATGGTAGGTGATCAGGCTTTGAAAGATGTTTTCATCAAACAACGACAACAACAATAATAATAAAAGATATATAGAAGAGTTTAAGAGGTATATATTGTGATAAAACTTTTATACTCACAGCGCCATTTTGGAATTCGCGAGAAATGTCTAGCTGCACCCAAAGCGCTTTGAAGAGTAGGAAACCGATGAATATGACACCAAGATACAAGGGGTTTCTGCCATTAGAGAGATACAGAATAAGAACTCTGTAATACAGTAAAAGAGAACTAGGCTTAACAGAGGTACACTTGAATTTCACAAGGAAGTAAAAAAATGCGTACTTTAAAAGGGTCATAAATTCGTTGAATCCCAGAACCAGTAAAGCGACAATTGCCCATGGAGGGGGCAGCCAGTTGTTATTGCGCTTGATGGCTTCCTGAAAATAAACAACATAAAAATTAACAAAAAAAGGATGTGTATTCAGAGGAATGGTTCTTGATACTAGAAGACAATATACAAAACTATAGTCTCAATTCATTATGTTTTTGCAAACATATAAGCACAATATAGTATTCGTCTAATACAATAAACATGCCTGTGCAGCAATAGCCTGGGAGACACTGTACTCCGTCTCTGCCTTGAATTGCCTCCACAAAGACTTGCACTGGACAGGCGTGATCAATGTTTTCGAGGATGGAATCTGAAACCATAGATCCAGTCAGAAGAACAAACCAGTTAGAGAGAGAGAAGGAAAAGATCTAGGCGCAGAGAAGCAACAAGTCCTTGATGGAAGATGGTGGGGGAAACATGGAACTATAGACAAGAGAAGGACGAAATTAACACTAAATAATTACCTGCTCCCAACTGCTTGAGGCCAGAGGGTCAGATGTTGTGATTCCCCTATCCTTTACAGTACTATTGTTTGGGGCATTTACCAAGGCAACTGATAATGTGTTCTCTATATCATCAGCATTATCATCATCCAAGCGAATTGCAGCCAAAACAGATAGCAACTTTAAGGACTGGAGCAAAAGAAAAACATTATTAAGTCTGTTAAAAAGGATCCAAATGCTATAACCTAATGAATCAAATATTGTAAGATAATATCATACAGCAGAGCGAGCAGTTTTGGTGATTGCCCGGATGTCTTCCTTCCCATTCCAGAGCCGTGGCATTGAATCAGAATCATGGCTAAACAATGTTGAAAACCTGTTTGCATTTCAAATTCAATTTTTCAGTAAGGAGACCAAGACATTGCACCCAGACATCCACAAGTAAGTTTTAGATACCACAAGCAGTAATTACCGGTCCTTCATACGAATCAGGGCCCTCCCAGCTTCTTCCTTTGTTTTTGCTTCAACCACACCTCTTGCATAATCCCTAAGACCTGTAAGCATTTTTTCCTTGGTTTTTTCATCCATGTCATAACCTGAAAGTGCATTACAGAATTCAGAAACAGCTGTTTCGGTCTCCCTTTTAAGAAGCCTTCTTATTGATGGCCATGTCTCATTATTAGCTCCATCTAATAGAGCTTCCACGGGTCCAGACAATGCATCCCTCAGTTTAGTCTGCAATGCATCCCAATATCTCAGCTATTTTCCAGTTCACTGTTTTAAGATAAAAATAAATTCTCTGATTACAGAAGCAAAGTGAGTATTAATTGTACCTCAAAGTCCGTAGTAAGTTCAGACAACTTGGCAGCACGGACAGAATCAATATGCGCATCAATATCACGTCGAAGTTTATCCCTTACTTTAGATGTATCCCAATTTGCTTGTTGAATAACAGCATCTGAAAGGAAATTGTGTCATTAAGGCTCACTCCAGTCTGTGCTAAACCAAATAATCTAAAATTTCTAAAGTCAAACTGCTCTAATTTAGACTGAATATTCAATCAGAAACAAATAACAATCATGTCCCTGATATTTGTCAAAAGGATGGAAAAAAGTTTACAAATTACATTGTCCATCTGGCTACGGTCCAAGCCTCCATTTTCGTTCTCAACTTTTTGTGTTCTAAGTCCCTTTAAAAGAATATAAAAAAGGTAGGTAGAGCAAAGCTATAAACAAGTCCAACCTACCAGCACATCCTTCATCAAATAGAGCCATGTGAGAGTGGAAGCAATTTTGAGCAGCCAAGGAAAATCCTTCCCCTTCATTTAAGGCCTTATCAAATGCTTCCTTGAATTTATCTAAAGTTCGAGATCTTAGATGTCCCAGCAGAGTTTGGAATGCTGGTTGGACAAGCTGATACAGGCCAAAAATTAAAAAACCCACCAAAAGAATCAGACAAATCAAATAAAAATAAACAGGTAATTATGTATGATGGAACTTCCAAACATATGGTTTAATTTCAAGACCATTCTCTTAAAGGTGGGTTGGCAAGATACATATAAAAATGTAGCATCATTCTACAAGTCACTTCTAGTAAAGACAGACAGAAGAGACACATTACTTGAAGTAATTTATCTTTGAGTTGCTTTCTCTTTGCAGATCTAACACTGTCCTCAAAATATGTGGCTTCTGCATCATAGCTAAAATTAACAGAAGATTTAATAAAATCAACAGAGAAGAATACAAGTAAAAGTACTTCTAAACCTCAAATAAACGCATAAATACATAAAGTTACATCGGTTGTACTTACTCTGATAAACAAGTATCAAGAATGGAACTGAGCCTTTTCCCAAAACCAGGAATTTGACTAGATTGTACAGCCTCTTCCAATTGACACCAGTCCTGCAAAACAAAAATTGAATATTAATTATACAACAGTTTCATGGTCAGTTTACTAAAGTTCAATTTGAAATGAGAAATTGCACATTCAATAAAAATGATGTTATAACAAAAGGAAAGAACCAGAACCTCATTTTCAGTAAACCACGCATACTTCTCATTCGCAATTTCTTCACAGCGCACAGTAGCAACCATAACCTACAAATACATAAAACCTTCATCGCATAAACACTAATAGTGAAAACATAAGGCCCAGGCCTCCATGCAGCATATATTTGTTCAATTACCTTATGAGCTGGAAGGTCGAGATCCTTGTTCTCCTTAATAACTTTCCAAATATGCTGTGCACTGAAAGAAAAGCCTGAAGCAGGAACTACTCCCCGACGATCTCCCGCAAGCCCACCAGGTGCAATTGAATGGAAGAAGCGCTGTCTCAAGTTAGAAACCTGTACTCAACACAATAAGATAAAATTTAGGAAGCTTGTAGTTGAACCTAAATTTTTAGTAGAGAGATATGGAACATAATAACGTTCAAGTTTGCGAGATTGAATTAAGAACTCTCATCAAATGATATCTATAGATGCTCTTTTCATTTTTTTTGTTTTTTTTTCTTTACCATTCTACTTTAAGGAGGGGTTGGGACAGAAGAAAGAGGGGGGGGGGGGGGGAGGGTTCTGTCTTTACAGATCAGTAGCATACCTGCTCTTTAAATTGCTCCTCCTTCTCTTCATAGCTAGATAAAGCGACTACTTCAACCTATCAGAAAATGATAAATAAATAAAAAAATACTAATAATACATTATTATACCTTGGAAGACATTCAAAAACTCATCATGCAAAAAGCATCATCTTACATTAAAAAATTCACTAAGAGGAGTTTTCTTGTGGGCTTGTGGCTTAGGAACAGAATCCCATATCTGCAATAGAATATAAGACATTTGAAAATCATTAAAAAAATTAAGACATAGCAGTTGTGGAAGGTGATAAAATTAGGATATAAGCATTAGAAAAATCCTTGACCTTCTGGATATCTTCTCTCAGAACAGGTTCTAAATTTTCCAAAGGTGTCTGTATATTAGAAAGAAATGAACACAAAGTTAACCCATTTAGTCAACAAAATCTTACACCAAGTACCAAAAAGACCTTCAATCACTAGATCATCAGGTATCTCTCTCTCAAACTACATCATAAAATCCGAAGTATAGAGGAACAAACCCTTGTTTTATCGCGTATGACAAACATTAAGGTTGTTTTCCGTGGACTAAACAATCGCATCATAACCTGTATATCATCATAAAATTAGACTAAAGCAACTTTTGAACACATAAACCTCAAGATATCCTTGAAGAACAAATATACTATAGAATACCTGAAATACTGTCTTAAGGAGAGGTTTATTTGCAGCTTGTTCACGACCAATATCATGACACCACCTAAGAAAAATGATAGTATAATGTTAAAATTGTGTTATATCATATATAACTACAACATATGAGCACATTTTCAGCCAGACATGTAACTGGATGATAGTATTTCAAAAAATTTCTAGAATCTAAGCAGCAAAGCTCACATGTTTATTAGCACTATGTCTGAAACAGCAAGAGCAAACAGGGCACTCTGCTTCTCAAATGCAGTATCATCCTGAAAGTAAAAAATTTAAACCAAATGAGGTGAAATCAAGCAAAGCCACAGCCTAAAGCAAGATAATCCTAATTTAAAGGGAGAACAATTTTCCAGTCACCAATAAACTATTGCATCGAAGAGTTCTACTCATTGAATCATGCATTATTACCATGGTAGTAGATTGACTATAGAATCCAACCCCGAGAAAAAATAAAAATAAAAAAGAGCACAAAAAGCACCTCTCCTCGTTCTCTCCCATCAGTACCCTCCAAATCCATCACTAGTGTAGTAGGCTCAATCCCTCCACAATTTGCTAACCAGATACCCTTAGTGGTTTGAGACCTATTAAGAAAGGAAGATCCTATAAGTTTAATCGTGATTAAAGGCCAGTAACAAGAGTGTGTCAAGAACTTACCGCCCCCTAAAAGCGTCCATCTCCCTGAAGTTGGTCCCAAACAAATGATTTAGTAGAGTACTCTTCCCTGCCCATACGATCAAATTCTGTGTCAGTCCCTTAGGACACCATATACCACAAAACTTACTCGGTTTTATTTTCCACAATTATTTACATTTTTTACTCCACAAACACTTGAGGGGAAAAAAAAAAGAAACAAAACATGAACCAGACAGATGACCAGTAAGCTTCTTCAAGCAAGAACACATACCACTACTTTGTGGACCCATAATGGATACTACAGCATATGAAAGTCCACATTCAGCCAATTTCACCTCCTTAATGAACTTGTCGATTCCACTGACATTAAATACACCGTCTCCATCTATAAGTTGAGTTGAGAGACACTCGTCACTCTTCCCTGCACAAGAAAAAAGAGTTTTAAGTAAGTGAAAATCAAAAGGTAATCTGTTTACCTCATAATGCTGGGTAGCAGGAAAAAGCATTATAGTCTGTGCAGCACAAGCACTCTCTGTACACTTTGAAATATACTAACAATAATGTTTTCATCAATTTAAAAAAATCTCCAAAACCTCATCTCAAGCTTGTAAACTCCATCATGGAAATGATTATCCCACGAGCCTTCTTATAGAGATTTATAAACCATTTCCATCATCACATGCTAGCCATAGACTGGTGCAACAGCAATTCACAGTAACCTCTCTATTGCGTAACAGAGAAATGTGAGAATGTAATTGGTTTAGATAATTTAATCTTCTTCCTTCCTGTGTAGCTAAAATTCACTGAAACATTAACTAAAGCCTAAAAAAGTCAAAATCAAAATCAAAATCAAACCTCATTACTAACGTTTTCCCAAATATTTCCAGAAAACAATCACAACATTCCAGAAACCAAACCCGAATCAGTTTCCAATAAAGAAGCAGCAGTTTACCATTTCACGTCCCTAAATTAATACCGTAAAAATGAGGGTAAACGATCGCAGAGACAACTCCAGATCGTTAAACCAATAAAATAGCTAATAAATTCTTGAGATAGAACTCAAGAAGAAACCCCCAACCCAAAGAAGTAACGCATAGATAACGGAGTTGATATCCGCCATTATAACTATCAATAATTTCAATTCAAAAAATGAAATTGACTGCAATCAAATACCTTAATTAACGTAAACAAATTAATGAAACAGAAAACAAAACTGTATAAAAAGGGGAACAATAGAAGAATTAGGATGCAAATCTGATGGATCAGAAAAAGGTCGGGATTGAGAAGGTACCCATGGTGAGTGAGAGTGATACTGCTTCAAATTAAAAACTCAAAAATGGCGTGCAATGCTTGAGAAAGACGCAGATCGGAGAGAGATCTCAGGGTGAGGGGTGAAGATTTGATCGACGGAGCTGAAAAAGTAGGCTCGACTTGTCTTCGTTGTTTGTTGCTGTAAGGGAATGATCTTAAGTGGGAACATACATATGCTTAACCCAAATAAAAATTAAATATAAATATTTATTATAATTTGTTTTTTACTCATATATATATTAAAAATATATAATTTTATTAAAATAATTTAATAAATTTAGATATATACAATTATTATAATATTAATAAGTTTAATCTAATTAGTTAAGATACATATCTTTCTTATATTATTTCTAAATTTTAAGAACAAAAAGTATAATTGTGATATGGTGCTGATCTGGCACGGCGTCGTTTTATCTTCGAGGAAGAATATTTTTTTACTATACGGCGTGATGCGTAAAAATAGACTCTGAGATGTGGGCCTCACGCGAGATCCCACGGCACCCACTCCAATCTAGTTTGGGACCCATGAACCGCCCACATCAATGCTTTTTACGCAAAAATAGTTGGACGGTTCGATTGCTCCGAGCTTTTCCAGCGCGTGCGAGTACGCTCCTCGAACAGCCGTCCAGTGGACAGCTTTCGGCCTTCGGCCTGCACGTGCGCCTCCACCCAGACCAATATTCCTCTAATCTGCTAACAAATTAATTTTGTAATGAAATTAGGATTAGATCTACCACTTTGGAAATATTATGATTTAGGCCTAAGGGGGAGGGGATAGCAGTGGCTGCAGCGGCGGACAGAGGTGGTGCCAGCGGCATTGGGAGGATGACATGGTGGTGGAAGTGCCGGTGCACAGTTGGAGGGAAAACGAAAGTCTTGACGAGCAATTCTGCCCATCTAATCTACGTACATGTATTGACACATAATTCAAGTACTTTTAAAACTTCCAGTTTCTGGCCCCTGGCTTAATTTGGGAGGCTAGATCTGGATCCACCCCTGCTGTCAAGGTTATCAGTCTTCCTTCTCCGTTTAACCTGCGTCAGGTTTCGCATTGTCGGACTCCGAACCAATTTTTTTTTACTAAAGCTACTTCTGGAAATGAATACAAAATGGACATGTTGACAATAGTTCCCCCTGTATTGTATAGATATCAAACAAAGTTCCCCGTGCTTTTCCAGATTGGCGAAAAGCTAGCATTGACCGGACTACTACTCGAGGATTGCTTGGCCATATGTCTGTTTTTCTCTTGGCCAAAAGAAGAAACTTTATCAATTTATTGGTTCGTTGTATAGCAATCCAAAACACAATGATTTAATGTATAGGGACAAGGTTGTCGACTTTCATTGGAAAATGCTTCTGATCCATGGACTATACATAGTTAGGAGTGTATCTGATCATTGTGAAAGTACAGGAGGAACTCCCTGCAAGGCTGCAATCTACATCAACAATTAAATCCAAACTGTATAGTTTCTGTTTCAACTTGTTACGTCTCTCATCATAAAATATGTGATAATTGTTCGGGTTCAGATTTAGCGGGATGATCGGTTTGATTACCGGCCAGAAGATGTGGCCTTGGCCGAGCTCGATAATCTCACATGTGTTCATGTACAAGGAGAATATTGAAGAATCTGAAGCCGGCTTGATTGAATCTTCATAGCTGCTGAATTCTGTATATGGCAAATGTTTACAGACATGAAAAAAAGAAAGGAGTAGATCAGGGATCAATAAGAGACTGGATCTACATACATACGCATACGCCATAACGATGTATAAGATTGTTAGTAACTTAGTATGTTTGTCTACTTTACGTTAGCACTAAGATACATAATTTAACTGATTACAAAGTCAATTACAGTAGTTGACTTGCTAATTACAGTAAAAAATATTACCCATATGTTCACTATTTTATATTTTTCAGCTAATTAAATTATAGTTTTTATGTTATTTTTTCTTTTAATTAAAATAAAAATAAATTAGCGAATAGAAAAGCATTGCCCGGTTTGGTAGCTCTTTCTGGTTATTTACTGCAAAAAGGCACAACCAATCTGGTAGTTCTTTCTTCTTCTTCTTTCTGGTTTTTCTCGGAAGATGGATTGGATCCATGGCGGAGCAGCAACATTTACGAGGCTCTTCTTGGCTCTGCTTCTCATCTCATCCGCACACTCCTTCTACCTCCCCGGCGTTGCTCCTAGCGATTTTCAGACCGTGAGATCCAAATGAAACTATTAACTCTTTCCCACCCCTTCGTTACATTTCATTGAGTCATTGATTCTTCTTTCATGTTTTGATATTTATTTTATCGAGACGAAATTGTGAGGGCTATCTTTGATCTGTTTCCATATCAGAGCTGGATCTAGGGTTTAAGGCTTGATCTGTATAAGTTTTATTTTATACCTTTTTCGATCTGCGGAATTATGTTTTGTGTGTAAAGGGATTTGATCAGTATATATATGTCTGATTGTGATTTCATGGATGGTAATTATTGTGTTTGGATGTTGGTTATGAGGTTGGAGTGTGTTGTGGTTTTATGAGTCACTGGTAATTGGATCGTTCTGGTTTGTGTATAAAGAGGAGATGTCGAGAAACTTCTATGTGTTAATGTTTGGTTTTATTTTCATCTCTTCTGCTAATGACTTTGCCTGCTTACCTTTTGTGTTTCCATCCCTGTTTTGAATAGGGTGATCTTCTTTATGTCAAAGTGAACAAACTGTCTTCTACGAAAACACAACTTCCATATGACTACTACTTCTTGAACTATTGCAAACCCAAAAAGATTCTGAATAGTGCAGAGAATTTGGGGGAGGTACTTCGTGGTGATCGCATTGAGAATTCAGTATACACTGTAAGTATCTTGGTGTCTTTCACCCCCAATATTAAAAAAAAAAAAAAAAAAAGACGACGAACATTCATAACACAGACTTGTTCATGATTATGATAGTATATTATAAGTGTTAAGCCTCTCTTCATTTCCTTATATTATCAGTCTATATAGAACCAAGCCCTTTTTCTTAGTATTTGCTTATGTGAATCTGATTCTATGAAATTTTTGCCCCAGTTCAAAATGAGGGAGGAGCAATCGTGCACTGTTTCTTGCAAAGTTACTCTTGATGCTGAATCTGCAGAGAATTTCAAAGAAAAAATTGATGATAAGTATAGAGTAAACATGTATGTAACTGTTTTTTTAGTTCTCTCTTCCTCACTCATTAACTTTTTTTTTTTCATAGAAAATTTCTTTAATGAGTCTGGTTACATGTTTTCAATACAAGCATTTGCTGCTGAGTCTAAAAGCTGCTTTGTGTGCAGGATTTTGGATAATCTTCCAGTAGCTGTTCTTCAACAAAGGAGGGATGGAAGTTTGGCAACAACTTATGAACATGGTTTCCGTGTTGGGTTTAAAGGAAACTATGCTGGTGTATGCTACACAACCTAATCAGCAATGAAAGATTTGTTTTGGATTTATATACAGTCTGATATTTTCTATTTGCTGGCAGAGTAAAGAGGAAAAATATTTCATTAATAACCACTTGAGCTTCAGAGTCATGTATCACAAGGATCCTGAAACTGATGTTGCTCGAATTGTTGGGTTCGAGGTTACTCCAAGCAGGTTTTCTTTCACTCAGCATTTTATCTGCCAATATCGGAATTTTACCGCATGTGGTTTGTAGGCCCATGAAGTTGGAACAGTTTTAGATCGGTGTAATGAAATCTGCTTAGTAAATGTAATCAATGTTACGTGGAAGTAATAGTAAATTCAGTAAGGAGGTTTAGTATGGTCATGGTATTAGGTAAAACTATTGCATAATCAGGTTTCTGTTTCATGGTATGAGGCTTAAACAGAAAGGATTTTGTAATTTTCAAACCAGAAAGCAATCCAAGGCTTCACTTTAGTATCATTTCTTTTTCACTTCGTTATCAAATGACTGGCTTCTGATGTCTATCATCTACTTGTTCGAGTGCAGTATTAATCATGAGTACAAGGAGTGGGATGAGAAGAACCCTCAGCTAGTGACATGCAATAAGGACACAAAAATATTGCAAGGTAGCACCGTTCCACAAGAAGTTGACACAAATAAAGAAGTTGTGTTTACATATGATGTTTCCTTCAAGGTACTTTCTTATCAAACTAATGGGTTCTCCTACTGTCTTCCAGATTTAATGGGGGATAAAATTTTGTCTGTCTTTCTCCAGGAGAGTGATATCAAATGGGCATCTCGCTGGGATACATACCTCCTCATGAACGATGATCAGATCCACTGGTTCTCCATCATTAACTCTCTGATGATTGTACTCTTTCTTTCTGGCATGGTGGCTATGATCATGATGAGAACATTGTACAGAGACATTTCCAATTATAATCAGCTGGAAACCCAAGATGAGGCCCAAGAAGAAACGGGATGGAAACTTGTCCATGGAGATGTTTTCCGACCACCCATCAATTCTGGTCTACTGTGTGTATATGTTGGTACAGGTGTTCAGATCTTTGCAATGACACTTGTCACAATGATATTTGCTCTGCTCGGATTCTTATCTCCATCCAATAGAGGAGGGCTTATGACTGCCATGGTACTTCTATGGGTTTTCATGGGCTTATTTGCCGGTTATTCCTCAGCACGTTTGTACAAGATGTTCAAGGGCACAGAATGGAAGAGGAATACACTAAAAACTGCATTCATGTTTCCTGGAATTCTCTTTGCAGTATTCTTTGTGCTAAATGCTCTGATCTGGGGCGAGAAATCCTCTGGGGCAGTCCCCTTTGGGACAATGTTTGCTCTTTTCTGCTTGTGGTTTGGTATATCAGTCCCTTTAGTCTTTGTAGGTAGTTACTTGGGTTTTAAAAAGGCAGCTATAGAAGATCCCGTAAAGACGAACAAAATCCCAAGGCAAACACCAGAGCAAGCATGGTACATGAAGCCAGTCTTCTCCATACTCATTGGAGGCATTCTTCCATTTGGGGCTGTCTTTATCGAGCTCTTCTTTATCTTGACATCAATCTGGCTGAACCAATTCTATTACATCTTTGGCTTCCTCTTTATCGTGTTTGTTATCCTTCTAATCACTTGTGCGGAGATAACTGTTGTGCTTTGCTACTTCCAGTTGTGCAGTGAAGATTACCGTTGGTGGTGGAGGTCTTACTTGACCGCCGGATCCTCGGCTCTCTATCTTTTCCTCTACTCTGCCTTCTACTTCTTCACTAAGTTGGAAATCACCAAGTTTGTTTCGGGCGTTCTTTACTTTGGCTACATGATAATCGTTTCATATGCTTTCTTCGTCTTGACCGGAACCATCGGTTTCTATGCTTGCTTCTGGTTTGTTCGAAAGATCTACTCCTCTGTGAAGATCGACTGATCTGAATTATATCAGAATTGAAAGATTCAAGAGTAAAACCAACTTTCAAACCCATGGGGATAAGAGCCAAAAGGGTGTGAGAACTTGTCAAAAGGGTTAATTGGCCGGATATCAGCAGCATCCGTAACAGAGATGAATTTTTCATTAAGCTCACTTTTTCTTTCTCTTTTTTTTTTCTCCTTTTGTAAGGTTAGCATAGGTTTGGCCTGATGTATTACTTACACGTGTTAGATGAAAGCTGTACTGTTGTAGTTTCCGTGGAAGACAGCTAAAAAATTGTGACATTGGTCATTTGTGTACTATATATAATACATTTTGTAGAAACTTTTGTGTTCACTGTTTTTGAATATCACATTAAGAATTAGGAAAATTTATTAATACACTTTATACTCAGCAGATGTGCTAGTTACCATTAATCCTCTTCACATGGAAAGATAACATATCTATTCAGTACGGCCAAGACCGAAGACCAAAAAGCCGAACCAAAGTCTGGGTTCCTCCGACAACATCAGACCGATTTCGGCTTTTGAATTTACAAACTACAGACAAAGGCTTCAGTATAGTTAGCAAGACCGATGATGCTTCCTCAACTCGAGTATGATCTTGATTTCCCATTTCTTATGGTGGATATTAATTTCATGCAATTTCAACTAATAAAATATTTATTTATTATCGATTGTATCCATCACTTTTAAGGAAAAAATTGCTCCCAAAAAAAAAAATAATAAATAAAGATAAAGGCTAATATATAAGAAACAACAAACACAAAAAGGCAGAAGCCCTTCCATTTCTTGTATAACATCTTCAACAGTTAGCTTCTTCAACCCCCTCCTCTTCTCTTCCCCTCCCATCCCCCCTATTTCCGACATCCGTAAATTTTCCGAACAGAACAAGTTTCTCGACCTCTCCTGGCCCTCGACAGTGTATGTTTTTTTTTTGGTCTATTTTTACAACTTCATCATTGGAAAAAGCCATAAAGAAAGGTCTTAGTAAGTGGTAAAATTTTTCTGAGGAAAATAATGAATTGATTTGAATTGAATCAATCAGCTGCAGATTGCTTCCACAGCAAGTCTCTTCATTACATTCGGACATGGATCTCCCCCAAAATTTCCGGGTTCTACAGTTACCGAACAGAAGCTCTGCCCAATGCAATTCTGCAACAAAGGCAAGTAAATTTTCAAGATTTAGCGAAAAAGAGGTGATTTAAAAAAAAAAAAATTCAAGTATTTATGAACAGCGAATGTTTATGTTTTACTCTTGTGAAAGGATCATATGACTCGTGAGCATGACAGTTTCCTTCACGGAAACTTCCACAAACTCCTTCTGGTGTTCCAAAGCTAGCAAACTTAATCGATGTGATCTTCTGACTCGGCCCGCATTGTAAGTGGGCTTTCGGTCTCATGGTTCGATTGCCTCTACCTAAGCCTTGCACCCTCCAAGTTCTAAATGTTGGCTGCCACTCATTAATATCGGCACATACACTTCCTATCTCCCTTCTAACTAAAAGTATAGAATTTGGATCTCCCCCCATTTCTTCAAACACAACAAGTAAATTTCCGGTCGGATTTAGCCACGATCGTGGAACATGGTACCTTAAATTTAGAACCCAGTTAGTATCATAAAAATATAAATAAAGCATAAAAAACTATTACTCTTTTTTGGTCATGTCTTACCATCTTTGAGAAGCCACTCCACAATTGGTTAGGCATTTCTTCTCATCATATGTTCCGGCATAATGACAGTCATGGCAAGTTCCAGATGCTTTATAAGCAGGCCAGTAACGGCCCATGCTTTGTCCGTTTAACCACATTTGACCTTTTCCCATGCTGCCCATATCCAAACCCAGTGGAGAATTTCCAGCCGGAGCATCAAATGTGGTCTAGAATCATGAAAAGTTCCATAATATGAGACATATACCTATATACACATTTAAGAATGAATGTATTTTTGGTTATAAATACTTACTTTGTACCATGTCATAGGCAGTCTTTGAGCGAGCAATGATCCTTCGATCCATTCGACTGAGGAACTGCCACTTAGTGAATGGAGACTCAATGCTTCTCCCTTTAGACCAACCTGTAATGGAAAATATAAGCACACAAGTGTATTAAGAGATGAATGATTAATTTGATTGAATATACACTAACCTTGTAGGACCATTTCTGCCATGACAAGTCTCTCCTCCCCTCATTGAGATTGTTCAGTGTAACGGGGCCCAGAACACCTGCATTCCATGTCTCGAAATGTGGACCCACATTCTAGTTCCAGATCAAAACAGTACAAAAAGAAAAATGTCAAATTTGAGAAATCTAGATAAATTTTTCACAAGAAAGAAAGAGAACATACGGGAAGGCCCACAGCAATGCTGAGAAGTGAGATTTTGTTTACACCGGCCACCATATTCACGTTGTTGCTAAATGTTAATTTCGGAAACTCTAAACTTCCATAAGAAGTTCCTGCTCAAAGAAATAAGAAACGGAATTGTTAATAAAACTAGTTCAGAATCAAATCGAAAAATACCCCCACCTACCTGATAGTTGACCGTTGATGAAGACATGTAAAGCATGACCAGCTGATGAAACTGTTAGCACAGGATTTTTCCCACTCCTCAAGAATTCTTCATCGGTATCAATATTAACACTGAATGCCAAAAAATACAGCAAAAATCTTTAGAATCTTTAGAAAAGGCATAGTAGATTATCTGGTTGTATCCATAGTGCATGATTTTTTGGTTACTCACTCTGTCATGTACCATAGATAATCAGACACATCTCGAGTTGTATTTATCTGCTCTAACAACCCAACAACTGTAAATGAATTTTCTTCATAAGAAGTCAGCTCTTCGTTGAATGACTTCCATGAAAATCCTTCATGATTAGGAATTGGGTTCATCTCCACAACTGCACTCTGGGCACTAACCTGTTTGAGATTTCCATAAAAAATTTCAAACTCGGTTTCTTTCATAGCATTTTACGAGGAATGCTTTATTTAAACATATACAAAAGAAACTCAGACAAAGAAGAAAATTTTCGAATCACAAAAACTCGCCTTTTCCCTACCCTTGCAGTGTTGTAAACAGAGATCTTGCAGTCTGGAAGGATGCTTATAGACCAAGGAGGTAAGTTATAATGCATGTTACCAAAAGCAACTTTTGCATATGAAGTCGGGTCGTAATTTGCAAGGAAGGCAGAACAAGAACCGGATTTTGATTTGTATACATGGGCCTGTTTTTCCACAATAATAATACATATATTCAACAAGTACAACTTGACATAAAACATGATTAATAAAATAACATGAAAAATAAAAAATAAAAAATCAACCTCTTGATGGTTTCCAAGTTGCTTCACTTCAGGATTGCCAGAAACTAAAGCCGGTTCACATAGTTTTATTGCTTTATGAAGATCTTTCAGATGACCCCATTTTGGTTGCCTTGCAAGACCTGTGTAGACAAAGTTAGAGGTAGAGGTGATAATTTGCTTACTGATTTCCTCGTTATCCAAATGCTAATAATGAGTTTATGAAATGTATTTGAGCTTACCATATTCATCAATCGGAGCATCATAATCATAACTAGTTGCAATAAACGGCCCACCAGCTGTTCGACCAAAATTTGTCCCCCCATGGTACTAGAATCATTAAAAAATTATATAAAATAAAAAAGGTTGAAATTTAACCAACAAGCCTTAATTTCATATGGAGAATTCAATAGAATCTAATGAAGTCACCATGTAATAGTTAACGAAGGATCCGCCTTTTTGTATAAAACGAGCAACAGAGAAAGCCAGGTCCTGCACTGGTCTGTATGGAACTGGACCTCCAAACTCTGTAAACCTGTAAGCAGATACGAGGGAAGAAAAAAGATAGCAGTAGCAGTCAAAAAATGTCCTAAAAGATTTCATGGCGGAGAGAGATGATTGTTCCAGGAATGAGGTAGGAAAGAAAATGCAAAACTTGCCAGCCGGTCCAAGCTTCTGTCCACATTTTCGGTTTATAAGCCTTATTCGGGTAGAAATAATCGCAGTAAAAACCATTGCAGGTGTTAATCTGTTTCAACAGAAAATAGTTAAAAATCGCTAATCAGCATCACAATGTATTAAAAAAAAAACACCTTAAACTAGAAAACAAAATGATAGAGGTTTAACTAGAAGATGGATTCATTATCGTACTAATGTAGAATAGGAGGAAAGGTAGGCCATGTGCAATTAGGACTAATAAGTCATTACATCCATGCCCAAATTGGATCCCCACTAAGAAGTAGAAATGATTGAATATAACACAGGGCGGCCCAAAAAGTTAATGTGAAAAGGAAAAAAGTAAGAGAGAATACATACAATAGGATCAGGGGCATCATCTTGCTTGCACATGACCCAAGGGACATTAGTATGGAGGCTCACCGCCATATGAGCTGCCCATTCAGTGTAGCGTTTGCCCGGTGAACCAATTTCATACTCTTCGGGCCCATATTCATTCTCAATCTGTCAATGCATTGAAAGAAGAAGAAGAAGATGATAATGATCCCCTTGGAGAGCCAATTTGCCTTCACTGAGAAAATGAATGAGCTTATGAAATAAGTTTCTTACCTGAGATAGAATTATCGGTCCGCCTTGATACTCAAACAACTTCTCTGATTTCATCATGTCAACAATCTTCTTGCTAAACTTTTGCATTTGAAACTTCCACAGATCAAGAACCAGTAATTACTTAGAAAACCAAAAAGAAAAACAAACAAAGGGAAAGAATTTTCACATTCATGATGATAGATATATAAGAGGACTAACTTTAAAAGGCTCATTGTCTGTTCTGAATTCTATTCCAGGAATGTACTTCAACCAAATCGGAAAACCACTGTGAAAAGACAAGAAATCATTTGTTTAAGAATTAAGACATGTTTTAAAGAAATTTAACGTATATATCTCATACTTGAAGGTTAAACTTCAAAATTTGAAAGTTAGGATTTACCCAAAGTTCCACTCAGCACAAACATAAGGACCAATCCTGAGATGAACATAAAGGCCTGCTTCCTTCACCAGCTTAATGAATTTAACCAGATCATAATTCCCCTCAAAATTGTACTGCATCAAAAAAAAAATACATTTTTAAGCAGTAAACTTTAAATCTCAAAATTAAAAAAAAAAAAAAAACCCCAATATTATCTACTACATTTTCAGGAGAAGGTTCATGACCATTCCAAAAGACATAAGTCTGAATCACATCCAAGCCTCCATCTTTAGCCTTCTGAATAAGATCTGGCCACATCTGCAAACAACCCCAAGAAAGAAAAAAATATATTAAAAAAAACAAAAAATCCTTCTTTTTAAGTATTGTATAAAGAGTTTCCATTTGAAGAACTTACGCCAGGAGAGCTTCTAGGGTAGTGAATAGATCCAGAAATGAGGATCTTTCTCTGCCCATTAATGGTGATAGCTTTAGAGTCATAGGAAACAGAGGATTTTACAGAGTGAACACCAAATAGAAGGATAAGTAAGTTCACTAGTACTACTACATTCCACATTTCAGACTTGACAAAACTCATGATGATGACCCACCCTCCTCTCCTCTTCTCCTTCTTCTCTTATTAAGCTTCAAAAAGCAAAACAGCCCCTCATGTCCTTTTTCTATTATTCTTTCGTCTCTGTACTACCCCACTTTATTTTATTCCATGCTTGTATGACTAGGGAGATGGAAGAAAAAGAAAGATAGAAAGATAGAAAGATAGAAAGATAGAAAAACAAAGAAAGAAGAGAGAAAACCCAGATGGGATGATGCTTCCTTCTCTTTTTCTTCTTTAGCTTCTCTCCCCCCTCCCTTCCCTTCTTCTTCTGGGAAGACGAATAGTAATCACTACCGTTGCTGCACATTGCAATGTTTTGTTTTTATTGTTTTTATTTTTATTTTTTCTTTAATTATTATTAATTTATTATTGTGTTTTCTTAATAATAATAATAATGGGGCGGCAGTGGGACCCATTCAGACACACTCTTTCTTGGCCATGCCTTTGAGCTTACAGCCAGTGTGAAGGGAAAGTTGGTATTTTTATAATATCTACGAACAAGTTTGTGGACTGTAGAGTGAAAGCTGTAAGAGAAGTAAGAAACCGAACCCAAAACCAAAAGGCAAAGCCAAACCAGGACCCACCACATGCAATTAAAGAAAACATAAAAAAGTCAAAAAAAAAAAAAAAAAAAAAGGAAAGTTTCGGAGGGATTGTGTTTGACAGCACAAAGATTCTTAACCCAATCCCTATGTCGAGGATTGGTCGATTCCTTCTTTCTGGGCTTGTCTTTATATCCCTGTTTCCCTTCCGGTGTAAGAAAACGTAGAAAAACTCTCCTAACTCGTTCGATCGATGAGTTTTGTATCATGACTAATAGATTTGCTTTATTTGTTGAGCATCATAATTACTGGAGCCTAATCCTATGGTAATTAAATAATTAAGTGTTTATATGAATATGGTTGAAAGAAAGGAGTCGAGTTAATCAATCATAAATCCCAAAGGATCGTAAATTCACTTTCAAGACTCACCGAGACCGTTTAAACCTTCGGAAATGAAAAAAAAAAAGGAGTCAGTCATCTATGGAGGTGATTACTCAATTATCATATCAGTCATGCCATCAAAAAATAATAGTTCAAAAATAATACTCAATTATCATTACACTGAAGAAATTCCTACATATACAAAACTGTTTTTTCATTGCTTTACTACTTTATAAAGGAGAGCAGCACTTCCTCCATTTTTGAGATTGAGCTTGGGTGGGCCCCCACTTCAGTCCTTTACTTCATTCACAGCTGCTTGCCTTGGCCTTGCCTAGAAGAAGAGGCAAAATCAGATCAGAACACAGAAAGAAGAGGAAAAAAGAACTACCTAGCTCTGAATATGTGTGCATATGCTTACTATTGGGTAGCTCAAATTCTAATTCCATGGAAGAATCGGTAGAGAATCCGAGCTTTGACATGACTTCTTCCAAACGTTTTGCATTTGTTAGATAAAGATAACCGATCTAGAGAGCAGCAAGTATCAAACACTTGGTTAGTTCAAGAAGCAAAACACAGCTTCACATAGAATCACAAGACATAATTTACTTTTCCAAACACTAATAAGAAAACTAAAAGGAGACGTACTAATGTTTCCAGTGAAGATGCTCTGTTATAAACGGCAGAGCCAGCACGCTTCTTTGTCCGTGTTTTTGAAGAGCCCAGATTCTTTCCCCACCTAAGTATATCCCTGAAGATAGAAACCATTCAATTTCTAAGGATTTTCTTTTTTTTCTTTTTTCTTTTTTGAGCCATAGAATTTAAAACAAACTCAATCCAGCACTTACAAGTTTAAACTATCAAAATCCATGAGAAAATGCCTTATAAGTAAATATTTAGCTCGTTGATCTTATTGGAATGCTCTATCTAAACGAAAAGAAAAAAAAGCAAAAAACAGTGAATTCTTCGACTAACCTTTCTGCATCAGACAAGTACTTATCCCCCATAAGTTTCTTGAGCAATGCATCCTAAAATGCAAACCAAATAGAACAAATTGAGGCACATAAAAAGAAGAAGATATATAGCAAAAAAATAAATAAAAATAAAAGGTCCTCATAGGATTCAATTCAAAATTTCGAAGTATCATACTTGTGCTTCACAACGAACAACTGCCATAACACGGTCGTTATATTCTTCAATACTTAAGGGTGGAAATAAGAAATGCCTACGAGCATATAGCTGCATGTTTTTTGCCAGGAACAGTAAGGATTGCAAGCTATGTAATAAAAATGAACTTCACCCAAAAAAAAAAAAAAACTTAATTTTCTAGATATGATAAGAAAAACATACCTCATAGATGCAATCACCAATATATGCCAATGATGCTGCGTTTAAGACAGATCGAGGCTTCTGCACCTTCGGCGCGACCGGAAACCATACATCATATCCCAAATATGATTCATCTACTTTCCCCATTTTCTCTGTAAATCAATCAAAAAAGATCACCCCGTTACTAAGTTATCAGCTGTCACCTCTTGTTTTGAAATCTTACAAACAAGACAAAGTTCTAAGTTATCAGCTGTCACCTCTTAATGAAAAAGTGAAATGACATTTTCAAGCTCGATTATATCTTATTCTACTTCAAATTCAACAACTTTTCCTCTTTCTTTTTTTTTTCCGCCAACCAAACAGAACCCATTTCAAATCTCATAGAAACAAATCGCAAACCCAATAAAAGAATCGAACAAATCTGCAAATTTAAATCACCTCTACTCGAGCTCGGACTAGAAGAACGCTTGAGGAGGTCAGCAACAGAGAGGTCAGGACGGGCGGTTGTGGCAGTTAAAGTGATCGTTGGTGAGGCAATAGGAGGAGGAAGAGTAATGGAGGTTTGCTGGGGTTTTCTTGGAGCATTGGGATTGTATGGAAGCCTCTGTTGTGTATCCCATGAAGCGCCCACTTTCACTGAGGCCACTGCTAAAGCTTGCATTTTTATTTTTCTTTAAATCTTCTGCCAAAAAAAATATCAGACCTTAAGAGATGATGATGAAGTAGTTGTTTTCTTCTTTTATGGATCGTACAGGCCCAATGGGCCTTTTAAGTAAAGTGGATGTGATGTTCTTAAGCTCCATTGGGCTTGTTGACTAAATACCCATTTTCTGAAAAGAGAGAAAGTATATTCTTAATTTTTAGAGCCCACAAGGAATTCGTATGTAACAGACCCCAAACTTTCTTCTAAGTGAGAGCCAGTTTGACATCCCTTAGCTCGCGCAGCCCAAGACTCGTCACACTGATATCTTTGCAAAGATTATCCCAAGCAACCCAATGACATTTCTTCGTCCCCACCTTATTACCCCAGAAAAAGCCAGCCAAGCTTTCCTCGACTCTAGAAAGAACCAAGATAGGGACATTCGACAACTCTTGAGCAAGTCCAATAGCATCGCCAATGGCCCTTCCTTTAACGAACTCATGTTGTGAGTCTGAAATCAAAGTACGTAACACAATACTCAATCAGTTGGCTAGAGCATTAGAGAATATTTTATAACTCGCGTTGTAAAAACTTATCATTCTAAATCTTTTAGAGAAGTAGGACAAACTTTCTTTGGGGTAAGAACCAGAAGAGTGCTAGAGAGAGTTTCAGGAAGGTCCGAACCATGCAAGAAACAGTTCGTGGCTGCCTCTCCACTGTGATAAATCCTTCTTGAGAATCTGCTTCCTCCGAGTTATACCCCCACTGGAAACTGATTCCTTTTTGCTTCTAGGCCACATCAGAGGATGACAGCACCACCTCTCTATCCCTTCCAAGCGCCCCACCTGGGTAGGCAACACTGTAGGTCGAGTAGAAATTTCCCCATCCTCCAAATCATCATTATTTTGGATTTCCTCTAATATGTTTTCAATGTTTTGGTCTTCCTCTAACACAACTTTATGTGCCAACGTGGTATCATGACCATCCAAAATATATTCCCCTACAACTCTATCCACGGGTGCCACCCTTTCACCATCCACCGAAACCTTCATCCTGCAATTAGCTAAGGAATGACCCTGCATGTTACAATGAGAGCTGTCAATGTTCAAGACTACCAATGACGCTGGCAATTGGCCTTAATAAGGCAGTGTTATAGAAGTTAAGAGGCAATTGTGAGAGTTTTATCCACACTGGTGCAAACGCAGCATCAATCTGAGAACTGAAAGCTTTATTCCACCTATTAATTCTATAAGAAAATTCCAGCATGATGGATGCTTCTCAAGCGAGAACAGACATCATATCCGATTCTACGCACATACGAATACATAGAGTTCGAGAGTCTAATAAGCCCATGGAAAATGTCCCCTCAAGATTTCAGTTACCTTTTACACAAGATTGAATCTCCTCCAACGACGGACGTCCAACTCTGAAACGAGTGATGACTGCCTTATCTGATTGGGCAATGGAGGAAGGCGAGAGTGATACAGTTGGGACTCCATCTTTCTCAAAGGATTGAACCTCCACTTCAATTGGAGCAGAGTTAAAAGAACTCATGAGCAAGGCTGCATATGGATCGTACAAATCCTTGGCCTGTACCAATATCATCTTTGGCGGGAACAGAGGAATTCTCTAAAACATCCACTGTACCTTTTGAACCCACTTCATGAAAAGTAGGAGGAATCTTATTTAGATCCATGTATGCAACTGAACAGATCCCGAGAAAATTATGTGTGCATGGTCATTGCTAGACG
This sequence comes from Coriaria nepalensis, assembly GCA_027186245.1. Lineage (NCBI taxonomy): Eukaryota > Viridiplantae > Streptophyta > Magnoliopsida > Cucurbitales > Coriariaceae > Coriaria > Coriaria nepalensis. The sequence continues at coordinate 8,470,136 of CP114500.1, read as the reverse complement.
ACAATCGGAGTAGAGTGTAGGCCGAGATAACTGACGACAGTCGGACAGAGGCGGTGTTAGAACACAGTCTGAACTTGCTGAGAAGAAAAAAACCAAACAGGAGACCAGGATAGAAGAGACACTTGATTATATATCATATCCTACTAACACAACATCGATCGAGATCTCTGATATTACTTCCGACTTTTGCAGGTAACTTCCTTCTTTACGCTGCGGTGAATGTTCTGGGTCTAATTTTCGTGATGGTTGTGGTTATATTCGGTGTAGCTTGTAGTCAAAATTTTATTAAATAATATAATAATAATAATTAATATTATAAATATAATTTTAGATATATTTATCCTCACCGTTCATTTAAAACGAATAAATCATCTACGCCTCTAAACATGTAAAATGGTTTCAAATATCACATTAATTTATTTAATAAAATTATATCGAATATTTTTAATTTTTAATTGTCTTTTTTCGCAGGTAATTATGTTTATTCGGAAGTGGAAGTATAAAGTAAGAGAATTGAGAAGAGGAAAGAATCTAAAAGCCAAAAGAAGAAGTAAAAGGGTTAAAGTGAAGAAGGAAGAAGACGATGAGCGTAGAAGAAGGTCCAAAGCTATACGCGAACAAACCCAAGAAAGGTACGACTCGATTACTTCCATTCTTCTTCTTCTTCTATGAAAAGAGAATACAGATCTTTCTTCTTCCTCTAATTCCAGAAACTAAGAGATTCAACATTTCTTACCCGCGCTTTTCAGTATACGATTCGTTGTTTTTTTTTTTTTTTTTTTTGGGGGGTGAACAGCTCAAATCAAACAAAATCAGGAACAGCTCAAAACGATGGGGGTTTCTTCATCACCACCTCCGCCGCCGCCGTCATCATCATCAGCAGCAGCAGCAGCATCGTCGACGACGGGGTTTCAGTCTTCGTCGTCGGTGCCGCCATCTCAGCCACCAAAGGAGTCGTTTGCTAGACGATACAAGTTCCTTTGGCCTATGCTTTTGACCGTCAATCTTGCCGTTGGAGGTTAAATCTAGAACTTCATCTGTTTTCATATCCATTGAATGAATGCGTTGACATTCTGGAAAGTAGAAAATTTGGGGATTAGGGATTAGGATTGTTTTCTGATGCTTCTGGAAGCTTTTTCATATTTGTTCTAGATTGGTAATGTGATCGTTTACGCTGCATATGATTTCAGTCCCACTTGGGCGTTTTTATCAAACTACACTTATCAAAATTAAAATCTAAAGATAAGATTTTGTGAGCCGTGATCTACTTTGGCTCTAAACTGGATTGTAGTCTTGAATTGTCATATAAGGAGTTTACCAATATGTAGATGGTATCATAGACCTTTTTGTCTTTCTAGATTGTGCTACTTTGAACAAACATATATGAGAATGATGAGAGTTCAGTATAGATTTGAGGTTGGTTGTGGTCCTATTTCCTTGCATGATGTCCATTAGGAATGATATGGGAAAGCTTCTTACTCTTATCTTAAGTATTTTGATTGAGACTGAACTGTTTGTCCACGCTGCAACTGCACTGTGTTCAATTCGAACTGAAATGTGCAGCCTACCTATTCATGAGGACAAAGAAGAAAGACATAGAGACAGAGGAAGGACCCACAGCGCCTGATTCGACTACAGCAAGTGCTACTTCTCCTGTTGTTGGGAAACCGTTGAGCCCACCAGTTACTGCTGAGCCCGTGGCTGTGACGATTCGAGAACCGATTGCAGATGCTCAGCAGCATCAGCTTTTCAAGTGGATATTGGAAGAGAAGAGGAAGGTAAAGCCGAAGGACCCTGAAGAGAAGAAACGGATCGATGAAGAGAAAGCCATTCTCAAAGAGTTCATCAGAGCAAAATCTATCCCTAGAATCTAAAAAATTGTGTGTTCTCTCTGCATTCGGTGACTGCTAGAAAATGGGGTTTCTTTTTTTTTTTCTTGTTGATCACTCGAGTTTGGATGGTATTGTTTCAATGTTAACAAATATCTGTGATGAATGGTATTGTTTCAATGTTAACAAATATCTGTGATGAATGGTATTGTACACTGCATCCTGTGTTCTTTCAACCAATTTATCCGGTTTATTCTGGTCAACAGGTCTAAGTGTTTTAGGAAAACTTAAATGGGACCCAACCTCTCTTATCAATGAGAAATTCTCAGATAGAGTCGATCAATTTTAATTTTATATGTCAATTTTATATTATTACATCAAATGTGTAATTGAGATGAATCATTCTAAATTCTCTTTGAGGAGAGAATGTCATGCATATAAACTATGATGCAAATAATAAAGTTTCCATCTTTCTCGAGCCCATCATTTGGAGGTAATGACAGCACTTTAACAAATTGGCGGATGGAGAAAATGGGTCCCCATCCCATTAGAATTCATATATAGTTTGTCGAAGAGAGGTTTTGAAAGTAATAAAAGAGTGATAGTTTTATCATCTAGCTTCTCCAGAAAGGAAGAGATGGGCCTCATTTTGATTCCGATCTTCCTTTTGGCTCCCATGATCCTTCTGGGTACTCTCTACTTCTAGTCTACGGCTCTTGCTTGTGCTTATCCATTGTTTACCAAAAAAAAAAAAAAAAAATCATTGTTCCCATTAGATGATAATGATTGAACTATTATTCTTTAGAGATTGCTTTGGGCAGCAACGGAAAGCAAGATTCACATTCACATGTGCCCTCAAAACATATAAAATGTGAAAAAATAATGGAAATGGATCCCTTATTACATCTATCTAACATCGATCTATGATATATTACATGACTCTGTCATATGATCTGTCGCAGTATGATGTAATAAAAGTATCTTTGAATTAAATTGATCGATTTAATCACGTTCTACATGTATACATATATATAGATGGAAAAGGAGGAGGATAATGATGGAGATTGTGGTTGGAGTGATTTAGTTTTCACATGAAGGCACGAGGGGGGGGACTACCAAGCAGCAAGCCACTGCAATTGGGAAGAAGCCCAAGTGCAATCATGCATACACTTTGTGGAGGGCTTTAATCTCCCTTCAAAGACTATATACTATTCTAATTAATATCATTTCAAAAAAAAAAAAAAAAAAAAAAAAAAAAAAGCTCATCATGATGGTACCCATCAAAACTTTTATTATTATATAATAATTTTGAGATTAATCGTGGGTCCTCTTTTACGGGAGATTTTTTTGGTACTTAATATTTACAATAAATTAATTTATCTTAATTATTTATAATATTAATATAATAATATAAGATAAATTAGTAAATACTTATATATATATATATATGATAATTTAAAGTATTTATATTAGATCAACTAAAATATTTATATTATCTATATTTTTTAAAAATATAAATAATTTTTTTATAAGAAATTATTATATATCGGATTAATTATATTTAATTTTATAATTTAAAAAATCACTTTAACAAATTATAGATAATAGATAATACTCTCACACTAACTCTTTTATTAAATAAATAAATAATAAATAATAAATAATAAATAATAAAATAGAATACTGTCCGAAAAATTATTAGGTAAAGTGTCATATTAACTTAGTTAAATTATATTTAAACTTTTTTTATTAATAAGCCGATGAATGTTATAAATTAGTAGTTACCCATCAAGTCGGTTCCAAGTATAATCTTTCTATGGGCTATCAGCCAGACAGCCACTATATATATTTCTTCTCTCTCTCTCTCTCTCTCTCTCTCTCTCTCTTTTAGTCAATATAGAATGGACAAACTGATTTAGGATTTGTGGATGACAGAGAGACAAAACATCAAGTTATAAATCTAACAAGTCTTTTTATTTCTGCAGTCATAAACCCAAGTCAATACTTTCATAAATCCAGGCATAACTTTCTTCTTCTTCTTCTAAGTTGTAGTTTTCATATACTTTATAATAAAGGGGTTAGAGCACCAATCCTCATTGTATAATCTCACCACTTCTCTCTCTCTCTCTCTCTCTCTCTCTCTAGACAGCATGCAGTACCTAAACTCATTCTTCAACCAGCAAAAAAGAAAGACCATCATGTGGCCTCCATTCATGTTCTACACAAACACTAGTACTACTACAGCTCAGTACTTAGGCATGCTAATCACTGCGTTAATCCTCTTGACCACCATTATACTCTACGCCACCATTAATAACATGATAATCGCCTTTCAACGAAGACCGAAATCGTCATCAGCACGGAAAAATCTGCCAAAAGGCTCTCTCGGGCTGCCCCTTATCGGAGAAACCGTTCCGTTCATCTCTTCCGCTCTTTCTGACCGTCCCGAAACCTTTATGAACAAGCGCCGTGCCCTGTAAGTCACATCGATCGAACCACGTGTATGGATAAATAAATGTTTGTATATATCTATATATTTTATGTGGTTATTCATATTATGTTTATGAAATTGATTTTAAGGTATGGGAAGGTGTTCAAGTCACATATATTTGGGAGTGCGACAATCGTATCGACCGATGCGGAAGTGAGTAGGGTAATTCTGCAAAGCGATGCGAAGGCTTTCGTGCCGTCTTATCCGAAATCCTTAACGGAATTAATGGGGAAGTCTTCTATCTTGCTTATGACAGGGAGTTTGCAAAGGAGGATTCATGGACTTGTTGGATCTTTCTTCAAGTCTCCTCACCTCAAAGCTCAAGTAACTGAAGACATGCAACACTATGTCAAGCAATCAATGGCAAGATGGAGTAGCACTACTCAATTTGATCATCATCATCCTATCTACCTTCAAGACGAATCAAAACATGTCAGTACATCTTTCGCCTTCTGCTACTTTCTCCTTGTTTGTCATCTGCTTGCATAAAAGCTCCTCGTTTGCACGTGTCGACGGGAAGTGTCGGTGTTCTATGCCTCTTTTTGACAATTATTGGGTTAAAAACATGATTTTCTCTTTTCTAGATGGTCGAGTAAAAGGAGGGGTTTAGAAATAATTTGTGCTCGAACTAATCATAGTGTCTAGGAATTTACAGTCATCATAATTACGAGGGCCTCCTTGTAAAAAAGGAAAAGGTTAATTAATTAATCTAATTACTTTATCTGTCTCCTACGTAGATTGCCTTTCAAGTACTTGTGAAGACACTGATAAGCTTAGAACCTGGTCAAGACATGGAGTTCCTCAAACACCAGTTCCGAGAATTCATCGCCGGCCTCATGTCTTTGCCCGTAAACTTACCCGGAACAAGACTCCATAGATCGTTACAGGCCAAAAGGAAGATGGTCAAGTTAGTTATGAAAACAATACAAGAGAGGAGAATGAATAGCAAAACTAGTACTCAGGTTCCAAAAGATGTGATGGATGTTTTGTTGATGAATGATTCAAGTGAAGAATTTACAGATGAGTTAATAGCAGGTAACATGATTGATATGATGATACCGGGTGAAGATTCCGTACCGCTTCTTATCACTCTTGCAATTAAGTATCTTTCCGATTGCCCTACCGCACGACAGCAATTAACGGTAAGTAATTATCTTTAATATCTTAATTAACTAATGCTTGATTCGTTGTTAGTTGGACTTATGTACGTATACTTTGAAAAAGTAAACTCAATTTTTTTGACCATCTACTTAAAGTAGGCGGGGTTTGTTGGGTTGGTTGTCTTGTTAGGTTTCCTAGAAAATTGTCACTTAATTTATGTACTTGTCAACATAGCTAGGCTTTAGTATTTAGTCACTAATCTTAATTAATTAACGTTAATATAAGCCAACAACATGGTCTGTCGACTCAAACACGTAGTTAGATTGACAAGGATACATACCTAATTAATTGATTACTAATTACTAGCTTTTTGGGTGGATCTCTTATTAGGAGGAAAATATGAAGATGAAAAGACTAAAAGCCCAACTTGGGGAGCCATTGCAATGGACTGATTACCTCTCACTGCCATTTACACAATCCGTAAGTGACTGCAACAAGCTATATTTACGGGATTAATTTATTTTAATTATATATATTAATTTTAATTGAATTTGATCTAAATTTTTTTTGACTATATGTATATATAATTATTTTTTTTTTATTTAACTATATATATGTAGGTAATTATAGAGACTCTAAGGATGGGGAATATTATAATAGGAGTGATGAGAAAAGCTGTAAATGACGTAGAGATAAAAGGATACTTCATACCAAAAGGATGGTCTATTTTTATTTATTTTAGATCGATTCATCTCGACGACAGTCTCTATAACTGCCCTCACCAGTTCAATCCATGGAGGTGGAAAGTAAGATTAGATTAAGCATGTCAATTAACTATTAATCGATTAAATTTTGTATTAATTATATGAATAATCATACTTAATTTGATACTAATTATTGGTTGATTCGAACCCTGGCACGTATGCATGCAGGACAAAGACATGATGAACGGTTGCAACTTCACTCCGTTTGGTGGCGGGCAAAGGCTATGTCCTGGTCTTGACTTAGCCAAGCTGGAAGCTTCCATCTTTCTACACCATTTTGTCACTGAGTTCAGGTATTATTAATTGACACGTTTGCTTATCATTATACGGAATCGAAAATGTGATCCGTTGGTTCTATTATGTTATTTTATAAAATAATAAATATTGAGAATATATTTTATATTTAAAAATAAAAAATAAAATTAATTATTTTATTATCAATTTAATTATAAAATTATATAATATCAGAATTAATCCTAATATATAATAATAAGACAAATTATATTATATATATTCCACTTTATTCATATTATTCAAAGAAAAAAAAATTCCTCATCTTGACCAAAAATGATTCCAGGGTGGGAAATGGAAGGAATCATTTTCAAAACATGTCTTATGTATGACATTAACTCATACAGCTGTGCCTTATGTTGTGTCGTTTTTATGTTGCACGTGTGCAGTTGGGTGGCTGAGGAGGATAGCATTATAAACTTCCCCACTGTAAGAATGAAAAAGAGGATGCCAGTTTGGGTCAAAAGAATAGTTGACCACTGACCCTCAGGCCTCAAAGAAGAAAAAGCTTTTGCTTTTTTAGCCTATAAAGCTATAACTGTAGCCTGCAGATTTGAAGTAACTTCTTGTCTTCTTCCATATTGCTATTATAGAACCAAACAAACAAGCAAAAGAGGAAAAAGACAGATGAGAGAGAGAGAGAGAGAGAGAGAGTTAACACCCGTGCACACGTGTGGGCCGGGATCCCTATTCTTAAAGTAGGACCCTTTTACTAATCTTAGTTTATGTAGTAGATCCGTGTTACCTTTAATTTGATATTGTATTTTATATATACGAAATTAATATCGTAATTATGAAAAGGGATCATAGTGAGGTAGCTTTCGGGTTAAACCGAGTTACTTTTTTTCTTTTTATTTTTTTTTAATATAAGTTTTTATAAGATATACCGATGAGAATTGAAGCTAATCTGAAATTTGAGATTTGCATTTATATTAATTATTTGATTTATATAATTTTAATATATTTTAGTCTTTCCTTAAAGATTTAATAGTTATTGAGAATGCGGATTTCATATTTCAAAACGGTCCCCAAACTCGGATGGGAAGGCCAGTGGATGCATGAAGACAATGATTATAAATCATAAAGGACTGACCATATAATATATGAAAAATGTATCATATGAAGATTTGAGAAAATGGTAAGAGTAATAAGGAAGGAGAAGAGTGAAGAATGTGTGACGTGTAAACTGAAGACTGAAAACTAAAGAATGAAGACTAGTCGGGTATGTCGGATACTTGAATGGAACATCCAAAACCGTGTAAACCGAAATCAAAGACTAGTTGGGTGTATCGGATCTGGTAATTCAGTTAAGATATATAAATAAGGTGTATCGAGTAGTGAAAATTTGATTTCGATTTCTTCTATTCGATTTCTTAATTATTTAGTGCACTCATATAATTAATATATATATAAGAAATAATAATGAGTTCTATTTCAACTCTTTTATATTAATTTTATGATACATCAAATATTTTTTTAAAGCATACTCGAGACATGTTTATATTATTATAGTGCATATACGTTATGGGAATTTGGGTGAGAGAAAATATATAATATAATAATTTGTATGAAACTTTATTATAAGAATCATGGTCTTAAACTTTAATTGATAATCTATGAGCCATGGACCAAACACTAAAATATTACAATATATGGGCCTCTGAGCCCAATTAATTGCAATCATCCCATGGTTCGCAAAAGTAAGAAGCCCAACCACACTTAAGTTTAAACTCGCGTAGAACGACGTCGTGGCTGTGAGAAGCTCTATCAATCTGTCGTTAGCCTACATCAAAAGCAACCCGCCACTTGATTCCATAAGTCAAGAGCAAGGGAACGACGTCGTGGCTGTGAGAACCAGTGGCTTTGAATTCACATTATTTTACAGAGTCGAGATCTCCTTCTTCTTCAATTCGATCCATCTCTCCTGCTTAAGGTACGGATTCTCTCCTCTGCTACCTCTCACTTGTTCCCAGCTCTATCTTTTTCTTTTTTTTCCCTCTTGTTGTCTGCGGAAGTTTAGAAAGAGGAGTCGGGAGTTAGGATTTTGACTCTCTCACTGTCTTCTGCGAGCTCAAAATGCTTTAAATTTTTCCATAATCAGCTCAGGGGTTCTCTGAATCCAGTTATCTTTTACTTGGTCGTTGGAAAAACGCGGCAAATGAGAGAGGGAAATGGAAAAGTCAAAGTTACGTATTCTAGCGTGTTCTTCTGATGCTATGATGATTTGGGATAGGAAACTGGATTGAAACCAGTTAGAAACTGATGCTATGATTTAAGTGTTTCAATATCGTTCATCTTTTTTGCAGGGCTACTTCTTGAATGGCAGGGCGAAACAGAGTTCCACGTGAGGTTATGAATGACAGGCGTGGATACCCCCCTGAAGGACCATATCTGCGGGGTCCTCATATGCCTCGGCCTCATCCTCATCCTGCTATCTTAGAGGAAGAGCTCGAAATTCAGCATGCAGAGATGAGAAGGCTGTTGGGTGATAATAGGAAGCTAGTTGAGGACCGAATGGCAATGGAAAGAGAGCTAGGAGCCGCAAAGGAAGAGCTTCGTAGAATGAATCTTGTTATAGCTGACATCCGTGCTGAGCAGAAAATGCGGTCTAGGGAGCTTGTTGAGAGGGGATTTAAGCTAGAAGCTGATCTTCGGGCCACAGAGCCGTTGAAAAAAGAGGTTGTGCAATTGAGAGGGGAGGTCCAGAAGCTAAATGACATTAAGCAGGATCAGTCTTCTCAAGTGCAGACCCTTAAACAAGATTTTGCAAAATTGCAATCTGAAAATCAACAGATTCCTGTTTTGAAGTCTGAGATTGATGGGTTACACCGTCAAGTTGTGCATGCTAGGTTTTAATCTAAGATTTCTTAATCCTTTCTCATTCTTACAGAGATTTTTTCTTGAACATGAAGAGATATTTCTTGCCTTATTGCTAACGTGGAAAGTTTTGCTTTCTAGAACTGCGGTTGATTATGAAAAGAAAGCAGCCATGGAAATGATTGAACAGAGACAGGCAATGGAGAAGAACTTGGTTTCCATGGCCCGCGAAGTTGAGAAGCTCCGTGCAGAACTTGCTGGTACTGAGGCCAGAGCAGCATGGGGTGTTGGTATGACTTGTTTGTCATATTATTATTTCTAGATTTTTAACCATTTTGGGTTACAGTCTAAGTTTTGTCAACCAAATTTTTCTGTTGATCTAGGTGGGCCATATGGGATGAATTTCAGCAGTTCTGAGGGGGGTTTTCACCATCCATATGCAGATAGTTATGGAGCTCATCGGGTTTGTGTACTCATACGATTAGTTCTTTTGGGATGTTGTGGATATCAGGTTGCCATTATGACCAGGTTATGTTTTCCATGTCTGTCTTAGGGTTCTGCTGAAAAAGCTCCTTATGGTCCCATGTATGGCCCTGGTTCAAATTCATGGGGAGGTCCTGAGAAGAAGCCTCGGACAAACCGCCATTGAGAAGCAAATGATTATTGACTGAACTGAGGAAACACGTTTCCACCTATTCTGCATTGGAAGTTATCCAGATAAAATATGCCAGAATATTGGGTTCCTCTATGTATGCATTCTGCTCAAAACCATTCATATGAGTGCTAATTCAATTATCCAAAATTTACATGCATCATTTTGATGGTTTTTTTTTTCCTTATTTAAATATCTGGAACAATAGTTTTTATTTCTCTACTACGTATCCATGTTGTATAGTACTCTCTCTACCTCTTTGTTACACTCTTAGGTTGGCTCATTGATCTTAATCTGTCTTCTTTTTTTCCTTTTCCATTCTCATATACTTCTGTACATCTCATAGATGTTTTCCTTTATCTGTAGACCAAGATGACCTGTTGTAGTGTTCTACGTATTGGAATTAATCTTAGAATCTCGATGTAATTTGCTGGCACGAACCTAGATTTTACCTAGTAATGGAGGATGTAAGTCCCCTGTATTAGTATCTAGCAGCAGAGGTTAGTTTCTATTAGGAACAACATTTAACTTGAGAAAATGATAAGTTTTCATATGTGAAGTTTTGGAAGTTTAGATGGCTATGGAAAGTCATAAAGAGCCACTTTTATTTCTACTTGTGTATCTTTTGAAGTGCTACACAGAAAATTAGAAACTTGACTTGCTTAGCGAGTATGGGTGCCTAGCTAGGAAGATGTCGTGTGCTTGAATCTAAGTTATACTCTTCTATTAGTGGTTATTGGCACGGCACTCATCTCTTACAGATACGAGTTTGATGTCTTGGCACTAAGCTATTGCATTGATGTGGCATCTTAAGAACACAAGTGAACTGTTATGTGCTTGGTAAATATGGAACACCAAGTTTTCTAGTTTCAATTTGTTCTAGAAATGGATGAAAGTCTTATTTTCATGTGTGTTCTTGGTGATTATGGTATTACCTAACATTGGAAGAATGGACAATTATGGAAGTATTGGAAGCTTACTTTGACATAGTATTTTAGTTATTGTGATTCTTTGTAACCACAGCATGCGTAGCGCAACTGGTTGGCAAGATGAACCTCCAAGGCGCTTGACGGCTCATATCAAGGTACTGGGTGTGGGTTTGAATCCCCACCACTATTGTGTGACTTATCCGTGTAATATTTGATGTGGTTTAGCTGCTACACAATCGCTCAAAAGTAAACTGCTATTGATGGTGATTTAGATGATGGCTTTAGCAATGGAGGGGTTTCTTAGTATTGATAGATTGCAGTATAGTTTCCCCCAATAGTATGACAGTGAAGTCAAAAAGTTAGGAGAAGTGAGTGAGGTGTGATAAGCACTAACTTGCATTTGATAACTGTTAAGTTACCGAGAGTGAGTTGTATGACTGAAATGACAGAAGTAATGGTGCTTATTCATCATTGGAGGTGGTTATGGGCACTGAAGTGTAAGTTTAGTGACATTGGATCTCGAATTCTAATATGGTAGCAGAAGACAAAAGGAGGGAGAGTGGTGTGTTATTAGTAAGTGTGGAGATTGATCAGTTGTGCCAATTCTCTAGGTTTATTTGAAATCACCTGGTCTTATTCTTCAGTTAGAATCTTAGTCCCAAGATACATTGGAGTTGTCTATCTGCGCTCACTTCTTTGTTAAACAAGTTGATTCTTCTGATGCACTGGGTTGGCCCTGGAATACCAGAAGGATGGTGGACTTACCACTTAAGAAGAGGCTGAGTACTGGTTTACGCTTCAGGTCCAGAGGCAAGTATCCTCTCTCCTTTACATGCATTTAATGGGTATTGAGCTTGGTGTTTTTATTTTCTAGATCTTGTAGCTAATTCTTATTTTACTTATATGATGCTCCCTTGATATCCTTGAGGAATGATAACATATGTTACCATAAGTAGAATTTCTTTTAACTGGATTCTCTTAACTAGGTGTAGGTTCCTCTCCTAATTAAATCTCTTCCTTTAGCATATCATAGGCCTATTGCATTTTCCTTGTAGCTTAGGAGGTTTCTGAATCTCCCATTGTGATATATCTCGCTTCTCTAAATTGATCATCTCTACGGTAGCCGTTAGGCTTGTCCCACTTTATATGGTAGGAATGAAGTTCTCTTGATTTCATGGTGAAGAAATAGTGCTTAGGTGCAGCAGCTGAAGGTCACTTATTTAAGAAAAATCTGGAGATCTTTTCTGGGGTATGCAAATTGTGCTATCAAGATAGGAGATGATCGCTGATTCTTATTATCTTAGAGCCATATCATAGGCTTACATTTCAGGTGCCTGTTAAGATTTGGTAGGCACAAGTTGTAGTGTATAAGTATAACTGAGGAATAGCTCTCCCTCGGCATGTCTACAAGTACCTGCTATCTGTAGGAAAACTTAGATAGAAGTTGATTTTCATAGATTGTTTTTAGCATCTTCATATTTGGTCAGTAGGAAATTAGATGTTACGGTAGCGCAGCCCCTCTATCAACATTCAGGTATTTGATGGTTGGAAAAATGCATTACGAATAAAATCATATGAAAATGATTCATGCAAATGGATAAACACAAAGGTGTACTCTACACTACAAGTGAGGTAGAAAGAAGGCATGTCTAGTGAGATGATAGGTTTGGCTATATAGTATTTTTTTTTTTTTTTCTCGTATGATGATTATGTCCTTCCTACCTGATTATTACCTTCTGTTTGCTCTTAATTATATATGTAGAAGCTTACAATTTCCTGACTTACAACTAATAATGTTGATCTATGTGCTGCAGATGAAAGACTAGGGATCTACTGAAGAGGATAAGGAAAGAACCAGGTATACGAGTTCCGAACGGGAAGATGTGTTAGTAGTAAAGATGAAGAAGCATTTTAGGGTTTGCAATGAAGGCTATCATTGCCCCAATCGACTCAACCAGCTATAGATTGCCCCCTCAAGTCTTTCTCCCACAGAAAGCTAACGTATAGCATCGGAGAGAGTAGAGACCAAACTTTTCGGCCATATCACTTGGTTCAAATGGTTCAAACTAATTGAGTGAAGTGCTTCCTTCTCTCTTGGAAATATTAAGGTCTTGTCTAAAACCTAGACCCCATAAAGAGTTGTGCTAGTCAATAACAATTAACACACACACACACACAAGGTGTCTTATTCCGGTAGCTGCTCTCTCTTTCCACCCGGATTATTATTCAACCCGAGCTCAAGGTATGATGAGTGGGTTTAAGTTTGTGATTCTTCTTTTCATTTCCCGCATGATTTTGGGTGTCCTAAGTTGCATATCATTTGTCATTATGGACTCTTTTAATTCCTGTACTACTGCGATTGTTTCATCTTTTTGCCCACAAAGGATTTTTATAGTCACCATCTTTTTTCCTTCCCTTTTTTTTTTTTTTTCTCAGCACACTTCTCGAGGGGATTTCATTGTCATATAACTGCCAACAGCAACATTGACATTCACATGATACAAAATCACGGAGATGTTTTCTTGCTTGGCCACTTTATGAGTACAGACACCCACTTGCATTCCTCCATTGGGCCCCCTCTTCAGACATTTACTCCCATGTGATGATGACCATCTCGCTGTTTGACCTTAGGCTATATGTATCTTACACTCTAGAGCAATTCTGATTTGTTGCCACTTAATACTCTGCTGGGGCCCCACTCATGGATGTGGGGTCCCCAACTTTTATACTTATGAGTACTCTCATGGCAGTGGGGTCCCCAACTTTTATAATCATGAGTCTCTAATCCCTATCATCATGCCACGTCGCCTTGCTGCTGGCCAGGGCTTGGTGGTAACTGGGTCATCTTTTATAATTTGCTTAGCTGCCGTCCCCGAGACAGGCTTCTCTCTCTCTCTAGTGTAGTCTTGTCCGCACAAGAGTCCAACCCAGATGCCTTGTGTTTTGGATGTACACGCTTCGAATTTGTAGGGCAAGTTTTTTTATGAGGAATTTTTTAATATGATTTATGTATTATATTTTTAATTGATATTATTTTATTTTTCTAATATATGAATTTCTCGTTTTAATTATTCATATTAGTAACCATCTTCAATTTTATACGTGGTGAGATAACATTTTTGTGTACCTTCATTTTAATTTTATTATAAAACACTCCCCTAATCCATTTATCCATCCATCAAATAATTAATACACTGATCTGTGACCTGTCGGGCGCCCTATAAAGTATGAACTCCAATCTCCTCCAATAGAAAAGGACTGAAATCATTTTGATTTTGATTTTGCTTTTGATTTTGATTTTGATTTTGCTTTTGATTTTGGGGTTTCTACACAAACGGAAGCGCAGTCCCGATCAAGTCCGCCGCCGCCGATTCTCCGCCATGACCACCACCTACGGCACAATACCGACCTCCTCGGCTGGACCTTCAACAAACCTCGAGTACATAGCGCGAGCGAAACAACGAATCAGAGAAGGACTCGGAACTCGGCGTCCATGGAAGCTCATCTTCAACTTCCGGTCTTTCACCTTCCCTTCCAATTTCCGCGACGCTCTCTCTCGGATCAGAACCAACCTCGCTTACTTCCTAGTGAATTACGTGATAATCATCCTCTTAATCGTCTTCCTCAGCCTACTCTGGCACCCTATCTCCCTCATCGTCTTCATTGTCATGATGGCCGTCTGGCTGTTCCTCTACTTCCTTCGCGACGAGCCTCTGGTGATCTTCGGCCGTCCGATCGATGATCGTTGGGTACTGATTGTGCTTTCTGTGTTGACGATTATTTTTCTGTTCTTGACTCAAGCTACGTTAAATATCGCGGTGTCGCTTCTGATCGGTGCGGCGGTGGTGGTTTTGCACGCGGCGGTGAGGAAACCACAGGACTTGCCCCTGGATGAAGCAGATACTGCTGGATTATTAGCTTCTGGATCTTCACCTGCTTAATTTCTAGCTCTCTCTCTCTCTCTTTTACGGTTATTTTCCCACTCAATTACAATTTACAGTTTATTTTCATTTCTGATTTGGACCTCGCTTTTTTTTTCTTCTCATTCTGGTCAATATATTGATGATTGTAATCTGTTCAGTCTCTGCCTTTCTGGTGTGTGAATGAATCGTATTTTTGAGGGCTCTGCTGACGACACGTCGTAATGCGATTCTTTGGTGGACTTGCAATTCGATAACGATACTGTCAGACTGTCGCTTCCTTCAGCACCAACAATTAGTTTTTTCACTGATCGATTTAAGCATAAGAAATGATGGCGTTTAACAAAATGCCGTTTTGCACATAGAAAAAAAAGTAATAATAATAATTAAGTCATTTTTGTGATTTAAAAAATCAGTATTAAGTTAATTGCAAAAACTCGTATCATTCATAAAGCGTGTTTCCTCCTTCACCACAACTACCTGGAGTGAGTGCGCTCCCAAATCAACCGCCAAATCTCGGCTGTTTATGGCTCAGCAGCAGCCGTACGATCACTACTACCTGTACCGTCAGCCGGACCAGAGCCAAGGTGATCGGAGCGACATCAACACGATCTTCATCTCAGGACTTCCAGATGATGTGAAAGCGCGGGAGATTAACAACCTCTTTCGCCGGCGCCATGGCTTCGAATCTTGCCAGCTCAAGTACGCCGGCCGTGGAAACTAGGTTTCGTGCTAGATCTCCTTCTCTTTGTTTTTTCTTTTTCTTTCGCCGACGAAGGTCGGGGAAAATTAATGGAAGTTAGAGAATAAGATGAAGACGGAAGGATAGGATTTCGAATCTCGTCTTTTGTTTGAGCTACTCGGAGAAGAAATTTAAAATGAGAATAGTTTTTGAGTGATCGAACTGCTCTTCCTCTTATCATCTGTTTTCTGCTTGGTTGCGGAGAAAATGTTGACGATCGGGAATGGAGCTCTTTCTTTGCTTACCTGATGTATTATGTTAATTCTTCTTCTTTTACTTCTTTTTTAATCTTTTTGTATCCTTCCACTTTACAGGTCGTTGCATTTGCAACTTTTTAAAATCATCAATCGGTCATGGCAGCTCTACACGCTCTAAATGTGAACCTAGCTTACTTTTTCATATGCTGATCTAGTTTTACCTTTCTCATGCTTGATAATATTTCACCTGCTTTATGAGCAGGGAGTTAAATTTGATCCTCAAAGCGGATCCGTTATGCATATTGAGCTTGCCAGATCAAATTCCAGGAGAAAACAGAAACCAGGTTCACACGGTTTTTCCAAATCGATTAGTTTCAGTTTCATTCACGTCTCAATTTAAAATTTTAGTCAGATCTTTTCATCTTCCGTAGTCCAGATGTTTAATTCCTTGACTCTGCACAGGTGCAGGAGCTTATGTCGTGATTGATAAAACAACAAAAACAGAAGCCAATGCCCAAGAAACATCAAGTGATGATGGTAATATGCTTCTTCTATCGTGTAAAATTTATTCTACTCTTCTAAAAGAAGTTATGTTTATATTCTACATTTCATATAAATTTAGCATGCAAATTGTTGCTCTCTGAACTCTAGTTGGCGCTCACATGCACAGTTGCAACTTGTTTCTTTATCCAGAAGATAGTGAACCGGAGGAAGGTGACAACCCTAATGCTGTCAGTGAAACTGAAAAAAGTTGAGGACGTGTAACGAGTACTTTTATCTCAATATTGGAGAGGTGCGTTGGGTTGCTAACTTAACTGTCAACCTCGTTTCTTGAACTATTTATCTTATAGATTCGGAGGAAGATCCGTGAGAGTAGATGATCTCACTAATGTGTTTGTTTATTTCCACACAATTACCTCATGGAGTATAGCCACAATAGCCACAAGTTGAGGAATAAGTACTATCATGAACTAAAATATCCATTTGAACTGGAGTATTATATAATGTAAACGATGATCACATAAAATTCTATAGGCATAAGATGATGATGATAGATATTTATAGACATATGAGACATGTAGTTAAAAACTTTTTATATGTTCAATATAATTAAATAATATAATTCATAATTTATAATATAATATTGTAAGGTCTAAGGCTTAGATTTTTATTCATAATCTATAAGGGTAGTATGTTTATTATTTAAGATATTATGGCTAGTGCTTGTTGTTTAATAATTAGATTATAAAGTTTAGAGTTTAGGTACGAGGCTTAGATTTGAGGATTTAAGGTTCAACGGCACAAAATTCATGTTGATGTTAATAAAGTTTCAGTTTTTTTCTTTTTGACCAAAAAAAATTGATATAGATATAAGCATTTACGTAAAATAATTATTTATTTTTAAACAAATAATTAAAAAAAACTATTAAACAAAATTTTACAAATGTAAACTATTTTACGAATTTTTATTTATATTAATACCATTTAACAAAATCTCGGAGAGATGAAACGGACGAAAACAGTGTTATTAAGCTAGCGGACATACTGACAGATTCCCTTCAGAACATTTACTTCCTACGATCTGCTATACAGAACTAAACCAGAAAGGAAATGGACAAAAATGTCGTGGAAAAAAGAATTATTACAAAAACGAGGGGTAACAGTTTCTAGTGCTTCTAAAATGGGAAGAAAACACTAAACAAATCAACTCTTCCACAGGTCCTCATTGCCTACAGACCTTGTACCTAATAACCACGTCTTGAATTTCCAAGAGAGAGCTTCCCACTGAACCTATCCATTACATCATCCAAGAGGGGCCCACTGTGATGTTGTGGCAGCCACGTCCACATCCGACCACTCCGGCTGCCTACATCAGAACCCGGAGTTGACATGTAATTGGAGTCCATCACCATGTCACCACCCTCCAACACACGAAGCACCTTCATAAATAGAAGTACAGTTACATCTTACTTGGACCGATGAGACTATATAATTAGTTCTCAACCAATAAGTGCTGAAAAGTTTAGCATCAATTGCAGAGAAAAGAGAATAATAGGTTTAGTAATGAAGATAATACTTGAGACATTCGAGGTCGAGTGTCCGGGTCCCGCCGTACACACAAGGATGCAGCTTGAAGCATACAGTAAACTTCATGCTCTGAGTAGTTATCCCCCAGCCTTGGGTCTATCAATTCATCGATGGCAAACTCTTCTAACAAAGGCCGTGCCTGTTTCAGAGCCAAAATACATAAAGCAACAACAAACTTCTTAGGACCATAACGTAGAACATTAACAAAAAGACGAAAGCCATTGCAAGTACTCTGATTGTATTGTAAACAGTAAATACAGACCCACTCAGTGAGACACTGCTGGCCCTTGGGCTGATTAAGGTCTACTGCCTTTCGTCCGGTGATGAGCTCCGCTAGTACCACCCCAAATGAATAAACGTCGGCTTTTTCCGTGATCTGCCCACTTTGAGCATATTCTGGAGCTAAATACCTGCGGAATTACAAACCAGATTCAACCTCTATCAGATATTGAAGTGATAAAGGTCAGAGTATAAGAAAAGGCTATTTTCTAATAATTACCCAAATGTCCCGATAACTCTAGTTTCCACGCCCTCGACACCATCTGGCTGCCACCTTGCCAGACCAAAATCCCCAACCTATAGAACAGAGTATAACAAGAGAATGAATACTTGAATCTGTTTGAAGGACATGTTTGAAGAGCAGATGATATAGTGGTCGAAAAATCTCAATATGAGGGACAGAAGGAAATATTTACCATTGGTTCAAAATCATGAGTGATGAGAATGTTGTTTGGCCGCATGTCACGGTGAACGATACAACCCACTCTACATTCTTCATGAAGATATCTCAGTCCTCGCGCAGCTCCCACGGCAATTTTTTGCCTTGCAGACCATTCTAGATGGTCCCTTTGCCGGCCTGGTAAACGAACAAAATATCATCAGTAAATATGGATACTTCTATATGAGAAATTATTAGTTCATATCATAGAGTGTGAAGCGTTACCATATAGATGAGAATCAAGTGAACCGTTGCAGATATATTCATAAACAAGTAGCCTTCTTTTGTCCTCGATACAGAACCCAATCAACATGACAACATTTCTATGCTGAGCACAACTGAGGACTTCAACTTCTGAACAAAATTCATGGTCTCCTTGAGAGCTTGCTAATTTGTGTTGCTTGACTGCAACAACCTGACCATCAGGTAATACCCCTCTATGAACAGATCCGAATCCTCCTTCTGCTAAGAAATTGGCTTGTGAAAACCCACCAGTAGCAAGCTCTAGCTCGGCATAGCTAAACCACCTTGGAGGTTTACCAAAAACAGGTGCCTTGTGTTGGCATATTGAACACAGTGGAGGTGGGCCAGGAGGATTGCTTCTGGACAACGAAACTGCTTCTCTCACATTTGTGCCAAACTCCATGTCCGTTCTATAATTTGCTAATTTAGCTCCCGCTTCTCTATCAAGTTTTGAGTATTTCTGTAATAGTGAGTTAGTTGTCAAAGCTTGTGGCATCACATCATATCTCTGAGACTTCCCCTTTATGTATTGTGATGACTGGTGATGAGGGCTTATAATTTCATTAATCCATGGTTTGAACCGAAGACTCGCTGAAGAAAGACAAGAATTTTCATCATCCGACTCTGAACTACTGTCATCTAGATCCTGATCTTCCTTGATGACCAATGCTTCATCTTTCTTTAGATCCCCATTTATTACAGGAATAAAAAATGGTGAAGTTCCAAGATCTGAGCTTGACATGGAAGAAGTTCCAGCTTCAGTCATGGTAAATGGCGTGCCTAGGTCCGGACTACTACTCGGAGTCACTACTGGCCCACGTACTGAACAATCTTTTTTCTCATGGGGGTGGTCTTCAGACTCTCCTTCAAGATCAGAAGGTAATGAACAGACTATCTCAGTCTCCTTCTTAGGAGATCCAACCAAATTTAAGCGGAGAACTTTTGGCTGGGAATGCTTCATAACCACAATGTTGCACTGCAGCTCCTCCATGCAACGTTTTTCCTCATGCTTGAGCTGTCTGAAAGAATAATGGAGAGAAAATAACAAAGTAGGGTCAAGAAAGGGTCGACAAAGAAGAAGTATGAATAAACAAAGATGTAAAGACAAAAACATGAATGGAGCATTACTTGTCTAAAACAACCCAGCTGGCTTGAACTCTTTTTGCCTCTGCAGCGACTGACCCAGTAGGTGATCCAGAAACCACTTTTATCTTCACATTTATCTGTAAAACAGAGTAAGATATTAAGATGTGATACACAACTTCATATATAAACTGAAATGAATTCTCAGCCACTTACCTTATTCGGATCATAAACATCATGTAGCTGAAGAATCATTTGGGAGCAAGTATCTGTTATATCGCCTTTCAGCTCTGAGCTACTGCCTGTGTGACCTTTTCGGTGACCACTGGCACAATCCCCTGCAAATCTTGGAAAACCCCATAGCCTTCTACCTGAAATGATAGGAAGATGTAGTAGCATTATTTTACCCCGACAATGTTAGAAACAGAAAATAAAAAGTACCAATTAAAGCAGGGGTGTAATGGACTTCACGGGAATTACTATGGAAACATGATGGGGACAAACATGAGAGAATGGAGAAAAATGAAAAGAAAGTTAAAGTTAATCGATAAAAGATGGGCAACAGTCACTGATAGCGCCAACAGCTAGAAACATTTGACGAGAATAGGAGCAGAACTGCGCTAATCAACAAGAGGGAAGGAAAAAATGTATACCAGAACTTTGTGAAGGGACAACTACGAGCAAAGATATGCAGTCTCCAGGTTGAACAACATGGGTTAACGCCCAAACTAATGCATTTTTCGGAATTTCCTTAGAGGCCTTAACAGCAACAACTACCTTCTCTGCAACATCAGAGCCTTTCTCTTGCTTCCCCCGCTTCTGGTCTTGACTCATTCGTGCTGATTTACTTGGCAAAGTCAATTCTCTAAGCCCATAACATGATAGCTACTCACAAGCATAGAAAAAAAAAAAAAAAACGAGGACCACAAGATAAACATATGCATTATTACTCCGCCCCCACCATGTTGGATGCAAAGACATTTGATACCGACATCTTCACCATTTCCAGCGATTGATGTACAGAGATTAAAATGACAAGACGCCTTTCACTGATTCACAAAAAACTCGTCTCTAAAAGCACACAAAAATCCTCTCTAAAGTCCAGCCTTACACCTCATTCATCATGCATCAACCAGGTAGAGAAACAATGCTTGACATTCCCAAAATGCTTAGCAATATCAGTGAAGACGAAATCCCCTTTTGACCAAAAGACACGAAAAGGAATCTCTGGAGATTTTTTCTGAGCTTCTGAGCGTTCGAGCTTTCAAATCCACAAGATGTTAGAAAGAAGCAGCTCAAAATAGTAAAATGAGCAAAAGATTCTGTAAGCCAAAGACTCAAAACAGGAGCGGTTTCCCTCCAACTCAAAATGTGTACAGTAGAATTTTCACGTCCTCATTTACTACTCAAAACCATCAGATCAGGTGATATGACAGTAGCAAGTAATGAAGCTCCAATAACTGTTCACACTTTGACCGGCTCGAACCGCAATCAACCTCCAAAATGCCTTAAATAATAATAAACTTCAGTTCTGCAAAAATGTAAAGAGCAAATCTGATACGAATCAGCAGGAAAATCAAAGAAATGAAGCTGCACCATTATGCATCAACAGAAAATCCTTGAGAAACTTCTACAAGCTTCGGAAGACTTTCTCTGCTTCGTTCCGAATCTCTTATTTCAGCTATACGAGCAAACAAAAGAACTAGTAAATGAACAAGAAAGAGTAGAGCAACATTGAAGCCGGCTTGATTCAAACCTCGATCTGAATCACCGCGAGCAATGTAGAAAGATAACTCAGACTCAGAGATTACATGACCAGCTCAGTTTCAACTTTCAAATTCAAACCAAATTCAAATCTGTTTAGACGCGTCGTCGTCTTCTTTCCACAAGAAGCCAAAAAAATCTCAGAAACAAACAAGCCAGAAATAAAGCCCTGAACCGGAGGGAAATTGAATTCGTAAGAGAAATAAGTAGGCGCCAAACTGCGAAAACAAACAAAAAAAAAAAACTCGAGAAGACGCAGAAATGCAGAAAAAACACACACAAAAATCGCAGGAAACTCAGTACCTTCTCGTTATTCGAGATTCAACTTTCAAAGCTTTTCTTCCTCTAATGAGTACAAATTTTTTTCTGCGCCAATGAATCGAAAAATCAATCAATGCTCCCTATCTTCTTCTATTACACAAACAGATGGAAAATGGAGCTGTACAGCAGCTAGCAATCATTAAACAACTTTATTTGCGTGCATTATTGTGAGGATTATGAAGAAGAAGAAGATGAAGATGAAGATGATGATGATGATACAGCGATGGAAAAGAGGGATCAAAGATCCAAATCATGGAAATGCATGAAGATTGAGATTAATACAACAAAATTTGTATCTCTCTCTTCCTCTCTCTTTGAGAAATGTAACTGCCGTGACACCAGCCAAAGTCTCCCTTCTCTGTGTATTCTGATGAGACTGCGAGTCTAATCATATTTGTAACGCCGTCAACCGCGAATCGCCGTTAACGAGTTTTTCGAACTAAGATCTATCAGAATACCCCTGAACTTCTAACTATTACCGCATTTGGCATATATACAAAATATAAGTTACATAACATACTATATAGTATCTATCAATAGAAACTTTATACAATAGAAAAATAAAAGGAAGTAATTAGATTCTGCCCAAGTTCCTATAAATTATTTCATAAACAAAACAAAATAGGCACACTGCACAATATTTGTATCCCCACACCTACTCAACAGTAGACACGTTAGATCATGTTACTATATTGTAATCCGGTACAGGGGCAAAGTAGTAATTGACCTACGGATATGGGTTCAGCTGTTCTTAACGGAACCGGTCCGTCCAAGCTATTTAAATTTCGCCATTAATTGCAAAAACCCGGGACCCGGGGGGTCCAATCACTCGGGGCACTCAACCGCGCCAAAAACAACAACTGCACGTTATAACATTAAGAGTGGGACCCACCCACCGTTACTGGTCCCGTCGAATTCAACCGACGATCCGCCCCGTCGCAAACGTTTTCTGTGTTAACATCGCCCGCCCCCTAGCCAGTCCAGGCCGTCAGAGGGTCGTGATCGACTATGAATAGGAAGTTTTGGGACGCGATTTGCGAATGGCGATTGACGGCTTACGTACTCCGTTTCGGTTTCAAGCCTCCGGAAATATTTAATTATTAAATTCAATTGTTTTAACTTTATTATAAAATATATATTTATAATCATATTGATCTTTATTTTAAAATACATCGATTTGGGTTTGTTCCCGGCCGTATGTGATTAAAATGTTCATTATCGTGACCGACAAGAAGATCGTTTGTTTTTGTTTTTTTAATTAGGTCGTGTGAGGAACATGTTTAGTCAAAATATTAATTAACTACTCTTTATCGCAGTAATTTTCTGTCAGTTACTATTCCTTCTAATTACTATTCTTGTATAAAATCACGATTTTGTTATATATATATATATATATATATATATATATATTATTCATGCATGCACGTGGTTCGTATAAGAGCTTTTTTTGAATTCATGATTCGTAAGATTATACAGTATATTAATCTTACTTTAAAAATTAATCTAATCGAAATTTAAGTGAAATTACGATTTTCATATATTGATGTTAAATTCAAATTACGATAAGATAAATATGAAATAAAAAAAATGATTGTAACTGTTGGGGCGGAGCTTGAGATATAATATATATATATATATATATATATTATTAAAAAAATAAAATATGTAAATTTTGATTATTTAATATATAATATAAATAATAAATTTATCATTTGTTATAGAAAATGTAATACTCTGATTTCATATCTCTTACTTAAATATAAATGTACTAATCATTATCATTAATTCGGAGATTAATATCATATATTATAATTATGATCTTAGCAAAAATTTGATGAAATTTAAATTTTTTATATTTATTATGTATAAATTCTCTAATATTGCAAAATGTCTTATTTAAATTATTAGCATATTCATAAATTCTCATATGTATATAATATATATTAAAGTTTGAATAAAATAAAGATGAATTAGTAATTATTTAAATTATTTATTTAAATAATATTCTTATAATTTATGACATAAGTAATAATAAAAACATAAATAAATTACAAATCAGCACCTACACTATTGCAATTTATGCAAATCACCATCACACGAAGTTTTGTAGTTTCATATAACATGTTTAGTTCCATTAGAATCAAAATGGCTTTTTGATTCCATTATTTGATTTATTTGTTACAATTTCATGGAATGTTAATAATATAAATCACCATCAATATATGAATAATATAATTAAATGATTTTGATGATAATTGAAATCGATTCCAATAATTTTCACAATCTTCTATAAAAATTAATGGAGTCGTTTATAGTTAACCCGAAAATGAAAAAGTTGGCTCTTACCATTCCGTAGAATGATTTGAATATAACAAAATAATGATTTGAAAAAGTTGGCTCTTACCATGTCCTGGCAAGACCGATCAGAAAGTTATGACAATTGTTTACAAAAATATGTTTTCCTTTTCTACTTAAAAGCATGCTGCGATGCAGCATTTTGATTTACTTTTAAGTAAATTTTTATTAATTGATGTAATAAGTTATTTTTTCTAATTTGTATGAAGGTTATTTGTACTTGTAATGATGACTAAAACTCATCTATATTGTAATGTAAAAGTTCGAAGAAAATATAGTTTTGCAACAAAGAAACTGTCTGCATTTTTACAGATTCAAGCTCCTACTTGCTCTCTTCTCCCTTGAATTCATCACGATTCTTACAGTTGTTTTGTTTGTTTTGCAGGGCTTGTAGGGCTATCTCTTTCTTATGCTCTTTCCTTAACAACTACTCAGATCTTTTTTACTAGATGGTACTGTGGTTTGGCAAACTGTATTATATCAGTTGAACGGATAAAACAGTTTATGAACATACCGTCTGAGCCAGAGGTAGTTGTTAAGTATAAAAGGCCACCCTTTTCATGGCCCGTAAAGGGTAAGATAGAGTTTGAATCTTTGAAGGTAAGAAAAAAGAAGTTTAATAAAGCAACAAATGCATAAGGCTTTTTTTTTTTTTTTTTGTTCTGATAAAATGTTCTTTGCTCGGTTTTCGGATAAAAGTATCGGCCAAATGCTCCGCTGGTTCTCAAGGGGATTTTTTGCACTTTTGGAGAAGGAACTAGAAGGAACTGGAAGTGGAAAAACTACATTGATAAGTGCTTTGTTCCGGTTAGTTGAGCCAGGAAGTGGGAGGATTCTTATAGATGGGATTGATAAATGTTCCATAGGTCTTAAGGATTTAAGGACAAATCTCAGTATCATTCCTCAAGAGCCAACTATTTTCCGGGGTAGTGTTGGGACTAATTTGGACCCTCTTGGATTTTACTCTGATGATGATATATGGAAGGTGAATGTTAAGATGATGTTAAAAAATGAAAATTAAAATGTGTACAAATTTTTTGATATCTTGTTCTAATATTTTTGTAGGCTCTTGAGAAGTGTCAGCTCAAGGGGATCATAGGCAGCCTACCTAATATGCTCGATTCGTCCGGTTAGTTTTTGGATTTGCTTTAATAAATGATAAAAATAGGCTAACTCTTAATAGGTTTGTTCTTTTCTTTTTGGAATCTTTTGGACAGTGAGTGATGAAGGAGAGAATTGGAGTGCGGGGCAAAGGCAACTACTCTGCCTTGGAAGAGTTCTGCTAAGCAGAAATCGGATTCTGGTTGACGAGGCGACTGAGTCGATTGATTCTGCAACGGATATGATCTTGCAGAGGATTATACAGGAAGAGTTATCGGAATGCACGGTTTTGTCCGTTGCTCATAGAATTCCAACTGTTATCGACAGTGATATGGTCATGGTCCTCTCATAAAGTAATAAACTCATCCCTTTTTGTCTGTGTTTATGATGAGTGTCGGCTTCATGTCCTCTTTCTTTCTCTTCTTCTTAGGTAACTTGGTGGAGTATGACGAGCCATCAGCTCGTAGCTGAATACTGGTCTAGCTGCAGGAGAAACGAGGAATCTTATTTCTCCAAGCTCGTAGCCTAATACTGGTCTAGCTGCAGGAGAAACGAGGAATCTTATTTCTCCAAGCTCGTAGCCTAATACTGGTCTAGCTGCAGGAGAAACTTCCTCGTTTCTCCTTAACTATCATGACATGTCTACTAATTGGGTTGCCATGCATGTACTAATTTGCTTGTTTGTTTGTAAGACTATATTTATGATTATTACAGAATACCTCCCTTGTAGTTTTATAAAATAAACAATCCTCTGCTTTAGATATTTAACTACAAAATAGTCCTGAAGTTGAGGCATCAGCTGATCAACATTTATACGAGGGAGCACATACAACCAGTAGAAATGCATTGATATTTTCATCGTCATCCATTCTGGAACACAATGAAATCACAACATGACCAAGAAGAAAAAGGTACATGCCAAAGCCAACAAGACAGAACTACAAAGAAAAAAGAAAAAAAAGAAAAAAAAAAAAGGGTTATGTAAATCTCCCTACTCTGTCACTTGCCCAGTTACCCAATCAAAACTTATATATGTATGTATATATACGTTAGAAAAGGCTGCTACTGATGGACTTTGAGTACTTGAGGAAGAGCCTCATGAGCAGCAGAAACGGAGATGTTATTGCTCTGCAACTTGCAATCAGCAGCTGACATGAGCTGAGCATTCTCTGCATCAACAGAAATGGTGTTGATCAGACCTAGCAGGACTCTCTCAAGATCTTCTCCATCAGTCCATTCATGGATTTCTGCCTTGATGAGTAATGGGTTTCTGCAGATCAAATCCCATATTGGGTAGTTCTTCCTTGGCATTGAAAAATCTCCCTCTCCAAGCCTTAGGGTTGGGCAATAGTCTCCACTTCCATCCCCTAGGTAGATGAACCTTTTCTGCCCTTCTCCAGATGCTATAATCCTCTCCATTATTACACCCTGTTATTTTACATTTACATAAGTATTAGTCAACATATTTTTTCTGAAGCAAAAATTAAATGATAGTAATAGCTTTGCTTGACTGGGACGTATTGACCTAAGTCCCAACTCAATCTCAACCAGTGCTTTCTTTATTACCCAAAGAAAAAGAAAAAGAAAAAAAAATAAAAATAAAAAAAGAAAGTGGGGCAAGTTATAGGAAATTTAAGAAAGATTCATGAATAATTTCCAACTTTCTTGGATCCAATTAACAGTCTCTCTCTCTCTCTCTCTCTTTCTCTCTCTAAGTATATGATTACCTTGCACATATTTGGGGGGCAAAGAGGGCAGCCATGAGATGAAGTGTGAAAATTATGGAAAGGGAAAATTCTAAGCCTCCCTTCTTCATCAACATAGCTTGGATTTGTATTGATCTCTGAAAAACACTCGCTTATCCCAAGATGCTTCACAATCGTCTCAATAAAAAACAGATTTGCATCACTTACAATCCTCAAATCACACCTGCAAAAAAAAAAAAGAAAAAAAAAAGAGTAATTAATAATGATAAAAAAAAAAAAGAACATTCCTTTCGAAAAGAGAGAAGGAAAAAAAAAAAAACCCCCCCAGAGATACTCTAAAAATAGAATAATACCCAAGAGCATGAGCTGCCTTAATGGCGGGAACAATTCTTGGATGAATTGGAGCCCTTTTCAGAACCTCTTCAACATCCTTTATTGTCTTCCCTCCTTCATGAATCTCCTTCATCATCCTATCCTGTAAATAGATTCGTAGAGGCATTTCAACAAACAGTTCGCGGGCATAACAATGACCATAAAAAAAAAAAAAAACTCACCATGAGAGAGTTCCACGGCATGGTGGAAAGGAGCTCATTGAACAAATCCGTAAAACCAAGCTCATCGACCACCCAATTATCGCTATCCAACTCAATGATCGTCTTGTCAAAATCAAACACGACGACGATTCTGTTCGCCATTGTTCTCCTTTACTGCTTCAAAAAGCTCAAAGAATTCACTAAAGTATAGAATTCCCGTCTTCCTTGTCCTTCCTTCTTCTTGGTGCCGAATTCTGAGCCAATGTAGGTCGGAATTTATAGCGACACAGAATTTGGATTCCATTGGAATATTGGTATATTACCTCCGCATAAAAGAAACGCGTGGTAACTTAGTTGGAGGCGAACATGAACCTTTCGATTCGGTGGAGGGGTATGTCTCTGCCGTCGGATTAGATGACCTTTTTCGAACATTGGCGATCCAACGGCTGATAAGGGTAGAGAAATTAGGACGTATATATAAACGAACAAAATCTCGGAATCAGGGAATATTCCAGGCGGGGGAATTGGATTCTTATTGCCACGTGGGATGCGCACTTGGCACTGTTCCCGTGAATTTTATGGTTTTCTGGTTTTTTTAATAATAAATTTATTTAATTTAGGTGATCGTATTTGATTTTGATTTTATCAGCTTTTTTTTTTTTAATAAATAAATTAAAGTTTAATTGATTATTATTATTATTATTATTTACTAATTAATAATTCATATCTAATCCGATCACTTGCATGAAATTTGGTATCCTGGCAAATCATGGAGTCACTAGAGAGTAGAGAGATTAGTAGCTAATTGTGCTGATAATACTAGCGTTATCCGGAATGATTAGGAATAAAGTTCTGTAAGTGGTTTTTAAACCTAACGTCAATTTACATATCAAACGTTATTGCATTGCTGATAGCATATTGTCTTCCACTATGACCAAAAAACAAAGCCATTGTCTCCTAATTATTAGTATTTTAAAAAAAAATGTGTATATAATTGGAAAGACGTTGAAACCTTCCGTCACAACAGATTACGGGTCCAATTAGAATACTAATATTTTATTTTCACAAACTATCAAAATGATAAAGATGTAACATGAGACATTATCACTCTATAGAGATTCTTCTTATATGCAAACACAAAACGCAACTATGATATTAATAATATCATAATCATAATCATAATCATAATCATAATCATAATCATAATGTCAGATGTATAAGAATCTGTTAATCAATTTATCTTAATTGCTACATGATGATTAAAGGTCATAAAGTGTCATGAGGTGATTGCACGTGGCGCTATAGTACTTAAATCAGGTTGCCACGTACCATATATTATTGTTTCCAAGTCCGTTGGGCTTTCAGACAATTACAGTGCAAGTCCAAATACACTTTTGAGTTTAAGGCCAGGCCTGGTAAGAACTCGTGGCCTTTTTGGTATGTCATGCATGGTCCATGGATTTGGAATAATATTCAGAGCCCACAAGCTATAGGTAATTACTGGAATTATTAAAACGATTGGGCTCAAACATGAGCTGGCGTGGCACTAGTATCGGAAAGGATTGGATTTGAGCCCAACTCAGTCGGTAAGGGCTGTACGGCACCTTCTTCTATAATCCTTTTATTTGGTACATGCATTATGAAGGCGACCTCGTTAATCAAATTTAGTCCACATTCCTTAAAAGAAAAAGAAAATTATTATTATTATTATCATTATTGAGATAAACTAGCAATGGTTAAAAAATTGGTAAGAGATTTAATAAAAATAAATACTGTAAAGGAAAAAAAAAAAAAAAAAAGGTGAAGAAAGGTGAGGACTGAACAGTCTTTTCACAGGGTATCCACGTCACTATCTCATCCATGTTCTTTCACAAATTGTGAAAAAAAAAAAAAAAAGTAAAAGGAAATGGTAGTTTATTATTCCTTTTCCCTCTTCTTTTTGTTTTTTTTCTCATTTTTCCCCAAATTCTGTTAATCTCACCAATCTCAAAGTCCACAAGTGGTGACGAACCAACCAGATCTCACCTTCGGAGGCTGATGAAATCCTTGGAGGTCGAAATTTTGCAGAATCGTCCGGTGATTATATCATTGCGGTTCAGAGAGAGAGAGAGAGAGAGATAGAGAATCAGAAGACGGAGAAGTGCATGTGTTTACAAAGCCGAGGAAGTGAGGAGTAAGAGCCGTTTTGCTCTCACAGAGAGAGAGAGAGAGAGAGAGAGAGAGAGTCGTAGAGGAACACAATTCCGATTTTCTCCTTTTAGAGAGAGAGAGACACTACGCAGAAGAGGGAGAGAGAGTAGTGTCTGTGTATCTGTGTATTGAGCGAGAATTTAGAACTGTTTCGAGATTGCAATGGTTCATGTATTGGAATCCTGAGCAGAATCAGTGTGATTTATTTGTCTCTTGTTCTTCGATTTGAAAGTTTTTCGATGGTTCTCGAGTTGTGATTTCTTATATATAACCCTCAGAGAAGCGATCTTCTATGTCGTGATTAGATTTGGCAGATTTTGGTTTTCTAACAACATCAAGCTCTGTTGGATTCTTATTCTTTTTGCTAAAATGAAAGGTGGCGATGAGGTCGTCGTAACACCGGTAGGCCCGCCGGAGCCTCTGGAGTGGAAATTCTCACAGGTGTTTGGTGAACGTGCGGCCGGCGAAGAAGTTCAGGAAGGTATATGTTGTTTAATCTCCATTTGTTGATTTCGGATGCAATTTGAAATGAGATTCATTTAATTGAAGTTAGGGTTTTCTTTTTTCATTGCTCTCGATCTGTTATTAGATCATGGGATTCTCTTTGTTGGAAGTTGTGTGAATTTTAGATTTTGAATTGGGGTTTACTGGGGTATGAATATGTTTTTATGTGTGCATGGAAACGGAATCCTTTTTGCAAGTTGCTTAGTGTGCTGTATCACTTTCTTATAGTCAGTCAGTCTTATTCATTACTCATTTTCTATATAGAGCTTACACTTTCAAGTACAGTAGGAGTAGAGAAGGTGATAAACTGGCAAACTTTTGTTACTGAATCTACAGTAACTGGTCTCGAGTGTCTATCTATCTCTTGTCGAGAATAGCTTACTTTTCGGGTTATGTTTGTCTACAACTGGTGGAAATGGTGTTACCCAGTGGAAAACTGCCCTTTTTAGACTAAATGGCTAAAAATCCTGGGGGAGGATCAAATCCATTCGTGTTGTAACCTTTCCTGTCTGTTATGGTTCACAAGGATTAGTTTCTAACTTTTATGTTAATCTTTCTCAGTTGATATCATTTCAGCAATTGAATTTGATAGAACTGGAAACTATCTTGCTACTGGTGACCGTGGTGGCCGGGTGGTTCTATTTGAGAGGACAGATACAAAAAATGTATGTTCTTACTCGTTGTTTAATTTGGTTAGTTATGGTTTAATTTGTTTGGACCTTGTAACGTCTTCTCATATCCTATAGAATGGCGGGTCAAGAAGGGATTTGGAAAGAACGGATAATACAATTAGTCGGCATCCAGAATTTCGTTATAAAACAGAATTTCAGAGCCACGAACCTGAGGTATATATATATTTTTCCTTTACCAGTTACCCTTACTCGTATCAAATTCTGCGTTATTCATACATTTTTTTTGTTTACTTTTATTTTGGTTAGTTTGACTATCTCAAGAGCTTGGAAATAGAGGAGAAAATCAACAAAATCAGATGGTGCCAAACAGCCAATGGAGCCATGTTTTTGTTATCTACTAACGATAAAACCATCAAGTTTTGGAAGGTAGAAACTGACATTTTTTCCTGCCATCATCGAATATAGTATAACATTATAAAGATTCTCATTGTCTATTTGGTACGAAGAACTACATATCTAACAAAGAAACTTTATCCTTGTGGAAGTCAAGTCCAATATGGTGTGAATGGTTGGCTTAGCCTGTGTAATTGCATAAACGCGTAAATTATGAAAGCAAGCACTACGTTTACATGTTGTGTTTCTTTAGCTTCTTAACTGGTTCAATATTCATCCAGTAGTAAACCGTACAGGCACAGGATACCTAGTTGGCATGCTTTTTAACTCAAAAGGTATTTTTTTGGCATACATAATACCCCTGATTAGGAGTATGATTTTGGCACTTAAAATATTTTGTTGACAGCAATTTGTTTGGAGATCATGAGTGTTAAAGGTCATAACACTGAAACAGTCCTGTTAAAGGTCATAACACTGAAACAGTCCTACTAAACTCTAATTGAGTACATTAAGTTATTTTTGTGGTGTTTCTTTTTCTGGTGTTTATCAGGTACAGGAAAAAAAAGTCAGAAGAATTTCTGAAATGAACCTGGACTCCTCAACATCTAGTGGAAGTGGAAATATGGCAAGTTCAAGTTATTCAACTAGCCCTAGAATGCCTCTTACGAATGGAGGATCTCCAGACCGATCACACAATTATCGGAGCAATGACTTTTTGTTTCCGTCTGGGGGCATTCCATCACTGCATTTGCCAGTGGTAGTCGTACTTGACACAATTTATCTTATACTGTGTGTGCTTTTATGTATTTAGTTGAAGAAGATAACTCTGCAATTTGAGTTGTGGCTTGCTAATTAACCTTAAACAACTTAGCTGCATTGTGATTTGAAGAACATGATAGGGACAAGGTGTGTTAGAGCATGATAGGGACATAACGTGTTATTATTTTTGTTCTTCTTGTCTTCTGCTCACCAGTTCTTGGATATTTCTAATCCTTGTGGTACTCAATTTGCAGGTATCCAGCCAAGAGACCAGCCTGGCAGCTAGATGTAGAAGAGTGTATGCTCATGCTCATGATTATCATATCAACTCAATCTCAAATAACAGGTCCTTCCAACTCTTCCACTGAACTCATTTGTGTATCTCTGATGTCAATTTTTGTTTCAATTTTCTTGGTGTTAATCTGATTACCATGGGACATTAGAGTCTGTAGCTGCTACACTTAATCCTTTTAGCATGTTTTATTTCAACTATCCATGGTTTTTAACTGAAGAAGATCACGTATGAATATTCTTGAATATTCTTGCACGGGGCATGGGACATGGGACTTCTGTTGTTTTCACTATTTGTACGATCAAGTATGGGATTTAAAATTTTGTCTATTGTTGTCTATCTTCTAATATTTTAAGCGGCATATGATTTATAGATTTGTTTAGCTTGGAGTATATCTCTCTCTCTCTCTGTTAGTGTCCCTATCTGTAAAAGGTAATGGGAGACCATTCTTATAGTGTGTATATATATTAGTGAAGTGGGCTTTTTTCTTAGTATAACAACTCATACCTATGGTATTTTCTTGTCTTTACACTTTCCTGTAGTTTTGAAGTTATATCTATTTTATGTTAATTGTGGTATCCTGCCTCTGTTTCTAGTGATGGCGAAACATTTATATCAGCTGATGATCTGCGAATAAATCTTTGGAACTTGGAAATTAGCAATCAAAGTTTCAATATTGTTGATGTGAAGCCTACTAACATGGAGGATCTAACTGGTAAGCTCTTTAAAATTATGGTATTTAACGAATTGAATTGGAATCAATTTTGTTAGTACTGTAGTTAGAATTAATAATTTTAATATTAGCTTTTGGTGTCAAAATGGGTCCTCCCTTTCTTGCTTTGTCGCAGAGGTGATAACATCTGCTGAGTTCCACCCTTCTCATTGCAATATCTTAGCATATAGCAGTTCAAAAGGCTCAATCCGCCTTATTGATTTGCGGCAGTCAGCATTATGTGATTCACATACCAAATTGTAAGTGATTTTTACTCACTCTATTTAGCGACCCTGTTTTTGGCATTGTAAGTGTTATTACTAACAACCTTTGCACATGCAGATTTGAGGAGCAGGAAGCACCTGCCTCTAGGTCATTTTTTACGGAAATAATTGCTTCGATCTCGGATATAAAGTTTGGAAAGGATGGAAGATACATACTTAGTCGTGATTATATGACTCTTAAGGTTGGCATTCCATCATTGCCAATGGATTGGGATTGATATGTATGCTTGGGTTGCCACTTCTTCCTTGATAGTTTGTGTGGATCATAGAGTTTCCTTATTTCTTCTGTTCATGTTATTTTCAGTTGTGGGACATCAATATGGATTCTGGTCCAGTCTCAACTTTTCAGGTTCATGAACATCTGAGGCCTAGGGTTAGATTTCTCTCCTATGACAAGATTGGACCTTGAACTTGTGCTTCTAATTTGAGCTCTAATAGTGTTCTTCTTTGAATGGTTCCAGCTTTGTGATCTGTATGAAAACGATTCAATCTTCGACAAGTTTGAGTGCTGTCTGAGTGGGGACGGATTGAGAGTAGCTACTGGCTCTTATAGGTCTGTCCTTTTCCTTAAACTTACCAACTCGTGGTATATTTTTCTTTTTCCAATTTTTTTATTCTTCTAAAATGAACCTTACCATGTTTTTATGTGGTTCCAGTAACTTATTCCGTGTATTTGGTTCTGCCCCGGAAAGTAATGAAGCAATAACTTTGGAAGCCAGCAAAAATCCAATGAGGTAACTCTTTAATCGAGTTGAATATTACCCTAAATAATCACTTTGTAAACTACTCAGTATTTGAAACTTGGCCTTGCCTTTTAGGAGACAAGGTCAGACCCCTTCAAGGCCTTCCAGATCCTTAAGCAGTAGCATAACACGAGCTGTAAGACGAGGTATGTGCCTTGTCAGTTTCTAATCGCTCAACAAACAAGCAATTATGCAGCCTAAATTCACAGTTCACTCACATGACAGGAGCAGAAAGTCAAGGAGTGGATGCAAATGGAAATTCGTTTGATTTTACAACAAAGTTGCTGCACTTGGCTTGGCACCCAACCGAAAACTCAATCGCCTGTGCTGCTGCAAACAGCTTGTACATGTACTATGCCTAAAAAAAGACCATTTTGGGTTTCTGTTGAAGAAAGGCTCTCTTCCCCAATTTCTTCCGACTGGTGATCACGATAAACAGTTCCTACAATTTCATCTACCCTCGCGATCAAGGTTACTGGTTTCAGAAGATTCCTGAAGGAGCAAATTGATTATCTACTTATTCACGGGGTGGAGTGGTTTTGGATGAGGAAAGAAAAGAAAATTGTTGATTGTAGCTTTCTTACTACAACATGTGCTAAACGCCTAAAGGATATTACATATTTTCCATTACTAGGGCTTTTATTTTTTATTTTTATTTTATAAAGGGAAAGAATAGTAGTAGTGTTACTCAGAATCTTGGATGTGGATGTGTTTGTTTAAAACTTCCAATTGCATCATTTTTTAATTGATTCTTTTCTCATCCCCTTTTTTTTCTAGTTTTATCCAGAATATGTTCTCTCTCTCTCTCTCTTCCAATGATCATGTTTCTTCATTGACACAATCTCTACTGGATCCGCATCATCCACTCATCTACAGAGACGGCAACCAAACGTTTGTTCTTGTCTTTGATCATACTGTTTGACACGCGGAAGGTGATGATTTGACAGTGAGATGAAAATGATGAATCCACAGGTTAAAACAACAGTTTAAAGTAGCATTACTTCATTTGTACGCAACCTCGTGCAGCTTCTTCTGCTTCATGCTTTCATCACTACATTCTCTCGTCACGTCACGACACGACACGACACAACACAATTACACAAACATGAAGAATTGAATAAGTAAATAAATAGTATCTTCTTAACGAACTGCGACCTACTTAAAGCCTACATGTCGTCTTAATGGGTATTATCGTTCATTAACAAATAATCATTACAACTTGCTAATCTATATTTATATCGCATGCGTGAGTACTTGAAAACAACAGACATTCCAGTATGGCTGTTGACATTTGTTTGTTCCTGTTCTTTATCGATCCTTTTTTTATTGTAATGACAACAAGACGCTAAATTTCGTTATAATCACGTATCAATAAATATTATGTAATATAATATATAAAAATAATAATTTTAATTATAAATATAATATATCATATGATTATATATTATATATGATACATTTTTATATAAATATAATTTATATAATTTAATAAATAAAATGATATTATTAAACAAAATCATATAAAAATATCAAATTTCTCAACAGTTTACATTTACAGATGTCTCAACATTATACTGCTTCTCATAAGTCATAATGATCTAGAGCTACCAATTAGGAACTATCATTGTTTGCATTAATTAATCTTAGTTACATTAAAATACAGGATATGTAAAAGAGATTAGTGGTAGTCAGTGGGACAGTACACAATCCACTACAGCGAGAGAGAGAGAGAGAGGAGAGAGAGAGAGGAGAGTTGCAAGCGAGCACAATATCAATATTAGCATCTTCCTTCTTTGTTTGCTCTGCATCAAGTTTTGAGCTTTTTCTTCCTCTTCTAGTTCTTGTTCTTATTCGCTTGCTTTCTTGAAAGCTTTTGCTTTAAACCACTTAAAAAATCCTCAGAAACTTCTTCTTCTTCTTTTTCTTCTACTTCCAAAGCTTACGGCTTTGATCACAAAAACTAGTCTTTCTATTTTTATTTTTCTCTTTGTTCCTTACAGAAAAGAAAGAAAAAATAAAATGCAAGAAGAATCATCAGCAACATTCCAACCGATGAAAAAGGACCAGTTTGCAGATCAAGAGCAGATGATCAAATGCCCACGGTGTGAATCTACAAACACCAAATTCTGTTATTACAATAACTACAATCTTTCACAGCCTCGCCATTTCTGCAAGAACTGCAGGAGGTACTGGACCAAAGGTGGGTCCCTTAGAAACATCCCGGTCGGAGGTGGAAGCCGGAAGAACTCTAAGCGAGCAGCATCCGATAATAGTAGTAATAATAATAATTTAAATAATGCTAAGCGTTCTTCATCTGCTGCTTCTTCTTCTTCTTCTTCTTCTTCCCACTCTGTTTCAGCCTTAGCACCTTATAACAACTCTGTTATGGAACCAGAACAAGCCCATGTTTATAGCAGCAGCAGTAGCAGCTCGATTATGGGCATCGTGCCGGAAAGCTTCACTTCGCTTTTGGGCACAAATGGGCATTTTGGGCCCATTTTGGAAGAGGTGGAGGAGGAAGGTCTGAGTCTGAATTCAAACGGGTCGGGTTTAAAAATGGTTCAATTCGGTGAATTTGCCGAGAACTTGAGGTTAGATTGTGGTCAAGTTCCAGAGATGGAGTTGCTGCAGAGGACAAGTAACAACAATAACTCTGAGAGCTATTTGGATCTGCAAAATGGTTGGAATAATCAAAATGGTGGTGGTGGTAGCGGCGGTAATGGCTGGCCTGATCTTTCTATCTATACACCTGGTTCAAGTTTTCTCTAGCTTCCTTCCTTTCTTTCCTTCTTATTTCTTAAGAAAAACAGTAATCAAAATGTGGATTTTCGAATGGGTGTTTAATAATTTGTAGTTGTGAAATGAGAAAAAGGGAAGAGTTTTTTGGGTGTGAAGGTGGTAATGTTTTTGTTGTTTTAATCCTAGTATTATGATCTTGTAAACATTGTTTACAACTTATGCTAATGAAAAAGGAAGGAAGTTTTGCTTGCTAATTGGTTTGGTTCCTTGTTGTGGTGAAACGAAGTTA
Organism: Coriaria nepalensis; assembly: GCA_027186245.1. NCBI lineage: Eukaryota > Viridiplantae > Streptophyta > Magnoliopsida > Cucurbitales > Coriariaceae > Coriaria > Coriaria nepalensis. Next base: position 8,432,954 of record CP114500.1, on the reverse strand, counting down.
TTATGTTTCTTAGATTAAGGTTGGTAATATGATCTATTGTCTGTTTTTTATTGAGTTCATAGTCCGTGATTGAAGCTTGTATCGTTCGACCCATCAATTTAGTATTGATTTTTAATTATAATGTAGTTCGAGGGACGAAGATTGAACCTGTTCAGATTGATGAGTCGATATAAACCGGCATTGAATCTGAACTCTATAAAAAAAAAAAAAAAAAGAACAAAAACAATGTTATAAGCACTAAAATACCTTGTGTCGTTGATAGATCTATACTGAAGAGAATATGCTTTGACAGTTGTGTGGGCTCAGATTTGGGAATCAAATGCATTTGGGCGGTGAAAAAGGTGCTTCATTTGAGTGGAAATTAAGGCAATTGGGTATGCATTTTATTGACTTTATGCACACCATTTGTTTTGCCGACTAAATTTGGCAAGAGTCTGGGGAGAATTTTTTTCTCAAAACCCCCCATTTTGATAGGGAAATAGGAATGAGACACTATACTAGAACAAAAAAGCGGTGATAGTGAGATTCATTTGGACCCTTAAAAATGGGGGATTCTATAGTTATCATGGCCTCCCACAAAGGTCAACTTTCTAAAATGTTGGGTTTTGATTTATAGGTTGAATTTGTGCCAAACCTGATTTAAGATTACAAAAAAGTACTATTACAATTTAATATTTGGAAAAAATTGACAATCTGGCTAAGAAATAACAAGTTTCTCTAGTCCGGACTGAAAAAAGAAAGAAGCAAAATATTGAACCTCGATGGTACATCGAATTTTTCACAATCATATCATCAATTCAACAATAGAAGACACCCCTCTATTAGGTATATTGAAAGCAATAACAGAGAAAAATCACTTGGGAATGACCCGGGCCTTGTACATGCATATATACGCCATATGCCAATCCCCTGAAAAGGAATGAATGAATAAATAAATGAGAAGCTGCATTATCTGAAGACTGATAGAGCTCGATCGGGTATAAATATCGGGGGGAAAAAAGTACCTCCTCCCGACAGTTTTGTGATGTCATCTTCCCTCTGAGCAATTGGGTTGTCATCATCAAATTCAATCCACTTCCCTGCAGCAGATAAGAACTACAACTCATTAGTCCTTGTGGTTTGAGAGGCAACTAGGTAATAAAGACTTAAGTACGATTGTTTCGTTTGGGATATAACTAACCATTTTCTTGCTTGACCCAGGCAACATAGTGACCTGAATCAGCACTCCTGCCTTTGTGGGTCAGTACAGCTACCAAATCATAAATTGCGGTCATTTGACCGCCTTTGTCCGATGGATCACCTGAATTTAAAGATCAGGATGAATTTCAAGTCTTGGAAGAGATTGAAATACAGTGTAAGAATTCTAATTATGGTAAGAAAGTACGACCAAATTAAATTACCTTCTTGAGATGTAGCTATGGATGTTTCACCATTTCTGGAAGAAGATCCCTGCATACAAGTAAGATTGAACGTAAGAAAACAGTCAATCCTCTATTTAGATTGAAAGAAAATAGACGAGTGATTTTCTTACCCCTGCATCAGCCATCTTGACATCGCTGTCTTTTGAATCAGAGCTCTTCTTGTCATTTGCTTTTAAGCCAAGTTTCTTACCTTCCTCATCTCTAAGAGTCTAGAGTGAGATGATCAAAAGAGGAACCAAAAAGGAAAATGAGTTATTGAATGAGAGAAAGTATGTCTTTTCAAAATGAAGTACTTCAAAGATGACGGCTCAAGATGATACCTGTCTTGGAGCTTCCAATTTTTCACGAAGCTCATCTGAGCACAAATCATATATATCCAACTCTAAAGGATAATCAACTTTCTGAGAAAAGAGAAACATCTCAAATTAAGTGATACTTAAAATATTGGGTGGGGAGGAGAGAGGAGAGTAAAATCACAACACAAAAGTCGAGAAAATTTGCACAAAACTCATATTTCCATGCAGCTGAAGGAAACTGAATTTTTAAGTGATATTACCTACCCTCAAAATCTTGGCCTTTTGATTCGATTCCCTCTTCCAAAAGAAACGGACAAACTGAATGGTAAGGTACCTTAAAATTGCAAGACAAATGAAGCAGTTTATTTTCTGTAAAACCTCCAACCCTCTCAAAGAGCAAGCCGCTAAAAAGTTAAATAACCAATAAAAGGAATCAATTTCTCATAAAGATAGATCCCATCACACCCTGCCCCCGGGGTTTGCTTTTCTGGAATGGTGGGCGGTCGTGTGTATTAATGTGTCAAAAAAATATTACCTTGAGAGGCCATTTATGCGAGACTCCTTCAAGTAAATTGCACTACGCCCTAGTGCTGGAGATGACTTCTCTAATTCTGATTTTAAAGCCTACAGAAATTTGTAAACTGTAAATTTAATATAATACCATAATTAGGAATAACAATAATAAAGGGTTTGTACTAGCCTTCTACACCCAATGTTTCATACTAGTTGGCATGTAATATGTAGTTGTATATAGCCATACATGATAAATGGGTTCTTCAGAATCTGACAAGACTTACATGCTTTAGTCCTTCATGTAAATGGTTCACTTCGTGCGATATGTGGCATTTAAGTGAATAAACAGTCTCTGTTTCTGAGCTTTCTTCACCACTTTCTTGGCAATGAACTCTGTTATTGCATTGGCACAATGAACGAACTCAAAAGGACATAAGACTTGGTTAAGAACCTTAGGTTTTCCTACAAGAATTAGATGATCAAATGGATGTAAATGCTCATTGTTCACTAAAATATTCTACCATATTTTTTTACCTGCTAACAAGTTCAACACCAAAGAGAGCCTTGACGGTATCAGAATTTTCACTGCATAACATTATAAAATTTTTCTATGATCCAATAAAATAATAAGTTTAAAAATTGAAAATTATGATTTCAACCCGAGCGATCAGAGTGCTGCTATAGCCTGAATGTAACCTAATATACTACGCATCCGCTAAGAAAACTGAGGTTGGAAAAGATTCTAATGGATAAAATGCTCTTGTTTTACGCATACTAAATGGACATTAAAAATTACCTAGAAGTTGCTGATCTAAGAGACAGAGATAGTGTGTATAAAAGTTGTGTCCAACATTCTTCAGCATCCTGTTGGCAAGCTAAGAGTGAATAAACTAATCTACAGAAAGGAATAAAATTAATAATCAAGAACAGTTAAATTCAAGTTGCAGATAGAGAACCTGTTGCATGAATGCACCATTGTGCAGCTGGCCGAATTGAGGATATTTTTTCCGCAGCACCTATAAGATGTAGGGAAATATCAATATGATATTTTCCAAAGCCCAAAAAAAATTTGAGACAGTGTACAAAGTATCACTTTGCCAGATATAAAGTAGTATCAGCACATCCTTATGTTTATATAAGCCTATTTTATATAACATATACTCATTATCGTGTTAGAAAGCAGCCAATAACATGAAAGCCAATATGCTGTGAAGAACAAGGAAGTCATGTTTCTATTTATAGATGGCTAACCAGTACACATGATAGATTCAACAACTTATAATGAGGAAGCTCTAGTGGCAAAGTGATGCAACAAATTTATAGGTAGTGGTATAAGACAGCAAACCATCCAAAATTGCATAGGTGCCACAGGCTTGACACTTTTATCAAGCTCATTAAATAAATCGCGGGTTGCAACAGTTAACATGTGAGAAGTTTGATCCACATCATCACTTCTTCCAGCATTTGAATACCTGGTTGAGAATCACAATACGATAATCCTCAGTCATGTAAGATGCACCCAATCAGGAGAAAACCCCATCCAAAAAATTTTACTTACTTGACCAAAGCTGACTTCAGCTCAGGAACAGAATGCAGGCACTGTACTGTGGAATTCATGTAACATGTGTTTCCCAAATTAAATAGACCAGCACTGTGACCCTGAAAACATAAGCAACGATGATTAAAAAAAAAAAGAGAAAAAAGAAATAGGATCAAAAGTAAAAAAATGAACTCACCACAGCAACTACTTGCTCTTCTTCTGGAAGATCTTCAATAAAAACAGTACTTTTCTCTGGGGCTTTCACAATCTCATCAGCAGTACCCATCATCATCAACCTTTGACCCTTGAAAAAGCAAAAAAACAGATGTTGGGATCAAAACCATATATAGCAGTGTAACTGTAACATATAATACAGGTCACCGTGTCACATCCATCTACCTCTTTTATTCCTGTTGTCGACCAATCTGCATCATCCTGCAGAGGATAAGGAGATAAAAAAAAGGATTTAAAATAACAACCTTGATACTGGTAGATAGTTCTGCCAGTAGGCAGTAATATGAGACAATAACAAGATCAAGCTAAGAAAACATAAATAAATTTTTTATCAGAACACAAATCTTTACAAATCCATCTACTAACCTTCAGCAAACCACTACCCTTAACCATAATTTTTTGCCTCTCAGGAGGTACCCCTGTTAGATCAAACAATTGGCACTTGAAAACAAAAGGGGACTGGCTAGTGTCAATCTCCACATCCTTAAGGAGCTCCTTCTGCCACTTTACACTCACTACAAAAAGCATACAAGATTGGTATTGTCAGAAGGCAATGAGAAGTGACTTAAAACACACCACTTAAAAGGATAATATTGAGAGGAAGGCGGATTAGCAACTAAATCATCAAAACCAGCTAACCATTGCATGAAACTAAAATTAGATGAAAATTTGACAATCTTTGTCATATGGAAAAAAACTACCGACTTTTTTTAATCTATTTTTTGCCCTCTATATAATGAGAAAATCTGACAATCTTTGGTCATATAAAAAAGAAATGAACTTTCCAAATCCACCACCTTAAAGGCTCTAATTAACTATTTAACTTAGGACTCAAAGCCTCTAAATATTCAATACAATTTGTTCGGTCAAATTTGGTACAATTTACAGTCAAGATCTTACTACGAGAGAAAATAATCCATCTTGACCGTCCAACATTATTAAATAAGCTGGACATTTTATGTTGATTGATACCACATCAACATATTTAATAACGATGGACGGTGAAGATGGATTACTTTCTCTCACGGTAATCTTGCCCGTTGAATATGTACTCGAAAATCTATATCATGAATGAATATTCCTCAATAATGAACCAAATCTTAAATTTCAAAAAACTGCCATTATCCAAGCTCGGTGACAGCTTCAAATTTGAATCTTGACGAGCAACATGCTTAGCCACAAAACGAAATGGTAAGAACAATAATGCCCAGAAAAAAGGATGATAATTTTATTTTTATTTTTTTTAAAGTCGAATAAGCCCGTAAATCTAGCTCTAATGCATCCCCAGTGAGACCATCATTTACGAAGAGAGAAAAAAAAGAGTGCTCAAGCATCGTCATATAACTAACAAATCAGATAGTAGAAAACCAAATAGATTTCAAAAATTTTAACAAACCGGAGCTCAAAGAGATTACGAACCTTTAATCATGGCTGTCAGCTTCCTTGTTTGAAAGGATCGAGAGAGAGTCGGGAAGTCTGTAGAGCAAAGAGCTTAGCTTGAAGAGAGGGCAAATACGACGTGTTACTGAGGATTTCTTGCTCTTTGTCTTTATGGAGAAGCGAATCCGACCCGTATTGCTTTTGTGGGCAATGATTAAAGGCAGGAGCTTTCCCTTTTTCTCATCGGGCCCAAAGGACCATACTGCAAACACGCCCAAAATATATATATATAGATTAGAGCCATTGAAGGCCCAAGTTAACTCAGCCCAGCCCGGTAAATAAGTTTTTCCTTTTCTAAAGAATCAATGATCGTAAAGTAAAGGAATCTCGAAAAATTAATATTTAATAAATTAATAATTTTAATTAAATAATACTTTTTAATTATAATTTAAGATAAAAGATTAATTTTTTTTTATAATTTAATATTTTATTAAATTTAATAATTTATCTAATATTCATTCTTATTTACCTAAATAAATTATGAGATTTTTTTTTTGGCCTAAAATATATATCTACAAACAATTATGTAATATTAATATAATATATAATATAATATTAATAAATTAATATTATTAAAATTAAAAACAATATTAATTATTAAAATAATTTAATATATTAATTAAAATTAAAAAAATATTATTTAATTAAAATTATTAATTTATTAAAATTTTATTATATATTAATTAAAACAGATCAACCTACTATATATATATAATATATATCAAAAATTTATTCCAAACTATACCTTTTGAATTTCTTGTGACAAAAAAAAAATTTATAATAAATCCAATTTTAATTTATTTTGTGGAGAAATAAAAAAAAAAATGAAAATATAAAAGTCGATTAAATTCTTCAATCATACGTTGCCACCTTCTCCCCTAAGACTATACACCTTGTCGTCTCAAGGTTCTTCTCTTTTTCTTCTTCCCTCAAATTTTGCACAAAAACAATTACCAAAATTTCCGGGAAATCTCTTCTGCGTTCAAGTACAAAGCACAAATTTGTGCTGCCTTCTTTTTATCATCTCCGTCTTTATCTATAGTGCAAAGAAGCTCTGTAAGCAGGGACTGATTCAGGCTCGGGATAACGATCTCGTTTTCTTTCTTCTCATCGTTACCCTTCACAGCTGTGAGCAGGAAAAAAGAAAAGTTCTTCTGCTGAAGAAGAAGTTCTAAATGGACCTGATTGAAGTAAGCTGAAAGTTTTACCGATTCTTAAGGTACTTGATTTAATATAACAATTTGAACTTCTGGGCATTCTTTTAAAATGGAGAAAAGATTTTTGGGTGTGGTGAGAAGCGGATAATTTTCACTGCTTTTAGTTCTAGGATCATTGATTTTCATCTCCAGAGATGCCTGTTCTTTGATCTTTCTTTGATAATTTTTGGGTGTTTGAAATAGATTTAGGATATCGGAGTAGTTGACTAGAGTAATCTCTTAATTCTGCGTGTTAGAGGTTTTTAAGACCCCTTTCACTAATTTGCAAGAAAGCAGATAGAATTACTTCAAATATACATGTTCTCTGTATATATATATGGAATTTGTAAAGTCTAAGAAGTTCAAAAATTTCCCAATTTTCATCTTTTTATCATGAAAATTGATATGCACCTTATAGTTTACCAGGAATAGTTCGAATTATGTGGTTTTATAGCTTTTTAGCAGGCTCTAAAGATATATTTATATAAATAGGGGTGTGGACAAGATTGATATGCTGAATGTTGCTACCAATTGGTGGGATAGAGATGAATTCCGCCATGGATGGTATGAATTTGATTCAACAAGCACAGAGGCATCACTTGGTGGTAAGGGAGCTTGGAGAAGAGATTGATTTAGAAATCGGGCCAGGAGATGACGACCCTTCTTTTGCCAATACTCCTTTAATAGGCGGGAACTCATCAAGAGAACCATCCGGAGAAGAAAATGATGAGAGCAAGCATGTGATTATGGCTTCTCAGCTTTCAAATGATGATCAAGATATGTCTAAGGCACAACCTTCAAAAAGGAAGAAGAAGGTTGTAAAGAGATGGAGAGAGGAATGGGCTGATACGTACAAATGGGCTTATGTTGATGTGAAAGAAGGGACTGCTAGAATTTTTTGTTCGGTTTGTAGGGAGTATGGAAGAAAACATAGAAGAAATCCATATGGTAATGAAGGCAGTAGAAATATGCAGATGAGTGCATTGGAAGAACACAATAATAGTTTGCTTCATAAAGAGGCTGTTCGGCTTCAAATCGCTTCTAAAGATAAGATTGTAGTTGACAAGCCTATCTATGTAAAAGGTCAGTTTATTCTTCTTCTTTTTTAGTAGATATTTTAAAAGGGAGAGTGAGAAAATGTGAATCACTTACTTTACGATTTTTGATACTTGTATATTTTATTGTAATAAAGCTCTCATGTCAAAAACGGCTGGATCAATCCTCGAATCAGTGTTAAAAAGGGACCCGCAAGAGATTGAGTTTATACAAACAGTGCAAGAAGCAGTCCATGCTTTAGAAAGAGTGATTGCCAAAAATTCTCAGTGAGTTAAAAATCTGTTTATTTAGAGCAAACAGAGTCAGTCTTTCTTTCCATTTGGTGAAATTTTTTTTCATACTCCACTTATAATTTTTCAGCTATGTAAACATCATGGAGCGCTTGTTAGAACCTGAAAGGATGGTTATTTTCCGAGTTCCATGGATGGATGATAGAGGGGAGACCCATGTAAATAGAGGATTTAGAGTTCAATTTAACCAGGCACTGGGTCCATGTAGGGGTTGTATCCGTTTTCACCCATTAATGAACTTAAGCATTACAAAATTCCTTGGTTTTGAACAGGTATAGAATGTTCGTATCTATACAATTTTTTATTTTATCCAATGTTTTCTTAAGATCATAACCATTCTTGTTCTGATTTGGTATTTATTTTCAGACTTTAAAGAATGCCCTATCTCCTTATAAACTAGGAGGAGCAGCTGGTGGAAGTGATTTTGATCCAAAGGGAAAAAGCGATAATGAGGTGAAATCCTTTGACTATATAGTGTGGTGCTTGGCTCATGTATATTGATTCTCCTCAATGTTATGACATCTTCTTATAATATGACAGATTATGCGCTTTTGTCAAAGTTTCATGAATGAGATCCATCACTATTTAGGCCCTGATAAGGTGACTGGAGTGTCTTGGGTTGTTTTACATATTTATATATAGTTTTTCTCTAGTATCAATTTCCCATAGTATCTAACGCTAGCTATATCATTTAGGACCTCCTGTCTGAGGAGATGGGTGTTGGTACTAGGGAAATGGGATACCTTTTTGGTCAATACAGACGTTTAGCTGGTCATTTCCAGGTACTTTACTATTTTACTGTGTAGTATCTTTGTTATGCATGTGCATGGTATGTACTCTCAAGTAATTTCTTAAGAGTTTTCTTCTAGAGAGAAGCTTAAAAGTAATGTTTTTCTATGGTTCCTTACATATTTGTCGCTTATGCAGGGAAGTTTTACAGGCCCGAGGATATTTTGGTCTGGCTCTAGCCTTCGAACTGAAGCTACTGGATATGGACTGGTAGTTAACTAGTGTACTTTCTAACAGTATGCTAAAGACTTATCATTTGCTTACTTGATCGTTGTCAATTATAATGGTGGAGAAAGATCAATCTGGTGAGATCCTGGGTGACGATTGAAATTTGACACAGTTAAAAATGCTCGTGCAGGTTTTCTTTGCCCAGCTAATACTTACTGACACGAATAAAGAACTCAAAGGATTAAGGTTCTGTTCTTGACTTTGAAGATTATACATAGTAGAACTCTAAAACTAACATAATATAAATATACGCTACCTTCTGGTGTGTTAAGAAGCTTGAAAATCATGCTTATGATATGGAAATACATTACTTGGTGAAATATTGGTGGCATATTCAGTGAAAAAAAAAAAGAACTTATTCGTGATGTTTCTCTTTCTAATAATTCATTAGGTTAAGAAAATCTCAATGAATTTTCCCTCCAGATGTGTTGTGAGCGGTTCGGGAAAGATTGCAATGCATGTTCTTGAGAAGCTTTTTGCCTATGGTGCTCTTCCCATTACAGTCTCTGGTAAATATTCTTTTTCTTTTTTGGGTTGAAACCAATTGAATAATAGAGCAGAGAGGAATATGCTTTATATTACTTAAATATCACAAACATGTACGGAATTTACAGATTCAAAGGGGTATCTGGTGGATGAAGAAGGGTTTGATTACAATAAAATATCGCTATTAAGAGATCTCAAGGCTCAACAACGAAGTTTGAGGTGTGTGTGCGTAGACTCATCTTGCATCGCAGATCATTTTCTCTTGGCTCTTTAACAACTTTATGGACACTTTTTGTTTTGTACAATCTGAAGGGACTACTCCAAGACTTATGCTCGGTCTAAATATTATGATGAGGCAAAACCTTGGAACGAGAGATGTGACATCGCATTTCCTTGTGCTTTCCAAAATGAAATCAATCAATCCGATGCCACCATGCTGGTAAACTCAGGCTGTCGGTTACTAGTCGAAGGTAATCTTATTCCCCTCTTTGTTACTTCCTTCTTTTTGGGAAAAACTAGAGTTCTGTTGGCTCGAAACTGGAGTTTAAGATGTTTAACCAAACAGATCTTGAATTTGAGTTTCTTTTGTGTATGCTTAGGTTCAAACATGCCATGTACCCCTGAGGCAGTAGATGTTCTGAGAAAAGCCAATGTTATCGTTGCTCCTGCCATGGCCGCAGGTGCTGGAGGGGTGCGATTTCATCTCCCCTTTAGAAACATGCAATTGTTTTCATGTTTATAAAAATTATGTTTCTCGATAAACTTTTGTTACTATTATTAAACTACTTGAGGAGTTTTTTGGTCACAGGTTGTTGCTGGAGAGCTTGAACTAAACCATGTATGTAATATGATGCACTGGTCACCAGAAGATTTCGAATCTAAATTGCAAGTGAGGCCTCTCAATTTTTCTTAGAGAGGGTTGTATACTACCTTAACACCCTCTTTTCCCTTTTATCCTTTCCTAGAGCTACCTCTTCTCTTTTTGTTTTTTTTGTTTTTGCTAATGCCTGAATTTTGTAATTTGCTTTTTTAAATCATCCAGGAAGCAATGAAACAGACTTATCAGAGAGCCCTCAAAGCAGCAACTGATTTCGGCTACCAAAAAGAGAGTCCCGAGTAAGTATGATATACTTTTTGAAACTCCATATTGAAAATATCTATTTTTGCGTATAATAAGGTTAATATCTTCACTCTTATTTTTTGGCTTGAACAGGGCTTTGGTACATGGTGCAGTGATTGCTGCTTTCTTGAGTATTGCTCAAGCCATGACTGATCAAGGATGTGTGTAGAAGGGTAAAAGTTTATACCCAATTGCTCAAAAAGTTCACAAGGGTACATTCTTTGGTAACAAACTTGGAATGGTATGTATTTTGAACGACGTTTATAATTTATATACATCGGAATGTATATTTTTTCAAGAGAAACAGACTGACATATTATTATCAAATAATCTTCTTTTTTAAATGGAGATCTCCTATTTTTCTCCCTATGACTCGAATCCGAAACCTAGTTTCATATGAGTATAACTTGACCAATTTCTCTTTCCCCTTTAAAGCTATAAGGCAACAGAAAAGTTGATGAACCATATTGCATCTGGTTATTCGACCCCAGTTCAAGTTATAATCTAAGCCCCTGAAAATATCAGTCCAAAAATTCTCAACTTAAATTGCCCAAAATCTAAAATTTAGTTACATTCAATTCAGTTTAATAAGCACACTCGACTTGAGTGCATATTGAAATTACAACACTCCCTCTAAACCTCTATTTTCACAACTATAAAGATAATAACCCAAAATTTGATTTATGAAGGGTGATACATTTGAGAGCTTCATTTTTAGTTAAGCTCTTCTTGAAGAATGAGTGGATGTGTCTGATTTCTCGGCCAGATAGTGTTCGAGCATATCATCTTCATCATCTGTCACAAAACCAGAGTTACGAATTAAATGAAGTATAATCAACCAAAATAAGTACGCATATTTAAGTATAATTAAGGATCAAAATTTGGAGGAAAACAATAAACCCACCTTCAAAATCGTCATCATCAAAGTCAATGTCTTCATCATCTTCCTCATCAGATTCTTCGGCAACCGCAGCAGCACCTTTCTGCACCATGTAACAAAATTCTAATATATCAAATGTATAATATTCATAATACCTGATGCGATCTAAGAAATAATCCAAGTTTGGAATTGAATAAGCCCATTCAGCTTTCCTTTGGCTACGAGAAAGAAAAATGTACCGCAGAGGCTCTTCCGCTTTCAAACCATTGTCTGCCAGAGAGCTTTTTCTCCTTAGGTGCTGTCAGGGCAGACTCAGGCATTAACCTGAAGACAATTTTCACCCAAAATAAACCATTAGGGTTTTTCCCAAGTATAGTAAGAAACAGTCCATATCTTTTCAATTCAAGAAAAAGTTCAATGGTAATTTAATATCCTCATGCCAGAGATACTCGGAGTGGAAGATGAATCATGAAACAAAAATAAATGATATTATGCTAAAAAAATCTTACTTGGCTCGTTCCAATGCAATTTCAGCTTCAAATCGTTCTCTCCAAGCCAAAAATGTCTCAACAGTAACCGGTTCTCCGTGTGGTATAATTATCTGTATTTGTTTTTTGAGAATGTCAAGCACTCATTAAAAGCGATATTAACATATACACAAGATAATTTTGCAACTTTTGACGTTATAAATAATATAAAGTTATAAACACCGGATAAATAGATAGATTAATGATAGTAAAAAAAGGGGAATACATCATCTTTTTCTGCTTCCTCTGCTTCAGCACCCTCCAAACCAGTATCTTCACCATAGTGTTCAGAAAGCCACTCTTTAGCTGATGAAACAAGTGTATAAATCATAGCCATACCGAGGTTTTCAGCAGCCTGTGGAAATCAAAATAAGTGAGCATGGTCAAGTTTTTTCACATGAAAAAAAGAGAGCATATAAATGTAAATGTTATCTTGCTATGAAAGAAATACCTCTTCTTGAAGCTTTGCTTTCAAAGTCTTTAGATCTTCGGTTTGTATCCCTCTTAAACTTTAGAAGAAGAAAAAAGGAAAAAAAAAAAAAACGTGATCAGAGAATCTAATACATGATGATGATAGTTCATAGATAAAACTTTATGTACCTGACTTGAGATCAGTGTTTAAAGGTAAGTAACTACATTCTAATTAGAAGATACTATTTCGAAAAAGAGTCTCTCTGTGGAAGTAAAGTAAATGGACTATTCATCTACACAAACCTTTTCACATTCAAAAGAGGAGGTTCATCTGGATATCTCTCAGTATGTGAGAAAATCAAAGCCAGCTCAACTGCAAATAAAGTTTGGACATATAAGCTTAATGCAACAAAATAAAAAAGCAAAGTATTGCAAAGTCAAAACAGAAACAACAATGGTAGAAGAATAACCTGGAAGAGCAGTCGAATCATCAGTCTCGTCCTGTTGAAAATATGCAAGGAACAAATTAAAAAAAAAATCCCGATCAAAACAAGGAAATATGTCTTCTCTTCAAAATCAACAAGCAGTTTATATGCCGAACAAGTACCTGCGGAGATATTTTTATTTGGTAGCATCGGCCCGAAGTGTCTAAGCCACTGTCACTAGAGTGGATTTCTAACATTATACATCAAAACAAGAAATAACATGTGATTATGATCAATATGAAGGATGAAGAGTACACGCATGAAGAGATATATATATATAGAACCTTTAAACTCGTCCATGAGTATTGCTTCCAATGCTTCGATTTCCATCTCCTGCTCCTGTGTATGTTCTGCAACCATTATTAGGAAATTAACAAGTTTTTTAGTAAAAACACAGCAAGAAACTCCATGGAAGCTCTTTCTCCATGCTCTACATTTCACTAATTTCTCTGACCAAACCACTTAAGCAAGAAATCAACCCACTGAAAAGATACTATGAGACACTATCTTATAATGCATTCTAGACATTTAAACATGAAAATCCTGCAATTTCAGCTTTTGGGTATCTAAAAAATAAGAAGAAAAACTAAAACCGGATCATATCTTCTTATAGATAAACTATCTGAACATGAAACATTTCCAGCAAATTAAACGAACCGAGCTGCCAGAAAATAGCGTGGAGCTAGAATAATTGTAGAGTCAAGATTAAAAATTTAGCGTTCTAGGAAGTCAAGTGCTAAAACTTGGAAAGAGGGTTAGCTTGATTACCAGTCATGACCGCTACGACGTGCGTCGAGATCGAAACTTCTCGCTTTTCTGGAAGCAATCACACTCCCTCAACAATACCTAAGCTAGGCCTCCTTTATTTTTTTATTTTTGTTTTTATATTTTATTATATTAAATTCTAATTTTGTTTATTTTAAACTCAATTCTTCTATTATTTTTAATTTTTTTCCCATACGCCTAAGTAATGTCTTCTAGTCTTTTAGGCGGAAAGAAAAAAAAAAGAAGTTGAAAAAATTCTTGTATGATATAACAACCATTGCGATTATAAAAGAGTGAGACATATCACATATATGATATGCATATAAGAGTTCTCGATATACATCGTCTGCGTGTAAGAATATCTTTATATCACATATATGGTTTGCATATAAAAAATAAGTCACCTTGCTTTTTGCGTGAGGTTCTGTTTTTCATTTTTCTTTACTCTGACCTGTTTGGAATCGTTTGGATAAAAAGTTAGCTTTCCATTTATGAATTTGAAGTCGATTTTCAATTCCAGAACATCATGGACAGTTTTGATTGCAATCTCTTTATTAAAATAAAGTCACTGAGTTAATTCTTCATCAATCTAAAAGAGTGATTACAAACCCAACTAAAAGTAGAAAGAGAAGAACACCCACAATACCATTAACAGCTTTCTTGCCCCTTTGAACTGCTATACACATATGTCATTAACTGGGTACACAAATGATTCTATACTACCCACCAACAAATCAAGAAGAACAATAGGAAGTTTTCTGAGCAACCTGCTCTCCTAGTACATGCACCGTATCGGCTTTATGGGCACTGGCTGCAGGTTGACTAGCCATCCTACAATAATTGCAAAAGAAATGGTTTCAGATCAGAGAAAAAATGGTAAGAGCATTGAATGAATCAAATGATCATACGAGTCTTTATCTCAGCAGCCATGGTCATGAGTGCTTCTTCTAGGTTGGCTGAATTCATTGCACTTGTTTCCAAGAAGGGAGTCCGAATCTCATCAGCTAATATGCCTTTGGACAGATTTCCTGAAAATAGAAAAGAACTCAGTCTAAGAGATCGTTATCTCAATATATTTACCTTATAATCCATGAAGAAAAATACATAATAGCGGATTAGGAAACAATTTCTTACCTTCCCAGTTTCATAAGAGACCACCCTTTTCGAAGTTAAATCAGTTTTGTTTCTGACCAAGAGCTTATTCACATTGCTAGTGGCAAAACTATCAATCTCCTTTAGCCAATCTCGTACATGGTTGAAGCTTTCTTGATCCGTGACATCATAGACAATCTACCAAACGGAGATATAAGTTCAGTAAAGTATGTTTATAAAGAGGCTATATGAATCAGTAAGGCTATTACTAGAAATAGAGAGGTGAAAATACTGCAATGATTCCGTGAGCTTCACGGTAATAGCTGCTTGTAATTTTTCGGAAACATTCTTGACCAGCTGTGTCCTATGTAGAGTAGATTAGGTATGCAATACTTATCATCAAAATATAAAATGAAAATTTGATTTCAAACATTTAGAGAAATTACTTGCAATTTGAAGTTTTATAGTCTTCCCATCCTGCTCTACTGTGCGGATTTTTCATACAGAAAATAAATAACATGATGACACTGGAAACAAGAAAAAAAGCAAACTTGAAAATACAGAGTTCCAAACAAATAGGATCATATCTATGTACTTACAAAGTCCACTCCAATGGTACTAATGTAGCTTTCAACATAGGAATCATCCTAACTTTGCCAAAAGCGGAGAGTTGAATTATCAACATAGCCACAGATATCATAAACCAGGCTCTACATATAGAAGAACAAATCATATGAAATTTTGAATTCTTACCGTGAATCTTAGTAGAAGGCACACTTACCGACACCAGAGTCTCCACTGAGCAACAGCTTGAACAGATAGTCACTGCCAAAAGACATATAACACGAATCAAGAAACCCTTCTTTGCTAAAGAAGGGCCAAAGTGCTTGGTTTAACTCTAAATTCATCATCATTTCCAGTCTAATTAATACGAAGAAGGCGAAATTTTCAACGCCTTCTATTTTACCAGCAAAGAACACTGCATAGGCTCATAGCAGAATCAGAATAAGCTTACACTGAAATCAAATATCACACCTATACAGGTAAATATACAACCTTTGTAGGATCAGAGGAATTACTTACCATTCAGGATTCATGGCTGCTTCTAGGCGGCTCAACCGAGGAAGAATACAACCTCAAGCTCGAGAAGAATCAGAAAGAAATGGGCTTTAACGTGTATTGACTTTTATAGAGAGAGAGGAAGAGACCGTCGTCTTCTTCGTCCAACTGCGGGGAGTTGGGACGCACAGCTTTTGCTATTTTACCCTCAAAGTTTTGTAAGTTTTATTTTCGACCCCTAAAAACTAAATTTCATTTCACTTCCATCCGAAAGATGGATCTGCCCCATCTTAATATTTTTGCAAATAAACTTCGAACTTGTTAGAAACCTTCAAAAGTCACCGATAACACTAATATACTTACTACACGTCGTCACATATTGCCAAACCAAGAAGAATCTTGCTTGCCCCGATTCAATTATCTTCCCTTTATTTAAGAAAAATTATTCAGAACATAGCTTCTGGAACTAAAACATGTCTGTTAAGAAATCCTTTTCTCTGAACGATGTAGAAGACATGGAGAAGGCGAAAGAAGATGTTACTCCGACCCAAAAAGGGGGTGCTTCGGCCATTATTTTAGCTTCTCGGAGGTGTTCATGGAACCGGGAAAAACTCTGAAGGAAATGGATTCAGACAAGTTGAAGGCTCTATCAAGAAGTGGGCTAAGGTGGTTGTTTGTTGCCTATGCACGCCAAGTGAGCAGCCGGTTTCATTGCCACATTCCAGCATCATCACCGCCACCGTCTTGATCTAAAGTACGCCTCACTAGTTAATCATATTTGTGATGTACACAACAGTTTGAATATACAACTGATTTCCTTTTTCTTTTTCTTTTTCCTCTTCCTCCCCTATCCCATTCAAAAATAAGATCATTGTTCTTGCCATTTCTAATAAACATTTCCTATCATGAGAAGCACTATCCAACCACATCGTATTTACCAGTTTACAAACTACAGAAACACAAAAACAAAACTGAATTTCAATCCAGACACTAGAGTAGGTGAGAAGGCCGAAGGTTCTGGTTCCAGAACTTGGTTTGCCATGTAATGGTTATGGCAGCTGCTTCCTAATTTTTTGTGTTCCGAGCTTTGGAAAGTGCTCGGAAAGTTTTTCTTTTAAGACATTTTCTACTGGAACTTTTTCGTATCCGTATCTCTATGCACTCTTTCTACATTGGATATTGACCTCAAGAGCTGTCTAGAACATATGTCCTGAGCCTGCGTAGCGTTTTTCACACGATTGGCTCTTACCCATGCTGGTTCCTGTCCCCCCCCCCCAAAAAAAAAAAAAATATAAGGACATACATTCATTCTCTTCTGTTGTTTTCAATCTCAAGTTCCTAGATTTTTGTATATTCTACACCGAGAAGGAAAGTGAAAGGGGTGGGAGTGAAGAATCACCTCCGGGACTAAGCGAGAGAATCCGAACTTAATCAAGAGGAGAATGTGTTCCATGATGAGTATAGCTGCAAGTCCAAACTCAATTTTCCAATTTCCATCTTCATCATACAACCACACTAAGAGCGTGCAGTTTGTGCATATAGACATCACTATCAAAATCTGACATCATCCAAAGATAAGCCATCTATTCGAATTATAGAAATAAATCAAAATCATTCAACTTATATGACTATAAATCAGAAAAGCTGAGGGTACCTGAAATATGCTTAGCCATGCTCCAATTGATGTAGCGGCACGAGGAACGGGCCTTTTGAATATGGTTAGAAGCTTCAAAGCATCAGTTCTAATTTCTGCGATATTATTCTGC
This sequence comes from Coriaria nepalensis, assembly GCA_027186245.1. Lineage (NCBI taxonomy): Eukaryota > Viridiplantae > Streptophyta > Magnoliopsida > Cucurbitales > Coriariaceae > Coriaria > Coriaria nepalensis. The sequence goes on along the minus strand of CP114500.1, from coordinate 8,415,360 downwards.
ACATTGTTTTTTTATTTTTTTGCCAAGGATAATTAAAAAACAAGATAGTAGAATTGAAAAATAAAATCACTGTGAAAAGTAGTATTAAAAGCATATATACCAAAGTAGCGAAAGAAAATGCGAGGGGAAATGCACAAGCAAACATCATGATCATTCCAAATTGCAATGCCAACTCCAAATAGTCTACAAGCAAATTTGAAAGATCATTTGGTAAGTCAATTTCATATAACCTCTACCATTCAAAAAATTGTAGATTTGACTTTTTACCATCAAAGAGGCCATCTTCAAGCTCCTCGCCTATGCTTGCTGAATAAGAAGATTTAAGGTGCTCCTTCTCTACCCTAAAAGAGAATTGGATTTTCCCCTGAGATGATCCCTTTTCTTCTCTCTTCTTGCTTCTTCAAATCGACAAGGTAAACCTGAGCATACTCTAAAATGAAACGGGGCCACAAGACAGTAACAAAAAGCAAAGGTACTCACCGAACTTTGTGCTTCCTATAGCTATACTTGATATAGGGTATAGAATTTTCCAACAAGTTCTCCACCACCTGAATTCATAAGTTCAATGCTTAAGACTTAAGAGCATGATAAGGCCAAAATACTAAATTGGTTTATTTGTTCCTCTATCATTCACCTCAGATATAAGGAGACGTTGGATCAAGACTTGGCGAAGAGTTGAAAAGTTTCTATGCAGAAGGGCATGGTAGAAGACTCCTATATATGACTGCATAAAATAAAGGCCAAAGACCTGAAGAAGAGAAATCGATTTATTTCTCGGGAAATAAAAGACCTCACACAAGAGAAGAGAATGAAAGATGACAAGGAAAACATCAATATAATACCCTATACCTTGTAGACCAAGCTATCTGCACTTTTTTCTGTATTTTCATAGTTTTCAGACTTGATAAGATTAACAGATATCTTCCCCCCAGTTCGTGTAAGATACTGAATTGCAAAAAGATAAATGGCTGTCAGCCCAAACCTGAGAGCAAAAAATATTTTTAAAAGGTCATTCTCATGAACAAAAAATTCATCATCAATTCTATAACATGTTTCTGACAAGTGCTTACTTCACAATATCAGACCCAATGACCTCGTAGAGATGAGCATAGGCCAACTCAAACGGTAACTGTAGGCATACAATACTCAACAAAACAATAGCATTATTTCTGAATCGCATGAATCTGCCAAACCACTCTGTTCTTTGGAACACTTCTTTCTCTTTAGTAATGTCTGTTTCCAATTTTTTCATCATTAGCTCTGCCCGTGAGTCTAACGAACCCAAATCCATGCTTGGGAGTTTATAATTTGGGTCAGCTCCAATAGGATAAGGAATCTGCCATCTAATAAAAAGATTTCAACAGGCGCATACACTAGTCAAATGGGGTGTAAACGTGAATAATAGAAAAGGAATTCTTTCTTTATTTTTTTTTTATATTAGGTACCTCGCTAAGAGAGCTGAGTTTTTTCGCCTCCAAAACTGGAAGAACGTAATAGCCCACAAAATTATGCTTATAATGAAAATGGGGAGTACTAGTAGCTGCATCGACCTGACAAAGATATTAAGAGCACAAAATTAATATCTAGCTCTGCCTTTATTTATAAAAGTGGTGAAACACTAAGAGGTAGCAGGGCACACCCGAATTCGATTAACTGAAGTGTAAGCCCGAATATGGCGGGAAAGAGCAACCACTTTGTATACATCCCAAGGAAAGCAAAGTATATAGCAATCTGCAAAGAATCACAATTCCTTAAACATTGTCATATTGATAGTCTCTTAAGTTTAAGGCATTTTCGGTTCAACTAAGATCCGAGTTAACTTGCCTTTGGCCCATAATATGAATAGATCTCATCAATCGGCTGGTCTGTAAAGTCCCACCAGTTAAGTGCCCAATTTCTGAGGAGCCTTTTCCTCTTTATTTCATCATGCAAGGGGAACATCTTCTTAACAATTCTCTCTGTTTCTAATTTCCTAAGTAAACTCTCCCCAACTTCCCATTGAAACACTTTGCCATCGAATTTTAATGTTAAAGCCGACTGACCTCTATTCACCTATAAAGATTTCGGTCTTAGGTATCAGGCTATCAGCTAGCTACAAATCAGAAGATACCTCAAAAAAACATGAGAAAATGACTCACAATACTAAATATCAAGTGTTGGTAGCAATGATAACGCTCACACCAACTAAACAATGAACCATCTGGCTGTCTCACAAAAGCGTACTTTTCCTCCCATTCAAATTGCAAATCCATCCCTAAGATAATTCAAACAACAAAATTTAGATATAAACAAATAATAACATTTTTGGTGATGGGTCATCTTGAATTCTGAAAATATTGAGTTTTTGCAACAGCCAAACTGGAGTTTGTAACCGTTACTAAAATGGCATCATTATAAATTACCAATATGAGTCCTTTTCTTCATCTGTAACTCAGCTGCTGCCTTCCCTAATATCTCCAATGGAGCTGCCAACTGCAGAAATTACATGTCAATGGTTCCGTAATGCACTTAGGAGTCTACCAATACATACATGCATGAAAGGAAAATCGGGTTAAAATGGCCAAAAAAAAAAAAAAAAGAAATTGAAAACCTTGATGAACTCATCAGCAACGCCATGGATTCTCTCAACAATGAACCCAACTTTACTAAATTCATCTACAAGAACCTCTACACTGTCTTGAGCCTCATCCCTATCCTTGAAATTCTTCTTCGGAACCACAATGCCCACCTCAAAAGCAGTGTGTTCTTCTTCTTCTTCCTCTTTCTCCTGAACTTCCATTTCCGTCTTCATTCACAGAGATAAATGGAAAAGGTCACAAACCCAAAATAGAAAACCGTCAGACAAGCAGGTGGTTCTTTGTCTTTTAGATTAAACAGAGGTCGGATCGCTAAAAGCTGAAAACTTTTTCCCTCTTTCTGAGGAGAACAAGCGAAAAAATGAATTAATGGAACAAGCCTACATCAAATGGGATAAAAAAAAAAATTATAAGCTGTTGGACTCAGAAGAGGGTCATTACTCCATTAGCCAAAAATTTGAGCATGTGCGAGGGGGTTGAAGCGTGGAAGAAACGGGCGTTAGAGGGGGGAAGGAGGAGCGGTGGAGAAGACACATAGGAAGCTAGGTGTCAAGTCGCCTCTGTTCCAATTTTCAGGCTCTTTATGGAAGTATTTGCCCGTTTGCATCATCGCATGAGAAATCTTTACCGTTTTCGAGTGGAAGATCTAGCTTTGATTAAGGAGGTGACTAGTGACTATTGACTAAGCAGAAACGGAAAAGTTTTTATTGCATGTAATGAAAAATTTTCTTGTTTATTATTGGCCTCGTAAATACGCAAATAACCATTTCTTAGTTTGCTGTTTTTGTTTTCTATGCCTATAGATTTTATGGAAAGTATCAAAAATCCAAAATTTTACTTCTTTCAAGCCAAATTTTTTTCCTTTTGATAAATTATCGTTTCTCTAAATTTTTATTATTGGTTAGTTTTTGTCATAAATTTTATTAAATTTATATTTCTATTCATTATTTACACTCTTAAATATAGATAATAACTGTTTTAATAATTTTTTTAATAATTTTTTTTAATATTTTGATGCGGTATATATTAATTTTAATATTTATACTATTTTATAATTTATTTTTAAATTTTAAATTTATAAATTAAATTTTAAAAACGAACATTAAACATTTTATTAATTTTAAAGACAATTAAATCATTTAAAAATTAACCGACGAAAATAAAGCAAATAATTAAAGTTCATATTCTTTGCACTGGACAAGCCCATTGCAAGAGGGAAGAAGCCCAGCCCACGTAATCTTAGACAAGCTTTTAATCTGGCCCACAATTGGCAACGGTCCACTGAGTCGACGGCAGATGATTGGAGGAAATATACAGATCAAGACCGTTCGATTCCCTCGCCTCTAAGCCAATCCAGAAGCTGATTTCCTCTTCTTCTTCCGTCTCTATAAGCCCTAAACGTCAAATTTCCCAAAAATTCGAAATCTTTTCTGAGACTCGTTTACGATCTGATCATGGGAAACACGGAGAAATTGCTGAACCAGATCATGGAATTGAAATTCACGGCAAAATCTCTGCAGCGCCAAGCGAGGAAGTGCGAGAAGGAAGAGAAGGCGGAGAAGCTCAAGATCAAGAAGGCTATGGAGAAAGGGAACGTTGACGGAGCTCGAATCTACGCCGAGAATGCAATCCGTAAGCGTACGGAGCAGATGAATTACCTCCGTCTCTCTTCACGGCTCGACGCCGTGGTGGCTAGGCTCGACACGCAGGCCAAGATGACGACGATCAACAAGTCCATGGGCTCGATCGTCAAATCTTTGGAATCTACTCTGGCGACCGGAAACTTGCAGAAGATGTCGGAGACTATGGATCAGTTTGAGAAGCAGTTTGTGAACATGGAGGTCCAGGCTGAGTTTATGGAGAGTGCGATGGCCGGTTCCACATCACTCTCAACGCCGGAGGGAGAGGTCAACAGTTTGATGCAACAGGTGGCGGATGATTATGGATTGGAGGTGTCGGTTGGGCTGCCACAGCCGGCAGCGCATGCTGTTCCGACCAAGGAGACTGAGAAGGTCGATGAAGATGATCTGTCCAGGCGACTTGCAGAGCTTAAGGCTAGAGGTTAAAGATGATTGCAGGACAATCAGAATCCTCGCCTCTCGAAAACGTTATGTGTATGAAATCAAGTTGCTGCATTTATTGAGAAGAACTTATTGTATGTGTATATTTCACTGAATTTGGCTATAATGTCATAATCTGTACTTTCTGCGTATCTGGGTATGCTTAATATTCCTCTAAAAGACTAAATCCATGTGAGTGTGCCATTTTCTTCTGTTCTGGTTAGGAAAAGAAAATCAATGTTTTGCTTCCTCTCCCATATATATATATATATTCAGTATGATGTTTTATACTTTTCACCTATCTGCATTTGAGCTGTTATTTCACCTACTGTGCTATCTGTTTCATGGATATATGATTAAATTATGACTGCTTTGAGGATGGCTGAGAAGATGAGTGCCCCTGTTTGCTTTAATATGACAATTGCAGTATAGAATGTTATGATTCGGAAAAAACTGTAATATTAACTGGTCATTCTTCACCCTGCTAAAGATTGCTTTTATGCCATACATACATCAAAACAACTGTCTGAAATGGCTGGTTTCTGCATATCTAGTTATTCACTATAACCACTTTAGATCTAAGCCTTAAGAGTAGAGGTCTTTTGATGCTGTGGAGGAGGCCTTGAACTAGTGCTTGTGAGCCTTGACAGGCTCTTCTGAACCCTCTGAAAGAGTTTAGTTGTTTGAGCATGGGATAAAGTAAACCCAATTGCATCCAAACACCAACCTGCCCTCCCCTTAAGACCCACAATGCGGCCTCCATCCACAGAGAAAGTAAAAGGATTCCCTTCTTCTACTCCATATGGCCTGAAGATTCTCTGGTTGGTTGTAAATGTCAGGGACCGGATCACAGGGGTGCCCGTGCGGACCACCGGGCAGTAGTGGCCACTCACACTTACTAGAAACTCCTCTGGGTATTGCAGCTTAATCTGTAGTGCATGAAGATGTCATCAAGAGAGAGAGAGAGACAGAGAGTGAGTGAGAGAGAGAATTGGTTTTTGAAGACAACCTCAGCTGTTCGACTTCCTCCAACCCCTCCATGTTTTTCTGCTGCAACAGGTTTACCATTCTCGTCGTAGACTGCCTGGATGGAGTCAATGCAACTGTCGTAAGCAAGTGTTATTTCTCTGACTCCCTGATGGATCCCATCATCCAAGCCGGTCCCACCGTTTCCTCCCCATGGTTCCACAACTCTGGTTTCCTCTTGATCTTCTTGTTCTTCCCTGATACTACCAGATCCTTGTCGCCTTCCTGCAAAACAATCACAACGGAGTGAGTTAACCTGTTGGATAAAACAAGCGGCCTAATAAACAAAACTTGTTGGAATTTGCAAGCAGAGAGATCGCCCCTGTTTACGATATTAGAAGAGAAATATGCACTTGAATAATCTATGGGTGTTTTAAGTAAGAGTGGAAAGTAGTGATAATATAAGGAGAGGGAAGTATTAACTTTTTTTTTTTTCCTTCTTTAAAGTAGGAGATGAACAAGTATTTTTCCAGTATCCGATTCACAGGTACAGCATTACTACGATTTTTCCTTTTCTTTGCTCTATGCGTATAAAAACGAACAAGATTATGTGACCAATTGTCATTGGTCTAGCCGTTGGAAATCTATAAAAGCTTACGACTAGAGAATAATAAGATGATTGACTACATGATAAGAATAATCCAAGTGGCTTCATGAAAGTTCATTACTTGGCTATATATCACATACGAGAAGAGACTTGATTAGTTCTGGACTAAAATTTAATTTATCGGAGTGTGACATCATTTGAACTTAGTTTACCGAACTACATGTCGAAGGAGGGAATGTAAATTGGGAGATCATCAGGTAGACAGGTGCCACATTTGTAGCAGAATTTGCTTGCAATAAAATTATAGGACTGTCAAGAACTCGTCTAATATAATAAGATACAAATGAGTTGAAATAAAGAAAAAAACAACATTTATTTTTGTCATATAATGTATAAACCAACAAGGTATGGTCTAAAATAGTATAAAATCCAATTCTCTCTGTATATCTAAAAAAAAATGGCGTGGCATTCATGAAAGGGAAAAAAAAAATCATATGCACCACTGAGTAACACGATGTATTAAGCTCATGTCTAAGAACACGGGTCCATCCATACCTAAACTCGAATGCTCCGAGCTTTCGGAAATCCTCAGTACCCCAACAATCTGGGAGCTATTTCCATCAAAGGCTCTAAAGCACTTGGAGCAAACTTTCTCGCAAAAAGGTAACATAATGAGGATGGCTGACCGTTATAAAAGCAAGTACTGCTCTCGAAAATTCTCTTGAATAACCCCACCTTAATATCGTCCCTCCCAAATGTAGCCGGGTGCGCTCCCCCCCTTGACCAGTCAACATAAGTCAAAGTCCGGTTTGCCAAAAGATACGGAGTTTCAATGGACAGCATGGTCTGCAAATAATGCTCATCGACATAACATGGTGGAGTGCAATAATCTCTGAAGAGCGGGTAATAGACTGTGTCTTGGACTATTTGCACGGCGAGTTCTCTGTTGACTTCAAACCATTGGGCCCCTTTGCGCCAGTCAGAAAGGTTGACCTCGGGTTCCATGTTCTCACTGTATCGGCCCCTCCCATTAGGCCCGATTTCATCGAATGAGCCCATGAAGCTGTAACGGGATTTGGATATGTAGCGATAAACGATTCTGAATTTGAGGAGAGGAATGCAGGCTTCGGATAAGAGTACAAACCATTCGTTTGATACGTCGAGTAATGCGTTTGCTAGCAGCCTCCTCTCTGCTTCACACATGCTCATCATTCCCCACTCTGTTACCTATTGAAACAAAATTGATCATTTTATTCCAAAACTGCTTGAAGTTTCTAGAATAGATGAAGAGAAAGCAACACTATTATATCCTTATATGAAAAGCCGAATGCCCAATCTTGTAAGGTTTTGAAAAACAACACAGAAACATGAAACATAAAACTGGTCCTTAGGAAAAAGGAAACTTTGAGACAGTTTTAGATAAATCCGATGATATGTTATGAAGAGAATGCCGGCTGAAACAAAAAAGGTCTAAAGCTGTTATCTTTTATAGATGGACCATCTAATAAAACTACTTGCAATAGAGCAAATGCAACACATCAATTGAATAAAGTTTCATGAAGTAAAGATAAAGGATTGTGAGGAGTACCTGACTAGGGATCTGTCTCTTGTAGAAAACGGAAGAAGGCGGGTAATCGGCAATGTATGAAGGCGAAGCATGAACATAGATCGAATAAAGCTCTTCATGGCCTTTAAAAAACCGTTCCCAAAGGGGAGCCATAGGCAAAGGCCCTTTTGTCAAGAACATGAAGGCAATCTTGCCGACTCTCTTAAAGGGATAATCCTTTATCTGAGGAACAAAAGAAGCCCTCCATAGAAGCTCTGTATCATTCATATGGTGCAATAGATTTGAAGGGGGTCTAACCCAGCTATGTATATTGCTTGGTTCTTCACATGAAGGATGAATCGTAAAGGGAACTACAGGTGATACATTTAACATTCCGAAATACCGCATCATGTACATACTACCAACAGAAACTCCAAGACTTAGGACCAGAAAGAGCAAGAAAAGCTGGATAAATCTCAAAGGTAAGATCTTTATATGGTGGCTTGCTGCCCTAGCTGTGAGGCCAGATTCCTTACCTCCTCCAGCTCCTCCTGCTTCCTCAAATGACCATACTCTTGATTGCATCATCTTTGCCTCTAAAACTTGAATTCAAAAGGATTCAAGGTTTGTACTTTTTGGCTTATGGGTTCTTCTTAGAAATCAAAAGAATCCGAAAAAGGCAAGGATCTTATGCCCATATATTCATATATCATCTCTCATAGCAATAAAAGTTTGTTTTTCTTCTTCTTACATAATTGGTATTTGAGTTTGTGTAAGAATCACGTTCAGAAACTCATCAAAATGGGTTTCTTTTGAAAAAGATGAATCAGTAGTGTGTTTTCAATAGTTTAGGCAAAAATAGAAAAAGAAGCGCAAAGATGAGAAAATAGAGATGAGAGGGAAGAAAAGGGTAAGAATATAATTACCATATGGGTAATGTACGGGCTATATAGAACCATTTTCGAGGGACAGCGGAGGTCGCATTCTGTCAAAATTTTGTCGCTCCAAATGTTGAATTGCGCCTACTTTTGAGGAATGTGGAGTTTAAATATGGAGGAGAGAGTGGAAGAGAGAGAAATATAGGGAAAAAAAAAAAGTAAAACCAGAGGAAGACGGAGGTTGTTTTTTATTAAAAAAAAAAAAATCGAAACAGACAGAATTTCAGTGATTTGAACCTAACTTTCATTTTGAGAGAACAGTTGAGCTAAGCTCCATGGTTAGAGACAGATTGTTAATAAGGTAGTTTTCTTCGTGTCTTCAGTACTGTCCATACGCAAAAGATAAATGTTTTTGAGTTAAGTCGAGATCGCATACCCAGACGATCAAATTTCAAACTGAAGAATGAAAAGATGGTGGCAGCATCGCATTACAGGAGAGGGAGAGAGAGAGAGCGAGGTAGAAAAAGCTGTGAGCTGTGTTGTCCGTAATGGTTTGAGAAAACCTAGGTTATAAAAGAAAACAAATAAGGAATGTTCTAGTGAGTAATGATTGGTGAGAATATTCTGTCTCTTGCTTTGCCGCCTTCTTTTCATGCTGTTCCTACAAGTTGCAAGCTTCTTACGTTTTTCTCTCTATTTTCACTTAACTAGTTTTCATGCTGTTCGTATAAAAATTGTTTTATAATTTAATGATACTTCTCTAATGGAGTTTCTCTATATCTGATATGATCTTAAGAGATGAGAAAAATAAGTTATTTTAGTCATAAACCTGCCTGAACTTCAGTTAGAAAGTAGGACCAAGTAGGTGCTCCAAATCATTTGGTAAAGGCAAAGCAAGGAGGTATTCACAGAAGGGCTTTTCTCCTTCTTCTTCTTCTTCTTCTTCGCAACAGAGGATAACCTCAAAAAATCCAAAGAACAAGAGCAATTGAGAAATTATAAGAGTTTGATAGATATCACATCAAAAAATCTCAAGGTCAATAGCTCAACTACCAAAAATAAAAAGCCAAAAAGGAGACTGAAAATGGGTGCATGCTTCATAGAATCTCCCCAAGCTGAAAGCATATCTCCTACTTCTCAGAAGAGTTCGGTCCACGCTTCTTTCCGAATCCAACAACTGCAAATACCAAGAGAAAAAAGAAAAAGGTTAAAAGCTTTACACCTCAAGAGCCATGAAGTAATAACAAAACAGGCACAAGGAGAAAATAATTGATCGGTTTTAAGCACAGATAGGTGTATAGAAAGAAAGCATTTCTTCATCACTGATAAGAGATTGAAGGTCTTACAAGAACAGTAGAAAAATGAAAGCAAAATGAAGTCATAATTTGAATAACTTGATTTATACTTATATATATGATCTCTGTCATGAAATTCCAACGAAACAACAAAATTCCATTTAAGAAACCATCAAAGCACCCATTTTGATTTTGGCATCACTATTAAGTATCATTCCTGATTCTGAATTTCTGATCGATATTCAACACAAAACCTAATTCAACATTCTATTCACTCAGGCCTTAGGAAAAGGTACATACACTGGTTCCAACATTTATTTTCCCGCCAGAAAAGAAAACAGATTTGCCGCCAAAACTGAAAGCGATCGAGAAAAGAAAAAAAAAAAAGAACAAAAGGAGAGAGAATCATAGAAGGTTAAACCTACCGGCGGTGACGAATCTCCGGTTGTACTGCATTCGCTTGTGGGCCCGACCTCTAGGCTTCTTCTTCTTGTCCTGCTTAGCGACCTTAGGCGTCTGACCCCTCACCTTCCCCGCTCGAGCCAAAGAACCATGAACCTTACCTGCAATCCCACAAACGCACGAAGCAAAAAATCCAAAATTAAAAATCAAAACAAGAAAGCATTAGATTTGAAAAATGATAGAGATCAAAAACTGGAAAGAAAGGATCTTCGTCGATTTACCCATCACTGATCAGGTTATCAGACCGAGCTTCTTCTCTCCTTCAGAAATCGTCAGCGGCTTCAGTTCTATGCATCACTGTGCGTAGAGAGGGAGGGGGAGGGAGGGGGAGGGAGGGAGAGATTATGAAGGTTCTAGGGTTTTATTATCGATTCATGTTGGCTAATTGGGAGTTCTATACGGCGTCGTCTTGTTTCCAGAATATTTCTGCTCCGACCAAAATATCCTCACATAATATGCGTATTACCTGAATATCCTACTTGTAATCTTTTCGATTTTCTTCTTCAGAATTCATTTCATAATAAGAGCTACTGAAATGGCGACCATACCAGGCCATGGTGACCATAAGGTGCCCATGGTTCCATAGCTTCAGGCTCACAACTTCACTAGCTGCTACTTCTCTGTCTTCTTCTTCTTCTTTCAACTCAGAGCAAGAACAATTAGTCAAATCCCACAGAATCGAGCAGCAACGCAGGCAGAAAGTCTCAGCCTTACTTCCCAAAACGAGGGCAAACTATAGAACTTGTTTGTGAATCCTTAGCTTATAAGGAACAAGGTTTATGCAAGGTGGAAAACAATGGCTTTGTCATCATGTGTGACCGTGCACTTCCCGGCGAGCGGTTCATCAGACGAGTCACTGGAAGAAAAGGAAGCTACGCTGAGGTAAGTTCGCTTCCCTTTTTATGGATTTGTTTGCTTGCTGAGAAAGTCAGGGAAATAAAGCAAAAGGGAAATTAAATTCACACTGAACCTTTTTTTTTTCTTTTGGCAGTGTCATTGGTTTTAGAGTGGTTGCTGAAAAAATATTGTAAAGGATATTGGAATGTTGATTTCATATTATGCAGAGACGAATACTAGTTTTTTTCTGAAATTTAAGCTTGCCCTATTTAGTTCTAACATTGACAAAAGATAGATAATGTCGGTTTTTAAAAAATACAGGTGACAAAGTTGGAGACAATATCACCTCATCTGAACTTAGTAGATGCTCCATGTGAGTATGCTTCAGATTGTGGAGGATGCAAAACCCAAGACCTTGCTTATGAGGCTCGGGTTAAAGCCAAGGAAGAACAAGTCCATGACTTGGTTATACATGTTGGAAAATTCTCTCAATCGGAACCCCATAGCATTATGAAGCCCATTGTTCCATGTGAAATCCAATTCCACTATAGAAACAAGGTCAGTGTTGAAAATGTCCATTTTGTCCTAGTTTTTTGTTTCTTCTCTAAATAGAAGAAGCTTAGTTGATATTTTTCTCGGGTTTGTAGATGGAGTTTTCATTTGGCTCTAAAACATGGTTGCCTAAGGAACAATTGGCAGAGAGGGAAGATGGTGATGAGAACTATGCACTGGGATTGCATGCTCCTGGATTTTTCAATAAGGTTTTGAATGCTGACAAGTGCTTATTACAAAGCGAACCTGCCGATAGGGTATAATTATTTATATATATAAACACTATTTTTTGAAGACTTATTTAGTTTCTTAAATTTTGAGGCTTTTATTATATATGAGTTGAATTAGCTTTATCTGAAATAGGTCCTTGCCTTGATCCAAGATTCTTGAAGGACCCACAAGTAGATTTGTCTCCTTATGATGTTCATTCACTCTCATGGTGGATTTATAAAGCATCTTATGTTGAGAACTGGAAGGTATTGTCTGATTCTGTATTATAGTAAGCTTTAGTGCTTCACTATAAAAAATGGGTTTTTACCAATTTCTAAACACCATAACTCAAATTTACTTATGTACAGGGATGTGAAGACTGGTCTTCTCGAAGTTATGGTTAATCTTGTGACTTCCTCTTACAAGCCAGACCTTCTAAGGCCTCTCATTGAGAAAGTTCCAGTTGTTCCTGAAGTGGTCCGTATTTTCGAATTTTTTTTTTTTTTTTCTGAAACCCCCTGTAAATTTTGAAAGTACCTTTATATTAATTTTTGTATTTGTATTTTTAAATATGATGATACACAGGTGAGAATTGTAAATAATATAAATTCCTCTGTTGGCAATACATCGGTTGGAGAGGAAGAACACACTTTGTTCGGAAAGGCCTTCATAACAGATACCTTAAGAGGTTTAACGTTCCAGATATCAGCCAATTCTTTCTTCCAAACAAATACTCACCAGGTATTTCTTTCCTACCGGTTTTCAATTCACCATAGCTTGAGTCATCTTCCCAATTAGAATCCATGACCCCTCACAAAAACCAATTTGTTTAGGCAGAAATTTTATATAAACTCATAGAAGATTGTGCTGACCTTAAAGGAGACGGTTCTGAAGTTGTTCTTGATTTGTTTTGCGGGACCGGAACTATCAGTCTAACGCTTGCCAGAAGGTACAAATTAAATCTATTCTGTTTGATTAGTTCTTCACAAGGAGAATAGCATTAATCTATGGGTTATTTTGGTTTCAGGGTTAGACATGTTTATGGTATGAATTGGTTGCTCAAGCCATCTCAGACACTCGTCTTAATCCTTCTCATCATGCTCTTAACATTTTTAGTTCACTTCTCTGCCTAGGAAAGTGGCTTGTTACTTTAGTGATTGATCGAGTTTCTTCATGTAGATCCAAACCGTCCAGGAATGCGTATGAAATTGATTAAATTTCTTTTGTAGCTAAAAGCGCCTCGTATGTGTCCTGTAATCCGGCCACCTGTGCTTGTGATCTAGATTATCTCTGTCATGGTGTACGTCTTCGACTTTTCGCACGAGTTTATATACATATAACTTTTCAGTTATTTGAGCTGTTGAAAAATTGTGTGTAGGTGGAGAAAAACATAAGGGGTTGCTACAAGCTAAAGAGCATACAACCAGTTGACATGTTCCCACGTACTCTTCATTTTGAACGTGTTGGCCTTTTGGAGCTTACCTGATTCATCTTCTTTTCTTAGCTTCATTCGATGATTTTCAGTAAGGAAGAGGAACGATGGAGAAGAAGCATAAAACTTAGTTGATTGGTCTAATTAACTTTTACTGTTTTGTTTTAAGGAATTTGACCAAGAAAGATTCTCGTCCTTGTTACCATTTTTGTTGTAATTTATATTCATTTAATACCTATATACATCTGATGGAACTTATGATCAAACAGGAAACTAAGGGAAAAAAAAAACATGATTTTATATTAACATAATCAACACACATTGATTATACAGTTAGATGACTGTCATTGATATGATATGAAGTCAGCTCAACCGTTTCCTTTCCTCTTGTATTGACTGGAATATTCGAGCAGCCGATTCTGTTGCCGATCTTGGATTCCTCGGTTCGACTTTTATCACCCTTGTCCTCTGTTCAGACGTACCTTGTGGATTATGATCAGAATCTTGGGCTGCTATTGGTACCATGGGAAAAAGGGGTAGTATATCTTCAGTTTCATTAGCCTTCTCACAAGGACTACTTGCATTACTTCCCTGTAATTCACTTCCTTTTGAACCTTGAATTTTTGGAATATGATGATATGACATTATTCCGCTCATACTTGTCATGTTACACGAGCCTTGGTTATATGGTACAGTGTAGTTTATATTCCATGTCGATAATTGGTTGTTTACATTCTGCTCATTTGACTCGGCCCGAGCAAATGGGTTTATTTGGTCGACAACTGAACTTGATGTAGATTGATTCATTAACGGCATACCATATGGTGAGAAGTATGTATGATTCAACAAAGGTGGAGAAACACCATAAGTTGTGTTGAAGAGGTTGTTGATACCTGGATTTGGACCTACGGGCCCACACCCGCCATACATAGGTGGCATGAACCCTGCATTTGAAGGAGGGCACGGGCCGGTGTAGGGTTTGTATACAAGGCCTTCTGAAGGTGAAATTACTGGTACTAACCATTGATTTCCAGCTAGTGGATTATAGGACCATGAAGAATTGAATTTGGTATTGGCTGTAGCTATTGGAGAAGGTGGTCGGATGTTTCTGTGATTTTGACCGTAATTCGATTTCTGAGTAAGATCTTTGCTCGTGTTGATGGAAGGTAAGGGAAGTTTGTTGGCACTATTATCATTGTTCAGAGAAGCTGAAGGAACCTTTTCAAGCACACCATTTTCATCGACATGTTCGTCATTGCTTTGACTTGGTTGATGACGGATTTGTTTGGGTTTGATTCTCAAAAGTGGTGGCAGTGGTGCGGGTTCTCGAGCATGCTCCATCACTTTCTTTGCAAGAAGAGTGTTTGTTGATGGTTTGCTTGAATGAAGGCTATCTTCAAGAAGAATATGTGGTGATCCAGCAATATGTCTTTGTACCTATTTCAATTATACGGAGTATATATATATATATATATATATATAAACAATTTCCGTAAAATTGGACTGAAGAAACAAGAAAACAGGTAAAATCTCAACCGTTAATCAATAACTTACATTTATAAGTCGGTGCAACTCGAACACTTGCACTGCAAAGACCCGTTGTTGACTGAATTTAAGGGCAAGAAAAATCAATCAATTGATACTGCTAGAAGTTAAATATGTATGATGAGAAATTCAAAAAGTAAAAAACTTACTTAACGATGGCTTTCCTTGCTATCCAAAATTGTTTCTCACCGATCAATCCTACAACATCATCGGGCGAGATATTCACTGGGGAATCTGAATCCGCCGTGGAAATATTTTCTTTATAGTTAAGATCTATTTTCTCATTTCTCAAAGATGGCTTCGGACACAGTTCACTTCTCACGACAGATGTGTTTTCGTTGTCGATTTCTTTGGTAAGTGCCACTAAGTTGTCACCTTGATATCCCTGCACATCATTACCTTGCAATTTGCTTGAATTACCAACCAAACTGCTTTTATTCTCTTGTCGTTTTCGATGTTCAAAGTTTTTAAAGTTAGTTGACGGCAATGAACATTCGTCATCCACAATGGCCTTGTTACTTGGAGAACGAATATAATCATGATTTTCCAATGTCTTTTGGCTCCCCTCAATCCTTGCGTATTTTCGAGATGTTAGATCTACAAAGGGATCTCTTTTCAAGCTCAAACCCTGTCGTTGCTGTTCTTGTGTCCCATCTTTTTCATGCTTCTTGTCATCATGACATTTCCGCCTTATTCCTTCCAAGGAGGTAGGAACATGAAAATTGTCCCTATCTCTAATCTTTTTCAAAGAGAAGTTCTTAAAGTTTGATAAATTGTAATGCTCAAATGAATTGCATTTTTCCACGGTCGATTTTATGGACTTCTGTTCTTTATCTGCCTTCATAGTGTTTGGCTTCGCCCCGGTAGAATAGTTAGAATGAAGCTTCTCTTCCTGATTAGTGGGTTCTGTAGAGTTGCATAAAGAGGTGAAGGTACTTCTTCTATGTCCATCAACCTACAAATCAAAGTCAATTTGTTCTAAATCACATTACAGAAATTAAATATGCAACCAATCCCAAGTTCTTCACATTCTCTGTCATTACTTTCACTTAAGAGCTTTTCAATTGCATTCCAGTTTATTAACCGGAATACGATGAGAAGGGTTGAACTTACATGGCTAGAGGCCGGAGGAGAAGCAACCGAGCTGCAGCCATTGTCACTTGGGAAAGGCAACATAGAAGCTGATGATCCAGAGTTTAGCTTTTGAGATGGAAGACTGAATTGCTCATAAAGAGCCATTTTATTTCTTGGAGGTGCTCTTGGACCACCCTTTTCTGTATCATTAACATGAAGCCTAGGAAACATAGGAGTGGCACTCATCAATTTTCCTTCTTCTTTCCCACCTCTCATCATCTCTCTTATTTTTTCCCCCTCAATCCAAACACAACTGACTTCCACCCAGAAAAAAGAAACTTCTTTTAACACCAATTTCACAAGAACATCCCAACTTCATTCAATTCGAACAACTTCAATTCATACCCATTACAGTATTTCTTTTTTCTCAACTCACCTCAAAAAAACATATTTTCTGACTCAGACAATAAACAAACAGCTAGAACACGTATAAGAAAAATAAAACAACTTATAACGATTGAAAACTCACAATTCACCAGCACCCAATTTAGCAAGAAATGGTGGAACCAGAAACAAGAGCTAAGTAACTGAGTTACAAATTCAATCTTCCTGAAACATCAATGAAAAATGAACAAGGCATAGCATAAGAAGATTAACATGAGCAAGAAATAAAACATAGAATTGCATAAAAACTCTTGTAGCTAAAAAAGAGAAAGAGAGAGAGAATCAATGAGGAAAAAGAAGAAGAAGCAGAAGATTAGATTCTGTAGGGGCAGAAATAAAAAAGAAGGGTCATCTTGAAGAATTTGCACACTAGAGAGAGAGGATCTTATTCAGAATAGCTGGAACAAAATTTGTTGGGACCAAGTTGGGGAGACCCAGAAGGTCCAAAAACACAGAGAGCCTTAATCCTACAAGACATGACACCACTCCTTCCAATTTACACCCCATCTCCTATGTCTGCCACGTCATCCAGATCCCCGCCAATGCTGACTTGTCAAAGGCTTATTGGTTACTAACTGCAAAAATGTGCTTTTGAAAAGTTGAACTCATCTTTCCCCCTTTTTTTTTTTTTCTTTTCCAAGGGGCGGAGTATTGTAAGGTATATAATGTGACCGAGTCCACAGTCGTTCATCACATGCAGATATTTGGCCACCTTGTTGTTTGCCTAATAACCACATGTCGTTTTTCTCTCTTTCTCTCTCCCACTCTCTCTCTAGAAAATTATTACAAGGCCAATCTGAAGCGAAATATCCGTTGAAGATCGCATTCATTGAGGTGACGTCTTTCACCTTTTTCTCCCCCACTCGCGCTTTGGAAAGTGTGTGGCACTCGCGTTTTGGTTAATCACACGTGATTAATTAAGGGAAAGCTGTTTTAATATAAAATCAATTTGCATGCATGGTGAGTTTTTGGGAATTAACGTGTGCGAGATTTTGGACTTCTCGTTATGAAAAACTCGGCTATTATTCTCAATATCCCACGATTACTGTAATCCTTATTACTTCTGGTGCCTAAAAATGATAGGAGGAAATATAAAGTCTGATTTTAATAATAAAAGATTAAAAATTATATAAGGATGAATTTATAAAATTTGAATTATAAGTGAATTTAAAAAATATTTATTTATATTTTAATAATATTATTTTAAAAAAACACACACAGATTACTGTATATTTGGACAAAATTCTTTTTTTTTTTTGGCCAAAATTCTAGTTGAGCTTCAATTTTTCAGACAGCATCTTTGAGAATATAAACAGTGTCTCGAATATCTTCTATAGGACCTAACTCTGTTTCCAAACAGTCTTTTAGCTCCGCGACAACTACGCTCATAGTCGGCCGGTGGGAAGAACTGAAAGATACACAAGACATTGCAATTTCAACAGCTTTCCAAACAGAGTTGATATTGTAATCATCACCTCTCAGCTTTGGATCAATGATAGCTTTGATATCACCTTGAGCAAGCTTGAATCCAACCCATTGACTTATATGGCTCTTCTCGTGACTTGTAGTGATTACACCTCTTCCAGTGATTAGTTCCAACAGAACAACTCCAAAACTATAGACATCACTCTTCTCAGTTAATCGGAAAGTCGTATGGTACCTAAAACACATGATCTTTTAACATGTTAATCTAAGGTTTAATTTATGTTTGAAAATTAATGGAATTTCTAATTATAAGTACTCACTGTGGATCAAGATAACCAGTTGTACCAACAACATTGGTCGTAACATGAGTGTCTCCGTCTGCCGGAAAAACTCTGGATAAGCCAAAATCGGCGAGTTTTGCTTCGAAGTTTCGGTTTAATAAGATGTTTGTAGGCTTGACATCTCTGTGTACTATAGGTGGTTTGCAACCATTATGTAGATACTCTAACCCTGTACATATAAAATAAGTTAATAATGAAAATGTGAAAATTTTGTATTACAAACTTAAAGGTAAGTTGTGTGCTAACCTTGTGCAACATCCAATGCTATTCTAATCCTGTCCAGCCAATTCAAAACATTTTCTGTACCATAAAAAACTCATTAAAAATATATATATATGTATATATACACATATATTATTGATTGTCTTTACTATAATTTCAAGGGTAAGTAGAAATGGAACCTGAAAGAAGAAGATCAGCTAAGTTTCCTCTGCCCATGTATTCATATACGAGTCCCATGTTCGTTCCCTCGATGCAATACCCGAGAAGGCGAGTCAAGTTTTTGTGATAGACACTCATTAGAAGGTTAACCTAATGTTAAAAAAAAAAAGAAGATAATATCTATGTTAATTCTAGACTTTAGTTACTTATATATATATAGTCAGTGAGTTAGGAATGTAAAGACTTGCCTCTGCCTGAAATTGAGCATATCCTTGAACAGATTCAGGAGAAAGCATCTTTACAGCAACTTCATTCTTATCTAGACGGCCATAGTAAACTCTTCCGAACCCGCCTTGACCGAGCATTATCTCAAACTTTTTGGTGATGCTTTGGACTCTTGAGTATGTTAATTTTTTTCTTTTCTCCAAATCAGGCTCGTTTCGATCCTCAAGTTTCACATTTGCTATCTCAACTTCTGAACATGAAGTTATGATACCATAAGACAGATTGCATATCAATTTATTCTTTTTTTTTTTTCCTTAGTATGGAATTTGCTATATTGTTACCTTGTTTTTGTTTTGATCTTCTTTTAAGGTTAAAAAAAAGAAGAGCTGCAACTAATAGTAGAAGGATTGCCAAAACTCCACCAACCGATGCTACTACCGGAACGATAATGTTGTTCTCCGATTTTCCGGAATTTGTTGTACATAGATTTGGATTTTCTCCCACACTAATCAAATTAAGATTTTTATTTTATTTTTACTTCATATATATAAAATATTAATTAATCAGATTATGGTGATCATTTTTTCAGTGGTGTATGGAGAAAAATCTAAGCAAACCTTAATGTTAGAAAACCACTGTTCGACTTTTCAGTGAGCTGAAGAGGAATGGATCCGGAAAGGTTGTTTCCTTCCAAGTTTCTGCAGTGAACAGAGATTTATTTTTCACTTGCTATGGTTTGTAATAATATTACCAAAAAAAAAAAAAGAGAGAGAGAGTTCTTTTTGTATTTCCAAGTAACTTACAGGAACCTTAACAATGGCAACTGGGACAAGAACTCTGGCACTGATCCGATTAAGCTATTGTTCGACAAATCCCTGAAAATAACCCGAAACAGATGAATTATTCTATTAGTTCTTTTGCAAAAATGTAAGAGTCCATATTTTCAGGACTAACTTACAATTTCTCCATCATTTTAAGATCTGATATATGTGCCAGTATTTCCCCGGTCAATCCAGACGATGATAAGTCCCTGCTTGCAAGTTAAATGCCCCTTAGAATTAATCTGAAAAATATAGTATCGTTTAAAAGGAAAATATATTAAAATAAAAACTTACAAAGATGTGATTCTAGGGAAATCATAGTCATCATAGTTACATTCAAGACCAGACCATGTGTATTCTTTAGGGCCACATGGATCTCCCTCCCAATTTCTGCTTCTAACCCCGTAAAACGACTTGATATTTGTGATAGCATCAACTAAAGAAAGAGTCAGGACACACAAGGTCAGTTGAACAAATGGTTGGAAAAAAATAAAATAAATAACCATCATAAAAAGCTAATGCAATCATATAATAGTACCATCTTCTGGGTCAGTTCCTGATTGTGGGAGTTGCAGAACAAAATAAACTTCAAGTGCGTTTAGAATTGGTGGAAGAGTTGAAGTACCAGTTCTCTCCAGCTCAAAAGTTAATCTTCCATTTGATCCAAAACTAGGAGTCTCACTATAAACTACAATGGTAGATAGGTATGCAGGAGAAAGCGGTTCGGTTAAATATGGTTTGCCATTTTTGGAGATGTTGAATGCTCGGGATTGGTTGGATAAAAGGTTTTCAAGTTCCGCAAAGTACATATAGACATAATATTGAGCATTGGTATCAGAAACAGGCCATGAAATAACCAAAGGAGCACTAGCATTCGTCGGAGTTGATGCACTAGACATGACAATGGAAGGTGGCTCATAAACATGACGGATTGCAGGATCTACCGTGAGGGGAGTAGTTAGATGAGTCCAGTCAGTGCAATCGATGTTTGGAACAAGTGAAGACCAGATTCGGTCAAAAACATCATCTCTGTACCTATCAAGGTAAGATGTCACAAAATCCAAGTTCCAATAGCATATTTTGAGTGGAACAACATTCTGAGCAAACAGGTCTTTTTTGGTTTACGAGATTTTCCGGTTTGTCTCTTTGTTTTCCAGGTCTGTTTTTTTATTACATCTGTTAAATTAGTTTGTCCTTTGATTTTCACAACGCTAAGAGTCACATAAATCATAGGATGGAAAGCAATGAGAAATTTAAAATATCTGCCAAAATCTTAACAAATTTCTAATCGAATATTGATTCTAGAAACTTAGATTGGATGGAAAATTGAAAAAGATAAGCTTGAATTGAAGAACCAACCTGTAGTTTGATTGGTTGTTGCGGTTCCCACTATCTTGCCGAAAGAGCAATGACAAAGATGATCCGGGTTGAGTTTTATTCATTATGTAGCTGGAGTTTTTCAAAGGCCTAAATTCTAATGCCGATATAAAAGGAATTCCATTTCCGGTATTCACAAGACAAACATCTATACTATCTGAAGAAGGGAGATGAATGAGTTCATAATGAACAATACTGTTTTCGCTTGTTAAAACAACCGAGGTCCACAAATTCGGGCCCAAATGCAAATCAAACCCCGGAATCTTGCCTTTACCATCATAATTCCCATACAAGAAACTACCTCGAATCAAGTACTTAGTATCGGTTTCTACTTGTATCTTGTAACAATTTCTAGTTCCTCGAGGAAAGCTCCTGACACTCGAAAGCTGAAGTTGTAAACTGTTTTTCCAGCACTTACTCGATATGTTCTTTGTTATGCCCGTATCTATGAAGACTTCATCGGATATGTAATCAAGGCCCGTTATTGGTTCCGTATAGTTAGAATTCGCAGATAATCCACAGTCCAAGCTTATGAAGCCTGTAAGAAGGAAGACTTAGCTATAAACTACACACTTAGAAACCATTATAAAGCTGTTAATATTTGCAGACATATGTATGTATGTCCATACCAAGCTGGTTCTGGCAACTGATCAAACAGGTTAGAGACAGAAAAGCAGCAAACCAGGTAAGGAGGAAGTACTTGACACTTGAATCCATTACCCACCCTTAGCTTCTTTTTGGAGCACAAGAAAATGTTTTTTCATCGTATCATTTCATATAATGTAACTAAGAAACTTGGGCGGTTGGGAAATCATTAATGAGCGTGGAAGAATTGAGAATGTAAGTGGATAGAGAGTGAAAGCTGTGCTTGAGAAAGACATCGCTTGAAATGGTTTATGAAAAGTGGACGAGCAATTAATATAGAAGTGGACGGGGTCAAAAATTGAAGTTATGTTAGAAATCATGACTAGCTGAAAAGCATGACCGCAGGGGAATAAAACCGAAAATGCTCTAAAAACCAAATTTCACTGAAATTTTGCACATCTCGTTATGAAAAAGTCCCAGCTACTATTCTCAATACCCGGGAGGATTAATGTAATACTTACACAGGATCAACTTATCCAGGGATACCAAAAACAGTGGTCCAAACAGAAGACATGTCACCTGATCAACATGGCTAAAAATGAGAGAGAGAGAGAGAATCAAAGAGGAAAAAGAAGATAACTTTAAAATATTGATCCTCATTTGAGATTAAAATTACTATATTATAATTATAACAATAATTTAATATTTGATTATATTAATAAATTTTATTATTATTAATTTATACGTATTGCCTTTGCACTTTTGTTTTAACACTTTTGAACTCTTTTAGCGAGTGTACCCAATAAGGGAACACTCTCCAAAAAATGGCGTATGCCGTTAATTGCAGCGTGCACACGGTATTCTTTAGTAAAAGGCGAAAGAATAGTTCGCTTTGTGCTCACTGCGCGGCTGCGTGCTTTGAATAAATTTCATATTCTTTAATTTATAGCAAGCACATTCTAGTTCTAGCTTACTACCTTTCCGATGTGGGAAACAGTGAAACTACTTAAATTTTGTTCGCGCTATTCGACGTCAAAGTTCATCTCCTTCTCCCTTTTGCTTCTCTTTTCTTTCCTTCTCAATCTGTATCCTAATTCTCCTCCTATCTTTGAGATCTTCAGCCTTTCAGTCGCCAACGTACTTAGAGATTTCCGGCAGCATCATTGTTATACTTCCGGCATCCGCTCTGGTTACAGATGAATAGTATATAAGTATTACTAGTTCCTACTATCTTTTCTTTCCTTTAGATACAGTTTTCTTCCATCTTACTCTGTAACTATGAAGGAATGTAGATCGCGAACGAGAAATGGATCTGTGCTTGCTGTCACTCTTCCTAATTTTCTGCTTCTACCTCTGGCTATTGATTTCGCGATTTACTGAAAGTTTGTCTTCGTTAAAGATTCTTTCAGTTTAACGTTTCAGTGACGCTGAGCTCACAGCCATCAATAGATATTAAACAACCCTAAAATTTATGGGAGAAGAGTTATAAAAATTCCTTCTTTTTTTTTTATTATTTATAATTCTTGATGCTCTGCAAAACTACTAACTCCTAAATAGTTAAATTTTGTCAAATTGGAAAAAAGATGTAGCGAGTTAGTAACTAGATAGAACTTGTTTAGTGAGTGAACCCAAAAAGGGAGCACTCTCCAAAAAAATGGCGAATGCCGCTCGTAGCGGCGGGCACACGGCATTCTTCAGTAAAATGCGAAAGAATAGTTCGCTCTGTGCTCAACGCATGGCTGCGCTCTTTAAACCATCTTCATATTCTTTCCATGGAACACTTCGGTGACGCTCAGCTCACAGCCACCAAACAAACAGGGCGGATCGAACAAGGTTTTTCTCATTCTTCCTAGCTAAAATTTTCTGCACCTTTCGATTTGATAATTGCAGATGAATTCCTTACTTAAGTTGTTCGAGCAGTCCATAGTCATTTTGGTTGCTGACTTGAATACAATTTATTATGTGTGCCCACTTTAATGGTGTGATACGTTTGATTTTCCCGTAGTGCAAGATTGAGATTGGGGAGCTAACAAATCTAAATTAACTTTTAGATAAGGAGTTCAAACTTTGCTGTCTGAAAAGATAGATTCATAGTTGATTCTATCTAGTTACTAACTCACTACATCTCTTAAACAAATAGTTCATGAATACCACCAATCCATAGAAATAATAGATTAAGAGCTACTAGTACTCGGACAAACTTTATCGTGCCGTAGGACCAAACTGAGAGGTTATAGCGTCAGAGATAATAAAAATGGGATCAGTCGAGTCAGCAGTGCAGCCTTCATGTGTTCGAGCTGACTCTGTTGCCAAACAGTCCTTTAAATCTGCCACCACCTGATTCATAGTCGGCCTTTCGCTCGGTTTATCAGAGACACAAGCCATTGCAATCTCCACAGCTTTCCAGACCGCGTTAACATTAAAGCTACCTCTTAACCTTCGGTCAACAATGCTTCGAATATCACCTTGTGCTATCATGGAGCTAACCCATGTACTTATATGCTCTCTTTCCTGTCTTTTTGATATCACTGGTTGACAACTAATTATTTCAAGCAGAACAACACCAAAACTATAAACATCACTTTTCTCGGTTAGCCTATTTGATATGTAGTAGCTGCAACCCCATAAACATTAAGTATGTCAGAAAGCAGATTCATTTTCCGTATACAATTTTATGGTCAGTATAGGTTTATTGGTACACTTACTCAGGGTCAAGGTAGCCCGGTGTGCCAGCAACTGTTGTAAAGACATGAGAGGCGCCATCAGTGGCAAAAATTTTGGACAGACCGAAATCGGAGAGCTTGCTCTGAAAATTTTCACTGAGCAGTATGTTTGTTGTTTTGACATCTCTGTGGACAATAGGTGGTATACTACCATGATGTAGATATTCCAAACCATGTGCAGCGTCTATGGCTACTTGTAATCTATCTTCCCAACTTAGTACATTCTTACTATTCTCTGTGTAAAATTAAAATTTCAGAGTCAAAAAGGAAGATTTCAATGTAACTAACCTAGAATCAAAATATTGTTTTGAATTTGAAAATTGTAAAACACCAAAACCTGAAATATGTTCATGTAAGTTTCCTCCAGCCATGTACTCATAAATGAGGCCAATGCGGGCACCTTCTTTCAGATACCCGACAAGTCTAGTCAAGTTTCTATGGTGGACTCTCATAAGAATTTGAACCTATAATTTTCCCAGAAAATTAGTCCAATAAAGTATGAATCAATAAGTGAGCTCCAAGTTCAGATTTAGATCTAAGAACATGCCTCGGATTGAAATTGTTGAAAACCTTGACCTGATGAAGCAGAGAGCATTTTGACAGCAACTTGAGTTAGATCTATGAAGCCATGATAAACTTCTCCAAATGCTCCTTTACCAATAACCCTTTGAAAATTATCGGTCATCTTTTGGACCTCAAAGTATGTAAATTTCCGTCCTCTTGTCTCTATCGTACTGTCAAATGCACCAGTGCCACTGCTTTCAACAATACTCTGATCCGCAAGCGCTAAGGTTGCACTTTTACAATCACCTGTATGTAAATTTCCATTCTTCCTTTTTTTGATACTCCAAAAGACTGCCCCACAAATTATGAAGATGACAAACAACCCTCCAACTGCTGCTGCTATGGGAATAGCAACCTTGGTCTTCTTGTTTGTGTTAGTGCATGGAACTAATGCACATGTATCTAGATTTCGATTGTCTTTCGCACTGTTGATATCATTGTTAGACACACACATGCATATATATATATATACATGTTAGACTTAAGTCTTACTTACAAATAATATTAATGTTCTATATAATAGGACACAGACCTTATGACGAGTGTATCATCGGTAGCTTTATTCACAAGGTCAGATGGAATAGTACCACTGAGCATGTTATTATCCAAGTTTCTGCAATTAATTTTTAAAGTATTTGAATTTACTTCTTGTATTTATCTTGTTCTCTCAACCAGAAATGAATCCGGCCAAGTAACTTACAGGACTTTCAATTCAGACAAGTTCGAGAGGAAAGTAGGCACTGCTCCTGTTAAGTGATTGTTTGATAAGTCCCTGAAACAAAATTAGAATCCATTAATATTAGCAATTATTAACTATATATTCTGACCCAAGGGATACTTACAAAACTTGTAGCATGGCAAGTTTGGCTATAGAAGGAGGTATCCTACCATTCAGACCACTGTTTGATAGATTCCTGATCAGAAAGTTTTGGATCAATGGAATATTCAAAATATATTGTTTGTCTGTTTGGGACAGAGGTTAAAGCTAGTTTTAAGAATAATGTTTCCCATGCTCGCAAGGGTATCATAAATCATTTTCCCTTCTAGGTATTTTTTACACGGACCTATGACAAATCCTAAGCCATCTCACAATGCAATCTTGATCAAAGTAAGTAGATATGTCCGAGTAAGGAATATATGACATATTTTCACTTCTCAGATGAATGAATAGTGTGTTAGTTATTTTGTGGAAGGCGTATAAATTCTTACAAGGTTGTGATTCGGGGGGGATCATCATCGGAACAATTTAGACCATTCCAAGGATATCCTTTCGGAGTACATGGATCTCCCTCCCAGTCTTTGTTAACTCTATAAGTTGACTTAATGTTCTCGATTGCACCCACTGCATAACCATGATTAACATTAATACTCTATAATTAATTAGTCTGCTAGTTGATCAATATACGTATGAAACTGTCGTATTCGAAGCTAATACCATCTCCTTGGTCTGTTTCAGAAAATTTCTGGAGGTCAATCTCTGTGTAAATTTCGTAGGCATTCATGATGGGAGGAAGCGTGGAATTTTCAGTTTTGACTAATGAAAAGGTATAGCTCATTGATCCATACTTTGAACTTTTTGATTGTAAGGTGATTGTGCTTAAGTAACTTGGAATTAAAGGTCCGTACCAAAGCCTCCCATTTAGATTAATATTGAATCGTCTGAACTCGTCTTCTTCAAGCTTTACAACTTCAGCAAAATGCAAGTATATGTAAAAACCGGTAGTGATACTGTCCGAGACCCATGAGATATCCAAGGAATTATTAGGATTAAGTGGTGTTGCTGCAGTACTCATCACAAGGGCTGCTGGTTGGTACTTATTTTGATATATGGGGTCTACAGTTTCTAATGTATTTACTTGTGTCCATTCTGGTTTTCTAAGAGGTATCCAGAAGCGATCATGTATATCCTTGTCATACCCGAAAAGAAAAAATAAAATGAGATCATATAATTGCCCTTTCTCATTTGAATGAAGTTAGGGAATCTCAACTTATTGGCCGATAAGAAGACTGACCTGTATGTCATGTTGGTTGTGGAACCAAGATTCACACGAGTGGCGAGTGACAATGATGTTCCAGACGATGTATTGTAAGTTTCTTCAGGGAGGGGTCTGATCTCTATTACAGAAATAAATGGGGTTCCCTGTCCCGTGTTAATCAAACAGAGATGAATGTCATTTGTTACAGGAACATGAATAATCTCCTTGTAAGTCTCGGAGGAAAGAGCTGTAAAATTAATCGTATCCCACAGGTTAGCTCCTGTTAGAATTTCGAAGTTGAGAGCAAAAAACAGAATACACTTTGTTTTCTGATAAAATTTGCTTACTTGCTAAAAATGCAAGTTTTTCATTTCATTAATACTTAATAAAGAGATGATTACAAATCAGAACAATTACTAAAGTTAAAGTAAACTAAGACATCTCTAATCAACTAGGATTAGAAGTTACAATACTAGATTGGACATTACAAAAGTGCTAAGTACAATCAAGCACACAAAAACAGCAAAAAAGCTGTTCTGTAAAAACAGCAAAGGCAAAAAGCTGTTACTGTAAAAACAGCTTTTGGCTTTGTGCTAAAATACCAAAAGTGAGATGATGGACTTTGGCATGCTTGATCTCGAAGCTTGAGGTCCAACCAACTTAAACAAACTTGCTTGAGGTTAGAGCAGCTCCATTTGAGGTCAAAATTGCACTAAAACAGAAACTTCACAAGGCCAAAATCAATAAAACAGTAAAAGCAAGATTAGGCCTCAAGTTGAGTTTTAATGATCCGATCACCTTCAAACCAATTGCAACAAGTCATAAATGATGAGAGGAAGCTAATGGAATTGGAGTCAATGCATTTGGATTAGGGAGTCAAAAAGTCAACGTTTTTGGCTAATTTCCAATTGTGAAGTCACTAACCAAACAAGCAATCTTCAAACACTCCTCCTTGAATGTTTTGTGAGTGACTCCCAATTTACATTTGAAGTAATCAAACTTGAACCCGGAGAGAGGCTTGGTAAAGATGTCAGCATTCTGATTTTCAGAATTGCAATATTCCAACCTTATTTCTCCATTTTTGATAAGTTCTCTAATCACATGAAACTTGATCAAAATATGCTTTGTCTTTCCAAACTGAATTGGATTCTCAGATATGGCAATAGCAGATTGACTATCACAGTAGATAGTTGTAGGATCCAATTGAATGAAACCAAGATCTTTCATCATTTTCCTTATCCAAGTTGCTTGATTGGCTGCTGAGGCTGCTGCAATGTACTCAGCTTCAGCCGTTGATTGAGCAACTACTTGCTGTTTCTTAGAGCTCCAGCAGAAGACCCCTGATCCAAGTGAGAAGCAGAAGCCACTTGTGCTTTTCATGTCATCAATTGATCCAGCCCAATCACTGTCTACATAGCCATGTAAATTCAATTCTCCCTTCTCATACCAGATTCCATTAGATGAGGTGCCACTTAGATATCTCAACATCCTCTTGGCAGCCCCATTATGCATTTGAGTTGGCTCATGCATGAATCTAGAGAGTAAGCAGGTAGCTTGCATAAGATCAGGCCTTGTTGCTGTTAGGTACATAAGACCTCCTATGAGACTCCTAAAGCTTGTTGAATCCACCCTTTCTGAACCATCAGATTTGGATAACTTTTCACCAGCAACTAGGGGAGTGGAAACAGGTTTAGAGCATTCCATCTTGAACCTTTTCAAAAGGTCATTAGCATACTTAGCTTGAGATATGAAGATTCCATTAGATAGTTGGAGAATCTCCATTCCAAGAAAGTATCTCATGCTTCCAAGATCAGTCATCTCAAATTCTATTTTCATATCAGATTTGAATTTTTCCACTAAGCTAGACTCACACCCGATCACCAACAAGTCATCAACATATAAAGAGACAATTAGAGTTGAGATACCTTGTTTGATGATGTAGAGGGTTTGATCACTCTCACTCCTCAGAAAGCCTTTGCTGATGAGGTAGCCATTGATCCTTGCATACCAAGCTCTTGGAGCTTGTTTCAGTCCATATAGAGCTTTGTGAAGTCTATACACTTGATCTTCCTTTCCCATTGTGATGAATCCCTCAGGTTGAGCCACATAGATCTCCTCCTCTAGGTAGCCATTAAGGAAGGCTGACTTGACATCAAGTTGATCAATTTTCCACCCTTTTGAAGCTGCAATAGCTATTAGCATTCTGATTGTATCCAATCTAGCAACTGGAGCAAAGGTGTCTCCATAATCAACTCCATGCTGTTGTGAATATCCCTTGACAACAAGTCTTGCTTTGTGCCTCTTGGTGGTTCCATTCGGATTGACTTTAACCTTGTAAATCCACTTCACCCCAATGGTTTTCTTGCCTTCTGGTTTCTTGGTCAGTTTCCAAGTCTCATTCTTGTTGATTGTGGAAATCTCCTCATTCATTGCTTGTTCCCAATTTGGATCACCTTTGGCCTCTTCATAGCAGCTAGGTTCTGAGATGGCCAAGTTGCATCTTTGATACACATCATCAATGCTTCTGAACCTTGGATTTTCAGGTTCACCCTCTTCATCAGACAAAGGTTCAGATTGCACAGCTTGCTCCTCCATCAATAATTCTGAGCTTTCTTCATCTTCATTGTCCCATTTGAGGCTTGCTAACTCATCAAATGTTACATCCCTACTGACCATAACCTTGTTGGACTTTGGGTTGAAAACTCCATATCCCTTGCTTTCAGCACTATACCCAACCAGCAAACACTTTTCTGATTTTTCAGAGAGTTTATCCCTCTTGGCATCAGGGACATGGATGAAGCAAATTGAACCGAATACTTTGAGATGAGAGGCAGAAGGTTTGAGGTTGAACCATGCCTCATATGGAGTTTTTCCCTCCACAGCTTTGGTAGGAAGTCTGTTCAGTAGATGCACAGAGGTGAAGGCTGCCTCAGCCCAAAACCTTTTGGGGATCTTCTTCTCAAACAGCATGCTTCTAGACATCTCCATTACTGTTCGGTTTCTTCTTTCAGCAACCCCATTTTGCTGAGGTGAATAAGGCACTGTAAATTGGTGGACAATGCCTTGAGTTTCACAAAAATATTTGAACTCAGTTGAGTTGTATTCCCCTCCATTATCAGTCCTTAAGACTTTGATTTTCTTTTCTGACTGAGCTTCAACCAAGGCTTTGAACTTCTTGAACAGCCCGAACACTTCTGATTTGTTATTGAGAAAGTAAATCCAACCATACCTTGTTTGATCATCTATAAACAGTAGGAAGAATTTGTTGTTGTTCAATGAGGGAACCTTCATAGGTCCACATACATCGGAGTGAACAAGTTGAAGCTTCTCAGATGCCCTATTAGCTTGGTTGATAGGAAAAGGCTTCCTCTTCATTTTTCCAAGTTGACAACATTCACAAATTTCAGTTTGAACTTGCAACTTTGGAATGTCTTCAACCAGCCCTTTTGAGCTCAGAATGCTAAGTTTCCTCAGGTCACAATGGCCATATCTTTTGTGCCAAAGCCATGATTCATCAGCTTTGCTCATCATAGCCTTATGATCACCATTTTCCCAATTTAGAGAGAAGCTGTTGTTGTTGATCTTGGCCTGAGCAATCAGCTTCATGTTGGAATCTAGGATTCTACAGTATTCTTCTTGGAAGGTAAGACAGCAGCCACTCTTCATGATTTGCCCCACACTGAGAAGATTTTGATCCAGATTCGGAACATAAAGAACATCTTTGATTGTCCTTGCTCCATTGCTTGTCTTGACAGAAACAGTCCCTCTTCCTTCTGCCTTCAGAGTTTCACCATTGCCTACAATGACATTTGTCTTGCTTGACATGTCTAGGCTGAGAAACAAGTCTTTGTTGAAGGTCATGTGACTTGCGCATCCACTATCAATCAACCATTCATGCCTTTGTCTTGGTCTTTTGGCTTGTGTGACCATGAAAGCATTTTCTTCATCTTCAGCATGATTTGCTTGCTGAGATTTGTGATTTTCTGTTTCATACTTCCTTTTTCTGCACTCCTTCTCCACATGACCGAATCTTTTGCAATAGGAGCATTGAGGTTTTCCCTTGTTCCAACAAGTCTTTTCAAAGTGACCCTTTCTCTTGCAAATGGTACAAGTATGTTCCTTCTTCTTGCTTGCAGGATTTGAAGGTTTGGAGCTGCTGCCTTGGTTGTCCCTTTTCCAAGGTTTTTTCTGATTTGCAAAGAAAGCACCTTCTGTAGTTGCATCTGTCCTATTTGAATGTCTCTTCTCATTTGCTTGAAGTGAGCCTACGAGTTCATTCATGGTCAGTTTGGACAGATCTTTGCTTTCCTCTATAGCATCCACTTTTGAGTCAAATTTGGAAGGCAAGCTCACCAACACTTTGTTCACGATGGAGCTCTCAGTAATGTCACTTCCTAGCATTCTCATTTGACTCACAATCTCATTTAGCTTATCCACATAAGCCTTGATAGGTTCATCATCTTTCATTCTTAGAGCTTCAAAGTCTCTTCTTGCAGTGAGCAAGTTGACAGCTCTAACCCTTTTGGTTCCATGGAATTCTGCTTAAAGAGTATCCCACACTGATTTGGCATTTTTGAGGCCAAGAATTCTTGTGTGAATCTCATTCGAAATGGCAGATTGGATGACTGTAAGGGCTCTATAGTTCTTCAATCTCTTTTCCTTGTCTGCCTTCAGTTGGTTGACTGTGAAGTGCTCATCTTCAGCAGGAGGTTCGTAGCCTTCTTCCACTGCTTCCCATAGATCAAATGCAATAAGGTAATTTTGCATCTTGTCATTCCATATGTGATAGTCTTTTCCACTGAAAACAGGTGGAGAGGGAAGATTCACACTGTTGGATGACATTTCTGATTTTCTGGTTTTTTGAGTAGGTAAGAATCTGTTTTTTTTTTTTTATCGATTGAAGTTGGAGAGAAAGAATGGATGATGATCAGGCCCCTTAAGAATTAAGCTCTGATACCATGTTAGAATTTCGAAGTTGAGAGCAAAAAACAGAATACACTTTGTTTTCTGATAAAATTTGCTTACTTGCTAAAAATGCAAGTTTTTCATTTCATTAATACTTAATAAAGAGATGATTACAAATCAGAACAATTACTAAAGTTAAAGTAAACTAAGACATCTCTAATCAACTAGGATTAGAAGTTACAATACTAGATTGGACATTACAAAAGTGCTAAGTACAATCAAGCACACAAAAACAGCAAAAAAGCTGTTCTGTAAAAACAGCAAAGGCAAAAAGCTGTTACTGTAAAAACAGCTTTTGGCTTTGTGCTAAAATACCAAAAGTGAGATGATGGACTTTGGCATGCTTGATCTCGAAGCTTGAGGTCCAACCAACTTAAACAAACTTGCTTGAGGTTAGAGCAGCTCCATTTGAGGTCAAAATTGCACTAAAACAGAAACTTCACAAGGCCAAAATCAATAAAACAGTAAAAGCAAGATTAGGCCTCAAGTTGAGTTTTAATGATCCGATCACCTTCAAACCAATTGCAACAAGTCATAAATGATGAGAGGAAGCTAATGGAATTGGAGTCAATGCATTTGGATTAGGGAGTCAAAAAGTCAACGTTTTTGGCTAATTTCCAATTGTGAAGTCACTAACCAAACAAGCAATCTTCAAACAGCTCCCAGATAGAGATTGAACTCAGGCAGGATTTCTAACCCGTCGTAATTCCCATACACAAACGAAGTTCTGATCAGATATCTGGCACCATTTTGAATCCCAATGGTGTAACAATTCTTGGTTCCTTGAGGAAAGCTTCTGACATAATACGCCTGCCGTAAATACTCATCTTTGTATATACCTGATATCTTCTGGCCTACACCAGTGTTTATGTAAGGCCTGTCTGAGATGAATCTAAGGTTTGTGCTGGGTTCTATGTAGCTTGAAGTTGCTTCTGGTAGGCCACAATCTAAGCTTATAAAGCCTGGGAGATGTTTAATGTATCTTAGGACGTAGTTGGTTAAAAATATCATGATAATTAATTAACTATTATTACCTGATTGATCTTGTGCCTGAACCAGAAATGCTAGTAGACTAACTAGAGTAGCAATAAACGGAAAGTCGAAACTCTTCGAAGCTGCCATTAGTCTCTTCATGATTCTCCTTCTAAGCTGTAAGCTATGATTAGAATTTATACGCTGCTTCTAAGTGTGGGATCACCAAGACAAGCTTTCCTGACAGCTTGCTTGCTTTCTTCTCTCTAATTGACTGTCTACTTTCATGCGGTGCATTTATATATTTTATATGTATTATATGAATGTGTGGTGGAAATAGATCGTTTTTTTCTCGTCTTCACGTCGCACACCAATTTTCAATTTTTCTTTTGAAGTACACATAGTTTTTCCGGTCTTTACGCATGGAAATAGATTGATTTTTCAAATGATCTCTATTTGATTTGCCGTATACAATGCTGATTTCAGAAGAAAATTAGACGTGTCCAAAGAAGAAGCCTTTTTCTATTTTGTTGATCAGCAGAACTTTCTTCACTGTGGACTTGAGGTTGAATCCTAAATGAGTTTAAACTAAGAAAGATCGGTGATTGATTTGATTACGTAAAACTCGGACTAGAATCTGTCAATCCGACCGTATAGCTTGTTGCACAAGCAAAGTTCAGAAGTATCAAGACATCTAATCATTCTCTAGACTTATAGTTATAGTCGTGTTTTTAGCCAGCTACCAGAAGTCAAGTCAACTAATTTTAAATTTTTAACTCGATTAATTTTTCTAGAAGGTATTTCAAATAATCAATTACTCTTTTTAACTTATTTAGTGAATGTTCCAAAAAGGAAACACTGACCATACAATAGCAATAGTAAAAAAAAAGAAAAAAAAAACTGAAGGAAGTCAAGACGCATAAGTCTGGAACAAAGGAAGATCAACCAAGTAGCTCGAAAGGGTCCTCTCAATCACCCAGAAGGAAGTCAAAGACTTGTTCATTCTGTAAAGAAAAGGGACATTCTGAAAAGGTAGCCTGGTGTGCCAGCAACAAATGTGGAGACATGAGTGGCACCATCAGCGGTGAAACTCTTGGACAGACCGAAATCAGAGAGCTTGCCTTAGAAGTTTTCAGTGAGCAATATGTTTGTTGTTTTTGACATCTCTGTGGACAATAGGTGCTATGCTACCATGATGTAGATATTCCAAACCCTGTGCAGCGTCTATGGCTACTCGTAGCCTATCTTCCCGACTTAGTACATTCTTACTACTCTCTGTGTAAAATTTCAGAGTAAAAAAGGAAGATTTCAATGTAACTAACCTAGAATCAAAATATCGTTTTGAATTAAAAAATTGTAGAAGACCAAAACCTGAAAGATGTTCATGTAAGTTTCTTCCAGCCATGTACTCATAAATGAGGCCAATGTGGGCACCTTCATTCAGATACCCAATAAGTCTAGTCAAGTTTCTATGATGAACTCTCATAAGAATTTGAACCTGTAATTATTATCCAGGAAATTAGTTCAATAAACTAAGAATCAATAAATTAGCTCCAAGTTCAGTCGTAGATTACGAACATACCTCAGCTTGAAATTGTTGAAAACCTTGACCGGATGAAGCAGAAGGGTCCTTTGATCAAGTTGTGTTGCTTCAAGTGCAATAAACTGAAGAAATTTAAATTCTACTTAGAGTATTGAAGATCAATAAATTGGATGAAGTTGGAATGATCGATTGCAACATGTTTTGTGAAGAAATTGAAGTCATTTGGATTTTCAATGAACCGGTGGTTGTTAACCTCAGTAGGTAAAATGCAGTCTGACTTCATGCTTACTGTTTGTACTTGTTTCTTATTGATTTGGTTTGCATTTATTAGCAGCATGTTTGTGTTTGTAATCATGTTTTCAAGTATGGTGATAGATGTCCAAGTTGCTGTAATTTTTATTTATGTAAGTCTTGTAATTTGTTATTGTTTTTTTAATGGGGAAACCAGTGTTGACAGCAAATTGAAAAACACAGTTGCTCTGCTTTGTTCTTGTGTTGAATCTGATTTCAGTTAATCAATTTCTCATTCGATTGTTTGTGCTTGATTTCCTACAGCATTAGCTAAGAATATGGTAACCGAGTTAGGTCCCTTTAATAAAAAAGTCCAACATTGTTGTTTTATTTATCATTGGGCCACTCTCAACTGTTAGAGCTTAGCTTGTGAGATAACATGATGAAACTTTAGGTGTGAATAATGTAGAAGATATGATTTGATGATTATGAAGAAGATGAAGAGTTTAAGATGATTTTAAAAAAATTTCATCGCTACCTGATTGATCTTGAGCCTGTACCAGAAATGCTAGTAGAGTAAGTAGACTACCAATGAAGGCAAACAGGAAACAACCCTTTGGAGTATCCATATGTTTCCTACTAAGTACTAATTATGATTAGAGCATCCAAATATATAGGCTTTATCTGTCTTGTCCTGGTTTTTATATATTCAATTAGATTACAGAGTAAGAACAAAACTGTTTCTGCATAAAGTCAACTGTCTTTGCTTACGTCATCATATTTATTAGTTCCCACGTAATTTGTCAGTCTGCCATCACTCTCTCTCTGTCTCTCTCTCTCTCACTAGCCAATTCTAAATATGACAATTTGCAGACATGTGCACCAACTCCTCAAAGGGATCTTAGTTATGATAGCGACAATAGAATTTTGATTACTGACCAATTCTTGGTTCACGGCTTAGAGTTTAAAGAAATGCTTGTGGAAACTAATCATGGAATAGAAAATTAGATAAGCCAGATAAGGCATAAGTCATAACCACAATCTTGTGGAATGCAAGGGAAAAAAAAAGAAACAAAATGTCAACGACCACCAACCCCAGAAGTATTCCCCAAGAAGACAGACCTTCATACCTTCTGTGTTATAGATACGAAGAAGGTGGGAATCATTTACTTACAAATCTAGTACATGTTGCCAGAAGCTGATTAGCTTTGCTAGTCATCCAAAAAATGGACTTTTCACAAATCGAGTTGACTTTTTGCATCTTTGTCCAAAGGGCATTGATGCCAATGCAGGTAGTTAGAGCTTATCGAAACAAACTTGTGGGCACAAGTTTGAGGCCAATCGGATCAGCGTAGCTTGATTTATAAGTCTTTCAAGTTCTCAGTTAGTTTGAAGGTTTAGTTGCTTCTAGCTCAAGTCAGAGGTTAAATTCAGATTTGCTTCGGTTTTCAAACTTCCCGGCAAGCTTATTTGGAAGATAGAAGGCATTTGAAGCATGTTGTCTACTTGTGCAGCTTGCACAAGCAACAAACACCACTGCAGATTAGTACTTAGGCTGTGCTTTGTACTTTTGTTCTGTTTTTCAGTTTGTGTCTTTGCTGTTTTAGGCTTTGTTTGTTAGTTTAACTAGGCCATGTTGTTTTCTACTCAATTTATAGTCTATTTAAGTAAGACTGCATTATGCTGTAGGCTTCAATGAAATAGAAATCAACTTCAGTTTTTCTAGAATCTGTTTTTGAAATTACAAGAACACACATTACAAATTCTATCACATGTTACAAACAAAGTTTCCATAACTTCCAATCAGGATGCACGCACGAAAACATAAACATAAGAGACTATATGAATCACAAGACAGTAGAGGGAAATTTCTCATCTAGGCTTTGGACCAAACTCACTGGTCATACCGGCAGGGATAATATCAATGGAATCCGTTGAATCAAAACGACCTCCATCTTTTTTCCCAGCCAACTCTAATGCCAAACAGTCCTTTAAATCTGCCACCACTTGACTCATATCTGGCCTTTTGCTAGGGCTCACATTTACACAAACCATTGCAGTTTCCACAGCTTTCCAGACTGAGTTAACATCGAAATCCCCTCTTAACCTTGGGTCCACGATTCTCCTAATATCACCTTGTGCTAACATGGATTCAACCCATTGACTTATATGCCCCCCTCTTTGATGTTTCTTTGATATCACCGGTTCACAAGTAATTATCTCGAGCAGAGTTACACCAAAGCTATAAACATCACTCTTCTCAGTCAGCCTGTATGATATATAATATCTACAAAACGCAAACAAAGAAGTGAAAAATCAAAACATTTAGTTCCGGAGACCGAATTACCATTAACGCCCCTCAATTACATGCGAGTTGAATTTGAACTGCTAGGAAATGAGTTTGTAGCTTGGTAGACTTACTCTGGGTCGAGGTAGCCGGGGGTACCAGCAATGATATTTGTAGACACATGAGTGTCACCGTCAGTGGTGAAACTCTTAGACAGACCGAAATCGGAGAGCTTGCCTTGTAAATTCTCGGTCAATAATATGTTTGATGTCTTTACATCTCTATGGACAATAGGTGGTTTACTACCATGATGCAGATACTCCAGACCAAGTGCTGCATCTACGGCTATTCGGACTCTATCTGCCCAACTTAAGACATATAAACTACTCCCTGTTAAGACAAAAGAAAATGTTTTAATATAAATACCTGTTGTAAGTAATCATAGATATGGTTGATTTTGATTGGGAAATGAACCTGAAAGATGTTCATGTAAATTTCCTCCAGCCATGTACTCATAAATGAGGCCGATTTGGGGCCCTTCATTGAGAAACCCGACAAGGCTCGTCAAGTTTCTATGATGAACTCTCATAAGAGTTTGAACCTCGGCTTGAAATTGCTGAAAACCTCGAGCTGCTGAAGGAGATAGCACTTTGACAGCAACTTCAATGTCATCAATGAAGCCGTGGAAAACTTTTCCGAATCCTCCTTCACCAAGAACCCTTCGAAAATTATCGGTGATCTTGAGAACTTCGGAATATGTGAATCGCCTTCCTCTTGTCTCCATTGAACTGTCAATGGTATGCGGAATGCTCCTCTCTGTCTGATGATTTGAAATCTCCGAGGTTGCATCTTTATGTCCCTTAGCTTGTTCGATATGATTAGGTCTCGTAATACGCCAATATATCGCCCCGGAAATAATGAATATTACGAGCAATCCACCAACTACTGCTACTATTGGAATCACAGGACTAGTCTTCTTCTTCTTCTTCTTGCATGAATTTAACGCGCATGTATCAAGATTCGGATTATTTCCCACCCTATAAACATGATCATAAACATTTTTGTACGTTTAACCCAAAAGGATTTTTACATGTAAATACAAATATATTTCACTGTTGGATATTTAGTTTATGAGAAAATTAACCTCAGAGAGAGTGAACCATCCCTGGCCTTGTTAATGAGATCAAAAGGAATAGTACCAGTGAGCATGTTTTGCTCTAAGTTTCTGCAATTCAAGACAAGACGATGTAATAACTAGGTAGCTCCTTCTTTATTGAATCGTGTTCACAATAATTATCAATAATCCCACAAGTATCTTACAGGACTTTCAAGTGTGATAAATTAGACAGGAAACTAGGCACTGCTCCTGTTAAGTTATTGTTTGACAAGTCCCTGAAAAAAAAATTTCAGCTCATGAATGCCGGAAAGTTACTAGCCACCATATATGTTTCCCGAATTTCGGAAGTTTAGTAGAAGGGGCACTTACAAAACTTGTAACATTGCTAGATTCGAGAGGGAAAATGATATAGAACCATTCAGTCCACTAGATGATAGGTTCCTGATATCATAAAGTCTCGATTCAATTTCATGCTTCAACCAAGAAGATAGAGACAGAGAGTGACTTTTTATGTATGGACATATGAATAATTTGATTTGAGAAACTAGAAGTAAAAGACTTACAAGGTTGTGATTCTAGGGGTAGCATCATAGCTACAATTCAGACCATTCCAAGGGAAGCCTGTTGGAGTACAGGGATCTCCTTCCCAATCTCTAGTAACTCCATAAGCTGACTTAATGCCCTCTATTGCATCCACTGCATAAACAATTATGATTTATAATAGTCAACGGCTGTTTGATCAATATCATATATCCAAAATAATCAAAATTTCATACATTTTCGAGCCACCAGAATTACCTACATTTCATTGAGGGGCTTGCCATTCTCTTTTTTCTTTTCCCCCTAGAAACAGGGTACTCTGTTCTTGAAACAGGGTGCTCTCCCCGCTTTTTAAAACAGAGTACTCTGTTTCTCTTTTTTCTTTTCCTCTTTAGTGACAAACTTTGAAAAAAAGAAAAATAAATAAATAAATGAACATGTTAAGATTAACATACCATCTCCTTGGTCGGTTTCAGGCTGTTGGAGATCAATCACTCTGTAAATCTCGATGGCATTCATGATAGGAGGAAGGGTTGAATTCTCTATCCGAACTAACGAAAAGTTGTATACATTGGATCCATACAGAGCCGACGTTGAGTACACAGTTGTTGTGAACAAGTAATCTGGGATAAGAGGTCCATACCAGTACTTCCCATTATAAGTGATATTGAAGCCTCTGAATTCAATGGCTTCAAGCTTCACCACTTCAGCAAAGTGCATATACACATAGTACCGAGTAGTTCCATTGTCATTAGGCTCCCAGTAGATAAACCAGGAAGCATTCGGATTAACCAGGGTTGCAGCCGTACTCATTACAACAGATGCTGGTTGGTAACTCGCATGGTAAGCAGCATCAACAGCTAATGGTGTACTTACTTGTGTCCATGTCGGATCACTAAACGGGGTCCAGATCCGATCATACACATCCTTGTCGTACCTGTAAAAAGTCTATATCAACTACATTTGGAAAGACTTATTAAACTGACGTTTAGCGAGACTAACTTTAGAGTCAAAATGGACTTCAAAACTGGGCTTAGATAGAGTAAATTTTGGTAAACATGTTCTGGACTGCATTTTTTGGGTGTCCCAAAACACTGTTCGGGACATACTCGTATATTTTGACTTGTTACAATCTTTCTAACCTGTACACAGAACTACTACTAGGTACTAACCTGTATGTTAGATTTGTTGTAGAACCAAGATCCAATCGACTATATAGGGCCAATGACCCAGATACGGTCTGGTAAGAATCATTGCTCAAGCTTCTGAACTCTAATGCAGAAACAAATGGTATCCCTTTACCAATATTAACAAAACAGATATGAACATAACTTGTTGTAGGAACATGTATGATCTCCTTGATAGCAACAGAGGATCCATCAGTGAAGCTAATCTTATCCCATAGATTAGCTCCAAAATACAGATCAAATTCGGGTGGGTTATTTAGCCCGTCATAATTACCGTACACAAAAGTTGCTCTGATCAAATATCTAGGAGCTTTTGGAATTGGTATGGTGTAACAGTTTCTCGTTCCTGTTGGAAAGCTTCTAAGATTCCATGTCTGTCGTTGAAAATCGCCTTTGAATTGGGTCGATATCGGTTTGCTTAATCCCGTGCTTATATAAGGTGCGTCCGATATGTAATTAAGCTTTGTTGTGGGTTCCGTGTAGGTCGAGTTTGATGGCAGAAGACCACAATCTAAGCTTATAAAGCCTAAAAAAAGAAATGGTACAACCTTATATTAGTGCTTTATCATTATGAAGAAGGATTCTTGAGGAACTAATCAACTTACCTGATTGATCTTGAGCCTGAACTTGTAGAGAAGAACTGAGTGCAAAGAGGAAGAAGATGATTAATGTTTTCATAACTACCCTTTTTAATCACTGATCTCTTGCTAATCATTCAGATTAGTCAGTAACTAATATGGTTTATATTGCTTCATTTCCTTATGGCCTTCATTGCTGACTTAGATATACATTCACACGTCCTAATCATAGATTATACTTAGTTTTTCCATTCTTTTTAAATATAGAGATGATGATGAGAAGATTAAGAATCAATATACTTGGATTAGTTAACAAATTTAAGGATAATTATTGATATGAACTAATGATTGTTGTATTTAATAGAAGTCTAATGTTTGATGTTGCGGGAGTAAGAAGTGGTCTCCTTCTCACAACATGCTTGCACTAATAAACATTTTTTTTTGGCCAAAGAGATGACCAATCATTTGCTTCTAGATATGATTGGCTTACCACTTCATCATTATATTACAGAATCATATATATTATATAGGGTCAAAGTCAACTACGCAGCTCTGTGATTCTGTTCATACGAACTTTTATATCTGTACATCAAGAAGAACTACGGCCCAGTTTATGATAGGGTGACCTCGTTGTATATTTCTAGGCTTATGTTTGTATGGGTTGGCCTAAGCACGTATTGACAATTTCGTCCATATAAAGTACATGTCGGAAAATATTTATCTTAACGACCTGTCGTACTTTCATCCAAATGTGAGATAATTTTGTTTCATCACTATTCACAGCTTTGACTACTTTTCAATGAAGAAAATGTGACTAATGGCGGTGATTAGTCTTCAAATTGGTCAAAGCGAAAAACAAAACAAAAGAAAAAATTGAAAATCCAAAAAGCTTTGAACTGACCCAGAATAACACGTCTGTGACAGGGTGGGTAGGGAAGAGAGAAGAGTGCTTCGTTTTGCCTCTGTTCATTGACTCATTGACTATGCTTTCTTCAAGATTTTTCTTGTAGGAAATGGTAAGACCTTCTAAATTCTTGTTCATGAATCATTTGCTAGAAAAAACAATGGTTCTGTTTCTAAAACCCTGTCTCCTCTTCTTCTGGGTCATAGTCAGTACCCTTCTTCATAGGAACACTGCTGCATATATTCCTGGTAAGTACTAAGTAGCATAATTACTATGAAGGCAAGACCATGATTTTAGTTATTTCAGTTACTCCAGTTTTAGTTATTATTGTGTTTGAAGTTTGATCTGTTTCTATGCTTGTCCTAATCTGTGATAAAATCTGATCAAGGTTTCATTAGCATTGATTGTGGGGCAAATGAAGATCACACTGACAACACAACTGGCATATTCTACCAATCGGATAAGAATCTTGTTACTACCGGAGTAAGCGAGCTGGTTTCTTCCCAAATCTCAGGAAATATTCAACCTCACCTGAAGAATGTGAGAGCCTTT
This sequence comes from Coriaria nepalensis, assembly GCA_027186245.1. Taxonomy (NCBI): domain Eukaryota; kingdom Viridiplantae; phylum Streptophyta; class Magnoliopsida; order Cucurbitales; family Coriariaceae; genus Coriaria; species Coriaria nepalensis. The sequence goes on along the minus strand of CP114500.1, from coordinate 8,373,582 downwards.
CCTCAAGGGACGAGGAACTGTTATGCGTTGAAACCTGAACTGGGCAGGAACAACAAGTACTTGATCAGAGCATCTTTCCTTTATGGAAATTACGATAAAAAGAACCAAACTCCAGTTTTCGATCTATACATCGGTTCTAATTTCTGGTGGACAGTAGATTGGGAAAATGGATATGCAGAAATCATTCATGTCCCTTCCACTAATTACATAAACATTTGTCTCTTAAACACTAATAAGGGAACTCCTTACATTTCCGCATTAGAAATCCGGCATTTAGAAAACTCCATTTATCAAATCAATTCCAGTGCCTTGGTCACAATTCAGCGTTATGATCTTGGCGGGAAATCCAACATCAGGTTAGATAATTAGTTCTTTTCCTTTTTTTCTTTTTCTCTTTTTATAAATCATTATATAGTTAGAAGAGCTAATAAGTTATATAATTTATTGTGATTAGGTTTCCTAATGACAATTATGATCGGATTTGGAACCCATTATATGATGATTTCTTAGTGTCTAATTCGACAAACTCGACGATCATCCCGGCGAACAGTGATACTTATAAGATACCTAATCAAATCCTAAGAACAGCTTCATATGAACATAATGCTAGCTGTTCCTTGAGTTATATATGGACGACTGAAAATTCCAGTTCTCAATTTTCCGTCTACTTTCACTTGGCTGAGATACAGAAGCTTGAGGCTAAAAAGCAAAGGAAATTGATGATCAGTATGAATGGTGATATTGTCTCACAAAACATTACACTAGAATACTTAACGCCAGTTTCTTTAAGTCTAAATGCTCTTCCGGATAGTCAAGGTCAACTTCAATTTTCAATATTTTCACTTGAATCTGATCTTCCTCCTATATTGAATGGATTCGAGATTTATGCGGTGAAAGAGATGAATAATTCATCATCAACAGTTTCTGGTGAAGGTAAATATACATCTTTCGCTTTCACTTTACTATAAGGATGCTAAGATGAATAAGTGTTTGTTTGAATTCTGATTTAGTTGATGCAATCATGGACATAAAGCAAATGTATAGAGTGATTAGGAATTGGCAAGGCGATCCTTGTGTTCCAAGGGAGTTATCATGGCAAGGTTTAAATTGCAGCAATACTAACACTTCTTGGAATATCATCTCATTGTGAGTGCACTGACCCAAAAATCAAGAGGTTGCGTTGAAACTTATGTATTTAGTATCTGTCTTTTTTCTTTTTCTATCAAATTTTCTGAGAAACTGAATGATCAAGAATAGAGGCTGTTCATATATACAATGGAAAAGAGATGAACTCTTTATTTTCGACTGTGTTATGAGCAGGAACTTAAGCTCGAGCAATTTGGTGGGGAAAATTTCCGATTTGTTTTCCAATTTCCAAGAAATAGTATCCTTGTAAGTATTAAGTCATCATGGATAGGTAGAATCTGTGTAGTAAGTAACATAAAAGCTTCATGTTCTTTTTTTACATGAATTTTATTTACTTTCAGGGATTTATCCCACAATGAGTTGACCGGACCGGTGCCAAAATTTCTCACCCAGCTTCCAAATTTGAGAATTCTGTAAGAGCTTTGACATTAATATATTGCGATCGGTAAATTTCTAGGCAGAGACAATAAAGGTTCGTTTTTTTGGCTGTATTTGCAGTAATATATCTGGGAACAAACTAAAAGGATCAGTTCCAGTTACTCTTTTGCGGAGGTCAGAAGATGGAACACTTGTTTTGAGGTCAGTATTTCTTTTATGAATCTAATTCTTCCTACTTTTCCTTATTTATCTATCTAGAAGCTGACAAACTAAAACTTCCAATCTCTTGCAAGTGCCGAAAACAATCCCGGTCTCTGTTTGTCGATTTCATGCAAGAAAGATTGGACAAGTATTCTTATTCCTGTTCTTGCATCAAGTATAGGAGCTCTGCTCTTTCTAGTTATCCTAGGTGCTCTTCTTATATATCGAAAGCGAAAACAAGGTATTATGTTTTTCCGATCTGTAACTACGACTAAGTTTTTCCTCAAAATAAGAGTTATTTTGTTACATTATATAATTTGAACTTGCTGTATAATAAAACTATGTTAAATTTTATTTTCATTCATGTAGAGAAGGCAATGAAAACATACAACGAAGGGTTACTAAGATCAAAAAACAGACAATGTAGGTTCTCAGAAATAGTGAGTATGACTGAAAACTTCAAGACAGTTATAGGGGAAGGAGGGTTCGGAAAAGTGTACATAGGCACTCTTGAAAATAACACCAAAGTTGCCGTTAAGTTGCTCTCCGCTTCTTCACGGCAAGGCTACAATGAATTTCGAGCTGAGGTCTGATATATATTATTGGTCCCGACATTTATTGTTATCATTTTCTTTACTACTTACATTGAATTTGATCTTTATAATATGGTTTACCTGTTTGTAAAAATGCAGGCACGGATTCTGACAATTGTTCATCACAGAAATTTGGTTTCTCTAATTGGTTACTGTGATGAAGGAGAAAACAAGGCGCTTATTTACGAATACATGGCTAACGGAAATCTACACGAACGTTTATCAGGTTATCATATTACTGCAAAACTTTTCTAATTAAGAATCTGCCCTTTCACTAACAGGAGCATTATATCTCTTTTTCTTTTTTATTTTAGCAGAAACAAACATGAATGTTCTGAATTGGACCGAGAGGCTTCAAATTGCCGTGGATGCAGCACAAGGTTTGGAATAAATAAGAAAATGAACTGTATTACTTATCTCAACACTCTACTCATTATATTTGATTGAGCGTTGCAGGATTAGAATATCTACACAATGGTTGTAAGCCACCTATAATCCATAGAGACATGAAGCCTTCAAACATCCTATTAAATGAGCGGATGCAAGCTAAAATAGCCGATTTCGGTCTGTCTAGAGCTTTTGTAAATGAAAACGACTCTCATTTAACTACTGGTCCTGCAGGCACTTTCGGATATCTTGATCCAGAGTATGTTTTTAGTTTTGTAAAAGAAGGTTTATTTAATGTTTGATTATACAATTTTCTTTTTGGACCGATCCTCTAAATCGTTTGAGTTTTACCCTTGCAGGGTCCACTCGTCTGGAAACTTCTCGAAAAAGAGTGATGTTTACAGCTTCGGGATTGTTCTGTTGGAGTTGATAACCGGCCGGCCTGCAATAATAAAAGGCCAAGAATACAACACTCATATAATTCAATGGGTCAGATCTGTTATAGAATCAGCCCAAGGAGATGATATTCAAGACATTTTCGATCCGAGATTACAAGAGAGTATCGAAAATGATTCTGCCCAGAAATTCTTGGATGTAGCTATACTGTGCACTATGCCAACTTCAATCCAACGGCCAGATATGAGTCATGTATTGGTAGAGCTTATGGAGTGTCTGGACATGGTTCAAGGTAGAACTGAAGAGGTGGTTATAGAAAGCTCGGAAAAGGTCTCGTACAATTCGATTGGATCGGATTCGGCACTTAGTCCGAGATAGTTATTATTGTCAAGGGAATTCTTGGACTACCACATTGCTTAATGAAATCCATTATATCAATAGACAATGAGGGGCCTTTATTAGCATCCCTTATTTTCTGATCAATCAAGGTTGCTCTTTACTGAAAAGAAGAGAATGTTAAAAGGGAAATGACAAGATTCAAACTTTATGACGATTTGAATGTTCACTAAAAACACAGGCTGGCACTTGACCACTGTTCCCACATTGCAGGTGACATTAAATCCTGTCTTCAAAAATCTTATCTGCAAATCTGTCACTAGCTCATTCATAAGCCAAGGGTCCATCTTGTAATCCAGTTTATAGCTCATACAATTAAAGATTCGTAAACGTCGGTTTAAGTCATAAAATACAAATCTCTGAGAGGCTCTTGCCGGGTCAGGGGTTGTTACAATAGTCTTCCCTATACCATAAGTGTTTTTTTCTGTCAACTGTCATGGACATTAAACACACAAGACTTACTCTCTGCAACCACCAAAATCTAACACTTAATTCTCCAACTACCTTCCCAAGTAAATTTTGCAAATGAACATGTTGATTTTATTACATAATGCTAAGTTGGCTGGTGACAACCCATTTAATGTCATTATACTCAATTTGACATAATATCTTCTCTATAGCAAGTACTAATGTTTAGAAAACAAAGAATTAAAAATCTGTACTCTCAAGGACCCTCACCTGAAATTTGGCTGAGAATTTCTTCGGTATTCCACCGCACACAAGTTTGATGTGATGGTGTGAAGTGTCAATATACGGTTGACATAGATCTATCTACCGTAGATACGGTCTACTCAAGAATTAAATAAATAAACCAATATATATATGTAAATGTGTGCCTTCAATTCCAAACATTCGGACTGTAAGTGACTCCGTATTTGGCTTGTACTTCATCTTTCTACTCAATCAATTCCAAAAACACGTTGTGCTAAAGAAATGGAAATGGAAATCTTGACTAGCAAACCAGCATTATTTCTGTTCTTTGCATTCCCATTTCTACTAAGTAGTTGTAATGCTCGGGAGTATACCACAGCAGTGCCGGCAATAATAACATTTGGTGATTCCACAGTTGATGTTGGAAACAACAACTATCTCTCTACAGGCTATAAGGCCAATTTCCCTCCTTATGGGAGAGATTTCATGAATCATCAACCTACTGGAAGATTATGCAATGGCAAACTAGCCACTGATATCACAGGTAACTACCCAAAAGAAGAAAAAAAAAAAAAAACGGTTACGGCATTTGCTTCGAATTCAACTAGTTGATCTCGATATTTAATTCTTGCAGAGCTGTAGCTATGGGGTTTAAGAACTACCCTTTAGCTTACCTTAACCCAAAGGCAACGAGAAAAAACCTTCTGATTGGAGCTAATTTTGCTTCAGCTGCTTCCGGTTATGATGAGAGAGCGCCATTTCGAATGTAAGAACATTTATTCTGCATGAAATTTCATAGTTCTCTAACTATATGTTCGGGTTTTGTCAAGAATGCAATCACATTGAATAAGCAGTTGGAGCTATATAAGGATTACCAAACTAAACTAGCAAAATTTTCTGGTAAAAAGAAAGCTGAATCAATCATCAAGGATGCATTATACATATTGAGTATAGGTAGCGGAGACTTTCTCCAAAACTACGACATCAATTCATCGGTTCGACAAATATATACTCGGGATTAGTACTCATCATTCCTTGTTAGTCAGTTTTCAAGCTTCACTAAGGTTTCGAATTCTTGAAACTTTCAAACAATGCTACTGTTTTTGTGTAAACAAATTATCATTACATGATGTCTGTTAAATTATTGCAGGGTTTATATGATTGGGAGCTCGAAAAATTGGTGCGACTTCATTGGCATCGCTTGGTTGTTTCCCAGATGCTCTCACTTTATTTAGATCTCATAAGAATGGATGTGTTACTGAGATCAATGATCATGCCCAAGATTTCAATAACAAGTTGAACTCTGCTGCATCAACTCTGCAGAAGCAGCTACCGGGTCTTAAAATGGTCGTTTTCGACCTTTTCAACCCTCTTTTCGATGTCATTCATTCTCCATCTAAATATGGTAAAATAAAAAAATATATGATAAATTTGAAGGCATGGGATTAAAAACATTAATAAATAAAAAGTGCATATGTCATGATTCCTTGTTTTTTGTGTGTTTTTCTTTTTTTGGGGACAGGTTTTCTGGAAGTCAAAGAATCTTGCTGTCGGACAGGAAGAGTGGGAAGAACATCTGTACTGTGCAAGGCGAAATCTTTGGATACTTGTCGGAATGCAACTCAATATGTGTTCTGGGATGATGTTCATCCTTCTGAAGCTGCTAATGAGATTTTTGCCGAGTCATTGATTCTCCAAGGCTATGCTTTGGTTTGATCCAGAAATCCGAAGCTTCTTCCCTGTTTCAGTAGTGTTTTGTCATTGCGTATTCATTAGGCCATAAGTAGAAAACTATGTGAAACTTGAACCATCTTTTCCTTATGAGAAAATTTATATTCTAAATGATTTCTATGAAAAAATTATAGTACAAAGTAATTAACTAGTAAAGTTAATCATCTATATAAACTAAAATTAAAATTAAAATTAAAAATTAAAAAATAGAAAAGGGTCATATTAACAATCAAAAGGAACTCTAGGATGCCAATTTTGTTCGGCAGTTGGATTTATTTTCTCCACGAGAGTTCTTGAAAACCTCTGCATACTTCTGTAACTCAGACTTTTCCGTGGTGAAATCCAAGTCGTGTTCGTCATGAGTCCGGTGCGCCATGTCACCTACACCATCCATACTCGAAACATATCTCTTATCATTCGATCCAACGTCACTCTTCCTCCGTAGAGTTTTCATGGTTTTGATATCTTCTTCGTTTAAACTGCTTAATCTCAGCAAATGCAATGACGATCTAGACCCCGGAGATATAGATGCGGATTTACGGCCTTGCCTCTCGCACGGAATATCAATTTTGGTTGAAACCCTAGAACTATAGTGTGAAGAGTCAGAACTATATTCTACTTGGTTGTTATGACGAGTCCCATCTTTCCCTCTTATAAGTTTCTTCAGTTTACTAATAAAGTTGGTTTTGGACGATGAATTGTTCGTTCTAGAAGTTGATGAAAAGTCAAGGGAAAAATCATCCCCATCTCCGGAATGTGTACGTAAGGAAGCGTGAGATGATGACCAAAGGTCCGAATCAGAATCCGGGATATTATTGCCTTTTTCAGCCCCTTCATTCTTTTCATAGTCTAGGATAAGCTGCTTTGCTTTCTCCGCCGAATTGGGACTTAATGACATGCTTAGATCTCTTGCCACGGTTTTTCCGGATGGTGGCGGGCAATTCCTTAGTTTGTATCTTAAGCATGCATTGATCCAACGGAGATAGACTAATTCTTCTGCGTCCAAACAATGACCAGCTTGAAGCTGTTCTACTTCTTTGCTCAAATCTTCATTTTCTTGACTTAACCGAATTCTCTCTTCTTTCAATATTTCCATCTGAAACAAAAAACATTCAATCCCAATGTCTTAATTCAGAAAATAATAAGTAGATGAATTAAGCTTGAAAATGATCTTACTCTGCAACCAATTAGAATATCCATTGTAAATAAAAATTTCTATTTATCAACTCCAGACTGGGAGAGAGATTCTAGTCGATTGCAGTGTAAGAATACGTCTTACTTTGGCTCATCCTAGATTTCTCATGAACTAATTATTTACCATTTTACCTTACATACCTCTGCATCCTCTAGAACAGAATTTGCAAGGATTTGTGTGGATTCCAACCTCTGATCCAAGTCGGAGTTTTCACTTTGCAATCTAGACTTTGACTCTCTCAACTCGACTACCTCACTTCCCAAGTCTTCTAACCTTTTTGGGTCAATTTGGACACCATCCAGCCCGGTATTTTGCAAATTCAAAACTCTTTGCTGAAGACTGAGAATCTGCTTCTTGTTCTGTTCAGATTCGTGCTTCAGTTTCTTCTTCAACAGCTTGATTTTAGTTCTTGCATCCTCGAGTTCTATCACCATTTTGTTATAATCAGCCGCTTGTTCTTCTAACCTCTGATTATCGGCTTGTAATGACTCAATTTTGAGGGTGTAAAGCTTAGCTTCCATACTGCTTATCTTGAGACGGTTTTGGAGTTCTAAAACGGCAGATTCTTGCTCTTTAAGGCCGTAATACTCGAGCAATTGTACCTCTAGCTTTCTCTCTCTCTCTCTAAGCACTCTTACCACATTCCTCAGTTTCTTTGCCTCTTGCTCCGCTGAATTCTTGTCTTTACTGCCCAGAGAGAGATTGGAAACTGAACTGCAAACGCTGATTTTTGGCACGGATGTTTCTGCCTAGTTAAAAAACAAGAAAAACAAATTACAGATTGACAGATTAAATTGAATTGATGCTTTTCTATCAATATTTGATTAAAATTAATGAAATTATGTAAACGTACAGATGCATCATCCGTTGCATTTGGATCACCTTTAGGCCGCGTTGTTTCTTTTGCAGAACCGGTTTTACTGCAAGTCTCTGAAAATTTTCTACTCTTTATTCAAAGCGGAACTAAGAAAAAGTTCTTTTTAGAAAGTAATTTTCATTAAAAATACAAACCTGAAGAGGGAGGAGGGAGAGAAGGTTTGAATTTGATCATTTTGATTCCGAAGCGAATAAATAAGAAGCCGGCTAAAACTACTCCAAATTTCACCAGAAGAGGCTTGAATTTCTTAATCTCTTCCATTTTGATCATTCAAAACCAAATTCATGAACACAAAAACAGAAACCGAAAAAAATAAAAATAAAAATAAATCTAGAGATAGAAAGAGTACTGATCATCTTCTTCTTCATCCTCCATCTACATGACCAAAAGAATACACAATTCATGAATCCACATCAGAATTAAAGCATAAGAGGGCTCAAATCATGTGTCCAAGAGTGATCATAAATAATCAAGATCATATTTTTTTGGCCCAAAAACAAAAAAGATCATTTTTTTTTTGTACAAGAAGTACTTCAACAATTCCAAATTCACCCAGAAGTGATTCATATAAAGATCATAACACATCAGTTTGAAGTATCAAACTGACCCATTTCAGTTTTCCGCAAGTTATAATCAAACAGAGAAGAGAGCTTACTGTTACAGAAATCGTTCTCAGACGCATTGAATATGTAAGAAAGAGGAGAAGAACAGATACGTTTTGAGATTGATACGGTTGCTGCTTCTACTGGGTGCTTTTTCGTTGTCTCTCTCATGGATTGAAGAAGAGGAAGAAGAAGAAGAAGTAGGGAAAACAATTAATTAGTTGGATATGAAAACCATTTTCAGTACTCTCTTCATTAATATTGAAAAGTATTGTCCAGTGAATTTGTTTTTTTCTGTCGTGACGATTATGACATGCAAAAAAGTGGCCAAATGGAAGGGAAGTGGGAAAAAAGGGAAAAATGAGATTTTCCCATTTTCCCAGCTGCCAAACTGAGGTGGGAAAATACTAATTTAATGAAACAAAAGAAAGTGATAAAGAGAAAGAAAGATACCTTTTTTTGTGAGGGGGGTTTAAATTTAGATGGGGCTAAGTTTAGAAATTTGTTGTATATAAAATAGTGTTTGAAAGACACTAATTTAAGACCACTAATCTAATCTAATCTGTTTTTTTTTTTTTTGCTTAGCTTTTAACATCTAAAACTTTCCCTCCTTTTCCTCACTATTTTTGGTTGCTCATCCATTATCTTTAAAATTGGTTTATATTTATTTATTTATTTATTTATTGGAGTATCTATATAACATGGGCCCAGCACAGCCCAAAACAGGCCGGACCGTATTGCCGCTTCTAGCCCTTAATTAAAAAAGGCGAAATGTCGTATGAACATACACATACAGCATTTACTTGCTACATAACTCCGATTTCCGGCCCGATGGTATAATACTACATGTCGTTCTTATATAATGTTGGACTACACTTCGTGTTTTTCGTGACATGAACGAGCTCAAATTTACAGACCAGACATTGTACCAGGTTAAAGTGATACAGCCGGAGCAATTAACTCGCCGGCCGTCACCATGAGGCCCCGTTACTGCCTCCAGCTGAGGCTCAACTTCATAACAACCTCCGCCACCGCTAGCTCGATCACAAATTGCCGCCACTACGCTACTAAGTACACAGCGAAGATCACTTCAACCTCCCCAACCGGACGCTCACTCTCCGCCGAGGTGACTCCACCACCGCCGCTACCGACCGACGTGCGAGGCTACTCTCTCCCACGGCGCGAACTCATATGCAAATCTACTCATATCCTCCTCAACAACCGGTCACACTCCCTCGCATCAGACACCGATGACTGCTTCTCTGACCTCTCCGACTACCTCAACTCACTCTCTATCTCCCTCACCACTTCCGAAGCTTCCGAAATTCTGAAATCCCTAAATTTCCCCGACCTAGCTCTCCAGTTCTTCCACCTTTGCCCCTCCCTCTCCTCTAATTTCCGCCACAACGCCTTCACCTACAACCGCATCCTTCTCATTCTCTCCAAATCCACTTCCCCCAACCGGTTCGATCAGGTCCGGCGGCTCCTGTCACAGATGGACCGTGATCAGATCCGAGGCACAATCTCCACCGTCAATATCCTAGTAGGACTGTTCGGAAACTCAGATGACATAGAGATGTGCATTGGATTGATCAAGAAATGGGAGCTGAAGCTCAACGCCTACACCTACAAGTGCTTGCTTCAGGCCTATCTTCGTTCACACGATTCCATTAAAGCCTTCCAAGTGTATGATGAAATGCGGAGCAGAGGCTATAAGTTGGATATATTTGGCTATAACATGCTTCTGGATTCTCTAGCTAAAAATGAAAAGGTCTGTTTTTTCTGCATTTCCCCTGCTTTCAATTTAAACAGATCATAGGTGCTCTGCTCTGAAGCTGCTCTTTTTAGTATGCATCAGTTTTGTGAATCCTTATGGTCTGACATGCAGTGTTTGAACAGATTGATTCGGCTTACAAGGTTTTTGACGACATGAAACGGAAATATTGTGAGCCAGATGAGTTTACATACACAATTATGGTCAGAATGATGGGAAAGATGGGTAAAGCTGATGAATCTCTAGCACTTTTTCAGGAAATGATAAACAAGGGCTGTAATCCTAATCTGATTGCTTACAATACTATGATCCAAGCACTTGCTAAGAGCGGGATGGTTGATAAGGTGATTCTTCTTTTCTCGAAAATGGTTGAGAAGAACTGTAAGCCTAATGAGTTTACATATAGTGTGATATTGAATGTCCTTGTTGCAGAAGGACAGCTGCATAGATTAGAGGAGATAGTTGAAGCATCAAAAATGTACATGAATAGGTCTATATATGCTTATCTTGTTAGGACATTAAGCAAATTGGGCCATTCAGGTGAATCGCACAGGCTATTTTGCAAGATGTGGAACTTCCATGATAGGGGAGATAGGGAAGCTTTTATGTCCATGTTGGAGAGTTTATGCAGTGGAGGTAAATCAGTAGAGGCTATTGAGCTTCTTAATAAGATTCACAAAAAGGGAATCACGCCGGATACTATCATGTATAATACAGTGTTATCTGCTTTAGGAAAGTTAAAGCAAATACCCCATCTTCTTGATCTTTATGAGAAGATGAAACAAGATGGGCCTTTGCCTGATATTTTCACCTATAATATTCTGATTTCCAGCTTTGGTCGGGCAGGAAAAGTTGATGAGGCGATTAGACTGTTTGAAGAGCTTGAAAACAGTGATTGTAAACCAGATATTATATCGTATAATTCGTTGATAAATTGCCTTGGGAAAAACGGCGGTCTTGATGAAGCTCATATGAGATTTCAAGAGATGCAAGAAAGAGGATTGAATCCTGACGTTGTTACTTACAGCACACTGATTGAATGTTTCGGAAAGACGGATAAAGTTGAGATGGCTGGGAGACTATTTGATGAAATGTTGGATCAAGGCTGTTGCCCTAATATTGTAACATACAATATTCTACTTGATTGTCTTGAGAGGTGTGGAAGAACTTCTGAAGCAGTGGATTTGTATGCAAAACTTAAACAACAGGGTTTAACGCCGGATTCAATCACGTATGCAGTGCTCGAAAGGTTGCAAAGTGGGTCCAGTCGGAAATTTAGGGTTCGGAGGCAGAGTCCTATTACAGGTTGGATTGTTAGTCCTTTGAGGTGATCGGAAACTCGACGGAAACTCGAAAAGGGTTCTAAGAAAGAAAGTGTAATTGCTGCAGATGTAAGAGTAATACTGCCAGTGAAGGAAAATGGAGAAAATTAAACCTCCCTGTTATAGCTCGATCGGGTTTGTTATTGATGTAATACACTTTAACCGCGTTATTAATCTTTGGATATAGTACTTATGCTGTCACAATGAAGCTAGACTAGTGGGAGACAAGTAACAAACAGATCATTTAACTGCCAAGTAGCCAAGTGACTGAAAATGTATGTCCGTTAACTTATTGATGTTAGATTTAATGGATATATATTTTGTGAAATATAATTTTATTTATAAATATTAATGATATTATTATTTATTCAATAATAGTAAATATATTAATTTATTATATTTATTAATTATATTAGAATTAATATCTTATATTTTATAAATATATATAATTATAAAGTTCAGTATTTTAAGTTATATATTTTGAAGATTATGATGGAAATAATGCTTATTGAGACTCAAGTTGTTTAAAACTTAAAGATACAAATTGTTTGTTGTCATATAATCTCAAAAATAAATATTAATTATCCGGATAGACAATTACATAATTTATTACCTAAAAAATTTATGATATCTGATCTCATGACCATTGGTGTTAGTAGAATATTATTATGATTATGTTAGTGCTTAGTAGAAACTAAAGATACCGATACTCATGTATTCAATGGTAATTAATATTGACTATTAATGAAAAATATTTAATGACTATATTACATATGATTCTTAGACTTAAGATCTTCATGATATCTTATGTGTTGAGTTTCATATTTTGATATCATTCTACTTAGTCCGTTTCATATCTTATATGAAATATTTTATACATAAAAGTTATGAATGATCAGGAGGAAATATATCGTTTCCATATTTGGAAATTAATCCTATGAGTTGTATACTTTATTGAACAATGAATTCTTACAAAATAGTATGGTATGAAAAAAGTTTCAGTAAATATATTATCTATATTCATTAAAAATATAATAGTTTATATGATTTGTTTATTAAAGTCTAACAGTTAAACCATGCTCTATAACGATATTGGCTAGATAAAATGATTATTATTATATAGTTATTAGTCATAATATATTCTTTTAGAATATTCTTATTTCTTATTTCTCGAGTATTCTTAATTTTTTACTATAAGTCAATTTCATTTTAAAAGTTTAAGTTAATTAATCATGGGATATTTATAGATACTTTGCATTATATACATCAAGCTGTTATAATGGCCATTTTTTCACATTAGCAATGTCAATAACAAATCTAACCGTGACCATCTTTGCAACAGAATTGAAGGTTTCAGTATATAGTCTACATGCTCTTTTTGATTAAAACCCTTGGCCGCTAAATAAGCCTTGAATCGTTCCACAGTTCCATCAGTACAAAGCTTCACCTTGTACACTCGTTTGCATCCAATAGGTTTCTTGCCATGTGGTAATAGTGCCAATATCCAACTGTCATTTGATTCAAGAGCTTTGAGTTCACAATCCGTAACTTCGAATTCACCTAGCATCTATGATGGCTTGTTTATAGGAAGTGGGCTAAAAAATAGAATCTATGGAAGAGATAAAGCTATGATATGTGGTAGATAAGACATAAGAATAATAGGAATCTGAGATAGGGTATTTTATTAAGGCAATGGAACAAGACTCGATGACAGTTGAACAAATAAAATCTTTAGACTATTTATAGCTGGTTTGGTTAGTCTAGAGGATCTTCTTGTAGGAATGGGTGGAGGAGGTAGATCATGAGTGTGAGATGAGGGTATATCATCCTCATTAACCATTGAGAATGCCTTATTAACAGAAGGCAGTGAAGTCATCATTAAAATTTGACTCCGTGTTGCACTATAACTTTCATTTAATCCCATAAGAAAATAGATGAGCATATGAACATAAATGGAAGCTGAAGGACACTGACAGTTTGGAATTGCCACTAAATTAGAGTGTTCGTCCCAACGAGTCTTCAGCTTAGTATCATACGTAGCAACTGAAGAATTTCCCTGTCCTAGATTGACTATCTCCTTTTGGATTGCATATATTTTGGAACCATTGACCTTGTCAAAGCGTTCTTGCAAATCACACCAAAGATCTTTGGCAGTTTATCCAAAAACAGCCTTAGATGAGAGTTCAATGGAAATTGAATTAAGGATCCACGATGAGATCATTGCATTACATCGCTGCCAGGATGAAAGATAATGAGAATCCGTATCAGGTTTGAGAAATTGATTGGTCACGAATCCAAGCTTATTCTTAGATAGCAACACAGGCTTCATTGAATGGCTCCATACACTATAATTTTCACTTCCAACCAATTTGTGCAAAACAAGAATCAAATCAGGAGGATCAGATGGATGAATGAACGGTGGAATGGGAGGATCAATTGTTGGTAAAATGGAAAGGTATGGATTGGGAGGCATAACATTTGGAGTTGCAGTTGGTTGAATCGATGCAGATGGCACTTCAGTTACAGATTCCACCACTGTAGAACAGAGCAATCAAGAAAGGAAAAAATTTCTGAAGTGAGAGAAAGAAAAAAAATGGATGAGATAATCAATAAGATCCAAATGATGATGAATGATGTGCGGAAGATGAAAATCACCATGAGAATCACATGGAATTATATCAGTGTGACTCTGATACCATGTCAAGATGAAGATTGAGCTCAACGGAGCTATGCGTAACAATAAGAGGAGAGAGAAACTGAAGATGGAGAGATGGAAAAATCTTTATTATTATGTGTATTTACAAGAAGGCATGCACGCCTTTAAATACATGCAAAGGCAAATAATTAACCCTAATGCAGTTAATAATAACACTTTAACTTCTCTAACTAATCATGCCAGCTAGGCTAACATCACTAACTAAAAGTGCCAGCTCAGCAGCATATTACACCAAAAGGTATATACATGCATATGTACGTACGTATAAGTTATAACAACGTGTGCATGGTTTTTTTGTTTGCATGCATGCAGGGCGAAGGAATATAACGAGACGTCATTTACAGAATGGGAAGAGGAGGGAATAGCACCCGCTAACCCGCCGGTTCTTGAGTTATACAATAAGGCATAAATTATTAGGTTTAGGGTTGAAGATCGTATTTCTAACTGGTACGAAGGAAAGCTTGAGAAATCTCACAGAAACGTATATGAAGAATGTGGGATACTATACATAGGAGAAATTTATATCCAAGTAAGCTTATTGCATTTACTCAATTAGCTAATTAAGTTAAGTAATCATATAATTAACTTCTACTAGTTACTTTAACCTGCTTCATGCATTGACTAGGGGAGAGGATTTGGTGCCTGATTTTTTTCAATGCATTACCTACCTTCATTTTCAATATCAACCATCAATTTTCAATCCAATGGTCCAACTTATGCCATCTCAAATTCGGCTAAACCAAACCCACCGCAAATCGTTTGGCTCATTTTAAGCTATTTCTTAACGACTAATCTAAAATCTGAATGTCTCTTCTTCTTTTTTTTTCTCCTTCCACAATGCTTGGGCTCACTAAATTTCAAATTCAAAATTTTCATTATAACTCGTTAAACTTTGTTGGGGTTTTGATATGCGTTGTGATTAGGAGTATATTCATGTTTTTAATTTGGGATGAAACGATATGTTTTATGAGAATTTTCGGTTTAAATTTTTAGGATTCTTCATTTGTAATTCAGAAAAAGAAACTTTGATTCAAGTTAAATTCGAACGGATTTAATAAAATTGGTGATACAAATCGATATATAAATCGACATTCAGATCGAAATCCAAACTTAATCGAAAAGATTGATCATGAATTCGTAATTCCAATGAAAATCCTCAAATTTCGCTAGAAAATGGCTCAGAATCCAAATTCAAGTCGGGTATGCTAAATGGATAAGAAGGTGAACAGTACACATGGGCTTATACCACGCGCACATGGTGGCGCGTTCGGCCTCCTTTGGCAGACATGAAACCGGTAAACTTATTTTTTTCATCATTTTAAGAAAAGTGATATTCAACTTTCAGATTAACTATATAAAAAATGGCTTTGAATAAGTCAAATAAGAAATATAACAAAGTCGAATTTAAAAAATATGGAATACATTAAATAAAAAAGCTAATTTTATATATATATATATATATATGATGCATTGTTAAATGATAAATTAAATCATATTATAACTAATTATCATATTATTCATACCACGAAAGTATATATTATAATGAAATTTTATATAATATGTACCTATGCAACATCCGCATGCGTGACCCTTTCAATGTATGTACACAATTAATGGTGCATGCGTGACCCTTTCAATGTATGTACACAGTTAATGGTGCATGTATACTTGCAAGCAAACATCCAATAAGGAATGGAGTTTTTCTTTTTTTTCTTTTTTGGAGATATTTAAATTTAAATTAATTTAAAATATTTAAATTTAAATTAATCCAATATTTAAATTAATTTAACTCTCAAACTAGCGTTAATACTTAAATTTAAGTTCCAACTCCTTCGAAACTGAGACAGAACCACTAAACCAACCTCTTTTGACTTCTTGTAATATTGGAGTTTGCTAAATAAAATTTAATTTATCACTTAACTTATTTTTCTTTTTCTTTTTCTTTTTCTTTTATTTTTTTTATTTTTATTCTGTTTTCCACCGAATCGGGTCAACAGTTTTTCTGACCTGTCAATTAAGACCAGACCAGATCCTGTCAACTTCACTGATATTTAGTGGTTCTGGGCCGTTTGCACATGGGCTAACCCCTCCACTGCAGCCCTTGAAAAGAATGGGCCCGTCGGACCCAATAAAGCGAGCCCAAAATCTACTTCCACCTTCTTTTGCGAGGGAGTTTTCTGTTTTCCTGCTATACACGAATCCGCTGCGCTGAAACCTAACACTGTGTATTCTCGCTTCTCACGGCGGCCGGCCGGCCAACCACCTCTCACAGCTCAGGTGCCTCTTCTCCACCTTATTCGTCGTCACTTTTTCTTGGCATATTCTCCTATCGTTTGTAAACAAAATTTATCAGCTTGCTGTTTCGATCGAGTAATATTTGGTCTACAATTTTATCAGTAGATGGCGTTTAGAGGGCGTGGACGAGGACGTGGATTTGGAGGCGGCGGTGGCTTTGGGTTCGCTAAGGCTGAGAAATTCGAGCTCTTTCCTGAAGTAAGTAATTATGCTTCTGATTTGGATTTGCATTTCTGCTTCACTACTGTTCCTAATTTGTTCTAGCTAAGCTGAGTAAAAATTGCAGAAGTTTTCGTGCATCCATCTGGATGACTGCTTACCGTCTGTAATTTATAACCATTTCGCAAAACATAGAGCAATAATTTCCTAGAAATCGAAAAATACATGGACATATACAAGTATTGGAAATCAATTTAGTGAACATGTGAATGAGATTGCTTTCTTTCTGTGAAGATGATTGCTTTCTTTGTGAACATCTACAAGGGGCCAGGGGTGAATAGTAATTTGTAGTGTTTGGCTTTATCATCTCTCTCTCTCTCTCTCTCGAGCGCTCTCAAGATCGTGATTTTTCTTGTGCAATTGCAGGATGTAGTTTTACCGGATAGGAAAGGCGTGCCTGAGGTATCAGAATTAGCTGTTTATAATAGCAGGTTGCTTCTTTATTGGAGAGACTCTGCCTTTCATCTAGATGAGAGTGCCTTGAAGAGTAAGCAATGGAGATTGTTATCAGATTATACATGTTATGATCAAAACATTACTCTAAGACTATTCTTGTTCTTGTTCCATACATTATATAGCTAAGTGAAAGAAAAAAAAACATGAAACTGTCTGTTACTGAATGTTGAGAAGATCTATTAGACTGTTTATCAGCTTAGTTTTTTGACTGCAGAGATAGAGATCAAGAAAACAGACATAGAAAGGTATTCTGATAGGGCCAAAGCTGCAGCATTTGAACGTGATTCCCTCTCACAAATCCTACAGCTGACGTCTAATAATTTCCCTCGAGAACTGATCGGAGGTATGCAAACTGAAAACTAAACATACGAGTTAATACAATTTGGTTATTTTCTCATATTTTTTTATGGGTTTCGAATGTATTATTTAACGACCAGAAGTTTTCAGGTTCTGTGGGAAGTCATCATAGCAAAAAGAGAGTCAGATGGAATCCAGATTCAGGTTCGTTCATCTCTCTCTCCACCCTCTCTGTTTCTCATTCAGCAATGTTGTGGTATAGTGCTATGATTATGAACAGAAATACTCGATTTTGCTTAAAAGAAACAAAGTCATGAGCACCCAACATTTAATACCGAGATCATGTCTGCATTTTGGATCTATTACTTTTTGTTGTTGTATAGCCAAAAAAAGTTGTTTTCAACTATAGTTGATGAAGATGTTCTCCTATTACAGGGTTGCGGAAATTAGATTTCTTAGAGAAGCTTGAACAACGGGTAAGAAAGTTTATATGTTTCTATCGTTCATCCATCTGAATTATTCGGTAAATGATTTTCAATTACTCGTTCACTCTGACAATTTCCATTTCATTTCTGGACAACTTTAGGGCGTTAAGGTGAAAGGTGAGAAGGAAGGAGAAGAGGAAGAAGAGGAAGAGGAAGAAGAAGAATTGGCTGAGCAGGAATCTAGTGATGATGATTACTACCAGAATGAATATTTTGATGATGATGAAGATGATTTCAACATGGCAGATGAAGGAGATGATGAGCCCATTTACTAACAGAATTAGAATCAACTACTTCTGAGATCTACACTTAACAGCTCAAGGGCAAGGTTTTTTTATTTTTTTTGTAATTCTGTGTAGATGAAATGACAGAAATAGACATGCTGATTACTTCACATGTATAAAAGATGCATTGCTTTCCTCTTTATTTTGGAGGATATTTATGGAAATAGACGTATTATTCTGCTGTAATGAAATCGTCTTATTCAAAAAAATGCACGGTCTGGATTAACGCACGTCTACGATCACACTAGTACAGAGAGGCAGCCGAACGTGAACGGCACTCATTTGATCAAGTTGGATCGTACGGCAGACAAGTAATCATAGAGCCCGCCAACTGGGCCCCGCCTGATTATTTTTCGTTTTAAGGGCGATTTGGGAAGGACTATTTATACTTCACTTCTTTGAACCCAGAAAAATTCAGGGAAACGCACCACTGAGACTGAGAGGAGTTGAAAATTCGTTGGGGATTCTTTTCGCCGGCGAGCGGGAATCGGAAAAAATGTCGTGGCAAGCGTATGTAGATGAGCACCTGATGTGCGAGATAGAGGGCAACCATCTCACCGCCGCTGCAATCGTCGGCCACGACGGTAGCGTGTGGGCCCAGAGCTCCACCTTCCCTCAGGTTCGTTCAACTTTATCGCTTCCAGCTAATTTTGTTAAGAATTTAGATTATTTTGGTTCGATCTCCCCTCTGTGGTGTCTGCAGATTTTGTTCATGGTGAGCGAATTCGTGTTTCCTTGGTCCTAATAGATGTATATGAACTGCGAATTGTTCGTTGAAAATGAGAAGAAAATGTCATTTCTATTTGTCTTACTTGAATCGATGAACTCGTTCAAGATTAGGTTGTGGATTATTTTCACTGCATTTATCTATTGAAATTGGAATTATTACTGATAATCTGTTAGCCTAGTTCTGGAAATTAAAATGGGCTATTGAATACTATGAGAGTATCTTCAATAAGGGCAGCTCCTTAGCTCGATTCTGTTATCTGATTGCATCCATTGTATGCTTTTGTGTTTTGCACTGTTTGTCATGTAAAATATTTATCCATATTGAATCAGACATGGTTGGATTTTGCAATCTGGTCCAGGACTAGTGCTGATAGATTATAGTGTTATTAATTGGGGAATTTTCTGCTATATATATGTAGTATAAGCCGGAAGAGATTACTGAAATCTTGAAAGATTTTGATGAGCCTGGATCTCTTGCCCCAACCGGCTTATACCTTGGTGGCACTAAGTACATGGTTATCCAGGGAGAGCCAGGAGCTGTTATTAGAGGAAAAAAGGTCCTTTTATCTCTCTCTCTCTTTTCTTTCCACCTTCCATAACTCTATTTTCTCTTAATTACTGAATGATCAAGACCTGCTAAACAATATCAGAATGTTTCACATTACTATAGGTAAAAGACATGCAAAAGACGCTTTACTCTGTCCAGTGAATTGCATCTAACTAGACAGACCTCTTTTACGAAGACTCACATGTGGGACCAGCTCATTAGACCCCTTTTATCATTTCCTTTTTGGATCTTTTATTGATCTTTCTTTTTATATAAAAACTCTTCCTGTTGGGGCTGTAGCATATATAGATACAAGAACAGAAACACATGAATGCCAGGTTGCAAATACTTTTTTAACTTTTAATACAGTTTTGAATTAATTAGTAAACTGTCCCCTTTAACAATTAGGTTCCCCTTTAACAATTAGTTACCCATTATTATCCTCTGAAAGTGGCATCGGACCGAGCCACCTAATCATGTGATTCAAACAATCCTTTATCGGTTTCGATTTACTTTAAAGTTAGTGTTATTCATGTTTTCTTTTTTTTTTTCTTTTTTTCATTTGAATAATAGGGAAGTGGTGGGATTACTGTGAAGAAAACAGGCATGGCCCTGATATTTGGTATATATGATGAACCTTTGACTCCTGGTCAGTGCAACATCATTGTTGAGAGGTTGGGAGATTATCTGGTTGATCAGGGCATGTAGGCTTCTCCTTAATCTCCATTGTAAACTAGAATTTGAGTTATTCTTATTGTTGTAATGGATTTGTTGTGTACTGTATTTTTCTCCATCCTATGTTTTCTCTTCCCTAAAAAAAGTGTAAAACATTTTAAAGTGAGATTTACTTAATTGAAGTGTTAAATTAAAATTATATTTATGTTTAATAAACTTGAGGTTGAGATCAAAAACAATTTAGATCTATTACATTGATATTGTAAGAAATGAGTTCATGCCGTGTTCGGTTGTCGGATGAGGTTGAAACTGGAGTTCCTAATTTCGGTCTCATCCAGATATCCAGTGGCTGTTTCTTGTCGTGCAAGGTAAGCACCCAAATGGGAATGTTGGCATAAACCCAAACCTGTTAGCCACAAAACCAACCGACTGTTTCTTTGTTGCATCCTTAGGACAATATATTGACAAAACAGATAATAAATGTAAATAAATAAAAGCCAATTAAATTCTGTAGATAGAGAATCTAGAGATGACTCACTACTGGGTGAAGATATTGATCCAAAAGCTAAAAGCTTATCTCCTCTTTTGGCTCGAACGTGGGAGGGAAAAGAGTCGGAGGAACCGAGTCCATATGTGAAGAAGATAACGTGGAATCTAAAGATAAGGCATAGAAATGAATGAGTAGCAGGAAGACGTGTGGATCTTTGATGAGTCACCTCCCGGTGCACAGAATCTCCATCCTCTCTAATCCCTGATTGGGACACGTTATCACATTATCACCCTATCACTTGATCAATGGATGATCCCATCTTTCTATTCTCTCTGTTCCTGTCGATGTCATGGCCACAATTTCATATATGAAACAACCCTCTTTTCCCCCCATTCAGTGATCTCTTGTTTCTAATACATAAAACGATATATATATATATATCTCATAAGCAAGAGGCCAACCCGTTGAGCAGAGAATTATTACAACACGATCATGAGGTCCTGACAAGATTCATCTGCTTCAAATGGGCCTTTGTATGAATTACCAGACCTCATGGACCAATTACCTATGAAGTTAGTCTTTCTGAAATGAACCCTTTTTTCTTTTATCATTATTATTCATTGATCGGAAGGCACGGTACAAGAAAAGATTGCATAGTTTGGAGAACCGATTTCAAAATTATCGGAAATGAGTGTCGATGATGATGATTTGTTATTATTCATTGATCATTCTTTATGCTTGTGTATGTGTATGTGCAGGAAAGGACTGTCAAAGTTCTATGAAGGAAAGTCGGAATCATTCACATGTCTGTCTAGTGTAAAGAGCGGTGAAGATCTTGCCAAAAAGGGAAGAAGTAGCGGTTGTAATCTGAAGAGGAAAATGAAGGCATGTAAGAAGAGGTATGAAGGAGGAGGAGGCTGTTTGGATACTCAGAAAAGTTGCATTAACAATATAACAATGCCCACGCTACGTGAAAAGGGGGTTCAAGAGGCACTTCCTGCTCGTCCTTAACTTTGCATGTTAGAAGAGGATGTTCCTTTTTCAGTAGTAGTAATAGCCTTCCTCCCATACCTGTAGAGCTTGTGTTTTTTCCGGTCCGATGAAAATCCCGCTTCCATCCCGATATTTAATAGGATTAAAAATAATAGTTTCATTCCGAGACCGGATTGAAAACAGGAACAGAGACCTAAAAGGTTCCCTAGGAAAAAAATTAATAAATTTATTTTTTAATTATTATTGTTTAATTAATTTTATATTATTGTTAATTTGTTATTTTATTAGTGATATTTTAAAATTATAACTGTTTCGTGATTTATAAACTCAAATTTTATTATTATATTAACATACCTGTCTATAAGCACTTATGAATCTACATAGAAACAATTTTGAATATAAAGTAGGTGTAACCAATCTAATTTCAAAACGTCATATTTGTATATCAAAATGGGCAAAAACATAGCAAATTTTGATTGATAATCGATGTATGATTTACCATAGACTCAATTTACTTAAAAATAAAAATAAAAATAAAAATAAAAATAAAAATCCTTATATATAATAGGACGTTAATTTAGTAAAATATAAGATTAATATTGATAATATCATCTGGGAAATATAAAAACTATAATGTAAGAAATATATATTACTCTACTTATTACTACTTATTATCAATTGGTCGTAAGTCAAGAAGTTCAATTTTGAATATGCTGTTAGATTGTAACTTAACCATCATCACACGTGTGAAATCTATTGAAAATATCGTTACGAAAACGACATAGTTTCTACCGATTATAGTTAATTAAAACGACATAACTAAAAAGCCTATAAACGACATTTATTTTGTAGACACTAACCTAAGCCTAAGGCTAAGGAGTAAGGTCCTAAGGTCGGCCTAAAGAAGTAGTCTTTAAGTATAACATTATGATTATGTCTTGAGACAAAACAAAAAGCCTGGTCAAAAGTCTATAATAATTCACAATAATTCTGGAGGCACTACTCCATTTACTTATTATCAATGACAGCCCACCGAAAAAAAAGTCAAAAGGTGTTCACAAATTATTGATGCTTAAATGGGCTGGGCCTCCGCTTGAAAAGCCTATAAATGGGCTCATAGGCAGTATACAATAGGCCTGGTTTACTAGTCCACCACTTTCCCAATTATTATATATAAAAAAAAACCTTTATTTATTTATTTATAAATAATCTATTTCATGATCATCGTACCACGCGTTCGCCACGTGACATTAAAAATATTTCTCTATAAAAATCAATGAAATCATCAAGGTCGTCACTGTTAGGAGAATAAAATTCAAATTCACTGTCAAGATCCCGATTCAAATTTTAAAAAACAACTTTTTTTTTTTTCTTTTTTTTAATTTAATTTTGAAATTACATTTTCAAAGGAGCTATGATCCCACTGCCAACTGCTAACCCAGTTTGGCAGTTTACCATTATTATTTCATTTACTCTGTTTTTTTTTTTTGTTTTTTCACACTCTATATATATATATATATAACTATTTCTTCCCTTAAAAAATAAATAAATAAAAATAAAAATAAATAAATAAATAACCAAATATGTGATTTCAAATCCCAAAACTGTTGTCCCCCATCTTTCCATATTTAGTTACTACTCACTCTGTTTTAAAATTTCCATTTGATTTTCAAATTTTAGTATTTATTGCATCACCCGTTTGAAAAGACTACTGTTTTTGTTCAGTAAAATTTCTTGCGCACTTTAAGTGTTATTAAGATTGTATTAATTTGGAAATTGCAAAAGGTTTTCACTTTCTGGTGTTGAGTTTTTTTTACGCAAAATGGAAGCGATACAGAGGAATTGCCCCTGTTTTTAGGCAGGGGGAGGGGGTTCAAAAGGGGGGGGGGGTGTATTTATAGTATATGGTGTGGACTGGAAATCTAAAGTTTTCTTTTTAAAGGGTTTTTGTATTTTTTTCGCATTTTTGGGATACGAGACGTCAAGAACATGCTCAAAAGGGATTTTGAGAGCTGATAATTGATATAGTTCACGGGAAGGAATCCTGTCCTCTGTACACGTTGCTCCAGAAAAGTTTGTAAGATAAAAGAACAGGTGTGTACGGTGTACCTTTTTTTTTTTTTTTTCTTTCTTTTAACTCCTTAATTTCTCTATTCTCATAATATTTTTCATTTCTAATTGAAGAAGTTCATGTTTTTTTTTTCTTCTAATTTTGTAGTCAAACTCTGTTGCTCTGTGACTGTAATATGGCCATCTTTTTGTCTCTTAATGCAGTTTTTCACGAGGAGATGTCAGAATTTCATTAAAATATATGAATTTATATAATATATTACCATTCATTTTGTTTTTCATATATGTATATATATATATATATATATTCTTTAAGGTTTTTCTTTTAAGGATGCTTTTTATTTTCTCATACTCTGTCTTCTTCACTTCTCTGCCTGCAACTTGTCAAGTATTGCAAGCAAAATCTTGCAGAGTGTCTCTCTGAATAAACTCCACCTGGGTTTTACCTCCTTCTTCTTCTCGGTTTCAGTCGTGCAGAGGAAAATTCAAAAAGAAAAAAGTTTCGTACTTTCTCTGTTAAGTTCTAGAGAATGAAAGGTGTTTAGTTGGGTTTTTGTCTTTCCTCTCTCTCTCTCTCTCTCTCTCTCTCTTAAATTTCATTTTGGGTCTATTTATTTGTTTCAGAGAGAGAGGAATATAGATAGAGAATGGGCAGAGCTACAAGGTGGTTGAAGGGTTTGTTGGGGATGAAGAAAGAAAAGGACCAAACTGCAGGGAATTCAAATGCAGCGAGCGGGAATGAGAAAAAAGATAAGAAGAGGTGGAGTTTTGCAAAACCGGGAAAGGATTCTGATTCTAGCCAAGCAGCTCTGTTAACACCACCTAATATCTCTGTTTTAGATTCTGCTTGGCTCAGATCCTATAACTCCGAGTCGGAGAAAGAGCAAAACAAGCACGCAATTGCGGTGGCTGCCGCCACGGCCGCTGCCGCAGATGCTGCCGTGGCCGCTGCTCAGGCTGCTGTTGCTGTTGTGAGACTTACCAGCCAAGGAAGAAGAGTTGCCATGTTTAATGGTGGGAGAGAGATCGGAGCTGCCGTGAAAATTCAGACTTTTTTCAGGGGCTATTTGGTAAGAAAATTAAAATTATAAGCTCTCTTCTTTTTTGGGGTGATATATATAAATATGGTAATTTCAAACAATCTTTCTAAATATAAAAAAACAGTGATCAGAGAGCTCTCAATGAAACAGTACAACAGTTCCATTTCCTTTTTCCCTGGTCAAAATGAACAGTTCAGCTCCTCTCTTCTACTTTTTTTGACCTTTTTCTTGTTTTGATAAGGTATGAAATATTTGAATTTTGACCCCCAACATATTTAACATATATATATATACCCTTAATTTTTTTCAGGCTCGGAAGGCCCTTAGAGCACTAAAGGGACTAGTCAAAATACAAGCTCTGGTAAGAGGCTATCTTGTAAGAAAACGAGCTGCTGCAACTCTTCATTCAATGCAAGCCCTATTCCGAGCTCAAATGTCGATCCGAACACAACGGGCCCGCCGTTCTTTCAACAAAGAAAACAGAGTTTGTCCTGAAACCCGGCCCCGCAAATCCGTCCAAGTAATATTCCATCTTCACCCACTAATCAACATTTTAATCCATACCTCAAAATTCTTAGTCTCATTTTTCTATGCTTATTTTTCTTACATTCAGGAAAGATATGGAGAAACAAGAAGCGAGTTCAATAGCAAAAGGATCATCTCGCCATCTTATGAATTCGATGAAAACCCGAAAATTATTGGCATTGATACGTACAAACCGACAAGAACAAGATCCCGTAGATTCTTCACGGCATTGTCTGAATGTGGAGAAGATTCTCCTTACCGAGCAACCTCGTCTCCTTTACTGCCTTGTCCTAATGCTCGTACTTGTCTTCCTGTTTCTGAATGCCGGCACGTAAGAGATTTCGGGTGGTGTTTTATGGGCGAAGAGTGTAAGTACTCTACTTCTCAGAGCACACCTCGTTTCGGGAATTATGTCTGGAATTACAGTAATGAAGGAGTTAAGCCTGCTAGGAGTATTTGTGAAGATAGCTTTTACAGGCCTCATTCAAATTTTCCGAATTACATGTCGAATACTCAATCGTTTAAGGCGAAATTGAGGTCGTTAAGTGCTCCGAAACAGAGGCCTGAAGGTGGGTCTAAGAGAAGGCTTTCCCTGAATGAAGTGATGGCGGCGAGGAGTAGCATTAGTAGTGTGAGAATGCAGCGGTCGAGTTTTCGTGGGGGAGAAGAAGAAGATGAAGAAGAAGAGTTCGCGGTTTTTAGCGGTTGATTTTCACCGCTCTATGTTTGTTTGTTCTATAAAAGAAGAAAAGAAGAACAAAAAAAAACAGGGGAAATTAATTATTTTTCCTACTAATGTTTTTCAATTTGGATAGAATAGGAAGTGATGATGATGATGATGATGATGATTATGTAAATAACTTTTTAAGCTTTTTGATATGATATGGAGGAGTCTTTTGCTTCAAGTCTCTCAAGATTTCTTTACTTCAATGATTAGTGATTTGATTTGATTGGTTCCAACTTTTTTTTTTTTTATCTCCGTTCCTTTTGGGAATTGTGTAAAGCTTTTTTGTAGATTCCTTTTGCAGGCAAGCCTATTTTTCAAAAGTACATTTTTTTGTAGGGGACTATTTTTCAATTTTGGATATCTAAAAGGACCAAAATGAAACTAGTCTTTTGACAGGATTATTGTTTTGTTTGACTAAACAAGTCCACTAGTACTCTGTTTCATGAAAAATTAATCTTCATTTTAGAATTAATCATGACATCTTTTACCGTTATAAATCATGTTCAAAGTTCAAACAAATCCTTGTTTTTTGTAATTAATTTTTTTTTTTTTTTTTTTTGTCCCCTCCCACCTCCACAACCTTCAAGAATTCAAAATGCAACAATGCCAGTTATAAGTAGTAGTTTAAGTACGGGGCTCATATTACAAGAAGCTTAAACCATTACATTAAAAATAAAAATCAGAAAGATAAGAGAGGACTAAACAAAGATTAAAACAGCACTTTGCCACCCTAATTTAGCAGTACATTTCTTCCTTATGAGAAATGGTCCGGAAGGTGCGAGGCTAATGCTTTCGTCAATGAATCTCGTTTTCGATAAACTATAAATACAATAGACTAATCAAATAACGATCATTTTATTTATTTTTTATAGATCTGATCCGGTATATCACAAATCAATCAATTACATTAGTTAATATATACGATTGTGATTTATCGATACATAAGTATATCGAGTCTACTAAAAAAAAAATCTTTAATAGAATCCTATCAATATTTGATTTATTGATTAATAATGCTTAATAGTAGGCCCTAGAGTTTTGTAATTTGAAACTTTAGTTATTATATGAGAGAGAGGTGTGGGGGGGCATTGTAATAAGGTAAAATGTTATCATTTAAAACTCAACAGAAAGTGGATTGGATTTGGGTTTTTGGGAATAACAATCTTAAATAAAAGCAAGTAGAAAAAAAAAAAAAAAAAACACTCTTTTGACTACCTTGGAATAGAGACATGACCTTAATTATGTTTTATATTTGATTAGTGCTTCTTAATCAATGTGCTAAGAGTTACTACTAAGATAGGGCCTATGCTAATTATATAGTATTAGTATGGGGGATAATGTAATTATCTAAAAAGTATGTGATTAAAATAATTATTTAGCCCATTATCAAGCATGGATTAGTGACAAACATGTTGGCATGCTCTATCTACAAAACTTGTGGAAATAAATAGTATCATTTAATCAAGAGAAATTATATATTTATATCATTATATAATACGGTGTATATCATATTAATCATGTTTACGATTAAGATGAATCCGTGTCTAGTAGGTAAATGGAACATGGTCCCAATTTTGTTATTGGGCTTTGGCAAAAGTACATGTGGGTCTCACTTCATAGGTCCATTCCCCGAAAGTTATGAGGGGGAAGGAAATAATGATACAAGTTGGGGCCCAAGATTAGTAACCAACTTAGGCCGTCAGAACTAAGGCCTACATTGAGATAGCCCATGGCCCATTTAAAATACGGAAGAGAATATACTAGTGCACTCTCAACGGTCAAAAGTTTTTAAATTTGAACTCTGAGCAGTTTATTCATGAAAACCGAGCGCAGTCTCTAACGGTCATTTCTCACGTTCTTCCTCTTTTCATCGCAAAGAGAGGATTTTGTGTTTTCGCTCCAAAAAAAAAAAAAAAAACTGCAAATTGATTGCGAGATAAGAATAAAGCTTAGTAAAATGGAGGGTTTGAATAAGAACATCTCATCATCAATAAAGGTCCCAAAATCTGCAGGTAACTCTCCTCTGTCTTTCTATCTTTTACATTTTTACCTGTTTGGTCTCCGAGAAAACGTAGGAAAATGATTTCTTATTTTTCAATTTACTGAAAATTCTTCAGAATTGTAATTCCAAATCTTTCCTTATGTATTTTCCCCAATTATGTTTAGATTCTGAAGAAAATGATCAGAATTGTCAGAAAATAGACACCACTGAGCAGAAAAACCCAAGGAATTATGTGTCATCAAGAAAGAATATCTTAACTGAACGGAACGAAGCCGTAGAATCAGTTTCTTCCGAACCCCATATTCAAAAGATTCTTAATGCTGATCCGAAAAGATCTTCCGGAATCTCAAGTACTGAACATGATGAGTTCAATTGCTCCGAGGAAAACTCCTTGGTGGCCAACCTGTCTTCCAGGCCGTATGACCCATTAACGAATTACCTTTCACCAAGACCGAAATTTCTCCGGTACAAGCCCAATAGGGGTAGGGAGATCTTCCTTCGCCAAGAAAACAAATTTGTAGAAGGGAAAAATGAGTTATTAAGGAGTAGTAAGAGAGGCGAGGAAGCTGTTTCAGGTTCTGGTTTTTCCTCTATGGATGATTTAGGAAACAAAGAAGCAGAAAGTGAGGAGGAGACTGAAGAAGAAGTAGAAGAAGAAGATGATGAAAGTGAGGATGAGGGAAGAGGTTGGAACTTGAAAAGGGTGCTTAAATTTTTGGTTCTGGGTTTGGTTATGGTTTTTTCTACTTCATATATCTCTAATATGAACCCTCATGATAATAATACTAATAGTAAACCTTCACTTGATTTACTATTTAGAAAGGATGTTGAAGCTATTTTGGGGATTAAACACCCGAGTGGGTATGATTTTTGTGATCGTAAAGTAGAAACCGAAAGGAGTTTAGCGGAAGGAAAGATGGTTGATCTTGCTTCAGATGAAGAGGAAAGGGAAATTGTTTTAGATGAAAAAGAAGGGAAGGATGAAGATGGAAATTGGGAAGCACTAGAATACACTAAAGAGGAAGGAAGTAATGGTTTAGAGAATGTAGAAGTAGCAGCAAAAGGTGAAGCAGATTGTGAAGGGGAAGAAGGGCTACAAGATGAAGATTTTCTCCATCAAGCAGAAGTTAACATGGATGAGACTTTTTATGAAGAAGAAGATGAAAATTCCATAGACATGGGGACAGAAACTCTTATAAAGGAAGATGATGTTTTTGGTACAAGAGAGGATGATTCTAAGGAGGAAGCCTCGTCGTCTAAAGTTGTCGCTGGAATGTCAATACTCGTCGTGACGATCCTCGCATATGGGGCCACAAAATTCCATATGAAAACAAGGAGTACTCTCAGAAATGAGACCGTTCCGATTCTAAAACCGTGTGCGGGGTCAATAGAGAAAGTGAACAAGAGCATAATGGACTATTCCTCTCCGGTTGAAGAGGCGGACTACACTGACTATTCTACCCCAAAACCTCTAACTTTATCCGTCTATTCAATGGAGGAAGAGGAGATGCCTTTCAAGAATAGCCGGTCCCCAACTGTAGAATTGCTCGGCGAGTTTGTAATCGGAGGCGGGGCCAGTATGAAGAGTAAAGAAAACAACAACAGTAACTCAGTCTTCAATAAAGCTTTGCCAGAAGAATTCTCTATCTCCTCTTCATATGGAAGCTTCTCTGTTGACAACAAGACGGTTAAGAGACTTGAGGTCAGTATCTTTTGTAAATTCATTCACTTTTTCTTTTATTTTTTACAGATTGTGTATTATATGATCTTGAATAGGGTGGAAGAGATGAAGGAGAAGTGATGGAGAAGAGGATGATAAGTACAGCTACTCCCGTGAGAAGATCAACTCGAATCAGAAATCGGACTGTTATGTCTCCACCGTAAAGATATGAACTGAATTTTTTTCTTAAACCAAACCAAACCAAACCAAACCAAACCAAACCACTTGGGACACAGCTTTCTCTGTTGTCTTCTTTCTCATGATTAATTGTTAATTTTGTATTTTGTACTCTAATCAATAATTAACTATTCCATCTGCTCACTAATGCTTATCTTCCAAATATATTTATTTCCGCACGTGTTATAGATTATAGAAAAAGGATATTGTGATATGAGAGAAGAGAAAGTATCCGATATAATTTGAATTGATATAATTTGGTTAATTTATGTTTAAAATTTTATTATACGAGAAAATAATTAATTTATAATATTTATTTTTATTAAATTAAATATGTTAATCTAATATTCAAAAAAGGGTAATTTTTTTTATAGATTTATTATATATTATAAGTAAATTTATTGAGATTTTATCATTATTGGAGATCTCTCATTTTTTTTCATTTCCGAGTAGTGGATATCCTTAGATAGGGGGTGGCCTTTCTTCTCGGTGGAGTACCGGTACCGGTCCCGTTTAGGCCATAAACTAAAAAAATGATACCGGAATAGATATCGTTATATATACATATAGATAAAATTAAATATATAAACTAAACGACTTAGTGAAAACAGTTCCGGTGAAAGATGCCTGAAGAGGAAAAGTGATCAAGATGGAACTGACGTGAGGCAAGGTATTCCACTTAAACGACTTTCTGTGAGCTCTCAAAGGCAGGATTCAGTTTCTCCCAACATCATCAGTCACAGTCCAATCAGTGCCTCTCCTGAGCAAATGGAATCTAATGTAGTGGGAGTTGAAGCTGCTTGTAAGAAGAACGATTCAAATGTATCAAATATTGGGGCTGAATCTTCCAGGGAAGATCAAAAACTGGTTGAGGGTGATAATCATTTCGAGAGTGATGTTCTTGAAACAGATAATGAAAAGGTACCTTGTGCAGTGGATACTGAGAATGGGTGTATTTCGAATTCCAGTGTGGTGACAGCCATTAAATAGTGAGGGTAGTTCTTATAAGGATGTTGGGTTTGAATTAGCTGCTGGTAGCAATGAGGGAATTTTGGGGAGCATTGAAGGAAGTGATCAACCTGGTACCCTTCTTGGTGATAGATGTGAGGCTGATTTCAATTTGCAGTTGCAAAATCGGTGTTTCATTGGGGAAGGGATTTCAAAAGTGACTAGAGGTTTTGATTTAAGTTTTCTTCACCGTTTTTTGGTTCTGCTATTTTTCATTCTATTTCTGGCCTGTTTCCGTAACATTTTTGTTTGCTGCTATGAATATCAATTTTCCTCTTAACAATATACTAACTTGTTGGATACTTGATAAATCCCTAGTCTCAACCTTCATTCTATCCCTAGCACATGGGACAAATCGAATCCCATGCATTGAAGAATAGAATATGAATATGAATATGAAGAAGAATATGTAAGATTCGGTCTAAAGATGTTCACGGCAATGTCGTATTTAACTAGTTACCACCAACTAAACCTATCATTATCATAATGTTCGAGAAATAAGAGGAAGAAACGCACTAAAAAAGATGGTTTTTTCTTTGAATATAAAAATGGATGGAAGTGTAACATTTCAGAGCAAATGAGGGTAGGATATAGGAAAAAGTAAAAGCTTTGACAAACATGTTCATTACATATTGACTTTTGGCGAGGGATCTTCCCATTAAAAAAATTAATATATATATTATATACTTAGCTTCTGCAAACCAACGCCATATTTAAGGTGTTGTTGGTCCAAATTGGAATGAATCGAAAATTGAATTTTAACAAACTTTGCCTCTGTCAAACTCATGCCCACTACCTACTTGATGAGTAGCAGAAGGCAGAAGCAATATTATTGTCAATTGGAACACAAAAAAATCATACACACAATGATAACATGAATACTACAGGCACTCTTTTTTTTTTTTTTTTCTCATCTTTCTGTGATGGACCCATTTGCTCATATTCCCCATTTTGTTCATCATGTTATGACATTTTAGCATCATTGCCGTTATCACCTCCTTCCTCTGCCTCGGCCTCTGCCCCGGCCTCTCTTCTCGGTCCAAACCATTCCGTTAGAGCATATAGATGGAGCCCAAATGTTGGATCAATCGAGTTAACTTGTATCATTTCAGTCTTTGAAATTGCCATGTTGTGATTTACGGCAGAAAAGCACTCAGTGGCATTTCAGTCATTTTACCTCGCCCCCACCCGAGTCCTAACCACTTGAGGTACTAAGAAATAGAGTTTTGCAAAGCGGGAGAAGAAGGGGAAAAGAAAAACGAGAGAGAGGCCCAAATAGAAGAGATAAGAGACAGTATGAGAAACAGAGAAGAATAGTTATAAAAATGGCTGCTCTGGTTTCTATCTTCCAATTGCTGTGCATTTTGAGGCAGAAAAGCTGTCAAATTCGGCAAGAGATTTGGTGGGTCGTTTGGGTAGTTGTTGTTCTTAGTATGTCTGTGCTTTTCTACGGTATGTAAAAAGTATGGGATGCGAAGTATGGATACAGAGGCAAACAGGGAAAAGCCAGGCAATGAAGTTTGTTTTTTTAGCAATCCAAGAAGAAAGCAAGAAGGAGAAGAAGAATAAGAAGAGGAAGAACGCGTGAATATATATTACACATATGGAAGCTTGGAGCTTAAGGATGGGCTTAACATGAAGATAGGCAAGATTAAGTTTTTAAGAGAAGCTAGGTAGTGTGAAATCGTAGCCATGTCAAACCCATCTTCAATCTTCTTTTTTGTTGTGACAAAGATTTGATAATACTAGGACATATCTCTTGGGTTTGTGGATTATTTTTGGTCTAGAACCGACACAAAGTTCGGCAGGAACTAAGAGTAATAAGTTTTGTTATAAGTTGATAATGATGTTCTGTTTAGTGAGTATGCATAATATATTAAGAGTGTTGTCATCTGAATTGTGGTTGATCTTGTTTGTTTGAAAAACATAGCAAGAATCAATGTGGAAGCAAGAAAAGTTAGATCCCATAAGACAATATCCATACTTGTTTATATGTTAGATATATCCTACCTTGTTGCTTCCTTGACTTAGGTTTCAATCCAGCACCGAGACAAATTGAACTTCGATTCGCTCTGAACCGGGTCCGAATCAATCAATACATGTAAGGCGTGGATTGATCAAATACTCGATCCAAACTTTTATAAATTACTCATTTATGAAATGACATAAATACTGGTCATGAAATTTATCTCAAGCTTTCATTTATGTTCTTTTGTTATCAAATTGGAGAGGATCAGATCCTTAATGAAGAGAGAGAGAGAGAGAAGAAAGCTATGTTTCTAGATCTCTCCCCAACCACAGAAGTGGAGAGTCTTTGGATCTAAACATTAGCTTTGTTGTTCGTTTTCAGGCCACCTCACAAATGGTGCCACGTTAGCCAGCTCTCAATGAAAACGACCCCTTGAAAGCCTTCCCCAAGATATAATTCTAACAATCACAGCATAAAGGTGATCAAATTCCACTCTCTTTTCATCCAAACAATGGGCACCCTTTTTTCTCCTCACTCTGTTTTCATCCAAACAATGGGTGGCACCCTTTTCCCTCCTCCCTCACTCTGTTTTCAACTATTTTCCTTCTTGAGTTCCCAGCCGCTTGAAATACAACAATATCTAAAGTAGAAACAGATCGATATCATTCTATAAAGCTAAACAAATACACCTTAATAATTCCTCCGCAAAACTTAACACTTGCTGTTTGACTTCTTCCTTTTCCATTCTAGATATTAGCGAAAGAAGAAGAAGTCTAAAATTCAGAATTAAGGACAAAATAAACATCGATAAATCTCCATATGAATTATATTACTTTTGAGTCTTTGAGTCTTCTTCCCTCGCGTGGTGGGGTAATAGACGATATAATAATCATATCGAGTTCTTCATAACAACTCCGTTTTTTTTCAAATCATCGCTGAAACAAACGGTATCCTCCTGTTTTGCTTAGTGATCCTCCTCACTGCAAAATCAACAAAAACCCACCAAATAATTAGTTTATTTGAAATGGGATTCTTCTACATGTATGAAAATTGCTTATAGTCAATCGGCCTTACGGCTCAAGGAAGACAACTCGGATGTCTTCAAAACATGAAGCCTCTTCACGGTGGCAACAAACATGCTGTGCATAATAATAAAAGTAATTAACAATACAGAGTAATAATAAGAAGACGAAGACTTCAGCAAATTGAGAGTTTTTCATGTTATTCTTACATCCATGGAACATCTCCTGCGAGCATCCGATCCCCTTCATTATCCTCGTAAACAAGAGTATATTCTCCGCTTCCATCTAATAAATCCGTAATAGGTTTCATTTCCTCTTTCTTGTCCTCACTTTGAGCTGAATGAAAGTAAACAAAACACAGAACCAATTCAGACAACTAAATGAAAGTTAAAGTTACGTTAAAAAAAGTACTAACTATTGCAATGATAAAAGTATGAATTTTGACCTGTAAGCAGGTCTCTAAACAGAACATCAACAGCAGATGAGAGCTTTTCATAGCTGTTATAAGCATACAGATCGACTTTTCGTCCAATTGGAACTCCGTACATATTGATCTTTACGAATCGGCCCTTGTTTTGAATCTCGGCTTGTTTAAGATTACTTGGAGGAGAAGAAGTTTTGTTTGGGGCTACATTTTGAGAATCTGGAGATGGTTTTATGGCGCTACTACTGCTTGCAAGATTCTTCCTAAATGACCGAACTGGAGGCCATCCCACAACTGGAGCTGGTGCATTTCTGCTTCATAACAGGATTATAATTAAAATATTAATTAATTCCATACAGACATTAAGCTTAAACCAGAGATGTTTAATTTTATATTAAAGGGAGAGAGGCAAGGACCTTTAAAGACAGTCGAAAATGAAGCAATTTTGTGTATATGGCACAAAATATTAATATAAATCGTAATAAAAAAATGGAGCGAGCGAGAAGGGGGAAAAGGTAAGGTACCTTTTCTGAGAAGTGTTAGGCACAGCTGGATTCGCAGAAGAAGGTGAAAATGGTTGCTTTTCTGAACTAGGCTGAAACTCTACGTCTTTTTTACTATTACAACAGGGCTGTGACACTTCCTTTGTCACTGCATGAAAAGGCCTGGAAAGATTTGGGCTGATAGAAGGGAAATAGCCAGGAGAGAGAAGAGAAGAGAATGATGAAGAAGAAGGGTCTGTTTCTCTTGCTCTGCTGCTGTTGTTGGTTTTGGCTGTATCTTTAGCATGAGTCCAGTTTTGGCCTGGAAGAGCAAGGCTGAGCTCTAGCTTTTGATCCTCCAAGGAAGAACTTTCATGGCTGCGTCTGCTCACAACCCACTCTTTGTTTCTAGGAATCAAATCCAGAAGCTGAGGAATGTCTTCCTCTTTCCTTGAACATTCCTCCACCACCATGACACAGGAAAATTATTCTCACAGAAAAGAGATGAATAATTTTGTTCAACCACCTTCCTGTAATATGCAAAAAACAGAGTAAATAAGCATGAACTTACAGCAATAATAAGAGAACAATAAAACATGTAAACATAAGAAAGCTGGTGGGGAAAAAAATAAAACAACCTGAGGAAAAAGCAGGTGTGTGATTTCAAAGGGATGAAGAAACCAGAAAGAACAATATATTGTGAAGATATGAATAGGGGGGGAGGGATATGTTAATGATGGTAGGTTCTTCTGATTCCCTCTCTCTCTCTCCCCCCTCTTTTAGGCTTTTAGGACTGAAGAAGGGAGGAGGGGAGGGAGAAATAGACGAAAATGATAATGATGAGACAGGGAGAGATTCCCCTTGCTTCCCAGAACACAAAATTAGTAAGAGCAATGATGAGTGCGTTTGACACGCAACCAGAAACAGAGCACAAGAACAAAGCAGGGGCAGCCTAGCCTATAAATTAAGCCTATATAATATAGCCCCCCTGTTTTTTTTTTCTTTTTTTAAAGCAGAGTGAAAAGAAAGATGTTAATTTGTAGGTTGTTTGTGTTGAATGCAAAAGAGCAAAGCGTGCTGATGCTGACCTCTTCCCCCCAAGAATATATGCTCTGCTTCCCCTCTCTCCCCCCCTTTTCTCACATATTTTACTTACTTTTTGTCTTGTGATTAGTGTCTTTATATTAAACCCTTGTCATGTTTATCTTAAGTAGTGGATAATCAATAAGTTGATTATGATTAACCTGATTAGTGATTTAGATTTAGTGTCTGTCTTACTTTTGGATGTTATGGGAAATGACATGCTCTGTAAATTTCTTCATCTCTGTAAAAGTAATAATAAAGACAGAGGGTGACGATTTGATGTTTGCTATCCCAAATTTGCAGGAAATATGCTCCGAAAAAAAAAAAAAAAAAATGCAGATCCGATGATCTTTGTCTGCTCTCTCAGTCTCTCAGTCTCTTCCTTCTTTGTAGCTGTCAAACTATAATATCTCTGTCTTCTCGAGCCCTCTTTCTCTCTCTCTCTTTCTGACATATCCTTACCAGAGTTTTGGAGCTGGGCCGCTCTGCCTGCTTTCTTAATGAATGCCAATATCATGAGGCCCAGAGCTCAATACTCATCTCATATCGCTTTGGGCCTGTCGATGTTTCTTTTCAAATGAAAAATGATGGGCCCCACTCCATGTTGTTTGCTCGTAAGTCGTAATCGCTGGACCAGATGACACGTGTTTGTTTACTTTGACTAGAGAAAAAACATAAAATAAAATAATAAAAAATTGTTAAAATAAATTTGGCACCAACAAAAATAAGACAAGGTCATTCGGCTCTCATATCCATGTCTTGATCAAATGTCCAAATTATAAATAATTATTAAATAAAAAATAAAACATTAAAATAACTATATATATTTAATTAAATAAAGCATGTGGGCCCACTCACGTCACTGTCTCGATCGTGTGGTGGGTGGGGCCACGGCAGAGGGGTTGCGCCGTGACCAACCCGTGAACTCCTTCTCTCCCCGAATCTTTCCTTTTTGGCCTCCGGCCATCCAACATGTTCCACCTTTCCTCGCCCAGTCAGCATGCATTCTTGCCTACGACTTAAATCCCCTCTTTTTATTTATTTATTTATTTATTTATAATAATTTATAATAATTATTAAAAGTATTCAGACTCCCTCTTATTTTTGTGATAAGATCCACGTCACCTCTTACGTGTCAGTAAAAAAACACAATTATTAGTGATACTAGCGGTTTAATTAACCTGCTTAGAGAAACAAAACAAAAAAAAAAGCAAACTAGCTTTACGTTAATTAATTGTATTTATTGATTAGAGGCCGTTGATTAGGATAATGGACAATGATAAGATGATTATCGTTATATTAGAGACTTTTCGTTTTATTGTTAAACCCACTACTTTCCGGATTGTTCTATCTATAGTAGTTATGCACGGCTGGATTGTTCGTCAAATTGATTTAAATAATGCTTTCCTTCATTGTACTTTGGATG
This sequence comes from Coriaria nepalensis, assembly GCA_027186245.1. Taxonomy (NCBI): domain Eukaryota; kingdom Viridiplantae; phylum Streptophyta; class Magnoliopsida; order Cucurbitales; family Coriariaceae; genus Coriaria; species Coriaria nepalensis. The sequence continues at coordinate 8,336,072 of CP114500.1, read as the reverse complement.
AGGAAGTTTACATGTCACAACCCCCGGACTTTATTGATGAGGCTTTTCCCGGTCATGTTTATCGTCTCAAGAAAGCAATCTACGGTCTTAAGCAAGCCCCCCATGCTTGGTTTCACCGTCTCACTAGTTACCTTCTTGATCTTAGTTTTCTGGGCTCGCGCTCGGATTATTTACTGTTTGTTCGCAAGGTTGGTAATTCCATTTGCTATGTTTTGATTTATGTCGACGATATTCTCATAACCGAATTTGATGCCTATGAATCTAGGCAGAGGAATGTCTGGTTTAATAGCATGGTGCTTGTTTATACCGTGCGGGAATCTAGATGGTAGGAATGATCCTGTAAAGGCGTTAACTTTTGGAGATGGTGAACTCTTGCCAGGTGATACAATCTACGACTGCCTGAAGATTTATGAGGAGGAATCTGTGGCCATTCTCCTTGGCAGCAAGGGGGACGTTCTTTTAGCTGATAATTGGGCTGTTCTTCATGGCCTTAGGTCGTTTCGCCGTCCTCGTCGCGTTCTGGTTTGACTTTGCAAGTAATCCCAAAACCCAATATTTGGGTTCTGTTGTTAAGCTGTCTCTATTCGTAGAGTATCTGGGCCTTGGGCTTATACATTATCACTTCCGGCAGTTGAAAATGGGCCATCAACTTCTCTTAAACCCAATCACAAGTGAAGAAGGCCCATTGTTTTGTCTATCACTAGAAAACAATTAGAGAGAAAAAGAAATAGTAGATTAAAAAGACTTAAATATCTTTAAAAAGGAAAAAACAAACGCTGTCCAATGGGCCCAGCAACAAGCTCATCAATCAACCCATCGAAGCTTAAACTTAATTTCTAAACCGCATTTCTCTGAAGTAAAACCAAAAATGCTCAATGCTCAATGGAGGGACAGGATCCAAGGATGTGGGGCCTTGGGCAGTAACAACTGATGACTTGGATATGATTGTTTGGTTACTTAAATAACAACTTTTGTTTTTTATGAATACGATAACTTTAAAGTTGTCTTCAGACACGTTGTCATAATATTTCCAGCTAAATCCATGCAGTCCAATGGGTCCCACTGGATTACCTGCTAAGCTTTTGTAGGTACATTGACATTGAAATTGATTAGGTGACATAATCATTTTTATTTAATTTAATTACATCTCCTTATTCCAAAATTCCAAAACTATGTTACCTTTTTTTGGGGTCAAATAATTAATATATTTTATTTATATATATAAAATAAAAAAAAAGCTAATATAATATTAATTAACCTTTACGCAGATCATAATGCATGTTACATAATAGATTCCAGATATAAAATAATTTTCATATAAAATTATAAAAATGTTATTTTACAGTTGTCTCCACGTGTGGCCCATTGGGCCTACCCAGTCAACTGCCCCATATAACGAAAATATTATTATTATTTTGTTAAATAAGAAAAGGAGATAAAGTTTTGCACTATAGACTATAGAGTAGAGTAGTGCACAAGTGGCAGACAAATGTACGTAACTACTTAACTGAAAAGTGATCTGTCTCTACGTCCTGTCCTATACTACAACAGTACAACTACTTAACTCTTTTTTTACCCAGCCGTCTGATTTTTACAACCGACTATTATCAGTTTATCACAGTATCGCCACCGTCCGTTGAGGTTTCTGTTAGGTCAGGGTCAGCGTTTAAGCCGTCAACGATTGATTATCGTTTTCTTAACTCCTATTTATTGAGATATTGGCGCTGGCGGGGGATTTCTTTTGTGGGACCCAGAACCCCACTGTCGTTTTCTTTGCCAGCTCTTCGCTACCCCGTGAACTGACTTTCCCGAATTGCCCCTCCCCCTTCACTCTCGTCCTTAAACATCCCTTTCAGTTTGAAGAATGTGAATTATGTGAACCAACTTCCAGAAAATTATCGCAAATAAATCGAAAAATGCTGTCTGTTTTACTTATCACTGTCCTCATTCCTTTCTTGTACGTATGAACCTCCCCTTTTTCTTTCCCCTTCCTTTCTTCTTCTTCTTCACATCAATTTCTGCTGATTTGAGCTGAAATTCAGTATTCGAAGCAATGGATCTTCCACCGCGATTTCTCCTCTACTTACTTCTACTTCTCCTCTTCCAATTTCACCTTCTCTGTTCGTCTTCCCCGACGCCGATGAACTGTACGGACACCACTCGCGTATGCACTTCATTCTTAGCCTTCAAGCCACAGCCGAACCAGACTCTATCCGTGATCCAGAGCATGTTCGACGTTTTAGCCGGCGACGTCACCGTCGACGGCGGCGGAGGTGGCGTCGGCCGAGGGGACTATATCTTCATCAAGAAGAACTGTTCGTGTGCGGCGGGGTATAAGAAGTACATTACGAACACGACGCTAACCGTCAAATCAAACGAGGGTTACGTGGACGAGTTGGTTATGGTGGCTTATGAAGGGCTTGCTTTGATGCTTAATACGACGAGGAAGGCGCAGATTGGGGCTGTGATCTCCTTGAGAATGTTCTGCGGCTGTTCGGATGGGCTTTGGAATTACTTGATGAGCTATGTGATGAAGGATGGCGATAGTATTCAGTCCCTTTCCAGTCGGTTTGGGGTTAGTATGGATAGTATTGAATCTGTGAATGGAATACAGAATCCTGATAATGTCACTGTCGGTTCTCTCTATTACATTCCTCTCAATTCAGGTTACAACATCAGACTGTTACGTAATTAACTCTATTCTCAGTTATTTTTTATCAGTGCTTTGGTTGTAAATTGAGTTTCTGTTCTTCCTTGTAGTTCCCGGTGAGCCTTATCCTGTGGAGACTGATATTCGACCTTCTTCTTCCCCAAGTATGGCTCCACCTGCCGACAGTTTCTCAGGTAAGGGAATTATAGAGATTTTGATCAATGTGAAAAATTTTTGCATGCTTTTTTTAGCTGTTTCACATTGCCTACAATGCAATTTATTTGCAGCAACTGCAGAGAAGCGTAAGGGTCATGGTCCGTATGTATGGATTGTTGGAAGTTTAGGTGTTGTTCTTGTTCTTGTTTTGTTGGGGGTAGTTGTTTTCTGTTTCTCAAAGTCATCGAACTGCTGTTGGGGATCTAGAAGAACTCGTGTGAAAGATCCTAGTGACAAGGATTCACATAAGTTTCAAGTTCTTCGAAACCCAAGCTTCTTCTGTGCTTCTGGAAGGTACATCTGCTGCCGATCTGGAGATCATAAACAAACAAATGGGGAACCAAGCAATAACCAAGTTGCAATTCCAAAAGGTCTTAATTTCTAACTTCCTTTTCTGACACTAATTTATGTGTAGTTCCATCAGTTTTTGTACGCAGAAATGATGCATGAAAGCAATACTCTTTACATGTATTACAATAAGTTCTTATATATATGAGGAAATTCTTGCAGGTTTAGAGAGCGTTGTGTTTGATGTCGAAAAACCTGTGGTTTTTACATTCGAAGAAATCTTTTCCTCAACCGACGGTTTCTCTGATTCGTATCTTCTTGGCCATGGAACTTATGGCTCAGTGTATTATGCCTCCCTTCGTGACCAGGTTTGCAGCTGTTGATATGCCTCTGTTTCAATTACTGTAAGGACTATATTCAGTAAATTTCTGTGTCATGCTATAAATGATGGAGATTTTCTACTGATGTATAGGAAGTGGCAATTAAGAGAATGACTGCTTTGAAAACTAAAGAGTTTATGGCGGAAATGAAAGTACTCTGCAGGGTTCATCATGCAAATCTGGTAATTGTCTAAACAGGTTAATTCCTTCTGGTCTTGAGGCTTGGTGCTTTCCACATTTCAAAACATGACTTCTGTTTGAAATTGCTTTTGTCAAGGTAGAATTGATTGGATACGCTACCAGCGAGGGTGAACTCTTCCTTATTTATGAATACGCCCAAAAGGGTTCTCTTGGAAGTCATTTACATGATCCTCAGAACAAGGGTAAGATAATTTTTTTCTTTTTGACATTTAAAAAAAAAATATATATATACATATATATATATATGTTATGTCTATAGAATCAATGTTGTGTGTTCCTGCTTTTGAATGGTTGACTTGCTTGTAGGTTATACATCACTTTCTTGGATCATGCGGGTCCAGATTGCTCTTGATGCTGCTAGAGGTCTTGAATACATTCACGAGCACACTAAGACCCATTACGTGCATCGAGATATCAAGACAAGCAATATATTACTAGATAGTACTTTTCGAGCTAAGGTTTTGACAACCAAACCTCATTGAACTCATCCGTTTTCTCCTTTTTAATGCTAAAACGTCTGAGAAACTCAGCCTTCTTTTTTCTCTGTAATTAGATTTCTGATTTTGGGTTGGCAAAACTCGTTGGAAAAACAAGTGAGGGGGAAGCTTCCGTGACCAAAGTTGTGGGGACATTTGGTTATTTGGCTCCTGAGTAAGCAATTTATATTTCAGAAGTAGATTTTGGTCCTTGACAATATTATCAACTAATTGCTTTAGTCTATGTCCTTGCAGATATTTGAGTGATGGTCACGCCACAGCCAAAAGTGACGTGTATGCCTTTGGTATTGTTCTATTCGAGCTTATATCTGGAAGGGAGGCCATTATTCGAACTGAAGGTTTGACCATGAAAAATATTGAAAGACGGGCTCTCGCCTCCGTTGTAAGTTGTACTGCGTGATTTTGCTATTACATTCATGAAATGACATTCCAAACAGATTTCTCTAAAAGTAACTGCTAGTTACATTCCAAATAACTGCTAGTTATTTAATCTATATTTCAAATGTTGAAATTTATGAATTGCAGATGCTGACTGCTCTTAGGAATGCACCCGACTCGATGACTATGTCAAGCCTGAAAGATCACATCGACCCAAATATGTTGGATTTGTATCCTCATGATTGTCTGTTCAAGGTAATTTTTAACCATTCATTCTACGTTCACACGGGTTAAAGTGGTCTTTTTACTTACCAGGTATCATAGTTCCAAACTGCATTAATATCTCCTTTCTGTCTCCTCTTCTCCTTTGTATAGATGGCTATTCTTGCAAAGCAATGCGTAGAGGAGGACCCCATTCTCCGGCCCGACATGAAGCAGGTTGTGATATCCCTGTCTCAAATATTGTTGTCTTCTGTTGAGTGGGAAGCAACTCTTGCCGGTAACAGCCAAGTTTTCAGTGGTCTCGTCCAAGGAAGATAGGTACAAAAATAACAGATCCCACTTCATCGGCACCTTCATTTTCATTACTCTCCAAAGTTTACGTGTTTTGTATAGTAATAGGATCGGAAAATTCATTAATTGGTCAATTTGGTAGAGCATCTATAATTTTCTGTCAATTATTCTTACAGTCCCCATTTTCTGTTGATACGTGTACATTTTTTGTCAGGATGCAGTTGAAAGATTTTGTACCTCTTTATTACGAAATGGGTCAATTTTATTTTTACAGAGAGATTATTGTAACATTCATGTAATAATACAGACATCATTAACAACATACATTACTATGATGGAAGTCTCATAACACAATTCTCACCTGTATTAATATTTCATAAGAGAAACCTGGATCCACCATGGAAGAGCTGTGAAGCTCTTGTGTTACTTGCAGAGTGAAACCAGAATACGACGAGGAGGGCGAAACAACTTACGGCCATGAAGAACAGCCCAATTATCAACTAAAAGAACATCCCCTTTCTGCCAAGGAATGGCCACAGATTCCTCTTCATGAATCTTTAGGCAGTCATAGATGATATCACCTGGCAAGGGTTCTCCATCTCCAAAAGTGACCGCCTTTACAGGATCATTGTTATCATCTTCCCATGCGGTATAAACAGCCACCATGTTATTAAACCAGACATTCCTCTCCCTAGTTTTGTCATACTTGATACCTGGTATAGGTCCTATTGTTGTCTTCACTCCCTCATCCAGCCATTCCAACTTCATTCCCAACCGGTTAGCCCTGTCAAGCATGATTTTGTTTTCATTAGCTACTAAGTACTAACGCTATCTGATTATATATCAAACTGCAGTTTCAGTTTGTTACCTTTGCTCAGCCACGGTTTTGTCTTCAGTTGAGAAGGCAGATTTCCAGCTGGCCCCAATTGGACTTGAAGTATCATAAACTTCACCCAGCACCCTCGTGTAGATTAATCCATGTTCCTCTAACCTCTTCACGAAATCTGGGAACTTGTCTTTCATCCTGTCATGCACTCTATGGCTAAGTACAAGAGGAGTTTCTCCCTCACTCCCTGGCTCCACTTCACAGAAGAAGAACAGCTTGGATGGAAAATCCGGCACCTGTTTTATTTATTCCAGATCTTCAATTGCAGACAACGTCTTTTCGAAAAAAAGAAAAAGAAAATGTATAAATTACGTACGTGAGACATTTCATGATGGAAAGGAATTTTCTGGTCAGGGGGGGACTCGTTGGAGGTGAGAACGCGGCCGATGACTCGAGTCCGAGACCCAGCACCGCCTACATAGTCTCGCTCGTCGAAGCCGAAGGCTTCTACGACGTTGTTGAAGTCGGAAGCTGTATTTACCGGAAATCCCCTGAATAGTAGTGCTCCGGACTTGTGGAGCAGTGAGTCGATGAAGGATCTTTTGGTCTTTATGGCCTGGATGAAGGAAGGAAGAGTGGAGGGAATACTTGGGGTTGGAGATAGCACTGATGGGAAGTTAGTTCCATCGAACAGCTTCTGGTTCTGCACTTGTATTTCCATGAAGTCCTCTCCTGCCATGGCGGTTTCTTACTTTCTGAAAACTCTCTCTCGGCGTCTCTCTCTGTTGGTGCAGTCGTTCAACGTGCTTTATATATAGAAACTAGTGGGTTGACATTTTTAGCATTCCAAGATACTCTTTAATTTAAAACGTGGTGATATATATATATATATTGTCTGATGTCTATTTTTCTGCACCTGCTACATTTATATATATTTTTCTTATCTAATTGGCACACGTGCTGAAAATACTTACGTATAATAATTGGACTCTTGGACAATGATTGCTATTCAACTCTTACCATCACCATCACCATCACCATCACCATCACCATCACATCAGTTCTAATAATAATAAAAAATAAATAAAATAAAAAAGTTATATTCTTATATGCGGATTCGAATTCGTTTTTCAAGTGTTTATATGAGTTATAACAATCATATCATATCATGTAGGAATCTATATCCAATATCTTATTATTCGCTTAATAAAATTATCATTTTATCATTTTATCACAGACTATTATTATAATTACTGATTACTCGTTTGGCATTCATATATTACAACAGACATCGTCTATGCCATACATAACTATATGACATGGCTTTATTTATGTATTAGACACGATTCCATTTCTCTCTGCTAATTGGCTAAGAGATCCTGGACCCAACCAATCATTTGCAGAGCGAAACTAGTACGCGGCGGGGAGGGCGGAAGTATCGACGGGAATGAAGAGCAGCCAAATTATCAATCCATAGTATATCACCTTTCTTCCAAGGAATAGCCACAGATTCCTCCTCCAGAATCCTCAAGCATTCGTCGATGATGTCAGCCTGAAACGGCTCGCCGTTTCCAAAAGTGACCGACTTTGCCGGATCGTTACGAGCATCTTCCCATGCAGTGTAGATAGCCGCCACGTTGTTAAACCAGATTTTCCTCCGCCTGGTTTTGTCGTACTTTATAGCCGGTATGGGCCCTATTATTCTCTTCACTCCTCCTTCCACCCATTCCAGCTTCATTCCCAACTCGTTGGCCCTAAACGCAGATAGATCCATGTAAGAATCTCGTAAGAAAAATATGAAAACATCATCTAATTATCGTATTTAAAGTGAATGCATGCAGTTTGGTTTTACCTTTGTTCAGCCACTTTCTGGTCTTCAGTCGAGAAAGCAGACTTCCAACTGCGACCAACTGGATTAGAAGGATCATCAACTTCCCCTAACACTCTGGTGTAGATATATCCATGCTCCTCTAACCTCTTCACAAAATCTGGGAACTTCTCCTTCATTCTGTCATGCACAACGTGGCTAAGAGCAAGCGGAGTTTCCCCCCCACTAGCCGGCTCCACTTCACAAAAGAAGAACAACTTCGATGGAAAGTCCGGCACCTGTTTATTTCTACAGTTCTTAAATAACGATATTTTTGTCGACATAGTTTGGAAAAAGTAAAGAACAAAAAAAAAAAAAAAAAAGAGATTATTACCAGACACATTTCGTGGTGGAAGGGAATTTTCTGGTCAGGTGGGGCCTCGTTGGCCGTCAAAACACGACCGACGACTTTGTTCCGAGAACCAGCGCCACCGACGTAGGAAAACTCGCCCAGGCCGAAGGCTTGTACGGCATCGTTGAAGTCGGAGGCTGTATTTACAGGAAAGCCCCTGAAGAGAATTACTCCGGAGTTGTGGAGCAAAGAGTCTAAGAAGGGCTTTTGTGTCTTAATGGCTTGAATGAAGGAAGGAAGAGTGAGCTGGACATTTGGGTTTGGAGACACTACGGCCGGGAACTGAATCCCGCCGACTAATTTCTGGTTCTGGACTTGTACGTTTATGAAAGTCTCTGTTGCCAATGCCATATGCGCCATTCTCTCTCCTACTCTCTCTCTATCACTCTCCCTCACTCCTCTTCCTGCAGATTCATTGGTTTGCCGAGGAATGCGGTCTGGTATTTATAATGGGTTATTTCACTTTTGTTTAGGGCAGTTCGGCCTTCCTCTCCCTGAGCAAATAAGTGAGGTAATTATTTAAGATTTTTTAAAACTCTCAAATTATTAAAATATATAAATATATTTATTAAAAATAATAAGTATAATATTTTATTATATATATATATATTTTTTATAAAACATAAAATTTAAATAATCTTAAATAATATATATATATATAATAATAATAATTAATTTTTATATTTATAATTTAATATTCAAAATTTTAAAATATATAAATATTTAATTAAAATATTTAATTTATTAATAATATTTAAAAAAATTTCATATTTTTAATAATAAAAAATAAATTTAATTTTTTATTATTATAAATATTAATAATTTTTTTAATTCACTACTTATTAATCAAATCAAGTCTTAAATTTTATTTTTACTCAAACTAGCTCCGGCGAGTTTTTGTAATCATTTCACTATCAAAATGAAATATTTTAGTCCCCTTCAATTAATTTTTTTGTCAAAAATGATGAGATCTAACACTATTATCGAAACCGCATGGTAGCTGCCATGGAGATCTAACTCTATCGTAGATTTAGGGTTGGAAGCTATAGATAAATCTTGAGCTCCCTAGCTTCATATCTAATGAGGAAGAATTATATTTAATTAAATTTCTCATAAATAATTATATCGATCATATTTATTATTAAGAGTTTGATTGATTTAATTTGAATATCTTTTAAATTTTTAATCGATTTTTCCACAAAAAAAAAATAAAATAAAAAGTTAATAAGAGATAAAAATGGAGAAATAAATAAAAAAAAAAGTTACAGGCATGTAGATAACAGGTACGTTCTGGGTTTCTGAGGTAACAAGAAGAGAGGCCTCATCCTAAATAACAAAGATTGAAAAACATTGTGGATAAATATTGAAGACCATGACTTTTTTCATTCTTTTATTATCTCGAAACCTCTGCGACTGTCTTGTTGCAAAGGATAAGGATTAAAGAAGACACTTGGCATCCAACAACTGGCCTCTCCTTATTATGTATGAATGGGGACCGATTCTACTAATTATGTATCATTCTTCTATACAAAATATAAGGTTATAAATGGAGTCTGATCCGATTACTACGCTTGCATTATATTCTTTTCTGTTGGTTACGAGAGGGACCGATTCGACCAATTGTGTATTATTTTTCTTCAAAAAAAAAAATGTATTATTGGTTAGAGGAAGGGAAAGATCGAAACTTAATTGATTATAAGAAGAACTGATCGAACTGATTAATTATATCACCAAAAATATCCGGTTAATTATTAGAGGGGGCCGATTCGATCAATTTTGATATTAGAAGGTGAGTCATTAATTTAATATGAAATATTTTTATTTATTTATTTATTTTTCTTTAAAAAAATATAATAAATATTGATATTTACTTTCAAACATTCATCATCATCCATCACAATTCATATGGTATAACTCTATGGATTCTTTTGTAATTTTTTTTATTTTAAATTTAGCACAACTTTAATTAATAATTTAATAAGCTACTATTTTAGATTTTAATGAAAAATATCTAATCCAATGAATAAATTTTATTTTATTTTATTTATTTTTTAAATATAGTTATATGTATATGGATATAAACCACTTCAAAGAAAATTTAAAATTACATTTCTCTCCCTCTATGTGATTTTGATGTTTCTGTCATCTGTCATTTCTTTCTCTTCTTTGATCCTCTCTCCTCTTTGTTTTCTCCCCACATTTTAGAAGCTACCATCATTGAGTACCCACAAATAAATCTTATCTATCACCTCTCAAAGTAATAAGAGAGCTGAGACCAGTCTGTCTGGAAGAATTACTATTTCATCACACTATTATTACGAGCTAACATTTTCAGTACCAAGGTAAAACTTTCGGCGATTCGTGTCGAAAATCATTGTCATTTTATACCTCATAAATCATAAGGGACTTCCTGCAATTTGATCTTTTTGGGTCTTCATATCAATCTGGTTATTCATTGTGCTTCAGGATGATCACCTTGTTTATGAAGTCTATGAAGCAATCCACTGTGAAAAGGATCCTTGCAGCTTAATAATCATATCTTATTATTATCAAAATTTAGGTTTTCATATAATAATTACAGACACCATCTACACTATAACAATGACCACAATGCAAGAGTCTTATTATGCGATTCTCTCTAGTTACTAACAAGATATCCTGGAATCCATCATGCTTACTTGCAAAGAGAAGCAAGTATACGTCGAGGCGGCTTAAACGATCTACGGGCATGAAGAACAGCCCAATTATCAATCAACAGAACATCACCTTTCTGCCAAGGAATGGCCACAGATTCCTCCTCAAGAATCTTCAAGCAGTCATAGATGATTTCAGCTGGCAATGGTTTTCCGTCTCCATATGTAACCGCCTTTACCGGATCATTCCTAGCATCTTCCCACCCTGTATAAGCAGCCACCATGCTATTAAACCATATCTTCCTCTGCCTAGTCTTGTCATACTTTATAGCCGGAATTGGACCCATTATCGACTTCGCCCCATCATCTAACCATTCCAACTTCATTCCCAACTTGGCAGCCCTGTCATAGAATCACATCAAATATCAAATTTTACTTTAGATTGAGGTGAAATTACAAGAAGTTCCAACCTTTCTTCAGCAACACTCTTATCCTGAGTCAAGAATGTAGATTTCCAGCCGCGTCCGATCGGAGAAGAAGGATCATCACCTTCGCCTAGCACTCTTGTGTAGATTAATCCATGCTCCTCTAATTTCTCCACGAATTCTGGATATTTCTCTTTCATTTTCTCATATACAATGTGGCTAAGAACAATAGGAGTTTCCCCTTCACTCCCTGGCTCTACTTCGCAAAAAAAGAACAGCTTCGATGGAAATTCTGGCACCTGTTTCTCACAAAATCTTATTCACTACTCAACAAAATCCAGCATTTTCGAGAAGAAAAGAAGAAGAAGTTGAGATTACCTGCGCCATTTCGTGGTGAAAGGGAATCTTCTGGTCAGGTGGGGATTCATTGGCGGTAAAAACGCGACCGACGACGTTGGTCCGGGGAGCGGCGCCACCGACGTAGGGCAGCTCGTCGAAGCCGAAGGATTCGACGACGTCATTGAAGTCGGAAGATGTATTTACCGGGAAGCCCCTGAAGAGTACTGCTCCGGACTTGTGGAGTAGAGAGTCGAGGAAAGGTTTTTTGGTCTTAATGGATTGGGTAAAGGAAGGAAGAGTGAGGGGAAAATTTTGGGCTGGAGATAGTACTGATGGGAACTGGATTCCGTCGAATAGCTTCTGGTTCGGGATTTGAATTTCCATGAAATCCTCTGCTGCCATGGAGGATGCTCAGATTCTGCGAAAGTGCGAATTCTCCTTTTCCTACTCTCTCTCTCTCTCTCTCTGTAATTCTGTTATTACAGTCTTGGAGATGGAAAGGCGGTTAGTGACCCGCGCCGTTGTGGGCTTTGGGAGGTTTCACCCGGACAGTGGCTGAGTCCAGGTTCGACGTGGTCCGGGCCTGTGGTGAGTAACTTAAGGCCCAATTGATTCTTGCGTTCAGAGGGCGCAGGTAGTGACACAGTAGTCTTCATCTACTTCTTCGCTCGTCAGTTCTAGAATCTAAACCCCTAAAACCCTTCCTACTCATCTCCAGAACCTGAAAAATCTTGCATCAGAACAATGGGGGAAGCGAATCAACTAACTCGGTACATAGAGTCGTTCGTTGATACGTCTCGCTCTTCATCTCAGCAGGTGAGCTTTCCCCGCCTTTCTACCCATGCGCACAACTCTTTTATTTATTTATTCATGAAAACGAAGAAAATATGAAAATTATCCAGAATGTGGAAAGATGAAGGAGAATAAATCGTTTTTTTTTAATAGACCATTTCAAGGAGTTCCATTTGGAGGAACAATTTGATGATATATGTTTATATACTATAGGCAGAAAGCCTGGAAGCAATTGCTACTCTTGTGAAGAAAGACATCTTAACCATTGAGACCCTGGTATGTGCTTACATTTCCTTTTCTATATTCCTCTTCTCTAATCCTCCCTCATGCGGCAAATAAATTTTCATTTACTTGTTCAGTTTTACTATATTGGTTTGTGTTCCTCACCTGTTGTTTTGTATAACTCAGATCAAAGAGATGGGAATGTACTTGACCACCACTGATAACATCATCCGCGGCAGAGGTACTTATAAATTATCTTAGCATCCATTGATTCAGAGGTAGACAAACTATAGGAAGTCTTAACCTCTCAAAGTTATTTTAGAAGGTCAATGTCCGTCTGCTACAAAATGAGATTAAATTTCGGTTTTTATTTATTTATTTAATCATCTGATTAAGATATTTCTTTGAACTCTAGGTTTACTCCTCCTGGGAGAGGTGCTTATGCGTCTTGCATCAAAGCCACTGGACAGTGCTACAATTCATAGCTTGATAGGGTTCTTCACGGAGAGACTGGTGGGTTGGAATTTTGTTTTGCAATACCCCTTAACTGAAGTCACAGTTATATATGAATTATACTTTCATGGCTCAGGTGCTCATGCTTCTGGTTATGACTTCCAGCTTTCCCTATTATTTATTTTTCATCTTCTTTTTTTACAATTAACTACTTGGAAGTAGGGCTAAAATTAAATAATTGGAAAAAGATTTCCAATCTATTTTAACAATCCATTGAACAAGCTTTCTTCATTGTCTTTGCCATCTCCGAGTTATTATATATACAGAGATGGGGGGTGAAGAAATAAGGGCTTATCGGCATCTATTGGTTGAATTCATCTGGAATTTTTGGGTCTTTTCACACGGTTATTATTTCTTAATGTACTATATTCTAGTCTAGAAATAAATAGATGACATTATACTCATATCAGGCAGATTGGAAAGCTTTTCGTGGAGCACTAATTGGTTGTTTAGGTATGGTGAAGAGGAATTGTAATGCTGGTATACTTGCTTCTGATGATGCGAAGGCTGTCGCCCATTCCTATATTCAGAACCTACAAGTTCAATCCTTAGGACAGTATGACCGGAAGGTTAGTCTTTCTGCAACTTATGTCAAAACCAACAATTAAACTAGTAAGGAATTTCATTTTGGACACCTGCCAACAAGTGCGGGGAAATTTTATCAGTCTTTACTCGAAATATTTTACCCTTTTGAGTTTTTGAATATTCTGTGGAAATATTGTGGCAGCTCTGTTTTGAACTTCTGGAGTGCCTGTTGGAATCCTATCCTGATGAGGTTGCTTCACTGGTATAAACATGAGTCTTGCATTTTATTTTATTTTTCATTTTTTTTCCTTGAAGAATTGGTCATTTGCTATGATTTGTGTCTCATTTAATCAGCTTATGCATTGCTTTTTAGGGTGATGATCTTGTCTATGGGGTCTGTGAAGCCATTGATGGTGAAAAGGATCCTCATTGCTTAGTGATAACGTTTCACATTGTTGAGATTGTGGCAAAACTATTCCCAGATCCATCTGGAACAGTTGCTAGTTATGCGGGGGAACTCTTTGAGATTTTGGGCTGCTACTTTCCTATCCATTTTACTCATGTAAGCTTAGTGCATTCTATTATGTTTTCTAGTTGCTTTAGTTTTTTTCTCTACATTTCAGTTATTTTCATTTTTCCCTCCAAATAAACTTTTCAGTAAGATGAATACATTGGTTTTTAAAACCTTTCCTAAAGAATTCATTTTTAAATCTTCTCCGAATTCTTCCCTTGAAAGGGACAGGTCACACAAAGGCCTTTTTTACCTTCTTAAAAACTTAATAATCCGCATGTTACCAATACATAATTTTGAAATGACGTGGAAAATGAAATTTTATTGAAGGAATGGGCTAATTGGTGATATTGTCAAATCTACAGAAGTCAAAGGCAGGGCAATCATTAAACTCATTCATGCTTCAAAAGCCTCAGAATTGAATAGTTCTTTATTTTAGCCTCTCTTTAGTCTTATTGAGCTCTTAGGTGTCGTTTATTTGTACATCCTTCAGGCAAAAGATGAGGACGTGGAAATTAAAAGGGACGACCTTTCGAGATCTCTAATGGTATTTGACTATTCTCATTCAAACATTGGTTAGTCTCTATGGTGTAATTAATATGGTGCAGCCATTGAACATATTTCATTTAGTTTCTGTTGGTGTTTATACCTGGTTAATAATTATTATCATTGTGTGATTTCACATGCTTAGTATTTGACCCTGCTACATGTTATATGTATTTGTGTAGCTAGCTTTCTCAGCCACGCCACTATTTGAACCATTTGCCATTCCATTGCTTCTTGAAAAACTTTCCTCTTCGCTTCTGTCAGCAAAGGTTGGTTCCTATCATATTGGATTCTTGATTGGGTTATATAGCTTTCTTAACTACTAGTCTACTGCTGTAGAATTTTCGATTGTTCGTGTCTTTTTGAAAACCAGCTTAGAATGCTCTCAGGTTGATTCTTTGAAGTATCTCAGTGACTGTAGCTTGAAGTATGGAGCAGAGAGAATGGAAAAGCATTCTGGAGCTATTTGGTCTTCTATAAAGGATGCAATGTATACTTCAGTAGAAGAGCCTGTTTTGTCCTTTGGTTCAGAATCCCTAAATGGACTTGGACTTGGTTTTTGTGAAAATGAAATTGCAACAGAAGCTCTGGAATTGCTGCAAAAGGTGCTCATGCAGAATAATGATCAGTTTTTGAGTTTAATTATTGGCGATGAAGATGTGTGTGGGGTTTTCAATACTATCAATAACTATTCATTTTACAATGATATTCCATCAAAAAGCAAGCAGAAATTGCATTCAGTTGGTCGTATCATTCATGTGTCAGCCAGGACTTCCATTGCTTTCTGCAACAGAGTTTTCCAAAGTTTCTTCCCTGGTTTGTTGGACCATATGGGGCTTTCTGTAAGAAATTCATCAGGGAATCAATCTTCAGACAAATTAACCCCCTCAGGAAGGCTAAAGTTTGGTGCTCTTTATCTCTGTGTCGAACTCCTTGCAGCCTGCAAAGATTTGCTTGCAGGTTCGGAAGAATTTGCCTTAGAATATATCTCTACCAATGAGACATGTTTATGCATGCTTCAGACCTTTTCATCTTCATTAGTTGAGTCCTTTTGTTCTTCATTCATAACAAGTAGTAACAGAGAAACACATGAAGCAGAAACATATTTTGGAGGTGAGCAGTTCTCTTGCAATGATGTTGATAACTTCTATTTTCGTTTCTGATCAATTTTGAATTTTGTTCATTACTTAGTATATGGAGATTCTGTCTCATGTGATATTTGATTGTTTGTACGCAGTAAAGGGCTTGCAAGTACTTGCTACATTCCCGGGAGATTATTCACCTATATCAAAGGCCATATTTGAGAATATTTTGTTGGTTTTGATGTCAATTATAATATCCAATTTTAAAAATACGTTGTTATGGAAGCTGGCTTTGAGGGCACTAGTACACATTGGCTCATCTGTTCAAAGATATCCTGGATCTGAGAAAGCACTAAGCTATATGGAAATTGTCGTAGAAAAGATTGTCTCATTGGTGTCTCTTCAGGAATCGACCATGCCTCTAACACTTAAATTGGAAGCTGTCTCTGAGGTTGGAACAAGCGGGCGGAGTTACATGTTCAAGATTGTGCTTGGATTGGAAGAGGCAATTTTTTCACATCTATCTGAGGTCTATGTATGTTCATCTACTATCTATCATCTATCTTCGATGTTCATCTACTATCTATCCTCTATCTTCGATGTTCATCTACTATCTATCATCTATCTTCTATGCTGAGAAGCTCCTTTTGATATTAAAGACGTAGCTCAGAAAATAAATTGTTTCTTATCATATTTCTATCTTCTAGTCTGGAAAATGTAGCTTTAAGTGCAGGTCTTTTCTGGATCTAATGATATATTACTATGCATTCTTTTTGCTTAGATCCAGGAAAATTCAAGGGCAGCTGAATCTGTGGTCCTGCTTTTAGAGTGCTACTCTACCAAGGTCATTCCATGGTACATAGCTCCATCATGAATATTTCTACCTGATTTTCAGAGACGTAGTGGTCCCTCTCGGAAGAGAAAATGAAACAAACATTTCTGATAACTCATCTCCTATTTGGAATGGTAACAGGATCCATGAAACTGGTGATTCTGAGGAAGTTCTACTGCGGTTTACCATTAATATATGGAACCAAATTGAAAAATGCATGGTTTTTAGTTCTCTGGTCAAGGAAAAAGTGAGTATAGCTTCTATTTTCTTTTGCTGTACTACGTGACACTTGACATATCATTCCTTTTAAGGATGTAATTTGATTTTATTTTTTCTTAAAAAAAAGTATTTTATTTCACACTGTCTGGTTTAGTTCGTCGCCAATTAATCGAGGAATGAGTGTTTTACTGAAGGATTAGACTTTTCCCCCTTAATATAGGTGCTTTTAGATGCAACCATGAGAGCAATAAAGCTCGCTGTAATGAATAGTTCCCTGGAAAATCAGACCACAATAATGCAAAAGGCCCACTGTGTACTATCAACAAGTATGGATTTTCCGTGGAAGGGATTTTCATCAGACACCAGACCTGTCCAGATGGAAGTATTAGACCTATCTCACGGGAAAGAAAATTCTTCCGATAAGGATGATTGGATTCTTTCATTATTTTCATCGGTAACGATGGCTGTCCGCCCACAAACTTATATTCCACATGTGAGACTGTTGTTGCAGTTTTTTATGATATCGTTCCTCAGGGGCTCTGTGCCTGCAGCTCAGGCATTGGGTTCTGTTATCAACAAATTGAGTCTAAAGCCAGGTAACATAGACGTTTCAAGTGATTGTACCTTAGAGGAAGCGATGGATGTTGTTTTCAAGACAAAGTTTAGGCATATCCAAGATAATGGCACTATAAGTCATAGTGAGTTTGGTCTCACTGAATTATGTTTTTCTGTTGTCGATAATAGTTTGCTTCAAGTTAATGCAATTGTTGGACTAGCATGGATTGGAAAAGGTTTGCTTCTGCGGGGTCATGAAAAAGTTAAAGACATAACAATGGTTTTATTGGAATGCTTATTGTCAGATGGCAGTAAGGTCGCCTTGCAACCAAACCAGGGTTTATTAGAGAGAACCAACAAGACTGAGTTTCATTCTTTGGTGATTAAAAGTGCTGCAGATGCATTTCATATTCTCATGAGCGATTCTGAAGCTTGTCTGAACTGTGAATTTCATGCTAGTCTGCGGCCACTTCATAAGCAGCGCTTTTTCTCTACCATGATGCCTATTCTACAGTCTTTAGTTAGAAAAACTGATTCTTCATTATCTAGGTACACTTATTCCTCGCTCTTTCCTTTTAGAATAAGCAAGTATTTATAAAATTTTTTTGGTGAAGAAAAGATTGCTATTTTTCCATGTTTGCCCCTGTTCCACACCCTGAATAGGACCTGTTTGGGGCATTACTTGATCATGACTTTAGACCCGATATAGACTTATTTGTGACATTCTTTATGGGACATATTCTGAAACCTGCTTCATAAATGTCAGATGTATGCTATATCGGGCGTTTGCACATATTATATCTGATACTCCGCAAGTTGTTGTATTGGGCGAAGCAAAAAAGGTGAGTCTTCAAAACAAGAAATAAAACCGAAGTGAAATTTCCTGTTATAAAATATTTATGCCATCTCTCATATTGAGGAAACTAATATCTGAAAGTATCACCGGATTTGCAGCTCCTACCTATGCTACTGGATGTCTTCTCCATGTTAAGGGATGTTCAGGATAAAGATATATTGTACAGTCTTCTGCTCGTGTTATCGGGAATATTGATGGACAAGAATGGTAAGAATACCCCTCCTGTTTGTATGCCTGTGATAAGTTTCAACTGCTCTGAGTGTCTCAGCTTGTGCAATACAGGACAGGAAACTGTCACAGAGAATGCACATATTGTCATCAATTGCCTTACTGAGCTTGTTGCCTACCCTCATATGATGGTAATATTTCATTTTCATTAATGGTCCCGTTACTTGGAATATCCATCTTGTTATAATGACTCATAATCTCGTCCAGCTTGTTAGAGAGACAGCAATTCAGTGCCTTATTGCCGTGTCTGCACTTCCCCATGCAAGTATATTTCCCATGAGATCACAGGTTCGTTAAACTGTAAGCCTAGAAATTGCAGTTTCTCATTGTTTACGTGTTGCTGCATCTGTTTAGAATTTCTCATTGATTGAACATGTGAGATTTTGCTACACATTTTAAGGTACTGCATTGTTTGTCGAAAGCTCTTGATGACCGGAAGAGGGCTGTCCGTAGGGAGGCTGTAAAGTGTCGCCGAGCATGGTAAGTGCCTTAAATGTTTTAACCAAGGGAGTTTTTTTTTTTTTGTAGCCCTTAGGGTTTTCTTTTCCTGTGGTAACTATCACCTTTCATGGATAATGTGTTTACCAATTAACAGGGCCTGAATTTGGATCAAGAAGTCTTCATTTCTAAAGGAGTTCCAGGCGAATGAGATATCACATCTTCCTAAGTTTAAATATTATTAGTCTCTTTCACGTCTTGTTCCTTAAATTTGAGGGTTTTTAAATATATTTTCTTGAAAAATAGAAATGTGTAAATATTGAATCTGGTTTTTTCGCAAATGCTTTACAAGAAGAGGAGATACAAAAGGGGAAAGGACAGAGAGCAGGGTGAGAATCATAGGGATGTGAGTAAAAAGACAGAAACTAGGATATAAATATGCATTTTATTGGTGGGTATATATTATGCTCATAAGTGTCGTGAAATCGTTACGATATAGCTGCAATTTTCACATCTAACAACTTCTTTAGAAATTAAAAGAGAAATTATATATTTAAATACGTGAGGTGGGATGACAACTTCAACGAAGAGTTGGTGTACCTTCGATAAAAAAAAAAAAAAAAAGGCAAACATAAATCTAACAACTTGATTAGATATGAATTGAGCTTCTTACATGCTATTTATTGTATTTCTTGACAATACCATGCCCTACTAAGTGAACTGTTTTATACATGTTGTCGTACTAGATAAGACTTGAACTCAAAAAGCTAATATAAGTATCTACCTTCTAAAGGTTAGGACCATAGGTTATAAGATGTCTAGAGAAAATATGAACATAAAGTTTAGAGCTAACCCAATTCTAGGGGTACTGGGTAGAGAGCAAGAGTTAGCAATTAAATTACAATCATGCATTTCAAAAATCTTTGACATGACTATTTGGTACTCTAACCACTAAGAATCTGTTTCGGAGTTCATAGGGCTTATTAGTACTAGTACTATATCCTAGGATAAGCAAAAATATTATCAATAGCATTCACAAATTAGAGTTTTGTATGGAAACCTCCACCAACTAAGAAAAAAAACTTGGCTGCCAGATTCATGATTTCCATCTCGAACATCAGTGAACTGAATTCAATCTCATAGAATATAACTAAAACTTAGAGACAAATCCAGCCTCTTGTATCAATTATTGACCATTTCCAATTTACAGCTAACTCGCTTTCTCTTTCCAGATAAATTATCATACTATCTAAATTCTTCCTCACAACAGTCCCTTCTGATACCATTTTCTATACAGTTTCTTAGCTTAAACATGAAAATCTCTGGAGATTTCCTTTCTTTTTTTTTCCCCTACATTTTTTGCTGTAGAATAGCAAGCTTGCGCAAATAACACAAAACTTCACCGATCATCACTAACATTACAAAAATCTTGACCGAACCTAACTCCACTAAAGAATCTTACATGAATACGCACAGTCATACTTCTTAAATTAAACATATATACTATGCCACAAAATCGACCCAACAAGTTCCTAATCATACCACAGAACTTCAAATTCAGATGAAAGCCAATATTGAAGAGGCTGTCCTGACCGGAGGATAATCGGAGATAGAAAGGCGAAACGATTCTCAACGAAGAGGTTGATGATGACCTATCCTTGATGATCTAAAACCCTAGGGTTCTTTCTTTTCTTTCGCCCTGATTTTAGTATCAGCACACATCATCGTGCAAACAAGACGATCGCAGATTGGAAAGTTCCCGCTGAAACTTTTCTTCCTCACCCACTGGCGCCAATTACTCCGTTGGGCTATATATACATACGGGCTCAGAACAATCATGTAAAGCCCTGATCCTGGACCGACTCACGCGGCCCAATTATTTGGGCTCAAAGGTCAGAATGATTAAAAGGTCCAATTTAAGGCTAGCTCGGGTGAACAAAACATTAACTGTTTTATAAGATATTATATGCTAGTAATTAGTTTTCCATTAATTAATACTAATTTTTTTCATTAGCAAAACTTCCTTAGGATTTCATTACGTGAACTATATAGGAATCAAAAAAGGATATGTAATAATAATACATCCTAATAATAAGCAGCCCATTTATATGATTGGGGAATACATACATATATATATATACATATATATATATACTACATAAAAGCATACTTAAGAAATATAAAAATGACATTATTGCCACGTCAGTCAGCTTCTTCTACCTCTTCATGTCCTCGCATTTCATCACTTGGGCCGACATGCTGTCTCAGTGGGCCCAGCTTGTCTTACTTGCTGATTAGGCAAAGCAAAATCAGTAAGCTAAAAAACAAAATGGGAGAAATTTTGTTTTGGCATTATTTTTATCTATCTTAATTAAATATATTAAATATATTAAATATATTAAATATTATTTTTATAATTTATATAATTAAAATATATCGATCCAGTATATTCCAAATCTCAAACTGTAAACTATTACCTGAAAATAAGTTTCAAGTCTTTTCTTGAGTGTTGCATATTCTTTCTTGAGTTGTTGGAATGTCCTCAAGCATCTGGTTATCGTCACATTAATGCATCAAATTAAATTATTTTCTAATAATAATAATAAATAGGATATTTTTTTGGTAACAAGGATTATTTCTCAGATGCATGCATACAAACAAATCGACAAAGCTTTTATGATTACGATGGTTTATACGTATAAGATGAAAATGGTGATAAGTAGAGATGAGATATGACAAAATTTTGTTTATACCCTTCCCTACTTCCAGCTTTACAATATTCTCTGAACTGCGTGCACTCAGCTTTCACCTTTTTAGCTCCAATACTGTACCCATTCATTCATCACAATCAGATTCCTTGTCTCTAATTGCACCCAACATTGTTAAGACTTGTTCTTACCTTGAGCTACTTCCTTTGAACTGATGCATGTAGTCGTTTAGCTTGTTATAATCAAGAGGGCTCTTCTGCCTGCATATTTTAGTTAAGTATAGCAAGAACAATAAGGAATGAAGAGGATGATGATCGAGTAGACAACTACGTACAGTGCCTGCTCGATGTTAAGAAGCAGTCTAGATGAATCCCTGTAGTACAATGTGACAACTTCCTCCACGAAGTTAGCGTTAGCATCATCTTGCAGCTCTTCTAACTGGACAAACTGTTCATCAAGGAATCCCTACAGAAAATCCATGCAAGCCCAGAAAAATCTACTTCACTAAGAACGTGTAGGTTAGTCTATATAAAGATAGTGGGAATTAGTGTTACCTGATCGAAGAGGGATTGTCTCATGGTAGCGAGCTGCCTAGAAAGCTGGTTTATCTCCATTTTCAAAGAAGATAGTGAGAGAGACAGAGAAATTAGTGAGGAGGGACAGTAGGTTGAAATTAGGTAGGTAGTGAGGTGATGTAGAATTATGGGTGCAGGGGGAAGAATATATATAATGGGATGGGAAAAGAGAGTACTGTAAGGGAGAAGTTAGCTATGGAAAGGAAGCATGCCAGATCAGCAATGTATGTGGACCAGACCAGTTGCTCCAAATGATCAGACATGATGATGATGATGATGATATTGATGATCAGTTAACTAACGGGGGAGATTTTGAGCATCTAAAGATACTGCTCAGAATACCACCGTACCATATCAACTTATTTTCAATTTATATTGGTGTATTTATTATTCATGAAGCATAAAATAAGTATATGTTATAATGTCTTTATTCATATGTTTAGTACTTATTTATTTTTTATTTGTTGTTTTTGTTTAGGAAATTTATGACCTATAAATGCACGTATATTCCTAAATTAAATATAAATAAAAATAAAAATAAAAATAAAAATAAAAATAAAAATAAGAATAAGAGATTCACGTATAATAAACTAAACAAAGGCTCTAATATTCCTACTCTTAAGTCAACTCCGTAACACGTAGCTAGTATGTATGTACATATATGACTTACTCTAGAGAAAGTGACAATTTAATATCATCCCCCTCAAAACAAATCACTTCATTAAAACAAAGCATTACTTCTAAATGATATAAATATGAGATAAATAAATAAATAAACTAATTTGATATTTAATATTTTAAATATTTTTTTATTTTTTTTTTTGAACACGAAATAAAATATCTAAATGTTCGAATATTTGTTAAAAACAATCAAATGTCAACTGTCTAATAATAGAAACAAAAGATTCAATTTTAGATACGTGCCAGCTAGCTAGAACAATACCTCTATCTCTTAGATGTAAGAAGAAGCTGATGAATAGGGATTGATTGATTGATTGTTTCTTCCTTTATTCCCTCTGCCACGTCCCAACTGATCAGAAGGAGAAAGGAGATCGAATTGTACTGTCCCAATCTGATATACCTTTGTCATAAAGCTATACATGTTAATGTTACTGTGGGGGCAATTATTGGGTGGTTTGCATGGAAAAGGGATCAGAATGAATATATGTAAAATATAATACACTGGGGATTATGTATTATATATTCTGCTCATCCCCTCACTAAGAATCTCTTGCTTCTAACACATTATTGATTGAAAGTAGCATCCTGGCCCCACTTCACATTATTGAAACATCTATCTTACATATATAATTTATGTACATGTCTGTATCGGCACTTTTCCATAAGCACAATAATATATGTTGTCTGTTGCATAAAATCATGATTCGAACGATAAGTTTGTAATGTACGTGGAGGACCACCAGTGATACGTTCGGAACTGCAGTTTAGATTCGTTATTCTGTGGTTATTAACCTTCGTTTGATTAAACATAACAATATTCGATTGATAACGTTTAAATTGATCAGTGTCAGTTTCATTAAACTTCAGTTTACAAATTACTACTGTTCTTCAAAGTTCAAACCCCAATGTCCGTGGAATTACGGATCATCATTTTATCTATATCCGACCAGTTTTTTTTTTAAGTATACCATTTATATACACTTCAAAAATATAAATAAAAGCAAGGTTGCGCGCTTGCACTGAGAAATACTAGATCCTGCCGCCGATGTTTCACCCTCCGCTCTCTGCCCGATGCCACCACCATTCTCTCCGCTCTCCATTCTCTGCTCTCTGCCCTCGCCCGTAGGACGCAAACCCTAGGAGGATAAAGAGATCCTCGTAAAGTGTATCCGACCTACACGCAGATCCGGCGTCACCCTCGCCCTCCACCCTCTGCCCGACGCCGTCGCTCACTATCGGCCACCTTTCTTCTCTCTCGCCTGCAGCAGCCTCCACCCACTTTTAAGCCTCGAGCCGTGCTTGATATTGAGGCGGTGGAGTTGAATCCGATCAGCCTGAGGAATAGAGTCCGGTTTGAGAAGGTGCTTGATCTTGTCGCTATAGACGTCGAGAGCGAGAGCTTGTGCGGAGTTTTTGACCCAATGAAATCACCGACACCAATCATGCAAATCATCAACAGCCTTCTTCTTCCTTTTTCTCCACTTTTTCAACGGATACTCGATTATTCGATCCGATCCTATACGGATTGGATCGGACGGATATCCGTGTGCAATGGGTCGAATCGGATAGCATCCGACCCATTGCACATGCCTAAGTGGAACACAAAAACCTACTCTTATCGCTGTGAACAGATTTAGCCCTTAGTTCTCAAATATATTCGATTGAACCAGCACGAACATGTTTGATGCGTAGGAGATATATATACTTTATTTATTTACGTTACCAGTTTACATCTCACGATTCATGATGATCACCTCAACGGCTACACGGACCAGTCATCTCTGCACAACTTTTCCAAATAACTGTTGGACTTGTCGTCATTCTAATTACTGTAGTTACCGACGTGTCGCTGAGCATCACAGACATTGAGCACACTGGTACCTAAGTCGACATGCCGATTCCCCACATCCGTATGTTTTTGTGTCTGTAGGGCGGAATCAGAAGCTAAACTCAGTCGGGGTAAAATTTTAACTCATAAAGATTTTAACGACACTTCAGTTAAAGTAATAAAATGTCGCGGTTATTTTTTTATAAAAAAAAAGTTTAGAAATACTTCATATTTAGAAATAATTTATCTCATAAAAAGTATATATCTCGTTATTTGATTATTCTGTAAACGTGCTTAATAAAGTGGAAACAATTAGCAACATAATATTTTCTAAAGGTGTTAGACTGATTCTTATCAAACATGTCCTACATAGTCTTCCTATGCACATTCCTTACCTGTATAAAACCTCATGTCTCTATCTTTGATACGCTTAAGAAAATTCTCAGTAACTTCTTTTGGGGATCCACTGATGGGGTTAGAAAGCCTTATTGGTGTAGTTGGGATAGGTTGTGTTTGCCTATGATGGAGGGAGGTCTAGGTCTTAGGAAGTTAGAGGATATTAATTATTCTTGGGTCGAATTTTAGGACAAAAAGGTCTCTTATATCTTTCTTTTTTAAGGAAAAATGTAGTAGGAAGATTTTGAAGCCAATATTTGAGGGTTATGGTTCGAATCTTTGGAATATAATTAAATCTATTTGGTCAATTACCAATGATAATATTCTCTGGTTAGTGGGTAATGGCTCAAACATCATCGTGCGGCAGGATACGTGGCTTAGGTCTGGTAGAATACCTCTACATTGGACTGTTAGGTGAATGGAATTGGCTTCTTTTGCAATTTTTTCGTTCTCAGGATCAATCACAGGAAATCTCTACGATTTACACTTCAGATCAAGAGGATACTCCAACTCGGAATGTTGATCATAGCGCAGTTTTTTACCTTGGGTTCTGCATGGGATGTCATTAGAACTAAGGCTTCAAATTCTTTGGTTTTTACTGCTGCTTGAAATAAAAGTTTACCTATTAAAATTTATATTTTTGCCTGAAAGTTACTTAAATCTATTCTACCTGTTCACAATAATGTTAGGAAGAAAGGAATCCAAATTGTCTCTATTTACCCTTTATGTTACTCAAACTCTGAATCTGAACAACATTTGTTTCTTCAATGTTCTTTTGCTCAATCCTTATGGAACTGGGCAAGATTAATTATTGAAAAAAAATTCAGTTTCCATGCATCAATTAATCTCCTTTGGTTTTCCTATTGCTTCAAAGTGAAGAATTGGTCATATTTATAAATTGCTTCCCCTCTTAATTCCTTGGCATATATGGAAAATGCAGTGTTCCAAAATCTATGATAATATTTTGCCTTATATAGATAATAATACTATTCATAAAATTTTGTTTTTGCTCAGGTGCTTTGTTCCTCGATTAGATGGGTTGCCACTCAATTATCAAGAATCATTGTCTATGCAGTTATTGAAGATTCCGGCCACTAATGTCAAGAGGAAGTGCCAACTTTTAAAATGGTTGGTTCCTTCGATTAATATCATCAAAATTAATGTGGATGGCGCTAGTAAAGGAAATCTGGGCATAGCTGGAGGTGAGATTATCTTACGAGATCACATAGGAAACTTGACAGCAGCTAATTCGGTTTTTTGGAGCAATACTACTAGCATGAAGGGCGAGATTTGTGTAATATTGATGAGTCTTTAAATTTGTGGGAATTTAGGGATTTACAATGCTCATATAGAAACAGACTCCTTAACTTTGGTTCATATGGTTCAGGATCTTGGCTTTCTCATTATTTTAGAGAAACCAACCAGATGGCAGGTGCTTTAGCAAATTTAGCCTGTGTTAGTCAAGCATATTCATTTTTTTCTTTTACTTATATCTTCTTAGGACTATTAGACTGCAAATTGTCGATGATAAATTAGGTCTTAGATATTTTTAAATTGCTTAATTTTTTTGAAAGTTCTAGCCTAATCCCCCTCCCTTTTGTATTCTATATTTTTTCTCAATTAATTTTTATGCTGCTTTTTCTGCTGATATATGGCGAAGATGAAGATAACAGTAACTTTTTGTTAAAAAAAAAAATTACTTGGATGAAAAAGAGAGAATTCTAATTTACACAAATGAAAAAAGAAAAAGAAAAAGAAAAAAAAGAAAGAGGGGGAGAGAAGACAGAGGATGGAAAGATAGATGCCCCTTCATTTCACAATGCTTGGATTGCACTACTCTTGCCATTGCTCAAATCCGAACTACCAGCTGGTACATTTGGCTGAAATGCGGACTGCCTAGAAGGCTGTCCTATCAATTTCAGAGGCAGAGGTGAAGGCTCTTTCTCACTTCTTTCAGTCTCGCCTAGAGTGAGCTGGGACATGCCTACTAGTTCATCAACATTAACCCGTTCTGTCGGTAGGAGCGGAATTGGCTTCAGGACTTTGTGATGAGATGTCTCTGTAACCTTATCCTCTTCGATTGGGACTGCTGTGGGCGCCCATATCGGGAAAGGAATGGGAATGTAAGCAGGGTAGAATCTTGGAAGCATTGGCGGGAGACCAGAAGATCCCATCATTGGTTCAATGGGTGGATCAGGTTCTGTAATGTTCTCTCGATCTGTACTTTCCATGGGTTCAAAGTCTGTGTTGAGAGAGAGATTCAAAGAAGGTAGTGACTCTGACCTAACCATCCGTCTTGGCGGGGATGTAACTAGAACCTCGTCTTCTGGCACAGGTGGTGGATCATTGGCCTGACAATACATACAATAAAATGTTGACTTACATTATTTATTAGCTTGTCATGAATGACGATTTCATTAACATGTATTTCCATCTTATGAAAGTGAAAAGCTACTTTTCATGCTCCAATACAATCAGAAATGAGTGATGTTTTCATTCGAGTGATATCCTCAAGTTCCAACCCGAAAAAGGAGATGAAAAAGAATTAGGACACTATATGCTACTCCAACTATTCAGTAAGTCTAACTGTTAGACGACAAAGCATGCAAGAGCAGGAAAAGAGAGAAAAAACAAAAAAGAAAGGGGACAAACCATAACAGGAGACATGTCAAAAAGGCTTGACCTTCTCTTTCTTCGGCCTGCATTACTCTGCCGAATAAAGTACTTCTGGGCATGGCTTGCTACTTGGGTTGGAGTTCTTGATACGACGTAATTTCGTGCAATCCCTCTCCAATCTCCTTTCCCCATTTTCTGGAGACCAAGTAAGAATAGACGATGCTCATCCTCTGTCCATGGAACACCTGAATTGAAGCAAGTTCTGAGATTAGAAGAAGACGAATGGCATTTGAAGCAAGGAATCATAGATATTAAACGGACTACATATTCTCCTTGATATTTCAAAGTACATTCCCTGCTCTTGGAAGACACAGTTTACATCGAAAAAGTACTAGCTAATCACAGTTGCCTATGACTCTGAACATCATAAACTTCGCCATAGCAAGCATGTGCACATAAGGAATAATCCAGTGCAAAACAAAATAATAACATCCTCAAAATTACGGCCAACCCGCCGCCACTTGTTAGATTTAATATCATGTTAACATTCTATTTATATCATAAAGTATCTTTCATGGAAAATTTTTTTCTAAATGGATTCGATACCTAATACATTTTTAATAGAATCAGAAAACATGCACTTCTAAGAAGCCTAGAGCATGTTCAGACGGTCTGCTCTTCTTCCACCAGACTTCAGTCAGCAGAAGGCTCACAGCATTCCAAGTTTCAGATGCATATATAACGCACTATGCAAGAAGAAACAACTAATCAACTAAACCAGTACCAAATATACAAATTAGCAATCCAAGAACGCAACTTTTACCATCACCTTAACCTCACTAACATAGAAATATGGCGGGGAGAGGGAGGAAGGGAGGGGGGGAGGGTTCAGTCAACTAATGAAGACACGAAAAAGAAGAAGCCATAACAGCAGTAACGACCGGATCCCGATCAGATAAAACTTTTCTTTAAAATGACCGACATAATCGACCAGACAAATACTGCATGAAGAAATAGAAAGTGAATTCAAAGACATAATCGACCAGACATAAAATGACCGACATAAACCCAAAATGTGAAAAACATTTCAAAGAGAAAAACTTTTACGGAAAATCATCGACTATAACAAAACAGATAAAAGACGATTTGAATTCAATTTTCCTGTAGAAGAAAGGATAGAAAGTGATGAAGAATGAAATGAGGGATTATTCACATCCACTTCAAGTAAAGTCTTCATCCACAGGGAGGGGGGGAGGGTTCAGTCAACTAATGAAGACACGAAAAAGAAGAAGCCATAACAGCAGTAACGACCGGATCCCGACCAGATAAAACTTTTCTTTAAAATGACCGACATAATCGACCAGACAAATACTGCATGAAGAAATAGAAAGTGAATTCAAAGACATAATCGACCAGACATAAAATGACCGACATAAACCCAAAATGTGAAAAACATTTCAAAGAGAAAAACTTTTACGGAAAATCATCGACTATAACAAAACAGATAAAAGACGATTTGAATTCAATTTTCCTGTAGAAGAAAGGATAGAAAGTGATGAAGAATGAAATGAGGGATTATTCACATCCACTTCAAGTAAAGTCTTCATCCACCTAAGAAGGCAGCTCAAGATATTCAATCAAATTCAGATAAAATGAACAACGAAGAAAAATAGTTATATACAAAATAAATCAAAACAATGTTCGAACTTGAATTTGACCACAAGCAAATCTCGAGAAATAAGATCCGGTTTTCGAGATTTATAGATGACATTCCAAGACGGAGAAACAGGAAATAAGAAAAGGTTAATGAGAATTTCGGCTAAAATTGAATCAATTGCGATCACCTTTCTTTCTCTCGCTGTGGCGATTGGAGGAGCAAGATGCATGGGTCGGGTCATCCGACGCGTAACCGTCGGATTCATGGACCGGGTCAGAGGAAGGTGAGCCAGGATTAGGAGAAGCTGCGGCGGATGACGGGGAGCTATGGAAGTGCGAGGAAAGATTCCCCATACTCGCACTCTTCTTGATGATTGGACCATCGCCGAGCCTAACTCCGAAGATCTTCACCCCACCGCCGCCGCTACTGATTCTCCCCCCGCGTGAGGGACAGGTGCGCGAGTTGTGGCCGTTGTTACTGCAGTGAGAGCACCGCCGAGTCATTCCGATTGACTAACTCGGCCGAGTCACCCGCCTCCGAGTTAGAGAGTGTTTATGAAGCTACGAACCACAGCGAGGGAAAAGAGAACGGGGTCGTTGCAAATGGAGGGGAATGGGACTTGGTTAGAGAGAGAGAGAGAGAGAGAGAGAGAGAGAGAGAGATGGAGAAGATTTTATTAGAAACGAATTTTTTATATATTTTTTATGCCTAATCCAATAAAATTTTTACTTTAGGTTAAAGAAGATAAAGGTGGTGATTCGTTGGA
This sequence comes from Coriaria nepalensis, assembly GCA_027186245.1. NCBI lineage: Eukaryota > Viridiplantae > Streptophyta > Magnoliopsida > Cucurbitales > Coriariaceae > Coriaria > Coriaria nepalensis. The sequence continues at coordinate 8,305,961 of CP114500.1, read as the reverse complement.
TGACGGTTTTATCCTTTGTCTTAAATGATAATACTGATGACCAAAATACCCTTCACATTGCATGAAAGATATTAAATACAAACCATATCTTAAGTTAGCACACATTAAACAATAAATTAGGAAATAATGATAAGATTGTGACATTAAGGTTAAGCTGTGAGAGACTGTACCAGATCTCAGCCGATGAACTAAAACAGGCCATTACATGTATTACACGTGTCCCTAAGTTCCCATGTAAAACGGATGAAAACAGGTCTGTGAATCTGCCTCCGTACACGTGTCCCGATACTTAATCCACTAAAGATAAAAACCATATCAGAATATTCAATGATTAGGCTTAACTAACATCATAATCCATTCATATTAAAAGATTAGGGAAAAAAAAGGGGAACCCGTAATCTAATCTGCTTCATTTTTCAAAATAGTTTAATACTAGGAAAAAAAAAAAAGAAAAGAACATTATCCTAAGAAAAAAAGAACAAAGTGATTGGTTTTTTACGGACACGTGAAAGCAGGAGATAAGGTGATGGCTTTAGATTTTCCACGTGGGAAAACGTGATTACTATTATTATTATTTTACTACAGAACACAAAAGCGTTGTTGAGCCGCACGAAAACAATAAATGAAATTACTAACGAATATTTATATATATATAATTAAATATATTATCCAGGAAAATGGGAATCCGTGTCGTGTAAATTAAAATTTGTGTTTGATAATTGTTTTATTTTTTAAATAGTTTTTGTAAATTATAATTTATTAATTTAATTTTCTTTTTTGCATGCTAATTAATATTGGCATTTTAAAAGATATTTATTTAGAGAAAGATAATTTTTTTTTTCTATATAATATTATTGTATAATTTATTTATATCTATAATAAAATTTATATACGATCACGTGGCATGCACCAATACCGTTGTGGCTACAAGACTTTTCTTAGTTTTGAATATTTAGTAATGGGTCAATGAAGAAAATGATAAATAAATGGATGGTGTTTATTTCCACTTAATAAGAAATCGACAGATATATATTTATTTATTTTTATTCAGAGCCACTGAAAATGAAAATTCTTTAATGGCACGTGACTGGCGGAAACTAATCCTGGTTAACTTTTGGTTGACTGTTAAAAAAAGCTTGTATGGTCGGTGCATCTAGGGCTCATGATAAATTATAACCCAAGAAGTTGTATGGTCCAGGCCCAAAACTCAGTTGTCAGAACAGAGAATCTAAAAGATTCCATTAAGAATATGTTTCCAACTAAAAGATTCATCTGTAGGTTCAGTAGTTTGAACTGTACATACAGAAGCTCTCTGCGTGTTTCACAAGATCCTTAGGTCGAGGAATCTGAGTAGCCAAACCTATTAAGAAAATATTAATATAATTAAATTCACATTTTGTAAAAGAAGTTAGATATGATGTTGATGGTGAAACTAACCGAGTTCGTAAGCTTTTAGCAGCGACTTTGGCAGCAATCTGTGCTGAGATCTTTCTGATGTCTGTGAATGGAGGGTATAATCGTCCCTTGTCGAAGTCATCCCGGTTCACCTGAGAGGCCAAAGCTTCAGCTGTTTGAGGAAAATATAGTCGAACATGTAATCAAGCTTCAGGTCTTAAAGCTTCAGCTGTTCGGACTGGAAAGTCGGAACAGTTTTTGGTTTATGATGCTCTTACAGGCGGTTAGAAGCATGTCGTTGTGAAAACGGATGGTTCCAGACAATGATTAAACCGAGACCGAATCCCGGAAATATTTACGCATTATTTGCCTGAACAACTTACAGAATCCACATCAGTTCTGAAGACATAGTTAATCTAAAACGTTTCAAGACAGAGCTCATTAATCTTCTATTGTGAAACTTTAAGACCTGGCTGGGCACGAAAACCTTCCCCTTATATTCAACAGGGTCAAATGGACTTCCTCTGCCGTGAATAGCTCGATCCTGAAATCGGGAAAAAGAAATGAAAAACAAAATATATTATGGGCCAAATGCATTGTAGAAGTGTTTTAGACTAACCAAACTATGGTGAATAATTATTACCTGCGACCAGGTATAAGCTTCTTCAGCAGTGCATTCTGCTTGTGAAGTCGGATTGGAAAGAGCAAGAATAATAGGTGTCTATAATCGGACCGAAATGATAATGATTAGCTTTGCTTCTTTACTGATGGCACCTTTCTGAGGCAAAAAGCCCTGCAAGGGCCACGGAAGCTGTCCCCTGGTAATGGAAGAAATTTCTTAACAAATTATTTCAAACTATCAAACAATGACAAGTAAAAACGGCAGGAATAAAAACCTGAATATCGGCATAGAAAACAAGATGGGTCTTGCTGTATTTTGCTTGCAGATCGAAAGCATTGTGGTTTGCAAAGTCTTCAAACTGATAAACAAAGAGGGTACTGAGATATAGAAAACACATAGCATACAAGGAATATCATGCACAGAATCCAAATAACTAACTTAACCGCCTGGTATTCCCATCCCCTGCAACATTTTTCATAAGCTTCCCAATAACTAACTTAACCGCCTCAATTCCTTGTCGATGTATCTACCGAGTTATAAATAAAATATAATATAAAAAAGCTTCAAATGAAGTTTACCTGACAGCCAAGATTGCCTAGTCCCAAAATCCACTCTTCGTCTGTGACAACAATGACTTGGATGTTCTTCTCCGGCCAGTTCCGTAAAACCTCAAGCACCTTTCCTCTGCAATGACAAACAGACAGCTTATATCATCTTATTAAGACATAACAACTAAGAAAACATGTTCCTTGAAACATATCACAAAAAACATACTTCTCCTTCAAGCTAATGTAAAGTCCCTGAGGACGTCTGAAGATGCGGCCATATTTCTGACAAGCTTCGCCGACGGTTGGAGTGTAAATGACCGGGAGTTATTCCTCTACGTGTTCAACGAGAAGCTTGTAGAACAGATTTTCATTTCTTTCCTGGATTTTTTGTTCATCAATATACTCATTAGTAATTGCCATGACGTGCATTGGTTTATCACCTACAAAAGATTAACACCTGAAGGTCCATCAGGCACATGTACTTCTGCAATGGGACTTATACTGCCGCAGATTGTGCAATATTTTCTTCACCTGGAAATTATAATTAAATGCTATCATAATACAAACAGTCCGTTAATTGATTTGATTAGTCTAATTTAATAGAGTTAATCTGAAGATCTCGGGACGAAACTGTAGGGGGAAGAAGGCCACGCAAGAAATGGGCATCTCTCTCTTTCTCTGTGAAGGCTAGTCCTATTTTGTGGTGTGGTCCCGCATTCAACTATACCCACTGGCAACGGAGACAGTCCAGGGGGCGACAAGTTGATCCTCGGTGGCGGAATACTCAGCGTACACGTCACTCACTCCGCTGCAGATGGTAGAGTTGAGTTCTACCAGTTCCTTCAACGCGGTTGCCATTGAAATGCAATCGTTTTTGCTTCCTGCCCGATTGTTAGAGCTCAATGATGCCGCCTTTGTTGATGTTAAGGACCTTCTACTTCTCTGAACGCGGGAGAAAGAACTAAAGCCCCCAGAAAGGCACGTCTCCTTCTGTATAAATTATTAAGAAAGGAAAAAAAAAAAAAAAAACGAGGTTCGATTAAATGCGATTAAATGAGTGTTTGTAAAGATATTTGGAGGTGAGAAATAGATTTTGGCTATTATTACCAGTAAACTGCTTGTATTGAAGGAAATCATGGTGAAATAATAGGAAAAGGAGAGGGTTTTTCGGTTTTTTTTTTTTTTCTGTAAGCTGAGAAACAGAGGAATGAGCAGGAATGGAGGGGGGAGAGAGAATCCGTGACTTTGTGTAAAGGAGAGAAGTAGAGTCTTTAGGACCAAGCTTTTCATCCGTTAAGAGAGAGAGAGAGAGACTCTTCACGAGCAAGATTTCTGCTTTCCCTTGTTCAATGTTTCTCTCTCTCTCTCTACCTAGAAACCAGGTAGAGAGAGAGAGAAAGGAGGTAAGCTTCACTGGACAATCACAAATGGCACTTCTCCCTACATTTTGTACGTTGGAAAAGCAATGAGACAGAGTCAGTCCTAAATAAAGTTCTCATTTATGGGACCCAGCGTTTGATCTTTGAACCCGTCACCTGCCATGTAGGAATTGTGACATGGCATATGGTAAGTAGGTGGCGCACAACCCGCCCTGTCGAGCAGCTTCCCGCCTTCCCCTAATCAAATAATCTCATCAACCCAAACCCCTACCGTAACCCCGACACGGTTTGGCCCAATCTAGCCCAGCCCAAGCTTCTTTGCTTTGGATCCAGAGTTCATACGCAACTCTTCCTTCTTCCTTGCGCCTTATCAAAAGCTCTGCTTCCAGCCCGCCATGCTTGCAATCATAAACTAGTAATGAAATGGGAAACTTTTGACAGCTTAGAATGCTTTTAGAGAAACAGAAAGAGCAAAAGAGAGAGCAGTAATGAATCATGATGGATCACAGTGACACAAAAATGAGATGTAATAGCTCATGAAGACATGAACAAGTTCATCATTATTGTAAAACAAAAGTAAAAGTTCACCTAAAAGAAAAGAAAGAAGGAAAAAGAAGGTCCCCTGAAGAAAGATGATTCTCCTTTAATGTCTGTTAAGCTCAAGACATTCACATCATTCCGGTCCCTCTCTTCCATTTTACCCTTTTACCCCGGCCTTTTCTCTTCCCCTCACTCTACATTAAAACAAACTCGAAAACTGATGACTTGCTGATCATCATCTTAATTCTTCACTAATGCCGATTCTTAACATGTCACCCGATCAAGACTCCACGTTCGATAACTCCATCGATTTCCGGGCCCCACCTCCTTCTCCAATCGCTTCTGGTCGAAGATCGTCATGCTTCACGAATAACGACGTTCTAACCGATATCCTCGAGAATTCACTTCACGTATCGGATCTTACCCTGCCCGATAGGCTCTTTCCCAAACAAACTTTCATCCAAGACCCGCCGAAGATCGATTTCCAGTCGTTGAAGTATTCGACCGAATCCGATCTCGTGTTAGAGATTCTGTTTCTAGTATAGGCTGTTTTCAGCTGGTTAACTACGGAATCCCACCTGAATTTGTAACTTCTGTTTAAACCGCGGCTGCGGGAATCTTCACGGTCTCGCCTGAGAAGAGAGCGGCGGTGACGAGGTCGTCGGAAAACCCGTATGGGTTTGAGGAAGAGGGTAGTAGTACTGATCAATGGAGTAGTAGTAATAGTACTGAAAAATAATTTGTGTGGGGAAGAGATAAGGATTTGATAATGAAGATGGAGGGAATCATGCCGTTGGAATATTCAAACTTTAGCAAGAAGATGGAATCTCTTCTCCTCGAAATCGAGAGGATTGCCGATAAAATCTTGCAACTCGTGCAAGATAATTCTCCCGGAAAATTAGCCGCGAAATATGATCATGATCAGAAAGAAAGAGGATCGGTTTGTTACGTGCGAAAGCATGGCGGGAACATCCCGGCGGATCAATGGGTTAGTTGTCTGAAATATGACGTGATAAAGATGCTGATTAAGGGCAGTGATTACTCTCATGCTCTGTCTTTACATCTTTGCGATGAATCCTTGTCGGAGTTTCATGTTTATTCCAAGAGAGGTTGGGTTTCTTTCCGGCCGGAAAAACATGCTATCGTTGTCACTGTCGGTGATTTACTACAGGTAACTCTCATAATCTCATTATAAGATGAATTTTATATTTTGTATTTTAATCTTTAATTGTATATGAAAAGGCATGGAGTGGTGGGGAATACAAGCACGTGATAGGGAGGCTAATGTTAATAAGAGGGGAGAAGAAGAAAGAGGAGAATGACAACATGAACATATCAATGGCTTTTCTTTACTCTCCAATCATCTATAGTAATAGTATGAGGAAGGAGAAGACTATTACAGTAGCCCAACAGGCCATTTTGGCTTTCTACTTTACCCTTTTTGTACAATTTTTTGCTAAACATTTTCAAAAATGCCCATTAGATACTAATACTCTTTAGGTTGAATATGATTATCAATGATTCATTTTGTAAGAAATTTTTAAGAATCGTAAATCAGTTTAATAGAAATTAATTATATATATATATATATATATATATTATATAGGATTCATTTTCAATGTGTAATCTTATTATTAAGTTATATATAGAACTGAATTTATTTAATAAAATAATTTTTCATTATACAATGTCATTTTCATAAATTCTCTTTAAGAGTCAAAATTGAGATTAATGTATAATATAAATAAATAAATAAAAAAGGACTAAAGTGAACGCGAATATTAAATATGTGGGCTAAAAAACAAATAAATAAATAAGTAAAGGTCAGTAGCGTTTGGTCTTCTTCTTCCTCTCTCTCTCTCTCTCTCTCTCTCTTATTTCTGCACATGATCTCTGAAAAATGGAGGACGGGCCGTCGCGAAGTGATTCAGGGTCCTCTGTTTTCGAATTCACGCTGGCCGAGGTAGTAATAAATTCTTAAGCATCTTCTTTCTTAAATTCGGGAACCTTAAGAATTTGCTCTAAATCATCGCCCCCTATCTTGCTCGTTAAAACTCGTTTAACTGCCTATTCAAGCTTTCATTTTTATCTTTAATGGAGCTAAACTGCTCACATGTACAATGATAAACTATATAATGAATTATTTAATTGATTGAAACTGCTATGTTCTGTACTTGTAAGCACGAAAGTTCGGATTTATTTGCATTGCTTGTCAATCTTTGATCATGATCACTAGCCCTTTTCTTCTCGGAATTGCTTAATAGGTTGTGAAAATGGAGAAAATATTAAAGGAAGTGGAAGGCCAATCACTTGGCCAAGAGTTTTTCCAAGATCTTGCTCTCAGTTTCAGGTCAATGTCTGTCTCATGAACACTTTTTTTATCTGACACTACTTCCCCCCCTTCACATTTAGTTTTCTATTAATTTCTTCTCTTTGGAAGTGGTTCTAGAAGCCGTGCCAGAAAATCGACCATAACATGGGAGCAGGTTCTTCCAATTTCTTATCTGTAAATCACTTACTCTTTTCAGCAATCTTTTTCTTAACTCGGTTTTCTTGTTTTTGCATGTTTTAGGTGCAAACCTGGTTCCACAGCAGGAAAATAGAATCAAAAACTGAAGTCACATCTTCATCTGCTGCCCTTGAGTTGTTAGATAATCTGTCCGACTCATCCTACGATGAATCTGAAGGCTCACCAAAGTCCAACGAATATTTCTTGTTCCCAGAACAGATAAGTTGTGCAAAACCTATCAATGGTACATCTTTCTCATGTGAAACCGGCACATCCCTCTACTTTCTCATATTTTTCTGTTTGTACATACTATTTTTGGCTTACTGTTGCCTCTTTTCTTTTTCTTACAGAATCTTACAAGAAGAGTTTTAGTAGTGGTAAGAGGATTACGGATGTTACAGAGTTAGCATTTGAAGCTAGATCAGCTAAAGACAGTGCGTGGTGAGAATTCATCTATTTCGCAAAATTAGGCTTATTTTTTTCTTAATTTATAATACCCGATTACAAACTTCCTGATTCCTCTGCCTTTATTCCAGGTATGATGTTGCTTCCTTCCTCAGTTACAGAGTTCTTACTAGTGGTGAACTAGTAAGTTGCAATTTGAACTAACGGTTTTTGCTATTCGAATATGAGCTAACTTTCCTTGGGGAAATGAACCTTATGTGATACACAGTTAGCTCGTGTTAGATTTTCTGGGTTTAATAATGAAGAGGATGAATGGGTCAGTGTGAAAAGGGCAGTGCGCGAACGCTCTATTCCTTTAGAACCATCAGAGTGTGATAGAGTCGGAGTTGGAGATCTAGTACTCAGCTTCCAGGTAATCACATTCTCTCCGTTTCAATTATTCTGCATTACGAACTTTCGGTTTCATCAGATATTTTTCATATTAATTACAGGAAAGACAAGAACATGCAGTCTACTGTGATGCTCGTGTAATAGGAATCCAAAGGAAGTTACATGATCTAAAGGGCTGTAGATGCATCTTCACTGTTCGATATAACCATGACAAGTCCGAGGTATTTGTCCGAAAATTTGCTCTCCTTCTCCTTTTTTGGTTGCTTTATGTAAAAATTGAATCCTTTACATAATGGGTGCCTGATTTGATTAGCAGGAGAAAGTTCAATTGGAGAGGATATGTTGCAGGGCAAAACAGAATGAAGATCCCCTTGCATCTTTGAGTCTTCAAGAGTTAAATGATTGGGAATGATATTTAGAAATTTTAGCTAATTTTCTCACTATCTCGGTTAAATGAAACTGACCCAGATAATTACAATTAAGGTTCACTCAGTTTCCCATCGGTATCTGTTCACTTCCTGGGTAAAGAATTTGCCCAAGCATTCTTAAACATCTAATCTTACCCTAAAATCCTAGTTCTAAAACTGCTATTCATTATGTACTATTAAGAAATCATGAAACTGTTCTTCCATAACACAAAGAGGTAATGTAAAAGTTCTTTCCCCACTTTTCATGCAAAACCAAACGACAAAAATTAGCTACTTAACAAACAGAAAAAGAACAGCAACACCATAATCTCCATTTTAGTTCAACCTTAATCTGATTGTCAGGAAAATTAGAAGTACCGGGAGTGTCCTGTGTTTCACATCCTGCATTCCTTCTTCCCTTAGGCATGCTAAGAACAAAAGCAGCCTGGTTTGAATTTGCTGCAGTTGCTGTTATCGTATACCCCTCATCCCACTGCCTATGAATCCCTTCACCGGGACGACAAAACTCCAGTTCAATTGCCTGAACAAGTTTGTAACTGTCAGTTTAATTAACCCCATACTTTAGGCAAAGAGTTTGTCCCATTGAATCTGAGTTTACCTTGGCTGATAATCCGGCACCGTCGGACATAACGATTGCCCATTTACTGTCGCCAGAAGTAGCCTTTTTTTTTTAAGGCAACAATATAATATTATATTAAGGGTATTAGAACCCAAAGTCACAAAATGTTAAGAAAAGAAAATACGGACATATCCCACATGAAGCCGGGGAGAAGACAAAAATTAAAGTCAACACATGATACCAACCGGATAGAGAGAGAGTTAGAGCAAACATGACATAAATAATAAGATAATAGAGCTTAACGGTGAAATAGTAGTATAGTTAAGCTAAGGATAATAGAAGGGGATCCTAACTGTCAAGTAAGTTTAAGATAAGTATAGAAGTATCGAAGTTTTTGATCGCTTGAATACTTGCCGATAGAAGTATAGATGACTTCTTGAAAAGAATCGTTGTCTTTTGTACTCTTATTAGAGAAAGAGTGAAATCTTGAGAGATTAATGTCTCTCTATCTAAATGTGTGTCGAAATCTTTAGACCTAATAAAAAGATCATCCACTTTTAAGGTTGAGAGAGAAGGAGATGGTTAGATTGACTTTTGGAGAGGAATGGTGTCTAAGGTATTGTGAGTTGGAATTTGTCCTACTAGATGAGGAGAAGTGATAAACTTGGATGTGGTAGGTTTTGTAATTGATGAGGAATTATGTAATTCTATGTTTTGAGGGGAATTAATAAGATCTTGAGCTGGAGCAGATAGATGATCTATCACCTCACCAAAATTCTGTGAATTTGAGAAACTAGGACTCCAATTTGTTTCCTTGTTTGTTTCCTTTGATCATATTTGACATGAACGCCAGACCTCCCTCGCCATTTAGTTTCTGATCATTGGATAAAAACACGTGATGGATTATTTGAAAATTCCATGAGATATGTGCTTGAAACATGATTCTAGAACCTGGTTAAGAAGATGATCACCTAATCAAAGATTAACCAAGAATAACTTTTTCTCATCGGAAGTTCCGGGTGGGTCCAACAGAATTTCGGTTTGATGTCCCCATGTACATACCCTAGAGAGTGTATCTTCTCCAATATGGATATGGCTTCAATGGCAATGCAGGCAACCATTTCTGCAGACATGCTGCAAATTTAAACAGCATGCATTAATAAAACAATTGATTGCTTGAGCCATCTCAAGCAATCAATTGTTAATAGAATCACACGTAACAGCCTCCAATTACATGGGAGATTTTCTGAGAAAAACATCCAATAAGCTTGGACCCAACATATCTATAACCTGCACAGATTAAACCTTATGAGTTAGTAATCATTCTTGCAATTTGACTAATGTTAGAATCAAAGAAAGACAATATGTACCAGAACACAATTGGAGTATACTTTTGGCACCCCATGACTGCCACCTATAGCACTAGAAAAGGACTCAGAAATCAGAAGCAGATTCAGAAAACAATAAACCAAAGCAACGGTTACAGAGAAAGGAGGGCCGAATCACTCACTTGTATACTGCCCACTCGTTTGACGGTGCATTGTTACACCCTTTGCTACTCTTATGCTCAAATTTCAAAGCAACCTGAGATAGAAAGATAATTCAGTGCTATTCATGTCAATTGCACAAGAGCAAAACGTTTCATGGGCAGAGGCTTTCTCTGAAGAAATGCACCTTTCGAGACAGACTTGACCAAATCCGCACTTACCGATCTTTCTTACTATCTTATACAGTGGGGACCCGCCCACCTGAACCTGCAAATAAACAAACCCCTACGGCAAATAAGTTAACATAGCATACATTAAGGAAAAAGCCTTTTGACAACCTAAAGTTTTTCCTTTTATAAGCGAATACTGCTAGAGAGAGAGATGTGATATGTGCAGTCTTGTTATCAGTACATAACATGCCTGAAGGAAGCACCTAAATTATGACTTAAGAATAAGAACAGGGATGTTATATGAGCTGAAAAAAAGTACTGTACTTGCGATGCAAGCAACAACCTTAAAGTCGCGAAAAAATTACTGATTCGTATAATTTAAACTAATTAAAAAAAACAAGGAATTGCTGTATAATATATACCTTTTAGGGAAAAGGGTGAATCCTTCTCTCCTCTATACAACAGTTAACCTTATCATCGTTGCTTCTAGCTTCACTACCACGATCACGATAATCATCCATCGGCTTCTTTCGTTCCAGTACTAGTATCTCTTCTTATAACCTCACAGTGACGACACGTCGTTGCACCTCCTATCGTTCCAGTTTCATCCTCTGCTCCTCCTCAACAACCATTTTATAACAATGTGGTATTGGTAGAGTCTGTAACGAAAAAAGTCAGAGCTTATTAGCTGAGGAAAATCCGACGTCAAATATACGAATTATGACTTCTGGATTTGCATGGAAGAAAAAATTTCGCGCGTCTGCGAATAAGTGGGCCTTAAGCCCACTTCAGTGCAATTCCTCACGTCCTTTACTGGACCATAAACTTCCCTAGTGGACCTTAGCCCAACAAACTTTCCAAATGAAGGTATGGATAAGGCTGACTTGGCGGCGATCCTAATCCTCTTGCTCTTATCATAAAGACATAAATTTGTTGCCACCTCTAACTGCAACATCCTTCTTTGTGACCTAAAGCCAACTAATCATAATGTTTTTTTTTTTTTTGGACCAAAAAAGTAGTGGTGTTGATTTCTTACATACCGGTACGGCCACAAAAATTTGTTCCGATTTTGATTATATTATTATTAGAAAGAACCACTAGGTTTCTTGCACAACATAAAAAGTTATTTGTCCATAAAAAGGAGATTTGATTTTAGTAGATTAAATAGAAGTGAGCATAGTATTTAGTCCTTGATTTTGGGTTTAAGATTAAGTGATCTTTAGTGATCTCTTGGTGATATATCTGTGTGAAATCTTTTGGAAAGCATAGCGTTAGGTTCGTTCGTTTGATGAGAAGATTGGTTAGCCATCTATTTATTCAGCCTCTTTTCGATTTAAGTGTTCGACTAGTTTTAGGGTTTGGAATCTTGACAATTTGTCGTTACTAATTAATTTGGGATTAATTAGCAAACACTTTGTATTTTTCCCTTTTGATTTAGTGAAAAATTTACATTGTTCTTCGAACATGAAATAGTTATGATCTATATGTCGTTTCCGATGAAGTGGGGGCAATGTTTTAACACATGTTTCTCACGCGTGATCAATAATATTGTAAACCCTAAAATTATTTTACAAGATTCAAATGGCCAAAGATCGCGGAAGTATATTTGTTCTTGGCCATTTCCTCAATAATTGAATACTATATTAATTAACTAATTACCCTACCTTCCACGAAGTCTTCTCTTTAATTGGGTCGCTCTCTAATCTATAATTTAATAGCCCCATTTCATTAATTAAGCTAATTAACGCACCCACTTTACTTTGATTAATGTAGTTGTACACTACATGTCTACATGCATATTAATCAAAATTAACTCAATACATTTTCAGAACGACGGGATTTAAATCCATACTTAAGATCTTAATATAAGTTATCAAATGTCTTGAAAATTCGTCTTATCAATCAATTGTATTATGAATTGAGTGGTATTGGAAACATTTGATTAACAAACAAGCATATGTATGCCACTCTTTGTACCTTAAAAAAAGCTATTGACTATTGAGTTGTAAACCCTCACTTTTCTTTTTATAGTAGCTCGTTTACAGCGCTGCTTTTGCATATCTTTTCTTTAAGCCTAAAAAGCATATCATGCTACATTTTAAACTGTGCTCTTAACACTATATCTGGCCTATAATTTCTCTTACTTTATGACCAAAAAAAAGGGTTCTCATTTTCGAAAAGCGACTCAAAAATGTGCATGGTTAATACTGAAAGTAAGACCAGTAAAATCATACTAACTCAGAAGAAAGAGGAATAAAAAAATAACCAATTGAGTGATCGGAATTAGGTCTATATACTACTCTTTATGAACTTTGCTTGGGCACTTTTATATTTATATAATTATGTGATATGTCAAATTTCATTATAATTATCGTTTTCGTATAATAAATGATATGATGATATATAGTTTGCACGATAAAAGACTTGTACGATTGAAAGTTGAACAGGTGTCTTTAATCAAATTAAACTATGGTAGCTTATAATTCGAGCTAGTAATTATATATACAAGCACTTCAAATCTTGTAACTTAGTTACGTAGACAACTGGACAAGTACTGCACAGTGCATGCTAATTCATTACATGTCGTTTTTGCTGTCCCTATTAAGTGAAAAGATCATTTGAGATTTGTTAATTATTCTCTTATCATTATTATCTAATTACTATGTCTTGTCTGGAACCAGCTGCTAACGATTTCATCATTATTTTGGTTTGCAATCTACCTCAACTTTGACTTACCTCGAGATGACTTCCCGATCTTGAATGCACATTTGTTGGTAGCGATATTGACTGCACAACCACTCCCATGAAAGAACTAAAGATCGTTTTTTGACCATTTCTAAGAAAAACATGTACACTGTTTATCTCTCTCTCTCTCTCTCTCTCTATATATATATATATATATATATATGAATGATCATTACCAGACGAGAAGAAGTCAACTTCTAAATCTGACATCTGTCACTTAATATTTCTTCGCTGGCTTATATACATGTATGTATGTATGTATGTACACATACATATGGTAGTTGGTAAAATTTTATAACTAATCAAGAGAAAATATAAAATAAAAAAGGTAAGGGGGGGGAAAAAAAGAAAAGTGGCGGGGCAAAAATAAGAAAAGTGGAAAAGAAAAAAAAAAAAAAAAAAGTGTTAAAAGCGCCTGCAAGTATAATTAGGAATCACTTTAAAACATGGGTGGGAATCAGATATGGATTCAGGATAGAGTAGACAGCCAGCTTATAAGATGTTCATGCTGTAAAAGACAGACAGATTGTTATATTAATTATGGAAGATTGAAATGAATATAGATCGATTATTTCATTTCAATTATATATAATATATATTAAGATTGCTTTTCATTTTCTTCGATCCAATACAGTTTTGTAGTAATACAATATCGTGATTTCTAAATCAATGATTTCTCACAAAATACACTTATCCCATGCATGCATGGGTGAATATATATATATATATATATATATATATATATATATAATCTGGTGGACATTGATATATGTATAAAGCTTTTTGAGATTCCTTAGCTACGAACTGTACGTAAATCAATTCTTTTGATCTGGTTAATCAATTAATATAACATGTTGATTATTTATATATCTTATAAATTGGATCCAACAATAATTGAAAGAAAAGCATAAGATAACTCTCATTTTTATTATTTAACATCAATTAGAACACTTACCATTAGCTAATTATTAATTACAATAAGACCCCCACGGTCACAAAATTATCAGTTTTTCTCGTCGGATTGGTTCCTACACTTCTCGCTGGAAGATGAGAATCTCCGTCCACCACGGTGCAGGCTGGAAAATCTCAGCAACTTCCTCTAAATATCTCTCTCTCATTGTACGTGGTGCTAAATATTCTTCTACTTCTGGAGCTTCAACTCCTTGTAAAATCTGTTAATGAACTCCTCAGCTGCTTTGTCCACGTGGCAGTCCTCATCAGCATCCCGTAATGGGAACGGCGAGTCGGTTATCCTCAGCTGCGGGACCATGGGACTCCGTCCGAACCCAGGGAGTACAATTAACGGTGATGCCTCAACCGCAACGGCAGCAACCTCTTTGTTCAACAACTCTAAAACGGTCTTGACCGTATTAGCAGCTGCAACGTCATCATCCAGAGTGTAAGGTGGGTAGGAACAGCGCCCGAACAGGTGTCGGCGCTTGCCTCCGTGGAAGGCGGGGCTGTTGCTGCAGCTGAACTCGTACTCAGTGCGTCCCGCGAAGGGATGCAGTTTGTGAGAGCGGGAAGCGGCGCGGCCAGCATTAGAGGTGGATCCGCTGTGATTGTGATGGAACATCATGAGGTGACCGATGGCTTTCCCGGCGAGCTTGCCGCGTTTCATCATTACGTTGAGATCTAGTAGCGCTAGCTTGCTCCTCGATATGCTCTTTCTCAGCATGAAATAAGCTACGCGGATTATGCTTAGTAGTCTCTTTGGAATTACAAGATTTTGCTCCATTTCAAGAGAGGGAGAGCTAGAGAGAGAAATTGCTGTTTTTTTTTTTTTCCTTGAGATGGCAGAATGGGGAGGTGTTATTGGGTATATAAAGGAGCAGAGAGAGAGAGAGAGAGAGAGAGAGAGAGACGTTTCAAAAGTGTGTTTTAATTCTCTCATTTCTTCAATCATTGATGGCATTTTTGTAATTGTTGTGGTAAAGAATTAAATTTTGCCCGACTTAGAAAACCCAATAAGAGATTTGGACTCTTTTCAAGATTTTATGAAGCCCAATAATGAAAGCCCAAATGTAGAATAGCTTTACCCTATATTGGGTTAATGGACGAGTATAAAACTCGGTTCGAGTTGGATTGGACTTTTCACAAGAAGTTGGTCCATCAATGATCTCTTAAAAAAACCATTATTTTGTATTTTTAGTTAGATAAAAAATACCAATTTACATATTTTGTATAGCTTTTTTGTTCGATTTTTCTAGTGAAATGTAGGATTTAGTTAGATAAAAAATACCAATTTACATATTTTGTATAGCTTTTTTGTTCGATTTTTCTAGTGAAATGTAGGAATCCTATGTATATATATAATAAATAGAATATTGTAAATAATAATATAATAATAAATAAATAAATAGTGATACTATAAAATAAAATTGTTTGTAAAATAGAATTTATAAGAAATAGAACGTAATAGAAAAAAATAAAATAAAATAAAACAAAATTTGTAAAAAAAATAAAATAAAAAAATAAAATATAATAAAACATAATATGTAAAAGAAAATATAATATAATATAATCTGGAAAAATATAACAGAATAAAAAAAAATATAACAGAAACAGATAATCAAATCGAGACATGTTATATAATAATTATTTGAAACCAGATTCACCTCCTCACGTCGATACAAAATGTTGAATGACGTCTGTTTCCCAGGATACAACGAAGATGAATAGAAACGGTGCACCACTAAACTATGGTTTTGCAGAAGAAGACGAGAGAAAAGAAAAAAAAAATTCATGAAGAAAACAAAAATGGGCCAAGGCAAACTATGTCATTTTCGAGCCGACATTTGACGTGCTCAGGTGCAAGTGCATACAAGACAAGCTCAATCTGGTCTGGATTTGCCCCCCCCCCCTTACTGGCACGCGCAAGAGAGAACATTCTACTTTATATTTTATTACCCATAAACAAATATGCAATTCTATATAAACTTTTTCCTCCATTATTTTTCTCTTTTCAAACCATTCAAATAGTTGAATTTTGAGATTTAATTTCTCATTAATCATTTTAAGCATACCATATACCGATTCGAAAAATCTCACGGAGGAGAACTCGAATCAATTTTGATTTTTCATTTACACGAAATAGATCTCATTCAAAATTGAGCATAAATATAATATTGATATACTAATTTTCCCAACATAAAATAGAAAGAAAAGTAAAAAATGAAATATTAATTTTATTATATCTATTTAATTACATAAAAATAATAAAAAAATTATTGATTTTGATTTTATTTTTAATCAAATCATATATTTAGTTATTTTAAATTTCAAAAATTATATAAAAATTATAATAAAAATCAAATAATACATAATGATCGAACTCAGGACAAATTCATTACCACCGAAAGATAATTATTTAACAAAAGAATAGATGAATAACTTTTTAATGAGAATTGATAATTGAGAATATTCTGATTTCATCATTACAATCAAACACCAAATAACTCAAATAGAACCAAAGATGCTTGGTCTCATACATATTTAACTATTTAGCCCACTTGTGTGTTTATTGCCGACGTGGTGCCTCAGCCCACAGATTTCAAAAAAGCCATCTTTTTGCGAGATAAATGTGACATTAAATAAAACAAGCTCTCTTTTCATTATTATATATGACTTTTCTGATACATCTCTCTCTCTCTCTCGCTCTCTCTCTCTCTCTCTGGATCTCATGCATCTAGTTGATTGTGACTACTTTCTATTAATACAGCACAGCTCGTGAACAAATGAATCAAAGAGTCGTCGTTGCAAAGTGAAAAACTAAGTATGATCGAACAGTCTCTTTCAATCTTTCATTACACAAGCGTTACTTAATCCCAAATAAGTTGTGTGGTTTAATGTTTAAAGCAATGTGGTGTCTGGTCGCACAACGTCCACACGTGAATTCTTCTAAGCAATATATAACTACTACTTAACTGCAGCCATTAGTTCATGAAACTTAACTTAAGACAAGCACATAGGCTCATACTTGATCACATATATGGTTATAAATTGACGCAATCATAATCAACCTCTCCCTATAAAAAGTTGTGGTTTATAACTACATGCACGTAAAAGGCAGACCAACTTGCATGCTTCCTGTTTCTTCTATTACATGTTTCTTGAAAAATCTAACACCTTCACGACGACTATTCACGTTTAAGTTCTGATCATGATGGATAACTAACATGTGACTTCCTTAGAACAACTATAAATAGAACTATTCAATGCACTTAAGAACTATTACTACTACTACAACTGGAACTTGTTTCTAGCTTCTGGATTGATCGTAAACACATTCCATCATCATTTTCTTAGCTAGCTTCTCAACCCACGGCCTTAACCCTTTCGATGGCGCCACATGGAGACTCAATTCCGAGCCCCGTCATGACGAGATGCACGAAGCCACCTATACTCTCACCAAGCAATCTTCAGAGAACGATTTCAGACATCTCGTTCGATCTAATAGCAAAAGAAGCCATAGAACAACATAATCATCACATCAATGCGAATAATAGTAGTAACAATATTGATAAGGAATTACCACCGATTTTAGAGGTAGAGGATGCAAAGTGTGAGTGCTGCGGGATGAGCGAGGAGTGCACGCCGGAGTATATAGACCGGGTGCGTGAGAAGTTCATGGGGAAG
Source organism: Coriaria nepalensis (assembly GCA_027186245.1). Lineage (NCBI taxonomy): Eukaryota > Viridiplantae > Streptophyta > Magnoliopsida > Cucurbitales > Coriariaceae > Coriaria > Coriaria nepalensis. The sequence goes on along the minus strand of CP114500.1, from coordinate 8,288,146 downwards.
TGGATATGTGGTCTATGTTCTGAAGATGTGAAAGAGAAGGTGGAGAAGAACAATGGAGAGAAGAAGTTGGAAGAGGCATTGAGTTCACATATGAGTGCATGTGTGAAGTTCAACAGGCTAAGTAGGGCTTATCCTGTGCTTGTTCAAGCTGAGGCAATGAGGGAGATTTTGAAGAGGAGAGGAAGTAGTAGTACTAGGGCCAAGTCTGTTAGTCCTAGTGACCATAAACTGGGCGGTGGTCAGATCAAAGGTGGGATTGCTAGGAGTTCAAGTTGCATTGCAGCCATTACAAGAGACATGAATGATCTCAGAATTTCCAACTGAATTGGTATTCAAATCCCACATGATAACATGCATACATCCTTTAACCAGTAATTAGTGCTTCTAATCTAGCCTAATTATTACCTTAGAAGGGGTTTTTTTTAAGGAGTTGGGTATGGTTCTTAATTGCCTTGTTCATTCCCCTCTTGTCTCAATATGTTTGTGTTTACATGTTTCTATTAACCATGTTGTGGTTTTTTGTATCAAGTTTGACCAACATTAGAATAAAGTTTATTGTTAACAAAGTTGGTTGGATCTACCTAAGAAATTCTCTACAAATAAACAAAAGGAATTGCAAGGTTAAGCAACAAAACAGAAGTCCATAAACTAAACAGGAAGAACAAAGTACCAAGTATCAACAATGCCAGTAAGAACACAGACCCAACACATTCTGTCTTAGAAGTATCCGAGTAGTTTCAATAAAATAAAAGAAAGTACTAATAATTAAGAAGAGAGCATATATATATATAGATAAAGTCTGTCGAGTCTCGTTCTTCCTGAGCATCCATTCATTCTCAGGTACTTGAAACTTCAACTTCATGTCAAATGAAGGACCAGTTCACAAACATGAAGCAGATGCAGTGAGCATTCTCCTCCTCATTCAATACCTTCCAAGCCACTGCTCTTTCATATGAAACCGGTCGCCCCATGCTTGACAGACAGATCCCCCCTTGAAGACAAGCAAAACCCTGTCCAAATCAGACAAAACAGAGTTGAGAAAACAATATGATGATAAAAGTTTAATACTGGAGAAAATGAGAATGGAGAGAAACTACTAGACCTGTTGCATTATCTGTGGAAACTCGGTGCAGAGTGTCTTTCTTCCATGATCATCAAATATTTTCTCCAAAGTTATGTCTTGTAGTGCAACCAATGTGGTCTCGAGCATATCAAGCCCGGCCTGGTTTGCAAAGGTAAAAACTGGCAGTGCCTGCATAGACTTCGAATTTTCAAATTTAGACATTCACAAAATAGGACAGAAACAGAACTAAATGTAAAAAATCAAATGTAACAGACCTTCAATGAGCAGCACATGATTGCATCAGAGTGATGCCATAATGTCTTAAGAACAGATTCATTCCCTTCATTCCCTGATTTGAGCAGCTCCAGACCCAAATAGCATCTGAAAATGCAATTCTATCTTAACAACAAGAGACTTCGAAGAAACTTTCAAGAAACCGAGATTTTTCCTTTTTGTATAATTACTAACCGATAACTGTTGCATATCCAGCTAGCAAGTGTTTGAGCTTCAGGTGTACCAAGTGGAGACCGCAAACCGGCTTGGGAACTCAAATGGGAAGGAGACAGAGCTAAGGCTACTCGTTGAACAGAGGATATAATGCTGCGAACATATTGGCGAGCCATGGAGGCAACATGGTCTTGCATGTGGCTCTCAAATGCAAATTCAAATGCTATAGTCATTACAGATCTTGTACACCCAGAACCTCCACTGTAATCACTTGTCGATTTATTTCCCGCAGGCCCAATTTCAAGTGCAGAAGCAAGGTCAAGAGTGCGATTTGGGCTCGAGGCTTCCTGAGATAATTTGGGGTGCAATCATAAACAAATGCCAACAAGGAACATTGAAATCCATATATGTTGGATTCGTATGAAAGCCAGTAGCTAACCTTGCCAGAGTCGAGAGGTATGATTCGAAATCCTGAAGGGAGAAGAGGTGCATCATCAGCAAAAGAGGCGTCTATTGGTGCAAATATTAGTTCTGCACAAGTGCCTATTGCATTTTCATCCATTCCGCTGCATAGCTGTACACCAGAGTGGAAAAGTGAGATAAATTTAGGACCAGTAAAAAGAGATGAATAATTACTAGAAAAGTACTTACTTGCAAGAGAAACATTTCTCTAGGTATCATGGCTTCTTCAGGGGAATGGCCAATACCTTCTAACTTGATTACTTCCAGAAACTAGAGAGAGAAATTGAAGTCATAATCATGTTCCATTAATTTAGCAATATTAAACTACTGATAGTCCTTAAAGTTCGATTAACAAGCAGGAAAATGTAAAGGGTACTGATTTAATTACTATAAGTCAGTCACCTCTTCATGTTCAATGGTATGAGCTAGAGGAAGAATTACTTGACTTCCAAAGCTTCCGACTCGAGAGCCAGGTAAGCTACAGGGGCCGACTTTAATGGCAGCGGCCGAGTAAGCATCAATGTTATTGTCGGCCCATTCTGACCTATGCTCCCTTAGGAACCTAAGTAGGATGGCAGGTGGTACATTCTGAACAAGAAGAAAGGGAAAGGAGACAGATGAAGCATGTAAAAATAGAAACAATGGGGGAGATAGAACTGATATTTGTGGAATCATTACCTGCAAGAGCATGGATGCTTTGGCACATAAAACAGCATTGCTAACAGGAGAGAATCCATTTGAAAACGAGAGGTTTAAACCCATTAGTTTATCAGGAGATGAGTTTACAAGAATGGTGACATCATCCATGCCATCATTTCCCATCACTGACCAGCCCTCATCGTTAAACCCATTAAGCGCCTCATTAAAACCCCTATTGAAAAATCTTCATCAAATCACACAACTTCAACCAGACTCTAAACGAGATATACAGAGAGAGTGACTGAATGCTTACCTGGTCAATCTCTGACCAAGAGCTCGTAGAGCTGCAGGACGTCTGCCCCACCCAGATACATTAGACTGAGATACCTCATGAGCTATCTGCCTAAGCTGGCGTAGAGCCTGCATGCACAGGAAAATAAAAGGATAAGGAAAGATAGACTTGTACAATCAGAATAATGAAAGTGATATATACTATCATAGTTGTGGAAGACTAAGACTTACAGCCATAGTAGTCTTCTGAGCAAGAACAGTCGATGATTCATACAATGGACGCAATACCTCAGGCACACTCCATGGCTAGTTAATAAATTATATAAACATGGAAGTTATTTACACAGAAAATGTATTTTCACAGCCAAACAATGCAAAACAAGAACAAGTGTTACCTCCAAATTCATGTGATCAACAATGTGTATGATTGACCCGCCCCCTTCACATGGCCGTATCAGATAGCCACTAGGCATCATTTCTGCTCTAACAAAATGTTGCACGGATGGCATGGTGGGACCATTCTGAGTGTTCTTAAGAGATCTTTCACAAACCTATATATACATACATCAACAAACGAGCATAAATAACTGCCTGCAAAATTATTCATCGTAAAATGCCATAACTACCTACCACAAGGCTACCATCTTCAAGAACAGAAGTATAACGTAACAACCAAAAGTCACGAGCAGGCGCCAAAGTCGTTGGCGCATAGAGCTGAAACCACAAGAAAGAAGACAAAAGGAGAAAACAGAACACAAGATCATTAAACATTCAAATGTAATACAAGAAATTTACAACATAACACCTGACCATTACCTGCATGTAAAGCAGCTCAATGGTTCCACCATTCGCGGTAGGCAGCACGTTAAGCACATCCAAAGCTCGGCAGTCGCGGAACCACGATGGCCTATCCTTAAGGATTTCTGCAACCTGTACGAATGCAATATTTAATCGTAAACTAAAATAAATATAAGCTGAAACTCAAAAGTAACAAAAGGGAGGAAACTTACCCTAGTAGGCTCTAGACCCACCAGGCCGCAGGCTCGTGCTGCCACACCAATGCAACCATGAGAAATAGCAACGATTCCAATGGAATCCGGACCAGGCTGTAAGAAGATAAAAATAATAGAAAAACATAATTAAGGTACTGAAACTTAAGACAGATTAAAAAAAAACAACCATAATGTGCAGAGACTTGGCACAAAAAGAGAAGATAGTGGAACTTTAATCAATTAAGGCTGATATATGGACAGTGTTGATATAAAATGTCAGGTAGGAATTATACTATTTACTGCAAAAAAAAAGTAGAGTAAAGAAAGAAAGAGACCTTCATTCCAGGCATTTGGACCCACTCGACAGCAGTTCCAGTAGCCTTTGAAAGAAACTCTGCTAAAGTCTCTTCTGCAATGGACAAAAGCCTGGAAAAAGAAAAAAAAAAAAAAAGAGAAAACATGAATTGAATTCAACTATCCATTATCCAGAAACAGAGAGAGAGAGAAACAATGGACGAAGAAAGAAAAGGACTTGACAACAAAAAACGCACTAACCCTGCAGGACTAGCATCTCGTGGGGGATGCTGAGATGTCAAATTGTGTTGACCGCTAGTCACCACCGGTTCACAACTTGCATCTTTCGTCGCAAGCGTCGTCTGCCAAAAAAAAAACCCCCACAAGGTTTCCAAAATCATAAATTTGACCACATTTTCGTAGATAAAGGGCAAACAAACACCCATCTCAACGTTATTGGAAACATGTTTTCTCACATTCTGAGTATGCTGACGGAAGTAGCCATTTTCATATACCAAATGCGACACCTGCTTCTGCAACCGATCGTTCTCCTCCATTAACAGCTTATTCATGGCTGTCAACTTCCTATTCACAGCTTGCAGCCTTGACGCTTCCTTCCTCTGCTTCTCTCTGCATCTGAAAAAGAATCGCATTTTGATAAAATGTCAGGACACTTGAAAACAAAAAATGAGACGAACTTGCTAACAGATGAAATCCACAAATTATAAGGTCTATAGAATACCTTCTGTTTTGAAACCAAACTTTAATCTGCTTAGGCTCGATGTTGGAGAGAATGGGGCACTCTCTGATAAGCTGCTGGCGACGAATAGAACTGGGTTTAGGGCATTCATGATAGAGCCTTTCTAGTGCTTCAACCTGCTCAGGTGTATACCTAACGTATTTTCCATTATCCATCACTCCTTTGCTACCATCCTTGCAGGACATCGCCATTTCTTACTCCTAAAAAGAAAACCCTCAGAGAGGAAATTTCTCTTTAAGCCTAAGACTTAAAAAATCTGAAGTACCCTCTTCTTCTTCTTCCTTTTCTTCAAATGGAAAAACTCTAGATGGAAATATGAACAAACTTTATTCCTCGAAATGCAAGAATCTTTGCTCCAGTACGAGACAAGCACCAAAGAAGAGAAGATGAAGTATACTTCGTTCGAGATCAAAGCCTGAAGCTGAGAAAACCAACAAGGATCCGACTTTCCCCCCCCCCCTCCCCAAAAAAAAGGCACAAGATTTAAAGCTCTTACTACTAATAACTTCTAAGCTGTAGCGAACTAATCTCCAGATTCGCACCAGCGATCCCTCATCACGGGATCTGTTCCGTTTAGTTTCTTGCACGGTCTCAAGAACCGCCGGAACGTTGCCGCCGTTTCGCGTCCATTTGTTGCCGATAAATCTAAAACATCTTTACCAGGTAGCTTCAGTGACGGAGAAAGCTCGACCGGAAAGGCATGAAGTCAGTCTTGAGATGGATCTTGCCAAGAATGGATAACGCTGCCTGGACGTTTGATGAAATTATGATTATAGGTGTTTACTATTAAGCAGTGAGGTTTGAAGAAGGAGAGGAAAATGGTTTTGCTTTGTTGTAATGAAGTGGTTTTTGCAGCAGAAAAAGAGGTTTTACTGTACTTGTTGTTGCTGCTGCTGCTGCTGATGTTGTTTGTTGTTATTTCATTGGTTCGTCACTTTCGGCTCTCCCTCCCCTCCCTCCAACCAACCGGGTCTTCCATCCACTGTGTAGAGTAATGGATGATTGGATTAAAAATAAAAAAATAATAATAATAATTTTACTTTTTTATATTTTCAATTTTGGATGACTTTTCGAAAGACAAAAATACCCCTTTGGAGTTGATATTGGTTTTCAAAGAAATATACTCAGTCGGACCCCTTTGGAGTTTGGAGATGTGTGTCAATCAATCCTATAGGCAAAAGAGGTCGAAGAGAAGGAGACAAAGAGGTGGGAGATATTGAGACTATGATACTCTCTAAACTCACGTTTACAAGATTTAAACTTTTGATATCATCTTTAAATTTTTTAATTAATTTATATATATATATATATATATATATAATTAATTTAATTATCATAAAGATTACATCATAATCCCAAATGATATAAATATTATTCGGTGTATAAACTAAATTTTTTTTATAATCATAATGATTATAAAAATATGAAAAGTGATATAGGGAAAGAAAATGGTAGAAGAACAGAAGGATAAGATTAAAATGGCAAAAGGGTAAATTAGCGGAAGTAGAGGGTAACTATTGGAAGATAATGCGCGGATCAGAAGCTTAAAAAATACTAAAGGCATGGAGGAGAGAGAGAAGAGAGAGAGAGGTTTTGCGTGGGTTGCAGACGACATCATCATGAGGTTCTTGCATGCGTCTCGATTTTTAACCTTTTTTTTTTTTTTTTGTTACTAAATTATTAAAATAAAATTAAAAAAAAAAAAAACAATACTATACTACAAAGGGGCAGAGCATTTAAACAGTAAAAAAGAAAAACCCCTCTTTATTTATTTATTTATTTATTTAAATTAATTTTACCATTTACTAGGCTACGTCATCATATACACAGACACAACATAACTCCCATACATGACATGACAACCTTGACATGATATTTGAGAAAGAATAATTGTGAATTTAATGTTCAGAGTCATACATATTTTGCCAAACGGTAAATGATATATTAAATTTAGTTTGAGTTTAAATTTTTTTGTTTAAATATTTAAAATTGTATTTTTTATTTATTTAATAATATTATTATCTTATAATAAAATTATCTCATAATAATAAGCTTAAATTAATTTGGATTATATAAAGTGAAAGATAATGCACATAGTAAAACAGTAATAAAGGATAAGTAAAAAACGAGAACATATTAATGAATCACGATGTATGGGCCCATAGGGCATATACATACGTAACAACAACATACTACTCATGTTTTCCATTCATTTTTTTTTAAGTATCTGGGCAGTGAGGGCCCACCACAGGCTTGTGGATGATAGTGGGAGAGAATTGCGAGAGAGAGAAAGAAAAGGATGGATGAACATTGGACGACAGGCATGACCTGACAAGAAATGGGGTGGGGTCCACAAAGGGTATGACTTCGAGAATGGAGCTCTGTCAGAGCTAGAGGGTGACGTGTTCATATATCATCATGAGGTCCAGATACGGTTTTATCGGCGGCGTCACCGGCCCTGACGTGGACGTTTATTGCGCCTCTTTTTTTTTTTTTTCCCGTCTTTCCTAAATAGAAAATAAGCACAGGGACCATTAAAAAGGAATTTGTTTGGGTAGTTTTTATACATTATTTCATTTGGGGTGTAAAATCGCAGCATGAGAGTAAAATTGCTGGTCGAGCGGTCACGTTGACAGTAGTAGTTTACAGTCTCAAAGATAGATAGATAGCCAAGTACTACTAGTAGGAGCCTAAGAGGGTCAATTAATGAAAGCAAGCCTATGAAAATTCATACACGCGTATGGTCGGGTTTAGTTTGACGGTCCATAACGTTCTTGAAAGGGCCCAAACGGCCCAAATATTTTGTCATTACTTCGGTTACTTTACAATAATTCACTGCAGAACCCTACCAGGCCTTAGGTACTCGAGTCCATCTAAATATAAACGAATTGTGGCCCATTTAACTGGCGGGGCAAGCCAGTCAAAGCCTACCATGCTCTATCAAGATGGTCAATTTTTGGAACAGTTTTGACTTCTTACATTATTTATATACGTATATATATATATATAAATAGATATATAGGTGATACAGCGATTGGACCGGGCTTAATATTAACTAACTGGGCTGAGCCAGTTTGGTAGATTTGTCCATTTAAAAAAATTAGATCGAGTCAAACAGGTCCATGCTCGATCCATATTCTATTTTGGTGCAATAAAATTTTCACAATCAAGATATCTAATTTTTAAATAGTATGAAGGGTTAAAGTTTATTTAGACGATTTTTGGGGGCGAAAAGTTAATAAATAAATAAATAAAATTGACTAGATCAGAGATTCAGAGGACATTTCTCGTTCTCGCGCCTCTGCCCTTGAACAGCACGCAAAGTGAGAAAGCTCTAGCGTTTGTCGAAACTGAAATCCTATTCGTTCTCAGGTTCACGGCAAAGGAGAAGAGCGATTGTCCGTGAAAGCTTGCATCGTCGAACGGGAGGTTTGTTCCTTGATTCCTTTTTTCTCTGACATTTTCAGATTCATTTTTCTTACGGATTATGGATTCGCGCTGTTTGGCACGAAATTATTGAAATCTGTTCATTACGAGTTTCTTTTGCGTATGATTATAATTTTATTCAGTTTTAAGGATTAATTTCATTGATCTGATCCCGTTGGATGATAAAATATGAAATTCGAACCTAGGGTTTTGAAAATCATTGCGACTGTAAGATCTGATTATTATGCACAAGTTTATTTGGGGTCACTAATCTTATCCTAGAGCATTGTGCAAATTGCAAAGTGTTGAGATAATCTGGATTTGTGGGACATGCGGCTGTTTTTTGTAGGAAGTATTTAGAGAAACGATCAATAACATTTTCAATTGCTCGCTAGTAAGAGATAGAATGCCTGCACAAAAAATTGAAACTGGTCACCAGAACACGGTCCATGATGTGGCGATGGACTATTATGGTAAGCGTTTGGCAACAGCATCATCTGACCACACTATCAAGATAATCGGAGTCAGCAATTCAGCCTCTCAACATCTAGCTACCTTGACTGGTCATCAAGGTCCGGTTTGGCAGGTCTCATGGGCACACCCTAAATTCGGGTCCTTACTTGCTTCTTGTTCATATGATGGCCGTGTCATTTTGTGGAAGGAAGGAAATCTGAACGAATGGACCCAAGCCCAAGTTTTTGACGACCACAAATCGTCGGTCAATTCAATTGCTTGGGCTCCTCATGAACTGGGTCTATGTCTAGCATGTGGTTCGTCCGATGGGAACATCTCAGTCTTCACTGCTAGAGCCGATGGTGGTTGGGACACTTCTAGGATTGACCAAGCTCACCCAGTTGGTGTCACGTCTGTATCCTGGGCCCCATCAACTGCACCTGGTGCCCTTGTTGGGTCTGGCTTGCTTGATCCTGTTCATAAGCTCTGTTCAGGTGGTTGTGACAATACGGTTAAGGTGTGGATGCTTAGTTCAGGTGGGTGGAGGATGGATTGCTTTCCGGCTCTTCAAATGCATACTGATTGGGTCAGGGACGTTGCCTGGGCCCCGAATTTGGGCCTACCCAAATCTACAATTGCAAGTGCATCCCAAGATGGAAGGGTCATTATCTGGACTGTAGCCAAGGAAGGGGATCAATGGGAAGGTAAGGTATTGAATGACTTCAAAACTCCCGTATGGAGGTGTTCGTGGTCTTTGACTGGGAATATATTGGCTGTGGCTGATGGAAGCAACAATGTTACTTTGTGGAATGAAGCTGTGGATGGGGAGTGGCAACAGGTTACTACAGTTGAGCCGTAGATTCGATTCAAGAGATTCTCTTTTTTCCATCTTCTTAAGAGAGTAAATTAGGATGACTTTCTTTAATTAGATTACTGCTTCTGCGTAGGACTATCAGTACCTATGTTTGAAAACCGGCTATTATTCTATATAAAAACTCGATCTGCTGTTACCAGGATGAGCATGATTTCTGTGAGCTTTGTGGGAAAATGGTTTTTCATTATAAGCAACTTGCTGGTGTTCGATATGATCTGAATCGTTTCAACTCTTGACAATGGTGATGATTCATTCACCCGTACTGGATGTACAGTATCGATACATCATCTTCTTCACTGAGTTGTACTTACCACCATTCTTGCATGGATCCTAAACCCTTCCATTCCGCTAGTCTTCTAAATGAAATCGTGTCCTTCCATTCCGTACTCTTCTAAATGAAACCGTGTCATCATCTATAGCCGACTATGCAAGAATTTCTCGAATTTACTTGCCATTCTCTCTCAAAGAAATCATCTGTGGATGATATTTTTATCACCATTATTATTTTTAGCTCGTTTCATAGATTCCAAAGTCCTGACAACACCATTATAAGTGACAGATAAACCAGAAACCAGCGTTAATAATTGGTAAGGAAATTTCGTCAGACTTCCAACAGACTGAAGCCACGTCAAGTTAACCATCAACATCGGGTCATCGATACTAAAGGCTCTGTCTGGCTTTGACCTCTGATGAGAGAAAGTCTGTCATATATGCTTGCTGACACCTCTCCATCTTCGTCACGTGCTCATTGTTGTTTCCCCCACCCCATCCCACCCCTTTCTTAGAAAGCAACATTTTTTTAAACATAATTAATAAACAAAGCCTTAGCAACAAAAATAGAAGATTAATATCTCATTACAAAACATTTTTTTATCTTCTTCCCACGACAATCAAACAGGTAATGATTAATAGTAATTTTGGATAGATAGATAGATAGACAGATTGTGTGGTCGTTAAGTTGATTAAAGTTGAGCTGTAACTATCGTGCTTTAACGTGGCTGGGAATATTATATAACAAACATGTAGTGATGGGTCAGTAAGGTAAGAAAACTACAATTAATTTAAAACTAAAATAAAAGCTATAAATCAGATACAATATATATTTTTTGACGAGGCATAATTCCTAAGAAAAATAAAAAATAAAAAATTAGAGGCATATAAAAAAAAAACTGCTGTAAAAATTAGAGACATTATTTTGCAATAGAAATAGAGGTGACTCATGGATAGGTCTAAGTTAAATTTTAATTTATGGTTTTTTAAATATAAAATATATATTTGAAAAAAAAAAGGTTTATTAATAATTTTATTTATTTTTAATTATTTTTCATATTTTTTCGATAAAGGAAATAACTATGTTGACATTCTAAATTTCAACTGTCCCAATTATTTTTATATTCACCTCACTCTCCAGCACTGCATGCAGAAAGATGCTCCATACTTTCTTTTAATAAATTCCACTTCTGCCCCTCGTCTTGCTCTTCAAAACTCCCCTCATTTCCTTCCCTCTCCTTCCATAGTCATCTCTCTTGCAAATTCTCTCTTCAAGCTCACTCGCCGGTATTTTATATAATCTGTGCCACTCTATACACCTAGTTATTTACTCGTGTGGCAATGGAGGTGTCGGAATGTTTTGTCGGCAGCTACTTCGAAACAGGAGCCGGCGGATTATCGCCGGTGAAGCAAAAGTCAATCGAGCAATTCACCGTCGACGACCTAATGGACTTCTCCAACGAAGAAGTTTTGATGACAGACGGTTTTCTGGAGAATGTCACCGGGAATTCGACTGATTCCTCGACAGTCACCGTGGTGGACAGATGCAATTCATCGGTATCTGGTAGCGACAACAACTTCTCCGGCCACCTCGGCTCCCGTAACTTCGCCGACTCTCAATTCTCCGGAAAATTATTCGCACCGGTAATTTTCCACGTTCTTAAACTATCGATGACATGTAATTTGGAAATTTGGAAATTCTTTCTGTCGCTGATTTTTATTTACTTCGATTTCTCACAGCACGACGATTTAGCGGAGCTCGAATGGCTCTCGAATTTCGTGGAAGATTCATTCACAGCTGAAGAGAAAGATCTCCAAGCGCTTCACTTCCTCTCGGGCGGCGGCGGCGGCGCCACCACAAAACCCCATCCCTCCGAAACGTCCTCCTCCTCCGCAACGCTCCAATCTCTCCCTTCCGAGGCCTCTAAAAACGCACCGTTTATACCATCCGAAACTCCTCTCCCCGGCAAAGCACGCAGCAAGCGCTCTCGCGTGGCAGCCTGCGATTGGTCCAAGCGCCTCCTGCATCTATTCACACCTACGGCTACCGATCCCAAACCGCGAAAAACGGTTACGTTCAAGAAGAGGGAGAGCAGTTCGAATTCGGACTCTTCGGGCCGGAAATGCCTACACTGTGCTTCAGAGAAGACGCCGCAGTGGCGGACTGGGCCCATGGGCCCTAAGACCTTATGCAACGCTTGTGGGGTCCGATACAAATCGGGCCGGTTGGTACCCGAATACCGTCCGGCTTCGAGCCCGACTTTTATATCAGCCAAGCACTCCAATTCGCATAGGAAGGTCTTAGAGCTGCGGAGGGAAACGGAAGTCAAAGCACAGCAGAATCATCCGTTTCAAAGTCAAAGCTCAATTTTCGCTGTATCCAACGGTTCTGAAGAGTTTTTGATTCATCATCAAGGGAGCAATTTCAGGCACATGATATGATCGTCGTACGTAAAAGCGAGAGTTAATTATACATTAAGAAGTTAATTAATCAATAGTCGATCCAAGGACGATTCTATATTAATATTTCTCTCTAAATAAGTAAATAAATTATTTATTATTTCTACTTACGAGCTCTAGCAAATTTATTTCGAAGAACAAGGACAAAGATTTCAAGAGTGCCTGGAATTATAGAACATTAAGCGACGTAGCTCTTAAGGTATCATAGATAATATATGCACCCTCTTCTTCACGTATCCTTTAAAGAGACGATGTCCATGCCTTCACATGAAAGTAATTAGTTAAGAATACATAGCCAAAATTTTGAAGAGGCAACAGTGAAACTGAAAGAGACTAATGTGATGTGGATCAGTGATCATGATCATGATATTAATTCATTGTCCTCTTGAATCCAGACGCTTGCTCCTTTCATGGAGTCCATGCCTGTCTTATAATTTAATCAATCAACTATTTGGTCAATTCTCTGAATATATATATATATATATATATATATATATATAAACTTGTTACTAAGTTGTGAATCATGATGAATTATCGATACTGTTATTTTTACGTCAATTGATTTTCATCAAATTGAATTATTAGGAAAGCATATAATACATTGATATTTAGTCAATCTCGGTCAAATGAAAAATAATGTACAAGATCACGACCTATATATATTGTCTAGGATTTCTGCTAAGGTAGGTATCGATCTTACGGAGAATGATTGGATTTGTATAACAGCTAAATCATTTATACTATATATTATATGTACTGATAATTCACATGCTTATACAATGATAATGCCAATAGGAAATCAAATTCACAACCAAATCAAATTTTGATACAAAGTTATTAAGGGCAGTTTGTCCTACTAATCAAGAGCAAGTCGTTTGCGCTTTATGTTATATGGGTTGGAACTTGGTATTAGAAAGGTACAGCCTACGTACGTAGGTAATTGGGATCGCTTTTTATACTAACGTGCATGTGGAATATAATAGATATATATATATATATGTCTGTATATATGTATATAATGAGGAAAATAAGAGAGACATGTATGAGTGCATTCATGTGGGATTATGAATACTCGCACATGGTTGCTCTACGCGACGTGCATGACTACAAAAATCAAAAGCCCACTGCAGCTGGTTGGTTCCGGTGATGATAGAAATATCTTTCTCTTTTTTTTTTTTTTTTGAATTCTGATTAGTAGTGCATGCATGGTTTTTCTGCCCCTTTGTCTGTGAATCTTTCCATGTTATTTCATTATTTATACAAATTATTGTCCCCCTCTTTCTTTCCTTTTCTGTCTCTCTTTCTGTACTTTCCACCACTTCATGTTGGCTACGTATAAGCTAGTAATTACGTGACTTTGAACAGGAGTCGAGTAATCGATAAATTCTTGCTGAGTCCTATTCATAAAATTGTGCCGTTTTGATCTTGAGTAGCCCATAAAGTTAAGGGTACGTAGTAAATACACGGGAGAGGGTAGTGGGTCCTAATTCTTACTCTCAGACCTATGTTTTTATGTGTATTTAGGTAACTTTTTTAAGGAGTGGTCGAGCTTAACGTCCGACAAAGTTGATATCTTTTCCTACATAAGAATTATAAGAAGAGAGACAGATCACAGTACTGGGAGGGCGTGAGTCTGAGACTGAGACTGGTCAAAAGTCAAAAAATGGGCCAAATACAATAAGACGTGAGTAGCTGAGCTTTAGCTAGCTTGAATGGAAGCATGCATGCATCTTGGTCAAGCAGATAGCTAGGCGCTAGCTAAGCCTTAAGCTATATATCTACGCACATGGCTAGGTCAAAAGGTGATATCTTCTTCTTAACCACTATATTTTGATCAAAAATTCAAAATGATTACCCCTTTGTTTTCTTTGCATATAAAGTAATAATTTCAAATAAATATATTAAGTAAATTATTAAATTATCAAAAATAATTAATATTTTATTTTTAAATTAAGATAATTATCTAAACTAATTTATTAATTTATGTAGAACTTCTTCGAAATTCCTCAGTCAGTCCATATCTTTATGCTAAAAAGATTGGGCTTCTGAGCTACATTTAGTTATATCAATCATCACCACTCTCCACTGGTTCAATTCCCTGGCCCAAAATCAAGTTAGCACACGTAATCTAAGGATTGTAACTTCACGGTTGAACCTTTTGCCAAAATGACAGCTAATTTTAAGTTGGAAAAACTGCATATGATACAAGCACGGGATATGAATGAAGAAGAAGAAGAAGAAGTTACAGTTTCTTTACTTTGGACTATCACCTTAAGTTTGATACTTTTTTCCGGGTCATGTGGATTGTGATTGAAGGAAAGCGATAATAAGTAGAAGAAGTATATACTGTGTGCTGCCTATCTGTTTTATGGGCTAGCTGAAAGTTTGAAGTAGTAAGAAAATGGCTAACACCATCTCCGCCATCGAAATGGAGCCTAGGACCTTGAACCAAGGTCAGCTCAACCATGCTCGGGTACTAACTAATTCATTACTCTTTCCCTTCCTTTACTTGCTGATTAGTTTTCACTAGCTTTTATCTATTAATGCTTTGATTAATGCAGGAAGTAGCTGCCGGCGTTGTCCAGAAATTGGAGCCGGAAGAAGCTTCCATTGTATTCATCGAGGTGCATACACACACACACACAGATATATATATTAGATTTTCCACTGTCAAACACGTGGTATAGGCAGGGGCTAAGACCAGTTGTTCCATTGAAAGAGATGATCATTGTAATGGAAGAGAAGATTGTGGAAGAAGAAGTAGTTGTGCTGGAACAGGACAGGATAGTGGAGAAAGTTGATCGTAATGACCAGGTTGAAATCAGACCGGCGTGTCAATGCTTGTGCGGGACATTAGCTAACAACGTAGGAGCAGTAGAATTAGAATCCCATTCCCAGCCTGATCGAGTGAGCCTTATTAGGGAACCCCTCTCTGCTCCTTTTTGACTTTTCCACCTTACTTTTCTCTGGATCTTTGGATGCTGGGCCATAATCCATCTCCTGGACCTGGCGGGCGATCCATACTGGGCCATTCAGACTCCTGAAACGGGCTGGACGAGCGTCTGGGCTGGGTCTGATGGGCCAGCTATGACTGGAATGGGTCTAGATAATGGGGATTAAAGTAATAAAGAAAAAAGAAAATTCAACGATTCACTGTGGAGTCACGGGTACTAGCAGACTGAAAACTACTGGTACTACTCTCTTGTTGCCACGTGTTGAGGTCTCGTGCTTTACAGTACACATTTCATCGTCTGTCAAAACTCTTTGGGGCGTATAATTTCATTTCAACCGTCTTTTAAATGATTAAATTTGAGTCGTATGCGTTAAATTTATATCATCTTAATATATAGTTTTGAGAACTTGAGATTGATATTGTTGAAGAAATTTTTAATTTTAATTTCTATATATATTTATTAATATTTAATTCGGAGTAGACATAAGGATTAAAGACTTGTGTGGCATTGTCGTGAAACTTATTTCTCGAGCATGGTTGAGCTGACCTTGGTTCAAGGTCCTAGGCTCCATTTCGTCTCGAGCACGCTCTAGGAAGATTGAAAAATTTTATAGAGAAAGGTTTTGAGAGAGAGAGAGAGAGAGGTTAAGTGGAGAAGATTTTCGAGATGGTGACTGGTAATAAAATGCTGCCGGTGCCTGAGGTGGAGCTGCAGCTGCCGGAGACGACGAAGGTGGCGGCTGTGAGTACCGAGACCTGCACGATCAGTGGGCCGCTCGACTCGGCAGGCGCGAAATTAGGATGTCGGAGAGCTGAGTTGGCGCAGATGATGGTGAGGCTGCTTTGCGTGGCGACGTCGCTGACGGCGGTGATGATGATGGTGACAGCTAGGGAAGCTGGCACTGTCTCCTTCTACGGCTTTCAGCTCCCTATTTACTCCAACTGGTCGTTTTCCTACTCGTTTGAGTAAGCTCTCTCTCCCGCCTCTTTGAAATTACTCATATGCATCCTCCCCCCCGTGGTCTTCACTTTCTTTACTGGATTTATAGCAGTAGTCATAACTGAGCCTGTGTGTTTGGTTGGTGAGAAAAATCCGAAGAACGAGTGAAAATCCATCTCACATCTTTCTAATTCGAGCTCCCATGAATGAAACTTATCAGCATCGTCTCATTATGAAAGTTCCATTTTTCCAGTTTTAACTTAGTGTTTTCGATGGGGTAAGGTATTCCCTATCAGTTCTTGCATGGTTGGTTCTGTTAGCGGTGCCTTGATTTGCTGAAGTCCATGTTTAGAAGTTAGGACAAAAACATGTCCGTACTCGCTGACCAAACATTGGGAAAGACTCCTTAGTCCTTTTTATTTTCCCCTGTTTTTTCACGAACAGAATCAAACCCGTGATTTCTGACTTCTTTTGCTCGTTTTGTTTCTTTCTTACCATCTCTTTATTCTGCATGGAGAATATATTCCCTTTTACTTATTTTATAAAAACTCATTTTTGGCAGTTTATGTGGTGTATGTGCCTCTCCAAAAAAAAGGCAAGTGTGGTTTGAATGAGCAGAAGTAGTTGAAGTTTGTGGTTTGTGTGTTGAGCAGGTACCTTGTCGGAGTGTCTGCAGGAGTTACTGCTCACTCATTGTTGCAGCTACTCATTAGTGCATCTAAGCTTCTTACAAAATCTCCAGTCATTACCTCAAGAAACCATGCTTGGCTTGTTTTTGCTGCTGATCAGGTAACTTAAAAAAAAAAAAAAACCCTTATCATCTGTGTCTTAATTTCTTATCTAGCCAGCTTCTTAATTTAATGGTGATGTCATTTTTTTTATCTTCAGGCATTTACATATGCGCTGCTGAGTGCTGGGTCAGCTGCATCCGGTGTATCGAATCTGAATCGAACCGGGATTCGACATACCACTCTGCCTAATTTCTGCAAGCCCTTGCATAATTTTTGTGATCATGTTGCCGTTTCTATTGCCTTCACTTTCTTCAGCTGCTTCTTAGTTGCTGTCTCTGCTGTTCAGGATGTAATTTGGCTCTCAAACAACTGAATTTACTTTCCAATGTTAAGATATTTGCTGTAATAACGATGAGGCTATGATAGTGAGCAAGTTTTTATAACGCAGAACTGATGTGTAGTAGTACTGAAATGAAGTCCCTTTGTAAAAGGAGAGAGATTTTTAGCTCCTCTGTTCTGGTGAGCGGTGGTTTGGCCGTTTGGGATGTAAATGCCATTAAATATTTTTGCTTGATGCCATCAAGGTAACTGTATGATTTTCCAAGGTAAAAGAGCCCCTGACCAATTCGAAACAAAAATAAATAGAAACAGAGTTCCAATAAAGGGAACCCATGGACCATATTCTTCTCCAATCTGAGTTTTGCTCACGTCTCGAATGAATTCAAGGACATATTCGAAGAAATTCTGACCGTCAGTAGGAACGGTTTGTGGATTACGAACAGCTATAATGGCTGAACCTAATAAGATAGCAATTACAACCCAAGAAGTAATAAGTACTTGGGCATGAATTGAAAATTTGGTAAGAAGTTAGGGTTCAAATCAAGTGCTTAGGGCTGTTAGAGCTCGAATCGTATGAAAGAGGAGGAGAAATCAATGTTCATGAGTTTGAACTTGAAATTTGCAGGAGGAGGAGAAATGTTGAAGGCGAGTTTGATTTAATCGGGTACTCGGTTCTTGTTCGGTTACCCGAGGACCCAAACCCAAAAACCAAATTCATATCAGGTCGGGTTGATCATGGTTCAAAGCCTGGTGTAATCGGGCGGTTAACTTCAGTTAGATTTCCTATTGGTTTTTCGGGTAACTGTTTTTTGGTGCACTCCTACTTGATCAGACCATATGAAATGTTATAAGATCTGTCATTATCTTTCCAATCATCAGAAAAGGTTATGCTTGAATGATTCTTCCTAAGCAATATTCATTCTAAGTTACTTGTCAAGCTCATCCTTCCAAACAGTTGTGTTAGTCTAATATAAATAGACTATATTTATAATAACTCGATAAATTTTAAATCCTTATAACATAACTCATTTCATCTGAATACATGATTTATTTTATAAATTCTCATTATAAATACAGAGGATCCTGCAATTGGGCCTTCCTTTTTTTTTCTTGGATTTATGCATTGGGCCTTAAATCGAGGAAGAAAAAAAGGCCTGTAATTCTAAAAAACTCACGTCTTCAGCCCATTACCGATTCGGCGCGAGACGAGAACAATACCAAAGCGCTGCGTTTTGGCGCGCGGACTGAACAACGAGGACTGAAACTCGCCTCTTCCATTTCTATCTTCAAGCCTTGGAAGTTGGAAGGAGGTAAAAGGCCGGTGCTTCAGTTTACAGGCTTCCATGGCGTGCTCAAATTCGAAGTCACGCTCTCTCATCTTCTTCCTCCTCAACGCCACCTTCTAATAATGTAAGGCTTCCATGGCACCTCATTGCATTCTCGGCTTTTCTTCTTCACTCTCTTCCTCTTCTCCATTCTTAAACCCCATACTCAGAACCCTAAAAGCTCCACTCAATTCACGCTCACATCCTTCAATCTCCTCCAAATTATCAACTCCGCACAGTTCTGAATTTGAAGACGATCATCGCTCCAAGAGAAATCGGCTCAATTTATTGAACCTCTCTGTAACTCTCACTGTAATCTCAACCTCTCTCACGCAATCTCACGCTGTCGCCGCCACTACCGCTACCGCCTCCACTACTACCACCAAAGAACGCAAGCGCGGAACGAAGAAACCAACTGCTAAAAAGCTCGAAGCTCTAACCCCTCAGGAACTGAAATCATGGGCTCAGGGACTCCCTACTGTCTCAAACCGTATCCCTTATACCGAAATTCTCGAATTGAGGCAGGAGGGGAAGCTCAAGCATGTGATCAAGGCATCTAACGCGCTTCTGAGGAAGAGAGCTGAGCCGATTATGGTGGTTCTGGAAGATTCTAGAGTGCTAAGAACAGTTCTTCCATCTGCAGAGAATAGTAGGAGGTTCTGGAAAATTTGGGATGAGCTTCAGATCGATTCGGTTTGTGTCAACGCATATACACCTCCGGTTAAGTCACCAGAAATGCCTACTCCATATTTAGGGTTCTTATTAGGCAAAGTGCCTGAGTTTCTGTTTTCATTTGCAAAGCCCAGGAAGGAATCGAAGAGAGCAGCAGAGATTCGACGGGTGAGGGAAGAGTTGAAGAGGGAGAAGAATGAAGAACTGGAGAGAATGAAGGAAGAGAGGGAGATGATGGAGAAGGCAATGAAGATGAAGAAGAAAGAAGAGGAGCGGAGGATCAAAAAGGAGACAAGGAAAAAGAAGTATGAAGAATCTTTGCGCGAGGCCAGGAAGAATTACAGAAACAGTGCAATCATGTGGGCGAATTTGGCCCAGGATTCAAACGTAGCAACAGCCCTTGGATTCGTTTTCTTCTATATATTTTATCGGACGGTTGTGTTGAACTATAGGAGGCAGAAGAAGGATTATGAGGATAGGCTTAAGATTGAGAAAGCCGAGGCAGAGGAGAAGAAGAAGATAAGGGAACTAGAGAGGGAGTTAGAGGGAATTGAGCTTGATGAAGATGAAATTGAACAAGGTAAAGAAGGTGAAGACAATCCTCATATGAAAATGGCTATGCAGTTTATGAAATCAGGTGCTCGTGTCCGTAGAGCTCATGGTAAGAGATTGCCTCAATATCTTGAAAGAGGTGTGGATGTGAAGTTTGAGGATGTTGCTGGGTTGGGGAAAATCAGGCTTGAGCTTGAGGAGATTGTGAAGTTTTTCACTCATGGAGAGATGTACAGAAGGAGAGGAGTAAAGATACCAGGTCCTTTATAGTCCTGCTTATGCATGCTATCACATTTCCTGTTTTGTATGATTTTAAACTATAGCTTAAGGTTGAATTTGCTTCTTAATTAGGTGGTATACTTCTTTGTGGGCCTCCTGGAGTGGGAAAGACATTGTTAGCTAAAGCTGTTGCTGGAGAGGCAGGGGTCAATTTTTTCTCCATATCTGCTTCTCAGTTTGTTGAAATATATGTTGGAGTTGGTGCTTCTCGGGTTCGAGCCCTTTACCAAGAAGCAAGGGAAAATGTATGTGTTTCCATTTAACTTGATTCTTCCAAGTTGAGTTCTTTTCTCATATTCGTATATGGTTGAATTAGGCACCGTCAGTTGTCTTTATCGATGAGCTTGATGCCGTTGGAAGGGAGCGTGGATTGATTAAAGGTTCTGGAGGGCAAGAAAGAGACGCTACTCTTAACCAGGTTTGCTTGACTAAGACTTTTGGTACTATTTTTTTCACATGATTTATATGCTCCTGCTAATTTTCTAATCTTGGTTGTTGTGATTATATATTGCAGCTTCTTATCAGCTTGGATGGGTTTGAGGGCAGGGGTGAAGTGATAACTATTGCTTCAACAAATAGACCAGATATTCTAGACCCAGCTTTAGTGAGACCTGGACGGTTTGACCGAAAAATATACATCCCTAAGCCTGGTCTAATAGGTCGCATAGAAATTCTGAAGGTCGTGCCTTGTCAAATTAGTTCCAGTCATGTCTAATAGTACTAGTTTCTTATGACTTGCACTTTGTTTGTGTGATTCCAAATTTTCCTTTGTTATATAGGTACATGCACGGAAGAAGCCCATGGCAGAAGATGTGGACTATATGGCCGTTGCTAGTATGACAGATGGAATGGTTGGTGCTGAGCTGGCCAATATTGTTGAGGTTGCTGCCATTAATATGATACGTGATGGAAGAACAGAGGTACTGCCTTCTCTCTCTGACTTCTTAAGAAAGTGACTGACAAGGGAACCATTATCCCTGTCCAACAAATTGATTAATACTTGAAGAGTTCATAATGGATTTGTCTTCTCTTGTGCAGATCACGACCGATGATCTATTACAAGCAGCACAGATAGAAGAAAGAGGAATGCTGGATAGGAAGGAGAGGAGCCCCGAGACATGGAAGCAAGTAGCTATAAATGAAGCAGCAATGGCTGTTGTAGCTACAAACTTCCCTGATCTTAAAAATATCGAGTTTGTACGGTCTATAATCTCACTTCCATACCATGTTCTCATTATTTATGTTCTCTCAAACCCTTGTTGTGATTTCGAGTATCTCACTCCATTTCACTCTCTTCCCTTGCATTTAGGTCACAATTGCTCCTAGAGCCGGTAGGGACTTGGGTTATGTTCGAGTGAAAATGGATCCTATTAAATTTAATTCAGGAATGCTTACGTACGATCTCTCTCATATCCCTTATTCTTTCTGTTTTCATCTCTTACCCATGTTTCTCACTTAAATATTTTTTAATTCATTGCAGTCGCCAATCTCTTTTGGATCATATAACCGTTCAACTAGCTCCACGTGCGGCTGATGAGCTTTGGTACGGAAAGGACCGGGTAAGCAAACTCAAGGTCCTTTTGCCATTAGAGTATGTAGTACGAACTATAAAGAGCTATAGATCTTTCGCTATATTTTTGTAGCCTTCTGTTTGTGTCGGATATATCATGTTTCTTACTCTTCTGCTATATTTTTCGTCGCTCCAGTTGAGTACCATCTGGGCAGAAACAGCAGATAATGCCAGGTCAGCAGCACGGAGCTTAGTTCTAGGTGGCCTTTCGGAGAGATATTATGGGCTATCTAATTTCTGGGTTAAGGATCGAATAAATGTAATATTATCTCTCTACGATTCTTTAATCTTTTTGTCACTGCTGATATCTGTCTATTAGTACACTATACTGATGGGTCGACATTTTAACCGGCAGGAAATTGATGTGGAGGCATTGAGGATTGTTAATATCTGCTACGAACGAGCAAAAGAGGTAAATTTTCATTCCATGAAATGTAAACCAAAGATTGTATAAGAAACTTTCCAAGCATCACACCATTCAATCGCATTCTGTTTCAGATTTTGCAGCAGAATCAAAAGCTCATGGATGCCGTAGTTGATAAACTTGTACAAAACAAAAGCCTGACAAAGCAAGAATTCTTACACCTAGTTGAGTTGCATGGCTCTATCAAACAGATGCCCCCAAGCATAATCGACTTACGGGCAGCTAAGCGTGCAGAGTTCCAGGAGACGATGGTGATGCCAGATAACAACCCGAAGGAAAGTGCTATTGCTAGCAATATATGATGAGAAGGGTTCTGATAACATCCATTGGCCAAAGGAGGTGTCAACCCTTTTTCTCCGGGGAGCAATCATATCTGAGATTGGTCCGGACTGGACTGGATGGGACTCCACTGCTTTGCAGCCATGGGAAGAACAGAGATTGATGGGGATGGCAAATATATCTGAGGAGAACATTATCCGCTTGAAGCCTACCTTGATTCTTTGTTCACTTTTCCTCTTGCTCCATTTTTGTACTGAACTCCCAAATTTTATTATACGCTCACTTTCTTTACTTCCTCTCCTTTTCCTGCGTTTTTGGGCCTTAGTGGGCCTTGCTGTTGGATAATAAGGTGGCTATTAAAGAATGAAGCCGAGAAAAGAGAAGCTTATTGGGCTCATGGGCCCAACTTTTAAGAGTGACGCGTAATAGCCGTAATCATGCCTCAAAATTTTCCCACGGCCTTGCGATTCGTTCGTTAAAACTAACAGCTTAATAACCGCCACGTTCCTCCACGACTGGAATCAAAACGGCCCATTATCTTCTCCTTCTTTCTCTCTTCCCGCTAATTCCACCCAATATATATCATCATCCATTCTAATCTTCTTAACTCAGAATTTACCAGAAAAAAGAAATGAAGAGATCGACAAACATGGCTTCTCTCTTGACACTTCTCTTCACTTCTTCTATAACCATCTTTCTTGCTTCAATCCCTGCAGTGGCTGAATCTTCCCGACCGGCCCGTGATTTCAAAGTCGGCGGTGATTTCGGTTGGCAAGTCCCAACTCCAAACAACAAAGGCTTCTACTCTCAATGGGCTGCAAGAAAAAGATTCCATATTGGAGATTCCCTCTGTATGATTCTCTCTTCACCAATATTAACACTTCTTATTTTACAAACCTCAAATTAAGAAGTTAAATTTTTTCCATTTTGGCAGCGTTTGAGTTGAAGAACGATTCGGTCCTGGTGGTGGAGAAATGGGATTACTATCATTGCAATGCAAGCCAACCCATTGAGGCCTTGACCGATGAGAAGAGTGCTGTATTCAAGCTAGAGAGAGCAGAAACTTTCTACTTCATTAGCGGCGATACTGAACAATGCAAGAAGGGTCAGCAGTTGCTTGTTGAAGTCATGTCCCCGCACGATTTATCTCCTTCCAGCTCTATGCCGCCTGAATCAAAGTCGGCCATGGCTCCTTCTCGTGCCTCGAGCTCTGGATTTGTTGTTTCGGTTACTTTTAGTTCTGTTTGTTTGCTTTCTGTAGCTGCATTATTAACTTCAGTATTTTCTCAACCATAGTTTTTTTTTTTTTTTTTTGTCCTTTCACTTTGAAGTTTTTTTTTATCAAATGCTGCATTGCATTGCTTTGTAGTCTTAGAGTTGTATTGGGATTTATATATATATATAATATATTTGATAATGACGTTTCTTCATCAAATCAATCAATTTATCTGTTACAAAAATTAAAAACGATGCAAAAAAAAAACAGGGAAAAAAAAAAGTGAAAAGTGGGGAAAAGCCACTGGTCCCGTTTCCTGTTTGTTTCCTCGGTCTTTCCTCTAAAGCATTTAAGAAGTATCTCCGAAATTGCCATCCAGACAGCCAGTTGACTTGGAAGTTTCCTTGAACGATGAACCAAGTCAACGACCCACCACAAATAAGAAGGCAACTACCTCATCAATCATATCGAACACATAAATTTTTTGTTCTCTGGTGTTTGTCCTTGTGAAGGAGATCAGGAGATGGATTTAGAGCTTTTTCAGGCAATAGCAAAGAATGACAAATCGGCTTTTCTTGACATAGTCCAACGGTCAGGACCGACTGAAGACATCTTTAACCAACGGACAGCAAGAACTAACAACACCGTCTTGCACCTTGCCTCGAGGTTTGGACATGTCGCTTTGGTCTCGTCAATAATCGATTCGTGTCCTGATCTTGTAGCAGCTATTAATATCCGAGGAGAGACTCCTTTGCACGAAGCTTGCCGCAAAGGGAAACAGGACATAGTGATGGCTCTCTTAGAGAGGAATCCATGGGCGGCTTCTGTGGTCAACTCTGATAAGCATAGTGCATTCTACATAGCGTGCAGTTACGGCCATCTTGAAGTGGTTAAAATTTTGGTTAGCCAAGATTGGTTAATGGATTTCGAAGAAAACGAGTTCGCCACTCCGATCCCCATCTGCATCTCGAAGGGATGCACAGGCAAGTTTTTACTTTTGTTTTGAGAATTTAGATTTTATGAAAAAAATTGTACAGATATTGTTCGGTGTATATTGGATAAGTGTCCGAATTTTGCTTGGAAAGCCGACAAGGATGGGGTTACACCAATGCACTTGGCTTGTAGCAGAGGTGAACTAGAGATCACAAGGATACTTCAAACTGTCGCTCCCGATCTAGCCGTGCAGTTAGATAACTCGGGTTATACCCCATTGCACTTAGCAACCATGAATGGAAGACTTAAAATACTGGATGAGTTTGTTTCAAGTGATCCTTCCTCCTTACTATGTCTTGCCAAAGATGGAGAAACCATGTTTCATCTTGCAGCAAGGTTTAAGAGATATGATGCCTTTGTATCCCTTTCAAAAGCTTTTCATGGAACCTCTCTTCTATCCCAACCAAACAATCTTGGAGACACGGTGTTACATCTCGCTGTTTCTTCCGGTTTTTACAAAGTGGGAATTAATTTCAAAAGTTGTTTTTTTTGTTTTTTAAGTGATAAAATCTTTTTGGCCATCTGATGTTTAACCTTCTTTGAAACATGTTTAGTTAACGAGCTACATTGTGCGGAAAACAATGGTGGAGATCAACTGGAGAAATGAAAAAGGCCATACAGCGTTAGACATTGCCGATGGAGCTAAAAGCAACCCAGATTTTCAGAAAATAAAAGAAAAATTGGTCAAGTATGGTGGCAAGAAGAGCACTGAATTGCAATCTCCAATCAATATACCAAGCGAGGAAAATGAACCAAACGTCACACAACCTGAAACTTCAATTATCATAGAAGACGAAGCTAGACTACAAATCGACAAGCAAACGGAAGAAAAACCGAATGGAAACGTGCCTGAGAAAGATGTCCTATCCCGGACAGAATCATCCAAAACAATTTCTGAGTCAAATTTGAGTCAGCAAAAGCAATTGAGCCAAAGATATAGGGAGGAGCTACGTCACAAGTACGAAAGCCGGCGGTATAGGATATATGATATCCATAGAGAAGCCCTGCAAAATGCTCGGAACACAATCACTGTAGTAGCTATACTAATTGCTTCGGTCACTTTCACTGCCGGAATTAACCCTCCAGGTGGGGTCTACCAAGACGGCCCCCTAAAAGGACAGTCTATGGTCGGAGAAACGACATATTTCAAGGTGTTTGCAATCGCAAACGCTTTGGCATTGTTCACGTCGGTTTGTATTGTTATTGTCCTAGTGAGCATCATTCCGTTTCGGAGAAAACCATTGATGAGACTGTTAATGGTTAGTCATAAGGTCATGTGGATGTCCATCATGTTCATGGCGGCTTCTTATATTGCTGCCACGTTGGTTATCCTACCACATATGCAGGGAACAAAATGGACGGTCGAAGTCGTAATATCTGTCTGCGCTGGGACGATTGGATCCGTTTCGACTTGTTTGGGAGTTGTTTTGATTAAACATAGGATGAGGAAGGTGAAGTGGAGGAAAGAGCAGGAAAGGAATAATGAGGTGAAGGATGGGAAGAAAAGCATGAGTGAGTTTATGGAAGATTATGAAGGCAAGGTTCCTAAGTTTGGGGACTGGGATCAATCATCCATCAATTCGGATGTTAGTAGCGGAGTCCACGGCTATCATGCATACTGAAGATAAACCTTTACAAATGGTTTGGATTGGATCAATATTTTTGAGTTGTATTGAGGTATTATTGATATGATTTTATTTATTAGATTATGTGAATAATATGTGAGTATGATTTACGTAAGAATTTATTTAAATATATAAGAAATAATTTTAAAATAATAATTTTTATTCTTAAAATTTTTAATATTATAATAATTTTTAATTTAATTTAAAATAATAATAATATATATATATATATATTATTATAATTATTATTAAATTGGCTAACTAAATTTCTACAGTTTCTTATTTACATGATGTCATAATTAATTTTTAAGATTAAAGAGCGGGAAAAAAAAAAGAAAAAGAAAAGAAATAATAATAAAAATTAATAAATTACAGATAAATAAATAAATAAACAAAATCAATAAGAGTGATATCCCAACTGGTAAGAACTCTCAACGTCTGAATTCTGACTTTCCATTTCACTAACATCAACTCCATCGCTAACCTCCTTACTCCTCCTCCTCCTCCTCCACTTGGATTTCCTCAACCAATGATCCACCGCCATTACACTCAGAAATATAAACACTATCCCCAACGAACCACCGCTCACCGCCACCATAACCACCGTCACCCAATCCACTGTGCCATGACCATGCGGCAAAACCACCCAAATGGCTGCAACATGACCAGTCGCCATAAACGACAATGCTACACAGGTAACCTTGTGAGAAACTCTTAAAAGTCTCATCATTGGTTTTCTCTTGAACGGGATTATGCTTATGAGAATTATAACTACTGCAAGTGATGTGAATAGAGCTATGTTATTGCATATGCTGAATACTTTGAATGCTGTTTGCTTGCCCACCATTGATTTCCCTTTCATTGCATCGTTTCCTTGCTGATAAAAACCTCCAGGCGGGTTTATACCAGCGGCAAATGTTACTGTTGCTATTAGAATGGCGACTAGTGTGATTGTGTTTCTTGCGGTTTGGATTGCTTCTGTATGCGTGTTTCTATGGTGATTGATTTGTGGGTTTTGGGTAGGGGTGCTTTTATCTTGCAGCCCAGGTGTTTGATAAAATGCCTCTGAGGGGTAAAACACTTGGTTTTGATATTTGTGTCCGATTTGAAGGTGGGGTGGTGATTTTCCTGAAATCCCGTTTCTGTTTATGATGGAAATGTCTAGTTCTTGGCTTCTGTCTTCTACGAAACTCCACCATGAAGATCTTGATGATACGTTGTTACGTGGCTGAGAAGAAGGAGAAGAAGAAGGAGTGGTTGTATGAATAGTCTCTTGAGATGAAGAAGACAAGGCTTCATAGATGCTTCTTTTGGCTCCAGCTTCGGTCAGTAGGGACTGTAGATGTAGATTATCTGCACTCTGCTGATCTCTACTTCGATCCAAAACATTCAGTACTGTTTCTCCTTTGTAGTTTCTAGAATTAATCTCCATCCTTGTTTTCTTTATCAGATACTCTGCTATCTGAAAGAAAGATAATGATTTATTTGAAATCAGAAACACGAGTGATTTATGATGAGTATAAAATTAATAACGTATTTTGATTTGACCTTGAATAATTTGTCCTCACCAGATAACGCCCACCAAGAACAGCAAGGTGGAGGACAGTGTTACCATATCGATCTCTACAGTGAAGAAGATTTGTGCCATTACAGACTTGAACCATGTAAATCAGTGCATCATATCTTCCATATCTCACTGCAAGATGAAATGCTGTCTCTCCTTCTTTGGTGGGGTAGTGAAAAGATGAGGAAACCATCAACAGGAACTTTTCAAGGACTGAAACTTGTCCATTCATGGCTGCCAAGTGGAGTGGAGTGTAGCCATTTTTGTTGTACTGTGAAGCAAGGTTCACATCTCGCCTTAGCAGTATCCATGTTATCTCCCTCCACCCTTTGTTACATGCATAGTGCAGTGGAGTGTTTCCATTACTGTCCACTCTCTGAGCCAGTTTTGGACTAGCGAATAACAACTCTCTAACAACATCTGCACAAAACAGAAATAACTAGATCGTTTAGCGTTTGAAAATTGAAACTCCAGTTTGTCCTCAACTCTGTACCTGTATGTCCATTGGATGCAGCCAGGTGAATGCAAGACTGATTGGATGCACCCTCTTCTAAACTCGACAAGATTTCAGATCGACCTAGAAAGATATTGACCAAGTCAAGATGGCCATGACTACAAGCAAGAAGAAATGGGGTCTGATTATCCGAGTTTCTTTTACACGGCGTGGAAGAATCGGCTTCTAGAAGCAGCATTACCACCTGGGTGTTTCCATGGCGACAAGCTTCATGTAAAGGAATTTCCAACCTCTTGTTCTCGGCCGAAACCATGTCAGGACATGTTTTAATGATCTCCACAACCATGTCGATGTGTCCAAGCTTTGAAGCCAAGTGAAGCACGGTTTCTAACTTGCCCTCTGTTTTTTGTTGAACCATTCCTTCGTTTTGACGAATTAGAGTGGAGAACGCTGTTGCATCATTCTGCATAATTGCGTCTAAAAGCCTTTGATCCATTGCTCGAAACTGCGGCCTGCAAACTGGAGTTTGCAAACTGTAGTTTTCTTCTGATGATAAGATTTGGAGTGAGATAGTAAAAATTAAGAGGATTAAGTGTTTCGGGGTCTGTGCTTATAACGGAGTCGTGTATCCGCGTTTGAACCCACTACATGAAGTCAATGTCAGTATCTCAACTTCCCAGAAGTTTCCATTGAAGATCAGGCAACCCTTGGCAATTTAGTGATCGTGGATGAATGAAGTTTTTCTCATTCTGCACTATGGGATGATGTAGACATCCTCGTGTTTTGACTTTAAAGCACAGAAGTGCTGTTTGGTTTTAACTCATAATTGACGATCAGCATCTTGTCAGTTTAAAAAATTATAACTTCAGCTTACAGAAATCCAACTAAAAGTAAACCCTCACATTATCTTATTTGTTTGGGGAAACACTTATTAGTCTTTTTATGACATAAGTTTAGAGAACTTAGGCCACCTTTAGTTACATCCCTTGAGCATGAATGAACTGTCTGGTTCGATTCCGTTACGAAGTACAAATACGAATGATTTTCAATTCCCATCTAATTGTCAAAATAATCCATCCGCTCATTCTTAAATAAGTGTTTTTGGTGATCGGAATGAGTTTGTTCATTTATTTATGCGAGTTTTTTTCCTTTTACGTACAATTTAAATTTTATTATGGTCTCTTTTTTAAAATTTAAAATAATAAGTTAAATATAAAGTCGTTATATAATTTAACAACACAAATCGTCACAATTTTCATTCTCATTCTCTTGAGTAAACGGTGGAGGGCAGCTGCTGCGTTTCCTGTAAGTTTCAGGACAAAACAGAAACAAAGTGTATGAAATAGAACTAAGGAAAGAAAAGAAAGAAACCCCAATGACGTGAAGGTTGCGTCGTTCACACTACGCTAGCGATTTGTCGGTGTGGGGTCCATAAAATCTGTGTTCCTGCTGATTTGACCGGCCACTCCTCCTCTGCTTCTAGAACTCATTGAGTTGAGCCCACAAATAGCCTGAATGCTGTGGTCTATTTTCTTATCCACCCGTGTCACTATAGATTACTCATTACTCTAGTATCCATTTTATCGGCCCAGTTATTGGGTGGAAATTGAAATATTGGCCCAGAACTTGATCATGGCCCCTCAAACGACAAGTTGTAAGTTTGCAAATCCCATTTTCAGAACGACATGTCACGCAGCCCCCCCCCCCCGGGATTCACTTGTTATATACGTATACTTTCTCTTCACAGGAGTTTTTTCTTTTTTTGGCCAAACTCATGAAAGGAGTTGAGCAACAACATATCATAGTTTCGACTAGTGTTCGAGAGAGCCACGAAAGTTGAATCTTTCTAGCATGAATTATTGTGAAAATTGAAAAAATCTGTCATAGATATGATCCACAAAAGTGTCTCATGTATTTATGGGAAGTATTTTTGTCAAAAGAAACTCTCCTTCTAAGATATTAAAGGGTACTTTCCTTTTTTTCTCATTTTATTTATCATATATATAAATATATATATATATATATATATATAGGGCAAATTTACAAAAGTAAAAATTAAAATAAATTTCGGGACAAAATTCGAAGAAAACTGTAACTTGGGGGAAAATTTTATAATAATGAAATAGATGAAGACTGAAACAGAAAAAAAACAAAACAAAACAAAACAAAGAAAAGGGAAAATTAAACACACGCCCTGAGGGACTCGAACCAACACAATCGCCTTATTCATCGGCCAATGACGTATCTTGTTGTAGCCCTCGGAAAAGTGTTTTGTTAAGTTTAATCTTTTACCTAAACCAAAAAAGCGTTTTTGATATCACCTATTTTTGTGTGTTTTTCTTTCTCTTCTTTCTCTTCTTTCTCTGGTTCGGTTCTTTCACTCGAGATGCACGTTGAGGCTACTAATAGCCTTCAATGCATGCAATTATGCGATTTTTCTTGCAGGGATTACATTACGTAAAGCATCCAACAAACCTCTGATTAGAAACATGTCTCACTTATTTCGTTTGACGTTTCTTTTGGTGGTGTAAACAAGTCACAAATGATTAACGTACTAATGAGTAGTGTTATTGACTTAAAATGTGACTTCAATCAGCTAACTTAGCCTCTCTTTTTTATAGGGCCAATGACTTGTCATATTCGCACACGTACTCATGACGTACGCAAATCAATTCATTATAATCAGCCTCTACTACAATCATATTGATTCCTCGATAATGTATCCATGCGGTATTCTGGAGTCTCTTGCTTAGACATACCAACTTGAAACGACGTGTCGTATGCAAGACTCTAGAAAGAAACTACACCAATAATTTATACAATAAGTTAGTAGGGAATTTATTCGTGCATCGGATAAGAGAAAGAAGATTAAGTTTAGTTTACGTTTCATTTTATCGATGGATTAAAGTTAATTTTAATTCAAGATTATTCCCCACTAATCGTGCATAGAAGATTGAATAGTTCTCTTTCTAAGTGGGCCCGCTTGTGCATACTAAGTAAGAATTCCACCTTTTTGAAGCACGACAACAATAGCAGCTGCTTAGGGAATCATCATTTTTGAATCCAATAAGAATGTTTTGTCTGGATATATATATCTCATGCTCTCATTTGAATTTGAACGTGGATTTTTGTCCTTGTCTTTTCTAAGTAGTGGAAGGTCCCAATCGGTAATCAGAACGTTATGAATTTGGCGTCTGACTACATAAGAATTATACACACACCTACCTTGTTACGTGACGTACATATACTCCAAATCTCCGTTAACGGTACATTTTCTTCAACTATATACTATATATGCTATGAAAGTCATCGCCGGAGCGGATGACCAAAATTCAAAACATTTCTCAAGTGCAGAAAACCAAGGAAAGAGGAGGAGAGATAGAGAGAGAGAGAGAGAGAGAGAGAAAGAGAGTTACTATAACGATGACGGAAATGATAGGGACAATGATGAAAATGATGTTAAAACGGCTCATAAGCCAAGAGCTTTTTATGTGATTCAAATGGCACAATTCGTAGCTAGCTATCATAAAACCATATAATTGTACGTAGCAACAACCTAAATCGGACATCATTTATTAAGAGTCTTGTGTTTTGGAATGTTTTTTAAAAAAATTATGTTTATAAATAAGAAGTAATTTATTGATAAAAAATATGTTTAAAAATATATTTATGAGTAAAAATTAATTATGCTATTTAAAATATATGTATTTTTAATGTTTCTTAAAATAAATAAATAAATTTTAATTTTTTTTTTATCAATCATTCAAATTTATTTATTTAATTTGATGATTATAAAAAAAATAGAAAAAATATTAATTTATTTAGAAATAAATATTAAACGATTTATTTTACCAAATATTTAAATCTGCTTATTTTATAATTTTGTAAATACTATGTAATATATATATATATATTGCATCATAATCATCATAAGATATATTAATCTATATATTGTACGGATGAATATTTTTACAGATGGGGACGTGACTGGTTTGCAAAAGTAGCCAAATTGTTTTGTAAAAAAAAAAATGAAAAAGAAGGAAACTACAGCAAAGTACGTATTGTCGTATGATGTAGAATTGGAAAACGCTGCTCAAAAGCAAATATCTAGTCGTACTAAATGTCACCAATTTATGTAGCCGTTTTAGTCCCACCCAAGACCACCAGTAAAGCTGCTGCTCATAATCAAGCTCTCTTCACCCTGCCAGAATCCAGCTGCCACCTCCGCCTCACACGCCGGAGGAGGGTACACCCACCCTGCATCCACCGAGTCAACCCATATAAATTCCTTCAGGTTCAACTCGGTCAACTCACAGCTCCCTTCTATATTCGGCAACTCCACAATCTCCCCCAGCTCTTGATCTTCATCACAAGAATCCGCACAACAACCCACCACAGAAGAAGAGGACGACGATGATGACGTGGCGGATGAGTCAAAGTTGACCACCATCCCGGCCGCCTTGGCAGCAGCCGACTGAATGTCGCGTGGCATTAACGACACGGGCCGAGGTAAGACCTCAGCGAGTTCCGGGAAATTCAGAATAGCACGCGCAGAATCCCCTTTAATGCTCAGAGCCGCGACGTCGTGGGCACGCGCCGCTTTGTCCGGCGTGGAGAAGGTGCCGAGCCAGATACGGGATTTCTTTCGCGGCTCGCGGATTTCCGAAACCCATTTTCCCCAACTCCTCATCCTCACTCCCCTGTACACGGGATGCTTGTTGCTTCTGCTGCTGCTGTCGTTACAATTCATATTACCATGATCATCTCCTGCTCTTTTCTTGTTCGGCCGTGGCTTTTCCGCCATTGATGAGTTGCTAGTGATTGTGCTTTTAGCTTGTTCTTCTGCACTGTTGATCGGATTTGTCATCTTTTTTTTTTTTTTTTTGTAGGAAAAACGAGAATGTGAAGGCTAATATTTATAATAATACGTGAGCGCTCCAAAATATATAGCGACTTTCGACCTACCCATATTGATATGGGGTGTGGTTTTATATTAACTGGGAAATATAATTAAGGGATAAGTTTTATGGACTAATTTTTTTTACATATTACTTTACATATTTAATTGAAATTAATTTAATAATTAATATTTTAAAAGTTAATAATAATAAATTTATATTCAATAATTTTATATTTAATAATTATAAGTAAATATTAATTATTTAATTAATTTTAATTTAATAAATTAAAAAGTATTAAAAAAAAAGTGTTACTAAAATATATTCCTATAATTAATATTGCCGAAAAATGATATGA
This sequence comes from Coriaria nepalensis, assembly GCA_027186245.1. NCBI lineage: Eukaryota > Viridiplantae > Streptophyta > Magnoliopsida > Cucurbitales > Coriariaceae > Coriaria > Coriaria nepalensis. The sequence continues at coordinate 8,254,543 of CP114500.1, read as the reverse complement.
GAAAAAAAAAGGAATGTAATAAGAACGAAGAGGTGTGGGACCAGGAAGAGGGAAATGGTCAACGCAAACAGAAGATTGGAAAGTTGGGCCCACAACGCAATTAGCAAAATTGGCCGTTGGAGTTTTTGGGTCCAAAACTTCAAAATTTTTAACACATCTCATGAATGGCGTCATGATTCAGATAACATATGTGTATACGTGTATATATATATATATATGTGTATGTATATGTGCCAAATATAGGATTTGTTTTCTAACCTAACCATTGCTCCCATTTTGATTCTTGTAGTATCGGTTTGATCAGTACTACATTTGATTGGGTTTGTACCAACTAATTTTATGTCCCACTTAAGTACTCAATCTTGTTGATTGAGTTTCTTCTAATTAACTCGATATTTTTGAAAGATCAGGAAGAAATCTTGCATTATCAAATCAATCATCTAAACCTTTTGATGCAAGCTCGGAGTAACTCACGCACGAGTAGATGCATGAGCTGATGTGGAAGGGATGATGAAAACTCGGAAATTACACGCACGAGCAGATGCATGAGCTGACGTGGAAGGGACGTGAGCAACCTTTGCTTGCTTTCTAAAATTATCTTTTTAGACTTTTTAAGAAGTTAATTGTTTTCCTTTTATTATTCCTACAGTTTTGCATGAGCCATGTTCTTATAGGGAACCGTGGTTGTATGATCGGAGGGTGTCATATGATGGGTATGAAAATACATACTTACCCCAAGCCTTATCTTCTTATCAGGACGTTTTGGGTTGTGATAACCCTTATCTCTTGTCGCGGATAGGTTTTATTGGGCGCGACTTGCAATGCATTATCTTGCGATGTCGCATTTGCCAACTCAATGAAGGGGGGTCGTACCGATTCCAGATTATATACGCCTCTACCTACCCCAAGCCGCCCGTGGGAGGCACTTAGCACTGATTTCGTACTTGGTCTTCCTCGGAAAATTCGGCGGAATGATTCAGTGATGGTTGTAGTAGATTGCTTCTTGAAAATGTCCCATTTCATTCATTGTCAAAGAATATTTGATGCTTCTCGAGTTGCAACACTATTCATGAATGAAGTAGTGCGATTACATGGACTCCCGCTGTCCATTATGTCGGATTGTGAGGTCAAGTTCATGTCATATTTTTGGAAGATTCTATAGGACAAAATGGGTATAAAACTTTTATTTTCTAGCGCCTACCAACCGTAGACGGACGGAAAACCGAGGTCACCAACCAAAGCCTTGGTAATTTATTGCGTTGTTTAATACAAGATCATTTAGCTAATTGTGATTTGATTTTACCACAGGTCGAGTTTGTTTTCAATAGTTTTGTGAATCACACAACTGGTCGTTCCCTCTTCGAGGTTGTCAATAGGTTCAACCCGAGGACACTGCTGGACTTGAACTCATTGCCCGCACCCTCGCGAGTTAGTGAAGCTGCTGTCAACTTTTCAGAATATTTAGAAGCAATGCATGATGAAGTTCCAATTCTAAATGGTTGCAAGTGGATAAGATCACCAAGCTCGACCCAGGTGTACTAAGCAATTATCTTCAACAAGCTCGGAGTAACTCACGCAGGAGCAGATGCATGAGCTGATGTGGAAGAGACGTGAGCAAACTTTGGTTGGTTTCCAAAATGATGTTTTAGAGTTTTATTATGTTATAGACTTTTCTTTGTTATTTCCTTTTTAGTCCTTTATTTTCTCTTACGGGAATGAAAATTCAGCATGTTATCTCTATTTTCTATTTCTGTTGCTTTCTTTTGCATCAAATTTCTTACTTATGGTTGAAGATTCATGAAATTGTTTAGGACAAATCCGTGAATGTCATGGAAAATACTGAAAAGCCATATTCTTAATTTCTTTTTTGAGTTTCTTCGCAAAACACTTGAAACCTCTAAAACCTCCTACTGTTCTACACGCATGAACAAGTTGATAACAAACGTACTAGGTTAATCATATAATATAATTATATAATTATATGTATATTAATTAACTTTACTTTAAACTATTTAGTAGACCAGAAGAATTAACAAATGACTTGCTAGTCGACCCTAACACGCAAGCATGAACAGGTGCAGTTTAAGAAGTATTAGTCAACCATTAAGATGGTAAAGTGGGTTAGAAAAGATAATAATAATGATAATAATAATAATAATAATAATAATAATAATAATAATAATAATAATAATAATAATAATAATAATAATAACATATTAAAATATTTATAATGCTAATATAAAAATAAATATTAACTTTGCGCCATCTAACATTAAGAAATATCATTATTTAGCCCCACCCATTAAAAATATTATTTAATATTTGTTTAAGGATAATTATTTATTAATTAATTTTAATTAAATATAAAATTAATATAATATATATATATATATATATATATATATCTCTCTCTCTCTCTCCATCCAAATTTATATATTCCATATCAATATATCCCTTTCGCATATTTTGACCATATCATATGTTAGTACTATTAAATTGGTGCGATATAATATAAATATTAAAAGGACATTTCTTTTACCTAAGTTTCTTTTCACCAGCTCGTTGATTAATACAAAGCAACTAAACTTAATGTTTTAGTATTGTCGTACGTGTCACATGTACGATTTTGTTAATTTTAATATTAAATATTATGTTAATGAGATCTGTCTTTATATATCAACACGTGTACTATGTATAGATATGTCTAGATATGTATATATATATATATACACATATATACTATGTACTATGTTAGGGAGGCGCGTCGTTTATCGAAAATAAAATTATTTACCTTTTCTTGTGGGCCGATACTCCGACTGAAAGTTTTTAGCCCAAGAAGATGAAACATCAGGCTGTGATCCAAAGTAATAGCCCGCACTGGAAGTTGGGCTGAAAATTCTTAGCCCAAATGTATAATCAGTTAGTTAAGTAAGAACTAAGAAATGGAAAATAATGGAGTTGTCTGCCAAATTTCAGGCGGCCTTAACGAAGCAGAGAAGTAGTTTCAGTTTGTCTACCAACTTCATAACCTGCACACCTTCTTTTTCTTCCCTAAAAAGAATTAATAAAAAGAAAAAAAAGAAGGAATTTCAGGATAATAATAATCAGCGTTTCTTTCAAAATTCCACGAGCTCATGGAATGGTTTTTCGAACCATAATAAAAAACACAGGAAGAAGAAACCCATTCGCCAAGTTATAGTACGACGATCCCCTCCCCCCCCCAAAAAAAACCTCCGTTTCTTGTTTTCCTGATGGGTGATGATATGGATGTTTTGGTTTCGGTTTCGGTCGGACTGGACGATACGTTTCGGCATCTTCCTTCTCTCTACTTAGTTCTATTGTCTCTCTGGTCCGTCTCGGCTTGTTCTTGGACCATTAACACTTGCAAAAACCACCGCCATTTTCAGGTTTACTTTTTTACCTTTACTTCTGTCAAGGTTTTAGCTCAAGTTTTAATGGGGTTTCCTTAACTCTCAAATTGGTTGGTGGGCTTCAAGTGAAGATGCAGAAAACTGTAGGCTTCTATGAGTCTTACTTGATTTTGATGAGATGATTGGTTCTTCCTCTGTTTTTGGGGAAGGGACAATTTTTAACCCCCTTTTCAGAGCTACTACCAACAAACTAGATAATTGCATTTTTGCCCCTTCCATTATTTTTATTTTTCATTTTCGCCTCGTTTTTGTTGAATTTGAAGCCACTAATTAATCATAAGACTAAGGATTATCTAAAATGTAGCAGGCTAATAAATTGCAGTGGGCCCTCGCCTCTGTTCCATTGATCAAAGCACTGCAACTCACCTTATCTTTCATCTTCTGGTATAATTCTGATATTGCTTATTTACTTTTCCTTTCATTTCTTCCCCATCAAAATTTCAATGCTCTTTTCAATAATTGCAGGTATTCATGCTTTTACCTTCAGAAATGCTCTCTATGGATGTCATTTGGAGCGTACATAACTGGAGTGTTCTTTCAGACAGCTTCTTTCGTCTCCTTTCTACTTGTTTCTCATGGCTACTGCATCATGTCCGAACGCCTGTCTGTAACGGAGCGACGCTCGACTGCTGCTCTAGGGTCTGCCTTTTACTTGACATTTGTTGGTTATAGAGCTTGTATACCTTACTTCTCTGTAAGCCTTTTCTCTTTCTCTTTTTCTTATTAATGTTTTGTTCTATTTTTTGTATAGATTTTTCTAAAACATGCTTCTGAATACTGGGATTCTCGGTCCAGGTCCTGTTGTTGCTTAATTATGTCATTTTCTTCTATTTGATCTTCCACCATATCGCTCAAAATCTTGTCATATTAAGAGAACAACTTGAGGATGAAGATGTTCATACAATGTATGATGCTGTTTATACTAAGTACATGTTGTTCAAGTAAGTCTGTTTTTATTTATTTATCTATTTTAATACTTCAAATGAGAAAAGTCCACGATTTTGAACGCAATACGTGCTGTACATACAGAAAATTCAAGGCAGCAATGCAGATAGTAGCCGTAGCAGAAACTGCGGTATAAACCTGTTGTTAATGCGAATTCCGATACATCTTTATCTAATTATGGACAAAGCTAAGATTTTTTTTTTTCTTTTTTACTTCTTAATTATCCTTTGTAGATTCAACTAAACATGGATACGACATCCGAGAGTTACTGCCTTCGTTTATTGCTTAGAGAACTAGCACAGTTCTGCATTTTTGTTTACATAGGGTAATGCATGTTACCATAATGAAACAGAACTTCGTATATAAATTTCATGGAACTCATGTTTTGTCTTCCACACTATGTCTTGTTTGTAGGTGGACATTCAGGTTACAAAACTTGGCCCCACATTTTTCCGTGATGCCGATTTTGAAGTGTAGAGGCGGCGATGCTATTATCCCTCCCATTTACAGCATTGTAAGTCACCTTTCCTATATTTAGTAGTCGATATAAAAACTGTATATAAAACCATTACATAATGAATGCCTCATGTAAGTTTTTTTTTGGCAGGAAATGGATGCAGAGTGTTTTAAGGAGTTTAGTAGTCGAAAATGGCATATCGGGGTGGTAAGTGAAAAGTTGTTGCAAATTTTGGGTATCTACCCCAATTACTTAGTTAATAGAAAACATCTGTTACAACTACAATCACAATTCATTGTCTTCCTTGTGAGCTTCTGTTTATTTTCTGATTGCAGCCAACTTCTCCATCCTGTGATGAAAGCTCAAAGGATTCAATTTTTGTAATAATTCAACAACCTCATGTATAATCCACACATAACAAAGCCTAGCTTGTGTGACTTGCTTGCGCCCACAAGTGGTATCGTGATTTAGCAGTTTTCGAAAGGTACGAAGTGTCTTTGATCTGAAGCAGTTCTTGCTTAAGTAGAACCAGCTTCTTCAGTGGCAAGAACTTATACCAAAAAGCTTAAATTTATTAAAAAGTGATACACGATGATAGCTTGAATGCTCTTATAGTTCCATATTTTTTCTGCAAGACAGAGATGTTTCTGTATGTACATACATATATAATGTCGCAATGAAATTGTACATTTTTTTCTAGTTGATTTTGATTAATGACCAAATGATAAGATCTGTCAGAGACATACTTGGATTCAATACAGATTCATGGCCGAGAAAAATCGATTCTAACCGTTATTTTTTAATACTTTATTTTAACATTTTATGAAAAATAAAATAAGTAAATAAGATAATTAACTTTATTATTACAATGACGTGTCAAATAGATAACGATGTCTGAGTCTGTAGGGGTCCGGATTTCGTAACCCAATCCAAATCCGTCTCAGACTACTGTAACGAAGAAATATGATGATGCAAGAACAGGAAAAAAAAAAACAAAAAGAACAAAAAAGTGTGGTCATCAGTGATTAGGCCGGCCCATGGGTAGCAAGTAGATTTTTTATGGGCTGGAGTTACTACACCTGGCCCAATATGATTTAATCTGGATAAGCTAAAAAGGCTAAAAGCGAGGTGTTGTTGGGCCGATGGCCTTCCTTTACTTTCTATGCCCAAACCCGTTTACACGAATTTCCTTCCACAATCTCTACAAATTCAATTTCGTCGACGAGAAACGAGTCAAGGAAGAAGTAGAAGACGGCATTCTGAATCTGGTTCTGATAGTAGGGCGCTTCCGCTCTTGTTTAAACAGCAAACAATTTTTACTCGAACAAGAAGCAATCGGAAGCTTCCGAAATGAGTGCAGGTACTTGCTCTCCATCAGACTTCATTTTTGTTTGGTTGCTCGGAAAATTTGAGGGCAAATGAGGGCGAAAAAGTCGAATATTTTCTTATTCTTCTGATGTGAGGATCCTTTTGAAGGAAGGAAAAATGAATTGGGGGAAAATAAATCATGTTCGAGACGCCTAGATTGTTGGAATGATATGAGCTGAAAGGGGGAAAATCAAGTTGCTGTATGTTCAATTTTTTTATTTTGTTCATGTAGGGGGTGCATTTGGAGGGAACAGAGGATTAAGGCCAGTACCGCCTGAAAAAGGAATATTCCCTTTGGATCATCTGCACTTGTGTGAGCCGGTAATTTCCTCTTTTTACTTAGAAATAAATTGAGTTGTTGTGATGGATCTTCCATGTCTGTTTTCTGCGTGTCATGCTCTGTGTTTCAGGAGAAGAAAGAATATCTCAATTGTCTCAAATCTTCAAAACACCAATCTGAGAAATGCAGAGACTTCTCGAAAAAGTACCTTGAATGTCGGATGGAAAAGTAAGTCTTACATACATCTTTTCTTAATTTAAGTGAATCATTCATGGAGATATTAAGCAATTATTGTGGGGCATGTTTTCAGGAATTTGATGGCAAAGCAGGACATGTCGGAGCTTGGTTTTGGGAAGGATATTGACAGGCAAGTTTCAGGAGAGAAGATGAGTGATAGAATCGACAATTGAGCTGATGAACATAACTTGTTATCATGTCTCATCTTCCAGGTCAATTACCTTTCACTTGCCCTATTATCGGCATGAAAAGCAAGAACAGAATGACGGGGAGTTGAGAAAAACACAGATAAACTTTTGCAAATGAAATCAATGTTCTATAGAAAAGCAATCTTCATTTGATATGTTTGTAAACTTCCTATAGTATCGGTATCGGAAAGTGATTGAATAAGAGTTTATTTTGAAGCAATTTACAATATCAGATCCAAGGAAAAATTACAATAACATTAACTAACAACAGCATCTACAACATCATCAGACTCCTCAACCATAAACTCATTTTTAAAGAGCAGTTTCAAATACGGAAGAACCCTCGGAAGTATCGGCAAATCTGCAATATTTATGCTCATCATGTCAAAGGCAACACAAGTCTTGTGCATGTGCATCTCGGAGAATACCGGAATTTTCGGGTATCTTTGACTGAAGTGAGTGAGAACAATCCGATATGCCCCAGCAGAGTTCCCTACTTGTATGGCTTCTTCTGTCGTGCTGTGGTTTCTAGCTATAGCCTCCTCCACTAAACCATCCTCAAAAGTCGCCTATTATAACAACCACTGAGCATATCAATATCAATAGATAAAGTGGCAAGAACAAATATGTTGAGGCTTCACTCTTACCTCATGTATAAGAACAGTAGCACCATGAGATGCTTCTATAAGTTCTGGGCAGGGTCTAGTGTCGCCTGAATATACAATCTTCCATCCGGGTATTACTTTTCCAACAGTATTAACTCTCTCTGCTGCCTTTAAGACGACCCCATAAGCTTGTGGACAGTGGACAACTGGAAAGCTAATCAAAGCTTCCAAGCCTGATTCGGTGAGGACTTTAGTCAAACACCTGAGCAGAGGAAAGGCTGCACTATAGTCAGCTGGAGTATTAGGTCTCTTCCAAATGCTCTGCATTTGGGATCCTATAGAAAACAGAGTAGATGTTGCCTCGGTTGTCTCTTTTCCATTTGTGTTATTTAAACTAGTTGGAGTTTCTGGAGAAGAAGGATAAGCTTCTATCTCACTATTGAACTCCTCAAAAGCATCCAATGAAGGTTGTGTAGTGTGTTTGCAGTCGAGGAATTCCATGTCCAAGTCTTCTAGTCTTTGGTATGCATCCAAATATCTCTTGAGTTGTCTTGGCCCTATTACTAGCAATGGTTCATGAGGCACTTCCTTCAATAAATCTCTTCTTAAAGCAAGCATTCTTGCTAAACCTGTATGGTGATCAGCGTGAATGTGAGATATCCATATGCATCTTAGACCTCTCACAGCATCATCTGCACCCTCTACTCCATATCTGTGCATGATATAGAACAAAGCAGTAAGTGTTAGAAAGAAAGGAAAGTGCTCTTAATTATTTAGAACAATGCTTAGGAGGGGAAATTTCAGAGTGTCACCTTCTTTTTAGTTGTCCCAAAGTTCCTTCCCCACAGTCCAATAGTAAACTGCCTCTCGAAAAAAGATTGATGTAAATAGAACTAACGTTACGGTATTTTGATGGTTGGGATGACCCTGTACCCAAAAGAACAATCTCCAAGTCATCTCTCCTTATTCGGTCTAAACAAGTAGGAATATGGTTCTCATTCAACCATGGCTCTTCATATATCGTTTTATCGTCACCCATTGCAGGTATATCTGATTGTGTGGAACTTAACCAGAGCTTGCTAACATTCTTGGTCGCATCAATAATCTCTGGTATGTCAGATTGTAATTCACTAATAATTTCTGAGGGAGTTACTGAAATTGGAATACTAGATCTGTCTAGTCCAAGATGAGCATATGGACGCAAAGTGAACTGTTTTAAAGACAAGTTTCTGTCACTAAGGGAGTGAGAATTGTAATCGGTAAAGAGGAAGACAAAGTTTTAATGTTTGCAGAGATTAACTTGTCATACCTTAAGAAGATTTTCAGCTAAAATGCTTTCACAAAGATTTGAAGCAACCTGGTAAGCAGATAGAAACCCAATTTAGGTCCACATAAGATCCTAAAAGTTTACAACCACACAAACTTATAATCAGGCTTTCCTAAACATTGCAAACAAACCTCACTTGATGCAATGAAGTCCGGTCCCTGGTAATTAAGGTGCCGAAGAGACCAAAATCCAGGAGCGGGAAAGAGCAGGGGGCACAAGTAATTAAGCCTTGCAGCAACTCTTGCACTGGCCTTTAGAACTGGAATCTCCACATTCTTCCTATAAAATACAAGGCCCAAGTTGAATTAGAAAGGAAAGAGAAAAATGAAGAGAGATTTAAGGAAGAAAGTAACCCACCTTTCATGTCCAGCCATGATATGTTGGGCTGAACCAAATTTCATCATCCAACTCTGGTAACAAGGAGAGCTTACAATGGAAGCAGGACCCAAATGAATAATGCAAGTCACCGACTTACCATTCCCTGTTGGATTATTTGAAGAATCTACATAATAAGCAGTCAAGGATTGTGTAGACAACAATGCTGGCAAGTGTGATTCGGTTGGGCAGTCAACTAACAATACAATTGGACCAGGAACAGAAGGGCCCATTACATCACTTGGATGAACCTAAGACAAATGAATACCAGTTATAACATAGAAATGGGTCAAAGATGAAAAAATAAAGCTCTAAAAAACACACCATTATATTTTGGCGATCCGACATCACGGAATTCCCAAGTTGCAATTCCCGATATTTTGGCCCAGGTCTAAGACCAAAAGCAGCTGCTTTTGATGGATCGAACTTTCCCTTAATCTCCGGCAATTCACAGACATATATCACTGACATGTCACCAGATTTTACTGGGGATACCTTCTTTCTTGATGGACTTGGGGTTTCAGAATTGTAATTCATTCTGTTTTCCAGACCGCCTTCTGAAGAGTTATGCATAGTGGCTTCTTTATCACGAGACTCTCCTGAAGAGTTTGGTCGAAGAAGAATGGCAGATATTTTGACAACCTCGTCCTCAACGAGTACAATAGGATCATTTAATGTACATTTTTGAAGCACAGTAGAGACATCCGAATCAAGCGTAGGTCCAAAGCTTCGTGTGTGAACCATGGTAGCATTTGGAATGAACGATCTCATGGCATCAACTAAATACTTGAGATCTGATGGACCCCACACGTTCACCTTCATTAGCAGCAAGGAGTTAAAGTTGGTTTTTTGAAGATGTTGCATAATTTCTTTTTTTCTTGAATAAACCAAATTAGCCAAGAAGAAAATAAGAAATGTACTAAGTTAGCATCATACTTACAGATATCCCTTCTTCTCCTATTCCAGCCAAAGTCAGCAACAAACCTGAGATATAAAGTGAAAGAAACTTAAGTAAAGCGTCCAGAGAATATTATCTTATCGAGTTATTTTGTAGGTTTTTGGTAAGATAGATACATGGAATACAGGTAGAAGCTACTTCAGAAAATAGTGGTCAAGACACAAACCTGGAAGCCCACCCGCGGTCTCCGAGCAGACACGAGAGAGAAATATATGATCAATCTGGACGAGAAAAAAAAAATGAAAACATTAATTATTTCTCAACATCATTCATAATAGAACAAAAGATGGAAAAATTTCAAGATATCACATACCTTTGATAACTTGATCTTATGCTCCGTGCAGAATCGTTGCAATCCCTGCACCAATGCAGCTCCAATGAAAATGTAATAGAGTTATGTGAAGTAAGTTCGAAACGGGGGACCATTAACCAGCTTACCTCTCCCGCATTAAAAATGAATCTCTGCTTGTCAAAGAAAAGTAACACAGAAGGAGATGTATCCTGAGTATCCATTCCAGTCCCTAGAATCTGCAGAATACGATCACAAAATTTGAATTCACTTTCCATAAATCTACAAAAACAGAATTCAAAAAACCTTGATTGCTTAAACAAAGAAAAAGAAAGAAAGAAAGGAACTTACCTGCACATAGGAAATGGTATTAACCGGATTGAGTTTGCGAACTTTGAGTTGAAGATTCTTCTTAGGCTTATCACTAGCATCTCTCCCCTCAGCTCTTCTCTTATTAAACACGGCAGACTCTTTCTTCTCGGCGCCGTCCATCTCCATTCCTTTTCCCCTTCCGGTACTCTCACTCAGGCCGCTATTACTTCTACGGCGGAGATCGAATGAGCGCTGAGTAGTACGGTGTCGTCTTGGTGAAGAAGAAGAAGAGGCGAGGGCAGTGAAGAATAGAGAGCGAGTTCTAGGCAAAGAAAGAGAAGAAGGCTTAAAAGGAGAGAGGGCGGGGAAGGAGAGGAGGAGGAGGCGGAGGTTCGTGACTTGGAACGGCATTCTGCTGCTTCTTCCGCTTCATATAATCCTTTTTCCTTTTCTTTTGGGCAAATGGGGTTTTAGCGGGCTTTTTGGGATACGCGGTAAACAAACGGTACCGTTATGTAATAGTCTGGATAGATCCGATAATCTAGCCCGGCCCATTTATAAGCCCAAAACACATTTGGGCTCAACTGTAATGGCATGTTTGGTGATTATGCTGCGCGAGAATGAGAATCTCTATTGTTAGGTTACCATTTCAATCGTTTCGTGAAATCGTAAAGGTTTCACATGTCGACTAAACATGATTCTATCGATTTTTGTGAGAAAGTGAAAATTAGTGAAATCAACCCAACCCAACCCAACCCAAATCACGATCAAGCCATTCCACCAATTCTACACCCACTTTCTAAAATAGGTTCCACGCAAAATGTCATTTCCACTTATTCTTCCAATTCCTACTCCTTCACGGTATTATAAGTAAAAATACCGTAAGTAGAATTTATTTACTTATAATATTAGTACAAAAAATAGAGAGCCCTATGCCAAAAAGCTGGAATAGCTCAGTTGGTTAGAGCGTATGGCTGTTAACCATAAGGTCGGAGGTTCGACCCCTCCTTCTAGCGGTTTTTTTGCTAACTAGATTTTTTTTTCCCTTCCTTCTTTTTGGTCACTTCATTACTCTTTTCCTTCCTATGTGTGAACCTCTCAATCTTGCTCAAACCATATCAGATAAGATAAATCAGAAAAGAACCACCACACACACACCATGCAACAAAACTTACTCCCCATGCAAGAAACAAAAACACAACTGTTTCCCCTAAAAAAACAAAAGGCCCGTTTATTTAATCTTCAAAACCATATAGGCACAAAACGAAAATGGGAACTCTGTTCTTTAATTTTCATGGCCTACCACCATCATCATCATCATTTCATAGCTTCAACTACATTACCAAATCTAAGAACCAGAACACCCTGAAACTGTTCAAACCTCCACAGAGTTTCAGCAGAAGAGGCAGAGTTAAAGCTATTAGCACAGTTCCAGGAAGCGGATCCGAATCCAAGCAAGCTGAGAAAGAAGAACAGGAACAAGAACCCCCTACTGTCAGTTTTGCTTTTGTCAGTGTAAGTAATTTACAAGTAGTAAATCTGAATCGGTATATATTCTCCAGTATGTAGTATGTGCTTAGTACAATGCCCTTCTGGGTTTCAGTCAGTATTGCTCCCTGATGGAACTCCAGATTTGCACTACCGAACAGCATCTGGAGGCCAAACACTTAGACGTGTCATGGTGGACTCCAACATTGATTTGTATGGACCATACGTAAGTTCTCTCTTTCCTTCCCCTTCGTCCCTTTTCAAAAGCAGAGCTTTTTATGTATAGACAACAATGCAAGTTTTTTGGTATATACAGGCAAGGCCTCTGTTAAATTGTGCTGGAGCGGGAACCTGCGGTACTTGTATGGTAGAGGTGAGAGAATAACAGAACTTGGGTTTTTTTTTCCTCCCAATCTGAACTGTGGTTTAATTGACGAACTTGGGTTTTAGATTATTGCAGGGAAGGAGCTACTGAACCCTCGTACAGACAAAGAGAAGGAAAAACTTAAGAGGGTAAGTAGTACAGTACTAAAATTAGTCAGCAGCTTGGATTTGTGCTCAATTTCTGCTAGTTTTAGAAAAAGAGGTTGATTGGTGGTCAAATCTGTTGTATATGGAATTATGTAGAAACCCAAGAATTGGAGACTTGCTTGCCAAACTACAGTCGGGAAATCGGATTCAAGAGGCCTGGTGTGTGATTCTTGTTCTCTGCTCTGTAGTTTTCTGGGTTCATCAAACCTCTCTTAGAAATGATTCTTACTTTTGAAGTTAAACTGAGTGGGTTGTTTTCTTTTATTTTGGTGCAGCTTGTCGTACAGCAATTGCCTGAATGGAAAGCTCACGAATGGAATTATGAAAAAGTCGACCCATCTGAATTCTTACAGTCTTCCTAAGATATCTTTGTCCATCACCTGTAAATGGAAACAAAAAAAAAATGATAATGATAACTACTGGCAATTTTCTGTGATAGAGAAGTACGTGAATGAAAATTTCTCAAATCCTTGTACATTTATCTTTTCAATCTAGATCATGAAAGGGAATGCATTCTCACCTTGCAATCGAAGTTCCGAGTTGGATCTGCTCATTTCTTGCACTCGAGCTCCGATGAAGCGCCATTTTGTATTTGCGAGCTGACGTCTGATATTTCTTTCAATCGGTAAATAACAACAAGGCTAACTCTCTGAAGCCAATATAGGCTAAAGCATTAGGGGGAACAAAAAAATTCTTATAACTTAAAACAGTTTTGCTTCACAGTTTTTTGGCTCTACTGAAAAGTAAATCAGTCAATTTTTATAGTCAGGGAAAGGTTTTGAAGAACAACAGTGGTAATATCCATTTTTATCAAATGCAAATCTTTGTGAAAGATGAGCTTCTCGGATAAGATGGTCTCCCCATTCCCCAGATCCATACTGCTTGAATATGCCACGTGCATCAAATGAATCGGACCTCCTTGTTGGTATATTTCTAAACAATTGCAAATCCACATATCAGCCATGACCATTAGAACTAAATTAATGCCTTTTTTTAGTAGACCCAGAAAATTGAGAAGCTAAAAACCAGAAAAAACCTTTCCACCGAGAAATAACAACTACAATAATAATAATAATAATAAAATAGCAGTTGCACCATTTTCTATGTCTTGAATTCATGATCGTAGCATGCAGCTGCAAGCAGAAATAGTAATATGAATGAAGAGTTAGCGGTCTATAAGGAGACTCAGAAAGAAATCAAAGGACAATGGAAAAGGGAATATTTGGAGGAGGCGAAAGCAATGAAAATCAGGCATCATCATACCTTTAAGTTGTGATTTGCATCTTTCTCAAGAACAAGTCCAGCTTCAACAAATTCATCGATAATGACCTCTACGAAAGTTCAGGAAAGTCGAGTAGAGATTTAAATAAACAAATTCTAAGCTTTAGAATTGATATTACTACTATTCTTATTTATTTATTTGTTCATTTGTTTTCTGTTCTCACATACAGTTGACAATGTTAAGAAATGGGATTCAGAACTATAAAACATGGATACGGCAAGCACGTAACAATCGGCTCTCACTGCCAATTTCTTCAACAGGAGCATAGAGAACACGGGCTTTGGCTAAAGAACCTTTCATGCATTCCTGCAGTAACATAAAATCAATCTGATAGCTAAGCAATAATGAAATTTATAAAACTATTCATCCGTGAGGGAAGAGCTTTGTAGACTGTTGTGTTTAAATCATCCTGGAAAGATTTGAAATTTTGAACTACAGAAAATCTCACCAGCCCCTTGAGTCTAACTAAGACTCAATGCATCCATCACCTTCAAGGAGGTACTCTGTAAGGAACCAGAAGACATGTTATCAAAAGCTTCATATGAATCGAGTCAATGTCTACTTATTCAGTGTAAATTACCTGTAAAACATCTGTAGCAGCAGTAACTCGATCCTTGTTCCACAACTTCAGTATGAGTACTGTCAGATGAAATGTTTTCGGTTTCATAAATATTGATTTCTCAATTCCCAAGTCCGTTAAGTAAAACAAACATCAGTTAGTTTAGGAGGCAAGAAGAGAAGTTATATTAAGTTGGGGGGAGAAGGGGGGAAAGGAGACATCTTTTTTCCCTACCTGATAAAGTAGAAGATGTTGAAGCTTTAGGTCGGTAACTGATTAGAGGTATCTTAGTTATACTCACATTAACACGTTCATTTTCGTCATTGACTTCAAGTTTAAGAGCATCATCTGACCCTTTATCTGTCTGTTGTTCATCAACTTCGTTATCTCTAGTATCTTCATTTGAATCACTATCCGGATTCACATCCAGGCAAGAAGAACCAGTAATGCCCAGAATGGAATTCTGGAAATTGACGAGCTTCTCAGCTAATCAGGATGCATAGCCAATGGAAGTGACACAAAATGAGCGTAATCAAGACTCGGGCTTTTAACTGCCTGAAAAATCAATGCTAACGAAATTGCTGATTTTGGCATCTAGCATTAACTAATCAAGAAGACCAAAGCAAAGAACAGTTATACTAGAAAGAAAAATTGTTAAGAAAAAAAAAGGCTATATAAAAGCACATAATAAAGAAAAATGAACAATGGAAAACCCTCGATTTTTGGCCTGTGAAAAAATAAATAAACAAACACCAACTTCTCTTGTTAATCCGGACAGACAGACAACTAACCTCGTTAATTACAGCTTGTATCTTTTTTGAAGCTCTAGTTACACTATCAATTGAAAAACCTTCAACAGCTGCAAGAGATTAGTGAAAATGAAAATTATGATCCCAAGAACTCCTGCGATAAAAATGAAAATGATTAAGAACCTAAAAAACTTACTAACAGAGTCTTCCTTCCAGAACGATGGAAATATAATCTGAACTCCCATTTCTTCTTCAATCCTTTCCTGCATAGATCCACTGGAACCGGAAAAAAAGAAAGGCTCAAGACAAATAATAAAACATAGTAACAAAAGTATCAGTAAATATACCCTTTTCCTTTGATAAATCGCATTACAGAAGCGCCTACCTACACATTAAACACAATAGATATCAGAATATAGAAAAGGGCACAAAACAGTAGTCACGAATAGTACAATCTTCCTTTTTGTTGAAGAACTGCAATTATAATCAATTAAAATCATTCGGAACCTCTTCGGTGCGTGTTCTTAGAGAATGCAGCGAAATCAGCAGGGACGAAGGCCAGAAATTTGTACGTGTCTTCTACACGTGGGAACAGACATGCAGAGATACGCCTTGGGCTTTCTTATCATTAAATGGCCCATCAAGTTTTTTTTTGGGGCTTTTATTTAGGCTTGTTGGGCCCTTTCCAATTGGGATAATCAGATGAAACTGAAACTTTTTAAATTCTGGAAGACGAATTTGATATTAAAGAAAATAGAAGGACCAAAAAAAAAAAATGAGACATTTGTGCCTTGCCTTTTCCTCTGAAGTTGTCTGCCTTTTAATCATTCAATGGATAGAAAAGCAATTCCAATACCCCAAATAAATAAAGCTAAAGTGAAAAATAAACTTTAGCCCAAGAAAAGCAATTTTCTTTAGCTTTTTTCCCCCTTAAAAATCTAAAATATTTTTTTGGGTACATTATTCCATACTTGAGACACAAAGCAGGAAGTCATCAAACAAACAACTACAATTGAAGGCAAGAATTGCAATTCATTGTATATGCTCTCTCTATAACTTGTTCAAGAAAGACTCATCATATTCTTCTTTTTGAACATCCCAATCAAGATGGTGTGCATCGGACTTTTCTTCGGGTGCAATCACCCTCGTTCGGCAAAAGACTATGTGATATCAGCTTTGATAATCATAGCCATTCTTTTTGCGGTCCGCATTATTTTTCACTCCGTTCGCCGGTTGTTAGGGATGGGCCACCGTAATCGAGGAGATAACGAGAACAGGGATTCGAATCTCGGGCTGGAAATGCATCCAGAAAATGTAAGCCGTGTAGAGATAAGGAACTGCATAAGAAGAGCTTTGCCGGAAAGCGAGCTTGTGAATTTTCCAGCGTACTTCTCTTCCCTGTCTCAAAGAAACAGCCATCTTTGTTCCACTTTTACCGCTAATATATCATTGACATCTGTTTTAACTTAATCTAAGTTAGATCAGATTCATATGTATGATTGTTACATTTCTCAATCACTTATTATTTAATGTCAAGTAACGTATGTCTTGAAACTACGAGTGTATATATGTAAAGTCGATACATTATGTTCTAAACACAATCTCAAAAACAATATAAACCAGCTATATACATGACTTGCATGCACAAAATTTAATCTCTAATCCTAATTAAGACCCATTTCGCAGCCCAAAATAGTCATTATGACCATTCCTCATCGATAAATACTGATTACGGTTTGCATTATTAATATTATCTCTATCCATAATCTGCCACACTTTAATCACACCGTCAAGACTCCCGCTACAAACCGTGCAACCGTCTTGTTGATCACCAGCCCTGCCACCATTTTCCACCACCACCTCTTGCCGCCCCAGAAAAGCTGCAACACATCTAATTGGCCCTCTATGACCTACCAAGACAGCCAAACAAGTATGCATCTGACCGTCAACTTGATTATCCCTAGCCCAAATCCGACATGTCGCATCAGCTGATCCACTGACCAAATAGTTAGCCACATTGGCTAAGCACATGACTGCATGGGTGTGACCTTGCAGCGCACCACCGTATTGAACTTGGCTGGAAAGCCAACCCTTGAGCCAATAATGAATGTAGCCATCATTGCATCCACCATATAAAAGCGCCCCGCTCGCAGTTAGGATTAGGGATTTAACAGGCGAGTCTTTAGCCGGGAGGGTCACAATGTGGGAGTGGGTCCGGGGTCTATCCCCACAACTAAGATTCCAACGCCAAACTTTAATCGTTGCATCGTCGGAACCCGTGTAGAGTATGCCATCATCGGCTGCAATTATCGCATTGATCGGATCAAAATGGGCCTGGATGGTTTCTATGCACTTAAGGTCAGAAATTCTCCATACTTTGACAGTTTTGTCTAAGGAAGCTGAGTACAACATGCCATCCAATACGTTGATTGCTAGTGATGTTATAGGGCCCATATGCTTTGCCTACAAGGTTGATAATGGAAAAATTGTACACGATTACCAATTATGCCAAACTACTTTCATTAGTACTGAATCGACCAGGCATATTTAATGTGATACTGATTACAGGGCAAGAGATTTAAAGAGAGAGTTAATGGTTATGACTTTATGTACATGCACATTAAATTGAAAGATCACTATAACATGCAGTTAGTATCCTACCTAAAATTTATGCAGGCTATTAAAAGTCAGACAAAGGATTCAGAAGATGGAGAATCAAGGTATATACATGTGTAATCTCTTCGTGTCAATTTTCTTTTTTTGTTATTTACGGATGTATCGAAATTAGTTTGAAATCATTTGAATCTGTATGTGTCATTGAATGAGTACCATTTCTTTATTACTGAGGTTTATATATATATATATATAAATCAAAATTATATTTATATTTTTTGCTATTATAGTTTAAAAATAATTTTAAAAAAATAATAAACTACTGAAAAAATATATCAAAAATAGCAAAAATAAATAAAATTAAGCAAGATTTTGATTCTTTTTTTTTTTAATTCAAGAATTTCGAAGACTTTAGATATAAATCTCTGAAAAACTATAAATTTACTCCAATTCTATCACCTTACATGTAGCCAGTTATTTTTTAATCGGAAGTTCTGATCTCTAAAGCTCAGCTAGTCGGGCATTTTCTAGGGTTCATAAAGAATTTTAGTATGAGTAGAATAAAAACACTGACCAGTTTCCAGCTAAGTTTTGTCCTGTGCAATAACTGTCATTTAAGAGCATCAGCAATATCGATACTATTCAATTTCATTAACTTTTAGTGTATCTGAAGGTATTATATCACGACCATGCTATCAGAAGACAGATTTGTATCTTTGGAATGTCAATGATCCGACCGATCAGTTAACCGGGTCCGATTCATGCACATAAGAAAAAGTACATGTATAAGAAATTATGAAACTAATTCTACATAATTAAAAAGATAAACACTTGTTTTAGTTGATTAAACAGTAAAACTATCATCTAATTCATACCACCGGATTGTATTTATTGCATGATGATGAGATTTATAAACGTCGGCAAAATTAGCCGGCTGGAATCTTATATGTCGATCGTTATGTAGACTCATGGATTTAAATAGATCTAAAACAGTACCTCGATCGTAGAACCTAAGAACTAATTGTGCCGGCATGTAAGAATCTAACGGTCACTCCCTTATGCATATGTACTTTTGTCTTACGTAAACTAAATCAAGCAAACATATGTAATAAAATGAAAGGAGAGTAGCTAGGATTTTAGTTTAATTACCATATTCTTATCTTTGCCGGCAAGATAGGTCCGGATATAGTTGCCGGAGGGGATAGTAGCCAACCGGACATGTATCAAAACCCTAGCACCCCATGTTCTACGCCAAACCCGAATTTTCCCATCGCCATAAGCCGCGTAAACTTTGTCATGTGAAACCTCGAGTGCAACTACCCTGCAAGCCTTCGTCTTCAACCGCCCACATTCCGAGAACTCCGGAAGCTTCCAGATCCGTATCAAGTTCGTGTCGGACCCGGTATACACTAGGTTGTTCGAGACAGCTGTGGACAAGATCTGACCATCTTTTTTAAGGACAGATGAGATGCACTTGTACGACAAGGATGATGAAGTCGGTGACGAAGCTGATCCGGAAGCGTGATCATTGATGGTAGATGTTAAGTGGTGGAAAGGGGAGGAGGTTGGAGAATTGTGGAGGCTTGTAGAGGAAAGATAGTGGTGTGTAGGAGAGCACCGGTCGGGAAGCTCGCTAAAAGACGGTTCTTTGGTTGAAATGCTACGGAAAAACCGGGCTGTGGCAGAAGCGGCTTTCCGGGTTAACGTATTGCTTTCCGATGGTCTGATAGTAAAAGATAAGTTTGGGGGAGAGTTTTCGGCATCTAGGGAGGCCATATCCGATATCTCTTCTCCTTCTCTCTGCTTGTAAAGATGATGTATGGGGCCTTTTGTCTTCTATTTATTTTTTTCTTATGGGTGCGTGTGAAGACGTTTTAATGCATACGAGTATGCTTGTTAATTACGTAGACAGATCATACATAGCCCATATTTGCACAAAGATATGGGCATGTATCAATTAATTCAAAACCAAAAAAGAAGGTGGAATTTAGTATTTTGATGTACAAACTAAGATGATCGATCAAACAAATAACCTGTGTTATGAATATGTAAGAAGTTTCTACTTTCTACTACGGATCAGCAATAAAATGTCGATATGTCCGAGTGGTTAAGGAGACAGACTCGAAATCTGTTGGGCTTTGCCTGCGCAGGTTCGAATCCTGCTGTCGACGTTCATTTTTATTATTTTATTTTTATTGATAATTTTGTGAATGAAACACAGAATTAGGCCTTCAAAGTTGAAACCGTAATTCATAAATGATAAAGAAAATTGCAGTTGGAGCTCTTTATTTCCATGATAGTATTTATAATATATGAAGAAGATCAATGCATGTAACATGTTATGCCCCCACCCACCCATGCAAAGTCCCTCTACCTTAATTGTGCTTTAACATCAACCAACTGAAAAAACAAACAAACAAACAAACAAACGCATCGAAATGGAGTTCGGAAAAAAAAAAAACCGAAACTCCATTTCGATGGTCTATTTTTTTTATTTTTCTTTCGACGGTGGAGAGACGCAATGACAATAATCAAAATAACAGTAAAAAATAAAGAAATAAAATAAATTAATAATATTTTTTTATAATTATTAAAAATAATATTTAATTGTAATATATTAAATCATATATATTAAAAATAAAAAATTCAAATTTATCTTTTAAAATATTTTTTGAAACAGTCAGCCAGGGCCATAAATTTCGAGTGAATAATTTGTCATATTTACTGCATCTCTAATAGTTAGTTCCTCTGTCAATAAATAATTGTCATTTACTGCATTTATAATCTATGTTTCTTTTCCAGTAAAAATTTAATTCACAATATATTTGTCTGATGCTGAAATCTGAGGGGTATAAATTAACAATTTTAAAGACATGTCGATTGTTTAGGTAGGTCTCCATCTGGGCCCCCCCGCTTTTTTTTTTTTTTTTTTTTTTTTTTTGAAATAATATGACACTGAATAACGATGAATGAATTCTCTCTGACTATATGTTTCATGGAACTTCTCCATTTCAAACTGTTTATACTAAAAACTTATGATACAAACTTTAGAACGACATGTATTTAGATATACTGCACTGCACATTTTTTTTATATAGATATACTGATGTGACTAAATTGAAAGGAGTATCTAACTAATAAGCAGCCAAGGAGGAGTAGTTGGCTCCTGTGCTTGTCTGGTTTAAGGATTTGACTACCTGGTCAACATGTTTTCAAACCAAAGTAATCTCCATCTTGTTATGCCAATCTAATCATCATAATCAATATTTTCTAACCTCAATCATTACATTTTCTTTTTAAGTTTTTTTTTTTTTTTTTTTTTAATTTGTTTTTCATGGCTTGAATTATTGTAGTAATGCTAAGAATGAATGAATGAATGACTGATGATATTAAAATTGTAATCGTTTTAAAGTTGGGGATATGGTGTGGTCGGAGTGGTTACAATTATTTCTTAACAATCCAAAAAAGAGGGGAAGCCAAATGGATTTGGAGTTTTGACCTTTACAAAAGTTTGTCTCCTTGACTCTTGTGTGACTGACTCATTTATAAGCTTCAAACTCAGAAACCCTTATATGCTAACTCGGGGACTGATTAGTCTTTTTGTTCCGGATCACATGATCATATTATATACTCCTAATCCATCCCATCTGATATTTTCTTTTCACACAAACAAGGCCAGGCCATGAACTCCAAGAACAACGAATTTGATGAACTCAAAAGTAGAAAAGATCTCGAAGGGAACAAATACTAATCGAAATGAACAGTTTTTATTACATGTTCTACCTACGCGTTCCTTTCGAATGATTCTTCATTCTTGCCAGCTTAAAAAGAATACATATGTTTTATCTAACGGCCGGACTCGAGAATAATCTTATTGTATCTCAGTTCATAATCATTAAGGTTAAACCATATTATGTAAGAGAGAATAAATATCGTTAAGTCTTTTAATCTTGATTTTTAATAATAAGAGGATAAAAAATTATGATTATAAATAATATTTTAATCGTAATAAAAATATAATAAATTCTTTCATTTTATTTTATGTTATATTTCATAATTATTATACACAAATCGATATAATAAATATAATTATAATTAATTAATTTCAATAATTATGATAGATTAATATTTCCAAGCTATAAAAGTATAAATCATAATATATATATATATATTTTAAAAAGTTATGATTATAATATATGGTAAAGAAAAAGAGAACACTACCCAAATGAAGGAAGTGATCTAACATAATAAACCATTAGTTAGTGCCCTAAAAACACTGGCCACTCAGGCCTTTTTTTTTAAATTTTTAAGTTTTCTTTAATTTAAATTCTTTTTTTTTTCTACCCCACTTTACAATAAAGCAAAAAAGCAAAAAAAAAAAAAAAAAAAAAAAAAAAAAAAAAGAGAAAGAAAGAAAATTTCAAAAAGGATTTATTAATTAAATGATACAAAGGAAAAGAGAAATTGTGCAAAAGTTCCTCTACCCCATGTACCTCTATAACATTTTCCTCCCTACCAAATACTCCCAAAAAGCTTTTCCCTTTTTTCTTCAACCTCATCATCTGCTCATTAGAAAACCAAAACTCCATCCATATTATATTGATCACACATAAAAGATAGATATAGGTAGCTAGCTAGCTATCTATCTACACCCTTTACCAAATGATGCTACATGTTTTGTTGAGCACAGAAAGATTCATAATCATACCTCTTTATTTCTTCTTGGCTTAAAAGCAAATTATATACTCTTCAACTTCAATCAGTTATATAGATATAGATATAGATATAGATATAGAGTAGTATTGCAAAAGAGTTTGATTTGCAGTGAAACAAATGATGGCAGGAAACCCTAATTGGTGGAGCAATATCATGCATCCACCTTCTCTTAGCTTTCCTACTCAATATGTTCTAAGCGGTTCCTCTTCATCACTCCCTCTCAATACTAATACTACTACTTCTACTTCTTTGCCTGATCATGATCATCATCATCATCACAACCAAGACCCTCCTCAATCATGGAGCCAACTCCTACTGTATGTAAAAATGGAATTTTCTTTTAGTTGGGTTGTTTCTGAGTTAATATGGATGAGTACTGAGTAGCGTATTTAATTTTACAGAGGAGGAATGTCGGCCGGAGAAGAAGAGAGGTTCGTTCTGGGTAATTTTCAACCGAAAAGAAGCCTG
Organism: Coriaria nepalensis; assembly: GCA_027186245.1. Taxonomy (NCBI): domain Eukaryota; kingdom Viridiplantae; phylum Streptophyta; class Magnoliopsida; order Cucurbitales; family Coriariaceae; genus Coriaria; species Coriaria nepalensis. The sequence goes on along the minus strand of CP114500.1, from coordinate 8,231,365 downwards.
GATAACTGGGAAGAGCAAGTGTTGATTAATAGTGTTAATTCAACTTCAACTTCATCTTCTCCAAGGCCGGTACCAGCTCATGTTCATCATCATCATCATGACCATGATCATCACGATGTGTTCAAGCAAGAAGTCAATTCCCAAAATAGCAACTTATTATACGGACGAGTCATGCGGAATCATGAAGCCGATAATATTGTTCATGGCACCGGAGCTAGCTCCGCTAGAGCGTCACCGGCAGCTAATAATTGGACATCGTCGCCGTTAATGATGCCCTCTTCTTCCCCTAAATCATGCGTTACTAGCTTGAGTAGCAACAATACGAATACTACTACAACTAATCATAATAAAAACAACAATATGCTAGATTTCTCTTATAGTAACCAGGCAGATGAGAAGGTTAATCAAGCTCCCGATCATTCGTCTGAGGTAATTAAATTATAATGAACATGGTTAATTTATTTTATAATTTAATAATTTTTTTTCTTAAGATTATCATGAATTTTATAGACCATATATTATATATAGTGCAAAAGCACAGCCACTGCCGGCGCATGTAAGAAGCCTAGGGTTCAGCCTTCTCCAAGCCAGCCGCCGTTAAAGGTATAAATATACAGATAATCAATTTATTTTATATAAATTACTTCCTTTTTTCAATATATGCTTCATAAAAATAAAAAAAAATAAAAAAAACAGGTGAGGAAGGAAAAGCTGGGAGATAGAATAACGGCACTGCATCAACTGGTTTCTCCATTTGGGAAGGTGATTAGTTAATTAATCTAATGAATTTCAAAACATAAACTTAATTTCTCTATCTTTAATTAATTAAAATTCGACCCATAACTCTCTTGCAGACCGACACAGCTTCAGTGTTGTTAGAAGCTATTGGGTACATCAGATTCCTTCAGGGACAAATTGAGGTGGTTTTTAAATCTTCTAGTTATGTATAAATATATACACTCATTTTTTATAATATCTGCAAGCCACTGATCATCTACAAAATTATTGTGAATTTTTCTTAAGTAATTTCACGTGTTCTACTGATTTGATAAGACCCGCCAGTAAAAAGATGATTGATTCGGTGAGGCGGTAAGAAAGTGACATGTATGATACTAAATCAACAGGAGTTGTAGAATTTGAGAAACACGCAATCTTTTTTCTTAATCATTACCATGAATCAGTGAAATATACAGTTAACCTGAAGTTCATATTTTTAAAAAATATTCTTGACATGCAGGCCCTTAGCTCCCCTTACCTTAGCAGTGCCTCCAAAAACAAGAGAAACCAACAATCTGTAAGTACTTATCTAAAATCAAATCCTCCAAGTGAGAAAGAAGACATGTTTTTTTTATCTCTTCATAAACTTGATCTCTTCGTATTTGATATGCTAGTAAGTTTGGATTATACAATAATAATAACGAAGGGAGGAAATTTTTTTCTTTACTTATCGCAGGTTCGAGGAGAAAGGAATAGTGTATTTCCTGAAGAGCCTGGTCAGGTAAGCTTATAAGCTAACCTGGGTAGCTACCTATCTAAGCTAGCTTTATTGGATCCATCACCATTCATTCACATTTCACCACCACAAAAAGCCAATTATAGGCCTAGGGGTAGCTAATAAGAGCTCTGAATGAAATTATAACCGTGCATTATTTTATTTATCATCATACTATTTAGACAATAATCATGCAAGAATTTCTATATAAATGTTAGCATCTTATAATCTATTTTATACATTGAAAAAAACAAAAAAGGAAAAAGAAAAGGTGCTGACAGAACAAGGTTCTGATCAGCTTTATCATCATGTATATATATATATATATATATGAAGAACTTGAACACGTATTCTGGAAAAGATGAACAAGAAAGAAAAGCATTTGCATAATTGTTTCGGAATCAGAAAAAGTTGAGGGGGTTTTAGAAATAAGAAAAGATTGAAATGGCTAATACTAATTTTATACTTTTCTTCTTCCCTTTTTCACTCTTATTCTAGCTGTTGAATGACGCCTGCCTGAAAAGAAAAGTGGCTCCTCACCTGCAGGTACGTAAAATCCTCATCATTTGACTCACTTTTCAGTTCCCTATTAGTTCTTCATCTTTACCTTATTGATGTCCATCATGATCATCATCATGGTGATCATGTTTATATATATATATATATTTAAAATAGTTGGATTAGATATAGATGATTCGAAATCCTGTTTAATGCATATGAATAATTCTCCATTTAAGACGTAATGTAAGCCTGTCGAATTCGTTTGCGTGTCATACTCTTACGGGTTAATCCGACTCAAATGGTTTGTAGTCTCTTATGGCATTTAGTTTTGAATCAATTTCCAAACAAGTACTCAAGTTCTTAAGATTGTAACTAATCACTTGATTAAGATACCCTTAATGTTTAATTCAATGTTGATCTATATATGTAGGAGGACAGTCCACATAAGGCCAAGGATTTGAGGAGCAGAGGGTTGTGCTTGGTACCGGTGTATTGCACTCAGCAGATCGGAAGTGACAACGGAGCCGATTACTGGGCCCCGGCCTACGGCGGCGGCTTCTGAAGGAAGTGGCGAAGCCCTAGCTGGTACTTTGCATGGATGAATCGGAATGATATAATATCATGAGCAGTGACCCTTTTAACCCCTAGGCTGATTGCTCACGATGCTATACATTATCAATCTTCCTTTTTTTTTTTTTTTTTTTCCTACTCTTTTAATTCAAACTTATAAGCTTCATTAATTAATGCATATAAAGCTTCATGTATTTGGATCTGATTAAAGAATGTTATTTTTATATGTGATTAAAGTTATTTTATATATATCAAATTCTTATTTTTTTAGTAAAAATAGTACGTATTTATAGTGATCCAATATATTTTGATTGCATATTTTATTGATATAATAGTATAAAAATAATAATGAATTGATATATCATAGTTCTTAACTACTGTTCAATCACTGCAATAAAAAAAATTTGTTCCTTGTCACCAAGTTTAAACTGAAAAAAAGTATAAAACTTTGAAATAACTCTATATAATATGTATTACTAGCTAGAGGGCCAGGCCAGAACGTTCAGTTTGGGTCGCCTGACCCGAATATGCCAATATGGACCCCATTCCGGGTTCTTTTGCGGACCACTTTATTGATTGAAAGATATCACTCAAGTGGGTATGTCCCCCCTGCCCACATCTTGCACGCTCCTCCATGGGACAAGTGACACAGACGTCATCATGACGTTATTTGTTGCATCATAATCACTCCTTTTATATTAGTTTTATATAAGTTTTGGGCTATTATTGGGCTAACCCATTATTTTAATCAGTAAGGCTGAGCACCAGTTGGTCATTTCAAACTCCCTTATAATTAGGCCCAACTTTGAACTAGATGATAACTACAGCTTGACTCCTACTACTACCTCATGCATTAAGATTACAGTTTGGGCCTTGTCTCAGTTACACGTGTCACATACTACATATTACTGGACGCTCATATTAAAAAATAAATAAATAAGTAAAAGAAGAAGAAGGGATGGAGATGAGCAGAACAAAACAAACCCAACCCAGAATTTTCCCAACTTGATGGTAAAACTAGAGGTTGATACCATGGCGGATAGATGGAAGAACACAGCTCTCCTTGTCATTGATATGCAGGTCTCACTCTGTCTCTCTGATTCACTTCTTCTTCTTCTTCCTTTTTTGTTTTTTTTTTTTTTGGTTTTGATTGATTTGGTCTTTTCGGTTGGTTGTTGTAGAAAGACTTCATAGAAGAGGAAGGTCTGCTTCGAGTGAATGGCGGGAAAGCTATAGTTCCTAATGTTGTAAAGGCCGTGGAAATCGCTAGACAGAGGAGTATTCTCGTCATCTGGGTTAGTTTCATTTTCTTATTATATGTTTGACCTTTTTCTCTGTGATGTTAAAAATTGAGCTTACTGTTTCTTCAATCATAGCTGATTTTTCTCAGTAACCAAACAAAAGGTTCGAAATTTAGTATTTTGTAACATTCCTTGCCTGATGAAAAAGATCAAAGTGATACATCTCAGTCCTGCCTTGTATTAATTTTAGCTCTATGGTTGATAAAAAAATGGTGAATATGCAGGTTGTTCGTGAACACGACTCACTCGGAAGAGACGTCGAACTCTTCCGGCGCCATTTGTATGGTGACGGGAAAGCAGGTCCCACCATTAAGGGGTGTCGAGGAGCCGAGTTAGTCGACGGCCTCGTGATCAAAGAAGAGGACTATAAGATCGTAAAAACCCGGTTCAGTGCTTTCTTTGCAACTCACCTACACTCATTTCTTCAAAGTGCTGGTATTACTAGTCTAGTCATAACTGGTAAATCAAATATCCCTCAACATATGCAAAGTGCTATCTATATATTCATATATATATATATATATATATATATGAGATTGTAACAGATATTAAATTTAAATCAATCTCTGTTACTTCTTCTAGGTGTCCAAACTCCAAATTGTATAAGGCAAACTGTGTTTGATGCTGTAGAATTGGATTATCAACCCGTAACTCTTCTTATCGACGCCTCTGCTGCTGCTTCACCAGAAATACATATCGGTACGTGTGTTCATTCTGCTGATCTAGAATTTAGTTCTAACTAGGATCTATATCATCAATCCTAGTATATATATATATAATTGGATGCCTAGTTGATTGATCGAAGTGGAAAGTGTAAACTACTTGGTTTTTTTTTTCTTCTTCTTTTTGGTTCTTTGATGCTGCAGCTAACATCTTTGACATGAGAAACGTTGGAGTTTCAACACCTTCATTGCAAGAATGGTGCGAATCCGACGACGCTCGATCAACATAGCCATGATCCCGTGAATGCCAGCTCTGTTTTGCTTTTTCTACCCTTTGTATCTCGTTTTCAACCTTTCCACCCTCTTTTGGGATAAGCATGCATGGATTTATCACTTAGTTGGGCTTATCCTTATTTGGGCCAAGCGTGGATATACAGCTTCACTGTGGACCTCTGTTCCAGCCTAAACACCAATTTGCCCATTAACTTTATGACCAATTATTTTTCAATTAAACTATTAAATGAAAAAAATAAAAATAAAAAGGACCAACATTTTAATTCCATTTATTACAAAATAGTAATGCAATTTCAGATGAGGCATCATAATATACCTAAAAACATTTAGGAAGAGAATCTTAAATCCCTAGCTCTCAATTCTAAATTTGCTTTCTAAAGGGGGGGGGGGGGATGATGTATGTATGTATGTATGTATGTATGAATGGATTGAAGTTGAACACTCAGAAAGGGACAACTTTTTAATGATTATTATTATTATTATTATTATTATTTTTTGTGGGGTATATTACAACGTTGTCTTGTCTTGTCAGTTTGGTAATAATTTCATGTAATTCCCTTCTAATTTTTTTTTCCCCCTCCCTCTAATATTCTTTATCTTTAGTCAATTGTTTGGTAGCTAGATATGGGGGGGGGGGGGGTCCTATTACAAATGTAATGTACCTTATAAATGTCATCATCTATAATAATATATGTTCAACTTTACTAAGTATAGGGTTAATTATATTTGAATTGTAGTGACGTTTTTGTGTTGTTCTTAATGAAAGTGTGATGTGTTATATAAAGTAGATTAGAATATAATTATTTTCATAAATAAGATATGATTTGATCGATGGATAATTATTTCATGTTATATGATTTGATAAGATAACAATTCTTTATAGTAATAATCATTAGACTTATTTTTGAGTTGAAGTAGTAAAAAAGATTATATAACTTTTCATTTATTTAATTAAATGCCAGGTTGTTACTTAAGAAAATAAATAATAATAATAATAATATTTTATATATTTATTTATGTAATAATTGAATCTGCTACTGCTGCAGTAAACAGGGAAAATAATAAATAAAATAAATAAATAAATAAATAAAGAAATAAAGAAATAAATAGGAGTAGGGGACTATTTAACTATTTCAGCTCTATTTCCATTAACGTGCCCCCAAGCAATACAAAACGGGGGTAACTTGTAAAAATGGGAACTTTTTTTCATTTCCCCATTCAAAAAAAAATTGAATTATTTAATTGTATATTTTAATAAGAAATATTTTTAAATATTTAAATATTATATTTTTATTTAATTTTTTTTATAATTATTAAAAATATATAATATATCGTGCCTATAAAATAATAATAATAATAATAATTTTTAAAGCCCGTTGAGAGTTTTGGGGGGAAGAATTATTATTTTCCCAAAGTCCAAGGTCCTGTTAAAAAAATAAAATAAAAAATAAAGACTCTGGTAGCAAAATGCAGATTGCAGCATGATAGCCGGCTTTCATGAAAATGACAAAAAATGGGTTTCCGAAATTTGTGATGAAATGAAATATGATGAAAAAAAATGCAACCGCAGCACGGAAAGAGTAGAGGATGATGATGGTGGTGGTGGTGGTCCATCCTTATTTTCAGTACAGCCTATCACACTATAACATGCCCCTCCCTCCCCCTCTTCTTAATAATTGTATCACTCTACAATATCCCGCTTATTTCAATTTATTTGAATAGGAATAGGAATACAAATAGAAATTATTTATATAAATAATAATTAGTAAAATATAATTTTTATTTCGTTTTTAACTAAATTTAAGGATATTTTTTTTTAATTAATTTTTAAAAATTATTTAAATTTCTTAATAAAATTTAATAAATATATAAAAAATATAAAAAATAATTTCACTTTCATTAAAAGACATGTTTTTTTATTTAAAAAAAAAAATCAAATTTTGATCCCTTAAGAAATAGAAATCATTCTCAAATTAGAATCGAATCAAATGATAAGTAAATAAATAATATTTATTTTAATTATAATCTTACCCAAAAAAAAAAAAATCAACCAAAATTACTCCATTTTCAATCTCTTATTTATTTATTTATTATTATTTATTATTATTTATTATTGCTTTTTTATTTTTCTCTTCAGAAATCATTAAGAGTTGGTTTATACTTTTATGAATTATGACGAACAACATGGCGTGGTAGTAGGATCGTGGAGCCTTGTCTCCTCCTCACTTGTACTTCTTTTCTTCTTCTTCTTCTTTTTTTTTTTTTTTTTTTTTTTCAATTTTAAAAGTTTGCGGGTCTGATTTATTCACTCCTATATAAAGGACTATTTAGTTGCATCATTACACTGAACCCAAAGAGAAGTCACTTATTACACACACTCTCTCTTCCCTCTTCTCTCATCTCACCATTTGTTTGATCGAGAAGAAAGAAATTCATAAAACTTAAGCTCTACTCGTCAACATTAATGGAGGAAGAGAAGAAAGCTTTAACGTTAGCAGAGAAGATACGGTCTCCTACTAACTCAGATCCAGCAGAAAAAACCCACAAGAGCAAGCTAACAACTAGATCAAAGGGTGGCCTCATTACCATTCCATTCATCATAGGTAACAAAAAAAAAATTGAAAAAGAAAAAAAAAAAAAACTTGTAATTACAGATACAAACTATAATTATCTTTTCCAAATGGGTATTGAAAAAAAGAAAAAAAAAATTTGTTTGCAGCGAATGAATCATTTGAGAAGGTGGCGAGTTATGGACTGGGGCCAAACATGATACTCTACTTGATGCAAGATTACAGGATGGGTTTAACCAGAGGGACCAATATACTGTTCTTCTGGGCAGCTGCTACTAATTTCCTCCCCCTTTTGGGTGCTTTTGCTTCTGATTCCTTCCTCGGCCGCTTCCTCACCATTGGCCTGGGCTCTATCGCTAGTCTTTTGGTAGATTTTCACTTTTCACCTTTTCAATTCTGTAAATATATATATATATATTTTTTCTTTTCTCTCCTTACATGATCTGCATTATTAAACTGGGTGGGAAGGAAGAAGTTATATTCTGACATGAAACAGTTGATCTGTGGGTTTTTTTTTTTGGCACCTCGTTTTTGGAGGAGATCTGAACAGTAAACACAAGATGCTGATCAATGATCACGCAGACCATTATTATAGTAATAAAATAGTTTAATTTTTTTTTTAAATGTACTATTTGAGAAGATTTGATGATAAAACTGATTCTCTTACAAAATAAAAAATAAATAAATACTGTCGTCATGTTTGACTATTCATTTTCTATCCACTCGAGCTTCAATTCCCTTATATATATATATTATTTTTTTTTAATTTTATAGTTTTTTATAATTTTTATAATTTTTTGTAATTTATAATTATTATCTACAACTCATTGATTTGAATTTGATGGGCGAGAATTGAGGAAACAGCCATGAGTGTGACTTTTTTCTGGGTCCTGGCCCCATCCTTCAATGATCTATAGTCAGTTAAAGTAGTAGGACTAGACTATAATACGTAGAAAAAGGCTTCACTTTTTCCATTGTGGGGTCAAAGATAGCTACTAAGTCTAGCGGAAAAGGATGGAATGGAGATGATGGGATGGAAGACCCAATTGGACCACACTTTCTGGTTTCCTCCCTTTCATCATCTATTTATCTACCACCTACTTTTATACTCTTCTTATTGTTTTCTTCCTTATAGAGTATCTGTCACGTGAACTTAACAGAAGTTGTACCAGGTGATCCAAATCTGGAATCATGAGGAACCAAGATCGAAAGAGAATCAATTTTCGGACTTATCATTTTGGCCGAAATTTTAAATTTTTTGGCTACCTAAAAAATGTAACGACCTCCATCGTAACTTCTGTGCTTTCTGGTCTTTAGGGCATGACGACGCTATGGTTAACGGCCATGATCCGACAGGCAAAGCCGCCGCCTTGCAACCAGTTAGCTCTGGCATGTGAATCTCCAACAGCTTCACAATTGACTCTCCTATTATCCTCTTTTGCCCTGATCTCCATTGGAGCAGGTGGGGTTAGACCTTGTACCTTGGCTTTTGGTGCGGATCAGATTGATAGAAGAGGAAATCCTAAGAGGAAGAGGGTCTTAGAGAGCTTTTTTGGGTGGTACTATGCATCGGCGTCACTCTCTGTATTGATTTCTTTCACGGGCATAATTTATATACAAGATCATTTCGGATGGAAAGTGGGTTTTGGAGTACCTGCAATTCTCATGCTAGTTGCAACCATCTTGTTCTTCCTTGCGTATCCCATCTATGTCAAGCAGAAAGCCAGTAAGAGTTTGTTTAATGATTTGGCTCAGGTGATTGTTGCCACATATAGGAACCGAAAAGCCCCACTTCCTCCTAGGAACTCGGATCGATGTCTGTATTACAGTAAGAAGGACTCGGATTATGTTGTACCTTCTGAGAAGCTAAGGTATTAAACTATTGCACGGTCATATTTATAAACATTAGTTGTATGAACTACGAATCATGAGAAAAGCTTATTAATTTATTTATTTCAGGTTTCTTAACAGAGCTTGCATAATTAAAAACCGGGAGCAAGACGTGAACCCAGATGGATTGGCATTGAATCCATGGACTCTTTGCACAGTAGAGCAAGTCGAACAGCTAAAGGCACTTGTAAAAGTAATCCCATTGTGGACTACTGGACTATTAATGTCCATAAACGTCAGCCAAAGCACGTTTCCAGTGATTCAAGCAAATTCCATGGACCGACATCTCACTTCGAGCTTTCAGATACCAGCTGGGTCATTCGCTATGTTCACTATAGTCACCATAGTAATCTGGGTAACATTCTATGATCGGGCAATCATCCCATTAGCTTCGAAAATCAGAGGCAAACCGGTTCAACTTGGTGTGAAAGAGAGGATGGGTATTGGTATTTTCTTCTCCAGTATGGCGATGGTGATTTCTGCAATAGTTGAGAATATTCGAAGGAAGGAAGCGATCGGCAAGGGATTCATGAACAATCCAAATGCAGTGGTGGAGATGTCGGCCCTCTGGCTTGTCCCCCAGTATTGCTTGCATGGCTTAGCAGAAGCCTTCAATGCAATAGCACAGACAGAGTTCTACTACTCCGAATTTCCAAAGACTATGTCGAGCATTGCTTCTTCCCTATTCGGTTTAGGCATGGGCGTGGCAAACTTGTTAGCCAGTGCCATTTTGAGCACCGTGAATGATGTCACTTCCAGGGGAGGGAAAGAGAGTTGGGTTTCAAGTAACATCAACAAGGGCCAATACGAAAACTACTATTGGTTACTTGCCATCTTAAGCTTTGTCAATTTCCTTTACTTCATTCTCTGTAGTTGGTTCTATGGACCCTGTGAACAACAAGCACTTACGGAGCTGGTGGGCGAAAAAACTAGCTCGGTTTGTGAAGAAGAAGAAGACTCGTCAAGGTTTAAAAATGGTGTCATCAATGAAGTAAAAGCTTCGCGGGTGGAAGGAAAGTCATCAGATTCCAGCGAAACACAGCCTTGAGTTATCAATATTGTATATGATTGTGTATTACAACAACTCTCCACCCACATGGGTTGACAGATTATAATATAGTGCTTATGTGTAAAGTTTGTGCTGTGTTGATTGCTCTACTACCACTATGTACTTTTTTTGCATAATATTTTTCTCAGTAGAAAACCCAGAACTGTTTCCATCATATGATTAAGGCACCATGAAAACTTCTTTAAGCAAAGAATAGATCAAAAAGAGTGCAAAGGCAAACGAACAAATGGATGTTCATTATATCAGTTATGTATACAAGTATGAGTTGCTTTCTGATTGAAAGTTTTTTCATATAAATAATGACAGCCATTATTGCTTCCTGCAGAAGAATACATACCATGGAGAAGAAAGCTTGCGGTTGCAGGCAGCGACCTCAAAGTTTACTACTAACTCGACTTGCTCTGTTAGAATAACTTGAATTTGAAGACATCCATTGCTTCCCTAACACAACTACTTCCCCATTATCTTTTCTCCTAATATATACGACCACTGCTGTAAGCTTCCCCTTCTGCTCCATCACCTTGGCCTCTATCTCTACCCCTTCCTGCAATTCAAAATCAACAAATCAGTTTAAAAATCCGAAAACGGAAATTGAAGTAAGGATGGGAATCAAGACTCGACCTGAATCTTAACCGTCGAGTAGTAGGAGATATTGAAATCGACTGATAATGGAGCGTGGCCGGAGATGGAGTATACGGCGAGAGCGCAGAAAACGTCGATCACCGTCGCTATGGCTCCGACGTGCCAGTTTCCATCTTGATCAGGTACACGATCTGGTACGATGAAATCACAGCGGATTAATCCCTTTCGGACTTGGAAAAGTTGCACGCCCTCCTCCATCGTGATGATCTCAATAGGAGATCCGATTGCGGCCTTATTCACACCCTCAAGAAATGCCTGCGGCCCTCGAACGCAATCGTCCGCCATAGCTTACCCGCCAAAACTCGTCGTAACAGCTCTCCCTCCTCTTTTGACTGGTTGACTCTCATTTTATTAATTCTAACCAATAAAAAAACTGAAATTTTATTAATTTCTTCTTTGGCTGTTTGTCTTTCTCCAACGTTAAATGAATTTATTAAAATTTTAAAGGATGGAAAATATAAAATTAAAAAATAATTTAGAAAATAATATTTACCGTTTTGACCCGTCTGAAGTATGAATAACAGAAAATGAACACTTATCACACTTGGGAAAAAGATCAAGAAAGTAAAGATAAAGACCAAATTATGTAACTTACAGATTGTGAATCACCATGGCAGAGCAGACTGGATATATTCAGAGCAGAAGAGATAATCTGAGTGTAGCTATGGCTCTTATGGTCAGCTCTAATGGCAACACTGTCACGTGAGACAGAACCCCGTGCAGCAGCTGATTTGAGCACCTCCATTAGTGAATCAGAATGTATAACGCTGTAAGAAAGAAATAAATCAAAAGTTATAATTTTTTTCTTCATCCCAATACGAGAAGAAACAAAATAGAAAGAAGAAGAACACTTACAGGAATGCATTCTGATGTGAGATAAACAGAGTCTGGAAATATAGGTCCGGCGAGAAATCGTAAGCGAGCAGATCCCAGTGAAGAGGGAAGACGAAGAAGAAGAGTAATATAAGAGGCGTAATGAGGGGTAACTGAGAGGCTTAAAAAGTGAGCTCATTTAGTTAGGTGGGTGAAGGGAGAAAAGATGAAGATGAAGAAGTAATTGCTCGTACCCGCCAAAATTTGTTGAGGTTGTGCGTGATTGCGAAGTGGTTCGTGGTTGAATTCGATTTTGGGTTTTTTTTTTTTTGGACTTCCAATAAATTTTTCTCACGGTGCTACTGGTGGTGGGGCTGGCTGCCAGCACCGACCCCTGTCCTCCCCTGTCTCTGACTCTGCTATACTCTTTACCTTCTCTTTCCTTGTTTGTTCTTGATTAAGGTTTCTTCGTTTGCCGGAGCAAAGAAAGTAAGCGGGAAAACAGACAACAGGGGTTTTAACGGAACACAACAAATACAAGCACTTCTGTTCTACACTTCTACTGACTGACGACGGATTAATAATATTTCATTATTTCTTTTCTCTCGTCTCTTTTCTCTTTAGGCCAAACCATCATGCATCACTCTAAAGTCTAAAATACTACTTTTACCCCCCTTGGCCCCTTGTCTTCTTCTCGTTTGGATGTTTGTAGCTGAGCAAACTATCAAACCAGGATTCTTCAGCTCCTCATTTCATGGGGGTAAACTATCAACTTCCCATTAAGGATTCATGATTATTGTAAACAGTAATATAAAATTGTACAATGAGGAAGGAAGTGACATGTTTTCTTATGATTATCATGACAAACCCAAATGAGCTGCTATGTAATAATATATATGTTTAAAAACCGATTATTGCATCAAAACCATAGAGGAAGAAAGAAATCACGGTCGACCTATGCGACTCCACCATGATAGAGCAGTTTTAGGAAGAGAGTCAGGAGGAGAAGAAGAAGGTGGCGGTGTAAGAAGGTCTAGCATCGTTTGTTTTTCCTTTGGTGTTAATGGAACGCCTCTTACAAGATTCAAAGCCATTATATGAACATTGGTCTTTTGCTTGTGTTTGTTATAAGCCCATATGCTTGCAGCAGCTCCGGCAACTAGCAGCTGTTTGTGATTTTTAACAGATCAGAATCCGTTTGGAAATTTTCATAGAAATATTGATCGTATTTATTGCCTTGTGATGAAGATTACTGACCGGCGATAGCCATAAAGCAGCAGTTTGGAGGTCGAACTTAGGGGCGTAGAGAACAGTCTCGCCATAATCGTCCTCTAACTTCTTGAAAATCTCCTTGTCCGATTTCCCTGCTTGAATCTCATCGCGAATCAACTGCGGCAATTATCGGAACCATATCACCATCTTACAATAGGAGATTCAGAATCAGAAGAAAATAATTATAGCATTCCCTTATAATCCCTTATTCTGGACAAGCTCATGAAAATGAACTCAACATGAGTTGAAAATTATTACAATACAAGTCACAGCAAACTCAATATGCCCAAACAAGAATCTAAGACAACTGTGTTAATAATCATTGAAACAAAAGATGTTACCTTTCTGAGCAGAATTGCAATATCAGCTTGTGAATCTTCAATGGATTGACTCCCGCATTCAGTGCAGCGGACGTTGTGACTGATGTTTCTAGCTCGGGCTTCCATTATCCGCTTCTGCTTCAATGCATCATCATCTTGACCCTCCATTGTTGCAAAAAACTTGTCACCACTGTTTCAAAACCAACAGAATAAAAATGATCACTGATAAAAGAAAAGAAAACAGAGAGAACAAGAAGAAAGTTAAAAAATTTTTATTCAGCTTAGCGAATTCTCTCTTCAGCTAAGCATTTGAGCGAACAGTATCCGTGCAAGAAGAAAAGAAATACACCATACAGAAAAGCTTAGCTTGCACGACACACTAATGGAGTGCAACCCATATAATAATATTCGCAGCTAATAACGATATATGAGAGCAAATACGTACTAAACAATTTTCAAGTTGGGCAGCCGCATCAAGTTTATAAAATGCATACAGGTCAATGACACAGGATTTTCTCAGACAGCTGGACCTAGACTTGAATAGTTTATATATGCAGAAGACGATAAGGAATACTTACCGGTAAGGCGGCCGGTGGCGGTAGCGGTGAGTGAGCCGAGGCAAAGAGAGACTTAAGAAAGAGAGAGACTTTCTTGAAAAAGGGGGAGATTTTCGGCGTCACCTTTTAGAGGTTCAGTCCGACATGTTGCATATATAGGAATCCGATATGTCGTTTTTATGAAATCTTCCCTCTGCAGGAAGGGAAGACAAGCTCGACAGAGTTTCACTGTCGCACGATCTTGTTCATAAGATGAACAAGGCCTCGTCTTTCTCTCTTCAATCTTTCTAGGTTTACTCGACTCTCAATTCGAAGACAAGAACAAAACTAGCTCTGATATCTATTGCGATCTTCTGTCTCTTCTTCTTCTTCTGAAGTCTAATGCCTCTCCACCCTGTAACAAAGCCAAAGAGAACAACTTCTTTATTAACACCATCCCTTTCCTTTTGTCTCACCTCCTCCTCTGCTTCACCATCTCCACCTCGCCATTCCCATTTCTCGCTTTACTCTTTGTTCTTCACAACTTACAGCCACAATTCCCAGCCCGAGGAACTCCAACCAACCATTCCTTCCTCTCCAAAACATCATTCACTCAACTCTTACTCTGCTGCTCTCCTGCAGTCTTGTATCGCCCGAAAAGCGATAGAACCCGGAAAATAACTTCACGCCCACTTATATCAAATGGGTCGTGGGTTAAGTCCCTTTGTAGCCACTAAACCGGTCAATCTTTATACCGTCTGTGACCCTCTGCATAATGCCCACCAACTGTTCGACCCAAGAGAAATTTGTTTCTCTGGAACTGTTTGATTCGAGGTTATGCATGGAATGGACCATACGAGGCTTCAACTTCCCTCAATTACCAAATGTTCGACCACGGTCTAATGCCTAATAAATTCACGTTCCCATTTGTCCTCAAGGCATGCTCTGCACTTTCCGCTATTGAGAAGGGGCGGGATATTCATGAACAAGCAATAAAGTTGAAGAAAGAGATGATGTATTATGGAACTCCATGCTTGCCGCTTATTCTCAAAACGGGCATCCGGATGATTCAATGTCTCTATGTAGTGAGATGGCTTTGGTCGGTTTAAGACCCACTGAAGCAACTTTTGTCACTGTGATCTCATCCTCAGCTGATATTGCAGCTCTACCTCAAGGAAAGGAGCTTCATGGGTATAGCTTGAGACAAGGTTTCGCCTCAAATGATAAGGTGAAAACTGCATTGATAGATATGTATGCAAACAGTGGTCTTGTTAAGTTAGCTAGGATAATATTTGACAGCTTAAAGGAGAAGAGGGTTGTTTCTTGGAATGCTATGATTACTGGATATTCAATGCACGGTCATGCTACAGAAGCATTGAAGCTGTTTGAGGTTATGAAAGAAGAAAAGTTTTTGCCTGATCACATTACATTTGTCGGTGGTTTAGCTGCTTGCAGTCATGGAGGTTTGCTACATGAAGGCCGGAAACTTTGAATCAATGGTGAGAGATTATGGTATAAATCCTACAGTTCAACATTATACATGTATGATTGATTTACTTGGTCGATGTAATAGATTAGATGAGGCTTATAATCTTATAGTGCATATGAGAGTAGTTCCTGATTCTGGTGTATGGGGTGCATTGCTTTATTCATGCAAAATCCTTGGTGATGTAGAATTAGGAGAATTGGCATTAGAAAAGTTGATACAGCTTGAACCCGAAGATTTATATGCCCAAGCTAGGAAATGGGGAGTTACAAGATTGAGGAAACTCGTGATAGATATGGGGATCAGGAAAAGTGTCGCTTGTAGCTGGATTGAAGTTAAAAACAGAGTCCATGGATTCCTTTCCGGAGATACTTCACATAGTGAATCTGATGCGATCTATGCAGAGTTAAGGAGGTTAGGGAAACTAATGAAAGAAGCGGGTTATGAACCGCAAACTGGGACAGTATTTCATGATGTTGAAGATGATGAAAAGGCTTATATGGTTTGTAGTCATAGTGAAAGGTTGGCAATTGCTTTTGGATTGATTAGTACAGCTCCTGGAACAGAGCTTTTGATAACTAAAAATTTAAGGGTGTGTGAAGATTGTCATGTTGCGATCAAGTTTATATTGAAGATTACCGAACGGGAAATCACTGTTAGAGATGTTAATAGATATCATCGCTTCAAATGTGGGATGTGCTCCTGTGGTGATTACTGGTGAGTTACTGAAGATGTTATTTCAGTTTAATTTTATCAGACTAAACAGTTTGTCAGAAAACTCTCTGTAGTATGATTCTTTGATAGAAAAATCAGATAGATTGAAATTGTAAGCATGAAGCTTTAAGATATATGAATACAAATGCGAACAATTTACATCTTATGATCATTTTTTGTCAAGCTATCCATCTGTCTTTTACACTGCTGTCTGAAAAAAATGAACTTACTATTATAAGGGTATCCCCTTGGTCACATTAGGCTATTACATGGTTTATCAGGAGACTCATTTGCCCAAGATTTGTTGATTATCTGGAAAAGCTCTTCACTGCAAGGAAGAAGTATATGTTCCTATAATCAGGCTGCTCAGGGAGAAATATGCATGATTTAAATATTCCAGGGCAGTTTCAAGTGAAAATGAGAGGTTTGAATAGGAGATATCGATATGTAAACCACTGTAAAAATGGAAAGAGAGAGGGTCACTAAAAGCAGGAAGTGATGCTTGAAAGATATAAAACAATTCTTCTCTTTATTTTTGCATTCTTAGACAACAACTAAACCCGAAATGTTTTTTTCGAAGTACTTACCCAAGAAAACAATATTCCTACAACTTCCAGCACACTAGGGATCAATGGCAGCTTGTCGATGGCCTAAGAGATGGAAAACGAATGAAGTTAGAATTTGCAAATTCTCATCGAGTAATTATTTTCAAGATAATCTACCTTGATGACAAAAATTAGGAGAACGCATAGAACAAATTACCGTGATAAGATTTGCTGAGGCCCATAGCGCTACTATACCGGCAAACCCCAAACCAATAAGTGCCGGCCGATCTTCAGAGTTGTCAAACTATCTCGTTTTAAATGAGAGGAAAAAAAAAACAGTAAAACCAATAAGAAAACAGAGATTTGAACAAAGCAACTGCTCTATCGTAAAATTGTAAACCCAAAGAAGAAATCTAATAGCTCAATGAAAGAAAAAGAATGCAGGCTGAAGGCTACACATTCTATTCAATTTGACCGATATCTTCTTCTAATTTGAAACACTTTAAACATGATCAAGGCAGTGAAGAGAGAGACTACTTATAACATTTTGAACAGACTTGACAATACCAAGAGAAGTCGAAGATTCAGAGCTTTCACCGGTAGCCTTTACCATAATAGTCTTGAGATTCTAAGCGAACAGAGAACTCTGACTCTCTGCAATGCCCAAGAAATCATGATCACATTAACAACATCTGAGGGAAATAGACATGATGAACTAGCCTGGTCTAAGACTCTAACACCAAAATCCTGCTCCAGTCAAACTTCTCAGAACCGCAATACTTAAAAATCAAAGCTTTTTCAGAGATGATGGATAAACCAATAGAATAGTACAAACACTTTTTTTCAGCTGCAATAAATAAAAAAAAAGAGCAAAGAGAAATCTCAACTATAGGGATTTAGAAATCAAGCATTCAAGTGAACCATCTTACCTCCAAAAGAAGAAACTCTGGGCTTTAGACAATTACTGAGAAGATTTGTTCTTCTACTATGGACGAGCAGTGGAGGAGGCAAGTTTGCAACAATGGAAACCGTTTCTGCTAGAAACTAGGAAAAATGAATAAGCTTTGATGACCAAGTTGCAAACAGAAGCGAAATTGAGAAATGGGCATTTAGATTAATGAGAAAAGGGTTCAAGCGCTGTGCTTTTGTGGTTGTAGAGAGAGACTAGAGTCAGAGAGAAGGGGAGGAGATGCCTCTGTTCAGTTCTATATGCCCTTTATACACCACAAGAAAATTTCATGGAGAGTTTGTGTGAGTAAGAGAGAGTTATTATCTGCTGTAAACAGGTGCAGGATAAAAAGAAACCCTTAGAACACGTGCATTGACGGGATTGGCATTACTGTTCTGCATGCTTCACAAAATGACGTGTCGGCAATGAAGATGAAACGACGAAAAGCGTTTCAATAAGCTCACTCATCACTAACTCACCGAATCAACTACATACTTCTGTTTGTTTCCCGAGAAAATCGCGATGAAAGAATGAGTTATAACATGGTTTGTCGTTTCAACTATTGTTCAAATTTTTGTTACTTAATCCTTGGCTAGTGATTTCTTTATTTCTTTCTAGTTTCTTCTAAACAATGAAGCGCACTTAATAGTTTCTCATTATTTTCTCAGCTACCAAACACAATCATCAATTCACCATACCATGCTTCTGTAGAAACCAAGATTTCTTAACCCAGAAAATGAGATGACACTGTTATGGAAGTGGCAGACTTGAAAAACGTTGTCGCATTAATTCATGTCCACATAACACCACCATATCAGCATTCCACATTTTTTAGTATCTACAAACACTCATAATTACACTCCATTTTGATATTGTCATCATGATCATCATTTTTTTTTTTCTGGGCACTGGGTTTCAGATCATAATGTGTTCCATTTTTGCATGCCATGCCTTTTGTTGTTTTATTTTTTTTTAATAAGAATGGAGATCATGTACGTAGCTTTTCTCACCTGACAATATCCTTAAACCTGAAAGTTTTCTCATCTACTCTTCAATAACTAACTGTCTCTCATCATGGTTGGGTGAGAACTGAAGTTTTAAACCAGCTTCCTTTTTACTTGTGCTTATGGATCTGTGACAGAGATTATGTCAATTAATTTGTGTCGTGGCAAAAATCGGCAAACCTTAATTGACTCCCTCTTTCTAGTGGGTGAACTTTCCGAGCACTTGTCGCGGGCCTGATGGCTCTCGGTTTGGGATTAAGGCGGGTTCAATATCGCCGGTTACGTGCTGGTTTACGGCTTTGAATGTTGCTTGGTGATTTGGAATCCTCTTAAAACAAAAAAATATAATATTAGTAGTTGCTTGGCCTTATAGTTGATGCATTTACTAATCTTGGAAGATAGCTCATTTCTTGGTTAAGTAATTTGTTTTTTGGATTAGAATTCTTCCTGTTGGCGTTGGGACCACGAAATTTTGAAACATGAAACCTACAATATCTTGAACTCACTTCAATTGGCATTACATCTTGCTAATCTTTTGGTTCGAAATTCAACCCAAAAACGATTTGCTCTTTCTTACTGTTAATTAGACTTAGAGGTCAACATTCCAACCTTGATATGATATCAATTACACCTTTTCTACATTGTTTAACTTTCTACCAGCACCATCTCTCTCTCTCTCTCTCTCTCTCATCTGTTCATTTTCTTTTTTCCTTAAGAGAAAAAGTGATGAAAGAAACAACCTAAAGCAGAAGGAGGAGAGGGATTGGGCTGAACAAAAACTATATATTTGATTGATTCATATATCTACCATTCATAACTACTTATATATATATATATATATATTAAAAAATATAGAGAGAAATTTGTGTATGAGTTGATATGAATTGCGGATGAGACTAATCATAACCCATATGCCACCAAAACTTTTAATTATTGATGGTGATTGATGATCAGTGATTATTAGCTCATGACTCACAAGTACTGCTGTCATTTTTTCTTATTCCTTATTTATTTATCTTCTTTATTATTTACCGTTTAATAACATTTAACTATAATATATTTTAAAATATATTTCTTTTCAATAAAATAAAATATTTTTATAATATATATGAAATATATTAAATAATTTGTTAAATTTTTTATTCAAAAATTTATTATTTTCAAGATTTAAAACATTTTTTATTTTATTTATCATATAATTAAATAATTAACAAAAAAAATTAATAATTTTATTTATTTATTTATTTTTAATTTTTAATTTTTTTTAAAATTTTTTTATTTATTTATAAACCCTCTTAAAATATATGAAGATATTTGTTGGGTTCTAGGTAGGGGAATAGATGTTAATAAACAATTTATAAAAGCTTGGAGGCAAATTCATTAATTGCCTCCATTTATTTAAATCATTTAAATGACATAAAGACGTATGAGAGGAATATATAAATAATAATTATATAAATTAATTAATGAATGAAAAAAACGGTAACTAAAGAGCTGGATACCAACACGTTCACAACCTTAGTTAGTTCTGACTCATGACTGTACGGTTTGACCTTAAATCAACCACTAATAAGCCTCTTTTTCCCCGGCTCGGCTAAGCCAAGCTGATATTTTTCTTTCTTTTTCTTTTTCTTTTTCTTTTTTTCATGAAGCCTCACCCAGCTAGCCAGCCAGGAAAGCTAGCAAGCTTTGACAGAAAACTAAAAAAATACAGTTGAAACTAGAGAGAGAGAGAGAGAGAGGGAAGAGAAATAGTCAACTGCATGCTTCAAATTAAGTTAGTTGGGTCATCTCCCTCGTTCTCATGTACGTAGAATATCTAACAGTCAAGCACTACTGGCTTCTCCCTCTCTCTCCCTCTCCATTGGAGAGAAAGAACTCATGAGAATACAGTTAGAGTTCGTTTTGTTTTATATCCTTAATCAATCCGGCCCCACCTCTCTTTCTTTCTCTGTCTGTCTGTCTCTCTCTCTCTCTCTCTCTCTGGCACACTAGCTAGTTAGCTAGATAGCCAGGCCACCATTGTTGCACTCCTTAAAAACATATATAGCTCTCAACTCTCTAAACTTCTGTCCCCACATTCCTGCGTATATATATAGATACATATCCAATCCAATTCGGCCATAACCCGCATATGGGCTTGAACATGTCGAACAAACAGAAACCGCCTTCTCTTACCAAAGACTTCTTCGCCGCCTCCCCTGCTCTCTCTCTCAGCCTTGTAATGTTTATAACTTATCACATTTCATAGCCACTCGTTCGTTTATCCATATACTCATGTTGGTTATGTTGTTAATTCCTTAGTACTTATTATAGTAATGTTTTTGTGGTTAGGCTGGGATTTTCCGTCATGCCGGAGAGGCGGCGGCTGCGGCGAACATGGAGGTGGAGGAAGGGGATGAGGGGAGTGGAGGAGGTGGAGGAGGAAAGGGAAGGAGAGAAGACAGTGCGCTCGAGATTAGCAGTGAGAATTCGGCAGGAGGGCTCGTGAGATCCAGATCAGATGATGATTTTGATGGAGAAGGAGACCAAGATGATGATGAGGACGGAGACAATAACAGTAATAAGAAGAAGAAGAGGAAAAAATATCACAGACACACTGCTGAGCAAATCAGAGAAATGGAAGCGTACGTTTCAATAACTTTCCATTTGCAAATATCTTCTTCTTCCTACTTTGATTTTCTGCATGGATATATATATATATATATATATATATATATATATATTTGTATGGTTTTGATAAGTAAGCATTGTCTGCTATATGATTATATGAAAAGATGTTAATTAAAAAGTCATGAGGTTGCTGTATAATTGCAGGTTGTTCAAAGAATCACCTCATCCAGATGAGAAGCAAAGGCAACAACTCAGCAAGAAACTAGGCCTTGCTCCTAGACAGGTCAAATTCTGGTTCCAAAATCGTCGAACCCAGATTAAGGTGTGTATCTATGCATAGTTGTTCTGGCGATCCTCTAATTAAGTTCCTTTTTTGGTTTTCCTGTTTCTGATCCAATGGGGATCCTTTTCTTTTCCAGGCGATACAAGAACGACACGAAAACAGCTTGTTCAAAACAGAGATGGAGAAGTTAAGAGAGGAAAACAAAGGCATGAGAGAGATCATAAGCAAAGCATGTTGCCCCAACTGTGGCACTTCTACCCCTAGTAAAGACATTCCTCTCTTGACCTCAACCGAGGACCAACAACTCCGTATCGAAAATGCACGTCTCAAAGCCGAGGTAACTCAAATCCGGTTTATTTTTCTATTTTCTCGCAATTCAAATAAAAAATAAATAAAATCAAACTCTGGTTCATTAATTTGTAGGTGGAAAAACTTCGGGCAGCTATAGGAAAATATCTTCCGGGGACAACTTCTGGTAATTCTTCGTGCACGGCGGAAAACAATCCCGAAAACAGGACAACCTTAGATTTTTATACCGGGATCTTTGTCTTAGAGAAGCCAAAGATAATGGAGATAGTTAATCAAGCAATGGAGGAGCTGATCAAGATGGCTACTTCTAAAGAACCGCTTTGGGTTCGAAGCATTGAGACCGGACGAGAAATTCTGAACTATGATGTGTACACGAAAGAGTTTCCGGTTGAAAATTTGAGCAATGATGGACCGAAGAGATCGATTGAAGCCTCGAGAGAGACCAGTGTTGTGTTTATGGATCTTCCTCGGCTTGTTCACAGTTTCATGGATGTGGTAATTTACCACTAAAGAGCTAAGACTTGATTTATTAATATGTAATTACATGATTATTGTTATGTGACATGTTTTTTAACAAGTTTTTTATGTGATCCAATTTGTGAGTAATTGAAGAATCAATGGAAGGAGATGTTTCCATGTATGATCTCAAAGGCAGCTGCTGTTGATGTCATTTGCAATGGTGAAGGTGCCAACAAGAATGGTGCAGTTCAACTGGTCAGTTTTCAGCAAAACATGGTTTCAACTAACTTGTATCTGGCAAACAGTTTGAAATTTCAGTTCGGGTTTATGTTTACAGATGTTTGCAGAGCTGCAAATGCTTACGCCAATGGTGCCAACAAGAGAGGTGTATTTCATCCGATTCGGCAAGCAACTTAGTCCCGAACAATGGGCAATTGTTGATGTTTCGATCGACAAAGTCGAAGATAATATCAACGCGTCATTGGTGAAATTTCGGAAACACCCCTCTGGTTGCATCATTGAGGACAAGTCAAATGGCCACTGCAAGGTATAAGATAGACACACCTTCACTTCTTCTCCTTTTAGACTAGTTGGAAATTATTGTATCAAATGGTAATTTTCTTTCTTCTATGTGGTTTTCTTTTTAGGTGATTTGGGTGGAGCACTTAGAATGCCAGAAAGCCCCAGTTCACACAATGTACAGAACAATTGTTAACAGTGGTGTAGCCTTTGGGGCAAGGCATTGGATGGCTACTCTGCAACTACAATGCGAACGCCTTGTTTTCTTCATGGCCACAAATGTCCCCACAAAGGATTCGACCGGTAAACCCGAAATCAATTTGAGTTCGGTTTTCAATTAAACATTGATTACTTCTTTATACTGATTGTTGAATTGTACATAAACAAAGCTGTTGGAGCACTAGTTGGGAGGAAGAGCATTTTGAAGCTGGCACAGAGAATGACATCCAGTTTTTGTCAAGCAATAGGAGCATCGAGCTATCATTCATGGACCAAGGTTGCAAGCAAAACAGGGGAGGATATAAGAATCGCTTCTCGGAAAAACTTGAATGACCCGGGTGAGCCGCTAGGGGTGATCTTGTGTGCCGCTTCTTCTGTCTGGTTGCCTGTTTCTCCTCAAACCCTCTTTGATTTCTTGACAGACGAATCTCGTAGAGCTGAGGTACATTATTACCATTTTTTTCCATCTTCTTGATGACATTAGACACAAGTTCACGAATTTTTTCTTGGGAAAAAAATAAATTCAGTGGGATGTTTTGTCAAACAATGGGGTGGCACAAACGGTTGCGACCTTAGCCAAAGGACAAGATCGGGGCAATGCCGTTGCCATCCAAGTAAGTTTCCTTTTTTCCAAAAACATGACTTTTCTTACCATCTACTTGGGTCTGATCTGAAAACGCCTCAAATATTTGTAGGAAGTGAAATTGAAAGAAAAGACTACGTGGGTACTTCAAGACACCTTCACAAATTCATACGAGTCAATGGTGGTCTATGCTCAAGTGGACATGACCGGAATGAAGTCCGTAATGACCGGGTGTGACTCGGGCAACTTAGTGGTTTTACCTTCTGGATTCTCAATTCTTCCAGACGGAGTCGAATCAAGACCGCTAGTCATCAGTTCTAGGCAAGAAGAGAGGAGCACAGAAGGATCTGGATCTTTGCTCACAATAGCATTCCAAATCTTGACCAATTCATCTCCTACAGCTAAACTAACCATGGACTCTGTGGAGTATGTTGACAGTGCCTTATCATCTACTTTGAGAAGTATTCGGACAAGCTTGCAGTGCGAAGATGGGTGATCTCGAAATTTTTACCGATATATAATATAGAAAGATTGAAATTGTAAAAAAAATTAAATTAAATTTTTTTCCTTCCTCATTAGTAAGCTTAGGCTTGTAGCGTTCTTAAGACAGTTTTTAAAGAGAGGTCTAATTTTATTACAATCTTTGTTCTTGCAAAATTTGAGGTTTGCTATATATGACTACTACTCTTCAATATGAGATATTTTTTTGCCCCTCAATCAATATTAGATAAACCCATCATCAATGCAACACAAAAATTGTAGCAGAATCAAGCAAAGTTCAAACATGAAGGCAAATACTGATTTCCATTTCATAACTCATAATCAAATAACATGAATCACAAGAAAAAGTGCAAAGGAAAAAGAAAAAAAAGAAAAAAAGAAAAAAAGAAAAGAAAAAGGAAGTAGAACCTCACTCTAAATTCTAGACAATCTGTTGCTGAGATTCAAATGGAATCCCAAGCTCATTCTGCTGCCCTTCTTCTTCATTCTCTTTCTTCTCCGGCTGCTTAGCAGGAAGCGGAACAGCTAAGAAAGTCTTAGTCTTGCTAATGGGTCTGGTCTTATTGAGCTGAACAGCATCTCCTACCTTGAATTGATTATCTGGGTCATGAGCTTGGTACTTCTTCTTCTTCTTGACCCGTCTCTTGTACTTGGGGTGAGGAGCCAGCCGGACCACCTCGACCGCCACTGTCTTGTCGCTGGTGGCGCAGACGACGCGGCCTTGCATTGATTTCAGGGCCTTGATGATTGGATAGAAAGGAAGGGTTTTTGAGGTGGAGAAGGTGAGAGAGAGGGGTCGAGCCATGGAGGAAAGGGGTGGTAGGTTTGGAGAGTTTCAGGTTGTGGATTGGTGGAAGGTGGAAGGTGGAGGAAGGAGGTGGTGGTGAGTGACATTTGTTTTTCCGTTTCTGTATGTTTGGATTTTGAGGAAGGAGATCAGAAGGGGAAAGGAAGAAGAAATTGGGTTTTGGATTTAAAACGACTGTCGTTTTGATTGTGTGTGTCGACATGTCGCTAGGATAGTGCGACACATCGGTTCATACTGAAGCTCTTTTTCCGATAATCTGAATAAGATTAAAAAAAAGGGTAAGCTTATCCATTTCTGTGCCGCATGTCCCGCGGTATAAGAAATCTAATTTTGCCACGTGTCATGACCGGACCCACCCCAAGATTAAGAAACAAAACAAGACATAACTTATTTTAATCTAATCATTCACAATAATTTCTTTATAAAAAATTTTTAAATTTAAATTCAAATTTAATTAATATAATATTTTAATTAATAATTTTTCAAAATAGTTTTATTTATATTATTAAAATATAATTATTTTTTCAATTTAAAAAATAATAAATATATTATTAAAATAAATTTTAACTTTATTAAAAAAATAATTCTTCAGATTTAAAAAATAATTATATATATTTTTAAATAATTAATATAAACATTTAATTACTAGCGAATGTTCTGAATTACCAGAAATTCGAACTCAGAGCAGAAGCAGTTTAGTTGGTTAACACTTAACAGTAAAGGGGGGGGAAGGGCCATGGCTTCTCTAGCAACATTAGCTGCGGTACAACCAGCCGCCATTAAAGGCCTTTCTGGAAGCTCCCTCTCTGGACCTTAGCTTTCCGTCAAACCCACTCGCCAGAGCTTCAAATCCAAGAACTTCAAGTAAAAAAAAAGGAATAATAATAAATAAAGATTACATTTTTAAGCATGAAAATCTACTAATTTTGTGCTTAATGTTTGCAATACTAGCGGATATAATTATTATTTATTTGTTTGGTGGGATTTTGTGATTAGGGTTGGTGCTGTAGTGGCAAAGTGTATGGTGACAAAAGTGTTTACTTTGATTTGGAGGATTTAGGCAACACTACTGGGCAGTGGGATTTATATGGATCTGATGCTCCTTCGCCCTACAACCCTCTTCAGGTTCTGTGAACTCAACCTTTTTTTTTTTTTTTTTTTTACTTATGCATAGAAGGTGCTTGTGAAATTGTTTGACTTAGACATTTTAGAAGCTACATTGCCTTTCTAGTTTATCTTTTGCTTGTAAATTGGATCCACATACAAACAAGAAACTACCTAAACTATTGATATGGTAATGATAGGGTTGGATTTTGTTAGTACTTTGGTGTGCATATTATAAATCGTTGGAACCATTCTCTTCTCTATCTTTTGAGTCAAGTCCAAATTTAAAAGCAAATCTTGTCTGTCAAAAAATATATTAAAACGGATTTTTTTTTCCCCTATTAAGAAGGAATATGGGAAGAACTAAGGAAGGATCTTGTCCTAATATTGTCTGGAGACAGCTGGGTTTGTCTCTACTTCTATGATTCTATTAGCTTACCTCGTTGAATCTTTGAAAGTTTCTGCTAATGTGTAGAATATACCATCTTATACACTGATTTTTAATGTGGTTGTTTCACCTCTAACTTATGATTCTGAACTAAATTAGTACAACTAATAGTGCAAGTCATATGGATTTATTTAGAAACTTTTTTTTTTAACATTGTTCAGAGCAAGTTTTTTGAGACATTTGCTGCACCATTTACCAAGAGAGGATTAGTGCTCAAGTTCTTGATACTAGGAGGTGGATCCACCCTTGCTTACCTTAGCGCCACTGCCTCCGACGACTTTTTACCGATAAAGAAGGACCCTCAACTTCCACCTAAGCTTGGACCTCGTGGAAAGATCTAACTTTTTTACTTTTCAGGTCCTTAAATTTCATGGAATGTAATTTCGGTCTTTGCAAATTTTCATCCTGTAATTAGTAAGTGTAAAAAGCATACTTAGAATCCCATTTGATGACCTATTCAAGAGATACATTTAGTAAACAATTTATGAATCATTTGTTCAGTAATATTAGTGTTTCAGAGTTTGCAAGTTTGCAGATTTGCAGATCTCAAAACTGTCTAAAACTAAAAGAGAGGTCATCAAAATCATATTATAAGTAACTAAATGAGACTACAAATCTGTTTCTTGTACAGAAAGAATCACATTTGAAAAAGAAAAAAAAAAAAACACCCATTAGTTCCCTTTTTCTTCCTATATACAGGACAAATAAATAGAATACAAGTTAGTATCACAAGCCAGAGGAGACCCTTCTCTTTCTTTCTCTCTTCTGGTTTTCTCCTTCATGATTCTTCGCCCCCCCCCCCCCCCCCCCATATTAACCCTTTAATGGCGTGAGGTTGGGCTTCTCAAGCCACCCAAAATATCAAGGTAGGAACCTCTCTTGTTAGTATCTATCATGGGAAGTTTGAAAACATGAGTCTTTGATTCCGTATCTTTAACGAAGTCCTCTGGCCGAAGAAAGGAATCTTTCAGTAGCTCATTAGCCTCGGCTGCCTCACCCTGCTCTGCAGACCAACCCATAAAATCCGACAGGGTCATCCCGGAATCTGCTCGACTCAACTCTTCTCTTGTCTCTGAAATGAATGCCTTTTCTCTTAGTTGTTTTCTCTTTAAAGCTGCTTGTTGTGGATTTTTAATCGCAAAATCAGCATAGAGTACGTCTTCAATCCGAGACATGACCGTGAAAGCCAAGCTTTCAAGTATTCTTGAATAACTCTCCAAAACAGCTTGCCCCACATCCTGCAAAAAGCCAAATAACACATTTCTGGTTAACTAATAGACAGGTTTTTAAAGTGATAGGGAGAGAAGAGAAGAATATCTTCTTACCTTATTGAATTGGATTTTACTGATATCGAGCGTAGACTGCGGGATTCCAGGGAATCTGTGCTTGATGAGAAGTAAGATCGTCTCTGCCCTCTCTTCAAACAGTTCTCTCTTTTCCAAGCTTATGGCAGAACCCCAGTTGGTTTTTCCATCTTTCTGGTTCATCTTCCTCTTCCAAATCACTATGGAAGCTTCAATTCTGTTCTTGAGGTCTACAATCTTATGCTCTGATGTTAAGTCCATGGTGGATAGAAATTGATCGGGATCAAAGAACTCGACTGTTATGCTCTTGTAGATCGAGTCACCAAGGCTTGCTCTCCCATTCTGTAAAATCCGTTTGAACGAAAAATATCAACAAAAATCTAGGTGATTAAGTGATTCCAACGAGAGATTTAAAGCGAAACATGTTCTATTTTCCTTTACCTTGGGTAGAGATTCAATGTAGCTTTCAGGTATTTCCATTTCCGATATGACTTGAGCATTTATGGCCATGGCTGCTTTAAGGACCTGGTTTACACAATCTTTCTGGTACTGCAAGAACTTTCTAGAAACGTCCGAGAGACCGCTCGGAGGAACTTTAGCAGTTGGTAGCCACCATTTGTCATCTTTCCTCTTTTTTTCCGATTCATCAGCATCTTTCGATACATAATAAAACTCCTTTTGGTCCTGGAAGTTATCCAGGCAATCCTGTGTATCATAACAGTACAATTAGAGACAAAACAAAATCACAATTTCTTCACTGGGGAAAAAAAAGACTAAGGTATGTTTCTTACAATGAGCATTGCATCGAGCTTGCGCAGAGCAGGTATGTTCATGAGGAGATCATTCCGTTGCTTGGTCACCATAATCTGTACAGAATCAAATGGCATGAATAGTGTTGAGATATTATTAATCTATATCTGAGCATTGAGAGAGAGAGAGAGGGAGAGAGAGGGAGAGAGATCGATACATCCATATTGGTTCCGTCTTTGGATTTCTGTTGCGAAGGAATCAATTCGACGACATAATCAGTGACGGATAAAAGCCAGTCGATCTCTTTTCTCCATCTTGTTTTTGTATCAGATGGCATCGGCTCAAGACGCTTTTGCTCTCCAAAAACAGAAGCTACATTACATTACACAAGTAAGATGATTAGCAGCTAAAAATCTCCACCAATGTGTAAATGTATGTATACATACCAGCAAGGTTGGTGATAGCATTAGATAATGCAAGAGCAGAGGAAACGCCCTTTCCTCCACCCGACATATCTTCACCCAAAAGCAATTTAGCAAACTTCTCTTTCATCTGCTCCATATCTAGATCAAAACTCAAAGCAAAGAACATCAAATTCCATATCAAGTCCGGTTATAACTCGTCCCAAAAAAATCGAGAAAGCAATTTAGCAAACTTCTCCTTTACCGGCGGCGAGCTTATCTCTGGCCTCTTTAGCCGCCGTGGCTTCCTCCCTGCTCAGGTATGATCTAGGACCTCTGTCATTGCGATATCCAACAAGATCTTTATCACCTGGAATAGAACCATCCGTGCCATCGTTCAAAGGATAGGAGCCCATCGCCTGACCGTCATCGCCATCAGCTCCTTCAAACACGCTCACGTTCTCGACACTCACGGTCTTCGCAGGTCGGCCTGCATTATCGGACATTCCTTTGAAATGAAACAGGCGGGATTTGTAACTCTCCTGCTCTTTGTCTATCGCTCGAACCATCCTTAATCTTCTGACAAATCGACTTACGGAAAGAACTACACGCAAAACTGAATCGAAGTGGGGGCGACTAGGACCTATAATTGTAGATTAGAGAACCCACGTATGAATTTGATGTGATGGGGAGAGAGAAGAATGGAATGAAAAGGAGAGGAGGGAGAAGCCTCCAACTTTCCAACAAGTTTTGTTTCTAAAGAGAAGGGGGGGTTGATTTGTTCTGTTTTCTCAAGGAATTTTCTCTGATGATGTGTTTGGCAAGAAGGAAAAAAGAAAATGAAAAGGAAAAAATTGTGGAGGGGAAAATTATTGACAGGTTAAGATTGATTCTATTTCTGTACTCTCATTTTCTCTCTCGTCTTTAGACCCTCCACTTTCTTTTCTAATTTTGAGAGGGAAGGTGTTGGCACAACGTGGGGTGCATGTTAGAGATGATGATAATGATCAAACAGTAGCCTTAAAAAAAGAAAAACATGATAACGAGAAAAACGGTGTTTTTCTTCTCTGTCGAATAAAACGGCGTCGTTTGACCTTCCACCTTGTCTTGTCGCTGTCGGATTCTCATTTCTGGTTCTAAACTCAGCCAAGCACAGACTACAAATATCTCCTCACACAAGCCGCACACTTACACTCTTTTTGGACCCTCCAGGCGCCATATTCATTATCTCGAAGATGGAACCGATCGGAGTACTGATTGCTTGCCCAATGAACACTTAACCTCGAGCAAGAACTCGAGAAGCGGTTCAATCTCTTCAAGCTCTGGACGTATCCACAGAGGAAGGAGTTTCTCAAGGAGAACGCTAATTCGATCCGAGCTGTGGTCGGAAACGCATTTGCCGGTGCTGATTCTGAAACGATCGAGGCGTTGCCGAAGCTGGAGATCGTGGCGAGCTTCAGTGTCGGGCTGGATAAGATTGACTTGAAGAAATGTAAGGAGAAGGGGATTAGGGTTACGAACACTCCCGATGTTTTGACTGACGACGCTGCTGATTTGGCGATCGGATTAGGAGATTGTGTGAGTGCGATCGGTATGTTAGGGCTGGGAAGTGGAAGAAAGGCGACTACAAGTTGACCAGCAAGGTAATGCTCTTATATCCATTTGTTGCATTTTTGGGATTGATTAACTGATGCTGAAGGAGCTCGAAATTATACAAGCTTTCGAGGTTTTCATATCCTGGGTTCTGATTGACTGATTGTTCATTGTTCTGTGCTCAATTACTTAAATGGGGAAAGCAAATAGGGAAACTTGTATGGGAAAACAAAAGCCAGTAGAAAGGAGAAAAAGTCTCTCTGTTTAGGTGTCTTTCGGAATAAAAGGCAACATAGTTTGAGTCTTTTTCATGGGTTTCTGTTTGATTATTGTTTTGCAAAGCAGTGTCCTTTCTGGTGGTGATATTTGCGGAGTTTTTTTTCCTGCATGGGTAGTGACATAGGCTTGTAGGAGTTATTGCTGCTTGACATTGTCAATGAAGTATTTTTTTGGTAATGTTCTTTTTCAGTTCACTGGAAAGACGGTTGGCATTATCGGGTTGGGAAGAATCGGCACAGCAATTCCAAAAGAGCCAAAGCATTTAGCTACCCTATATCTTACTATTCGAGAACAAAAAAGCCTGATTCAAACACACCACATCATCAACCGTGAAGTTATCAATGCACTGGGCCCAAAGGGCGTTCTCATCAACATAGGAAGGGGCCCTCATGTCGATGAAACCGAGCTGGTATCTGCACTGGTTGAAGGCCGGTTGGGTGGGGCCGGACTTGATGTGTTTGAACATGAGCCTGAAGTTCCTGAGGAGCTGTTCGGGCTAGAAAATGTTGTCTTATTGCCTCATGTAGGAAGCGGAACGGTTGAAACCCGTAAAGTCATGGCTGATTTAGTGATTGGCAACTTGGAAGCTCACTTTTCTGACAAACCCTTGTTATGCCCCCTAACGGACATACTGGTCGTGGCATGCCCCCTAATGGAGGAGACACGCCACATCATCAATCGAGAAGTGATCGATGCGTTGGGTCCAAAGGGTGTTCTGATCAACATTGGTAGGGGCCCGCTTGTTGATGAACCTGAGCTGGTGTCTGCATTGGTTGAAGGCCGGTTGGGTGGGGCCGGGCTCGATGTGTTCGAACACGAGCCTGATGTTCCAGAGGAGTTGTTTGGGCTTGAAAATGTGGTCCTTGTGCCTCATATTGGCAGTGCTACTATTGAAACCAGGAGGGCCATGACTGAGGTTGTGATTGGAAATTTGGAGGCTCACTTCTTTGCTAAGCCGCTCTTGACTCCAGTAGTTTAAAAACGGTGTCGTTCGAGCTATAATTTCATCTTCTTCCAAGTGCTGCATATCATGTATTTCTCTACTTAGATATTTATTCCCGAAACGTTGTCGTTTCTATAAATAAAAATCTCCGAATTCGCTTAAACGCAGACATACAATGCTAAAAACGACGTGATATTTTCGGACCGTTACTGAAAAAAAAAAACTTACCCTAACGACTAACGGATACGTCAATGATTCTCTCTCTCCCGCCATGTTGGCTATAAAGTTTATAGTATTAAACGGGGGGGAAAAAGGAATCATTTTTCTGCAAAACCATAGTTTTTAACTCCAAAATGAACGCGATCGGAGTGTTAATGACTATGCCGTTGTTCAATTACCTCGAACAGGAACTTGAAAATCGGTTCAGACTGATCAAGCTCTGGGAACACACTTCATGCCCTAATTCTGGAATGGAGAACACAGAATCGATCCGAGCAGTAGCAGGGAGCACTAAGATTGGAGCAGATGCGAAATGAATCGACTCTCTGCCTAATCTGGAAATAGTAGCGACCTATAGTGTGTGTGGGATTGGACAAGGAGCCGCTAGTAACTCCTGTAATTTGATCTGTTTTGATGGCATATTAACTATCTTGGTTTTTCAGCTTAGTGCTGCCAGTGATTAAATTAGAATCCTTGTTCTAACTACTGTTTTAGCCTAAGCATTTTTACAGTAAGAGAAAAGCATTACATATTTTGTTGTTCAAAAAGTGGATACTGATTAGAGTGAGGCTGACTGAGACCAAAGATAAGGTAAGACAGTTCTAGGTACGCATCATCGTGTGTATGTACATTGCAGATGCATTTAGGTTTCTATATGCCCCTACAAAGCATCAAAGTTTTCAAGATATCTTAAAGATCTCATATTACTGCTTGGGATCCATCTTTCCTTCTTCCATTCTAACTAATAACATTGCAGAGAGGAAAATAAAAATTTCCTTCTTTTTCTTTTTTTCAATACTTAAAAACAATATCAGTGAACTACTTAGAACAGAGAGAGGAAGAAGAAGCCCCCTTGAAGATGAGAAAGTTGAGAGTCTCCAACGTGAAATAGATAAAAGTTCCTTTGGAATGAGTGAAGAAACACCCAAAATTTGAACCCACTACACATTGCCATCCTCCTCCATATCTGATGTCAAAATCCTGCCAAACAGTAGTACAACCAACAAGATTCAGCTAATAATACTAAACTATTTATGATAACCTTAATCTTGTCAAGCCCACCCACAAAAACAGTACCTTTTTTATGTGAGCAGCAATGGATTTGTAGTCCACAACATCATAGAGATCCAGAGCTTCAGAAGCAGCAGCCATGGCTTTAATCTGCATCTTGACAGGCATGTCTGTGTCCTCCACCAAAGCCTTTCCTTCCAACATCTTCTCTCTCTCTCTCTCCACAGTTAGAGAAACCCAGAAGACCAGAAAGCTTATCTCAATCCAAAATGGCCGTAATACAGAGAGGACACAAAAGGGAGCTTAAAAAAGGGGAAGAAAATATTGGCCAAAAAAAAAGGGGGGGGGGGGGGGAGAAAATCTTTCCAAATGTGAAGGAATTTACTTTTGAAAGTAAGTTCAAAGCTGGCACGTTGTCCAAGTTTGTATTATTGTTTTTCTCTGCCCACACCTGTACACTTAATCATGAACTCTTAATTCTATATCAAGATGGTCTCTCCCATCTTCTCTCTCTGTCTTACGTGTTTGAATCTTTGATTTACTTCTCTCTTTTGTCTGGGCCAAGAAGATAACGATTCTGGTTGGATTTTACTGATGATTTTATTAAGTTGTCGCACACTAGAGGCTAACGTTGAATTTTATAACTGGATTATGGATCTAAAAGCTCACGGCAACAATTATAAAATTGTCTGCTTCAGTTGTGGATAAACGTCACTTGACTCACAAGCGTTGTTCTTTTCTCACTACACTACAATACAGTACAGATCATGTTACAGCTACTTACGTACGGGAATTAGCATAATTGAGCTGTGACATGAAAACAGGTGTTTATTTAGTATTTCAGATTTTATAATTTTAAAAAAATGAAACATTTATATGTTTATGTGATAGATAATAATTTTTAATATCTTGATTTTATTAAATATGATTATATATTAATTAAGCTCTTTTTATATCGTCTTATTGAGAGTCATCACGTAAAATTTATTTAAATACTCGATTTATTCTAATACGATCCAACTCCTTTAAAGCATACGGTGAGTTATCTTTTTCTCGAGTATGATTGTATTCTAAATACATTTGAGAAGAATTATATCCGATCCGATAATATCAGATTAGATATTTATATTCGAGAAGAACTGCATCCGATCCGATAGTATCAGATTAGATATTTTCAGCGACAGACGTAGAAGAAATTATATCGGTAAGATAGATATAATGTAGATTCATTGAACGACCGAGACAGCTTAAATACAGTTTTTGTCTCATTTAGTCATAACCAATCGTAGTGGATAAGATCTAAGCCCACAGTAAGATAGATAAAATTTTGTGAGACTGTCTTAGTTCTAGACCCGACATTTAGACCATTTCCAGTGCATTTTGATGCGACATGTCGTCATACTCCCTGCAGCTAGTTAGTCTATTCAGAAGACTACGGACAGTAGTTGAAAGATCTAACTATAGCAAAGAAATGAAACTTACTAGATTAAGGGAAATGAATGATTGTCTCCGTTAAATCGATACATTTCTTCGTGCCTGAAAGAATCGAAAATTAACTGGGGAGGAAATGCCTAAAGTAAAGAATCGGAAGAACAAAGACTCTCAAATCCCATGTACTCCTGTTCCTCAATCATTTCTACCATGTTTGCTATGCCAACACCACCTGTTTTTAAGAGATGCTTCATCAGAACCAAGTGTTTTAAGAAATCCATAAAAAGTTGTATAGATTATGGTGTTTATAGTTGGAAACGAACCTAGTGAGATTGCACTGATAAAGATTGTGGCAGCCAGAATGAAGATGATGATGGATGCTCTTCCTAGTATATTGATCAGCTTCCTCACAACATGCTGTCCTACAAGAGCCGAAAAGAACGCGACCACCACGAAGTAGAGAGCTGCAGGATCAAGTTCAAGTTCAAGCAATGTTCCTATAATCCATGTTAAAGCAATAATTAGAAGTAAAAGCCGATACTGAAAATGGCTATGTTACCGTAAGGAACTGGAAAACGATCGAGGAGGTAATATTCTACAACAGACATTGATGCCGAAAACGTCATGGCGAAAGTGGCTGTGGCACTTGAAACCTACGATTAATTTCTCAAAGTAAATTTGAAGTAATATTCAAGTTTAAGAAAGAAAAAAAGAATAATAATGCTAAGAAGGTACCTGAGGAGGGATTCCAAGCTCGAGAAAGAGAGGGCCCATGATGAATCCTCCGCCCAGACCGAGCAACCCACCAACCATCCCAGCTAATATGCCAATGCAACAGTAAAGGATGAGTTGATGCACTTTCCAGTTTGCACCTGCTGCTCCCCTTGAAGCTATTACTCTTTTTCCAGTGTACAAGTTTACTGCTTCATATAATGTTACTGCAACAGTCACCGGAATCTGAAAGGCGAAAATGATAACCACAATGCTTTTCCTATCATTTTCAGGGTTGCTATTTTATATGTGTATATATATATATATATGTCTATATATTGAAAGAAAGAAAAACTTGATCCAGACAAAATGAAGATACCTGTAGTAGGTTTAGAACCCAATATGCCACTGAGCAAGTGGTTGTGTAATTCTGCACAAAATATACAAGTTTTCTTCCTTCAGCCTAGCTCTTAATGGACAAAGTGAGATTCTAAATTCTGCCTTGTAAATCAATATACTATCCGAATACGAGATTTCACCTGGCCAATCTCCAATCCTAGTACCACAACCCAGACAGCAACAAGAAGGGCAAGTTCTTTCCATTGAACATTGTCAATTATTGAGGCCTATAAAAATTAAGATATTTTCAGTTCTTCATACAGCAGAACTTCTGGGATAACAAAGATGACACTTGACAGCAATCACCCCTACCGTTTCCTTCCCCTCCGTACTAGTGCCATTGTTCGGGCCTCCGGGGATAGGTTTGTATTCAACTTGTTCACTCCCGCCACCTAAAGTTACAGAAATCAGTAGACTCCAATTTTAAGATATCTACTTGAATGAAAAACTAGTAGACTTAAGACTCACCATCTGATTCCAAGAGTTTAGCTGCCTCCTGAAAAGTTCAAAACTCGATGAGAAACCAAACAGACAGGCACAGAACAATTCTGGATAACTGAATCTGGTGTATGAGCCAGACTTTGATTTACCTTTTTTATAACAGTTTCTTTTTTCCACGTCTCAATACCCTTCAAGAACGCCTTTGTCGATGTAGCTGCGGATCTCAGAGAATTAGACTGGAATAATAAAAATTACTAAGTTTGCAAGGTTGAAAAATGTCTTATTACTTATGAAGATAATGATCAGAAGGACCGTGATCATCCAGTCAGCAAAGACGACGTTGAAAGCAACTCCGATACTAATCCCAAGAATCAGCATTGGTTGGAACAGAAGCGCTAAATCATAGTCAATTAAAGGTATGTCAAGTGTTGGATGTCTCAGCTTCAAGTTGAAGAAAACGGTTGCAATTGCCGCACCAGTAATCATACCTAAGAAAAAAAATGCAAAATATGTGGGTTTTTCTTCAAGTACTTTAGTGAGTCCTATGTATAGATCCTCATCTAGATAGTGAAAAAAGTGTTGTTACTTACACTTTGATATTGCTGTTGATGATTTCTGATCAAAACCTATGATGAGAGTAAGCATGGGAACGAAAATGCCGCCTCCACCGACACCTCCTACGCTCCCAAATGCTGCCCCGAAAAATCCAACAAGTGTACCCACCATGATTTTCCAGCCGAAAACCATATCCTGTAAAACCCAATTCAAGGATCAGAAATTTGAACCAAATCGTTGTTTTCTGCCATTTATTGTATAGAATGATTGAGCCCTTTTCAACTTATTCACCAAAAAAGGGGAAAAAACAGGGTATGAACCATAACTTCAATATCAACTGAAAATTTTCAGAAACTTCTATTTTTCATAAACGTAGAGCAGAAAAATTAGCATTATTCTTAGCAGGAGCTTAAAAAGAGACTTACTGGCCAGACTTTTGTATAACCCAATCGACCATTTTGCCAGAAGAAGTTCAAAAGTTTATTCAAGTAATCAGAATCCATGTCTTCTTCCAAAGCAGCTACCTTGCTAAAACCTTCGACTGCAGAAACCAGTACAGGTGATATGTCTAGAAAGCCGACCGAAACCAATCCAATGATCACTAGAACCCACCATTTCCCTCCTATCTGATCCATTATAACCGATATCTTCTTTGATCGCTGAAATCTGTTTATGGAAAGAAAAAAAAGTATAAAAAAAGGAAAATCCCTAAACTCAAAACCAGAATATAAATCCGACAAGACTTTTTCCAAAGTCTCCACTACTCCGATGTTTCTGAGTTTACCCGAGAGCGAGAAGATGCCGATAAGGCGACTGACTTGTTCTTAACTAGACTGAGCAAGAGAGAGTCTGACATGACAAGCTGAAGTGTCGGATATGTTTTACGAGGGTAGGTCCCACCCCAGCTGCTCCTTTTCCGTCCATCTAACTGCTCTTCCAATTTGGATCTAAACAGTCAAACCCTTTACCTGCTCTGCTTAAATTTCACTAATGTCAACTACCGCTCGAACCACATAAATAAATAAATAAAAATCTGGTCCTACTTTAGCAACCAAATTAAATTCACCCACCCCTTTTGAGGCCCTGTTTTGTGAAATGTTTGATTTTGATTGTTGCCAGTGAGAATTAAAGAGAGTATTGAAAGTGAAGCATGAACAGAATGTGTTCTTGCTGTAAAAACTGATTTCTTAATTTCATTGAAGAATTACATGAGGAAATATAAGAGAAAAATAAATAATTATAAGTACACATGCAGCCATATATAATCCTGAAACAAGTAAGCTAAAGTAAGCTAACAGGACCAAAATCTGACCACTATTACGGCTAATCAAAGTTTAGCAAAAGTAAGAACCAAAGTAACCTTAAAGTAAACCAGCTTCCACACGGGAAGAAACACATTTCAAACTGTTTTGAAGGCTCAGATTGCAGATAGAATTCAAATTTTAACCACTGACTTGTTCTGCAAGCAAACTAGAGAAACCAAAACAAAATGAGCTGCAACGAAGGATAAATTGAGCTCTGATGATCCGATTGAGGTGATTCTCGCTATAGGTTTGTATTGATGAGAACTAGCGGCTGATATAGGAGTCAACGCATTTTGAATAGGAACTCTGAAATTAGTTCTTCACAAGCCAATTAGAATTCTAACACGAAAGACACAGAAACAAATGAAGTAGAAATGGAGAAGTACCCAACAATTGAGCATGAAAAAATCACGTTTACATGAACTGTTCCTACTTCATAGAATTAGCTCCTACCATGATTAGCTTACGATGCAGAGGTCTATGGACCATGGTAGGCTGGACCTGCTGGTAGCTCCACACATCTCTTTGGGGCTTCTCAATTTTATGGTATGTTTCAGAAAAGCAGGGAGAGGGCACCTACTCTTGTCAGCAAATGCTATCATGGATGGATGACAGAAAAACGGTTCAGTCAAATGAAAGCGTAATTATCATCTGCCTTCCAGATTCATTTATGAGATTATGAGCAAGAGAGAGAGAAACAGAGAAACAGTGGAGACGGTGGTAGATGGGGAAGTTTGGAGTTGGACAATCATAAAAGAAAGCTAAATGGGGAAAGGAAATCGCATATAACTCATCAATCAGCAGCCATAGCCCGTTCTTCTTGGCTTCTTGCACATTTCAAAAAAGTACCGCCTAAAAGGCATGTCTATGGCTTAAAAATGGAAACTTTTTTTTAAAATTTATTTATTATGGTTGACAGAAGTAGTCAAAATGTTACAGACAAGTAGACTAGTAGAGAGAACTCTTCCAAAGAAAAAAAATGTGTCATTTTTAACTTTCTTCAAGCAAAACTGAGTACTTCTGCCAGAATAGGCCTGTCCCCTTCTTTTTCTTCCTCTTTGTCTTCTTCATCATCATCACCATTCTTCATCTTCTTCTTCTTCTTCCCCTTGTCTCCAATTTCCAACCCTTGCATCCCATCCACGCAGGCTTTACCTTTACCTCCCTCATTCAGCTCATCTCCCCCCACCACCACCTTATCCCCTCGATCTTTTATATCAACCTCACCACCGCCGACTACAACTTCATCTTTACCGACCGCAGGCGCCACTCTTCCCTTCTCGATCTCACACGCTGCCGGCAGGTCGCGCTCCCGGGAGGTCGCTACCACCGCGTCAGTCGGAATGGTCGGCCATTGGTCATTGATACAATCACCTTCTACTCCAGCTCCATTATCGTCGTCGTCGTCGGAGGTGAATATTGAGGCGGCGCGTGATTTCACTTCTGAGGCCGCCTTGAGGAAAGCTTCTTTGATGGATTCCGGTGGGAGTGCGCAGTCTTCAAGGCCGGCATCTTCTAGACGTGGAGGGTGTATACGGTGCAGTAGTCCAGTTTGTTCCTCCTCCATTGATTAAATTTATCGGAAATGAAGCTTGAAGTTAGAACCCCTAACCCTAGAAATTCGGGATTTCAGAAGAAGATAGAGAGCGCGTAAGTGGACCTGAAGCCCGAACAAGGGAAAAACGGCTTTTCAGTTATCGGGTGGGACTGGTGTCGGTTTCATAAACACGTGGCTCGATGTATGGTCAACACGACCGTCGTATTGTCACCTGTCCAATAAAGTAAACGATGTATGGTCTGGATCGATCCATATTGTACGGGTCTGGATCATGATAGAATAAAAATAAATTCCAATAATTATCCTTTTAACATATAATCATTTTCTCAAAGCCGTGCGTGATGTTTCAAAGAAAATATCAATTATAACTGTAAATTGGATTGATCCGAACCGTATAGTCTAAACCAAATCCGTAAAATGGTTCGAAACAACTTTTTTTTTTTTACAGTTTGGTACTTTAGTTTCCATCGCTGGCAAAGTAGTTAATACAGTTGAGATTTTACCATAAGATTCTCAGTATTTTGCAAATTACATGTATAACTGAAATCATTTAGAAATAATATCATAAACAGAGCAAAACAATGTATATGTAACAGATCAACAATAAACAGAACATACACAAAGATTGATATTAAGACATTGATAATTACATCGCAAAATAATAGAATATGATTCTGTAAGCAATCCTTAGATGAGATAATTACATACTGAAAATCATTGTCTTTTCTATATTCAGGGAACATGTATATAAATGATAAAAGTTACTAGCTTTGCAATCCAAATCCAAAAACGCTAATTAACATTCGCAGCCGGTGGATCTTTGCTGCTGCCGCCCTTCACCTACATCGATGGTGTCCGGAAAGTATCTTTTCACCACCACAAGAAATCCAAAGCAACAGGTCGGTAAAGAGAGTAAGAACTATTTATAAACTAAAACACTTGTTCATATGTGTAGATAGATAGTATTTCAAATGGGTGCAAGAGAGACTGACATTTCTTCTTCTGGTTCATTCTTGAGCGCGTTTTTGGCTATACATTCAAAGGCAGCATCGACATTGAGTCCTTCTTTTGCAGATGTCTCAAAGTATGGTATATTCCCTTTTGAAGCGCACCATGACTTTGCTTTCTTCTCAGAAACCTGCAAATCACACTTGTCTGAAATCAATATGGAACGGCTAAGCAAAATATGACACAGAAAGAAGAAATACATCAAGAGATTACCGCACGGCTGTTTCCACCATCAACATCTATCTTGTTACCCAACACGACAAATGGGAAATTTTCATGGTCAGATGGGCTAGCCTGCAAAATTATTGACAAGAAAAGGCCTCTTCAAGTAATCAACAATCTTGTCATAATTTTTCATATAATGCCATAATGGAATGTTGAACGGACTGGAATAGAATTTTACCTGGATCAGAAACTCTTGTCGCCAGTTGTTAAGATTTTCGAACGATTTCATTACATTCACATCGTAAACAAGAACACAACAATCTGCACCACGGTAGAAAGCCACACCTAGACTTTGAAACCTCTCTTGCCCGGCTGTATCCCATATCTATTTCACACACATATAAACAAAAACAACTCTTAAAAGAGATTCAAGGGGAAAAAATACTCATCTCCATATTTTCAACGGGTTATATAATTACTTGATAACTACTAGCCTTTAGTTACAACTTTCAAGCATTGCAGAATGTGGAAAGTGATCTCTTCTTACTTTCCAATGGAAGTCAATAATGGCATTGACAACAACTCAATACTTATCACAGATGCCATGGCATGCAGCTTTCTTGCATTTAGCAAGAACATACTCTTCAACCAATGACGAGATGACATACGGTGTATTCATAAACTCAAAAACACTTAACAAACAAGGAAAGACAGAATTTCTCATCCCGGTTACTGAAAAAGAAAAACCCCTGAAGATGACAATATAAGGAATTCACAATATCTATCTATCAAAACATTAGAAGGGAAAAAACAATCTAGCAAATGGAGTTGGTATATATATATATATATGTGCATAAGCGTCACCTGCAATGTGAACAGCCTGTCTTCAAACTGAACTTCCTTAGTAAGGAAATCTGCTCCAATCGTCGCCTTGTACTGATTGCTAAACTTACGATTCACATATCTAAATCATTTCAACATTAGTATCACAAACCCGTAAACAATAAAGGGAGGTAAATAAGAAAACATAAACATTCAAGATCCAGGTTTAAAGAGATTACTGATTCATCAGCGATGTTTTCCCCACACTGTTTCAAGAAATAAAACAAGTGAAGTCAGCCTAAAACTTCAAAATCAAACACCATAAATCATCTACATTTCTGCAGAAGTTAATTACATGATGAATTACATTTCATATATGAAGGCACAGCAATCAGAGTTCATTTTCCCCCTTCGTTTACCTTCTACTTTTCTCGGAAAATACTATCCGGGCGTCAAAAGAACAATCGAAATTTTTTGCGAAAATCTAATATGAATGAAACATTGTATGAACAATAATGGCTTACCCGCTATCGCCGAGGATTATGACTTTCAGTAGCATGCGCCGACGAGAAGCCATCGACTAATCTCGTTGGACGGAATGAAAATTAGGGTTTCGGAAGAAAATTTTGGTCAAGAAAGTGTATGGAGTTCTTACTATAGTCGCGGGAATAAGGCGAATGAACCGCCAGCCGGAAATAGCAGCGACTACGAACCAACCAACTGAATATACCGTTGAAAATTCTGATATTCCCAAAATGACCCTTCGATTTTTCAGTTTTTTTCAGTTTGTGCCATAAACCAGTTTCAAAAACTAATACCGTTATATCATTTTCCGTCTCTGTCACTGTCAGGTACCTGTTTATTGAAATCTAAATATAATGGAGGGAAAGTATTTCTAAAATATTGTAGTTCATGGGATCTAAATCTAAAAAAATGATAATTTGAGGTGGCAAAATGGTATTTCTAAAATAAATATTTATTCCTTGATTTAATATTTTTGACACCTAATTCTTCAACTACTTTTTTATCAGTTTATACGCGAAGTCATATTCCCAAGACTTCTCCTTTCTGGAAGCAAGACTCGAGGCAAGCACTCAAATTAGAGCTCCACTGAGCGGAGAAATTCTCAGATTGCTTGCCGGCGCCTCCTCCCCGCTATTTTCCGGCCACTTTATAACTTCTCCGTCGCGTTTCTACTCTCCGTGGAACCTAGAATCAATTCGGTAACTTTGATTTTCCTTGGCGCCTTTTCAAGTTGTTTCCGTTTCAGCTGAAATTTTGGGGATTTCAAGTGTTTGTGTTTATTTTGCTATTTGTTCCGCATGTGTAATAGTGAGTCTGAATTTCGTTTTTCGTTTGTTTATTTTTCATTTCAAGTATAGATTGATTTTGCAAGCCTTTCAGCTAGAGGTGCATTTGATACGAGTGTGATAATTTTTGCTCTATACAAAGTAGAAATGAGTCCAGGGGAAGTGGTTTTGATCTGGTAAATGTAGCAGCTCTTTATGTATTCTTTTGTTTTGTATTAATTTGGTGAATAGGCAAAGGAATCGGATAGCTCGAGAAGTCAATGGTGGTGAATATCACGAGAGTGTAATGAACCAAGTCCGGACAGCTTCCAGCAAATTCCTTCAGAAGTCTGAGGTGTGTTAATTTACCTAAATCCCTTGTTATTGTTTTTAAACATCTCTGTCTCTTTCAAATATGGTATACCATAATCTAAATCATCTGCCTAATGTCACCATATGTAAGCTACGATTTCTGCTCACTTAAGTTTTTTATTTTTCAAGGTGTGAATCAGACTCTCTTGCATTGTGGAATGAGCACGCCAAACCAGGTGGCAGTTAGAGACCTCCTAGAGGAAGCAAAGAAGCGGGTTGTTGTACTGGTTATATGTGCTGTGGGTTTATCTTACCTCATGTCATGTAAGTACGGCTTGTTGCTCAATTGTCAATTGTTTAAAGTCACAAGGTTGGCTGCCCTAGAGGTGAATTCTTGTGGTGAATTAAAGTTCTCCGTGTACTGATATAACTTGTTTGTGTAGTATTTATCTTATGCTTTGGTCAAAATCGAACTGGATTTTTGTTAATAGCATATATTATATAAAGGGTTTGGGTATTCTCTAAATATACGATAAATGTTATTTTCTTTCAGTAACTAGCTCTTCAGTTTGGGTGAACTTACCTGCTGCTGCCTCTTTAATCATCATCCTTCGTTATTTATCACTAGATTTTGACATGCGTAAAAGGGCTGCAACATCAAGCAGCAAATCATTGTGTGAAAATATTCCTTTTCAAAATAAACCTTCTAAATGTCCTAAGGTTGTCGGAAAGTCAGAATGGAGAAGGAAAGTCAATTCTCCTATCGTCGAAAAGGCTATAGATCACTTCACCAGACATCTAGTTTCTGAGTGGGTGACAGATCTTTGGTACTCCCGCTTAACACCTGATAAAGAAGGCCCAGAGGAACTGGTGAAGATCATAAATGGTGCTCTGGGAGAAATTGCAGGACGCTTGAGGAATATTAATCTGATTGATCTTCTTACAAGGTTTAGTTCAATAAATATACCAGTGTTTATATCTCTTTTGAATTCAGATTCATTTAGAAATAGATTGTTAAATGGGAGCTGAACTTAGGATAGTGCAGGGATCTGATCAATCTTCTTTGCACTCACTTGGAGAATTTTCGTTCAACTCAATTGAAAATTGAAAGGCAACAGTCAGGATCATGTACATTTGAAAACATAGATATGGAACTGAGATGTATCTTAGCTGCTGAGGACAAACTACACCCTGCTTTATTTTCTCTTGAAGCTCAGCATAAGGTTCTTTTGTTTTTTCTTTGGTCATCTAAAGATGTCAAATCAGTTGATCCATAGGGTTTTACCTTACCTGCGGGTATACATGTTCTTTAAATCTTCTGCCTTCCTTGCAGGTTTGCTGGTGAATAACTTCCTTGTCCGATATATTTGCAGGTTTTGCAGCATCTGATGGATGGTCTCATCTCTTTCACTCTTAAGCATGAAGACCTTCAGTGCTTGTATTTCCGATATACAGCAAGGGAGCTTCTTGCATCTGCCGTTATGCGGCCTATCTTAAATTTAGCCACTCCAAGGTACTGGAAAAATTTTCCATTTTCACTACACTAAGATGTGTCTTAGGCTTAATCCTATTATCATTTTTTTTTTTTCAATAGGTTTATTAATGAAAGAATTGAAGCTTTAGTAGTAAATAGGATGAAGGCTAAAGGGTTTAATACAGTACAGGAGTTATCTGAGTCAAAACCAGATGGGTCTTCAAAGATTTTG
Source organism: Coriaria nepalensis (assembly GCA_027186245.1). Taxonomy (NCBI): domain Eukaryota; kingdom Viridiplantae; phylum Streptophyta; class Magnoliopsida; order Cucurbitales; family Coriariaceae; genus Coriaria; species Coriaria nepalensis. The sequence goes on along the minus strand of CP114500.1, from coordinate 8,186,688 downwards.
TCTGATCGTTTCACTAGGTTCTTGGATCCTTCTGCAACTGGTGTTGAACTAGTGCAATTAAAGAACGGCAAGTCCAGAACAACTTCAGACATACCTACAAGCGATACGATCAACAAAAATATTTCTAAAGATCCCCTCTTTTCCATTGACACGAGGTCTTCTCGTTCTGGAGGCGAATGGGGCGAAAAGTTGGAGGTGTTTTCTTGCAGGAAGGATCGTGCCCTAGCTCCAGAGCATTTCGAAAACATGTGGACCAAAGGGAAAAACTATACCAAGAAAGATGATAAAAGTCAAATAAATAACCATGGCCATCAGGGTCCTTTGTCAGGGAATCTCGGTGCAGAAAATCATGTGAAGAGAGTATCCAAGACCAACGAGGAGGACACTTTTACCAAACTCAACAACGCTCATTTGGGAAATACAGAACGATTAGAAAACCCATTTCTTCTTACTGGTTCAAACATATCAAATAACTCTCCCGTCATATCTTATCAAGAAGATGATGAGCACAATCTCATGCGTTTGGAGGAGACTGATTCAGGAAGCTATACTTCTTATACTTCGGAAGATGAAGAAACAAGCAATGTGACTGGCCTTGACTCACTAGAAACTAAAGTTTGGGATGGTAGAAGTATTAGAAATCGGGGAGCTTCATACATTCATCACCCACTTGAGAATTCTGGTGGTCACAGAACAAAGAAGACAGGAGAGGCGCATGTTAACTATAGGCTATTACCCAGAAATCAGTCTTACCGGAAAAGGTCTAAACTCGGCAGTGGAAAGGTGCATATCTGGACAGAGGTTGAGAGAACAAGCTTCTTATCTGGAGATGGACAGGATATACTCAGTCCTTCAAAAAGACTAGTAAATTCTGACTCTTCTGATGATTGTGAAACAGCCAGTTTTAGTAGAGTACACAGCGGAGCAGCAGCTTCTTCATCTGCATCCTCTGTTCGCACACCAGAAACTAGTAATTTGGCTGTTACTTCGCTGCAAAATTCAGTGGCGGTGGGTTCGTCTTTCAGGCTAAGATGCGAGGTACTTTTCCTGAAGCTTAATAGGGTAGTCTACTATTCAATGTGCTTAAAATTCTCATTATAGCAACAAATATATATATATATATATATGGATATAAGCTTATTTGCGCTTGCAGGTACTGGGTGCAAATATTGTGAGGAGTGGCTCAAGAACATTTGCTATTTATTCCATCTCAGTTACAGATGTTAATAATAATAGCTGGTCAATAAAAAGGAGGTGCTAAGATTGTGCTGTGAACAATCTGATCTTTTCATTAATAAATATGTTAAGTTGACATGTCACTCTTGACTTTTCTAGTCTCATTTGTACAGATTTCGACATTTTGAGGAGCTACATCACCGTCTTAAAGAGTTTGCAGAGTATAACCTTCACCTGCCACCAAAACATTTTCTTTCAACTGGTTTAGATGTATCTGTTGTTCGAGAACGATGTAAATTGCTTTACGAATATTTAAAGGTCATCCCTCGTACCATATGATTTTGTTTCATCGCTTTGTTGAAGAATAGCCACAGCACTCCTAATTTAAGAACCATTGATATATGATATTACTTCCTAAACTATAATTGGAACCTTTCTCAATGTTTTGCTTGCTTCAGAAATCTTACATTCTTCCAGTGGTGCTTGGTGGAAGTTGACTGTAACAAATTCTCTTTGTTAATTTTGTTCTTTATTATTTTTCAGAAGGTTATGCTTCTTCCAACTGTTTCAGGATCCATTGAAGTTTGTGATTTTCTTAGTGTAGATTCTCAGGTTTCATATTACTCTCCCCTTTTTTTTTTCTTTGGGGATCGTGCAAAGTTTTATGTCTTCTCTCATGAGATAGCTCCTATATGTTATTCCTTGCAGACATATATATTCTCGAATTCCTTTTCAATCATTGAGACGTTGTCAGGTGAATCATGGTCAATGAAGATTTCATGTCATCCTTTTCCTTCTTTCAACTAACGTTGTATTTTTCACACTTGGTGATTTTACAGTTCATCTATGTGATAAGCCTGCCGAAAACAGTAAAAAGGTCTTGAATTCTGATGGGCTTGAAATGAATCCGTCATCCTCAAGGAGCGAGCATATAGGTGTTCATGAAAGTATGGAGTTTGTCTCACGTGCAAAGAGTAACTTTCCGGCCAATGACTTGAGGTTGAAGGTTAAAGGCATGTTTCCTTCCCTGTTAAAGTTTAAAGGTTATGATTATGAAAGTTTTTTAAGAGTTTGGCAGAAATTCAGATTCTAGGACACAACCTCAGAAAAGCTCGGATAAATCCATAAAACAAGAGACTGATAAATTAGAAGGGGCATCTGAGTCGCTTCTTCATTCTGCTACTGACCCCACTCTTCCAACAGAGGTAATCTCTAAGTTATTAGTGCAGGATTTCTAATTATATTCAATTATTGGGAGTTACGATTCAGAATTGTTACTTTGTTTCTTCTTCTCTGTATATCACATACTTTTTTCCATGCAGTGGGTGCCACCAAATTTAAGCGGTCCCATCCTAGATTTGGTTGATGTCATCTTTCAACTTCAAGATGGTGGATGGATCAGGTAGTACATTCATGTCACATTCAGAGTTCCACCTCTTAACTTATTTTTAATAAAAAGGCAATAACATTTCCTTTCCAAATTTTTTGATTGGTTTAGTACTGAATACTCTTTTTTAAATGGTTGAAAGATCACATTGTAATATGATCAATTCGACAAAGTCTTCTAAGTGAAATGCGATCATCTCTTTTATGTTATAGGCGGAAGGCTTTCTGGGTGGCCAAACAGGTACTACAACTAGGGATGGGTGATGCTTTTGATGATTGGTTACTAGAGAGAATCCAGCTTTTGCGCAAGGGATCGGTGATTGCGTCAGCGATCACGCGGGTCGAGCAGGTATCACCACTTTTGCTTCTTTTAGTAACTCGATAGAGAAAAACATTGCTGATTCAATGTGATTTAACTAGATTCTCTGGCCTGATGGAATATTCATTAGCAAGCATCCAAAGCGAAGACCACCACCTATTAATCCATCCCAAAGCTCCCCTCATGGCCGTGAGCCTTATAATGGAATGTCACCTCCTAGGGTGCTTGATGAACAGCAGCAACAGGAGGCAGATCGCCGTGCAAAATTTGTTTATGAGCTAATGATTGGCAAGATCTTAGAAAACTGATGATAAAAAAAAAATTGTATGGCTAATTTCTGTTTCTTTTTGGTTACTTAAATCTTATTATTTATAAATGCAGATAATGCCCCATCTGCAATTGTGGGGCTCGTTGGACGAAAGGAGTACGAACAATGTGCCAAGGATCTCTATTTCTTTCTTCAGGTTAATTTCAATCCATCACTAATTTTACTCAATTTTTTGATATAACATGTGGTTATGTTTCTCTTTTCTGTAATGCAGTCGACTGTCTGTTTGAAGTTGTTGGCTTTTGACCTTCTGGAGCTGCTGCTTTCGTATGCATTTCCAGAACTTGATTCTATTTTCAGAGCACTAAAGGAAGAAAAGGATAAATTTGGTGAATTCATCAAGGCGGATTGAATTCTTTTACATATCGTTCTCTTCCAAAGTGCAGTTTTTCGGGTCCATTCTGCCCCTTTTGAGAGACTGCTAATTAATTCATCGATTTCTATTGGTACATTGTAATCTCTGAAAAATTCAATGTCCAACTAAATTCATTCATAAGAAGATTTTATAGCCGTAGGTTTGTTGGCCTAAGTTGCATTTAAATCTCAATCCATCACTTATGACGTACCTCAAAATGAAGCAATGTGAGCTCAAAATTCAAAAAACCTATTCACTACATGCAAGGCTTGAAGCACAAAGTAAAGGACAGGAGAAACATGCAATAGGTAGAAAGTACGCGGCTTCTTGTTCAATCCACTTCAATCAAATGGTCTAAATCAATAAGCCCTAACACAAGATCATTCAAGAGCATTAGCATGAATCCCCATTCGAGCAAATATAATAAAAAAACAACAAATAATCAAAGCCAACAGTGGTTTCATTCATTCTTTGTCCAAAATCCAAAAGCAAATAAAAGTAATAAATAACAACTAAAATCATTTAACTCCATATAAACTGTTAAACAAAATCCATATAAGTTGATTCCACAAGTACATTGCCTTTCAAATGATAATAGTACTCATATTTCCGATCAATGAAGTGTCCCCGGCTTCAGTGACTTACGCAGATGCAGGTGCTCCCTTGCTCCTTGGTGCAGCCTCGGTGCCTACTCGTACATCAAAAAAACCATCCATTTCAAATCAATTGAGAATCGAAACAAAGAACAAATCGGAGAAAAGAGGAGATTTATTCCAGTTTATCTTTACCTTCTCTGAAACCACTCTTGAATCTGCGGGGTACATTGCGCATGTACCTCATCCTACCAGTTCCAGTGGTCTTCCTACGGATTGCCTTGACACTCCAGTTGTCTAAATTCCATAGAAACAGTATTCATCTCCAATTAGCATAACACCATACAAGTTTACAGCTTATAAAAAAAGACAGATTCATATACGAAATACTACCCCTCTAATCTCACATCGGATCAACTAAATTCAAGAAACGAGAACGGATGATTAAAAAAATCGAAATTTATCAAGGAAATGAGCGTGTACATGTGCGCTTGCGAGCTGCAGGGAAGGCACAAGCGGAGCATCGACTCTTTTGGAGATGAAAGCTCCGGCGGCCGCACCGCACACATAGAGTGTGGGTCTTGTTTCTTCTTTTACCGAAGCTGCCTGTTCCTTTTCCCTATAACCAGTCAATAGACAACATACAGAGCATTCAATCAGCTAAAGCACGCTCACATACGACCTTGAAAGCATCAAGAGAGAGTTGAGAGAGAAAAAGAGAGAGGGTACCATTGAAGCAGAGGTAGATGCAGAAACCCCAGCAAAGAAAGAACAGCGCTGTGTTTCACAGTCAGCAGAAGATTAGCTCCGCGGCTGTTAGAGTGACTTTTATATCGTGGAGCTTGAAGAATGAGGGCTCGCCGCTTTTAGGGTTTGCGTGATATGGGCTGGGCCTTTTTGTTACGTCACGAGAGAATTGATTTTGGGCTGCTTAAAGCATAAGCAACAACTTATTGGGTTTGATTGTTAAGCTAGGCCCATAAATAAATAAAAGGGCGCCGAATTAAGAAGCTGAGCGCGCGAGAGCGCCTAGAATCTGTAAGACAAAGAGGCAGCAATTGAAAGAAGAAGAAGATGGAAAGCAGAGATGAAATGGAGCCAAAGTTTCCGGCATTTACATACAAGCCTTACGCGATCCAGATCGACTTCATGAAAGCTCTCTATCGCTCTCTCGATAAGGGCGGCATAGCCATGCTTGAAAGTCCCACTGGTCTCTCTCCCTCTCGCTCTCTCTCTAGGAGTTTATTTATTTGGTTTAATCAGAATATGCAATTGAGACCTGTAATATGTAGCATTTTAATTCTACTTCATTGTGCAGAATATGCGATATCATGTCCAAATTTGGGTGTATCGTTCTTCTCATTGCTTGCTTCTAGGATTCCGAATGAGTTGATTTAGAGACAGCTGCTCAATGTGGAAAATACTAAATTTTAATTGATTTGGGTGAATTGGAAACTTAGTGCCTTAGGATTGGTTTCTAATCTAGTATGAAAAAGAAAAAAGAAAAAAAGCTTGTTCGATTTCATTGTTTAATTTGATGTCTTTATGTTACTTATAGGGACGGGAAAAACGTTAAGTATAATATGTAGTGCTTTGCAATGGGCGGTCGATCAGAGGGAAAAGCAGAAGCATAGACTACGAGTCGAATCAGATCAGAATCGTGCAATTGAGGGTGGATTAGGTTCAGATGATGAACCTGATTGGATGAGAAACTTTGATGTATCTGAAGAAAGGATCACTAAGAAGAAGATAGGGTTCGGCTTGGGAAAACCCAAGAAAAGAAAAAATCAGGGTAGTCACAGAAATTTGCTTAAACCAAGTGTAGAGGAAGGAAATCATTATACAGAGAAAGAGAAGCAGCATTTGTGGAAGATGAATTTGGCAGTAGAAATGGGTGATGAAGAGTTTTTTATGAGAGAATTTGAGAGCAAGGATGAAGAGGCCGATGGTTCTGGGAAGTTGAAGAGAAAGCCCAAGGGAGTTTATCATGCTTCATCTAGTGATGAGGAGGAGGAAGAAGAAGAAGAGTTGACCAAGTTAAAGGTTTATTTCTGTAGTCGGACTCATTCACAGCTATCAGAGTTCGTAAAAGAGTTAAGGAAGACTGTTTTCGCTAATGAGATGAAGGTCATTTGCTTAGCCTCTAGGAAGAATTTGTGTATCAATGAAGGTATGCTAATTTGTCATTACTCTTCAGTTTATTAAATATGTAGTTTCTTACATTATGTTGGTTACATATTTTCAGATGTAGTAAAACTTGGAAACCCGACTCGCATAAATGAGAGGTGCATAGAGCTTCAGAAGAACAAGAACAATGAGATATCGAAAGTCAAGGTCTTAACTTTCTTAAATCCTACTTGAGGTCTTATATGCTGATATTGGAAGATCTAAATTTTTTTTGATGATCCGACTTATAATAGTGTGGATTTATAGGGCAGAGCGGCTGGAGGAAGGTTGAATAGGACAAAGGCCACTTGTGGGTGTCCAATGCTTAGGAAACAAAAACTACAGAAACAGTTCAAGACTGAGATATCTCAATGAGGAGCCTTAGATATCGAATACCTAGTTGAACTCGGAAGGAGTATGGGAACCTCGGCTGATCTTGTAGTTCTACCATATCAGTCTCTTCTTTCGAAATCATCCCGTGAGTCACTTGGCCTTGAATTGAAAAAGAATATCGTTATAATTGATGAGGCTCATAATCTAGCCGACTCCCTCATCAGTATATATGACTCAAGAGCCACCTTTTCACAGGTAAAATTTCGTTTATAATCTACAGACCAAAATTTCAAATATGGTTTTTAGATAAAAAGTGAATAATCTAGTTTTTTTTTCCCCCTATTGCTGAAGACTGTGCATTACAGTCTAGAGAGATATTTGGAAAGATTTTCTGACGTCTTGGGACCTGGAAATCGAAGATATATTCAAACTCTGATGGTTATGACTCGGGCTTTCCTCCAAACTCTAGTCAATGAGAAGGATACATGTTGTATAGATTCTTGCATAGATACTGAAAAGGATTCTGAAATAAAAAATAGGGCCTCTTACTCTTCTATGGCCGGTAATGATTTTCTGTTCTCACTCAACATAGACAATATAAACCTGGTAAAATTGGTACATTATCTGAGGGAAAGCAATATCATGCACAAGGTAAAATCTTTTTGTCAGATATAATCTTCGTTACTTTCCTCATTTTTCAATGCTAACTTGGGACTTGTTTTTTCAGGTAAGTGGGTATGGAGCTTTGCGAGGAAGAAAGCACTCTTTCTAGCTTCCGGTCATTAGACAATATGTTATCATCCCTGACAAATAAAAATTGTGACGGAAGGATTATCATCTCCAAAACCAAACCAGCATGCCCTGGACAGAAGCACATAGGATCCATAAAATACGTTATGCTCACTGGAGAGAAGAGGTTTTCCTGAAGCTGCTTATTTTTCAGATGCCTAAAATTCCATATATTTGGTCATTCCTAATGTACTAATCAACCATCTTGACTCTTTAACTTAATAGATTTCTGATCAAGCACATGCTGTCTTACTGGCCGGATGAACTTTACAACCTGTAGAAGAAACAAGGGCTCGACTCTTCCCACGGTTACCCCTAAATCAGCTGCATTTCTTTTCACACAATCATATCGTTCCTCCAGATCATGTTTTGCCCATGGCAGTCTCTCATGGCCCTTCTAGTCAGTCTTTCGATTTTAGCTATAGCTCTAGAAGCTCAAAAGACATGGTGGGTCCACTTTCCTCTTGATTATTTTACTTCAACTGTCCTTGTTTTGCTTAACTATATTTTGCCCTAAACTCTCACGGGATTGGATTGGATTGGATTGGATGTACAGATAAAGGAGCTTGGGCTCTTTCTCTGCAATTTAGTGATTATAATTCTGGAAGGAATTGTAGTGTTTTTTTCTTCATTTGACTATGAAGGGCAGGTGTACGACACATGGAAGGCCTTAGGTATTCTTGCGAGGATCTCAAAGAAAAAGCGAATATTTAGAGAGCCTAGAAAAAATACAGATGTGGAATCTGCTATCTTCTCAACCTGGTGCTGTACTCCTTGCCATTGGCGGGAAAATTGCGGAAGGCATCAACTTAAGTGACAGGATGGGCCGATGTATGGTGGGCCTGCCCTATCCTAGCCCATCTGACATTGAGTTGATGGAGAGAGTGAAGCATATTGATGCAATGGGAAATTCAAATTCTGTTAAGAATTCAAATGTTTATAATGAACTTCACTACAATGGAGACATACATGGTGGGTTAAGATCCTAAGAACTTGCACACAAGGTAAAGAATACTACAAAAATCTTTGCATGAAAGCCGTGAATCAATCAATCCGTATGTATCCACTATACACAATAAGATATTCAAAAGAGCTCTTAGATCTTTTTATGTCTCTAATTTATGCTGTCTATTTTAGGTAGAGCAATCCGACTATGCAGCAATTTTGTTAGTCTATACTTGATATGCTTCGGATTCCTCGAAGAGAAGCTTTTCTTGTCACTCGGCTAACAAGCTCCCACAATGGATCAAAGACTGCCTTGTTGATTCAATTGAAACGTATGGTGAGGTGCATAGAAGGCTCCATCTATTCTTCAAATTGAACAAGAAGATAGATTTTCTGTAGATATCTTCAACCATTTAGGATTATTGCTAATGTGGTCATTTGTCCAATTTTAAAATGTAACTATTGAGCTAATTAATGGCGCTTTCTAGCCTACAAAGTGTGCTCATAAATAAGCTAAGTTGTATTAACATGATGTCTTGTTGAAGAATAATACTCTTCATCTGCAGCAAACTGACTGTAACATCTTTACAGTGAGTGCAGGGACACCTTGTCCTGAAAGCTGAGATTTGTTTTTTTTAAGTACCGATTTCATTACAAAATGGGGGACCGTCTGAACTCTTTCATTGAATGTAAAGAGGGTTTTTCTCAACTACCAACTATATTCTAAGTACAAACATTAGAGTTTGAAAATAACCCGGACTAACGACTAAACAGGGAAAGGTTGCTTGTTTAGTTCAAACCTAATGACGTTGTTCTAAGTACATTGTTCCTTATCTTGTAGGACAGAGCTCTTTATTATGTAAATTTTTGGGACCATTTTCATTGAATGGTCCCCACCACGATTTGAAAACTAATGTATCAAAATCTAATCAAATTGTTGAATACAAAAAGATTATCCCTTTACTCCTTTAACAAACCCACCAATCTTACACTTTTACACAACAAATAGTAAAAAAAACATTAAAAAAAAAAAAAAAAAGCCTTCAAGCTCTGATAAACCTCTTGGCCATCTTCCTTGGATCCTCTCCTTCTTTGTAAGAAATCAAGTATTCACGGGTTTTTAATTTAGAGATAAAGGAGGAAACTAACATAGGAGAAAGTGAAAGAGAAGACAGGTTTATTCCTTACACTTAACTGCTCCCCTTTGTCTTTACCATTTTAGGAGCTTGAAAGTTTGAAATTGTCTCCATCTTGACTTTTCTCTGTGCTGGTTCAGCAATAATAGGCAAAGCAAGCAAGAAAGAGTTGTTTTGCAGATAGAGAGAGAGAGAGAGGTAGAGGAAGAGATGCTGCTAAAAGAAACTGTGCATAAAACCAAGAAAGGCTTGCACAAAACATTGGCAAATCTGAAATGCTTATTTCTTCAAGGGGTTCAGAAACTGCCCAAAACCCTTTACTTAATACCCTTTTCTTGTAGCATTAACAAAACCCGGCAAAGGCGTAGAACAACGGATCAACAATTCTACAACAGTTTCTACGATGAGTTAGAGTCCTGTCTTGATATAGCAAGAAAGAGGCATATTGATGGTAATATAAATCAAGAAGATGATCTGGGATCTGAGAAGCAGATGCCTGTAGTGAGGAGCAATGAAGAGGTCATAAGTGCGAAGGAAAAGAAGAAGAAGAAGACGAAAGGTGAGGAGGAGGAGGAGTCGTGTTGTTCTTTTAAGAAGAACACGAATAATAGAGAAAGTAGAGTGTTGGAACAAAAGATGAAGGAATTGGAAATGATGGATAGAAGTGATTTGGAACAGGAGTTGGATATAGAAGAGGCTCTTCATTATTATTCTCGCCTTCAAAGCCCGCTTTATATCGAAATAGTAGACAAGTTTTTCATGGACATGTACTCTGATTTCCCGGTCGAAGAAGCTCCTTCTGTTACCGTCCGGAATCCGAAGCAGGCATCCAGACGATTCAGATTGTAGATCACAATCATTTGGAACATCTGTACTTATTTGCAATTCTTTTCCTTTTTTTTTTTTTTTCCATTTTGTGTTGTTTGATATTGTATTTCACCTTGTTTGATTTTTGGTGTGTTTGTTTTGCTTCCTTTTCAACCTCAATATTGTTGGTTGTTACCTTAAGCTGAGTGCCAATGAAAGAGTTTACTATTTATTCAATGTTTCCATATGTTTGATGCTATGTTTCAAAAGCATGTCAGAAGTCAGAACCATGAGCTCAATAGGACATAAGAAGAAGAACTAATTGCTTCATTGGTGTACATGCCCATTAGTGAGAATCATCCATTCAATATTGTAGGATTGAGAATACGTACACATAATTATTTTGAACCGGATATCTAATTCATCGTAATACAATTTGAAACGCACGGACACGTGCACCCACTAAATCCGAATTCAAGAAGAACACAATGAAGCAAAAACCATGACAATTTGACAATGGAGATAGGGGTGGTTAAAATGATCCTGACAGTTATTCTAATACTATACCCACCCGATACTCGTAAAGAATTGGTATCGGTATCCTCTTCATAATATACATAAAATAAAGGAAGGAAAAAAATATATATATATAATAGACCGTCCGGTCCCATTATAATATTGATGACACATGTACAAAGCTAGGACTAAGTCTCGTATCAATATCGATATCAAAAAAAGTCAAGATCGAATAGGTAAGATAAAAAAAGGCCCAAACAAATTGAGAACAGCCCGCCCAATAAGGTCCATTGATGATTCCTTTTTCTCAAAAAGTGAGAAAGAAAACAAAAATAGACGTTACCTCTAGTGCCTAATATATATATGGAATCAAAAAATCGTGATCGTCGTAATGGAACCGAAGTTTCTACACATTGCACGAGTTAGCGACTAGTACTAGCTCACATACTTTGAAACTCCGCCGAATCTTCTGGAAATCTCTCTCCTCTTCCGCTTTTATACCTCATCTTCCACATCTAACTAGACGCTGTTGAAAATCCACAATTCACTCCTTCCTATCTCCACCTCGATCCTTGTTTTTTTTTTGTTGCGCTTCTGCGTTCTGACATTTTTTACCTCAATTAGCAATCAGCAGCAATGGTGGAGGACGGTGCGGTCATGGTCTACAACAACATCGCCATAACCGATTCCAAGAAGAATTCGTTTTCGATCAAGGTCGGATTAGCTCAAATGCTTCGTGGCGGAGCGATTGTCGAGATTACAGACGCTAATCAAGCTAAGATCGCGGACGAAGCCGGTGCGTGTGCGCTTATAGTCTCCGAGCGGATTCGTGAAGGCGTTCTACGTATGCCGGATCCATCTCTCGTCAAGGAAATCAAGCGATCCGTGTCACTTCCGATTATCGCGAGGGTTCGTGTCGGACATTTCGTCGAAGCTCAGATAGTAGAATCGATTGGTGTGGACTATATCGATGAGAGTGAAATTCTTTGTGTTGCAGACGAGGATAATTTCATCAACAAGCATAATTTTAGGTCTCCGTTTGTTTGTGGATGTAGAGGCCTAGGCGAGGCACTTAGGAGAGTGAGGGAAGGCGCGGCGATGATCAGGACTCAGGGCGAACTATCAGGTTCAGGCGACATCGCGGAAACGGTACGTTATGTTAGATCAGTTATGGGAGATATTAGGATTCTAAACAATATGGATGAAGACGAAGTGTTTGCTTTCTCGAAGAAGATAGCTGCGCCTTATGACCTCGTTGCACAAACCAAGCAAATGAGTAGGCTTCCAGTCGTTCATTTTGCAGCTGGAGGTATTGTTACTCCGGCAGATGCAGCTCTGATGATGCAGTTAGGCTGTGATGGTGTAGTTGTTGGATCGGATATTTTCGCCTGTTCAGATCCGTATAAGCGAGTTAGAGGTATTGTTCAGGCAGTTAGGCACTATACGAGTCCGGATGTGTTGGTGGAGGCTTCCTCGGGCATAGATGATGAAATGGCGAATCTCAATCTCAACGAGGAAAGTATTGAACAGTTTGCTCGCGGAGATGTCTGGTGATTCTAAACTCATGCGATTTATCTTGCTTTGTGTTTGTTATTGAACATGCGAGTCTTTTCTTTTTCTGGAAGAGTTAGAGATATTATAGAGTGTTCATCTTCTTCTTGACCTTCATTGTTGTTGAATTGTTAAGTTTTGTATTTCGGCTTATGACTATACTGTTTACATGTAAAACTTGAATTGCTGAGAAAATTCTTGAAGAGCCATCACAATGCCTATATGAACTGTGTGTAAGAAATTGAGAGTATAGTCAGTAGTTATTGATATTACCCATTTCTTTGAATGCAAAGATGAATATCTCCCTTTTTCTTCGAAGTGTCGGAATCTTTTAGAGTTCTCAAATGGTCAGAATGAATAAACAGCTCAGTGCCTCAGGTTTGGCCAGTTTTTTGGACAGGACAGTCATGTGTGATCTATGATGAAGGTAATGTGTTCATGTTGTCCCAGTGGAGTACATGAGTCTGCTTTTCCTGGTTATTATTCAGGCCTACTTGGTTTGTCCATTTCCTAGTTGATTTTACCATGAAGTTTGATTTTTATTCCCTTCATCCTAACTAATTTTCCAGGTTATAATTTTCTTGAGTCTGTAAGAAATTTATTACAGGTACAGTTCAGGTACAGTTCTAAGCGAAAGGGCTCATATTGCAAATGTATAGTGCAACATGTTGCGGGTTACTTACTGGTTAGGGAAACTTACAAAGTGCAGAAAAATCTGTATTTCTCGAGTGAGCTAAGGACCTTCATCGGTGTTAATGCACCTCAAAGCTGTCTCGTAGGCAGCAAAGATCGCACCATTTACCACAAATGCCCTAGCCACAGCTGTTCCTAGTCCTCTCCAAAGCACTCTGGCCCCCTCTTCTCTAACACTCTTCCAAAAGCAATCAACAATCCCATCATATTTTCTCGGAAAAGACTTTGATTGAGCCTGCAATCTTGTCTTCACGACATCTAATGGATAACAGGAAACCCAGCTAGCAACCCCTGCCAACCCTCCACTTACCAAAGTTGTTGTCAAGGTCTCCCCTCCGTTCTTTCTACTGTCCGGGTGAAGCTTCTCTCTCATATACTCATATGTCCAGAAGTAGACACCATGGGCAGGAGCATCCCGGAGGACAGTTATGGTAAAACCTCGATATAAACCCTTTACCCCTTCTGCTTTCAGAATGCGTTTGGCAACATTGATAGGCCCTGTTGGAGATACTTGTTCTTTATTTACTGTGCTCTGCAATTGGAGTTGAATTTTTATAAGCTCTATTGGAGCTAGCAGAAAGCTCTGCAGAGCTCCAGTTCCGAATCCTCCAAGAATTACTCCTTTAAAAGAAGGTGAATCACTGGCCGAAACAGGTGGGTCAAGTTTTCGCGAAAGGACTGCATAGATTTGGAATGCCATGGCATTCTGCATATTTTTTGGATGAATATTATTAGCAATTTAGCATGGTCTGAGGACTTTGGTAGAAATTTAGAAAGCATCAGAAAAAAAGTGACCTGAAAAGCGACGGAAGCCAGGGGGGCGGCCATGCCACGATAGAGGGCGGTGGGGCCTTCAGTGGTGACTACATTCCGAAGGATAGTGAGGGCAGAACCGGAACTTGAGTGCTGTTGTTTGATACGAAGAGTGTCAAGTGGATAGCCGGAGATTATTCCCGCAATGCCTCCACACCCACCTGCCACAAATTCCTTACCCCAACCGCTAGCAAGGAACTGAGGCAAGAAATCTGTCACTCCCTCTTGTTGGATGGTCGGGAAAACCATAACTCTCAAAAAAAGACGAGGCTTATTTTTGGCTTTTTATATCCTGACGAAAGATCTCTGGAACTAGTGTTTATATGATGAAAACTATTGCTCTAGGATCACTATTTATATGGATTACTGGTTGCAAGTAAAAGGAGAGTAGGAAAGCAACCGAGACAAATGGGTCGGTTGCTACAAAGACAGCGGGGCTGCAGGAACAAAGAAGTTAACGGGCCCAACTTCCGATTTTCAGAACGTAACAGTGGGAGAAAGTGCTACGTGGACCAACAAATTAGCCTGGGGTGTAGTGACTGGTATTAAAAAAAACCCTAATTGGGTGTATGTTTTGGTCCAAAATTAATAATGTATAACCAGAATTGGGTATGAACAGAACCAAATTGGGTAGAAATTCCACGCCCTGAAATTCTGAATATGCTCCTGTAGTGAGTAACGCCAGAAAGAAAAGCGAAGCGTATTTCAGATTTGTATCCCCCTTTTTTGATCTTTCTGTTTGGAGTGTTGGAGATCCAGGAAGGCCGTGTTTGGCATGGCACTAATAAGACAAGACTGTAATTCTTTTTTGTTTGTGTTTTTACTTCTTGACTTTATCCCGCATATATTTCATCTTCTTACACGACACTGCCAAGATACTTTCCCTTCTTCGACCCAACAAATTTGTTCTAGTGTTGCGGTAAAAAACCACTCCTTCAAACAAATCGTGTAAATGTTTGACCAAAAATACACGGTAAAAACGAGGCTGAGACTATCATTTTGCGTCATCTTTTTTCACGGTTTACCAATTTTTGTCTTTGAATTTTGATTAGTCTTTAAAATCTTTTGGGGTAAAAAAATCAAATATAAATACACTAAACGAAATTAAATACCAACCCTAAACATTTTATAACACTACTTTGGTCCCTCCTTTCCCAAACCTACCTCTTCCAATTACAAAACCTCACCACCTTCTACCTCCGCATCTATCCCGTTGCTGCCAGCCTGCCACCCTCCGATTTCGGGTTGAAACCCAAATTTCGATAGAACCATATTTCTCATGGGACTTTCATTGAATGGTAGTCGTGCATCATTCGGTTTTCACCGCAATGGGATGGAAACATCATATTGAAAGCCAAAGCGCAGAGCTTGCTAGCGGGTTTGCTTAACTCCAAACAATTCATATAGTGCGAGAAAATAAAGAACAGATGGATTTGAGAGAAAGTTTTAACAGAGCTCACATAGATGAGGTCGGAGAAAGCTTGAGGAGCTTTAATGTAGTCATCAAGGCGAGCCAAGTAAGCTATGACAGTTCCACGAGGAGTGTGCCAAGTCGGCTTCAAATTTTGATCTCAACCCATAATTGGAGGGCGGTGGCAATGGGACCAAATGCGGTGGTGGAAGGTGGGGAGTTGTGTAATTGGAAGAGGATGATTTGGGGAAGGAGTTCAAAAATGTATTATTAAATTTGTAGGGGAGGTTTTTTGAAGTTCTTTTAGTGTTTTTATTTTTGTTTGATATCCAAGGACTAAAATAGGACAAATTAAATTTAAGGGACTTAATTGAATCAAACCAAAGTATTATAAAGATTAAAATAGGGGAAAACACTGATTTAAAGAGGAAAACAATAATTAACCTTAAAAACAATAATAATACTGTTTACAACGTTATTTTAAATCAGTTCTGATTTCTCCGTTTGAAGATTGCCGTTACTAAAAATACACCTCAAAGCCGTCTCATACGCAGTAAAAATGGCCCCATTAACCACAAAAGCTCTTGCAACCGCAGTTCCCAAACCTCTCCACAAAACTCTAAAGCCCTCTTCCCTCACACTCTTCCTGAAACAGTCCACAATCCCAACATACTTCCTCGGCCCAAATCCCGATTGGGCCTGTAACCTCGTCTTCACCACGTCCAACGGGTAACAACAAACCCAGCTCGCCACTCCGGCCAGCCCACCCGCCACAAGCATCGTCCTCATGCTCTCCTCCCCGCTCTTCCGGCAACCGGGATGAAGCATCTCTCTCATAAGCTCGTAAGTCGAGAAGTAGACGCCATGAGAAGGAGCGTCTCGTAGCACGGTTATGGCGAGGCCTCTGTACATACCTTTTAATCCCTCTGTTTTGAGGATGGCTTTTGAGACGTTCAGTGGACCCGTCGGAGGCCGTAGAAGATGAGTTGTTGCGGCCGGGTTAGGATTTGAGGTTTGTAATTGGAGACGGATTTTTATAAGCTCGACGGGAGTTAGTACGAGGCTTTGAATCGCCCCGGTGCTGACTCCGGCGAGAGCGACTCCTCTAAGGGACGGCGGTTCTGAGGCCGGAACCGATGGGTCTAGTGCTCGTGACAGGACGGCGTAGATCTGGAACGCCATGGCGTTCTGGAAATGGTATTTTAAAAAATTGATTAATTTCAATTCAAGGAAGAAAAAAAGAGAGATTTTTATTTATTTATTATTATTATAAAAAAGAGAGTGTGGACCTGAAAGGTGACGGAAGCTAAGGGGGCGGCCATGCCTCTATAGAGACCGGCAGGGCCTTCTGAGGTGATGACCTTGCGAAGGATGGAAATGGCGGAACCAGAATTGGAGCTCTGTTGTTGTTTGATTCGAAGAGTGTCGAGTGGGTAGCCGGAGATAATTCCGGCCATGCCTCCACATCCGCCTGCCACGAACTCTTTTCCCCAACTGCTAGCGAGAAATTCTGGCCAGAAATCCATTCTTTCACAAAAGTAAGAATCCTCTCTTCTTTCTCTCTCTAGAAGAAGAAGATGACGGAAAACAGATAGAGATGATTCGAGTTAGTTTTTACTACAAAGGTCCAGTTTTTTTCACACTCTGTTCTAAGAATCATACATCAAAATTCATCACATTATTACCAGAAACAGAGTCCCCTGAAAACAAAAAATAAAAATAAAATTCTAGAAAAATAGGGGAGACGGCATGCAAGAATCCAACGAAGATCCCTTCTTTTTTGCAAAGAATCAAAGGGTAAGAAGAAAGCTGGTCCCTTTTATTCCACTTTGTTGATGGGTGAAAGAAAGAAATGCAGCTAAGCTAATTATAAGGGAGCTCCCGTGAACACTAGTACTTGTACTAATAAAGGGAAGGGAAGGGAAGGGAAGGAAAGAACGTCTAATTCTGAAATTCTTCCTATCATTTTTGTATGGAGTGGTCGGTGAGAGAGCGCCACGTGGACTAACCAACCTGAGAAGGAACAGAGGCTGGTGGCTTCCGTTAGTCTGATTTCTCTCTACAAATTCAACGCCACCCAATTTGAATCCACTTCCGTGAGGCAGTGAGTGAATATGGAAGATCTTTGTTCTGTATTAAAGAGAAGAAAAAAAATATAATGAAACCCACATTTATGATTAATATAATAAATAGCTGTTTGGATTCATGGAAAATAAAGTAGCATGTGGGAGAAAGTGGATGTGGGGTAGAGAATGTTGGAAGTATTATTATAAAAATAAAAAAAAGGTAGTGACATCATTCCCCACTCGCCGCTAATCAGAACCTCATGGAAGAGGACCACAAACCAATTCGAAGAATGAACCCACAAAAAAAAAAAAAATTTAATCGCATGAAATGGATCTAAGTGACCTATTCCACCACCTGAATCGCAGAGAATTTGCAAGTAGCAATACTGCCTACTTGCTCTTCTACCTAGAGATCCTACTGTCTCTAAGAAACAATTGGGTACGGCTCTCTGCTAATATCCACATGGTTTGCTTTCTGCCTTGCTCCATCCATCAAATAATACATCAACGACATGCATGTATAATGCATTATTGGATTTTGTTTTGTAGGACGATTCATTCAGATTTGAGTAATCTCTTCGCGAGAGAAATATTGATGGGGTCTAAATTTAAGCTTAATTCATTAATTTTCATAATATTTTACTCTGCTAAAGCTGACAAAAGCACGCCGTACGATCACATTTCCCTAGGCAAATGAATTGAGTGTTACAAGACAACCTTTTTCCTAAAAGGGTTTGAGTGTTAAAAGATTCTTTTATTTTTTATTTTTTAATAATTATTTTTAAATTGCGTTACCAATTCTAAGAGATTACGACTCTATTACACCCACCAAAGGCAAAAAGTCAGATTGGAAATGGATAAACAGCGTACTCATTCAATTATTCAAACTTCAGAAGCAGAGGTTCTCAACAAGCTAAAGAAAGTATAACATGATCAAGGAGTAGCAGATCATCTGATAATGAAAATGGGGGTAAATGGATCACTTCATCATATGATACAATCCTGTTATATATATATTATCAGCAGCAATTAGATGCCTATGATCATTTCTTCCCACTCTTCTTAAGTCCAGCACCTCCAAAGGAACCCTTTTGTTGAGCCTTGGCTTTTAGCTCCTTAAGGGCCTGCGCAGAAAATAAATTTGAGAAAATGTTGTATATCTATTTATCAAGAGAAACTAATTTATAGTTTCAAACTGAGTTTCCTCACCTTTTCCTCGTCCTTCTTCTTCTGAATGTTAGCCAGATCCACCTATAAAGAAGCCGATAAAAACACACAACATAAGTTACACTTAAGATGCTCGATTAGCTACCAGCATCAGGTTAGTAATGAGAATAATAGAAAAACTTGTTTATCTCAGTTGTACATGATGTAACATTCCTGCAAAAGAAGTAGGTGAGACCCATATAATGGGACTTCCCTTTGTCTCAAAAGATGTACATATTTCGGAGGTGTTTGAAAATTTCCCAGCATAGATACAATAAAAGGTGATGCAGGAAGTAGGACGAATCAAAAAAGCTAGATAACCTGATCAGTGGGAAACCCAAAACAATATGTATTATAAAATGAGGAAAATTTACTTGTCAGTTGAACCTACTATATACGAGGAATTGATAAGTGGAAAGATACCTTATACGATAAGAATCATATAGAGCACAAAGCAAAGACAATACTACAAAACACGCATAAGTTTTATAGCGATATGATTCTACAGAGATGGGAAAATATAATGGGTAAGTGAGGCTAACATATCTAGACCAGACAGTTAGTAATTACTAAGAAGATGCACAAGTCAAGAGTAAGGAAGTGACCAAAAGAGGTAAGGAAATCAATCTCGATGATTTCGAAAGACATTGCAAATGTTATTAGTCAGCTGATAAGGACTGACAATTGTATATAAATTAGAAAGAAAGCAAGTAAAGAGTCAGAAAAAAACAGCAGTCGACAAAGCACAAGTTCATCTTCTTTATAGTCAAACCTAGCAATGGAAGATAAAATATAACCAGATCGAATGAAAACTAGACCGTAAAATTACATTGAACTCGGAAGAATTCTTTTTATGGTCTGCAATTGATAAACTATTAATACTGCTCATCAAAAGAATCCCCCTCCCCACCCCGCCACCCCAACAACACAAACAACACAAACCGAGAGAAGAAAAAAAAAGGCATGTGTTCTCCTTCTCAATAAACAAACAGATTCTAAGAGTTTTAACGCTAAGCTTTTCCAAAAATGAAGAGAAAAATATTCTAAACATTCGTATCAAGATCACCCAGCAAACACAACCTATCAAATTCAAATATAAAGCAAGAAAAAATCCATAGAATAGAAGCGAAATTGATCTACAAAATACCTCGTCGTACTCCTTCTTGTCCGCCTTGGGTTGCTTCAAGGGCTTGGCTTTTCCTCCTACATCAAACAAATCACGATATTTTTATCTTCCCAATCGCAAAAAATTTCAAGACCATACCTTTTTAATCTTCATCAACCAACATAATTTTTTTTCCCCTAGAGATTCAGAGAAATCGAAAGCGGAGAAATCAGAAAAAGAAAAATAATAAAAGTATTGACGAGAGAAAGAGATCGTACCTTGCTTGGACGACATGGCTGAGACCTAGGGCTTCGATTTGAGTCTGAATCGAAGGAAAAGAGGGGAAAACGAAACCTAGCCCTTGCCGCAACAATAATTGAAACTCCTCTGTCTGATGGGGGACAGTTAATATCAGCGCGGTAAAGCGCTTTGCACGTGCTAAGAGCGTGACTCATATTCTTTTTTCATTCTCTTCTTTTATTAACTCAACTCAATAAATTTAGAAACATAAATATTTACTTATTTATTTTATCTCCAAATATAGTTTAAAAATCATGAAATGTTATTGTCAAGAACATTCAAGCATTTTGGCTGACAGATGATAAAATAATCTAAAGATTCATATAGGCTTCATTACTGAAACTGTTGCTTCATCTGTGGAACAATTTTCTCCATTGTTTTGCACCATGTCCGGCTCGGGTGACCCGGAAACAGTGCCGACAAAAAACTCAGGCTGTTTTGGAGAGAAAGCAGAATAGTTTCATTATGAAGCATAGAAACAACTTCAAACATGGCGGAAAATGTTAAAGAAAGTGGTCAAGCCAACTATTGAAGGAGACATGGCTTTTTTGAGGTCAAGCCAATCACTAAGGAGCCAAGGCAGTTAAAAAAAAAACTTGGCCTTGCTGTGAGAACCCAGGTTTAAAAAAATAAGAAAGAAAATAAAAATCAAATTAAAAAGTCAATGTGTTAAACTAATAAAAATAAAAAGCTTAGGGGTCAAGTTATAATTATACAAACTCAAATCATAATTATACAAAACTGATAATACTTGAACTAGAATGGTTACCATGAAATAAATGGATGGAGCAAGATCATTTGGGTGCGGAATTGCTGAGTATTTTGTGGTTATAGCAAATCTGAAATTTTGCTAGACTAGACTATATAAGATGTAAAAATTGAAGGATAAATTGAAGTGCTTAAGGTTTAGGGAAAAAACCGTGTGATATAGATTGAATCTGGTTTATTGGAATTGAAAAATCTAAGAATTTATTAATATAATTGATATAAGTTAAGTTACGTTGAGTTTCAAGCTAATTTAATTACCGGTTAACTAATATCAATATATAGAATGAAATATGACTAGTTTTTCATATAATTTACTAGATAATCGACACTAAATAACCTATCAGGATTCAAGTAGTATTTAAATTGCTTCAATGAATATGACGGAACGACAATCGATAGCAAGGAAATTTCAAAAAAATTAGACACTAAATAACCTAACAGGATTCAATTGTAAATATATCCGAGTATATACTACAACCAAGATATTATTTAACACATTACTTCGTAGACATCTAATTTAAGACATAAAGCCTAAATTCTGATACCAAATTTATCACAACCCAAATTTAGGCATAACCAGTGGACCACAAAATATCAACCCTTAGGAAAGAGTTCGATTTCATAACTTCAATCTTTATGTTCTATGTTAGATAACATATAGAGCCAAGCATCTGGCTAAAGAAACTTATAGATCCAAGTGTCATCTTTTTCCAGACCATGCTTTCAGAAAAGGTCATGATGTAACAGTACGCAATAACTAATTGTACTGACCTCCGGGGAAGACTAAGTCCTTCCCTCCATCTTCATTTGATAGCTTATGGAAACTACTCCCTGTGCTCCAAATCTGGCAGGTCGTGTCATTCTGTGAAGAGAAGACAACACACGAGCGATTGTTCCAGCACTTGTTCCTGCAGTCATACCATGTCAAGTTGAGACCTATATTATATCCATCTTCAGACATAAGTCCTGTTTCGATGTCAAAATAGTAATAGGAGCGAAAACCGTAACTGTAGGAGCTTCTGCACTCGATATGTTTTTGCACACACCCTTCATCACCCAAAGTCACAGACCATGAAAAAGGAAAACACTTAACATCCAGATCATAGTTAACTCCTTATTTTATGATTATTGATGGATTTTCATAATGGCATCGTGTGTTTTGTATTGTGTATGTACTCATTTGATGATTCAGTGATGTATAATATGATTGCTGTTCTAATTTGTAGGAGTAATTTATGAACAGAGGAAATGTGAGACATGATTTGTAGACAAGCACTTTGAACTTTTTGTTTACACATTATACTTATGTTTAAGAGAATACTGTTTAAAACGAATGTTTTGTCACACCTTTGCACCAGAAAAGGAGCTTCAATCAAATACTCTATTTACAGAAAATAATAATAAAATAAAAAATAATAATAATAGTAATGTAAAGCTAACAGCTTTGATCTTCCAAGATTCAAATGTTTTTATTTTTATTTATTTTTATATATAATTAATTTTCTCATTACAAAATAGTATTCATTTTATTCCATATAAATAAATAAATAAATAAATGTTTAATATTATAAACACTTGGAACACAACTGTCATAACTACCTAGAAAGTTTAGTATTGATTTGATCTGATCATTAATATATTAAACTTAAATTTAATATAATCAATCAAATTAATAGTAAATCATGGCCCGAAATGGTAGAACTTAACAGACAAGAAACGGTAATATCGTTGACGGTTAATTCACTCGCTGGCCTGTTCACTGTCTTCTCTTCCTTAAATTCTTAGCCGACGAGCTTCCCCTTTCCGGTGAATATAAATGTTTTTTCCAAAAATAGCCCCTCCTTCGTTCTTTTCAATCATTAAATTCCCGCCTGTTTTGGTAAATTCATGCCCCTGTAATAACGTTACCTTTACCGCGCTCAGATATTCCGTGTTCTACTCTCTCTCTAAAAAAAAAAGACCTTTTCTTTTTCCTTCTCTTTCCATTTGTTCATTTCTATCACTAATCATAGATCGATTTAACCAGATTCGATCACTTTCTCTCTCTATAGCTCTATATTTAGATTTCCTTCTCATTTTCCCTCGTTTCTAGATCTCCTCTCTCTCTCTCTTCTCACTTCTCTCTCCGCCTCTTCTTCAAGCTTTGACTTCTTTCTTCCTTTTTCGTATCTTATTAACCATTCAATTTCCCCTCTGTTTCTGTTAGAAAACAAACCAGCTCCACTTTCTCGCCTTCCAAACGCCGTTTTTTCTGGTTCTCTTTTTTTTTTTCTTCGCTACGTTTCTTTCCTTTGCGCTTCTTGAACGTATATTCTTTACCTCAGTATTTAAGTCTTGGACAAACCTTTCTGCACGATCGATCTTTCTCCTTCCTACTATTGTCCTTGTAAGATTTCTCAATCTGCGATTTCTTTTGCTTCGAGAAATCAAAATGTTTTGATGCATTAACGAAGTCGAAGTTCTACATCAAATGGTAAAATACAAAATCCTAATATATATTTTTCTTCTGTTCTTTCCTTGTTTCTCCTGTTTCTTGAACCGTTTTGTTTTAACATTTGAGCAGCAAATCTAGTATAAAGACTGAGAAGACTCGGCTCGACACGATTCGGAAGAAGAAAGCCGCAGTTCTCAAGTTTTTCAAGAATGATATCGTCGATCTTCTCAACAACAATCTCGACTTCAATGCTTATGGCAGAGTAAGTTTTCTGTTCTATTGATTTTTCCATTAACGAATGTTTCTGCAGAAAAAGATTGTATTTTTCTTTTTCTTTTTCTTTTTTAATAATTTTTTGAACTTTTTCTTTTACAGGCAGAAGGATTTGTTAAAGAACGAGATATGTTAGCTTGTTATGATATGATCGATCATTTACGTAATACCATCATCAATCATCTTTCTGTCATGCAAAAACAGAAGTATTCATCTGTTTCTACCACCTTTGTTTTTTTTCAATTTTTTTTTTTTTTTAAATTACTTTTCATCTACTAAATTTCATCTTCATCTTCATCTTCATCTTCTCAGAGAATGTCCGAAGAATGCAAAGAAGCTGTATCATCCTTGATGTATGCAGCCGCAAGATTTTCCGATTTGCAGGAACTACGAGATCTCAGAGATCTTTTCTCCTATAGATATGGAAATTCACTTGACATTTATGCTAATAGAGAGGTAAATACTTGATACTTACGACTCAATATTGCATAGACTCCTCTGTTTTCTTTTTCCTTATTAATAAACCCGAATTTTCTGTCGTTTTCGCAGTTTGTTAAAAATCTAGAACTAGAACCTCCTACTAAAGAAATGAAGCTTCAAGTAAAGCGAGAAATCGCAAAAGAGTTTTCGATTGAATGGATTCCTAAGGCTCTTGAACAGAGGCTTTACACTCCGCCTCCTTCACATGAGGTATGTTTATTTAGCTTAAACTCTGTTCCTGAACAGAGTTGAACTAAAACAGAGGAAATGAAAGCGTGTAGAATTTGAGTTTCTCCTAAAACATGTTTAAATTCTTCATTCGCAGGCTAACCAAAGGTCATTAAGCAATGACGATTTTGGATACAAAACATACAATGTTACTAAAGACACTGATTCAGAAAATCAGCTTGATAAGAACCGATTGAACGGTGCCAAATCTTATCAAACCGCACCAATACAGAACGAACGGAGAATGTTTTCAGACGAGGATTCAGCGTTTGATAGCAGTAGCGAAGACGACCGGACGGCCAGAACAGAATCATCTGCGACGAGTCATGATGAAGCAGAGAATTGCAGGCCGACCGCGAATTACAGATACGGTCCTCCACCCTACCTCAAACCGAAACCTGTGAAGAAAGAAAGTGGTTATGAAACTCCGATTCTTGAAGAGAAGCCGAAACCGAGATCGGTCAGACGGGCGAATTTGAAATTTCCAAGACAAGATGAGGAGGTAGAATCTGAACCTCCTACGCCAAGAGTGGCTTCTGTGTCATTAGAATTATCAGGTCTGGCGAATGGTAAGACGAAAACACAGGTTCGGTCCAGTTCGCTTCATGTGCATCCTAATCTCCCGGATTATGATGAATTTGCAGCTAGATTTGCAGCTCTGTCTGGGAAATAAAAGAAGACCGGGAATTACAAAATTAGATTATGTAATGTTGGAAACAAAAGTTGGAACATTTCATGGTAAAAGAGGTAATATTTGTATGACTGAGATTGCTGTTTCAAGTACTATAAGCCAATGTTCTAAACAAACTCCAAATCTGATCAGAATGTGTCAACGAAAATGAGAGCATCGTCATCTAAAAATCAAGCAAACATTTCTTGATAGATTTGGCTCAATTTCTTATCCATCCCAGAAAAAAACAAAAACACTCGCGCACACAATTTTGTATGCAACGCATTGTTTTCCTGTATCCTCTCCGTTGCCTAAAGTATAAACACACCTGCAATAGTCGGAAACGCCGGTGAGGGATTTCAGTGGAGGCAGGGCAGCAACACTGAGGTTTGTTGTTCTTTTTTGGCTTTTTTGGAATGGACGGTGAAGATAAATTGTTGTCGCAGGAAGGATTGTTGGAAGGTGTAGATTCAGAGGAGGAGGTGATGGTGATGAGCGAGGTTCATCTAGGTTGCCCGCCTGGTTTCCTGGCCCCCATATGTCTCACTTTACCTTCTCCGTCCCATCTGGTAGGTACTTACTACTTGCCCGTTCCATTTTCAAGCTCAATTAGTCTTCCTATTCCTTGTTTGCTTTCCGATAAATTTTGCTCGAAAGGAAGAGAACTGCTGCGAAGTATATGACTTGGAAAACAACCTCGCAGATGGTTTGGTGCTTCTTCTCAGGAAGAAATGGATTTAACGAGTCAAATGATTAGCTTCGATGAAGATGGAGATCTTGTTTTACCCAGGCGCAATGGTAAAGCTAAGCCTCTTTTTTCTCATTTCAAAGTTCCGAAAGTTATTTTTCTTCTAGATTGTCAAACTCTGGAGGTCATTAAATAGGTGGTGAAGAACAACCGGGTCATTGTTACTGTTCGAAAATCCAGCATATTATTACATCACCAATCCCAAGCGTTGGTTTGCAATTTCTTTTTCTTTTTCTTCGCTTGGTTTTATTTTATAGATTAATGAGAAACAGCCCTAGCTTTTATTGAGTTTTTGCAGACAGGGGCGATGAAGTCCTTGACAATTGTGCTAAGAATTTTCATCTTAATTCTGGACTATTTAGATCTCAAGCTGGGGTTCGTATACGAGAGCTCGACTGGATGAAACCTTGGCCTCCTACAGTATGCCTGGAAGAAGCTCCTCCAAATAAAAGTAGGAATTTTTTCATACAAGATTTTATCACGTTTCATTTCATTTGAACTGAAGATTTTGAAAGTTTTTCGGGTGGAAAGCCGGGTGTTCTTGGTCCTCATCAAAAATTGAAGAAGCTCAGGGAGCTTTCTGAGCTTCTCTGCTTTTAGCTGCAGACGTAATTTACAGTGACGAGCTGAGTGATGCATTTTTCTCCGTTTTGGAAACAATAATGTCACATGGTTCCGAGAAGGTATAGCTCGAACTGGAAACCATGATAACTAACTGCCACCATATCGACACAAATAGTATTTTCCAGGTATTATACATGGCTCTTGAGAAACGCTACAACTTCACCCTCGACGATCTAGATGTAGTTCCAGGTATTTAAGGGACGAGGATGGTAAATAAAAACTAAAAAACCTTTCAGTTGCTTATAGATATATAAGGATATATATCTGTGATGTCGAGTTTTCCGGATTGATATTTTCCGTCGCTGTAATAGATGATACTGAATACGAAGAAGGCGTCAAGAACTGAAACGTGCCATGTTTCTCCGGCAAGCGCATCGATATTTCTAAGATTCCGGAATATGTTTAGCGACTGCAAGAGAGGAGAAGATGTTGAGTGATGGGAGATCAAATATGATACAAGGAAAAAACACAGTCCAATCCTCCCACAGACTCGAGTGATGGTAAGAAAGAAAGAAGCTCTCCTCTGCTTAGTACAGAATTAGGACAAGTTGTACTATACAACTTGTCGGTCCAAAGAAAAAGGTGTCAGGAAAGAGGTGGTCCACCTACAACGTTCTCTTATCCTTTCTGGCATACTAACTGTTTTGCATTTATTATTATTATATTATATTATGGACACTGTAACTGTACTAAACGCACCGTATTATTCTCCACTTACACACTTACAGTTGTTCCTCTCTACTTTCTTCCCTCCCTCCTTAACGAACAAGTAATCAGAACAAAAGTCAAAAAAGGAAAATACAGAGAAAGTGAGAGACAGACAGGGAAGAGAATCATCTACGTCTTCTCTAGTCTAAACCTTTTACCTGAAGCTTCTCTCTGCTTCTCTCTCCACTTACCTCTCTCTCATAAATCACTTAGCTTTTCATGCCCAATTCACTTTCGGAATCCATCAGCGACAAATCCACCGGAGCCACTACCATCACAACCATCAACAGATGGGTTGCTCCCAATCGAAGATCGAGAACGAAGAGATCATCTCTCGCTGCAAAGAACGTAAGCAGTTCATGAAAGAAGCAGTGGCCGCTCGCAACGGTTTTGCCGCCGCTCACTCCTCCTACGTCATGTCACTCAAAAACACTGGCGCCGCGCTTAGCGACTACGCTCAGGCAGGGCTCGTCCAAGAACCTTATCTGGGCCACTCCCAGTCAGTCCCTGTCCCGACTCCTTCCTCCTCCTCTTACGACGATCTGCGTCCTCCTCCTCCGCTCCCAGATTTTTCCCCTCTCCACCGGGCATCTAGCATGCCCGAAATGAAGATCAGCAAGCCTGGGATCTCCCCCGTTGGGTCATCCACCATTATTGAAGAGGGGGACGAGGATGATGAAATCGATAACGAAGAATCTGTTAGTGGGCTGAGAAGAAGAAGGAGAAGCAGCAACAAAGGAAGTGGTAGTAGCAGTGTAGCTGGGAAAAGGGAAGTCTTGGAACAAGAAGAGGAGAACCCACCGCCTCCTCCTCCATCACTGAGTCGGACTCCGCCACCTCAGACTGAACCCCACCACATGGCAGGCCCACTGAAAGAACCGTATGAATATATATTTATGGTAGATAACATGCCAGGTCCGACTTTAAGTGAGGTTGGAGATGTTGATATAAACAAGGAAGAGATTGAACGGAGGTTGTTTGATAAAATGCCTGAGAGTGTGGAGGAAGACGGTGACGTGGAGGAGAAGATCAAGACTACAAGTCGGAAAGCTGAGATGGCAGAGCCGGTGATAGAGATGGTGCTGGAGCCTCCTCCGCCTTCCATGGCGGTGCAAGCAGGTGGGAAGAGCTCAAAGAAGCCAAAGCAGGTCGGGTTCGTGGGTCCCGTAGAGGGGAAAAGGGCAGCAAAAGGGAATGTTAATTTGGTACAGATATTTGTGGAACTTGATGATCGCTTTCTCCAAGCTTCACAGTGTGCCATTGAGGTTTCCAAGATGCTCGAAGCAACCCGACTGCATTATCACTCTAATTTTGCTGATAATCGAGGTAATGAAACATGATATCAACGTGGATTTAAGATTTGCTTAAGGCGTAATGATTACGTTAAAACTGAGATTGCTGTTTATATTTATGATTAGGCCATATTAATCACTCCGATAGAGTGATGCGGGTTATTACTTGGAATCGATCATTTAAAGGAATGCCCAATGTTAATAATGGAAAAGACGATTTCGACACAGAAGAGCAAGAAACTCATGCAACTGTACTGGATAAGTTGCTGGCTTGGGAGAAGAAGCTATATGATGAAGTGAAGGTACATTCTTAGCTTTGGTCTAATACACAAGATTTGATTGAACTTCTTAATGCTCACCGAGTATGGTATTGCTATTACAGTGTTTGCAGAATATCCTTTTATGTAGTTTTTATACTTGTTTGGACTCAATTCTTTGTTTGGACTGTATGGATAGGCAGGGGAAATAATGAAATTTGAGTACGAAAGGAAGGTTGCTACACTAGAGAAGCTAAAGAAGCGGAGTTCAAATCCCGAATCATTGGAAAAAGTGAAAGCAGCAGTTAGCCATCTTCATACCAGATACATTGTTGACATGCAATCCTTGGACTCGACGGTCTCCGAGATCAACCGTTTACGAGACCAACAGTTATACCCAAAACTAGTTCAGCTTGTTGATGGGTAACCTTTTTTTCTCATCAAATAGATTTTTTACAATCACTAATTTTAGACCAAGTTTGCCTAAGCGATCACCAAATCCAGTTCTGAATTAATTTAATTAATTTCCAAACCCTTAAAAATTAACAGGTAACATCAATTTAATTCTCTCTTCATACTAAAAATCCAATTTAAGAAATCCACAATAAATACTTACTTGAGAAATGTAACTGGTTCTTGTTCTTCAGGATGTCAACAATGTGGGATTCAATGCGCATCCACCACGAAAGCCAAATTAAAATCGCATCTACCTTAAATTTGCTGGATCTATCACAATCCCCTAAGGAGACAAGCGAGCACCACCGTGAACGCACGATCCAGTTATGGGCTATAGTCCAAGAATGGCATTCACAGTTTGAGAAGCTTGTAAGCCGTCAGAAAGATTACATAAGAGCCCTTAACGGTTGGTTAAAACTAAACCTCATCCCTATCGACAGTAGCTTAAAGGAAAAAGTTTCTTCCCCTACAAGAATCCCAAGTCCGCCTATAAAAGCCCTACTCGTCACATGGCATGATTTTCTCGAGAATCTTCCGGATGAGCCGCTAAGGACTTCTATATTCACTTTTGCTGCTGTGATAAACACGATCATGCATCATGAAGAAGACGAAATTAAAATGAAGATGAAATGTGAGGCGACGAGGAAAGAACTGGCCAGAAAGACGAGGCAGTTTGAAGACTGGCATAATAAATATGTGCAGAAAAGGATTCCGGATGATCCGGAAAGAGGGGGCGAGGAAAACCCACAAAGAGATGTTGTGGCAGAGAAGCTATCAGTTTTGGAAAGTGTGAAGAAGAGGTTGGAGGAGGAAGAAGAAGCTTACCTGAAGCAATGCCTCTACGTTAGAGAAAAGTCTTTGGCCAGCCTTAAAAGTCAGTTGCCGGAACTTGTCCGGACGCTCTCTGCTTTTTCTGCCGAGAGTGCTAAGATGTACAGGCACTTGAGATCTATTTCCCAGTCCCAGAATCCAAGAGCTAGTGCAGCATAAAGATCAAATTTATTTTTTTTTAATTTCTTACAATATGCTTGTGTTAATAAGTTCTTGAGTAAATACGTTGTACTTCTTATTCATAAAGTCCTAGTACGTCTGTAAGCTGTGTATATGAGTGAATTGAGTTTTGTTATTATATTTAAAATAAATAAAAAATCCAGGATGCTGCAGTTTCTACCCCACCGGTCTTTCCTAGCAACCAAACAAAACAAATAAAGAGCAATGCAACAAGAATCCCTCCAAACACAGCCCTGAACTGTAAACCATAAATTTACAGACAAAGCCTCGAGCAAGATCATCAAAAAAGACATGGCACCTCCTTCCAAATCCCAACCTGGAGCTACTTACATTCCCAACTTACCTCCAAACCCAAGCCCAAACTCGTGTTCCGGTAACCGTACAACAGTCCGCATCACCATTATCATTTCTCTCCTCTTGTTCCCTCCCTCCGCCTACATCCTCTGGCTGTCTGATCCCCACATCAAGATCGTACGCCTCAGGTTACACCACGTCCGCATCCACACCGTCCCCTGCATCGCAGTAGACATCTCTATGTCCGGAACGAAGACGTTTACAGCATGACGTACAGAGAGCTCGATGTGGCAGTGGGGTACAGGGGGGAGAAGCTGCGTCACGTGAGGTCTGAACGAGGCCACGTGAGGCCGTGGGGATCGTCCTACGTGGAAGCTGAGCTGAGTTCGATGGAGTCGAGGTTCTGTTTGACGTGGTGCAGTTGCTAGAGGATCTGGGTAAGGGCACTGTTCCGTTGAATTCAGTTACTACAGTTGGAAGGGGAAATGAAGTTCTTCTTCTCCCGACTCCCTTTGAAGGTAGAATCTAATTACAGAATATCATTTTTTTTTCCTTTTTTCTTAGTTATTATTTATTTAGCATAATTATCATGTGCAGGCAAACGTATCATGCCAGGTCTTAGTGAATACTGCTCATCAGACGATTGTTACCTATAATTGCTACCCAGATCAGGTCATGAGCATATAATCAATCTAAATACCAAATAAAAGTATATTATTTTTCATTTGTCTATACACTATATAGTAGCCAGTTCTTTACTATGAAACATATATATATATATATAACTATCTGAGTTGATTTGGTGGGACCCGAGCAACCGGCCATGTGTAGTGAGCACGATGGTACCTACACCGGAAAGATCCCGGGTGAGTTGTGGGTGAGCACAGACACTCACTCCTTCCACCACCATGATCTTCTCCTCCTCCTCCTCCGCTGGGGCCTCCGCTGCTGCCAGTTCTAGTAGCAACCTCCTGACCAGCCGCAGGTGTCGGCGTAGGAACCCATCTTCTTCTATCTAGTTGCCCTGCGAATCCATTAATGTTATAGGCAACGACCACTCCTTCCTCCAAAGTGAGACCTGAATTAGACGTGGAGTAACACATGATCTATTAACAACTACTGGTCTATATAGTCTCTCTCTATCTCTGTCTTCTTCAATTCACTGAACGAATAATTTGATTCTTTATAAGCTAGCTTGAAGAATTCTTATAGATGAAGGAAACCCAACTGAAGGCGAATATTTATTTATTTATTATAATTAGGGAGTTTGGATTTTTCCCGATAAAATATTTTTATTTATTTTATTTACTTATTTATTTTTAATTTTTGTTGATAAAAAGGGAGTAGTGCTGGTGCATGAGAATTGGATTACGTAAGGCTTGTGGCGGATGTGAATGGTGGTGAGGAGTGAGGACTTATCTCCACTGGACAGGGAAGTGGGCCCCTCTCCGTCTAGTTCATCACCACGTGGCACATGCTTCCGATGACGTGTTAATCTACCTTTCTGTATTCTAACCACTTGTTTCCTTTCTGTTTGTGGCTTCCTTTCTCCATTCTTTTGCGTTCACATGAAATCAAACCCCTTTTTGAGATCACCTTTTTTTTGTTTTTTGTTTTCTTCTTATTTTTTCCAATATGATTATATTACATTACATATCAGTTCAGTTCAGTTCAGTTCAGTTCAGTTCAGTTCAGTTCAGTTCAGTTCAGTTACGTATGAATAAACAACTAAAAAGGAAGTGGGTGTCTGATTCTGCGATCGATTAATCTCAGGTTGCTTCTTCTACAAGGACTTCAGTTCATGTTTCTGTTAGAAAATTCTCAAATTAGCTACTGTGATGAGCTGAGCTGAGCTGTCAATTTAAACGGCTCACGTCAGCGATCCATATTATCTAGCAGGCTCTGTGGACTACAAATGGATCCGTCATAATGGGCCCAACAAGCTCCATAAAAATCCATACTGAGACCAACAGGGCCCAAGGAAACTGCCAGACAGTACCTGATAAATCGGTATACATTAAAATTCTCGTGTGTGAATCTCGAAGCATCTAATAGTGAAGGAATCTTTTAACCTTTCTAACTAACCTTGTTTTTTTTTTTTTTTTTGTTTCCAAAAACCAAGGCTATGGTTATGGATTTAACACCACACTTGTTGATAAATAAATAAATAAATAAATAATAATAATAATAATAATAATAATAATTAATAATTAAAACAATATTTATTCATATAAATAATAATGAAAAGCTGACCCACTTTTTCCCCTCTCACCCAAAAAAACTCTTCCTTCTATCCTAAATCACACACTTTCGAGTTTTGACTTCCATTAAAAGAACACTCATTTCTTCTATAAATTTCTTGCATCACTTCTTTTACATCTTACTCCTAATACCTCCTAAACAATATATATCCTCAATCTTTCTTCATCTCTCTCTCTCTCTTCTCTGATGGAGAGTAAGAAAACTCGATTCAATCCAGCCAATTATCATAACATGATGTATGAGTATGTTAATGATCATGATCGAGCTGTCTCGGTTAATATCATCGATTGCAGACCATCGTCATTATCATCATCAAGAGCACAAAGATGGAGATCTGTTTGGAGAAAGCTGAAGAAGGAGAAGAAGAAGATGTTTGATTGTACTAATTCAAGTACTATTGATCAAGTCCATGTTCCTTACAATCCCTACACCTATTCGCAGAATTTTGATCAGGGAAATTCATTCCAGCTCAACCCGGATGATATTTCTCGCTCGTTCTCAGCTCGGTATGCCGTTCCGACCAGAACTTTACGGGAAAATAAACTTCTTATTTCGTAGAATACATGTAAGAGACACTGTAAACATTAGTCATTAGGAGATAATTTGTTCTTGTTTTTCATGGATTTAGACTGTCATCATAAGATAATAACATTATCGATGATTTACCGCAAAAAATTATGTCGGGATTTTACCATTATTCTTCATACGTACTGATCAATTTAAGAAAAAATTCAGCATAATCTCATAATCTTTATATAAATTTCGTGCTTTGATGTTTTCCTTGTCTTAGAGGGCCAATCTTAATTAAACATGTATTTTATTTTTATTAATTATAATAATTATTACTTTTTTATTTGTTCTTTTTGTATGTTGGAGAGTAGGGAAGGTTGTTAGAAAAAAAAAAGAAAAATATTGTGCATGGGAATATTTCAATGAATCTTACCGTTAATTTTGGGTTGTTAAAAACAAATAGTTTATTGAGCCTGATTAAGACTAGGTACGAAGGATCTTGATTCAAATGATAACATAAGATCAGTTTATGTCGCTTGTTTTTTAAGGTAAAAAAAAAAAAAAAACAGTGTTTTAGTTGAACCTGTCCTAGTCAATTGCCAATTATAGACATCATTAGTTCCAAGAGTTTATATAGACATCATTAGTTCCAAGAGTTTAGTTCTAATTAGAACATTTAGAGTAAAACAGAAATCACCCCAAACAAATTATCGACATTAAGTTTTGTTAATATATCATGCATTTAGCTGAAAGAGACTTGTCACGCCCATCCTTTAGAAACCAACATATTTGTAAAATACATGCTTAGAATTTCTTGCATGCACTGTTCCCGTAGTCTCACAAATGTAACCGTGTCATGAACCATTCATATATTCCTATGTTCATGCTAATATCTTTGTCTGTGGTCCTGATCATCAAAGCCGTTCAATATTCACTAGTCAACTTTTTTAGATATTGAAGCTTATGTTCAATTCTCATTAAATTATTATCACTTGGCATGGGGTTTTGAGTGCGACACAAAATGCTCCATGAAGTGGTAGAAATTGTCCCTGATTTCCATATAATGGCATCACTCTACGGATCTTGTTTGGCTTGAAGCTAGCAAAGAATCCATCACTACTTTTCCCCCACCCACTACAAGCATGAGATTCTCTTCCCAGAGTGTGGGCCCATAATTGACTCACCCATTTGCTTCAGAAAAAGACAATGATCTTCAACAATTCTTGTGAGTTACTTGTAATAATTGAAGGATTTGAAATCAACCCAAAAGAAAGGAGTATATTGTGTTGGTACTAAGAGTGGATGAAATCATTCAAAAATGAAGGCAAAACTATATCAGAGAGAGGCCACAGATGACCACCACAGCATAAATACTACAATCTATGAAAACCCCACGAAAAGCTTGATAAACTACTAGACCTCTCTCTAGAACCTTGACTGCAGATCCCCAGTTATGCACATCATCTTCGGGAAACTGTCTTTCTTCGTCTTCCTCTTCTGGGTCTTTTCCTTTTTCGAGAAAAACTTGTGCCAAAACAATGGTAACATCAGTTAACAGGAGTATGTAAAGAGGCCTTGAGGCTATAACACTTTCTGACTTGACAATGTTTCTTCCAAAGAGTCGATAATCGATGTAAGATAGAACGACCAAGAATGCTATGATAAGAGAGCAAGAAACCCGAGTTCCCTGAGATGCTAAAATGCATGAATTTATCCGTTTGGATGTGAAGAGCCGTTTAGGTCTCTCTGCTTTTGTTTTTGATGATTCTTCTCTATCCACTGTAGCGCTTTGATTAGCTGGTTCATTGGTTGAAGAAGATCTTCTTTGGGTGTTGTTTAGAGCTGCCATGGCTTCTCTATCACTACTCTCATGGCTCGGGATTGGAGTTTCAGAAGTTGACCCTTTTGCATCAGAAGCATCTGCAAAACCAGTAAATTTTTAGTTGTGAACATTAATTTATTGTGCACGGAATTCTAATAATCAAAAGCAAATTCCTTGCTAGAGAATAACAAGCTACAAACTATGATGCAAGAACAATGATACAGTTAACCGTTAAGCAGCCAGGGATAAAATGTAACGACTGGATACAACCAACAACTAATCATTGCATAATCAAATTGGCTCTGTAACAATCTTAGATTTCGCTGAAAACCAATAAAAACAAAAACCCATATGACTCAAATAAGAAAAAGTAATATAAAATAATTGGGATTTTTTATAAATGGCGCATCCTTATAAAATTGTAGTTATAACACTAGACAATAATCAACTATGTCATATCTTATAATGAAGCAAAAGTCTACCTTATAAATCATCATGATGTAACAAATGCTAGATTTTTTCAATCTATAAAATGTTTTATGTGATAGAGCATCTTCGAAATCCAGCAATTATACCAGTGTAATGAATTAGAACTATTAGGGTTTTGATATATTCGTCAACATCTTCCCAAAATTCAGTAAAATTCTACATTTCAAAGAGGCCAACAAAGATAAACGAGTCGAACAAAACTGTAAACACAAGAGCAGAACGAGTAATCGCCATCCAGAACCTCAGTATGCAGGATGATAATTTAATATTGAAGATAAACTATTAAACAAGCCAAAGATGAAGAAATTGAAATGCATACCGTTAATGGGAAGAGGGAGAGGGGTACGGGGAGTTTCCGGAAGATCGAGGGACATCGAGGATGGCGAAGATTTTGTCTGGTGATGACGAGGGCGAAAAAATGTGGAAGCAGGGGAAGAAGGAGAGGTAGGTGGAGAGGAAGGGAGAGATTGAATCCGACCAGTGATGAGAGCCATGCGTTCAGACCCCAGCTCTGCGATTTTTCTTCGTCTTTCTTCTCTGCTGATGCTTCTTTTTGAAAAGCTCTCTTCTCTGGTCAGCATATTGTTATTGTTCGTCGGCATCTCTCTTTTTCTGACCTCTGGAAACTCTTCGATCATCGTCTGGTTTTTAGAGCCCAAGGATTCTTTGACGATGAATTGAGAAAATGATCTAAATTTAAATGATTTAAAAAAAAAAAAAAAAAAAAAAAAAGGGAAAAAATGTCAGAAGTGGGATTTGAACCCACGCTCTCTCACGAGAACCAGAACTTGAGTCTGGCGCCTTAGACCACTCGGCCATCCTGACCATGTCGAAAGTTCGTTGCATTTTACAAGTATTATAAGATACCAACAAGGAGAAAGAAAAGTTTTCCATTTCCGCTTTTCCTTTTTTCCTTTTTTTTTTTTTTAAATTTTAAACTTATTTATTATTATTAAGATTAGTTTGAATTATCTTAATTAATTATTAATATTCAATTAGTCTTCTATTATACTCCTAAATCATTAATGCTCTATAAAAATGGTATCTAATCAATTTTAAAACTCAAAATCCCAAATTGAATTTCATCTAAAAATCCTATATCTCTCGTTATTGGACTCAATCACTTGGGAGTTAAGGAAAGAATTTTGTTTGTTGGATACTTTACTTGGGCAACTTTTTATGATCCATATATGCTTTCATCGAATGGATAAGGTGATGATAATGGCTATAAAGTATTAACATTTAATAAAGATGGTTATATGTCTTCATCAATATCATATATCACAAACCCAAACATGATAGCTAACTCAATACAATACATTATTTATGTATTAGATTGTGTCACGCAATTGATCCATTTTAAATACTATATATTAATTTTATATTTCATATTATAAATTATATTAATAACTATTAATGTTAATTATTATTTAAAAAAAAAAAAAAACACCAAACTCACATTCATTGGACCTAAATACAATTTGTAAAGACTAGTAAATAATCTAAAAACAGTCAAAAATTTATTTATTTAATAATGCATTGAAATAAGAAAACGTTTTCTTCCTTCAAAACCATTAATATTTCTTAATGTTACTTTTTTTAAAATTAATTAATTGATTAATTAATTAACTAATTGTTTATTTGTTTATATTTATAAAGCTACCTCGCCCAAAAAAAAAAAAAAAAAAAAACAAAGAAAGAAAGAAAAAATCAAACTTAAAAGCAATGCCCAAAAAGCTTCAAAAGTCTCTTCAAAATTACCTCTCAAAGATCAAAAACCATAACCCTCCCTTGAGTTTCCCCTCAAATTCCTTCTCATCATCAAAATCATGGGTTCAATCTGCCTGCAGGCATCCAAAAACTCTATCATTCGCCATTGATTGCATTCAAGAAGAAGATGACCATGATCGGGTAAATAACGAGGACGACGCTGCAACACTAGCCGACGTCGACAGTTTTCTTTTCGAGAACTTCGGGTCGCTGTATCGGAAAGACGACGAAGATCAGGATAGAACCCGCAGAGAGTTAGGTCGTGAAGGTAGTAAGAGTAAACAAAACTTCGGTCCGATTTTACTCGAATCGCCTCGGTTCATAGATCCGCCAACGAATCTCTGTGGCTCTCACCGTTTTTTCATGGAGCCTGGAATTTCAGGCTCGCTTATGGAAGAGGCTCGGATTAGTAGGACAAGCACAATGTCGGGAAAAAACGGAGGATCGAGCTCAACCTCAACGGTAACCATTAACGAGTACTCCACGAATCCGCCTAATAATCATCTCAATAACGACATCGTCTCACTTCCCGATGACTGCATCGCCATTTTGAAGAATTCTCAGAGTCCGTACGATGATTTCAGAACATCGATGCGAGAAATGGTGGAAGATCGTTTGAACAATCACGAACAGGTGGATTGGGAATTCATGGAAGAACTTCTGTTTTATTACCTCAATCTGAACGAGAAGAAGTCGTATAAATTCATAATAAGCGCTTTTGTAGATTTGGTCGTTGTTCTGAGGAAGAAATCGGAGAGATCGCCGGCGCCGAGAATGCGAAATGGCCGGAGTGTTCGAACTTCAGGAGGGAGTAGTAAAACGAGAGAACGTAACGTAATGTAACAGTAACGTACGTATACTGGTTGATTAAGCGAGTGCTGCTTTTTTGTTTTGATTCGCGCTTAATATCAATTAATTATGAGTTAATTATAAGAACAATTCACATGCATGTATTTTATAAATATCTGGAGTACTTTTCAAGTAAGAAATCTTGTTTTATTACAAAGTTTCGGATTTTTCTAAGACATGCATGGTGGGTTTGTCGTTCGCAGGTTTCCCGCTCCTTTAAATTATTTATATAAAATAAAATAAAATAAAATAAAATAAAATAAAATAAAAAAGAAGAAGTTGGGCCGAGAATATGAAGCTTAAAATTGGTATGGGCCCATTTATGGAAGCAGTATATGATGTTTGTTGCGAAGATACAAAAGGGCCCATTTATGATGTTCTCTGCTAAGATACAGACGGGCCCATATATGACGTTAGTTGCAGAAGCTTGCATCATCCTTTTGAAAACAAAACAATGTGTATATACACATTTGAATCAATCAGTAATCTATTTACCACAGAGCTTTGCATTTCTTGCGACCGTACAGCCACCATATTGACTTCTGATCTTTCCGGTTTGCAGTGTTGCTTTGTAGAATCAGTGAGATGCCTGGCTTGATCTATAAGCTAAAATTTTTGCATAAATTAAGAGCTCCAAACCCGGTAGTAAGTCTCACTAAATAGAGACACAGCCACGCTATATCGAATAGGATTTTTCAATATTCGTCTGGATGGCTTACTTTAATGCTGATCACTCGGTTCGAGATACTGCTCATACAGAGAATGATATTTTGCAGGGATGTAATCCTTGAAGCTGTTGTAACATTTGCAAAGAGAAAAGGTTGATCATCAAATCAGAGAACTATTAATAACTGATGGAGGCAAAATTATCTGTTAGAAGCGATACCTTCTAAGAAGATGACGCCTGTCGGGTAAGGAAAATATCGTGACAATGGATTGCAATACTTGGCCTATCGTCATTGCTTTCGACTTGAGTGCTTTCATAAGCCCCACAAATTCCTTATATTCTGTTACGCTAAGTTTCTCTTTCACCTGAACCAGGAAAGATGACCCTTTGGTTTCCTCGTCACTTCGAGGAACAGGATTCAAATTAGCACCCTTGTTTTTCTGACTGAAAAACTCAGTTTCATTCTTTTCCATGGTTATACTATCAAATACTGGTTCCAGTTTCACTGACACTTTTTTTACAGGAAGGTTATCTAGCTCAACCTTTTGAACATAAGATGAATGCCCGAGAAAATTTTCTCTCTGCGATTCTAGATCATGGACTGTGCTTAATGACTTGCGCTTCTTGGTATCACAAGCAACCGTCGGTTCTTTGCTTGATTTTTCATCCAGTATAGAATTATCAATCAGATCGATTATTTCTCGATTTTGACTCTGCAAATTTTTCCTCCTAAGCAATTGCATTCTTTTTCCACTGCACATCAGAGCATTTGAACATTTTGCTGTTGAAGACGGATTATTGCAAGGATTAAGAGTTGAGCGATTAGCGGGAACAATTTCTCCCCATTGGCTTGAACTGAAATCAGTTTTCATGTTAGGTATGGAAGTTAATGACCTTGCTGTATTCATTAGTGTAGTCTGCAATGAAATAACAATAATAGTTAAAAAGAAAATAATAAAAATAAAAGGAGAAAACATGACACAGAGATTACGAATATCGGTTAAGAAAATTAATCAACTTTACCAGAGAGCCAAAATTGTCCGAGGAAGAGATATCTGAACATGATGGCGTATCCCTCGGTTGGGTTCTATTGAGCTCCTCATCAAGTTCGGATTTTGGATTTCGATCTAAAAGAAAATGCAGAAAATAAGATTGGCTTCAAAATATTAAATGTGGAAACAGAATCCTTTGAAGGGCAGGAAATAATGACAAGATCACTTACCCATGTCTTCGGATTTTATCAAACTGCTCTTTGTGGAAACCCGAGCTCCACCATCTCGAAAGAATCGGGTCAGCGTATAAACTACATCCCCAAATTTGGCGTAACACTGCAACAGCAAAAATGGCACAAGCACTGAAATTCTGTGTTGGCCAATATTCCTTTTGGAAAAGAAAAATTCACCTTGACGTGAGGCTGTATCCAGAGTGACATTTGGGACTGACGACTTGAATGCGCAAACCTGTAAAAGAAATAAACATGTGATGAACAAAAAAATTATAAACAAAGAAGACCCACAGGAAAAAAAAAAAACCTTTCATCACAAAATATTATAGCTCCATAATCATGGCGGTGACGAATGACACGTCCAACAGCTTGATTCACAGCTCTAGATGCTTGTTGGTTGTACCACTCTTCTCCCATTAGAATCTGCATTTCACTCTACAGAGTTACAAGGTTGATGACAAAAATCACTAAGGAGTTGTATATTTAGCAATTTTTACCCGACTCCTTTCTCTTTGTGAAACAGCCTGTTGATCTAAGTACTCACGTTTGAGACGAATCTGTCACACTAACAGATCATATAAGATAACAATGCCTGATTGTAAAGTAAATATACTATATGAATAAGATTATACTTTTACACACTAAGAAAGATGGTGGATAAGTTAGGCTGAAATGTAAACAAACCTTAGGATCGGTCCTTGAGGCAAAAGGTATACCAGTGATGACTACAGCTCTTCCAGCGTGATCAGCAAAATCTAACCCTTCACTCACCTGAGGAGGTGATACGAATCAATCAGGACACACAGACACACACTCTAAGTTGAATATTAACAAAGATAGAATAGGTTAAGTAGATCATTTACTTAAATTGAAGACATACCTTACCACGACAAACAGCAAAAAATACTGCACCAGAAGCCGAAGTGTCTTTCAGCTTAGACATATAGTCCTGCCAGAGAGGCAGAAAGATCCAGTTACCTTGACTGTCTCAAAGCCAACACAAGCACAATTTCATGGAAGGAATTTTACAAAATTTATAGTTCACCAAGATTACCTCAATTGATGAAGCAAATAATGAAGATTGCCTGGGTTCTATAACAGGTTTCTTATGTTTGCAGATTCTTTCCCATATTGTTGTTGAGCTTGCATGATTCTACAAAACACAAGCCATAATTAGTTGCCAAATTGAAGCAAAGAGCTTTAACTTCTTTCTTTATTTTAACTTCTTCAATCATTGTACTTGACGCCCCTACCATATCCTTCCAGCACCCAATGCATTGCTCCAAGAAGTAGTATGATGGGAAGAACACTAGCAGCCCATCGGGAACAATTCGTGCTAAATTGACTGTAACATTGAATCCAAGTATTCCTCTAAGGATTAACATGCTTAATAGGCATATAGACCAACATTAGGACCACACTTTTAAGTGAGAGTCTTTAGCAAGCAACATGGTTTACATACCTATAGCATTTCCAAGGTCTTGCTTGTACGCTATGGAATCACGGTTTCGATAAGAGGAGTTAAAAGAGCTTCCAGAAGGACCAGTAGGTACGACTCCAGCCCATATCTGATTTGAGGATATAACATGAGGGTTTTCCAACCGAACAGGAAAATCTCTGGTTACCATCAAAGCATTTTCTGTGAGTATTCAAGAGTTTCAAATGAACAGATTAAGAAAGAAAAGAAACAGGTATAAAAGCCCCTTACAGTTTTAGTTCTTGTGCAAACGAATCAAGGGGTGATAATGTGCCAGATGTTAATATAATCGAACCTACGCCCATCCTAGAAAATGTTTCCATAGCAGTTCCTGGATTGAAGCACCACCAGCTAAGCGTCCTAGAAGTCATACCTAAAGAATTATATTGAGAAAACATTACATGTCTTATCTTAAATTTCCACTTATTTCAAGAACAAAATTAGATTAGAGGTTACTATGTCTTCAGATACCTTTAAAGCCATCTATAGTACTTGCCTCGACCTCCTGCACATGAACCTATAAGAGAAAATTTCTTAATTTAAAATAATCAAGCAGACAAACCAGCTTATATAGCTCCATCATACTCCTAGTCAACTCTATAATAGCAAGACCAATTTCAAACTTACCTTGTAGAATGCTGCATGAGCATTGTCTTTTTCTCTAAAGATTATATCAAGAATGTCACCAAGGCTTTCAAGCCTGCAGACAGTCCCCTGCATTTTGAGCTGTTTGTCTTCCTCAAGAAGCACAGCAGCATCCTCAATTATAGTTTTAAGCTTAGAGGCAGTTTCATGAGTGATGTTAAGTTCACCAAGTAGTTCGTAGATATAGGGCCCTGGTCTAGTGAAGCCCATTTCCTTGGATCCTATAGGAACTTCAGCAATCCGCTTCTCAAGTTTCAGAAGAAGAGCTTCATAACATGAATTATCAATTCATTACAACTTTGGATTTGAAGAGGGAAACAATTACAGGGCGAATCACCAGGAAAAACACTGATAAATCTACAACAGAGGCTATCCAAGCCAAAAAAAAAATTATGACAATCTTATTATTACTGATTTAACTACATCACAACAAAAAGGTAATTCTAGAGTCATGAGTTTGTTTAACAAGGGTGGTTAGAGATGTCACAATTATAATAGAGTAAGAAAACTGATAAGTGGCCCAATCTTTTACTATTTGACGATTTTCTTTCAATCAAGTTTACCTCTGAGAATAGCAAAATTATCTGGATTCGTTGATTTATCATTTGATTCTTCCCTTCTTTTTACAGAAAGATCGATACAATTGTTGGCCTCAGATATACAAGCTGTAAGAAGCCAAGAAGGCAAATCAAAAGAAGCTGCATCTGCACAGATGCTCTCCTGCATTGCATTTTATTAACAGTGTTACAGAAGTTGCTAACCCAACTTAACACAGGGACTTAAAAAATTGAATAAAGAGAGGAAGGATAAAAGGGATAGAGGGACACATAAATAACATCACAAAAATAAATCGCATAAATATCCGAGATTCACAAAACTCCAGATTTTATATGTCAGCCTATTAATTCTGCTTACCAGGTTATGAGCTTCATCAAATATGAGCACACTATTCTGCCACTGAAGGGAAAGAGATTTTCTATTTCCACGATCAATAAGATAGTTATAAGGAGCGAATAATATATCAACTGCCTTGTGAAGCTCACGTGATAGATAATAGGGGCACCTAAAAACAAAAAGATGTCTCAACTCTCGAGTGGATGCTCAGTAAATTAGTAGAAATCTCACCCAATCAACAATGATAACACATATCAGGAAGAAAAATCTCCTCGAAAGAAGCATAAA
This sequence comes from Coriaria nepalensis, assembly GCA_027186245.1. Lineage (NCBI taxonomy): Eukaryota > Viridiplantae > Streptophyta > Magnoliopsida > Cucurbitales > Coriariaceae > Coriaria > Coriaria nepalensis. Next base: position 8,143,553 of record CP114500.1, on the reverse strand, counting down.
ATTGTATCTTTAAGAAAGGGCAAGAGCACGTACGGCCCAAAGTTTTTTCCAACATTGACCAAATCTTCAATATCAATAGGGTCATCTCCAAGATGTGAATTACTCTTCATGTATTCTACAATAGAAGATGAAGTGTGAGAAACAAAAAATTAATAATTCGGCATTACTGAATCAAATTCAAATCTAAGAATGAGAATTACCAGTAACACGAGAATAATGCTTGCAATAACGCTTTCCACGCTTCTGGCAAAGCGAGCGACAAGCATTAGTTTGTGTTCTTCCTCGAAGAAGACTCACTTCTTCATGAATGCACAATTGCTCTCTAGATCCTAATACCACCATTTTGGGCCTGCATTTTTATCATATATTAAAAAAATTAAAAAAAAAAAAAAAAAACAATGCTTTTCGAGACTTATATTTCAATGATAAGTAACATCGACCGAAAAAGGAGAGAAACACCATGGAAACAAACTATGTAACCTGTAAGATGTTCTCTTTAATTCTTGAATCACTTGCCGAAGCTGGCTGTGAGTCCGAGTAGCATACACAATGGCTGGAAGCCTTGTTGAAGAAGACTGTAACGATGAAATGTCTGAACCGTCCTCCTCTTTCTGACTGTTCCTAACATTTACACCAGTAGAGAAACTTCCTAAACTCTTCCTCCAAGCCAATGTAGCACAGAGAAGACATAGCGTTTTTCCAGTTCCTGTAGGACTCTCTAACAGCGCATTACATCTCTGTAACGTAACAAAAATCACGCGTAAATCAACCAAGAAAAACTCAATCACGAAGAATGGAATACAGAATCCGATACTTGTTACGATCGTTCTGAGAACTTACTTCTTGGAGAGATTGAATGACTTTCTCCATGTACACAATCTGGCAATCGTAAGCTTCGAATGGGAAATCGACATCGATCCCTCTGATCCTGTACGTCGGCATAATCGCTCGATTCCCTGGACAAATTGGGGGAGGGGGTGGGTGAGTGATAAAGTTGGTTAGTCTCAAAACCCTAGAAAAGACACTGTATCTTCCCGCCAGAAATCGGAAGCAGGGAAGAGTTAGTGAAACGACGCGTCGGCTACAAGGTACAACAATACAAAGCAAGCCGACGATCGTTCCTTCAAAATAAAACGAACGTAGCAGTAGCTAATAGAGACACCGGTCATGGCCCAGACAATTAGCCCAGCCCAAGAAGAAAAATAAAACGTTTCGGAATTCCGAGCGGCCGTAGATCTTTCTAGAAGTTGATCTGTACATTTCTGGACACGTCTAGGAGGAGGCTACGACCACTAACCCTCCTTTTAACTCCATTTTTTAATTTGAGAAATTTATTTATTTATTTTTCTTAATTTTGTTTTTACAAATTTTCATGTAAAAAGACAATGCCTAAACTCAAGCAAACAATTATTAATTAACACAACCTTTTTTTAATTTAAAATAGCATAAACGGTTTGTAAATTACACAAAAGCCCTTTGCCTTGGTCTGTGACTCTGTTGTTTGGCTCCTTTTATAAAGCCTCCATATCTATACACTTTCGCTCCTTTTATCGTAAAACGGTGATATAGCGGTTCAAGAGAATTCCAGAATCCCAAACTCCGTTTCTCACACTTGCTCCGACACTGAGGCGATCTCTCTGAAGGTACGCTGCTAAATCCTAATTCTCGCATCTGATTCAGATTTTTTTCCTCTAGTTAGAAGACGTAGATCTGCTACAGAAACTGTAGATTCTATAGCTCACTGCGTATAGATTCAATCTAGGTGCTGGTTGATTCTAACTTCTATCTTCTATCTTGTATGCATGTAAATTCGATAGATTTATGTTTATTATATACATACGTTTAGCTTAAGTGGTAGGAATAATGTTTGTTACAGAAATCAAGCCGGTATATTGTAATTCATAGAACGCAGTTAAACACATTGTCGCAAATTCTGTTTTTCATGTTTTATAATGAGTTCTTGTGATTTGATTTTTTATGGAGTATTGACCGGGTATTGCTCTATTTTTAATCTCTAGAATCATTTTACTAAAGAGATACATTTCATCACTTACAGAGATGAGCGTGGTTGGTTTTGACATCGGCAATGAGAGCTGCATAGTTGCTGTTGCCAGGCAGAGGGGTATTGACGTCGTGCTCAATGATGAGTCCAAGCGTGAAACCCCAGGTATTGTATGCTTTGGTGATAAGCAGCGATTTATTGGAACAGCTGGGGCTGCATCAACTATGATGAATCCTAAGAACTCAATCTCTCAGACTAAGCGACTGATTGGCCGGAAATTCTTTGATCCCGAGTTGCAAAGAGATCTGAAGTCATTTCCCTTTACGGTAACTGAGGGACCTGATGGCTATCCTTTAATTCATGCATGTTATCTGGGAGAAGCAAGGAGTTTCACCCCAACCCAGGTTTTGGGGATGTTGCTGTCAAATCTGAAAGGTATTGCAGAGAAGAATCTGAATGCAGCAGTTGTGGATTGCTGCATTGGAATTCCAGTTCATTTTACTGACCTGCAAAGAAGGGCAGTCTTGGATGCTGCCACAATTGCTGGATTGCACCCTCTCCGTTTGATTCATGAGACCACAGCAACAGCCTTGGCTTATGGAATTTATAAGACAGATTTACCAGAGAATGACCAGTTGAATGTTGCCTTTGTTGATATTGGGCATTCAAACATGCAAGTGTGTATTGCAGGGTTTAAGAAGGGTCAGCTCCAAATATTAGCTCATTCTTATGATCGTTCACTTGGTGGTAGAGACTTTGATGAAGTACTCTTCCATCACTTTGCAAAGAAATTCAAGGAGGATTATAAGATTGATGTTTTCCAGAATGCGAGGGCTTGTCTCAGACTCCGAGCTGCTTGTGAAAAGCTGAAGAAGGTCCTTAGTGCCAATCCAGAGGCACCTTTGAATATTGAGTGCTTGATGGATGAGAAGGATGTAAGGGGTTTCATTAAGAGGGAGGAGTTTGAGCAAATTAGTATTCCTATTCTGGAACGTGTGAAGGGACCACTGGAGAAGGCTCTTGCTGAAGCTGGTCTTACTGTGGAGAATGTTCACACGGTTGAGGTTGTTGGATCAGGTTCCCGTGTACCTGCCATAATCAGGATATTGACCGATTTCTTCAGGAAGGAGCCCAAACGCACTATGAATGCAAGTGAATGTGTTGCTAGAGGTGCTGCTCTTGAGTGTGCAATTCTGAGTCCAACATTTAAAGTACGAGATTTTAAGGTAAGTGTTCCATTTTATTTTATTAGTCGAAAAGTGTTCCACAATCAAATAAAATAACATGTCAAGGTTTTAATCCATTTGCGATCTTGGTAAGTTGGATATACATATTAGGGGGGGAAGAAAAAAGAACAAGAAAAGGTTGACATAATATTTCCGCATGCATCGTAATTGTTATGTCTTTTCAAAAGGTAAATGAGAGCTTTCCATATTCCATTGCTCTGTCCTGGAAAGGCCCTACCCTGGACACTCAGAACGAAGCAGCAGATAACCATCAAAGTACTGTTGTGTTCCCTAAGGGCAATCCTATTCCAAGTATTAAGGCGCTCACATTTTATAGATCAGGCACCTTTAATGTTGATGTACAGTATGCTGATGTGAGCGATCTTCCAGCACCTGCCAAGATTAGTACATATACTGTAAGTGCACTTTGAATTATTCCACTCCAACCAAATTCGTTCTATTTAAGCTCCTTATCTATCATTGAAATATGTTCATCTCCAGATTGGTCCATTTCAATCTACCAAAGGTGAGAGGTCAAAAGTGAAGGTGAAAGCTAGATTAAATCTGCATGGAATCGTCTCTGTCGAGTCAGCCACTGTGAGTTATTTATGCATATGTCCCTTTGTCTCGCATTTTTGGTTTTTCTGGGGGAGGACTAAGGTTTCTTTTTGTTACAGCTCTTAGAAGAGGATGAAGTCGAAGTTCCTGTCTCAAGGGATCCAGGGACCAGAATGGATACTGATGAAACCGCTGTCCCTCCTGGTTCAGGCGAGAATGATGTTAATATGCAAGATGCCAAAGGAACCACAGACGGAGCTGAAAATGGTGTCCAGGAATATGGAGAAAAGCCTGTGCAAATGGAATCTGAAACCAAGGTCAGTACGATGGCTAGAAGCCTGGAACGGAGGCTTGAATGATCCCTATTAGGTTATTGATATTTTACCTCCACCAGTTGTATTGCCTTTTAGGCTAGGGCTGAGTCTTCCTGTCTTTATCCTGTGATTGCTGATTTGGTCCAAGTGTATTTTAATTATCATAAGCTTATGCATTACTTTCTAATTGGTTGCTGTTTCTACATGATATAGCGATCCTTCATGTGTATTTCCCATATAGTTTGTGGCTGTGCCAAAGATTGTTCCTAAGTGCTTGGTTGAGGAAGAATCTACTGTATTGATGTGTTTATTCATGATGTACAGGTTGAAGCACCAAAGAAAAAGGTCAAGAAGACAAACATCCCTGTGGTTGAAGAAGTTTATGGGGCAATGAAACCAGAAGATGTACAAAAAGCAGTGGAGAAGGAGTTTGAGATGGCTTTGCAGGATCGAGTCATGGAAGAAACGAAAGACAAGAAAAATGCTGTTGAGGCTTATGTCTATGATATGAGAAACAAGGTAGAGCTCTTTGCTCCCTTATAATGTTAATAAATAAATATAAACAATTAAATAATCTGTTTTAAATTGTTGGTATGAAAAGCTAATAGTTAGCTGTATGTTTCCAGCTGAGTGACAAGTTACAGGAATATGTCACTGATTCCGAAAGGGAAGAATTTACAGCTAAGCTTCAAGACGTGGAAGACTGGTTATATGAAGATGGCGAGGACGAAACAAAGGGAGTTTATGTTGCAAAACTCGAGGAGCTAAAGAAGGTAAGTGCCATGTAAAATCGAATCCTTAATTCTCTTAAAATTTATTTGGATTGCTAGTCTAATAGAGATGCAAACATTGCAGCAAGGTGACCCAATTGAGGAGCGTCACAGAGAATTTACAGAAGGAGGAACTGTTGTTGATCAACTTGCTTACTGTATTAACAGCTACAGAGATGCAGCGATGTCAAATGACCCCAAATTTGATCACATAGAAATTTCTGAAAAACAGAAGGTAGATACCTCATCACATCTGTGCAACACACAGCTCGTTTATATGCAACTGTCCATTGCTAATAGCTATATCTTCTACCCTTTAGGTCCTTAATGAATGTGTAGGAGCAGAAGCCTGGTTACGAGAGAAGCAGCAGCAGCAAAGTCTGCTTCCAAAATATGCCACCCCAGTCCTACTGTCTGCTGATGTGAGAAAGAAAGCAGAAGCAGTTGATCGGTACTAATCATTTTTTCATAATCTCTTGGGATTGTATCTTCAGTTTTTGTTTTTATTATTGTTATTATCATGGTCTTGATGTTGAATAGTTGGATATGTGCAGATTCTGCAGGCCGATAATGACTAAACCAAAGCCAGCACTGGCCAAGCCAGCCACTCCTGATACCTCACAAACCACATCTCAGGGTGGCGATTCAACTGGTAATACAAACCCTAATGGGAAGGCAGATGGCGGAAGTGAAGCAACATCAGCCGCCACTGAACCAATGGAAACTGAAAAGGCAGAGGCCACAAGTTAGGCCTATTTTCTCTGATGTGCTCTTTTGCCCCTCGTCTTTAATGATATATATATATATATATATATGTTTATTTCAAGCCGGATTGTGGTTTTTGGTAAGGGGGCTCATAGTCTCTTCTTTATACCATTTTGGAGTTTACTGTAAAGCCTTTCTGTGTTTATGTGTTTTCGGGTGGGACTCAGCGGCGAGCTTTCATAGTGTATTAGGTGCAGGTGGATCTCTGCAATCCGGTTTTAAAACAATGGTTTTGGGAAGAAACTGTACTTTCTTCTTCTAATTAGTGTGTGATCTCATTTCCCACATCTCAAGTTTTAAGAACCTTTCCAATAACCATCTTGCCTTCTGATATTTCATGAAATCACAAATTGAAGCCAACTCCTTTCCCCCGGACAGGGAATAAGCTAGTATAAACGATGAGTCGGGGAAAACAAAACAAACATAGAAGCAACTGTATCTAAGATAGCTTGGTAGATGTTAGAAATATTTATAAGTATAATGTATTATATATAGACTAATAAATACGTATTATAAATATATATATTTATATATAGAAGAAAAGTATATGAATGATTAAGTACCCATCTATATGTTTATGAACAGAAAATGGAAGTACCCGAGATAGATAGAATTGGAAGAAAGTTGCAAATTATTTGGTCTTGTCAATGGCTCAGATAAGTCAGACTTGTGGAAAGCCTGTATAAACATTATGAACGTTTGAATCGGATTGCGATCCATAGTTTTGTGGGTTCAGATTTTCTTATCATCTTTTCATTTTTCTTCTAGTGCTTTAACCACAACACGTTTTGGGTGGCGGGAAATGCGGTGTAGGGCTACGGCTACAAAACCTAAGCCCTGAATTCTGATAAGTTTGAAGACAAAATAAAAAACCTTCAACTTCTGAGTTCTGATATCTGTTACACGTGGTTGAGCTTAGTGGAGTGACCACGGTCAACTCATAAAAGCAAACTCTGGCCAACAATTGAATCATTCCGACACTCAAAACAGTCAATGCCTTCACGAAAAATGAAAACCAACGATCCATAGAACTCATCGAGGGTGAATATTCAAGGAATATACGATGACACGTGGCCACTACAAATTAATTATCAATCCCTCTCTTCTCTTAATAATTACTCTTTTCCTAATACTATTGAAACATGTTTGACTTTGGAAATGAATGCTGGATTTTCATTCAATCTTGTTCAGTGCTTCTGCCAGGCTTCTCTTTACGCTGTCAAGTGTCAGCCAATGGAAGTGTGGTACAGAGGTGGACCCACTTGGTAACTGCAATCACTAATTATTACATTTTCACAATGACTTCTTAAAATGGCATCACAGTGCAAAACTACAAATGGCGAAGTGAAACGCCCGTGTGGAGGATAGCTACAGCAATTTCTCTTCCCCAGTTTGCAACAAGTGTTTCATACTTCACGTCATGCTGTTACTAACTCTTATACAAAATTTTGAAGTATTATTTTCCGACAAAATTAAGCGGCAATAATCGGTTATTAATCCGGTTCGGCTTTATTTACATGCACGTTATCTATATTGTCACGGGTTTTCTTAACCATACAAACGTAAGATAGATAGTTTGTCATTAAACCAATATGAAATAGAACATAGAACCAAGAGGCAATTGAAACTTATAACTAATTCATATACGTATAAATTATGTCGAGCCTCATACGTACGTACACACACACACACACACACATATATATATATATATATGAATATAAGTGGTCGTAGATATTTAGGGAAATGAGATTTAGAAATAGGTGGAATAAACTGACTGTGGGTGATCAGATTATGAGATGCTGCTGAAATGATGCTATAAACTATTGCAAGCTTTATGAACATGCACAAAATCAAGAACAGCCAATGAATCGCTGCGCTGGCAGAACGATGGCTTTTCTCCCCATTTTTCCTTTTTTTTTTTTTTTTCTTCGAATCTGTTTAAAGTAGTGACATATTCTTCTTCTTCCAGACCAAGCTCAACTTTCCCCCATAAGAGACAAGCTATTGCTGATTGTATTGCATTCCATGAGAGGGGATGTACCCGATTAATTGGGTAGAAATACTCTCATCCCTTTCTGACTTCCTTCTTGATTAAGACCTTATTCTTATTCTCTCTTTTTGGCATGTTGCTTGTAATTCTCCTCTCTCCTTTCTGGTTCTTGTTTTAAAAACGATTTAAGAACTCATGTTCGTTTTGGTGATAGAGATGAAGCGATCAATCATATAATATAGAAAATGTTCGTTTTAGCGGGGTTTTTTTTTTTTTTTTTTTAAAATAATAAGCCCGTCTTTGTACCTTTCGTTCTACGTTTAAACATACATCATCTTTATTGACACAAAAAAAATCATTCATTTTCCCTTAAAATATAATATATTTGTTTTCATCGACCTAATTCAATGATCCTGACCGACATTGAATTTCCATTAATTTTCCAGAAGTAGATCGAACACCTGTGAGGCCACCACCAAAAACAAAGCACACAAATTTGTTATTATTAAAAAATAAAAAATAAAAGATAAAAGAGAGAGAATGAATAATATCCATTAGTACTACTAGCTTGGTCAGGTTAGCTTAAAGCTTTTTGAATTTCTAACTTTACATATAAATGGTAGAAAATTGGTGGTCGAGAACCCAGTTTACCCTACGACACATGATTCAAAATGGTCCATCGAACGTGGAGGATATAATAATCTTTTCTTAAAAAAATATTCTCTTTTTTTTTTTTTTTTTTAATTTATTTATATATATTTAATCTTATTAAGAATTCATCGACCCCTCGCCACATACAGCACTATTTCTTCATATCCTCCATTGATTATACTTGTAATTATCGAATACTTTTAGAGAATGTCCAGCTGGGTTATATAGTTCAACTAGCTCTGGTTAGCATGGGGCTAAAAAGTAATAAAATTTGAGAAGCAAAGAATCTTTGAGAACTACGTTAGTTCGACCAAGACCGATCGAAGTCAAAAGAATTCTCTCTGGTCTTTGATAATTGAAAAAAAAAAAAAGTACATAGATAGTGGCTGCGTCATATCAACTTCCAATAAACTACAACCCACCAGAATGTTATATAGTTAGCCTGAAACTTTTGACCACACGACAAATTCTCTAATCTCTTTTATCTTTATTTTTATTTTATTTTATTTTATTTTATTTTTTGTTCTTTTCTTGGTTGGTAATCGAGGACGATTCTCAGTTCTCTTATCTAATTTGATCAAGTAATTTGTAGGATTAATATAATTATAGTAATTAGAGGCTAAGATTAATCTCTTCAAGGACTGAAATGATGAAAACCAAGTTGGAAATGATAGGGAAATAAAATTTTCAAGAAATCTCAAGTGTAATTAGAAGTACGTAGTACTACTAAGTCCGTATATATATATGTTGAAATATGGTTAACTTGGGATTTCAGCTTCAATAACATAACCTTAATTAAGCATGTAATTATAACTAATCAGTCATCATGTTTTAATTTGCTAACTATCTACGTTAGGTTTCAGTAAACTTAATATAAAATTATCGAGTGATCATTTTCTATTAATTTGAATTTGTAAGACTAATATAGTAAATATATCATAATAAATATCTTAGTTTTCAAATTATTTTATCTCATTGTCAATTTTATATGCAAAACTTCCGGCTCTCATTTCATATATTAAAAACTTAAAATCTTATGTATGAGAAAATTGTTAGTGACACTCGATAAGTTTAATATTAATTATTAAATTATTTCTTGCCGGCTCGAGTTTTTTAGACAATCATAATTCAACACCCTAGTATAGTAATATTCGATTTATTGGCAAAATCCCAAATAGATATATGACATCATATATTCAACAACTCAGTGTAATCAAAACTTGAAATACGTAATAGTTTTATTTTTTTTTTAAAATAATATTTTTATCCTCTCGGATTGCTTGTAAGTTGCTGTAAAAATAATTTTCGGGATATGACGAGCCTTTACAAAATTTAACAAGTAATAGTGAAACTTTGTTATGGACTATAGGAATGTATTCGATTTCAGTAGGAGAATATATAGAATAAAATATATTTTATTTTCTATTGATTTCTCATATTTATAGACGAAATTGACACATGTTCTTGAAATAGTGTATTATTTCACGAATAGTTATACACTTTTAAAAAATAGTTAAAACTTTTTTAACTGTCACATACTTAAATTTTTGAAGTTCAAATTTCAATAGTAACTAACTATTTTAACTATCAACCGTTTAAATAAAATAGTAAAAATTAAATCAGTCAACTATAGTGCAAGATGCCAAGTGCTTTTAATAAGCGTCACACGTGTGTGCAATTCCCGATCAGACTCCAACCCTTATTTATTATTACAAATATTAATTATTTATAATCGTTTATAAATATTTTGAAAATTTTCTCTCTTTTCAATATAAGATGTATTTATAAAGTATTTTTTTTTTTTAGTTTGGATCTTTAACTAATTTCTTTTTAACCAATTAAAAATCCAACACTTAGGATTCCTTTTCTAAGCTAGAATAAAAAATAGATAGGGTACAAAAATTTGATTAGCATATGATAAAAAATTGGGTTATAGTTGAATGATTCTCCATGAAGTATAGGTTAATTAACATAGTTATGCGGTGAAAGAGATTCAAACTCACCCTAATACAAATTGTCAAACGCTTTGGATGTTCGAATATTTTATTTAATGTAGCAAAGAAAATCAAACTTGGTAGGCATGGCAGGACGATCTAATGAATTTATCATAATATCTATTATATGTCAATCAATTCAACACGATCGAAATTTTTTTTTTTTTCAAAGATAAAAGTGCACTTTGTTAACTTTATTCTTTACGGTATAATATTAACAACTACTAGATTTAATTTGTAACAAAAAAAAAATCAGCATAAAGAGATTCTATAAATACATAATCCATATGTGCTTCTTCAATTAGTGGCAGAAAGTTATTGGTAAGTTAACGTATCATGAACATTTGAAAATTTGACTAGCTATTAGTTTATGGTTAGCCATGTAGGTAGTTGTCCGATCACTTTTTAGTTTGCTAAACACGCGCAACACGAACAAGTCTTCCACTTTGTTGCTATCTAGCAACTTGCTACAAAGTGGATGAATCACTTTTTTATGTTTGAAGCACGACTAGCTCGTTTTAATTTGATTAGAAATGAAGAGAGTAATCATTAATGTTTTGGGTCATGGTAGGTTTAAAAATTGATTCTTTTTTCTTTTTGTCGAAAAGATTGGAGAAGAAGAAGATGAGGATGATTGATCCGATCCGACGAAGCAAGCACCATTTGTGAGGTGTGTTTGGTTATTAGACTTTGGAACTTCCGTTTTAGATGGTGATTAGAAAGGATTGCATTTTGAACTTTTCAAATGTGGGGCTAATTTTTTTTTTATACTGAGGCGTTGGGGGAGTTGCACTGTGAGAAGAGTCCGATGATGATGAGTATCCGAGCGGTTGTCGGAAAAGTGTGCGTCGGCGTTGGGGAAGAAAGAATTGTAAGGAGAATAAAAAATGTACATAAAACAAAATATCATATCAAGGAAGAGGGAAAAAAATTACAAAAAGATTTGTAGGGTTTGTGGGAGTTATAGTCCTCCATGTAAATCGACGTTAAATGTTTAATAAGACCGATTGATATTTAAAGAAATCCATACGTATAAATAAATATGTAGTCAATGAAGTATATCATATAAGGGTTGGAAACATTGAGCTATATAATAAAATGTATCAATATAGTATATTATGTACGTAGATCAATATATGTAATGCATGCCCTTTGACCTCACTTTCTAGCCCTTTTCACTTTGGATACCAAAAGTGAGATTATTTAATTTCGTATTAATAAGTTTAATAAATATAAAAGGATATGGGAATAACATATTAAAATAATATTTATCGATTTGAAGTTAAGTCAGCAACTAACTCACTAAAAATATGGTGGGACTCACAAAATGGGTAAGTTGTGCGAGAATCAAAGAAGTGGGATGTGGAAGTCGAATTATTTACCAATTTACTATCAACGACTTTGCCTATAAAAGGAAGGCTTGGATGATGGCAAAAATCATCATTTCGATCACTAATCATCACTGATAATCAATAAAAAATTGAGTAATACTCGTAAATTATTTCTATGCTCCAACAAAATTTATTTCTAAGTTCTATACCACACTTATCTTTTTTGATTATTCCAGGAATTATATTTTTTTTTAGATACGTTATTTGGAATTAGTAACTAGAACACCATGTTATTACTTGAATGATAGTATCAATCAATCGATCATTGATTGAAATCTTTGTCTTTCTTTGTTCATTTAACTTTTTATTATCATTTTCATATAATTAGAGTTAATTATTATATATTAGATATATTACTTTTAATTATATTATTTTATTAAAATGTTCTTTATTTATTCATTTATTTCAATATTTCAACCTTTAATTCATGTTTAATTTATTAGCATTTACTTTGTTATCATTAATTCAGTCCGCTGGTTAATAAGTACATCGAAAATAAAGTCAACCCTATATTAATTTTAATTATTTCACCTAATTATAAGTCATATCAATTTCTTTAGGATGCATTTCTTTGAATTCATTTTATTTTATAATATAAAAGTTATTTTAACTTTCTAACATGCCTGTATTTCTCGTATTTCTAATTATATTTTATTAAAAGTTAAATCCAATAAAATATTATCCCAATATTTAAATTTGTTTGATTTTCCAAAATTTTCAATGACGGATTTTCCAAATTTTTCAATAACGGATTTCAATGACGGATTTTTCAAATTTTTCAATGACGAATTTCAATAACGGATTTTTATGACGGATTTTCCAAAATTTTCAATGACGGATTTCTCTAAAGTCAACTACAATAATATTGATTCATTAGTCAAATAATTAATATAAATAATTATCAAATCAATCAATTTTATCAAAAATTAATTTTCATTTCATCTATATATATCATTTTAATTTTCATTTCATCTATATATATATCATTATTCGTTCATAATTTAAGAAGAAACAATCGAAAACACTAAAATGCAATCTTTTCCCCCACTCTCTCTATGGATTGATTCTAACCATGCATAGTGTTTGCCTAATGATTAATGTTTAATTTAATCTTTAAGTTAGACAATGATTAATGGTAGTTACAACCTAATCATATGGGTACAAATAGGCCGGTTCATAGTGGAGTTCTTTTTGGGTATACAAAAAAGGTCCAGCTAGAATCTATCCGTGTAATGCAAAGGAAGTAGTTAAATAAGTAACATAAGTTGGGTTTCACATAACAAAGATAATATAAAATTTCAGGCATATGATATTTATCTTAAGCTAAGCTACGGCCTCTCTTATTTACACTCACTCACACTCACTGATTCTCTCCCGTTGTAATAATAATTAATTAATAACAAGAAGATAACAAAATGACTTATAACAAACTCATCACTTGAGCTCCGAGGAGGAAGAAGGTTCTTTTTTTTAATATCTTTTTGTGGACCCCACCCACTCATGGTATCTCGGACAAAACATAGCAACAGAATTCAGCGTATCTTGTCATGTTGGTCAACAAAATTAATTTTTAATTAATTAACTATTTATTTATTTATTTATCTCTCTTTAAATATGAGATTGGAAATTGGAAACTACTCAAAAAAGAAGCGGTAGTTATTATTTTTTTTCCTTTTTCTTTTTTTTTTTCATTTTCTCTAAAATTCATAAAAGTAAATGACCATATTGCCCTTGGCATTGTACATGCAGATGAAGACAACTGCTCCTTTTCCCATTTCACCACCTTCTTTATGCATCTATAAATTGAACTCCCTTCCCCTTTCCCTCTCTCTCAAACCATTTCGAAGCACTTTCTTCCCCTTCCTTTCCTCCATTACATATTTCTGCAGAGGAAGAAAAAATGGGTGTGAATTCAAACAGAGTAGAAAGTGTTGAATGCCTTGAAACGTCAGTTAGAATCCCGGCGGAGTTAGAAGCAGAAACGGCATCGTCGGCTGAGATTCACAGAGTTTGCTTGCCTCCTAAGCAGACTACGCTCCAGAAACTGAAACACCGACTGTCGGAAGTGTTCTTCCCCGACGACCCGCTTCACCGATTCAAGAACCAGACTTGGGCCCAGAAACTCCTTCTGGGACTCCAGTTCTTCTTCCCCATCTTCCAGTGGGGCCCAGAATACAACCTCGGCCTCCTCAAATCCGACGTCATCTCCGGTCTCACTATTGCCAGCCTCGCCATCCCTCAAGTTAGTCTTGTTTTCTTCAAAAACACACCAACGTCTTCATCATCTACAGATGAAATGATTTGTCTTACACTATATTAATATTTCTGCACTTTACAATTGTTACAGGGAATTAGCTATGCAAAGCTTGCGAATTTGCCGCCAATTGTGGGACTATGTGAGTACAAAAAAAAAATGATGAACATAATGCTAAATGAAATTAGAACGTTGATTGAAATTTTAATAAATTATTGTGAAATTGCAGATTCAAGCTTTGTGCCGCCATTGATCTACTCACTACTAGGAAGCTCGAGACATCTGGCAGTGGGCCCAGTTTCAATAGCTTCACTGGTCATGGGCTCAATGCTAAGCGAGAAGGTGTCTTTTACCGACGAACCGATTCTGTATCTGAAACTGGCCTTCAGTTCCACCTTCTTCGCCGGTGTTTTCCAGGCTTCTTTGGGTTTCTTAAGGTAAATTTTTTTACTAATAAGATTATGATGGGCGGCTTAGACACACCATTTTCCGACACATGACTGTTTCCTGATTGTTGTCGGACCTTTTCTATGTAACAGGTTGGGATTTGTTATCGATTTTCTGTCAAAGGCGACGCTGGTTGGCTTTATGGCTGGAGCAGCAGTCATTGTATCGTTGCAACAGCTTAAAGGGTTGCTTGGAATTGTTCATTTCACTACCAAAATGCAATTTGTCCCTGTTATGGCCTCTGTTTTTAGCCACAAAGATGAAGTAAGTGTTTGTTCTTTATTTTTATTTTTATTCCCTTTATTCTTTTTTATTTGTTCTTTTTAAATTCTTAATATTAATAAAATGATGACCCACTAGCATATATTCTAGCGTCAACTCTTTCAAAATAGTTAGATTGAAAATTTTAATTCAATTAATAATAATAATAATAATAATAATTTCTGATAATAAAATACTGATTTTTTTTTGGATGAAGTGGTCGTGGCAAACCATTGTGTTAGGCTTCAGCTTCCTACTCTTTCTTCTGATCACGAGGCATATTGTAAGTAAATAAAATTTTTCCTTTTTCTTTTTTTCCTTTTCAAATTGATGTCATAATTAGCTTCTATGACGCATAATTAATTAATTTTTATTTTTATATTTTTGGCATGACTACAGAGCATGAGGAACCCAAAGCTGTTCTGGGTTTCAGCTGCAGCTCCATTAACATCAGTCATCCTCTCAACAATTCTCGTCTTTCTCTTAAGATCTAAAGTTCATGCAATCTCAGTTGTAAGAACCAATTTTCATTATTTTTAATTATTTAACCAAAAAAAAAAAAAAGAGTATTTATCTTACTAATCATCATCACCGTCTCTTCATGAAAAAAAAAACAGATTGGTCACTTGCCAAAAGGCCTTAATCCTCCATCTTCAAACATGCTCTTATTCACCGGCTCGCAACTCGCCCTCGCTATCAAAACCGGCATTGTTACCGGAATTCTCTCTCTCACCGTAAGTCCTGTAAAAGCACTTACCGGTCCTATTTGTTATTTCTGTGTCTGATAAATTTTGGTAATACTTTTAGGAAGGAGTAGCAGTAGGAAGAACATTTGCGTCCTTAAAAAACTACCAAGTGGATGGAAACAAAGAAATGATGGCAATAGGCATAATGAACATGGCTGGTTCATGCTCTTCGTGCTTTGTCACGACAGGATCCTTTTCCCGATCAGCAGTGAACTACAATGCAGGGGCAAAAACAGCAATTTCGAACGTGGTTATGTCAGCTGCTGTGCTTGTAACTCTGCTCTTTCTAATGCCGTTATTCCGTTACACTCCAAATGTTATCTTAGCTGCCATCATTATAACGGCTGTGATTGGACTAATCGACTATCAAACCGCTTTTCGGTTCTGGAAAGTAGACAAGCTCGATTTCTTGGCTTGTCTTTGTTCTTTCTTTGGCGTTCTCTTCATTTCTGTTCCGCTCGGTCTTTCCATTGCAGTAAGTTGATCTTCTCTAGTACTACTTAATAAAATAAATGTCATATTGAAAGATTATTTGAGTATCTTGGTTTTTTTTTTTTTTTTTTGCTTTTTCAGGTTGCAATCTCTGTTTTCAAGATTCTACTTCATGTTACGAGGCCGAATACGATGGCGTTGGGGAATATTCCCGGGACGAAAATATACCATAGCCTGATTCGATATAGGGAGGCGTTGAGGATTCCTTCCTTTCTCATTCTAGCTGTTGAGTCTCCTTTCTACTTTGCCAACTCAACTTACCTCCATGAAAGGTCAGTTTGTCATTATACATACATATACATATATATATATATACAAAACTGGTTGAATAGTTCTGGGTTTAATGTAACGTTTCTTTTGTTGGAAAACTGATTGCAGGATCTTAAGATGGGTTAGGGAGGAAGAAGAGTGGATTAAGGCAAACAACGAGAGTGCATTAAAATGTGTGATCTTGGATATGACAGCCGTGACAGCAATAGACACAAGTGGCTTAGAGACGATACGTGAAATTAGAAAGATACTAGACAAGAGATTACTTCAGGTATCACATAAGTTATTACGTATTTAATTACATGTTCAATGTTGTTAATTATTAATCAAAATCTCTAATCATTTTTTTTTCTGGTTTGATTGTTGTGGGTTTAGCTTGTGCTGGCAAATCCGGTTGCAAGTGTGATGGAGAAACTTAACCAATCGAAAGTGTTGGAGTCGTTTGGGTTGAATAGTCTCTATCTTTCTGTTGGAGAAGCTGTGTCTGATATTTCTTCTTCATGGAAGCAACCTCAGCCTTAACATGAAAAAACATGTCTCATGGCTGTGAAGATGAAGAACAGAACAGAGCAATCAAGAGAGGACATGGAAAAGAGGAGGGGAGTTTTATTACGGAACAAGGCGGTTTTATTAGGAGGGGAGTTTTTAAGGATAAAACTCCCCTCTTTTTCTTTCTTTTTTTTAGTTTCCCTAACATTTTGTAAGCAATGTGAGGCAATGAAACATATTCCCTTTCTTGGCCTTCCTTTTATATATATATATATATATATATAAATATTTATAAATTAGACCACTCTTTTAATTCGATAAAAAAAAAAAGGCTATCTTCTTATAATGTAGAAAAAATACTGATTAATTTAACTTCATCATTATCAATCCACCATCTTTGAAATTGTTCAAAATTTTGATTATCAAAAAAATAAATATCTTAACCATGCAAAACAACTTGTTACAACATGTTTGCCACTTGTCATTAAGCAAACGATGTGTCGTTTAGCTTACATTAAAAGCAATGCACCCTTTCTGAATCTGCATTTAGTAACCTCTCAGACTCTCAGGTTTGCCGTTTTATCAAGAGCCAACAGTGTCAAAAAAAAGACTCGACGTCGCTTCTCACCTCTTTTAAAAAAGTGCTGAATTTTAAAGGTGAATCATATTTAAAATAAATTAATTTATCTTAATTATATATAATTAGTAATCAAAGGGAATAATAATTTCTTTTTAGTGATTTAGAATATAGATATATATCCCAATTGAAGAAATGTGAGTAATTTTCAAATTAATAGTGTGAAACACAATAAATCTGAGAAATTAGATTGAGCAGGTGTACATATCGAAACAATCCAAGTGTAAGGGGGGGAAAAGCAAAAGAAAAAAAAGGACCTATGTGCAACAATTTGAAAAGGTTGGGTCAGAGTACATTGAGCTAGAAAACAATATGTGTATCTGAAAAATAAAATTGTACACTGAGAATTTCCTCATAATCCTCAACCCTAATCTACACAAGCTTCTCATGAAACTTGCAAACTTCAGAGCAGTGGATTCTATTCTTTCTCAATTCCACTTACCTTACAAAACTATAAACAGAAACAAGCCCGATCCTCCATAGAATTTATCCCAAAATCCAGTCAGATCCACGACAAGATTCCGAAAAAATGAGCTCAGCATAGCAAGCAAGATTTCCACTTACTTCAAACATCTGCATGGAAAGAAACATCATGTTAAAAGGCCTTAAGAGAGAACCACTTTTGGCGTGACTCGAAAATAAAAAAGAGTACTTACTTGAACGGTATCGAGTTATGGGAATGTCTATCAATTCACGTCTAATGCACAGATATTCACCTAACAGAGCCATCACCGCAACTCCACTACCGTGTACTATCCACCATGTTATAGAAGAAGGCCACCCTCCATAAATGATGGATATAAAAAGATGGATTATAAACAGTGTAGTGGAAAAATCCAAGCACTTCTTCGCCCTCTCAATCAAATACACCATGTATCCAGCTCTGTAACAAACAAGAAGTGTTAGGAATTAAACTTCAGAAAGAACAGATAATATACACAAGATAATGAGAAATGGAAAATATGTTCATATCGAATGGCAGATAAACCCACAAGACCATATTACATGGAATAATATGACTGAAATCAATAATACAGTCTTCATACCCAATACTTTCTTATAGAAAATAAGGTATGATGATGGGCAATGGTAAATCCAAGATGAGGCTATGTTAGACAATTTAGGCTCCATTTGGGAGCACCTACTTTTGTCCAGTTTAGGCTTAAAGGCCAGTTTGGACCCACAAATATACTATTCTAAACGTAAGCCTTGCTAAGCGTCACTTTCATAAGTCTATCCAATTTCAACCTTAATCACAATGCACTGTTTACCCATCATCATTACTAAATCAACATACAATTTTGCGCAAAAGACTGCAGTTTGAAAACTCTTTCGCATAATGTAAGCTGTGTAGAAAATCATGCGGAAAGATATCAACAGATAGATACAAAAATCAATGAGATCCTACAGCTATGAATAATTAGAAAATTATAAGGAGAAACAGGAATTGTTCTCACTCACCCAGCAAGCGAACTGAGAAGAATGGAGATAATGACACACCAGCCAGTAACAGTGGAGGCAGTAACAGTGGCAAAATCAAAGAAATAGACAAGGCTCATCCGAGAAACTCGAGTCCCGACTAGGATTGTTAGAAACACTCCAAGGGAGACATAGTATAAGCATTGAAGACAGATTATTTGGGTAACAATGAGCAAAGGGTCCCACACCACTGAACCATAAAACATGACTTCTTCTATAACCTGTTTCTAGAACTTGTATTCAAAATTTATAAAAAAAAACCAATAACCCACCCCCAATTTGCTTGTAGTAGCAGATTGCAGATAATAATAATCCCAATTCTCTTCAAAATCCTCACAACTCCAGCTCTTACTATGTCTTACAGATATTTTAAGACAGACCCATCTTTTTTCATCGTCCAAAGGTAATGGCTTTGATATCCAAATACGAATCCATATAGCTTCGAAAATTGGATCTGAAACCGAAAGAATATCTTATCTTAAGAACTAAGGGATATTTATAATCTAAAAATTATAATGCAAAATTACCTACAAGCCGAAACTCGAATTTCTGAGGAGGTTAAGAAAATTAAGAATTCCCAATGCCTTGGAACGATGAATTCTTAAGAAAATATTCGTGAAGCTGCAGATAAATCAACTGCGTCGTAATCGTCCGAAAAGAAGAATCACTGTACTGAGAGAGCCGAAGCAGATATAGGCGGAAAGCAAGTCTCTGCCGATGAGGTCGAATTCTCTCGATCAGGAGGAGAGATGGTTCCAGGTCACAGCGAGTGAGAGCCCTTTCCCGTTTTCCTTTTTTGTTCTTGTTTTTAACTTTTCGGAGTTTTTCGGACTTTTGGTTGCGTTTTTGGTGTGTGATTGCTGCTTATTAAGGGTTTATCAAATAGATGCAAACGACATGCCGTCTTTATCACATAAAACGACATGTCGTATTATTTGTACATTATCATATTCACCTATTTTTATATGTTACTAAATAATTATTACACACTCACTACAAGTACAAGAATCCTCCATACAAAAAAGGGACAAGAATCCGATAACAGAGGAACGGCCTTGCTATGGCAGTAAGAACTAAGAGACAGGGTCAATGATGATATAATCTTATTGAGAACCGGTCTTTCTTCTTCTAACAGTTTTCTTCCCAGTGACGGGGTCGTTGTCTTCATCTTCCGCCTTTTGTTTCGGCTGATTGTTCACGACAACCTTTGATGAATTTATTTGACTTCTTAACCGCAATATTTCGCCCTTAGTAGAAGCCAGTTCCTCTTCCAGTTTCTTCCCTTTTTTCTCTAGACTCTCCCTTTCTTTACCAAGTCTCATGACGAGGTTATGGGCATCTTCCATGTTCTCCCGTGCTTCTTTAGCCGCATTCTTCTGCTCTGTAAGAGATTTGTAAAGCACTTGTTTCTCATCCTCCAGGTTAGATATCCATGAATTAGCCTTTTCCAGATCCCGAGAGAGTGTTGACGCATTTCTATTAATCTCGTCTAGCGACTTGGTAGCCTCTTCCAAATCTGTTTCAAGCAATTTCCGGCTCTCTTGGTCTTCCAATATTAGCTTCTCTAAAGCTTGCAGTTCTTTGTTCAAAGAAGAAATTATCTTCTTCTCTTCTTTCAAATCATTTGTTGCAGTTTCTGCCCTTTTATAAACATCCACCAATTCCTTCTGTAAATCATCACGATTTTCTACCATGGCTGACAGCTCTTGTGAGGTCGTTTGCAGTTCTTCTTTTGTTTTTTCGAGAAGCTTTTTCACTTCTGTGAGTTCACTGGATAAAACTTCACCACTAAGTTTTGACTCTTCAATGCTTCTCTGTAATGAAGTTGTTACGTTAAGATATTCATTCTGAAGCCTAGAAATCTCATCCTCTAGCTCAGTGCACTTGTCTTTTGATTGCTTCAACTGTTTTACAAGATCAGAAACCTCTTTTCTTGACTCGCTAAGAGCTTCCTGACTGGTTTCAAGTTCATGTTTCAGAACATTTACATTGCTTGATTCTTTTTCCAGCTTCTTTGTCAAATCTTCCTTTCCTCGTGTCAAATCAACCATTATGGCTTGGTTTATAGCTGCTTCATTAACACCAGTCTCAAGCTTTTCCTTGAGAGTTTGGATTTCATTTTCTCTCTCTCCCAAAAGTTTTGCATCTAAAGCTGACTTCTTTTCAGAAGATAACTTCTGACTGTTGTATTCTAGCGATAAATCATCAAATTTTCTCTTAGAATCGTCTCTCTCAGCAGTCAAGGAGCCTATCCTTATATTCAACTCATCCACGAGAGAATTCTTCTTCTCTAACTCCCTTCTATTATTTAGTAGCTCATCTTTCAATCCTTGGATCTCAGAATGGGCAACAACTAGTTTATCATTTGCTTCCCTTTGTGATGAAATCAAGTTCTTCAATTCCAATTCCTTTCCAGCAAGGGAAGACTTGAGGTTCTGAAGGTTATCTTCCTTATCTTTGAGTTCTAAACTGAGTAAGGTAACCCTGTCTTGGAGTTGTTCAGTCAACTTGATTTTTTCATTCAGCTTCTCTTCAAGAGTCTTCTTATCCTCCCCTGCCTTAGAGAGGTCAGCTTGAAGGCTACCAATCTGAAACTTAAGCTCTTTGATAAGCCTTTTCTCATTTTTTAGCTCGTTTCCTAAGCCGGAAATGGTACTATTGGCCGAATTAAGTTGGTCCACTAAAGCTAGCTGTCCTTCCTTTGCCTTCCTCAATTGGTTGGCTCGTTCTTCCTGCTCCTTCGACAACTTTGACTCAAAGCTTTTCTCCAGTGAAAAAATGGCTGCCTCTTTTTCTCTCAGTTTAGTCTCTATCTGTAAACTCAAACAGATACATAAAATCAATTACATCCTATCCCGTACATTAGTAAATACTACTATTCAACAGTAAATTCTACCATGACCTTCAAGCTTCTAAAAGACCCAAGATCAATCTATGTATCCTTTTACCAGTAACATAGAATATGCTAGGGCATTAGAAACAAGTTGGATTAGGGCTTACATCTTCTTCCAATCCCCAATTAGTAGATCAAATAAACTTGGTTTTAGAAAGTAGCTTACAGATTCCATTGTCGCAATAGAGTCGCTCTTCTCTTTTCGAGCCAATGCATAGAGAGCACCAAGCACCCCCGAGCTGAATACTCCGATGCCATTCAATAAAGAAAGTGGATTTGGTGTTGATTCTCTTTGAAGTTCTAACTGTCCCATTAAAATTCTAAGCTACTTAGAAAACTTTAAGCATGAAACGAGACATAAATATGCTTATAAAGATTGAATCTCATTAGTTCTGTAAATTAAGCAGAGATTCAGACCTCTTCGTTCTCTGCTGGTGTCTTTAGCTCAGTTCTTTCTGAGACATATCAAGGAAATGTAGAAAAAAAAATCACAAAACAATAGAAGCAAAATAAAAGAGAAAACTAATATTCTAATTAACTTCTCCTTTCTCGAACGAAACAGTAGAAGCAGGATCACAAACTCTCACCTGGCGCTGAACTCGTAAGAGCTAGGGCCTTGAGCTGCAGAAATGGAAGAAATGAGACACCCAGAAACAGAATCGATCTTCTGTCGCAGGAATCGTTCTCCTCTAGACCATTTTGGCGCAGAGACGCCATTAGTGCTCTGCTGCTTTTCTTGGCTTCTGCTTTTCTAAAGTACAGAGAAACAGATTGCGAAGAACAGCAAGAAGAAGAAGAAGAAGAAGGAGAAGAAGAGGGAAAACGAGTGATGTAGAGAGGAGAGTGAGAGATGCAAGTTGAGCTCGCCATTTTCGTTCTCTCTCTTCCACTCTGCTCTCTCGCTCGATCCCTCTTTACTCTCTAATCTCTATCCTTCCTCTACTTAAAGCTCGTAGTGTCAGTTCCGTAATATTTAACTGAATTTGAGCCCTATTTTAGAATCAAGGTCCACCTATTCCGGATCATGTAATTCACAAGTGCTGCTGAACCAATCAAAACGTGCCGAGTAAGAGAAACCTGCAGTTTATCTAAATCCGACGTGTAAAATCCTGAGAACAAGGATTTAGCTGACGGTGAACCGATTAAACTGAACGGTAAACCGTAAAATTGTCCGACTTTCCTCCATTTTAGTAAAATTACATTTAAAAATTAAACAGACCAAAATTGGTTAGTTCGATTCAATTATGATTAATAACTTGAAACACGCTGTCGGCTTGAAACTTCAAATCTCGTTGGTCAAACAAAGCATACGACCCCCAACCAAGAAAAATCAGGAGTTCGACACAATGACCACAAAATTTTCAATAAATATGATTTATATTTATATATTATATATATTTAATTCTATATTTCCTTTATACTTAGACTTCTTCCCTATCGATGTTCTTATTGATCTCTACCATCGATGCTCAAACATTGAAAACAATCGACGGCAATCAGCCCATGTGATGACAAGCTTAGAGAATGACTACTGCTACAGTAGTCCATATTCCAAGTTAAGTTGGCTCAATAGTCAAATACTTCTGATCTTCTTTCTTAATTGCAAAGGAATTCAGTTGTATATAAACAGGTCCTTTTACCCCACTAATCTTCATCTCTCTCTCGTCTTCCTACTACTTTGTAATCATTCAATCTCCATTCTTAACATTTTGCAGCACATCCACTTAGTGAAATATGGTAAGCTAATTCTCTCTCTCTCTCTCTCTCTCTCTTTTCATTTAGATTTGGGTTCGGTTTAGGCGGTATATATCCAAACCATTCCAACCCTGTACGGTCAGGACTGTATCCAAGTTTTTTTCTTTCCTTAACTTCTACTTCAATCATTATTAATTAATATCTATTTTTACTATTTTAGAATTTTATGAATATGCAAATTTATCTCAAACATATTACTATTTATTTCATACTTTAATTTCAATTTTGCACTAATAGTAAATTACTAACCTTCTTATTTTTGCAAATTCATCTCTCAACAGGCTCTCACGCTCAAAATTGAGGTATACAATTACAGTAATCCAATTTTGTTTATAACTAGTCTTAATCTTGTGAATTTACTGGCTGACTAACCCCTTTGTTTGAATGGGACAGAAGCAATTTGCTCAGAATTCAGAAAGAGTCAAATCTGTGGATTTCCATCCATCCGAACCATGGTAACTTGAAATTTCATCTCAAGGAGTAAAAAGTATATTTACTATTTATTTGAATTTGATCATTCTTTCTTCATGCAGGATTCTAACAAGTCTGTATTCTGGAACTGTCAATATATGGAACTATAACTTGAATGTAAGGCCAACAAGCAGAAAGTTAAAAACTAATATCATAGTTTAAGTTTATGGTCTTAAGGAGTTTCGTTAGCGACTAATTTTGTGTTCTTAACGATTTCACAGACTATAGAGAAGTCATTTAAGGTCACTGATTCACCAGGTGAATTAGAGAATTACCTTTAGCATTATACATATCATAGATCGATTAGCATATTAAGCTCGTTTTTTTTAACTGTTTAAGCTTTTGCAGTGCGATCGGCCAAGTTCATAACTCGGAAGCATTGGATAATCGTAGCAAGTGATGACAAGTTCTTACGTGTCTACAATTACGAAACTCAAGAGCTAGTAAAGGAATTCGAGGCACACGAGGATTTCATCAGGTGTGTGATTGTCCACCCGACGCTGCCATACGTACTCTCATCATCCGACGACAAGCTCATCAAGCTATGGGATTGGGACAAGGACTGGGATTGCACTCAGATCTTTCAAGGCCATACTCATTATGTGATGCAAGTTGTGTTTGATCCAATTCACCCTACTTCCTTTGCAAGTGCTTCACTTGATAACTCCTTGAAGGTGTGGAGCATTGGATCCGATTCTCCAAGCCTTACTTTTTCCGGCCACTCCAAAGGGGTCAACTGCGTTGACTATTTCCTAGATGGCGAGAAAGTATATTTGCTATCTGGTTCGGATGATTTCACAATCAAGGTTTGTAGCCTTGTATCCTTTTTATTTTCTATTATTATTTGTTTATTTTTACATTAACTAATGGATTTGAGGATTTGGGGCCAGGTTTGGGATTTTGAATCCAAAAGCTGTGTTGAGACACTAGAAGGGCATACACATAATGTTACTTCAGTTCGTGTTCATCCGGAGCTTCCTATAATCGTTACGGGTTCAGAAGACGGGACGGTTTGTATATGGAATGCTGCCAACCATAGGTATTATCCTTTTTCTGTATAAAAACGTTTCCAAACTATAATTCTAACTATGGTGATCTCAGACGTTGTTGCATGATCCGACAGGGTTGAGAATACATTGAATTTCGGGTTCGAAAGAGTTTGGGATATTGGACACATAAAGGGGTCACACAAGTAAGTTGTTCTGGAATCATACTGTGTAGGTATCTTCACTGTAAAGATGTTTTGATGGCCTTTCTGAATTTGATAACTGTCATTACAGGGTTGTGTTTGGTTGCGACAAAGGAACTGTTGTCGTGGAAATTGAAGATGAGAAGAAAGACTTGAAATGAAGAGATCTCCTATTGCGATCCTACACGTCGTATTGAGTCTGAAGGGTGATGGGAATAAAATTGTGTGTTGTGTTGGAGGAGTAACTCTGTTCTAGTTATAGTACTATGTCGCTGTTCGTGTATTGTGATGAAAAATAAAATAATAATTTAATGAAATAAAATTTCTCTTGACTATACTAAAATATATCTCCTTTTAAGGACCTCATGTGCCAGCGTGGCGTATGTATCACTGCCATCGAGGCACCACAGGGCCCTGCTGTGGGCAGATCCTAATAAGTCATGACATCGATTCTAATCAACAACATTACGCGCACCGGAGCTTCCCGATCCACTGGCAGACTGGCAGTTTTTTCGTAAACCTTTGCCTTAACAAGTTAACAGCGAAGCGTTGATTTATCGCTTCATCATTCTTAACGCGAAGGCCTCCTTCCCTCCCTTTCTACTCTCTACGTCGCGCTCTCTCTCTCTCTCTGTGAGCTTGGATCATCTGGATTGCTAGGCTGACATCTCTGCCGGAGCTTCTACATAACAAACATGGTGAGTGCAGGATCTATTTCCAGTTCCAAAACGCCTGTGTGTTGGAGTATCGCTTAGATCTGGTTGAGATCTTCTTCGATTCGATGTTATTTTCGCAGTATGTGCTTATTTTTCTCTTAGTATAGCATTTCGTTTCAAAATCGATGATTCTTTGGTTTCTAAAGCCGAATGGTGAGAGCTGGAATTTGTTCGAGTGTAGTTGATGGATTGGGAATAGTGAGGAAATGGATTCGGATTGTCTTTTTTATTTTTCTTCTGCTTTCAAGTAACTTAAACTGGAGCAATCGTTGGTTTACTTAGCTGAGATGCGAAGTCTTATACCGGACTGATCAGAATTTCATGATTTTTCAATCCTGGATTGATATTCATTTTTCCATTACTTAAGAATCGATCCTTCTATGTTTGGAGTCTGAGAAAGAGGAAACAAATGAAAGGAAATGAGAGTTTAGTGGAATCTGGAAACTGTTCTGAGTTACTGATTGACATTTATTTTCCTTGGGTTTATCTTCCAATTATATCCGTATTTGAAAGTTAACGTGCTAGTAGTACTAATGAGTTTGTTTGATTTTCTTATGTGTTCA
Organism: Coriaria nepalensis; assembly: GCA_027186245.1. Taxonomy (NCBI): domain Eukaryota; kingdom Viridiplantae; phylum Streptophyta; class Magnoliopsida; order Cucurbitales; family Coriariaceae; genus Coriaria; species Coriaria nepalensis. The sequence continues at coordinate 8,117,227 of CP114500.1, read as the reverse complement.
CAGCCTCTCAGACTTGAAATTAAGGTACGGTCAACTGGATCTGACCAAACTAGAGTCTGATAATGTTGTATCTACTTTCCTAATTGCATGGTTAATTCCTTGTGCATATTTTTCTTTTTTGGTTCAGAGAAAACTTGCACAGAGATCAGAACGAGTGAAATCTGTGGATCTCCATCCGACAGAACCATGGTAATTCAATAATTTTCTCTCCAGTATCTTCTCTAATAAAGCATTTTCTTAGATGATTGTAACCAATGACCACTACTTTCAGTCCCAAAGTATGTGTGTTATGATTGATCTCCGGAAACGTCACATAAAGGCTGTGGAGTTGATTTCTCTGGATTATGACTTCATTATATTTCTCATTTTAATGGGAAAATGAGAATAGAAATGTGATCCTTATCATTGATGCTGTAGGATTCTTGCAAGTTTGTATTCGGGGACAGTGTCTATCTGGAACTACCAGTCTCAGGTGTGGAAATAAGTTACGGATTACTAGCACTAGGATTATTTGAAGTAGTATTGCTTCATAAGTTCATTACTGTTTTCAACTAGCATTGGCATTTCTGCTCATAGTATTAAGAAAGCTATCAAACTAAAGGATGAAAGTTGTAATTAGTGTTTCAAATGATTGTCTTAATTGACTATCAGCCAGAAAATGCTGTTCTACCATGGCCATGGCTGCAACAAAACTCCAATGATCTGCTTGCAACTTCATACAGCGTGTTACGCGTGACAAAAAAGGGTCTACTAATCTGGAATGATTGTTGCAATATTTTTTACTTGGATCTTTTAAACACTATAGTCAAACGTTTTAAAACCCTTTTTTACCTTAATGAAAACTGTTGTTAGGCATTTGATTTCCCCGTGCAACATACTTTCTTTTCCCTCTGTGTATTTTAGGTGCTATAAATTTGTAAATGCTACAAAGTGCAACATACTTTACATTTGTAAAACTTTCAAAAGGACTACGGTTATTTCTTTCATTTTCAGGTTTAGACTTCAGAGCCTTATGCATGCTTAATTCTTTTTATTTTATAAATTACTGTAATCGCGTTGAATTAACTTGAAATCTCTATGGTACTGCTCCCAGACCATGGCTAAGTCTTTTGAAGTGACCGAATTACCAGGTAAATAGTTATGTCTGCCTTTTCTGTTCAGATTTTTCTTTACTTAATGACATCATGATATCAAGTGGGAGATCATTTTGCTCCCACTTCATTACGTTTTCAGAATAGATCTTAATGAGTTCTGAAGTTCATACCATTTGTTGCAGTTCGATCTGCCAAATTTATAGCACGTAAGCAGTGGGTTGTTGCTGGAGCTGATGATATGTATATCCGTGTGTACAATTACAATACGATGGATAAGATACAAGTATTTGAGGCTCATACAGATTACATTAGGTGTGTGGCTGTACATCCTACCCTTCCATATGTGCTCTCATCATCAGATGATATGCTCATAAAGCTTTGGGATTGGGACAAGGGCTGGATTTGCACTCAGATCTTTGAGGGACATTCCCATTATGTGATGCAAGTGACATTTAATCCCAAGGACACTAACACCTTTGCTAGTGCATCGCTTGATCGCACTATAAAGGTATTAATATTACCATAAATCGGTAGAGCTGGTTAATTTTTTTTCATTTGTGCATGTAGTGCTTATGATACTGTCCTAATCTGTGATTTGGCAGATATGGAACCTTGGCTCTCAAGAACCTAATTTTACACTGGATGCCCACCAGAAGGGAGTAAACTGTGTCGATTACTTTACTGGTGGAGATAAACCTTATTTAATTACTGGTTCTGATGATCACACTGCTAAGGTCTTCCTTTGTTTGTCATGTTTCTTAAGCCATGCTTCAATCATAGATTCATAAGGAATGTTTGATGATAATGTGTATATATCTCGTGAAAGCAGGTGTGGGACTATCAGACCAAGAGTTGTGTCCAGACACTTGATGGTCATACACACAATGTTTCTGCAGTATGTTTCCATCCGGAACTTCCAATAATAATTACAGGTTCTGAGGATGGAACGGTTCGCATATGGCATTCAACCACATATAGGTAACTTCTATCTCTTGGTATAAATTTTCGCTGGAGTATTGAGTTGTATAATGCCAACACTGGCATGAATTTTCTTGATATTTGGTTCTTAAAATATCCCGTCACCTTTAAATTTTTTCCTCTTCTTCCATGGACTTCAGAGTGATTTGCATAATTGAAATCTGTGTTCTTCTGATAACTTTCAACTTTCGTTATATTCTGATCAAATTACTGACGTACAGGCTTGAGAACACTTTGAATTATGGGCTTGAACGAGTTTGGGCTCTTGGATACATGAAGGGTTCACGTAGGCAAGTCTCTTGCATAGTTGTAATTTTTTTTTCTTGTATAACTCATTCCTTTTTATTTTTGTGATGTGCTGAGTTGTTAATGAAACTTAGCATCTGTGGCTTTAATGTTTACAACTTTGCGTTTTATATTTTTATTTCCCTTTCTCTTATTTTTCTTACAATCAATAAAGCTAAAACGCTGTTTTCGCTCCTACAGGGTTGTGATTGGTTATGATGAAGGAACCATTATGGTGAAACTTGGTCGGGAAGTGCCTGTTGCTAGCATGGATAACAGTGGAAAAATTATTTGGGCGAAGCATAATGAAATTCAAACTGTGAACATTAAGAGTATTGGAGCAGATTTTGAGGTTTGATCTCTTTCAGATTTTGGTTTATTTTTGGTTGGGAAACTCAAAGTGACAAGTACAATTTACTTATTTATTTATTTTATTTTTTGCATTTACTAGGTTACTGATGGAGAGAGATTGCCTTTGGCTGTTAAAGAATTGGGAAATTGCGATCTTTATCCTCAAGTAAGCTACAATTTGGCCATATTTTTGCTTGTCCATGATATCTCTTTTATGAATTATATGCTTCTTTCTTCTCTGCACCCCCGTGGCAGTTGGAATCTTGGAGACACTGTCCGCAAGCTCTTCTATGTTTACATATGTTACTATGTCTGTGGTACAAAATATATAAATGTATGTTCAGACACATGTTATTCTAAGACTGTTATGACTTCATTGCATTTTATTGATTAATTAATGGGAAGGATCTACTGATTTTCACCCTTGTGGTTGTTACTATAAGCACTGCAGGAGAAACAGGATATGAAGTTACAGATCGTAATAAAATGCATTTCATGTTTTCTTAGCTTCTCTAACTGCCTTGCAAGCTGTTATAATTTATTTTCAAGGTTGCTTCATGTGGTGTTGTTCATCATATGGCTTGAACATCTTGTTTTTAAATTCGTGGTTTGCATCTTGCTCTTTAGAAATTTAGTTATGTGTGCTTCTATTGTACTTTAGAGCTTGAAGCACAATCCCAATGGGAGATTTGTTGTCGTCTGTGGAGATGGTGAGTATATCATATATACTGCTTTGGCATGGAGGAATCGGTCATTTGGTTCAGCATTGGAGTTTGTGTGGTCATTGGATGGTGAATACGCTGTTCGAGAGAGTACATCAAAAATCAAGATTTTCAGTAAAAGTTTCCAGGTATTTATTAATCTAAGTTAGTGGCTATAATCTGTGAAATCAATTCTGTAATGTTGGAAAACTGTTTACCTCGGATTTTTCACATTTTCAAATGTACCTTAATCCACTATGATTATTTAAGTGAAGAAGAGGGAATGGCTAGCCTCCGCTCCCCTTAGTTGTTTTTGGCTAATTTGTTTCTCGTGAGATCCTGCAGTTGATTGTGGGTGTTTGCATTTGACCTTGTTTACATTCCTTATTGTTGGATTATGGATCTTGGTTTGATTTTGGTTCAAGACTTCGAGTCATCATCTTATGTTCTATATTTTAATGATTTCGCCTGAGAGTTCCAAAAAGTATCCTCTATAGGAATGTGGCTAGATTTTGATGAAGATGCCCTTTTTTTTGTCCCAGGAAAAGAGGAGCGTTCGACCAACCTTCTCGGCTGAGCGTATTTTTGGAGGAACTCTATTGGCAATGTGTTCAAATGATTTTATTTGCTTTTATGATTGGGCTGAGTGCAGGTTGATTCGTCGAATTGATGTCAACGTAAAAGTGAGCACAAAGATATCTCAAGTAGCTGTCTCAGTGGCCTTACATTATTTTTTCTAACTTTCTATTCTTTTCTGTTTCCAAATGGTTAGAACCTCTATTGGGCTGATAGTGGTGATTTAGTGGCAATTTCCAGTGATACATCATTCTATATCCTGAAGTATAATGTAAGAATCTTTGTTAACTTCATTCTCCTTTTAAGTCCAGTACAGGTTTATGGAGGATAATTCTTATTATTCATGTTCCAAATGCAACTTGCAGCGTGATATGGTATCTTCCTATCTGGATAGTGGAAAACCTGTTGACGAACAAGGCGTTGAGGATGCTTTTGAGCTTCTGCATGAAACAAATGAACGGGTGAGAACAGGTATCTGGGTTGGGGATTGTTTCATTTACAACAACTCCTCGTGGAGGCTTAATTACTGCGTTGGTGGCGAGGTATGGTATTTGGTTTCATGCTTTGTTTAAAAAATAAAAATCATTCATCGATATGCAGGTTAGATGAGTTTTACATAATGTCCATAAAAGTAGCATTATGGTTTCAGGTAACCACAATGTTCCATTTGGATCGACCCATGTACTTGTTGGGGTACCTTGCTAGTCAAAGCCGGGTGTTTCTCATTGACAAAGAATTCAAGTAGGCAGCTTTTTAATTTCTTATTAAAGAACAGGGGTATATGGCCTATACATATTTATAATTAACTGGTTTTATTTTCTTTCTTTCCTCTGCAGTGTTGTGGGTTACACATTACTTCTTAGCTTAATTGAGTACAAGACACTTGTGATGCGTGGAGACTTTGAAAGAGCCAGTGAAGTTCTGCCTACAATTCCTAAAGAACATCATAACAGGTAATAGCTTTTAACTACATGTTTTGACTTCTTAAGAGGTTTTTCCAGTAATTTAAAAATTTGTTAAAGAATTTCCTCTACTGGTTATGTTTCGGTCCATTTTTTTAAGCCATCTTTATATCTATATAGATTTTGGTCCTAGAATTGCTGGCATCTTTAGGCCATGTTCAAATTCAACGTAACTTCTGCTGCTTTCTGACATGGTTACTTAAGCTATTATGAAATCTTGGTCACTGATTTTTCATCCTTCCTATTGTTCCTCAGTGTTGCTCGCTTCTTGGAATCACGAGGTATGATTGAAGAGGCTCTAGAAGTAGCTGTAGATCCTGACTACAGGTTTGAGTTGGCAATACAGCTTGGCAGATTAGAGATTGCAAAGGTATGCCAACCTGATTTATGCTAAAAATGAAATTGTAAAATTAGTGAGATCCGTATAAGAGGTTACATGCCCCACCTAATAATGGCTTGATCCTAAACAAAAATTACTGTGGTCTTACCCAGGAAATAGCCACAACTGTGCAGAGCGAGTCCAAATGGAAGCAGCTTGGAGAATTGGCTATGTCCACCGGAAAGGTATCCCAGTTATGTGTTGTACTTTCACCTCTGACTGGTTTTTCTATGTCACCCTTCTACGTACCAAGTCAAATTGTGTTATATGTCTTATTTTGCTATGTTTTATCTCTTTCTTTGAACTACTTTCTTGCAGTTGGAAATGGCTGAGGAATGTTTGAAGCATGCTATGGACTTCAGCGGTTTGTTACTGCTGTATTCTTCATTAGGAGATGCTGAAGGGATATCAAAACTTGCATCACTTGCCAACGAGCACGGAAAGAACAATGTTTCATTCCTTTGTTTGTTTATGTTGGGTAGGTTGGAAGACTGCCTCCAGCTACTGGTGGAAAGGTAAAAATCTTATCTTTACTTAAAAAATAGAATAATGAATTTGGCTGATGGATATTTATTCTTTTTGTAGCAATCGGATACCTGAGGCTGCCTTAATGGCAAGGTCTTATCTTCCAAGTAAGGTCTCGGAGATAGTCGCAATCTGGAGAAAGGACCTGAATAAGGTAATTGTTTAAAAATTTACCTGTTTGTTGTGATCAAACCTTGTATAAAAATTTGGCTTATAATTTTCCAGCTGTCATTTTTTAATTGACACAAACTAATCCCCTTAATCTCACACAATATGGAATTTTTTTCTTCTCACTATACTTCATTCAGTATACAATTGGCGAATGATTGGTCCCTTATTTCTCTTGTTTATCTTCAATGTCGTTTAGATTTTTGTCTAGTATTTAGCATCAATGGATTTGGTAACCATTATACAATTGGTCAAACTTTCAGCTTCTCATCCGTATTTGGAAACGTTTTGCTATGCGTCTACTGAGACAAAAAAGAACCAAGGAAATGGATGAATATATACTGTGGTGAATTGCCAATGCACCTAAAAGCAAAATTTCAACTTAACTGCAGACTAATGTTATTTGATTGTATAGATTTGTTTCATGTAACTTGACATTACATACAGGTAAATCCGAAAGCGGCCGAGTCCTTGGCGGATCCTGAAGAGTATTCTAATTTGTTCGATGATTGGCAAGTTGCCCTTTCTGTTGAATCTAAAGCTGCACAGACTAGGTATTGAATGGTGATCACTTCCATCCACCTTTTTATGTACTTTTTATGTGTGCATGTGAGTGGGTCAGAGGGCAAATTTGCACTTCTGCTTCATTCATCATTTCTTGAACAAGGATCAGCCCTCTGTAGCCTCTTATCAACTGTTTCTGTTCGAAAATATTTTCTTTGCGTTTATTGAAGACTCCTTTTGTTGATCTTTAACAATTTTGTTTTCTCCCATGTTTGTCCTAGTCTGTATCCTTCCTTTTTCATTATTGATTCCATGTATATGGATACAATTTATTATTATTTTTAAATAAAATTTCTCCCTGGTTACATTTTTAGGGGTGCCCTTCCCCCGGCAGAGGAATATGCTAATCAAGCCGATAAACAGTATTTGACCCTCGTGGAGGCTTTTAAAAATATGCAAGTGGATTCAGAGGGGCCTTTTGAAAATGGAGATTCAAATCATGAGGTACCCATCAAATTTTAAATTGATTAGAAGTATGTAAAACATTTTCTTTCTGATTCTGGTTATTTATGATATATCCGTCTCGATATATTGGCAGATGAAAGCCTCGGGTTTTTTCTTATTATTTCTTGCTCATTATCGTGGCATCGATCTCTCTCTAGATAATGAACTTTATTACAAGTTTTCCAGTCATCTTCTTGCACATACTGAAATTACGCCTTTGTCTCAGGTTACTGAAGAACATTATGAAGGCGAACATTATGAGGAGCAAAATGAAGAAGAGGGCCAAGAAGAGGCTGTCGCGGTGGATGCGGATTCTCCGGATGGCGTGGTTCTTGTAAATGGTAACGATGCTGAAGAAGAGTGGGGTACGAATAATGAAGGAACCCCATCAGCCTAAAAATGCAATTGGTTTGGGCAAGTGTGAAAATCCAATTTTGCCCCCGGTGATTAGTTGATTCTGAATTGCCATCTCAACTCCATTTCCCCCAGCCTGCCGTTTTCTCACCACACCATATCACCATCTCTAACCTCTACTAATCGTAGATATATAGTTACTTTTGTATCAGTATTCATGATTTTGTTATCCGAAATTGCTAGTAGAGTCCTAGTACTGTTTTTATGATGTCAGTTCCATGCACTATTGTTGGTACTATATTCATCCACTGGGTCTTGCCATCCTTAAATCTGTTTCCCTGTGTTTCATAATAAACCAAACATGGGTTTTCTTAACATATGTCGTCTTCTTTCATTGGTGACATCTTGATTGTCTTCTTATTTTGTAGTGCTTACGTCAAATCAATAGGGTCCCACATCAAGATGGTTGGTTCCAGCTGCTTGGATCCCCTACACAGGTGAGAAAGTAGATAAGAAATTCGTTGATGAGAATCTCTGGTAGATATTTATGGCGACCATCTTTTTTTCTTTTAGGTAATTAAGTGCACTATCACCATGGATGAGGCTGAAAGAGCTTAACAGGCTGTATTCCTGTTATACACCCAGCTGTGCAAAAGCGTTGTAGTGAAACTTGAGAATTTCGTAATGGCACACCACAATATATATAGTATGAAAAAGACTGTTTAGGCCTTAGAATGAGTTGCTCTTATAATGTTGTTTACCATATTCATTAAGCATTGTTAATGATAAATTATTACATGAGTCACACATAGATTATTCCCGTTATCCAAAGAATGAAATTGTGTGATTTGACATAGTCGGTTATATGTGACACAATTTTATTTTTCAGGAGTAATGGAGAAATAATATCCCAGTCATACTCATAAGATCAGGAAAAAAATGGTATCAAGTGATGATCTCTCAACCTGCCTTCGAACCTTAGATAATTCGAATTTGGCACTTTAATCTCCTACGTTTGTTTATGGATTTTCTTTCCTACCTCTTACGTATATGAATCGAAAGTGAAAACCGTTGAAATAATCATGATCATGCAGAAATATGAAATCAGAAGCGATCAAAGAAAAAACAAAAACAGTGTGAGAACAGATACCAGACCCATGGTGACTCTGGGCCGAAACATCATTTCATACTTTAGTAGGGATTCTGTGCCGATGTCGGCCTCTCATTCAAAGCCCAATTATATATTACATCAATAGCCAATAGCTAGTTAACACCTGTCCGCATCTACAATAGATGGCAAGCAAGAAGCATGACAATCACGTGCTTACTCAACGTCTTTCCTTTTCTGAGTCTTTTATTTATCCAAAACCCAATCTGTGTAGTATATATAAAAATTAAATAATTAGGTAATTACTGAAAAAATAGATTGAATTAAATTAAATTAAAATTGAAAAAATGAAAACGCTTTTATATTTATTCTTATATACTCGACGGATCTATCGCTTAACTCTTCCTAAGCTGTCTGTAGGTTTTCCTTCTGCTTCTGCTTGAGGTTCAGCTTCAGCTTCGTTCAGATTTTTGGTAAGTTTCTAATCAAATCACCCATTTGTTTATCTATTATCTTACAGTATGGAGTAACTTTTACGATTGGTTTCTCTCCTCCCTTTCATTTCGTTTCATTCTTCGTCATTTCAATCGAATATTTTCGATTCCTTTGAGCTGTTCGTAATTTTTGGTTACTCGCTTTCGATTTCGTCGCGGTGGATGACCTGAGTTTGATAATAGCTTAGATTTTGTTCCGAAATGATAGGGTTTTAGCTCTTACCCTCTGTTAGGTTAAATTTGTAGCAGGTAATCGAGAAATGAAATACGAGTATCTAATGAGGATTGTTCGGACATACGCCCTTTCTTTAATAAATTCCTTCTTTCTTGAAAGTTGCCCCCTTTTCATTTTCTTACTGTTCGTTTCTCGGGTATCAGTGAATTTGAGCTCCATTATTGACTGTGCGTATAATCGCTCTGATGTGTTAGGTTTCATGCATGTTTTGTATTGAAAAGCTTTCCGGTTGTTTTGAGATGAGAAAACTGACTGTTTGATACACTGCCACCATTCTCAGAGTTTAATTTCAGTGTAGAGTTACATAAAGTAATTACATTCAGAAGAGTATGTACTTTTTCTAGTTAGTTTGATTTAATAAAAAATTGTAATGAGTAAATCTTATACTTGTACTAATCAGTCATTGCACGTATGAGCGATTATAGTTATCTATTGATTCTATTCTGTTCTATTAAATCCAAGAAAACCAGTTTTGGATTATCCTTTTCATATTTAAATACCTAATAGTATGGGAAACTTTTCCATTCATTTGTCTTATCTCCTAGTTGATCCTTTCTTTAAGGCAAATACTAGCTGCTATAAGTGGATTCCATTAATTGTTTCATGCTTGTCTTTTGAAGCTTTGAGTATGTCTTAATGCTCCTGTTTTGACGTTCTTTAAACCCCCCCCCCCCTCCCCCCTCTCTCATATTTGTACTATGAAAATCTTTTTTCTTTCTTTATAATATGTCGTGTTTCATGTTTCAGTTTTGGTACTCGTATTACACCTAAAGCTTCTTTTCCAAAAGCTTACCGTTTGTGGTCCTTTCACTTGATTCTTCAATGGGGGATGCTGAAAATGCCCTTCCTCCATCAAAGAAGAGAGCTGCTGGTAGGGAGCTCTCTCGTGACAACCCTGGTCTTGATGACGATGAAGATGTTTCCGAGCAAGAGACGGGAACATTCAAGCGGGCCAGCGAAGAAGTTCTTGCAACCAGAAGAATTGTCAAAGTACGTCGCCCACCCTCGACCCCTACTTCCAATCCTTTTGCTGGGATCCAATTAGTCCCGCCTTCTACCCAATCCGCTTCAACTCCTTCAGAAGCTTCAACTGATGTACAAGCAACTAGTGATAAAACAGTCTCGGATGGAACTGGCAAAGATGTTGCTAATAAAGAAACCGAAAATGGTAAAGAGGGAGATGATAAGCAGCCTGAAAGCAAGATTGATGGATTGGAGACCAAATCATCTGCCCCTAAAGACAATGTTGAAGCTGAAGAGGAAAACTGTGAAAATAAGCAACCTGTTGGAGAAAATAAGATGGAAAATGAAGACAAGAAAGGAGATCCGGTTGGAGAAGATAAGACAGTGAATGAAGAAACGAAGGAGGATCCCGTCGGAGAAGATAAAACAGAGAATGAAGACAAGAAAGTGGGAGAAAAGGAAAGTGCTCCATTGAGCTCATTCCAACAGCTATCCAGTAGCCAAAATGCCTTTACTGGTCTTGTTGGAACAGGGTTTTCATCCTCTGTATTTTCCTTTGGGACTATTCCAAAAGACGGGTCTAGTGTAGGTACTACTGGTCTTGGTCTATCTAATAACAATGGAAACTCTACCCTTTTTGGTTCTGCCACAGGAACTTCCATTGTTTCCAAAAGTGAGGGAAGTAAATTCCCATCTATGCAAGCAGTCTCAGTTGAGACAGGTGAAGAGAATGAAAAAGTGGTTTTCACTGCTGATTCCATTTTGTTCGAGTTCATAGATGGAGGCTGGAAGGAACGTGGAAAAGGCGAGCTAAGAGTCAATGTGTCCACTACAGGGGCGGCAGAAAAGGCCAGACTTCTTATGAGGGCTAAGGGGAATTACAGGTTGATTTTGAATGCTAGTCTTTACCCAGACATGAAGCTGACTAATATGGACAAGAAAGGGATCACCTTTGCATGTGTGAATAGTACTGGAGAAGCGAAGGAAGGTCTTTCTACTGTTGCTTTGAAGTTTAAAGAAGTATCCATAGTTGAGGAATTCCGATCTGCAGTTTCGGCACATAAAGGTAAGACAGCTTCTTCTTCTTCTTCTTCCACCTCTCTTAAGACTCCGGAAAATTCGCCCAAGGCATCAGAAGGTTGAAAGAGAAACCTGTTTTCACACGGTATGAGAGTATGTTATGCATTTTGGAGTAGTTTTTAAGTCTCAACTTTTTTTTTCCCTTAAATTTCTTGGGTAAGATTGGTTTCTAGCCCAAGACGGCATATTATGATCCTGAAACACCGGAACAGTTTGCCCCTTCAATGCGGGATTTGGTCAGACTCATTATATGATATCATATATTGGATAATTTCTTGCTCTTATCTATGGGAAAGGAGGAAAGATGGCGTGACTCGTGGAAAAGCTGATCCTTTTTGTTATTTTTTATATTTCGCGAACTTGGACAACACATCAAGATGAATACTTTGATCCCTTTTTTGTTTTCATTATTTTAATTTAAGAAAAAACAATATAACCCCATAAATATGACTGTTGGCTCGTCCAATACATAACCCCATAAATATGAGGCATTCTCCCTCTCTCTCTCTCTCTCCCTCTCTCTCCCTCTTAGATATGATATGATATTGGATTCACATGAGATTCCTTTGTCTCAAGTCTCAACGAAGACAAAGCCAGTTCACGTGTGTGATAACGACCCAACTCTATCTTGTTCCTATTAGTATAACAACAAAAGAAACAAAGAGAAGAACAATAGACAAATAGTTCTTGATTCATGATTCCAAGTCAAAACATACCCGTGAACAAATTTTTTTTTTTTTTTTTTGTTGAAGTAAATAAACATTTTATAGAAGGCAACCAAAAAAACTAAACAATCAGCAGGACATCTTCACGTCTCTCCTTCAATTCCTGGACAAATTAATGAACGCTTGATCGAATTAAGCCTGCAAATTCATCAGACATCCTCATTATAAATGTTTGATTATAATTTCTAAAGTAATATAACGTCCACAAAAGAAAAGTACCCAGTTGTTCTTAGATATGCAAGCATGTCTTAGAACAAGAATCCACACAGCTTTCCACTTTTTCGCCATCTGAACAATCACATATATATTACGTATAGACGTATAGTAATTAAGTACGTACCGGAACTATATAACTAGTTGATAACTTAACTAATGTATATATATAGAAGACTAATCACCTGGATTCAGTTTGGAGCTGAAATTGGAGCACAAGTAAAAAGCACAGCCAAGCTTACAGAAATAATGGGTTTGATCATCATCATCATCTCTAATTTGCTTCTTATTATCCTTATAAGCAGCAGCAACAGCAGTAGATGACATATCCAGACCCTGCGACGGTATGATGCAGTCTTTCAAGCACTTGACAGGGCAAGAGCAAGCAGATTGACTTGGTGTGATGAGACAGACAAGGAAACATCCTTCATAGCAACCCATGAATGAAGAAGAAGACCCTCTGCATTTCCCTGCAAGCATCCCTGCCACCAGCCACATCACCATCATAACTCTTCTTACTTCCCCCATTGTTATTCTTCTTACAATACAAAGAACAACACCAGACTAATTTCTTAAATAGAGAGAAGATAGGGCGTGAAAACAGTTATCTGTCTTTTAAGTGTACTTAAGTAGTTATTAATGAGAGTAAAATATGAGCGAGGACGACATGTCGTATTATTCTTGCTGGAACGCCACATCTTTTGCCTTAATAATTAGTGGCCGGGATTAACGATATAAAATTGGAAATTGCAGGTAAATATTTATTTCCGGTTGAAAACATAAAATTAGTCCATGTCGTGTTCTAATGATGCCGTTTCCGATTGCATTAATAACTTCATTCCGTGTTCCGATTCGTTGCTGTCACCAACAAGTAGACTAAGAACTCAAATCACAATGGCTAAGTTATTGCTAACAAGCTCTGTAGAATTTTTCATAGCACTTTGTGTCTTTGTGATAAGTCTCATAGCAGCATGGAATTGGATTCTAGAAGCGCGTCCATGCAAGTATCTTGATCGCTAAAGGTAGTGCTTAGCCATGGGCTCAAGTCGTCGATCTCAGAAGACGACAAGTAGCTGGCATTATTATGTTGTCCCATCAACGAGGTTGATGGTAGGAGGTTGCCTGAGAAGGGAAAACTCTTACAATCCGTGATCAATGCCGGGGCCGACGCTTGATCAAACTCTTATGAGGATGAATTCTACTACAAGTAGTACCAATTCATGTCTGCCCGAACTTCCGAAATGGCAGAATCCCGCCGCCTATAGAAAATTATCAGATGTCTTTAAATTATGATTTAAATCATCAGATCAATTTTAGTGCAGTTGGTCCGAACATTGCTCATCTGCCGCCATTAAAGTCTTTAGGCTTTTGCTCTAGAAAGGGAGATCATCATGGCTGGAAGAGACTCTAGTTAGATCATGATGTTAATGGTTTTTTTTTTCTTATTTCTTTTGATTAGTAGTAGAAAAATTGTTAGGATTGATTGGAGTATTGAATGCTCTTAGCATTTTTACTTTGGTTCTTGATGTTTAATTGAGTAAGACACGGCATATATATATATATATATATATTTCAGTTCGTATGTGTAGATGTCAAGACCTTTTCTCATATGCTTATGTGTCAAGCCGTGATTGGCTGTTTTGTACACTTTGAAGTTTGATGCATGAATATATGATGTCTACGAAACTGCAGATGCTTGCGTGGCAGGATATAATTGGGTAATAGGGGACACTTAGATTCACGCACCCTCGGCAGAAGAAAGCTATTTTACGTCAGGCAAAGCTTCTCACGTGTCAATACTAAGAAGATAGCTATCCTACGTGTCAGAATCTGACCAATCACGAACTACCTCCTTACTTATTATTTTCCTAATTTACCCCTATTAAGTTAGATAATTGTCTACAGTGTCACCCCCCAAAGATATCCGCTCTTTACTTCACAGCTCCTCCTTTTCTTCGTCAAGTACTCCCCAAAAAAAAGTCTCTCCAAATTTAGGGTTTCAGTTTTGTGAAATTTTTTCTCGAATTCGCAGTTCGATTGAGACGGATTTTCGAGCTCGTTAGGGCTTTTTTTTTTTTTTGGGGACTTACCGAGCTTTTTCGAATTCTTGTTCGGCTTCTGGTTAAATTTGCATTTTTAGGGCCTTTTTTTTTTTTCTTCTTCTTGACGGTTTGTTTGAATTTCTTGTTTGGATTCCGAGAAAGTTTGGGTACAAGCGCAGGCTTAAGGTTTAGGTTTTCGTTTGGAGTGTGTAGATGGCAACGTCTACGGCTAACGAAGAAGAGGTTTACTATGAAAGTGATCCGGAGGAGGAGAAGCGCTTGCTGGCGATGCGAAGGCGAGAAGCAAGTGACGATGAAGATGGTGAAGGAGAGGGGAGAGAGAAGCTGAGGTTGGATCGGAGGGTGGGAATTCATTCTGATGAATCAGACGGTCAGGGTGGTCTTGCTGAGTACGATGATGGTGCAGAAGAATTAGGTCCAGAAGAGGAAGACGTATTAGACGAAGAAGAAGCTGAAGAGGCAGATACTTATGAGGAGAGACACGGTCAAAGAGAGGTTGGTAGTTCAAACATTGCAGTGAATGAATCGAAAGGTGATGAGAGCAGGTATGTGGAAAAGTCGATGGATGCAAATGTAGAGAATCAAGCGGAGGAGGAAGATGGGGAGAAGAAGGAGCATGAACCCTTTGCTGTTCCCACCGCTGGAGCTTTCTATATGCATGATGATCGGTTTAAGGGCAATGCTGTTGGTCGAAACAGGTATGATTCTTATTCTTGGCCCGTAGGTGTAGAGCAACAAGTATTATAGTTAGTGCTTGGAGAACGTTGAGCTGAAATTGTTTTATTAAGGAGCATAATTGAATTTTTGGACTTGTGCATCCCAGAATGGTTGACTTTTACCATATCATATGATTGTGCAAATAATTTTACATGAAACTGAAGCACATCATTGCTGCTTATACTTTGCAAATTTAGGGCATGTATATGCCTGACAATGGTCTGCATATAATTGAGGTTTGAGATCCAGGTAGTGCAGCACTATATGATGAGTCTTAGTGCGTCTCGTTCATTAAGTTTTTCAACAAGGATTAAACTATAATCTATTTTTAAGCTAATTCATAAGTTGAATTTCATCTAGTTTCCGTAATTACTTTGTAAATTTAAGCCAATATATGTTCTTCTGAGTAATATATGTTCTCAATCTTGCATGTACACGGTCCCTTGCTTTTTCTTAAACTTGTAGTTAAATTTAAATTGAATAGATAAGCCATACATCTTTTACTTTGTTGCATTCACTATATTAGGCGCGGTGGAAGGAGGTTGTGGGAGTCCAGGGATGAAAGAAAATGGGGACATGACATGTTTGAGGAGATGAATTTGCAGGAAAGGCATTATGATGAGGTGACTGAGTTATATACAAATAGCCCACATGATAAATGTTGATCAAGTTCCCCTGCCCTCAAATACTCTCATTCTTGCATTACAGATTTATTTATGTGTTACCAGGGAAGGAGAGTTCCCAGGGGTTGTTATCGAGGTCGGGGTAACAACAGAGGCATAGATCGTGGTTATGGTGGAGGAAACAGATCCAGGGAATTTAACAACACTAATAATCAGGAACATAACAGTAATAATAATAGTCATCACCATGCACCAAAGGGAGGACGCGGGAGGGGGTCCAGAGACTCTAGACATTATGAACGCATTACAAAAAACAACAGTCAGGCTCAGGCACCTCCATCCAACAACAAGAAGTGAGTAAATTAAAAAAAAAAAGGAAAAAAAAAAAGAAGTTTGTAATAAAAAAAAATCGTGTCTTCTTGTAGATTCATAAATATTTGCTCATCAATGCCACCATGTTTTCCAATGTCAGTAGATCTGGGAAGCACTTTGAGAAATCATCACATAATACAACACGGAGAGCTTTCGTGCCCACATCAAATGCAGAAACTGAACCAGCTCCCAGTAGGAAACATGTGTTTGCCTCTAGCCTCAATTATGCTTCTCCTCCATTTTATCCTTCAGGTAGTTCCAATAAAGACATTCCTCTAACACATAAAAAGGATGTTCAAGCTGGAGGTACCAGCAGGAATCATTGTGTGGATGAAAACCTTTCCGGGCTCAGCAACAATGCATATCTGCGAGGCAAGAATATAGCTGAATCTGAAGGTAGGGACAGGATTTATATCGATGATTCGATAAATTCAACTGCGGGAAGTCCTTTGACCAACCAGAAAACTCCATCTTATGGGCCGTCGTTACACAATACTGTTCAATCTTCTCAGTCAAGCGCTCAGGGAAGGGGTACAATTGCAGGACCAGTGAGTTATCAATCTTCCCCTCATAACCAAGGCAGTAGAACATCGTCACCAGGACAACCCCATAGTGTCTCGCAAATTTCTGTTCAAAGCAGAGTTCAACCTATTGTCCAGACTCCTGCTCAAAATCTTGGCCAGCAATCTGTTAGTGGATCTCAAGCTTCATCCCCAACAAAAGCAGCTTTAACAAGTAACTCGATTGAAGCTGGAGAACTTGAGTCTTCTTCAGAATCAAGTAAATTAAGAGGTGCATTAGTTGGAAAGGGAAAAGGGACAATTCAAGGCAGTGGAACAGGGTCTTTTCTGTATGGTGGAGCTCAAGTTATGGGGGCCACTGGAAGCATGAACGTTACTAATGGAGATCAGAACTTCCCTGGCACTCCTGCCTTTTTGCCAGGTGATTTTTATGGGGTCATTATAAACAGGAGTAGATGCATTTCTATTTATCTGACTGCAAACTGACATTTTTTCTGGGTGGTTGGTGCTCTGTGATCTACTCTCTGTTGCATCTTAAGTAGTGGGTTGGGTGGGCTGGTCCAGGCCCATATTGTTCTGCGCTTTTATTTGAATCATGTTCTTATTTTGTAAACCTTTTGTGCAGTTATGCAATTCGGGGGCCAGCATCCTGGTGGTATGGGAGTTCCTGCAGTTGGCATGGCATTTCCAGGATATGTTGCCCAGCCACAACTTGGCATGGGAAATTCAGAAATGACATGGTATGTATGAGATGTTACTGCATGTTAAAATAAAGAGATAAAAATAAGTGAATATTTACTCAGAGTGATAAGAACTATTGCCTCTTTATTTGTCAGGCTTCCAGTTCTGGCTGGTGCAGCAGGAGCTTTAGGGGCCACCTATTGTTCACCTTACATTGCTGTTGATCCTTCTTATCGTGTTCGTCCGTCTGGACAGGCATTGAGTGTGGGCACTTCAAGGTTAGTAGGGTTGCTACTTCATCTTATGCAACTAATAATGCTTTGTCAGTTCTTATATTTCATTACAGTTTCCCATCTTGTTTGCTCATTTGCATACAAGGCTTTTTCTTTGGGGTTATTGTCTGTTACATTCATCTGCTAAATTTTGGGTTTTTATTTCCATTTAGCAAAGAAGATGGCACAGATAAACCCGAGAATGACTGGAAATCTTTACAGAGGACTGGTAAGATTGACCCTATGTTTACTCTCAATTTGTACTGTCAATTGAATGGTTTCCCCGCTTATTTTTTAGTGAAATGTTGTGATTAACGCAACTAGTATTCTCTGCAGAGCCTGTAAGCGATGAATTTGGTCACCGACAGAATAAGCCTCGTAGGTAATTTTTAAAGACTGATCATTCTAGTTCGAAGCATGTAATCTTGTCAATGCTGCTTCTGCTTGTATCCCTTGGCTGGGTATCTGGACAAAAAAAGGAGACATGATTCCATTTCTGTTTAAGTACTGGCTTTCTCTTCTTGTAGATACTCTGAGATGAATTTCGGTCAGTGAAGTGCGTGAATAAGAGTGGGAGCCTGTTTGAATAAGCAAATCAAGGTTTGATATCTCCCACTTGAGCATTTTGATTATTGGGCTGCTGCAAGTTTTTAAGTTACAGCGTTTGGTGGTGCAGGCCTGTGGTCTCCAGCTTCTGTTCTGGAGGACTTTGGGCTGCAATAGGTTCTGCTGTATTTTAGGTATTCCCTCTTATATTTTCTGTTTCACTATCTCGATTCCGGTATATTTCACAGAAAGAATGCGTTTATTTATCCTATGCCTTTTATTGCCCTGCATCTTGATCTGTGTTGCGGTAGTACCCATGTCAAATGCCTGCTCATGCTGTAGTCAAAATTCACGGGCAGAAATTCCTTGTTTAAATTGAGGTAGGTTCAAATTTTGGTCGTTACTCCTCCCCCCGCGTTCCTTTTTTTTCAGCTGGGTAGTTTATTCCTTGTGGTTTGATACTCTCCACGTTTTCTTCTGGTTTGGTTTTCAAGTGAAGCTTGTGAGAAATGGGTGCAGGCTTTTCCCAAAGAAGAAAAAAACTTAATAAGAAAAAGGAAAAAGAAGTAAGAAATTGTTGCTGCTTGGTAAAGGTGATTGGATTTTTAGTTTTTTTTTTTTTTCTATTTTCTACAAAATGTGTTTTTGACTTGAGATGTTCGGTTAGTCGTTATGCTAAGCGTGATTAGATTACAAGAAAAGACCTTGTTATCCTTGTAATGACTGGATTAATGAATTTTTTTTCCCCCTTTTTTTAAAGATAATAAAAAAATAATGAATACTTTACTGGCTTGGAATGTGGTAAACATTTGAAAATGTTCATCTTTTAAGCTGTTTTACAATGTGGGACCCCTATAAAGCCAATACTATATCATCATCATCATCATCATCATCATCATCATCATCATCATCATCATCATCATCATCATCATCATCATCATCATCATGATGAAACAAGTTTTTTGACTTGGAGATGGTAAGCTGTTTAACTTGGATCGGGACTATTTTTTAATGTATAATAATTACACAACAGGATGTGATTTGAAGTTGTTAATGAGGATGTAAGGATTGATTTGATATCTTAATTATCAATTCATTTGTGTTTATCTTCTGTTTTGACAAGCAAATGTCAACCATAGCTATACAAACAAACTGTCAGTTTTTTTTCTTTTTAATATATATATATATATATTTAATTATCAGTTACTTTTTCAATAAAAGCTTATGCAACAAGGTAATTTAAATAAAATAGTTTCATTTATATTATGAAGAAATATAAATGAATTTTTGTTTTTTTTAAAGAAGAAATTCTCGTAATTTTCACGCAACAAATTCAAAATTGAAAATAAAAATAAATAAATACATACATACCATATTATAGTATTTACATGATTTGTTCGATAATTGCGTTACTGTGTATATGACGCCGTTAAATCTCAAAGTAACAACCTGATTGAACGTGGCCAGAGTATTCATCCGAGGTGTCCAATCTTGTCCACGCCAGAGTTTTCAAATCCAACGTATATCCCACGTGCGGCCTGCCGAAGCATGGCGAACCAATCACCGTCAACTTTCCTTCCCACGCAATCACATATCCGGTACTGTGAATCTCATCTGGCATCTTGGCCACTACTTTCCACGTGGCGTCTCTGTACGCAGAAACGTAACCTCTATTGCACGCGTAGATTGCCTCGTCATCGCTGACACATGTCCGTGGACACGTTGCCGCCGCTAAGAAGTCGTCTATAACGGGTTCCCACCGCCACGTGGCTGTATCGAACGCTTCGGCGCTTTTCTCGAACCGGCCTTGCTTTTCAGTGCAGTAGCCCCCCACGACATGTAGTTTGCCACGTTGGAACACCGCCTTGCACTCGTCTCGCTCTCTTGCCATGTCAGGCAACATCAGCCACCGATCTTCCGACACGTCGTACGCCATAGCAGATCTTAAAGCGTTCTTGTCCTCATCATGACCTCCGGTCACGTACACCATCAGATCGGAATCGGACGCGCAACCGAAAAATGAGCGGGACCCACCCGGCATGTCGGCCCCACGCCGCCACGTCGCAGACATGAAACTGTAAACGAAAACCGACCTCGAGACTTTCCAGGTCTCCGGGTCCCACCCGCCTATTACAACCAAAGTCGACCCGGTCCCAATAAGCTGACAAAAAACTGGCAACCCACCTGAAAACCCAGGAATCGGCGGAAACTCAGACCAGTGACCGGAATACAGCTCGTAAATCGCGAGCCGGTAAACCGGAGATGAGTACTTCACAACAGAAATCTTCTGATCGTCGTCGCCGAGGTTGACCCGCGGCGCAGCTTGGGCAACGACGATGAACTTCTGGCAGTTTCCGGTTAACTTACGGAGACGGCGAAAATCCGGCAGATCAATCTCCGCCTTCCAGCCTTTACAGACGGAAGCGACGGTGGCGAACTGGTCGTAGGAAAGACGAAGTAAGCAAGAGCGAGCTAGATCGTAAGGGAGACCCTGAATCAACTCCATAGAATGATCAGTAAGATCAAGATCAAACAACTTCCTTTAAAAAAAAGAAAGAAAGAAGCAGCAGAACAATTCTTGCTGTAAAGGAATGTTGGAAAGTAAGATGGGAAGGTGGATTTGCTTTATAGGCGGAAAGGGTGGGGTAATGGCCTAGTTAAAAGGGATTGTGCTTCTAGAAGCTTTCTCTCTCTCTCTATCTCTTTTTTTTGGCTCCAGAAATAATCAATAAATAATTGATAAGGATGGACCCAAACGGGGACGCAACGCAAACGCAACTGATTCCGTTCTTACAATTTGTTTTTAGATTTGTTGGTTTCTTCTTTTCTTTTTTTTTTCTGGGTTGAAGGATAATCCGGTTTCATTTTCTAGGGATGGAGAGGAGCAGCCAAAAGGGGGGGCAGCCCGTGGTGTTTGAATTTCAGTTTGCTTACAACTCCATTATCTAATCCGCATGGCCGGAGCCAAATGCTAATGGGGGCTAAATTAAAGTTCCTAATCGGGATTCAGGTGAAATTCCCGGAACGGGTAATTTTCAAAATTACTCCTAATAAATAAATAAATATATATATATATATATATAGTTTTCCAGAAAAATGTGTAGGGGTTACAGTCCCCAATAAACCCCAACCTGCTCTGTCCCTCCTAATCCGTCACTTTCTAGCTTGCAGTAGATTTTGTTTTGTTAGTTTTCTTTCTTTCAAATGGGCTTCCACGTGGACTTAGGACACGGTGGACCCCAGGTATTATGTTCCATGCCACTATAGTGAAATGTCTGAGGTCTAAATTAATACTTTAATTAGGTTTATATATATAGAAACTATCTTACTATTGTTTCGAGAATATCACGAGATTTGATCACAGCCGTAGGTATATATATATATATTACGTGATTGATCCACTAAGTTATGTATTTATTATATACAGTCTTAGTTATTACTGAAGACAACCTTAAACCCATCTTCTAGAAGAAGGGACCTCTGATCTTATCTTGATAATGTGTATCAATCATGTTATATATATGCGTGTATAGAAAAAAGTATGGTATATCATTGACTCCGCATGATTGATTGTAGAAAATATAAAGTTAGGCCCACCATACGTAATATCAGTTGGCACAACCCTACAAAAATATCACTCTCTCTAAGTCTATCATTCTAGAGAAGTTTGTTTTATAAGGTAGATGTCAGGCGACAGAGAAGAAGAACTGTCTCCATAGATTGATTATAAGATACTAATTTGCTCTAATCCTGTTTTATTATTGGACATAATTCACCATCAGATGAATAGGGCCACATCCAGATCTATTGTTACCATCCCACTTGATGAAGAAAAAAAAAAACATGTCGTGATCATTTTATATGCTCATCAGAATTTTGTCAAAAGGCTTCACTTAATGTTTTGTATGATAGTGTTAACAGCGATTGATAAACCAAAAAGAATCGAAAAGAAAAAGGGTGATGTTTCACATCCAGGCCAAGAGATATTCATGCACTATATAGCTGCTACTTTCATACATGCATATGTATATGGTTGGTGCCAATCGGTCCCATGATCCTTGCCGGGTTCATCAATCATCATGATGAATGTACACATGGTGCATGCATGAAGTAAGATGCATGTCTGTTGGTTCCTCAACTTGTCTAAGTACTTAGCTCTCCGGTTGTTCTTATAGCTATTGACATGTCATGATCATGGTAGATCGATTTATTTAAATTGCATATATCAAGTTTATATTGGAAATCTACAAGATTGAAGCAATTAAAGTAAACCATACGAACAATATTGTTAAGGGAGTCAACTCAAAAACTGCATCCTTCTCGTATCATTCTAATTAATCTATAGCAGGTCTAATTAGCAGCCTTCACCTTAACAAATAGAAAATAAAATGAAATCATAAGATCACGGCAAGTATACTTAATCTGTAATATACAAATATACATGTTCTAAGCGTGCTTTAATAAAATCAAATTTAAGACCGTGTTCATCCTTTTTGCCCCGTTAGTTGTAATTGTTCTTTCTCTTCTAATTTTGTACTAACAACTGTTTAAACAGTTATATTCCCTCTAATGATAAAAGATGAAACAATAAATCATATATCGTAAAATCTATTCATTTTCCCCCTTTTTTGGGTAAAGGGTGTAAAAAAAATAGTTCAGATTTACATGAGATTTTTAATATAAGACCTCACCCATTGAACAAGACATTTGATCAAGTCATGACTCATGAAACATGCATTTATTTTTTATTTATTTATTACGTCGCAGTTTGCACTGTCAAGATTCAAGAAATTTCATGTAACGTTAAATGTACACATTTCATACCCCATAATGTCAATAGGCTATAAACAGGGAGATAAAAAGTCAAGAGTCATACATGAAATAGAGTATAAAGAAGAAGGGGTCAACTAACGTATGGTCCAGAACATCAAAATTCCAACCCCTGTTTGTGATATCTAATATCGTCTTAGAAGAAACGTGAAATAGAAAAATAACTCAATTCTACTTTAATGAATTCAGATCTGTTCAAATTGAATAGGTCAAAAGTGGACAGAAACTATATAATAAGGTTGATTACCCTTTTAGATTGATGGAGATTTCTAAGCCTTAATAATCACAAGAAATTTTACACGGAACATAACCACTTTGACCGCAAGTAACATCATGGGTATATATAAGTAGCCATCATTACCATTCACTGGTAAGGAAAAAGGGTGCTAATAAGGTACGAACATACTTCAACGAAATGTTGACTTCAGTGCAGAGCAGCAAGTTCGACAAGGTCTTTGTACTTGTCAGATACGTAAGACTTCACCTTTAGAGTGGGTTTTTCACTGCCCTTACTTGGAGATTCATACTTCAACCCGATAACTGTAGCCAGGCCTGCAAAAGTGACAGGAATTCATGTAGTGGTAAATATATAGTGCTCTAACAGCGAATATAACACCCCTTATTCCACTAAGAAAGGTAGACAATATTTTACAAGAACGTGCTTACTCTCATGTATGCGACCATATAGTAGTCTTTCCCCTTTCCAGTATTCCAAAGGCCGTGTCCTGATCCTTGTACTTCTCCTTACCCCAGCTTGCCATGATGTACCAGCCGCTGGGAAAATTTAAAAGCATCCTTAAGTTGAACAGAACAACCTGAGTATTATTGAAATGCAAGGTCTGAGTCCTATGAATGAGAAAAACAAAACCTGCAAGGCTCTGCCTCCGAGAATATTGTTTTCTCTTGCATTGTTTGCGTGCACGTGATTCTGCTTTTGGTTTCTCCTTCGATGGTTCTCCAGCAGGTTCCTGGATTTTCTATTTCAAGAAGGATCAAAATATATTTCAGTTACAAGGAAAAGTTGAACACTCGAAACCACAAAATCTACACAAATGGAGTCTTACATTTGTTCTCTAGTCATACACTTGTACAGAGTTCTTGACAAAGAGAATTTATACGAGTTAATAAATGATTTCTGTATCATTTTACAACACTAATCTGCCACTATCAGGTACTATCACTAAAAGCATATAATAATAGCAGAAAGATAAAGTCCAGTGAACAAAAAATGAAATTGAGTATACATAGTTCTATTCATACACAAGATTCCTTAATTACATACAATAATTAAAAAAGCAAAGATACAACGGCTGCATTCAAGTGAGTTATTAACCTCATGATGCTGTTCTGGATCCCTGTCTTGGGTCTTGGAGAGTTCATCTACTGCAAGGTCTTCAACCATAGGCTCAGTTGAATAATCTGTTACTTAATTAAAAAATGCACAGAAAGATTTCTTTTGAATCAAATGGTGCTTAAATATTAACAACTAAAACTTAAGAACAGAAGGAAACATTTGGTGAAGAAAAAACGTCAGAGACATCTGTCTGTAAGTCTTATAACTAAATAAAGCTCAAGAAACCCAGTAAATTACTTATTACTCAGCAGCAAAATAAGTAGATGAACTTTTAGTACATATTCAGCTTACTTCCTATAGCAAAATAGACTTAATGTGGAAGTATTAGCCCTACAAAACAAGCCAATATTATACGTTCTTGTAATAGGATGGGCCTAGTGCCACATGCTTAAGATTCAAATATATTAAAACGTTGTATGTCAATAAATGACTTAGATATTAACTAACAGTTAGTTTTTATAGCAATCCTCAGGCAGAGAAAAAAAAAAAAAGTACGCATACCCAATTGGCATGGATCACCATTCAAATTTCCTGCAGTAATGTCTACCATGTCTGCGTTGGGTACTACAGAGGCCAATCCATCATCATCCACCTGCATCTCATCATGAGTCTCCTAACAAGTTTGAAAATTCAGATCTAAACTTCCATAGGAACCAAAATGAAGAAAAGTTAATGGCAAAAAGAGAAAAACTCACTTTGTCATTTGTTTTATCAGCATTTACATCAACATTTGAACTGCTTAATTTCTCATCCATAACCGCATCCATGTTTCTATCTCTGATGTTATCCTCCATGTCGATGTGGTTTCCACTTGAGCCTGCATCATTTCCAGCATCAAGTTTGTTTGAACTTTCTTTCATAGATATTGCAGATGATTGACCAAAACCACCAAAAGACAACTCTTGTGAAACAGTGTTCTGAACTGCAATTCCAGGTTTTTCAGTTGATGGTGACTTTAATTCATCAGACATGCCAGTATTCTTTCCAGAGTCAACTTGATCACACTGTTCGTTGATGCGTTCAAACAAAGAAGGATTTCTGGCTGGTGACCAGTCAATATCATGAGCTGAAAATGGATCAATTGATGAATTTGATTGCAAAATTCGTTTCTTTAATAATGATAATGAAGCAAATGGACTTTTTGGTGGGGTGGGTGAAGCTAAATGATGAATAGAGAATTCAGCCTTCCGTCTATGCTTCAATGGCGTTATCCCTTTGAACAGATTTCCTATGTCTGACAAAGCATTCCTATTCTTTGGCAAATTCCCTCTTGAAAACTTCAAATTAGATGTTCGTATATTTTGGAAGTATGGAAATTTATCTAACTCCATGGGTTTGACCTCTAAGATATTGACTGCCCCATCTGCATCTAGATCGTCACAATCAACAGACAGCAATCCATCCAAAATTTTACTGACCTTGCTCTCTGTCTTTGTTATTGAAGCTATTTTGCCAAAAATCAATAAGAGTATAAGGTTAGTATAAAGAAGAAAGATGCTAGTAAGCATGAGTGTACAAGGAGATGTAAATAACATCAGCTCATTTACTCACCAACCAATTCCATCTCCTGTAAGTCCGCATTTTCATCGGTTTCTTGCTGTGAGACAAGATTACTTGGACTGAGAATGCCTTGTTCAATCGTATCTTGAGACACAACATTCACATTGTATTGAGATGTTGTGGATGAGTATTGATGCTTGTAAGTAACCGACCTCCTACAGATAATTTAATGAGAAACTGTGGTTTTAAATAAAACATGAATAGCTAAGGTAGTGTCCATTCTACCCAAGTAGTCCTGGACGACGTTGCCGAGTGGTTGGGGATGGATTTTTCCGATCCAAGTCCTTTAACGTACCTCCTTGTTGCTTTTGTATTTCCCTCTGGGCATCTATGCATCAATCATATCACAGGAACAATAAGAAAGAAATTCTTTACATCTTATGTTTGGGATGTAAAACTTACTTTCAAGTCTTTCACAGGCCAGGAAGAACTCCTCTGGATCTTTCAGTAGTTTTATGTCCAATGTTGGTTCAAGATTTACATAAGGTTGACTGTCAAATAAAGTCAACATAATCATTCACTTTGATGCTGGGGGGAAAGCTTTGTATTGCTAAGCCAGTAAGCATATACCTACCTCGAATTAGGTTTCAAGGAAAACCTAGCCCGTTTACGGTTTAAAGCTGGTCTTCTTTCTTGTGGGTTTTCTTTAGCCTTTACTCTCAGTTCTTCGTTCTTTTCTTTATATTTCCCATAGTTCATCATTTCAGAGCTCGGAATCTCAGAATTACCGTCAACAATCATTTTAGCCTGCTCTACAAGCTTACCCGGACTTCTTAAAGCCTGAAAAAATTAAGAAAACTACGAACTATGATCTTCTATGATAATTCAATTAAAATCATGCACAGCTATAGTTCAAGAAGCCAAAGAAGAGACCAAAATACACTTTGCTCAAACTCCAGTTTCAAAACACTATGCGAAATGCACACTATTAACACACAAGCAGAAACTGAAGTTCACTGATTTAAACTCATAAAATTGCATAAAATCCATGAAATCGATCTCGAAAAGAAGAAAAACAAAAAACAATGAAGCAACAGAAGAGTACCATGGACTTCAAATGCTTGTGAATGGCTTCTAAGTCGGCTTCTGGATCGTACGGATTCGAATGGTCCGGTAAGACCCCTAAGGCTTTCGGAAAGAGAGATAAACCCGAATATCCTTCAAGGGGATCCACTAACTCGGATCCTCGAGCTTCTTCGCTCACCATCGTTGCATCCCCAGATGAACGAACCCTAGGGGAGAGAGAGAGAGAGAGAAGGGAGAGAATTCCAAATGTAATTCGAAAAGGAAAAACTGAGGCGGGAGGAGGAACAAAACCTCTGTAGAAAGTGGAAAATATTTAAATTGTTTAATTATTTTCAAAAAAACCCCTTGAGTTTTGTTTTCTCATGTATTTCCCTATTAAATATTTAATAATATCGTTTCTATCCGGACCTAGTCGTCGAACAAGCTAATGTTGGGGAAGAAATAAAAAGATGGAATAGTAAGGCTCTTCAATGTAGATAATAAGCAAAGGTCAAGCTGATACGGATGTAAAAATCGGGTCGGGTATACCAGGCGCCATGGCAAGGAGAAGGATTGAGTAGCTCAGTAGATACCGCTTCCTTCTCTGATCGCCCTCCTTTCCGCAATCGCTCTGCTTGCATCTTGTCTGCCATTGATTTTACCACTTAAACTTTGTGGTTCTATTATGTTCTGCTTGTGTATGCTCATCAAATTAGGTCAAACTTAATTCTGCATGTCTGCACAGAAAATAGCTCTCAGACTAGAATCTACTAGATCCGGGATTTTCCAAGTCAAGCTCGGGTCGCGGTGGTGCTAGTAAGGGTGCGAAGCGTAGTCTTCCTTCATGGATGAGCAATAGAGACAATGGAAGTGATTCTCGTGGGAAGAAACTTATTGGTTCTGATGAGAACGAGGAAAAGAAGGAAGACAAAGAGTAAAGTATATGCCGTACAGGAAGCTCGGGCACCACAGATTTCTCTAAACTTCTGGTACTAAACTTATTTGGAATCGAACGTGATACTGATTTTCTTATATTTTGGGTCAAATGTATTCAGATATGGCATTATGCAGGAAGGCGTAGTGTTTGTGCTGTCAGGATTTGTTAATCCTGAGCGCAGTATATTGAGATTACAGGCCCTGGAAATGGGAGCTCAGTATCAGGCTGATTGGAACTCAGATTGTACTCTTGATCTGTGCTTTTCCGAACACCCCCAAATTTCAACAAGTTGAGGCCGACTCAGGAACAATTGTATCAAAGGTTCTCTCTCTCTCTCTCTCTCTCTCTCTCTAGTTTATTGTTATCAATACAGATTCTTGTGCCATTGTCGAAATTGTGTAGCCACATATGTCTTCTATTTTGTTTCATTGTTTGTGGTTTGTTGTTTGGATAGGAATGGATTTCCAAATGCTACAAGGAGAAGAAGCTTGTTGATAATGAAATATACCTGCTTCATGCGGGGAGACCTTGGCGCAAAGGCAAATTTTCGCATGGGCAGGCCAAGGTGATTTTAAAGTTGCATTCATTGATATGTTAAAACTTGATGATCCCCATGAAACAAGCCAAAATGATTGATTGTTTGTCTGTTTTTTTGACTGAAGTCTACCTTCCTTTTGTGATATTATCTCGTGTACCATTAAGTAGCTGCAGATGAGAATGCACCTTCATTGAGAAAATCTCAGAAGCCAGTTGACAAAGCATCATGTTCACCATCAGGTGACAAGTTAATTTCCAAGGTGAAGTTTGTTACTGCATGTTTTTAACCATTAAAACAGTGCATATATGTAGTATTTGCTCTTTTCACCATTGTCTTGCCATTTGAAACTGAAACATGGGACATTTTCAGGGTAAAGCTTCTAATCCTCCATTGAAGTGCTTTTCTGCTTCTATAGTAAAGAAGTGGGCTATTGATGACTTACATAAGACAATTTCCTGGCTGGATGCCAGGAAGAAAAGGTTAGAGGATGTTGTATATTTGGTTCTCTCTCTCTCTCTCTTTCTTTTTCTTATTTTGGTGACAACTTGACCCCATATGTGCATAGTTCATCATTTCTATTGGAACGTATTCATATTTTTTCTTCTTCTCGCATAATTGTGTTTGAGACCCTATGAAGCCTATCTTTGTTTCCGTTTCTTCTATATTTTCAACCTTTTTGCAGCCGGAGCTGGATGAGATACCAAAAATAGCAGCAGAAGGAATTTTAACTTGTCTACAAGATGCTATAGATTCTCTCGAGCAAAACCAGGTAGATAATCCTTATGCCAAATTGCATGTGCTGTTCATCTCGGTTTGTATTTACTCATGAAAAAAGGTACTTCCAAAATTTATTGTTTATCTTTGTATGATTTCTGTGTAGGATATCCAGCAAGTGACTGAGGAAATGTTTTCCTCAGGTCGTCGAGGAGCTTGCAAAGATCGAGAATAACTCAAAGTCAAAGGAGGATCTTTGAAAACAGGTCATAGATTGTAAACAAATTTATGAAGTAGAACTTCATAACTTTAAACTCATAATTCTTCATCTTCTTCAATGAAGAAGAAAGAGCAAAAGCGGGGGAAAGAACAGAAGTTTGACGGGAATGGATATGACACTATTGAAATGACGGAGGAGGTCGACCATGCTTCTAATTCATTAGCTTCTAATTTTTTGTAAATGAGTATTATATTAAGTAACTCTTTATTGAGTTTGATTTCTTCTTAAGAGTGTGAGACAATTTCAATCACCTTCCCTTATAACTTGCTTTTATTTCGAAAATTCAACAAATATCATGATATATAAGGAGTATTTTTCTGAAACGGGAAACAAAATGTAAATATATTTAATTAGTTTTGAGTTTAATTTTAATATCATATTTAATTTATAAAATATATTTAATTTAAGCGATAATTTCAATAGATTAAACTTCAATAATTTTTTTTCATAATTTTGGGTTTAACTTCCTATCCAAAGAAAGAATTTTGTAGATCTAAATAGGAAGTATGGTTTTTAAATTATTATTTATATATTAGTATTATTTTATGGGTGGGGTACTATTTATAGCATGAAAAATGCTTATTGCTTTTCTAATTTGGTATACACGTTTAATTTTTAAATTTTTTATAATATGCAAATATTTAGATTAACTGAGTTAAAATCAAGTCTAGTCCAGCTAAATTTTTTAATTTCGCATGTAACCCAAAACAAAGATTAATCAGAAAAAAATCCCCAAAACAAAGATTAATTTTAAAAAAAGTCCTATTTAAAAATTCGAAAGAATTCCGCAAATTGTAGGTTAAAATACAATTTCGATATTTTCTTTCTTTCTTTAATTAGTTTTTTTTTTTGGTTTTTTTTTTTTTTTTAATTTTAACTCTTGCTCCCTCTTCACAGTAGGGTTGCAGCAGATAAACGCCACCATTCTCTTTCTCCCCTTTCTACTCCCGCAGCTCTGAAGCAAACCTTCTCGAAGCTCTTTCATCAGCTCACCTCTTGATTCCAAACTCTCACTCTGCATCGGCAATAATGGGCGCCCCTCTTCCTCCTAAGGAGGCCAACCTCTTCAAGCTCATCGTGGTAAGCTTTCTTCTCTCCCTTGCCTTTTCCTGCAGTTTTATTATTCGTCCTGTCAATCGGCAGCCGCTTGAAGTTCATTTACTATATGGCGGCGTTCCAGATTAATCTCCGTTTAATAACCTAAAACCCTAGATTACGTGGACCCTAGATTACGTGGTTTCTGCTCGTTCTTCGCTGCTATGTCTGATTAAGTTGACCAGAGAGAAAGACAGTGAGAATTGGAGTATCTACGATTTTTTTTGGGATTTTCTAATATTATTAGTAGTCAAGTCAGCTGAGTGCTAATTCAATTCAGAAAATTCTGCGTTTTTTCTGAATAAGGGTTTAGATAGTGCAGGAAGATGAACAGGCATTCATTGATTGATTTGTTTTTAGTGAACTATAAATTTTTAAGTTTTGCCATTTGTAGACTGCAAAGTTTCAATTTTGAAAGGAGTTTCTGTTAAATTGGCTGGGTTTTGGAGGTTAAACATATGAAGACTATCTGTTAGTTGTGGTAGACTATGTCATCATTCAATGTCCAAAGTTGGAAAATTTCTGTCATTGATTCACTTGAAACTTGTATTTGTGAACAATGCTGCAGAAATCGTATGAAACCAAACAGTACAAGAAGGGGCTGAAGGCAGCTGATGCAATATTGAAAAAGTTTCCAGATCATGGAGGTATGTTTCATCTTGTTGAAATTTATTCCTTGAAAATGTTTGATTGTTTCCATTTTACGTTTTGTTACCTTGTTCACTAGTGGGATTTGTTTTCTTGGCTTTGCTACCAGAAACTTTATCTATGAAGGGTTTGACATTAAATTGCATGGACCGTAAACCTGAAGCATATGAACTTGTCCGATTGGGACTAAAGGTTAGTGCTTATTTGGATATTAGATGTCCGTTTCAGATCCCTGTTAGTTGTTAGTAGCTTGTTTTTGTTATCCAGAAATTAAGCTTTATCAGTTGAACATCCATCTTCTAAACCATAGAATGATAATAACACTTACTCGAGAAGGTTTATTAATAAAAGCACTCATCAAATAAGCTCCAAACTAATTGTCGTTACATACTGACTCTTGATGCAGAATGACCTCAAAAGTCATGTTTGCTGGCATGTTTATGGTCTTCTTTATCGATCTGACAGAGACTACAGGGAGGCCATTAAATGTTACCGAAATGCCTTGCGAATAGACCCAGACAATATTGAAATATTGCGGGACTTGTCACTTTTACAGGTTTGTACTGTAAATTGGTTGATATTTTCTTGTGGTTTTCTTCTTATGGTTCCTTAATACCGGTAGGGATAAATTTATATTGACATACCCTGGGACTTCTCACTTTTTTTCAAAAATCTGTTATATTTTTGTGATGAATTGCTCTATATGAAAATTGAAAACGGAGCTCATTGCTCCCTCTCTTCTTCCCAACTACGATTTGCTAGCACTTCATTTTTTTGGCATTTTTGAGATATATTACTAGGCTTTCAAGCTGGTTTTTCTGTCGTTCTTGAATTTGATTATGATGAAATCTTGATCCATCTATTTCTTGTATTTATTTCACTCCTTTCAGTTAGTGATGTTTAATGAAATTATTCTTGGATCAAAATCGCTGTTTGTAAAACCCTTAATAGAAACTGGAGGGTTATTGCCCATGCATTTTCTTGGCTATACCACTAAGCTATTAAGAGTTCCATACAATCATAATTGACTGGTTTGTATTTTGGTCATGCTTTTTTGTATCCTTTTTCTGTATTGATTTTCATCTTGTCATGTATTTCAGTTAATGGAAATTGTTGAACTATGGATCCTTTACAGGCCCAGATGCGGGATTTGACAGGTTTTGTTGAGACCAGACAACGACTGCTGACTCTGAAACCAAATCATCGCATGAATTGGATTGGATTTTCTGTTGCTTATCATTTAAACTCAAAGTAATCATTTGCTTGCATTTTTCATATTATTTTATATGGATTATCTTTTGCATGTTTGTAATCAGAAAGTGATGTTTAATCTGTTAAAGAGTTAGTTTGTCTAGTCCTGAAAATTTATCATGCTTACCAGGGAGAGAAATTTAAAATCTTAATTTGTTAATTTCCAGAATCAGTTTTTTAATGCTAAATGATTTCAAATTTTTCAGGGAATTGAGCATATTCGGACTCTTTCCATGTTGTGACATTTTTATCTCTATTAGATTACTGATATGAAACTTATCTTGATTATTTACCAGCCCTTCAAAAGCAGTAGAAATTTTGGAAGCATACGAGGGGACTCTTGAAGATGACTATCCTCCAGAAAATGAACGTTGTGAACACGGGGAAATGCTTTTGTATAAGGTATTGCTGTCAATTACATTATTTTATCGCTCATATCTGTTTTTATTTATTTTTTTCCTCTCGTGGAAACATTATTCATGTAGATCCTTATGTTGCGGAAGTTACCACTCTGTAATTAAGTTTTCAGCAAGTCACATACGAAAATTGAGATAATGGCATCAATATAGCTGTAATAAGATTCTGCATTAACATATAGCTTCAAGTTGCATTCTTGCAATTGCTGTCATTTGTTATATTCACGCACATGTTATTCATATACATTGAACTATGCATGTTCACGTGCTCTTACTTTCATACAGATCATTTCTGATTATTTCTATTGCGGTTGCCAAATTAAG
The DNA here is from genome assembly GCA_027186245.1 of Coriaria nepalensis. Lineage (NCBI taxonomy): Eukaryota > Viridiplantae > Streptophyta > Magnoliopsida > Cucurbitales > Coriariaceae > Coriaria > Coriaria nepalensis. Next base: position 8,084,281 of record CP114500.1, on the reverse strand, counting down.
TTTACCAGAATATTTCTGATGGTTAAGAATTGATATTTTTTCTCCAGGTTTCTTTGTTGGAGGAATGTGGCTCTCTTGAGAAAGCTCTAGATGAGTTGCACAAGAAAGAGTTAAAAATTGTAAGGGATATCCACATGTTGCTTGAAATGCAGTAGATGTGTGGATCTGTGTTCTAACTATCTGCAATGTGATTCTAGGTTGATAAACTGGCTTATAGAGAACAAGAGGTTTCACTTTTAGTGAAGCTTGGTCGCTTACAGGAAGCTGAAAATTTGTACAAGGGATTGCTCTCGATGAATCCTGACAACTATGGGTACTCTCTGGAGCTTCTTGGCCTTTAATTATAAGCAGGTCATAATTCTAATTCCATTCCAAATTTTCAGAAACTACGAGGGGCTCCAGACTTGCATGGGATTATTTTCAAAAAATTCTCTGTATTCTCCTGATGAGATTGAAAAGTTGGATGCACTATACAAATCACTTCAACAGCAGTACAGTTGGTCATCTGCCGTTAAGGTAACATCCTAAATTGACGAATCCTATAACAGACAAACTTCCATCTCCATTTTGCATATTTGTAGTCTGATGAGAACATTGTAAATGCTTCTTGGTGTTGGTTTGCTTGAAAATGAGTCAAAATATTTTCAACGATCTGTGGGCTTATCGCGTGTCTGCCTGTCAGGTTGTGGGGTTTCTTTCACTAATACATTTCTCTCTGTGTTTTGTAAATTCTTGACAACATAAGCATCTTGCGACGATCCGGCAACATCCAGTAGAGGCCACTTTATATGGCTAATTTAGAAGACAGCTAGGTCAAAGTGACCCCTTTTTGGGCTATCCTTGTTAAACAGTGTAAAGGACAACCAATCTTGAGATTGAATCACTTTCCCCTTTGCTCTCCATCCGTTTATGTAATTTGGATTGTAAGATCGGAAATAATTTTGCAAGATAGGTCAGATGAGCGTCATTCTGGTTGTCATGATATACACAACATTGATGATGCTTCATTACACTGTTAATATTTTGGGTTGCTTATAGCGTCCGACTTATTAATCGCTCAAGAATTTGGTTGAATTTCTTTCCTTTCTGGTGTCTTTCAGAGAATACCACTTGATTTTCTGCAAGGTGACAAGTTTCGAGAGGCAGCTGATAATTACATTAGGCCTCTCCTAACCAAGGTATTTCCGGTTTAATGTTTCTACTGGCATTCTTAAGTTTGGGATCTGAAATATGACCAATCTTTCTCTGTGTCTCAGGGAGTTCCTTCACTGTTCTCTGATCTTTCTCCTTTGTATGATCAACCTGGCAAGGTTAGTTTGATTGCTTATTTAAATCTTGTGGAATTGTGCTTCAAATTTGGTTGGAAGTATTTCCCTTGTAGTATTTTCTTCCTTTTTTCTTTTCTTTCTGTTTATATGACTCTCTTCCAGGCAGACATACTCGAGCAATTAATTTTTGGGTTGGAGGATTCAATCAGGACTAGTGGGAAATACCCTAGGAGGTAATTTCTAGTTGCAACACCTTATGTATTATGCAAAAACTCATGTAGTACAGAATACGGAATGCAAAAACTCAATTAATCCTTCACTATTCTCTTGTTTCTCGACTGTATTGGAATTATTTTTCTTGTTCTATTATTTTAACTTCCATTCAAATGAATACAGGGATGAAAAGGAGCCCCCTTCAACACTTATGTGGGCTTTGTTCTTGCTTGCTCAGGTTGACTGTCAAAACCTGGATGATTTTTTGCTCTTTTTTTTAGCATTTGGTTTCTCCTTCATATTTTCCTTGTGGCTAAATATTATGTCCTTGCAGCATTATGACAGACGGGGTCAATTTGATATTGCTCTCTCTAAGATTAATGAGGCTATAGAACACACACCAACTGTCATTGACCTATACTCTGGAAAGGTTAGAGTTATACTCTATGAATACTTTTTCTTGAATGCATGTGCTTCCCTATTTTCTTACCTGGTCTTACCTTCAAGGCTTTCCAGTTTTTCGGTCTGGAGGGCAACTTCTCTGGAATGTTAAAATAATTAAGTAAATATTTTGCTATCTGTTTTTGTAGCCTTGAATATCTGGTATTTCTGGGACAGTGTTTTGTAACTCTTGTTTTGATGCCTGTAACACTACAGAGCCGGATATTGAAGCATGCAGGTGATTTGGCTGCTGCGGCTGCATTGGCAGATGAAGCTAGGTGTATGGATCTTGCAGATCGTTATGTAAACAGTGAATGCGTTAAGCGTATGCTGCAGGCAGATCAGGTTTTTTTAATGCCCTTCGTCTTCTTCTTTCACTGTCTTGTGAACTCTCATGCTGTGCTTAATCCCATGTAAAGTGATCACTGAACTGAGGTTTTCAAATTTTTGCAATATCTCTTTCCTAAAGGTGGCCCTAGCAGAAAAAACGGCTGTTTTATTCACAAAAGATGGGGATCAGCACAACAACCTTCATGACATGCAGTGCATGTGGTGTGTTTCTAGTTACCATCAACTCTATTTACTGCATAAATAATTATCCTATTGTTATGAATAACCAAAAATTGGTACATGTTGGGGAAGGTATGAGCTTGCATCTGGTGAAAGTTACTTCCGCCAGGGTGATCTTGGACAGGCCCTGAAGAAATTTTTAGCCGTGGAGAAACATTATAATGACATTACTGAAGACCAGTTTGACTTCCATTCCTATTGCTTAAGGAAGATGACTCTGCGGGCCTATGTAGAAATGCTTAGGTTCCAAGAACGATTGCATTCACATCCATATTTTCACAAAGCAGCAGCTGGTGCTATCAGGTGAAACCCTTTTTGTCAGGACCAACTGTGTTTTTTGCCACTTACCAGTTCATCTCCTTCAAAGATGCGTTATGTTCTAGATTTATTTTTTTATCGTTATTCGCTTGCAAAATAGAATCTTTGTTCTTATTTGTTTATTGGAATTTGGGGTATAGATGTTATATAAAGTTGTTCGACTCTCCTGCGAAATCATCTGCCGAAGAAGATGATGAAATGTCAAAATTGGCTCCTTCTCAGAAAAAGAAGATGAGGCAAAAGCAGCGGAAGGCTGAAGCACGAGCGAAGAAAGTACTGTAATCTGTTGCTGTTACATTTTGGAGCCTGCCTTCACGACTTTGAATTTAATTTTATGTTCTTTCATTCTCTTAGGAGGCAGAAGGGAAAAATGAAGAAACGAGTACCATTGGTATCTCTAAGTCTGGAAAACGGCAGGTCAAACCAGTTGACCCGGATCCTCATGGGGAAAAGCTATTGCAGGTTCCTATTTGATTTGTCACTTAGTTCAGATTGCTACAGAGATATCTGGAGTTTCTAAACAAACTTTATGATTTTTGGGGAATTGTTTACCTTTAAGATGCGATGGGCTAATTGGTCATTCAACAATTGCAAAACTTGTGCAGGTTGAAGATCCGTTATTGGAGGCCACCAAATACTTGAAGTTACTTCAGAAGAACTCTTCCGATTCCTTCGAGACACACTTGCTTTCTTTCGAAGTAAATATGAGAAAGCAGAAGATTTTACTCGCCTTTCAGGTACTTACATCAAATAGTAAATATTCTGATATATTAGAAGTGGTTATTTTTTGTACCTGTATATCTTCATAATGACAATATGTAAGCCGTTTATCTAGATGACTATCTGCCTATAAAGTAATCTCCTACTTGCCATTTTTATTTCTCTTTTCTTTAGGCTGTGAAGCAACTTCTGAGGTTGGATGCTGAACACCCGGATTCCCATCGTTGTTTGGTAAGTGATGGGACTGCTCTTTTTATTACTCTTTTTTTTTTCATAATGAAGTTTGAATAAGCTAGCAAAGGTCCTAATGACTCTTTCCAATTTTTTGTCTTGCAGATCCGATTCTTTTCCAAGGTAGGCTCAATGCCTGTGCCGGTGACTAACACTGAGAAACTTATCTGGAATGTCATAGAAGCAGAACGTCCCTTGATCAGGTTTGTGCTTAATTCCTTTAATAAGAAATATGTTATGATGTCTTTATGTTGTTCGAGACTCATTTGATTTCGCCTATTAAATCACTCTGTATATTGTTGTGTGCAGTCAATTGCATGAAAAATCCCTGATTGAGGAAAATCTAGATTTTCTCGAGAGACACAAAGGTTATCAACACTAATTTAATTGGGGCAATATGTATCAGAAAATTGTGGATTGTTTCACTATCTGAATGATCTTTTATTTCTGTGATTTTTTGCAGACTCTCTGCAGCATAGAGCTGTAGTTGCAGAAATGCTATATCTTTTGGACCCAAAGAAAAAATCTGAAGCTATCAAATTAATTGAAGAGTCAACAAACAACCTGGTGCCCACGTAAGAAAATATCTCTTTTAGGAGCTCTATCTTCTTTCTTTCATCATATGCCTATAGACATTAGATTCTTCACTCATGAGGATTCTTAATTTCCATAAGAAATGGAGCCCTTGGACCAGTGAAGCAATGGACACTCCAGGACTGTATTTATGTCCACAAACTCCTAGAAACAGTTATTATTGATCATGATGCTGCATTGAGTGAGTAAAACTTTTCCATTTCGTTTATTTTCAAGCCAGTATCTATATGTATATGATGTCATAAGTGTGAAATAATTCATCATTACTTTTTGCAAAATCGAAACTATTGTAGGATGGAAAGTTCGTTGTGCAGAGTTCTTCCCTTACTCGACATACTTAGAAGGTAGCCGTAGCTCTGCCATACCAAACTCAGCAGACAATCAAACATGGAGAGAAGCCAGAAATGGTAGTTCTGACCATTCAGAAACCATTGGAAATACAAACTCTTCCTCATTGAATGGAAAGCTCGAAGCATTCAAGGACCTTGCCCTTTCATCTTGATGTTAAACTTATAACATCATCTGAATAATATTTAAATTGGCGGAACAACTAAAACAAAACCGGACATGAGAAACTCCCGAGAAGAGTACCCACAGCTAGACATGTGCTTCTACTGCTACTGCTGTGAGATGTGTTTCCATTCGCAATGTGTATAGTTACTCTTTTTAACTTTTTAGGGGTTGAATTTCTCTTGCATTCCCACAGGTTTCTGTGACCTTTCGAGACAAGGTGCTCACATCTCAAGTTTAGGTTGAATGAGAGCTGCATATTTATTTTTTGTTTTGTCATTCCTCCCCCCTCCTGTTTTTCTTTTTTATACATTGGTCCTCCATAGAAACTAAGTAGTATGTTGTACTTTTTACCCATTTTATTGACTCCATAATTCTCTGTATAAACGCTAAATTATGTGAAAAATTTTGCCAAGGGATGATTAATGACAATCACTTTTATTTTCAACTCTTGGTTTTTTAATGGAAACAATGTTTGTGGCTTTGTGCTTGGCGTTAATCAAGTTCAATACTTGGTCCCTGTTGCCAAGTTTTCATTGATGTTCAATGATGGGAGATGAATTTTTGGATAAACTCTGGCAAGATGAATTACAAAAATCTGTGTGCAGGGAACACATAACTGGCTTAATGCCCGTATCATTCATTACAAGCGCCAACAAGTAAACAAATCAGATGTCATTCATCTACATCTACATCTACATCTACATCTACATCTACATCTACATCTACATCCCTAGTTGGTTTTAGTACATGTATGTCTGTCCAAAACCTTATTTACCGTTCACAGGATCTGTCATGGCTCTACTCTAGACCCCTATAACATACCTGGCCCACACATTTCCTCTCAAATCTTATCGACATGATAAGAAATCTGAGAGAATAACACTTTTCCTCTATTAGTTCCATCTTTAATGATTACATGAACATTAATGCAAGTAATTAGCCAAACAATAAAATGTTTCGATTTCTAGAAGAAAAGAAGAAAACCCTAACCTTTTGCCAAACCCTCTCCTTTGAAATCTACAACCCTCTCTTTTCTTTTTCTAGAAGAAACAAGAATTTGGAGCTTCTAGACTTTGTTTGGCCACAGATTAAAAGTGTTTTAAAAATATATATATAATTTGATATATTATAGTAAAATATTTTATTTTTAAATAATTATAAAAAATATTTTTAAATATTTAAAATTTTATTCTTAATTTTATTTTTTTTAATTATTTATTTTTTGTTTTTTTGACAGAACGACTGTAAATTATTAAGAAATAAATTATAATTATAATTTTTAAAAATTTATAATTATTTTTTATAATTATTAAAAATTAATCGAATTATAAAAATGGCCCGAGTTTGTTTTTCTTCTTACAAGATGTAAAACTTTCTACCGCTCCATCATTCATTTTTTCACAAAAGCAAGCAGACCAGCAAAATCTCCTTTGCCTTTTTCTCTATCTTTTACAGTGATGAAGTTTGAACAAATTTTGAAGGCTCATCAATCACATTTTCTTCCATCAAATGTTCTAGAAGACTAGAAGGACTAGATGACGCAATAGTTCATTCAGACAGCCGCAATTACCCATTTAATCCTTCTTTATCACGCAACCAGCAAATTCTCTCTCTCTCTCTCTCTCTTCAGAGTTCAAACCATCACCACAGCTTTAGCTAGCAAGCTATTACACAGAGTCATTTCAAGTTCCAGTAGATAGGGAGTAAATGGGTTCGTAGCCCCATGAAAAGACCCTATACATCCATATATGAATGCATGCTCTCTCCATCATGCATCGGATTGCAAATCCTGCATTGTTCACGTGAAGATCACGTGACTGTAGGGACAACATATGACATGATCTTACGTGTCCATATATACAGCACCCATTACATATCCCGTTGATATATCAACTGTCCAAATTTGATTGTTATGTGCAAACCATTCACCATTGTATCATGAATTCATGATCCTCCATCTCAATCTCTTGTTGATTCAGAGGGTTTATTTTTCTCATTGAATCTTTATAAAAATAAATAAATTAAATCTGCAAATCTATTTAAACTGTATAAGAACAAATTAATATCTTTTTAACTGATCGTCTGATTAGTTAATTATCTCTAAACCAAGTTCAATTGCAACTACTGTTATAAGAAAATAATGAAACCATGGATGGAAGGCAAAAATCTAAATAATTAGATCGAATTGTCTGGAAAGCGTGATAATAATATAGGACAGGGACACCCCCATTGATGTTAGTAAGGGACAGGTCCTATCACGTATGCCTTTGTGTAGGGATATGCACTGTCTTTCCCTAAGGAAACACATGCTTGGTAGTTGCCAGAACACCTTCTTTTTTTTTTTTTGGTTAATTGATATATATAGAGTAGGTTTAATAACATTCAAATAGTTTACCTAAAATAAGATCACAGATATGATGTATGCGTTAAATTAACTATTGTTCTAATCCGAATACTTTATATCTCTTATCATCGTATCTTAGAATTTGAATTTAAATAACACTAGATAGGTGTTGACTTTAAATAACATTAATTATCTTCTAGTTATTTATGTATATATTATGTTTGAATTTGTTTGTCAACTATTTATACATACAATGCAAGACCCATTTTATATACATGGTTCTATATATATATGCACGTGCCTTCTAACTACTTGACTAACTAATGGCTTATCATTATCTTATGCACTTTATGTTCAGAGGAAGCAATTCAATCATAGTGATCGTTGTTAGAGAGAGATTCCAAATTATACAACTGATGCAGTTTGTGTAGTTGAGGATATGCTGTCTTTTATATATCTTTGATGCATGTGATCTTATACTAACCCTTCATTAAACTCTCTTAATTATTGCACAAAGTATATATTGATATATTGTAACCCCCAACGATTAGACAATTTCACTCTAATCAATCCGGTCGTCTTATTAAGTCCATGTGTATTCCAAAATTGACATTAGGACAAATTAAGCAAACATTATCATCCCTTTTAAGATTCTCATCCTCATGCTTCGTGTGCAACAAATGAAAGCATTCAAAGAATCAAATATAACAAATTCCATCTAAAGAGATCTTTCTATTCAACATATTTATCATAATTTAGGGACATTGGTTTCCCAAAAAAAATAATAATAATAGTTTAGGGATATCAGAACTATACATTGATCCCATCCCATTCAAACGTTTTCAATTCGAAATCTCGATTTTCTATGATCCAATTTAAGTATAGATAAACCGTCATATGAGTTTCATCTCCCTCTATCTTCTCATTCCTAAAAACGTCTTATTTTCGAAACAATTAAAACATATATCAAATTATTTGATTCTCGATTGCCTAATCCCACTCGTTAGAAGTTGTATCCTTTCAGATTCTAATATAATGCATGTGAAGGTTTTGTTTGTTATGCTTATGGGAGTGAATAAACATAGCAATCATTTTGATCTACTATATGATTATCTGCACGCTTGGATCGATCAAATAGCTAGCTAGCTATGTTGATAATTGAGTTCGTGATCTTTATTATTTCCAATTTGATATGTGTGTTAGTGTATACATACATAGAACTAGAAGGCAAACTATCACATGGTCTGTTACTTTGTTTCAAGTAATCTAATCAGACGGCTGGAACCGAATCCCAAACAAAAATCACAAACAGGCAGCAGCATGCAATCTCCCAGCAGCTTTTCCGATGTGTCGTAGATCCAGCTTATGGTGTCGGGAAATTGATCAGTGTTGCTCAGGAAGCAGACGGACCCCACTTTTGCTTCTCATGTGACCGACCACTCACCCCCTTTTGATTAGTCTAGCTGACGTGTCATATGCTACATAGCTCCCCCTCCATCTTCTTTACCATATATATCACTATATATATATATAAACCCATCGATTTCTTCCCTAAATTTTTAATTAACCCGTTAACAAGGAGAAAAAAAAAAGTTGAACAACGTCAATCTATGGCAAAAGAGTGTCTAGGGCTTGAGATTACAGAGCTCCGATTGGGACTTCCAGGTGGGACCAGTCCAAATATCAGTGTAGAGGACAAGAATGAGAAGAAAAGGGCTTACTCGGAGTTTGCCGAGGAATATGGAGAGAGTGGAGTACTTTCCGATGACCGGGAAAGTATTGGAGGGAGGACAAACGAAGGAGTGGTCGGTTGGCCGCCGGTGTGTAATTACCGGAGAAAGAATAGTTTTAACAATAAATCATCAAAAGTGTACGTGAAAGTGAGCATGGATGGAGCTCCTTTTCTTCGTAAACTTGATTTAGCGACGATGCATGAGGGTTACTCCGATCTCATCATCGCATTTGAAGATCTCTTCGGTTGCTATGGAATCGGTAACTCATCAACTTCTCTCTTTCTATATCAATTATTTTTGCTAATTTCTGACCAGAGCGAAAAATTCATGCATCAAATCGTCGATGTCTGAAAATGAAGCAAGAGTTCGTTACAACTGTTGTAATTAACAGTTAGGTTAAATTTTCTGACAGGCAAGGCCTTAAAGGATGCAGAAAGTTCAGAATACGTTCCGATTTATGAAGACAAAGATGGAGATTGGATGCTACTAGGAGACGTCCCATGGCCGTAAGTTCATGCATCTTAATCCTCTCTAATTATATATACTAATTAGGATTATATATGCATATTAGAAACTAGTCCAAGGATCACATGATCTGTTTATTCTTCCATATTTTCGATCTCAAGAAGAAATTAAATGAAAAAAAGAAAGAAAAAGTCTCGAATGAGCATGACACGGAGCAGTAATCTCGTGGTCCGATAAAATGAGATCGCGTCGTTTGAGACAATCAATTGTTATACGTATGTATTACATGATTTAATTTATTAATTATAAAAATAATGTATATTTATATAAGAAAGAAATTTGAGACCGTAGATCGAATAATTATATAGATTTAATATATATAATTAATATTGATCATCATGATTAATTGATTTACGGTGAGCGAGTCAACTCCGAAATTCTGGACAAAGAATTTCTCATTTTTCAATCAGTCCATTAAATCGGCTCTCTTTCAATGATGCCGTGTTCCTTAATCATGTTATGAGTTTTCTCTAATAAATGTTTGAGAATACGACTCTCCTTTACGATAAAGAAAGAAAGCAACTTGTACTTGTTGTTTATTACGAAAGTAGTCCCTCTCCCCCATTAACATACATCTAGTTTCAGCAACATCCAGCCGACACGAACCAGTTCCTCATAATGGCGTCGGCCCGCCAGATTAATTTACTAGTTTGTCCGCAACGACACTTATATACCTGCGTGTCCAAAGCATCATCATGACGCAAAATTTGTTTATAGAAACGAATAATTAGATGTTTAATTAAACATTAATTGACACACTAATTAGTATTATTATGCTGGAATGTTGACAGGATGTTTCTAGAATCATGCAAGAGGCTGAGGATAATGAAGAGATCAGAGGCTGGAATTGGAATCAAGGGCAACTTCCTCAGGAGAACTATAAACTAAATCTTAATTATATGGTTGATGATAATCACTACATGTTATAAGGGTGTTTCTAATTAAGACAAGTATACAACCCATCTCAGATATATAATAAACGTTGTTTATTGTCTCTTTTAGATAATGATCTGTTTCGCCTGTAATAATATTTATAGTTCCTTTAATCATCTTTATTATCTTCGGTTTGTTCCTTTGCTACTTTTGTTTTGTTTTTTTTTTTTTGGGGTTATTTGATGAACTTTATATTATTCTGATTTTTATTGTGACATTCGACATGTGGTTATTATTAGCTAATGTTAGTATTAAGTTAAACAGCTAGCTAGCTCATCTGCAAATGGGCTCGATCCATCTCACTTTGAACCAGAGAAGTTGCTATGATTTGGGTTTGTACCAACTTGTTTTCTATATTATTGGTCACTTCAAAGAAACGAGGGAGATATATATACCTACATATATATATATATATATATATTAGGAAATGGGGTCTACTGTTCCCAGGGTCGAGGAAATCTTTGTGTGGATTTCTTGGGAAGCATATGTCACTGGCTGTCATGGCATTGGAATCCCAAAAACCTGTCGAATAAATGAAGAACAGGAACTTAAGGTCAACCCTACAGAAGAAGCTTAATTTAATTAATTAAGAATTAGGTAATGCCATTATATTAAAATTTTGATCTGAAACGAAAACCATGCCATGTTATCATGTTAATGTCTCTTGAGTTTTTAGATACTTGCAATGAACTTATGAACCTAGGATAATGTGTATCAATAGGTAAGCTAATTTACTATATTATTATTATTATTTAATACTATTATATGATTGGGATCATCTAATTGTTACTCTCAAAGTTCATTGCTTTTACTACAAGCTGCATATATGCATTGGGAAGATGTGATTTGTTGATTCTTAATTCCATGCAGGCTATCGTTCATGCATGAATGAATGCGTCGAACACACTAAATTTAGTAAGTTTCTACTTCAATTCAATTGAAATACTTCAAGAGTAGTTACAATTATTTTTTATTTGTTTACTACTACCTTAAACCTAGCTAGCTAGCTAGTGGCGGATCATGATGATAATTTATCTCATAAATTCTAAATTATGACGTAAAATATAAATTATTAGCGATCATTTATCCCCTTATTACACGTACCATACCCGATTACCGCCTGATTAATCTGTGTAATGTTGATTAAGTAACTAAAAATGGTCGGCAAACCCTATCTGACTACCTGTCACGTCATGTAACTAAATTGATCAAAAATTACGATGAAGCTGGTATGCCAATTTACAGTGGGCGGGCGCATGCGTATAATAGATGGGATGGGAGAGAAGATGATTTCAGATATGACCAAAACGGGTAAGGAGATTCTTCGAGTTGGTCAAATGGTCGGATATATAAGTTCGAGTTTAAATTTTTTATTTAATATTTATAATTATATTATAAATTTAATGTAATTCATTATAATATTAAAAATATAATTTTAAATATTATATAAATTGAACCAACCGTATGAGCAAAGTCTTAAAATCGGAAAGACAAGAACATAGAGCTAACTTTGGTTGTTTTTGGGAAGTTAAACCGTTTACAGACATGTATAGTTACGTTTGCTCATTTGCTTTCTTCAAGTTATTAATTATATATATATTGCGTAGGGAACACAGTTAGTACTAATTAATGCATAATGATGAAAGATAATTATGTAGGATAAGAATAGGCTATTTAGTGGGGAACATAGTAGCAGGTGTCATGTTATAACATGCATGCATGATACATAAAAAGAATATATAATTATATATTCGATAAATAAATAAATAAATAAATATGACGTAATAATTAGTAATTTCAATCTAACTACTGTAAATTTGAAGTTTCCTAAACTAACTAAATTGCTTTAATATATAATAAGAAAGAAAAGTGCAAAAAAGGAAAAGTTTACTCGCTATCATTTAACATTTCTTTCACGCCAAACGGTAAGCTACTTTAACGCTAGGACACGTGTTGATGTGTTTGATTGAAAAAACGAAGTGAGACACGTGAGAGAGAGTCCAGGAAGAGACAGTCAGAGTCAGTTTCCCGACAGAATATCACGGTCACATGGGCTGTTGTGGGCCCACACGGTCCAAAACCAAGTATAGTCTACTTCCTTATTTGCACGTGGAATTCCATTAAGTTGACTTGAAACTCAGGAACCACAGACATGTGGGCTCCACCAAGTCTTCTACTTTCCTTACACGTTATTTCTTTACTTTTAAAACATTACATTAAATTAAATTTAAAATATAACAGAACGAAGATTCTAACTTCAAAATTCATTTTATACATTTATATTCATTACTCCTCCACTCAAGTGGGACCCACTGTGGATTTCTCAAAGGGCTTTAAAGAGAAGCCAAGTTCATCTAACGGTGTACAAGAGACCAATTTTACGGCTTCGATTGAAACAAGATCACAAATGTATACACAGACAGGTGGGGCATCGTCTAGACCCCACAAGCCTTTTACAGGCCCAACCAACCACTCACAAATTGAAAGCGATCCCCCTCCCATCCTAGACCAGCCCTGGCCCACGGCCCAAACTTTCAAGCATCCTAAAAGCGTACAGCTTCTCTCACCCGTAAGCGTAAGTGTACAGAAAGCACGGTACGTGTCAAAATCAGAGTGGTCTGATCATGTCGCCAAAGCGCCAGATTTCTCCTCCAAATGAGTATGTATAGGGAGCACGCGCTGCCAACTGTTCTGCGCACTTCCAACTTCTTTCTGAGAGAGAAATAAAAAGATCAAGAGAAGAGAGAAGAGAGGGTTTAACTATATCAGCACTTGCGAAAATGTCGCCGGGAAAGTTGCCGGAATCTGATAGCATCAGGGAGACTGAGCTGACCTTGGGGCTTCCGGGAGAGTCTCGCGGAGAGATGAACAAGAAGACTTCTGGTAAACGTTTGTTTTCGGAAACCATCGATCTAAATCTTGGACCATCAAGAGAGGGATCCAGCCAGAAAGATGAAGATCCATTTCCAGCAGCGAAGTAAGTACCTGAAACTTAGAAATCTTGCTTCTGAATTCTGAATTTTGTGAGTTGATACTGATCAGTTGTTGCGAATTTTCTGGATTTTGCAGAGCACCAATTGTTGGATGGCCACCGGTTAGGGCTTCGAGGAAGAATGTGATGAACATCTGTAAGTATGTGAAAGTGGCCGTAGATGGAGCTCTTTACCTAAGAAAGATCGATCTGGAAACGTACAGTAGTTATCAGCAGTTATTGAACGCTCTGGAGGATATTTATCCCTTCTTGACGATACGTGAGTAAAAATTGGTCACCTGTCCAGATTTGTCCTTTCTAATTTTATAGAAATTATATTGATTCTAAGCTTAGTAGAGGTAATCATGGTGTGTGCAGGTAATTACTTGAATGAAAGGAAAGCTATGGATCCTGCAAATGCGAATGGAGCTGAATACGTGCCTGCTTATGAGGACAAAGATGGTGATTGGATGCTACTTGGAGATGTACCATGGAAGTGAGTGTATAAACATTGATGAAAGATCATGAAAGTTTTTTCCATTTTCTGATAATTAATTGTGTGATTTTGATTTTGGCGTAGAATGTTTGTGGAATCATGCAAGCGGCTATGGCTGATGAAGAGCTTCAAGCTCAAGCTGAAGAAGAAGCTCTTTGTGAAAAATGAACGGGAACAATAGAATATAGACTATGTAGTTTTCTGTATAGGGGCCTTTTTTTTTGGGGGGGGATCAATTTTACTTCTTAGATTCACACACAGCTAGATTAAAGGCTTTAAAAGAAAGAATAAGATCAAAGTTAAGAGAGGGAAATTGCTTTTCCATCATAGTTGTTTGGTGGGGTTTGTTTTTCTTATACATATGGGTTGTAATACTTGCATGAATTAACATAATTCTTAAATGCTAAGATATCTCTTTTTTTTCTTGTTGAATATGAAATCCAGAGCCCTGTGTGATATGATTGTTGAACCCGGTTTGGGATTGAGCTTCAAAAGAATCAGATGCTAGACTAACCAAGTTTCGTTCGAACTTCCAACGGAATCATTTTCTGAATCAAATCATGAGTAAAGTTCATGATATGCTATGTTTGGGGATGAAGGCTAAAAATTGGGTAAGAGAGTTTTTCCATTTTCTAGAGAGAATTCTGATTCAACAATCTTGTACCGAAAGAAAACAGGACAGAAAATGTTGACCCATAAAATATTCCTTCTAACTACCAAATTAAATGGAAACTAACCACCAAAACAGAAGAGGCAGAGGAATAGTTATTTATCTTCATCCAAACATAAAAGATAACCCAAATTCCATCATCCTTTGCAATTCCAAAGAATCCAAACTATATTTTCTGTCATTCAAGAGATATGATCATTCTACATTTCGATTGGAACTAGTTAGAAACAGAAGAAGATTGACAAGAACAAGACACGCAGCCGCAAGGACCAAGTGCTGGCTCTATGCTGTGTCTGTTATTTACTTCCTAATTTTCTTACCCTCCTCTGCAATCAATAGCATTCTTGTTATGGCATGTTGAATTTTCTCTCATCCATGAAGACCCACTTCCTATGAAAAAAAAAAAGAAAAAAGAAAGGGATTGATATTGCAAATTCATTGATTTCATATTTCTTATGATTTGGGAGTTTAATTAAATTTCTTGTCAACACTATGAAATGGAGCCCGACAAATATAATGAAATCCTACTCAGCGTATGTTCTATGGAAATTTATACGCACAATCAAAAGGAACTTCCAAAATTTTATGATTTACATGATTAAAAGGATGAACGAGTAAATCATTCCCTCGTCACGGAAACCCTTTTTCCAATTATTTTTTCTACACTTTCCCAGAATCCCACACGCCAAACAGATGATAATATGTAATACAACGAAAATAAACGAGGAACCCAATAAGAATCAAAATGAAAAATGAAAAAAATACCTGATTTTGAGAAATGGGTGGCCATTTGCGAGAGCTTAGAAGGAGCAGAGTAATGGATAGATTCGTTGGGTGAAGAAAATATACAAGAGGAAAAAACAGAAAAGTGATGTAATTGAGAAACGGCGTGAAATCTGCAAACACTGCAGCCGCCATTAATATTATAATAATAACTAGGCCTAGAAGTGGTAGTGGTAGTAGTAATAGTAATAGCATTTGGAATGTTGCTATTATAATATGAAGAGGAAGAAGAGAGTGAAGAAGCCGGTGGAGATGGCTGAGATAAGATATTCAAAGCTGCCATTCTCATATCCCCGTCTTCTTCTTTCTCCCTCTCCCCCTTCAACTCTGTGTTCTGCTCATCACTGGACATGATCATTGGGAATATTTGTACGATTGTAACTAAAAATGCCTTTACTCGTATTCTTAAGATTATCAATTCCAATATGTGCATTCACCAATTTATACTACATTTCAAATTTCACGTCTTCCCTAACAAATTTGACTACTTACACTTCTAAAATTTTTTGCTTATATATAATATATATATCCATTGAAGTTTACAAACTGAAGTTTTGTAAACTGCAGTTAACGACCGGTTCATCGAAAACTTATGACCCGTATAATCTTGGGACGACCCATTTCTTGTATTTTTCCCATAATGTGATCCCATATTTTTCTCCAAACCCTTAACCACCGATTTTTATTTCCATATTTTTCTCAAAGAACAATCCCAACCAGCGTATTGATTTTGTTCGAAGTTTGAACATTTACATCTCCCTTCCTCTCCGTCCTCCTCCTCATCAACCTCACTACTATTCTTCTATCAAAATTCATCTCACAATTCTCACACGAGCTATTGCCTTTTTTTGATCTAATTTTTATGAACTCCTCATTCATGGTTGGATCAGCGTCATCATAAGATGAGTGAGTTTATCACTACGTACCTTTTTGCCTATTTCATTTCATATTCCTAAGTAATGCCTTATCATGTTTATGAGATCTTACTGATATAGATTATGAGTATTATGAAGATCGTTAGTTCTAAAGGTTTTATTTACGTACGATGATTACATGATTCATATGAGGTTTGCATATTCGATTTGTTCTTTTCTAGCTTGAGAATTCCGCAAACAAATCCAAACTCGTCTAAATGTAAGTCTTATTTTGCCTCACAATTCATACAAGTATAATTAACCAAAATTCCAATTTACCCAGGATTTGAATTGAAACTATATCAAATCTAAATGCGTCAAAACTTTCATTTAGATAGATTTATTAAATTGATATTTAGATAAAATTAATATCTATAATAGTAAATTTTATATATATTTTATAGATTTAAACTGAACATTATAGATCTTGATTAGTGTTTTGAGTCTACGAAAACAAGTATTTACAAATAAAGTTTAAATTCAAGCCATAAAACATGAAGAAAGTAAACCAAGTTCTTAAGTACGAACACCTGTAAATATACCTTCTTAAGCTAATACTAATCTTGAATGATTCAAATATTTCATTATTTCATCAATTCAACAGAAAGTAAAAAGATAAAATTCAAGTGAAAAGATATAGAAAAGTTAATGATAAAGCATAGAACAACAATACTCATTAGATATGATCTCATTCGTAGTGAAAGTTGTAAATGTTTAGAAGGAGGGGAGACTGGTGGTCTTGGACTGAACTCAGTCCGAATGGCATTTGGGTAAATTCTTTTTTTTTTTTTTTAGTGGTGACAGAAAATAGGAGGTGATGGTGGAATCAGAGGCAGTGATTGTGGCGATAGATTGAGATGGTGTGTTGGATGAAAATATAAATAATTAAATTTATTATTAATAAAAATATAAAAAATTTATAAATGAAAAAGTAATTAAATTATAAATTATAAAAGAGTTATTAATCTAAAAATAATAAAATTTAATTTTTATTTTATAATATAAGATAGTATTTAACTAATATTTAATTAGTCTCTAGAATAACCTTGGAGAATGTATTATCGTACTTTACTTGAAGTATATAACATGTCATGTATAGTTGAGAATCAACATGTTAACAACAAGTTTTCTCTCACTAACCGCTCTCTCTCTCTCTCTCTCTCTCCTTCTTCATCTCTGAGCTGTAATGGAAGTCTCGTAGCCTGGAAGAAGATAGATTCAGGTTGATATTTTGTACTTACTATTTTTGTGTTTATCTGTAAATCGACGTCTACGTTTAGCGATTTTATAGTCTTGAGTTTTGATAATGTCTCATTGTATTGGTGGGTCTATTTCGAAATAAAAGGGTTTCTTACAATCTTTTTGAATTCGCGAAGTTTGATGTCCGTATTGATCCGAATGCGGCCAAAGGTTTTGTTCTTGTTGCGTTGATGAAACAAAATTCAGCCTTTTAAGATCTTACATTCTATTCCCCAATTGGAAAGTAAGAAAACTGAAGCTTCTTGGAATATGATTCAAGATAATGAATTTTATTATTTCACGAAAAAAGTTTTTATTTTTTTTATTTATTTTGCGGGGGTTGAGTTCAGAACTTTCTTCCCACTTACTCTGCCTTTTCTTTTGATTACACTAATAAAACATGGATAAGAAGTGGGTCACTGTTTTATAAAAGTCTCTAATTTTCCCATTATATATGTCTGAAAAAGAAAGAGAGGTATTCCCATCTCAAGATTCAAACTTTCTTTTCATCCAAACGATGAATTGTAGTCATTTGTCAAACATGCTTGTATTTTCCTTAAATTTATTTAAATTTTCTTCCTTCTGGTGTATATATGCCTTTGTTTCTCATTCACATTTTGATTTGAAATATGTAACTTTTAATCCCTTTTTTTGCTGTTGCAGGCTTGCTTTCCTAGTTTGTCAATAGTCTGTGGCATTTTCTCTCATAAAGACCTCTGTTAATCATGAGAGGAAGAGAAAATACAATCACTGCTAATGGTAGAATAACACGAGCTCGAGCTGCTGCATTTCGAGCCCAGGTCCATCCTACTACACAAGAACCTCCACAACAAAATCAAAAGCGGGTTTTACGAATTAATTCAAAAAGAGCAGCTTCTGATGAAAACAAAGCCAATTCTACGAGTAATGGTACATATCTGCAGTGTAAGAAAAGGGCAGTGTTTGAAGATGTAACAAATATTTGCTGTGAACCTTCATACAAGAAGTGCTTTAGTGCAGCTAAAATTCTGGTAATTAACCTTTGCTTGATGTTCTTTTGAATATATATTGAATTCGAAAATTATGATTAGTTTGTTTTCTGATTGTCAGGTTACAAATAGAAAGCAGGCTAGGAAAGGTCGGGTCAAGAAACAGTTTGAAGCTGATTTGAAAGGAAAGTGTGGGCAAGTAGGAACAGTTAAAAGAGAAGTTGATGAGCACTCGATTGATTTGTTAGATCAAAACAAACCCCCTCAATTAGGTACTATAAAAAAGTGTGATAGGAACGATGACTGGCTTAGAATTCAAAAACCTCAAAATAGTTTGCAACCCCATGATTCAAGCATCAAAGGTTTGTCCTTCTTTCCTTACTGTTTACAAACATTTCTACTGCCACTTCATGCAAGAGAATCATAGTTATTGACATTTATTATTTGTTTTTTTAATTTCCAATGGCTTAAGAAGGAGAGGGCCGACCTGGGACCATATCAAGCAACCCTGACATAAAGGATATCGATTCAGACAACAGGGATCCTCAACTTTGCAGCCTCTATGCACCCGAAATCTATGCCAATTTACGTGCTAATGAGGTTTGTGTGCTCTTCTTCTATCTGCACAACGGATTATTTTTATGTATTTCCACCTATATGTGTTGTTCATTTCGATCTCTGTTTCGGTCTACATTTTTTGCCTTAGCTTTCTAGAAGGCCACATCTGAATTTCATGGAAACAATTCATCGAGATATAACACAAAATATGCGGAGAATTTTGGTCGATTGGCTCGTCGAGGTCTGTGCTATTTCTTTTCATTCTTAATGTCATTTGTTGTTTCAATTGGAAGAAAAAATACCTGAGAAATAAATTAATTCTTTGTTTACAGGTTTCAGAGGAATACAACTTGGTTTCAGACACGCTGTTCTTAACAGTATATCTGATAGATTGGTTTCTCTCTGAAAATTACATTGAAAGGCAAAAACTTCAGCTTTTGGGGATCACTTGCATGCTGATTTCTTCGTAAGTTTGTACATGAAGAGCAGAATTTCCTAAATGAGATTTGCAGTTGTCGAATGGAATAAACTTGATACTCAATTTTCTGTTTCTTTTTAATGTCCAGGAAATTTGAAGAAATCTGTGCACCACGCATTGAAGAGTTTTGTGTTATCACGGACAATACCTACACCAAAGAGGAGGTATTATCTCATTGCTCTGCTTTCTCATTAAGTACTCTTCTCTATATTTTAGCAATTAAATAACATTTGACGAAAATCAAAAGAGATAATCTTGAGTGATTAGTGGAAAATTTTCTCAGGTGTTGAAAATGGAAGATCATGTGTTGAAGCACATCGGCTTTCAACTATTTTCACCAACCGCAAAAGTTTTTCTCAGGTATTTCTAGAATACTGATTTTTTACCTTATAGTCTTTTACCATCTCTATTATGATGTAACAAGCTTCAAATAAATGGTCTCTATTCTGTTTCTTGATTTCCAGGAGATATCTTCTAGCTGCTCAAGCTTCATACAAGGTAATGAATCTGGTCCTTTGGACTTGTTACTGCCCTGTATTTTTTTTAAGCCTCCACCCCCCCTTTCTCATCTTGTAATCATAATTTATCATATGAGCAGACCCCTAGTCTTGAATTGGAGTTCTTAGCCAATTATCTAGCCGAGCTCACATTAATGGACTACGGTTTCTTGAATTTCCTTCCTTCTATTGTTGCTGCCTCGGCTGTTTTCCTTTCCAAATGGACATTAGATCAATCTAATCACCCATGGGTTAGTTTTTGTTTCTGTACTTTCCTTTTTCCTTAAAAAAAAAAAAGAACGAAAAGAAGAATCATTGCATCTGTGCTTTTCCAGAATGCAACACTAGAACACTATACTTCATACAAGGGATCGGATTTAAGAGCTGCAGTTCTTGCTTTACAAGATTTGCAGATGAACACGAGTAGTTGCCCTCTAGGTGCTATACGAAAAAAGTACCAGCAAGAAAAGGTTATTCAATTCATGTATTTAATATTATATACTTTAAAATCTAGATGTTGCTTTTAGAACACCTTTTTTATTTTAAAAAGTTTTCTAATGAAATGTTTTTTTTTTTTTTTTGACAAAAGCAGTTTAAATCTGTTGCTGCTTTTTCTTCCCCAAAACTGATCGAGACGCTGTTCTAGAACATCCGATACAAAGATGTTGGCTTATATGTCTTTAGCTTTAAATGCCCATTTTGATCACTAATTCTAATCTTTTCTCCACTTCCCCCCCCCCCCCCCCCACTAATACCTCTCTCTCTCTCTCCTGGCTCTTATTTTTTTCTAGACTTTTATGACCTTCTCATGTAATTCCAACCTGACCCATGTCTCATTTTTGAGGTTGATTCCAACAATCAGAGTTGTATGGCGTATAACCAAGGCTTCTAATTAAAATGTATTTACTGTTGATATCATATTCTTCCACTGTTAACTCTGTAAAACAGTAAAAGATCTCACCATGATATCACATTTTTGTAGCATTAGAGTAATTATTCGGTGCAATTCTTAGAGCAAGGAGGAAGAAGAAGAAGACGAATATTTATGGACAGCATGGAGAATATATTAATATCAAGGAGCCAAAAATAGTAACAAAAAGAGAAGTGCATCTATCTGTAATAGTTGTAGTAGTAGAGACTAGAGTGTTGTGGTCCCTTGGTGAAGAAACATTTTAGAACAGAGATCCTCTTCACTTAATAGGTAATTTAATTAAGCTTAATCAATACTTAATTAATTAATGCATAATTATGAGGAAAATTTGTTTAAATAGTTAGCAGAGAAACCAATATAGAAAGAAAATCTTTCACTCATTGATTGATTGAAGCAACCAAATAATGCTCATTTTTCTTTTTTGTTTGTTTGTTTGTTTGTTTGTTGTAGCTTGTGGGATATAGTATGGCGTGGAGATGGAACCTGTGTGGCAAACAGAAGTAGTAGTAGTACTAGTAGTGCATACACGTGTGAATGCCACAAGGGCTTTGCTAACTTGTTCGATTCCACAAGCTTAGCCTGTGTTAAGGAATGTAAGCCCTTTTCTTAATTTGATACTAATTACAATTATTAGTTAGTTAATTCGATTAGGCTACTTAGGAGCTGATTGTAGCGGACTCGGGTTGATTAACCCACCTGAACCTACACCTCCACCTCCACCGACATTTCAAATGGTCCGAGGAGTCTCAATTTTCTAACAATGATAATATCAGCAGTAACAACCATTCCAGTGATATGAAATTAAAAGGGTACTTTGTATAACATAATATGTATAATGAATAGTATAGTATATCTGCTAAGAGTTTCTGAATGCTATTCGGGTCCTAAAATCTAGCCTGATCATTTTGACTTCATCCTAGTCTCTAGGTAAGTAGTAGACAAGTTTTTCTAGCCCCGACTCTTCTTGGGCCGAACCTCTCTTCCTTGTCTAAAGGGCCGATCTACTTCCAATTTTGGACCTTGAAAACTAAAATATGTCTTAGATTCGTTTTCGGTAAGAAAAACAAGAACTAGAAAAATGGAACATGTGCCTGCCTTCGGTTTTTCCCTTGTTCTTACACTCGTCAATCAAATCTAATCTAATCCATTTTTAATTCCAGCCTGATAATGATCATATGATAAGTACTTAATATGTATAAAATACTACTTAACTAATTTATTTTGTTTGTATAATTGTCTTATGTGTCGGCTTAGTGGAGTACTTTAACATATCGATAAAAAAAATGAAATGTCATGGCCTGTGCAGATCATGATGTGCAAGTTACTACGATTATAATATTGATTATCAAGAGTAATTTAATTGGAGTCATTTTTTGTATATTAATTTCATATTGTAATACGATCATTAAAAAAAAAAAAAAAGTGATTTAAAATAAGAATTAGTCTTATATCAATGAGTTGCTTGAGTATTGACATCATGAGTATATGATATATAACTTCCTTAGCTCCCTGACATGCACCTCTCCACGCCATCAGAAGTTATCCTTCAAACGAATCGAGCTGCCCGAGCCGGAGCTAAAAATTCAGTAATCCTACAAACCTACAAAAAGTTTGATCAAAACCGAGTCGAGCCCGAGTTTGATTATGTGTAGGGCCTAGTTGTAATACCATGATAAATTGACTGAGTCATATAATTTTTTTTTCTAAAAGATTTTGTAGAAGAAGACAAAACTCTTGACTTATAAATCAATTAGAGATTTTCTCTCTAAGCGATATGAGATAAATTTTAACACTCCTCATCACTTGTGGGTTAGTCATTCTGAAAATCCAACAAGTGACACAACGAATGAGTGTCACTTACCAATTGAATATAAACACATTCACTTAAGATCTAATTTTAATATCATATAAAATTTTTAAATTTTCATCTTAAAATTAATTAATTAAAAAAAAAAAATTTTATTTTTTTATATTAATTTTTTAAATATATAATATTCTAACAAGTATTGAGCTTCGTTAAAAGTGCAAAACTCGGCTAATCATATCATATGATCTATATATAGTTTCGTGACGTGGATGTATAATTAGATAGATCAGTTGGTACCTGGTATGGCTATTTTTAGCAACCGTCTACGTATGATATTTAAGTAAAAGACAAAAACTCCATTCAAATCCAAGAAAGAGAAGTACCAGAAAAACCAGAACAACGCATGGTTACTAGAGCTTTGGAGTTATTTGTCTTTGGTTACAACTTTATAAACGTTTCAAAATTGTGTTATTTTGCCGGTTCTCGAATATCTAGATACTATAGGCCTTATGAATGCTACCAATTTGCATCTATCGTTTCGTATAAACCAACAGTCATGACCTCCCGAACACACCGTCATGGTCAGAAGCCAAGCCTCAAAGTTCACAAAAAATACGTTGCCTTTGTAGCCGATTTCCCAATTTCTTCTTTTTGTAATACACTATATATATATATATATATATATATTTATTTATTTATTTATTAGCTGGCCTTTGAACATCCCTATGTAATTACATATCTATATATATATATATTTTTTAATTTACCGATTATTTTACAAAATTTGAACCGATAATTATTTAACCGGTTTTTAACGAGCTATTTGGTTTGACCGCGAGTAATAATTTTATTTATTTATTTTTTCTTTCTAAATATGTTTAGTTTGGTTGTGCCGACTAAAGCAACGTACACAGTCCTACATAGAAGATAAAAAAAACATAAATAATACAAATTTTAATGTTTCTAATATATCGTGTTGATGCACTAAAGAAAATTAATTTGTCAAAAGAAAAAATAATGGCTTTTTTAAAGAAGTAATTAAAAATACCTAATGGCCACTAAGAGAAATTTGGATTTGTTAAGAATAGTAAATGAGATCTAACTAAGAACGTGGGAAGTAAAAGACAAACAATTAGAATATTGATAGTACTAGAGATCCACTAGGTAGTGATCATAAGATGTAATAATATTAATCCTAAAAGCAAGATCACCAATACATATATATATATATATATATAGATATATAGATTGGTCCAAATAATAATTAAATGAATCGCATATATAGTGGAACATAATCAAAAACCCTAGAATATGGTGCTTGATGCGTCAAACATTATCATAAAAAAATGGGCAGTGGGGCAGCTAAGGCAGCTATGTAATTTTGTCTTTATGAATGTTCGATTTTAGTTATTGTTATCTCATAGGGGATTTGGGATTTGCATGTGTGTTTTGATTGGTATGATATGCTGCGCCGATCATGTGATTGGTTAGGAGGAGATGATCAGGTTCCTGAGTGGAACAAATTCACTCCATCCTGTGGATCAGCAGCTGAATGCTTATTTTATTTGTGTTTTTTTCTGATTTTTTAATTTATTTTTTTAATATTATATTTCTATACCCTTTTAGTTTTTTTTAAGAGAACCTTTTAAGATAATAATATTGAGATAAATTAAAAATTATTTATATTAATTATTTGATTCATGAGATTATATAAATAATATATGAATATTCTTTTCAATAGGAGTAAATCTTTCCGTGAGGTATGATTTCAAACTGATGGAAATATCAACCGACGTACGATTCAATACCCTAATCACTAGTGTTGACTTTGTATCTAAAGATGGAAGAAAGGTAGATGCTAAATCTTGACCACTTGAATTAAAGTCAACAATTTGAAGTATAAATGATCCTACGTACATATTTTAAAGCGCTTGCTGGAGTTGTTGGACTCCTGTTTTATGTACAACAGTCAACATAACATAGGATGGTCGTCGGTCCAATTCCATTGAGACACGTGCAGCTCCTCTATCATTGCTCCATTTGTCTTCTTCCAGCCTCCATCCATCTTCATGTACTGTCTATGATTTGTATTTGACGATATCTACGCGACGTAGTTTATTTGGTACACGACGTACACGTACTTTAATGATGTCTCTTACCTTATTAACGTTTTTAGCCGTTAGAGGAAACTAGAGGAGGCAGTTTATTTTTTTTTATTATTTAGTTATTTTTCGGTTTCTATCAACAAATTAACAAGCTTACTACTACTACTAATTAAGACAGGAAATCGTTAGTCTTAGTTTTTGGTCCGATACTTTTGCCACACACGATGATGTTCATTCATGTAACTTGAAAGGGCAGAGTTCCTCTTAATTTGATATGTAAACTGGCCGTCTTCCGATCTATTTGGATAAGTGACATGTGGCATAATTGACTTGAATTTATGTTTTTTTTTTTTTTTTAAAGATATTTAATCAAAAAGATTACAACACAAAACTTAAAACTCATAGGAGTTTATATTGCAATTATTGTAACTTATTCTATCTTTCTTGGTGGCCATGAATGATGCAACTAAAGCTATCGCCAAATTTATAAGTATAGATATTGCCATTCTTGGCTTAATCTATATCTTTATCTTTTAAATATTTCATGCAATTTTTATCATACTTTTTCGTGCGACGAGCCTGAGAAGGGAGATGAATCAAGCCTTGGGAAAAGTGGGTTCAATTTTTGTACAATGATGGTAACTTTACATTCGTCATGGAAAATGATATGTAACCGTTAGCCAAAAAAGAGTATATAATAATGGGACATTCGTACCTAGAGTAGTAGCATTTCCACTAAATTAGAGTAAACGCTAGTTTTAAGATGTATACAAGCTTTATAAGGATCCATTAGGAGGAGACTAACTAAATTATACTAAATTTAGGGACCTCATTTTTAATGATTTTTTAGTGATGCTCTAGATAATTTTATGGGTTCAGCTCAATTTTAGTGTTCGAAAAAATATTTTGTATATAAATAATATATATGACTATACATATTTTCAATATATATATACATGACAGGTGACTAGCTAAGTAACTAGAGTGCATCCATGATAGATACGATACATGTGGGGACTCTCTTAACATAACATGTGCCCCATTATTGTTATTATTAGTATATTCTTATCATAATTATCTTCGAACGATGCATAAATTATCAGCAAGGGAAATCTCATTGCTTGGGCAGCACTACTGTTTATAGTGTTTGCTAATTGTTGATTCGCTTTTTGTTATTTGTGGTTTCAAAGGAGTTTTGTGGTGAAGGATTTGTCGTCTATAGGCTATAAGCTGTAGTACTAAATCTGTCCACGTTGTACATTTCATTTTCACTGTTTCCATGAAATTCTATCATCAAATTCAATATATATTATATAAAATAATAAATGAATAACGTAAACTCTAGAAGTTTAGGAGTTTACGTAGATGGCATGTTCCATTTGGGCTCATCATCATATACTACTTGTTGCAATTTTGCAGGCTTGACGTAGAAAATAGAAAATTCTTGGTTTCAATCTAAAACAAGATACGAAACGGGAGAAAAGAAGATGATGATAGTTTTTGGCGGCAATTACGTACGTAAAGATTCATCCATACACGAACGAATTGATAAAATTCACAAATCTAACCTCTCTGTTATTCCTATTCAAAGAGTTGTAAGGAGAATGCCTCATCCTCATCTCTCCTCTCTTTCTTTCTTCTGAAAGAAAAAAAAAAAACCTGGAAGGGACAGAGTTGCCGTTTGGGTTTGAAAATATGCAATTGTCAGCCTACATTTGTACTGTAATATAATATAATAAAGAATATAATATATCTAAAACGATGAAGGCATAGCCCTCAAACATATCAAGATTGGGTCCACTGGCCACCATTGTTGTTGGTTTGATAATGAGAGAGAAGTTTGGTCTATTTCAGAAGGGCACTTTGGTCAAATACAAGAAGATAAAAAAAAAAAAAAAAAAAGGGTATAAGTGAAGTGAAGGGCTTAATTTGTACCAGAATATAGATAAATGATGAATGAATGATAGAGATGGGTTTCTTCTAGTTTGTACTGGAAGACAAGAACCAAGTACTAGTGCGCGCGCACATGGAGTTCTGGGAAATTAAGGACACTCCTAGTCCTACCCGGCATATCAATGGAATCTCTCTTTGATCATAACAAGATTCTGTCTTGTTCTTAACAATTTCAAGTATCTTGATTAATGGGATTCATTTAGTTTCAATGTATATCGATCACGAGAGTAATACTCTACAATACTTGATGTAAAACATTTTACGTGGATACTTTATGGACCAAAATCGTGATCTTTAACTCTAGCTATGATCAAAAGCATGATGATCTAAATCCTCTATGATCCAAAAGCTGTAAAAAATAAAAATAAAAATAAAAACTTTAAGTAAATTTTTAAGACTTTTGAAAATATATTCTCAATTCATCTTTCGTTTATTTTGAATTTAGATATAGATTTTTTATATGAATGATTTAGATCTTATGCTCAAATCATATATTAAATATAAGTTTAATAATATGTAAAAATCCAAACTTTCATTCTAACTCAATTAGTAATAAAGATAATTACTTAATTTTTTAATATATTATTAAGACTTTTATTTTAAATATAAAATATATTCTCTAACACCGAACTACTACTACTCATAAGTACATGGTTTAACTCATTTTCTATTATGTAATATGTGTATGACCGCATATAATCAATTTGAAGAGTTCTACATAGTCCCTTAAATATGAACAAAATGGTCCTTTCAAATTTTGTTCTTTCCATCACCCCCAATACAACAACACATCATCTCTCTCCTTTCAATTCTTGTCTCCCTCCATCAACACTCCGCTCCAACACCACTCAAGACTCAAGACTCAAGAAAAAAAACCATAAACTAAAATTTAAAAATAAAAAGAACAAATAGTAGCTAATCTCACACTAATTGACTTACAAGATTAAAAGATAATATTCTTGCTTAATTAGTTAATCTGTTGCATGTAACTAGTAGATTTCAATGTGTCCTATAGTAGTTAATTATTTTTCATGTTTGGTTGATTCTGCTGATCTGTTATTTCCTTCTCACCATCTCTGTGTGTCTCTTTCTAGAGTTTTTTTTATTTTTTATTTATTTATTTTTAATATATATCTAATAATGGGCCAACATCAATTTGTCACCTTCTTCTCAATCCTCTCTATAAATACTCCCCCTCAGGCTTCATCACATTCATCTCTCTCATCACACAACTTATCCTCCTCCAAATTTCCAAACCCATATCACACCCCATACAGGTTTTGTTAAAATTATCTTTTTCCTTCTCAAGAAAACCATCACCATGCCTTCTAGATCACTCTCAGAAGCATTCAAATCCCACCCAGTCCACCTCACCAACAAACAACTCGACTTCAAGTCTGTCCGACAACTGCCGGATTCATACTCGTGGACAGACGAGTACTCGTCCTACCCAGCAACCGCTGGATCAGTCTCCGTCATCGATCTCTCTGCCCCAAACGCTGCCGAGCTCATCGGCAATGCATGCCGGACTTGGGGAGTCTTTCAGGTCAGGAATCACGGGGTGCGTGAAAAGCTGGTTCGTGACATTGAGGGACTCGGTACGAGATTGTTTTCTTTGCCCGCACAACAGAAGGTGAAAGCAGCACGCTCTCCTGATGGCATGTCTGGTTATGGCGTTGCTCCGATTTCTTCTTTCTTCTCCAAGCAAATGTGGTCGGAAGGGTTCACAATTATCGGCTCGCCGCTTGAACACTTTCGTCAACTTTGGCCCAAAGATTGTCTCAAACACTGGTACTGTATATATATATATCTTATATATCTATATATTGACACGTTGCTCATGCACGTACAAAATATTCTGATCAAATCTATCAATATTTTTTTTAAGACACCTTCTAAATGAACTAATATGAATCAATTATTGGCTGTTGATGTTCATTGATTGGAGTGGATATATATTCTGAGAATGTTAATGAAACATCTATCTGCCAATTAGGAAAGATTACAATGAGAGGTTTGGACCCACTATGAAGATATGGTTTGATATTTAACGAAAAATATGCAAATCTTTCTTACTGTTTACTTTGTTTGATATCACCACTAAATTAGATATGATCATAATTACAATCACGCAATAACTATAATTCTTCTTTAGTTAATTTGGTTTTGGGATTGTGCTTTGTTCCTTTTTAACAGTGAAATCATTGAGGAATATGAGGAAGAGATGAGAAAGCTAGCCGGCAGGCTGATGTGGCTGATATTGGGCTCTTTGGGCATTTCCAAGGAAGACATCAAATGGGCTGATACGAATGGTGAGCTAAAAGAAACAAGTGCTGCCTTGCAATTGAATTCATACCCGGCTTGTCCGGACCCGGACCGGGCCATGGGATTAGCCGCGCACACTGACTCGACCCTTATAACGATCCTACACCAAAGCAACATCAGTGGATTGCAAGTCCTCCGGGAAGGAACCGGGTGGGTCACGGTCCCACCGATTCGAGGCACTCTAGTGGTCAATGTAGGGGACCTTCTTCAAATCCTATCAAACGGGCTGTACCGGAGCGTGCTCCATCAGGCCGTGGTGAACCGGACCCGCCAACGATTATCCATAGCTTATCTGTATGGGCCATCAAGGAATGTTCCAATTTCACCACTATCGAAACTAGTAGGCCCAAGCCAACCTCCGTTGTATCGATCTGTGACATGGAGTGAGTACCTTAGCATTAGGGCAATACATTTTAACAAAGCACTATCCTCGGTGAGACTATGTGCTCCATTAAATGGATCGGTGGACGTAAATGATCATAACAGTGTACAAGTTGGGTAGATAGGCAGAAAAAGAAAACCAAAAAGAAGACAATTTAACTTTTGTGTTTTGTTTTGTTTTTTTTCTTTGTATCTGGCTAAAATTGCACAGAATTTTTGTTTTTTCCTCAACCTTTTGGTCGGATTTTGATGCCTAATTTTATTGGGGGTGGATTATGAATTGGGGAAAGTATCTAAAGAAGAGCAAAAGGGTGTATGGAAGAAGACAGGCACGTGAGGTGCATGTGGGTAGTGGATATCATTCGCTAAAAGGTTGGAAAATGATTAAGACAGAATAATGAAACATGGCCATTGGGGTACGTTCGATAAAACAAAAAACGATAGCCTTCTAATTGTTTTTTGATTATTCGCTATATCCGACCTAGAATAGGTTAAACAGGAATGACAGGGGCATGATTATCGCATAACCGACCATGTTTGTCGTTTCTTATGTTCTCTTTTTTCTTTTCTTTTTTTCTTTTTTTTGGTAATAATTAATATATAATAAATGTAAGAGGAGGATATATAATTGAAACCCAGCATTTACAATTGTGTTATTAAGAGGTTAATAGTAATAAATATTGTTTACAGCCGTGACGTGAAAAAATAAAAAACAAAAAAAATTGATGTTGCCAGTTGCTTCTGCCACCCTGCAACCATGTGCTCCTTCACATTGGCTGAGATCCTGAAAAAACTCTTACCACCTGCATTTGTGAGTGACTTTATAAAAAACAATATAACAATCCAAAAAAGTTTTTATTTTTATTTTTTATTTTTTAAGTTAGCACCCAGTCAGTTTTTATGAGAGGGTGAAAGATAACAGTATATTTATTATGATATTATAATAATAATAACTTCACATCATAAGCCTCTTAGCACTCGATGTCTCAATTCCTACATATTAGAAGCTAAGTTCGCGGTTGGTAGCTCCCTTAATCTAAGCTAGAATTGAAACATCATGTTTTAAAATGTAACAAAGATTCAAAAAGAGCTAATAAGATGATTAGGATACGATTAGGGGTATGCAATTAATGAAGTTCACATGTGGATGGGTCGTGGTCTTTTATAGTCAATCTTGTGGTATGCTTTTTGAGTCACTTGTATCGAGGTTTTCCCCGAACTTTTAGGTATTTTTATATTCATATCTCAATTGCCAAAAGAAAAAGAAGCCCACATGTGGACTGTGTGAGTGGATTGATCATGTCGCAGTTGGTGTTGTTGTTTTGCCTGAATATTATAAGCTTTCCGACCGGCAATAATCACAACTCGGTACTTTTGTTTTTCACTATTATGTAGCATTTTTTGTTGTCATCAAGATTCCTTTTCATTTTTTCTTTTGCAGCTAACTGCTCTGTAGATGAAGGCACCTCAATCACATCATGGTATGAAAGGCACTGTTTAGTTTTTTAACTTTGGTCTCAAGTAAGGACAAAAGAGAGAGTATCTAATCTATCTATCTATCTATCTATCCATACTTGGGTGTATGAATTGGTGTTACCATCCTGAATTTCTGATCAAAAATACCTTATTAGGTTCTGAAGAGGGCCCAGTTACCATCTTGTTGGACTCACTTGGATTTGAACTGGGCTTTCAATCGATAGCTTGAAATGAGTCTTGCTTGGGCCTAGCCAGCATACCATTACCATTACCATTTACCACCTCCTAAGTTGCCTTCTCCTATAGGAACCACTCAATATAAAAGAACAAATATTCATCATCATTATACTTCAACTAACTAAGAAGAAAAGAAAAGAAAAGGTTAGTCCTCACTCCTCACTTTTCACTCTGCATGATTCTTTAGAAGTGGCATTGTTGCAATTTTTCCTTCATGTAGATGGATGTGTAAAAGGTTGAAGTCCTTAATTGTGTAAAAAAACCCCAAGCAAGAAGCCATTGGAAAGCTTCAATCTTCGTTATTGAACTTTGCCCATAATGGTTGGTCACTTTTTCTCTTTGGAAAAAAGAAACAAAGAAAATGGAGGAATCTTGTTGTATACTTTTGCTGGCCCGGTTTGCCATTAGAGGCCTAACATTATGAGAGAGATTTTGGACTTGCAGAAGCAGGTTCACTAATTATGGGCTTGCTTTCGGTACCCAAAGCCCAAAAAACTCACCAGCCCACATCCATTATCACTCTCTCTCATATAACTTGTATTACACGCGCCAAGTCAATTTGGCAAGCCAGTCTTCATTATCACTCCCCCACTGTCTGATATTGACCCAAGATCCAAAACTCAGTCCCAAAAAACCAAAAAATCTTCCCTTTCGCCTCTCTCTCTTACACACAGATCCTCGCGCTTAATGCAAGAAGACATAATAGAGCTTCTAAATCCAGCTTCAGGTCAGTGATGAGCAACTGGGTTTGTATTTTT
This sequence comes from Coriaria nepalensis, assembly GCA_027186245.1. NCBI lineage: Eukaryota > Viridiplantae > Streptophyta > Magnoliopsida > Cucurbitales > Coriariaceae > Coriaria > Coriaria nepalensis. Next base: position 8,052,331 of record CP114500.1, on the reverse strand, counting down.
TATATTCAAGCAGACTCCTTTCAGTTGCTAATAGAAAAATAAGAAGTAGAAATGAAGAAGAGTTCCTATTTAGTTTTTCTCATTTGTGCTCTGTATGGAAGCTTAATCCATGCTTACTATTCAAACTCGGAGCCTGTTCCTGCATTTGAATACGCAACTGGAGAAACTAGATCTTCTTCTCTGCCCTCACACAAGTATGACAGAATTTCGGAGCTCGAAAAGGAATGCAAATTTGTTCTTTCTTCTGCCTCCGAATTCAAACCTGATGCTAATAGAATCTATACTCTTGAAGATGAACTCTCTTTTGTTAATGGAGATTGGAGTGAAGATATTAATGGTAAGTACCCAATTTTGCCCTTTGATGATAAAGGAGGAGAAACTATGTACGGTAACTCCTCCTCAGGTGACAGGACTCCATTAAAGTTAGCTTCTTTCTGGATCACAGATGTAGATCGAACCCATAAATCAAAGAAATATGTAAGTCTTAGCGGGTCCTTAATGATGGGAATAACTAGAGATGGTATGTTTTTGGATAAGTACTCTGCTGAATATCCTCACTTTCATACTTTTCCTGGTCACTCTGAGCTTTCAATTGAATTCCAAGGAATCTATACTGAATCCAAAAAGAATGGCGGGGAAAAGGTTATGTGTTTATTGGGGAAGACTCTGTTACCATCTCGTGATCCGGAATCTTCCGATCCATGGGAATGGGCCAAGCGGTCTGATTTGAATCATTTCCAGTCACCCCTTTTGGAAGATGATCGGATTCTACTCGTTCTTCATTATCCAACCACTTTTAATTTGACAAGGAGGGAGATTCGAGGAGTGATGACAAGTTTAAACCCGAAATCAAACCTTAAGTACTTTGATGAGGTTCACATTTCATCCCAATTCGGTAAAACTGTGAACTATGAGTTTAGTTCGGAAAAAGTTGTCTCCAAAGCATGTGAGCCCTACCCTTATCGAGACACCTCGATAAACGAAAAAATTACTACTTATCAAGGCACTTCCTTTTGCCAAATACTTGAAGAAATCACAAGGGAGCAAACTTTCACTGTTCTTCCAAATTGGAGGTGCAATGCGACAGATGAATTCTGTAGTAAACTTGGTCCTTTTTTCTTGGACCAGAAGATTAAGGAAACAGATGGTGGGTTTAAAGATGTTAAGCTTCATATGCAGGATGTTAGGTGCAAGCAAAAATATTCTGGTGGAAACTCTTCCTCTGCTCGGGTTTCTGCTCTGTTTCGAGCTGTTCCTCCTCTAGAGAATGTATATACTGCAGCAACGCGATCTGGGCTTAGTAACATGACTGTTTCTGCAGAAGGGATTTGGAAATCTGCAAATGGGCAGCTTTGTATGCTAGGTTGTCTCGGACTAGTTGACCCAGAAGGGCGTTCCTGTAATTCCAGGATCTGCTTGTACATACCCATCTCGTTTTCGGTAAAACAGAGGAGCATTATTGTAGGATCCATTTCTAGCATCAATGAACCTCCTTTGTACTTCCCTTTATCGTTCAAGAAGCTTGTCCAGCTCTCCGAGCTATGGAATTATTTTCAGTATTCTAATTCGTACTATACTTATACAAAAATTGATTTAGCGGCTACTGTTTTGGAGGCTAATGAGCCATTCAGTTTTGGAGCTGTCATAAAGAAATCCTTGCTACAATATCCCAAATTGGAAGATGCAGATGCATTGGAAATAAGCCTTTCTTATCTTGCAGAAGATCTTGCTCTTCATATCTCGGCTTATCCAGATCCAGTTTTGAATTCACCTTCTAGAACGGATGTTCAATTGGAGATTCTTTCGGTGGGCCCCTTGTTCGGCCGTTATTCCTCTAATATATCAGCTACTGGGGACTCTCCTTACCATTCCAAGCCAGAGTACAATGAAAAACAGCTCCTTTTGAATGTATCAGCTCAACTCTCACTGACTGGAAAAACTTATAGCAATTTCTCTATGCTTTTCTTAGAGGGGCTTTACGACCCACATGTCGGAAAGATGTATCTAGTTGGTTGTCGTGATGTTTGGGCCTTGTGGAATATTCTGTTTGACAGCATGGATCTTGAATCCGGGCTGGATTGTTTGATCGAAATGGTTGTATCTTACCCTCCTACTACGGCTCGTTGGTTAGGTAATCCAACGGCTATGATTTCTCTATCGAGCAAAAGGACTGAAGATGATCCACTTCATTTCCATCCGGTCAAAATGCGGACTCTTCCAATCATGTACAGACAGCAAAGAGAAGACATTATTTCTCGTAGAAGCGTAGAAGATGTTCTTCAGATATTAACACTTTCTTTCGCAATTGCATGCATTGCAAGTCAACTGTTTTACATCAACCGTAATGTTGATTCCATTCCTTACATGTCTCTCATTATGCTTGGAGTTCAAGCAATGGGGTATAGTATCCCTCTTGTCACCGGAGCCGAAGCTCTTATCGAGAAAGTGTCTCAGGAATCTTCCGGAATCTCATCTTACGATCTCAATAATAACAACCTTTGGTTCCGTCTGATTGATTACACCATTAAGGTTCTTGTAATGACCTCTCTGTTATTAACTCTTCGGCTTTGTCAAAAGGTGTGGAAATCTCGGATCAGGTTATTATCAAGGTCCCCTCTTGAACCTCATAGAATCCCTAGTGATAAGTGGGTGTTCATTTCTACCTTGTCAATACATTTTACTGGGTTCATAACTGTTCTTATGGCTCATGGTTTGAGGTCAAACCAGAGACAGATTCATGTCAAGAGTTATATAATTCCAAATGTAGACTCTTCCAATGTTTTCACGGGATGGGAAAGAGAGCTAGAAGAGTATGTGGGGCTTGTTCAAGATTTCTTCTTACTCCCTCAAGTGATTGGAAACTTGTTATGGCAAGTTGATTCGAAAAAGCCGCTTAGAAAGCTTTACTTTATGGGGATCACTCTGGTTAGGCTTTTTCCTCATGTTTATGATTACTTGAGAGCTCGAGCTTTGAATCCTTACTTCTCGGAAGAGTATGAGTTTGTTAACCCGAGCTTAGATTTCTACTCCAAGTTTGGGGATTTATCTATTCCGTTGATTGCAGTTGTTCTCGTGATTGTTATTTATATACAGCAGAGATGGGGCTATGAGAGGATGTCTAGGACGCTGAGCATAGGATCGTATACCATTCTTCCGAGACCTTCTAGAATGTATGAGAGGTTACCTTCTAAGTTAGTTGAAACCGAGCTCACTTCAGGGGTTAATGGTGTTGATAATGAAGAAACATGATGATGGATGGAAGGAAGGAACCAGAATCTAGCACGGAAAGGTTTCCGGAACTTACTGATATATAATTAAAGTTGTTTGGATATAAGGAATATTTGGGGTTTTATGTTGGTAGTAGTAGTGCTGCCTTTGAGATGTTGGTTTTTACGAATGTTATGAAATGTAGTTCTACCTTACATTAAGGCTTGAATTGGAAATGCTTCATCTTTTGTTTCACTTTGGATCCAAAATCCAGTTTGAGCTCATAGGATTCAGTTTAAGCCCAGAAAATATAGTTAAGATTCACTATTTCAAACAGCAGTTCGGTTTAGAAGTCAATAATGATAAAAAAGTACGGCTACAAATTTGAAACCTTTTTTTTTCTTCTTGCCGCCAAAAAAAGAATCCGAACTCTACTAATTCAATTCTTACTCAATCAAGAAGAAAAAAAAAATACTATGCATTTTGGAATGAAAATTTCAGGTTTTCAAGCGAGTTTAGAGTCGCCTGCCATCGGATTCAAAGCTGGAGAACCGTTATCACCATCATTATCTGAACCAACAATCGGTATCTTCACGGCTGCTGCTCTTTCCATCTCTTTCTCAAGCTCTTCTTCCTTACGCAACTCCGTAAATTGTGTATCCAATGATCTTGCAGCCATCAACCAAGCCGAAACAATCACCAAAAGAACCCCACCAAGATATGGAGTCGAGCTCGCCAAAGAACCAAACGCCAAGATCATAATCTGTTGAATTAAAGCCCCTCCTGATTTTCCCAATGGATTGCAAACAACATCTATTGCTGCCTTCCCTTTCACCTAAAAAACAACAATTTAAAAAATAAAATTGTAACATGACATCTTCTGACCCGAAAAGAAAAGATGTCGAAGTCAATGACAAACCTTGGTGTCTTCATCTAAAGGAATGTAGGCCATCTCTTTGCAGGGGTCAAACAAGCTGTATTTAGCACTCTTGCTGAAGATGTTTTGAAGAGCACCAACATAAATGGCGGCAAGAAGTGGCGTCAGCCCGAACTTAGCCATGGTGGGAGCAAGTGGGTCCCCAAATAGGATCAAGGAAAAGAACCCGATCCCAGTTAGGAGTAGGACTGTAGGGGTGATTGTAGCGGCACAACCCCATCCGTACTTGTCAAAAATGAATTGGCTTAGTAACATCATTATGAAGGTTGCTACTCCAGTTGCTGTAGAAAAATCTCTCATGAATGAAGAATATGCGTTTGGGCTCGGAAACTGCAGTGGCCCAAACAAAAGAATTGCGTTAAAAGGGTTGATTGAAAATAGGAAGATGATACAAGTAAGTTGATCTTTTTAGAGTACTACCTGAGCTTTGAGCTTGGATTTCCAAGTGACCTCAACAAGGTTAATGCTTATGCCATAAGCAACGACTAAAGTGGCAAGATCCCTTACGTATTTTGAAGACACTAAGAATTTCAAGCTCTCCATTGTGCTCATTTTCGGCTTTTCCTGCAAAAAGAAGGAATTGACAAGAATGGTGATTCAGAAGTACAATTCCAAAGGTATTGCAGAGATATCTATAAATTACCTTCTTCTTCTTGCTACGAGTCCGAAGAGGGATGGATTTATTGACCCACCAATAGAGGAAACAGATAGCAAACCCCATAACCACGACAATGCTCATCATCCCTTTCAATGAGACAGCCCAACCATCAATTCCAGGGCCCAGATTCTGCCTCATGTGGGAGAAATACTTAACCGTTCGGCCCGAGAAGATAAGCGCCACATTGGCCCCTAGCCCAAACAGAGGGTAGAATCTTTTCGCCTCCTCTACGGTTGTTATCTAAGCACCAAAATGCAAAAGGTTTGAACCTTTACTAATAAATCGTACAGTTCAAAGTGAACAAAACTGAACTTACCTGATTAGCGAATCCCCAGAAGAGTACTGAAACGACCACGCTGCCCCAGAGTTCAGCCATGACATAGAACAAACAGAAGCTCCAAATCCTCAAAATTGCAAGTGGGCCCAGAAACCTCGGCCCGAGCAAACCGAGAAGCTTGTCCGCTAGTGCTTCCGGATGAATATAACTATTGAGAGGGTAAAGGAGAAACCTGAATGCTCCGAAAAATGCAATAAACGGAACAATGACACTATAGAACAGAGCTTGCTTAGACAACACGTTAGCCAGTTTTGTGTACAGTAACATGAACCCAATTGCCATCGGCAAGTTAACCCATGTTTTGAGAAATGGTATAATCTCTGCACTGCTTCCTTTAGCTGTAACGACTAGTACATCTCTGCACTCCAAATCCTCTCTCTCTCGCTCTCGCTCTCGCTCTCGCTCTCGCTCTCGCTCTCGCTCTCGCTCTCGCTCTCGTCCTCTCTTTCTCTTTGTTTACTCTCTTCAAGAACAGAAGAGAGAGAGAGGTGAATAAGAGAGGGAAGAGAAGAGATAATGTGGAGTAGTGGATTGCGGGTGGAGAAGACGAGATATGAGTTTTATCAGAGGTTTTGAGGGAGTAATAAAAATGAACTGTCTAAATTCATGTAACTTTGACTTCAAATGTTAAAAACAGAATGGATTTCTCTGTTTTGGTCCGTTAACATCCGACATAACGGATATGTTGTGTCGGATATATTTATGTCTACGACGTGTCGATTGATTCCTTAAGGATTCGGGTTTAGACCTTCTTGTCTTGTGGGCTTTTTAAGCTCCGAACCCGACCAATTTATTTCTCAGCCCATACAAAAGCAAAAGGCATGATGCATGTATGGGTATAGTCTATCGTCACGTGATTATAAAATATATTAAATAAAAAAAAATAAAAAATCTTATCGAATTGCAAATGACGTTTTAAGGATAGTGGCTTTAGTCAAAACTGGCAAATGGCATTGATCATAATTTTCTATGATATATAAGGAGTGGAGTTGACTTCTGTTTTAAGAGTATATATTGTTGTACTCCATGTCAACTTTCATAAACTTAATTAAAAAAAAAAATAAACCGTAATTAATTATTAATAAAAATAAACTAAATAATGGCTAATTAAGATTTAAGACAAGAACTTACCACCATCATCACTCCACCAAAAAAAACCGGTCTCTAATTTGCATTGATTCCTCAAAGGCCAGGCCAGGCCAGGCCAGTGACCAGTGGCCACTGTCGGTAATGCGTCAATCGTGCTGTCGTTTTTCGACTTCAAGTTGAATGTTAAAAACGTGAGTCATGTCCCGACACATCGATTAAGATGTTAATAAGCAAATTGGACTGATTTCAAACCAGTTCATAATTTCTCTGTATGTATGTATGTATGTACGTAAATAATAAGCATCTTATGACGAGAGAATATTTGTCCCATCTTTTTCTATTTATTTTTACTGATTGGACTTTTGATTGGAGCTGAATCAGCAAGTGGGCCCCAGATTCAATTACCCATTCATTTATTTTGACTATTTATAGGTGTGTCATGAAACTCGTCTCAATATGAATAGGTGTGTCATGATAAGTGTGATTTTGACTATATAGCATATAGTGTTGTGCTTATAATTCGAGCCGTAAATCTAACCAATCAGAGTAGGTCTACTATATATAAGATGTTGTGCACGTTTTAATTCGGCTAAATGAAACCGATCATATTTGTATTAGACTAAAAAATAAGCCGAACACATAAAATCTCGTCGAATCGGATATGTCTTATTCAGGACGGGGAGGATGCTTAAAAGCTTTAAAAGAAGAGAGAGAGGCGAACGTGTTTTCAAAATTGGAAGAACTTTAGGAAATACAAAAAGGGTGATAGAGAGAGAAGGACGTTCGATTTCAAAGCTCCAATTCCCTAATTCATCTGTTTATCGTCTCTGTGAGGAAGACAGGATACCTTCTTCTCTGAATACCCTTAACCTTTTTTCGCTTCCGTCCCTGGCGTCATTCTCAGCTACCATCGTATCTCTCCGGAACTTCTTAGATTGCGATTCTGTGTGGTCCAAGTCAGCGTCTGAATATGATCGAGAAGCCGATGCCAATGGACGAATTCGTTTCGTCGCGTTCGGTTAGGGTTTCGTTTAACAGTCGGAGTCCCCCGTGAAAACGAGTTTTCTTCCGATTTTAATTTGTTTTAACGTACCGTCCGATCAATTGAGAGATTAACGTCCGTCGGATCGTGTTTTTTTGGAATTGTTGTTGAATAATAATGGCGAAGGGAGGATGTTGCCTTGAGAAGGTTCGTAGGTGTGTACGGACGGTGTTTTTCATGGTAGCTATGGTGGCTTCGTTGTTGGTGTCGTCGTTGCCTTTGTTGGTGGCGATAGCTGACGTTATTGTCCCGTGCGTTTTGATCTCGAGCTTCACGTGCGTCAAGTGCTTTGGCTTGAAGGACCATTTGCGGCGATATGCTTTCAAAAGCTCTTTGACCGATATTCCTCTCGTTTCAGTGATCAGATCCCTCATTATTATCTGTATGATAGTGGTCTACTTATTATTTTCAGATGAACTAGAAGCAGTTGGTTGCTTGAGAACCTATGAATTCAAAGTCATATATTGATTGAAAGTTTCTGTTGATGAGCTTTATATATGGTTCTTAGAGACAAAGAAAAGGAATGAAATATGCAACTTGAATAATTACTGATTTTGCTAGTTTCTTTCTGAATTTTGTAATTAGCTGCTTGGTTTTGACAAATTATCTGAGTGAACAGGAAGGCCTCAGTTTCTCTGTGTGTTCTGTTTCTGAGGGTTTTTGCTTCCGAAATCGAGTTATCTGGGATAAAGTTTCAGCCAGTAGATCTTCCATACTAGAGTGTTAACTCGTATAGTCACCATTAGTTGTCAATTATCAAATCATATTCAAATGTCAACTTTTCCTTCATTTTGAATTAGCTCAGAACTTTTCTTCTACACATATTTGTTTCGGCCCTTACGATTGATTCATTGTGAAGTGATGATATTATCTGAAGAGAATTGTTTCAACGGCTTATATAAATATGTAAAGCTGGAATTCATTGGTTACCACACTTTTGTGCTTATTCTTTTTCTTGTTTTTCATTCTCTCAGGTGTTTATTCAATGTGTGATGGTCCTGCTTTTTCACATGGTCCTTACCTTGGAACAGTGATTCTGTGCTCTTTTGTGTCAATTCTTCTTCTTTCTGCTAAGGCTTGTGTATTCACAGTAAACTCTCAAATTGGGGTCGATGCTTTATCATCTGTTTCCCGGCAGAAGCTCCATCTAAAGAAGTCATGGGGGATGCCTGTTCTGTTTCTCTCTTCTGTAGTCTTTGCCCTTGGACATACAGTAGTGGCTTACAGGACAAGCTGCAAGGCACGAAGAAAGCTCCTGTTTCGTCGAGTTGACCCAGAAGCAGTAAGTGCCAAACCATTATTATTATCACTATTTTTATAATTTTAAGAACTTCAAGAATGTTTCCATGCTGAAGCTCATTTATTAAGTTTTACTCTATTGGCCTACCAAATCAACAGGTACTTTCATGCAAAGCTGTTTTTTCTGCCTACCAGAAAATTCCACGATCACCCACTCCTTCTGTAGGGAAAACCCCAAAAAGTGACAGCGAAATGAGGCGAAAGCCTTTTGCATCATCACGAGATGAAGGAAAACTTCCAGTTGGATTACGTACAGATATTGATAGCTTATTTATCACAATACGAGGGCTTAATCTTCATTACAAGCTTAGTTTTCCTGGTTCCCTACCTCGTTGCTTGTCCTCCACCACTTTCCTTGAGCCTAATAATGGTTGCGTTTCTCCAAAAGTCTCCGGGGGTAGAGCAATTGGTGACAGGAACCCGCTAAGTTTGTTGTCAAAAGGCCAATATAATATTCACAGGAGCTATAGCAATCAATTTCATAGTTCATCTCTCTATGATCCATTATTGGATGGCGCCACAACTTCTTCAGCCCGTTCTGAAGAAATTCCCGTTTTCAGCTTAGATGATGTTGGCAAAGAGGAAGAAGGTAGTAAATTGAACTTTGGGGCCTCAGAACGAGACTTAGAGAGCAATGGGCAGTTTGGAATGGTTTTAGTACATGGTTTTGGAGGAGGAGTCTTCTCGTGGAGGCATGTGATGGGAGTGCTGGCTAGACAGGTTGGCTGCACAGTAGCCGCTTTTGATCGGCCTGGTTGGGGATTAAGTTCAAGACCACAGGTGGATGATTGGGAAGAAAAGGAATTGCCAAATCCTTATAAGCTCGAATCTCAGGTACAGGCTCCTACCCCTGCTTTAGCAACCACTTTGCATGTTTTAATAATTGATTAATTGATTAATTGTATGTCTCTCATTCAGATGGATCCCTACTACCTAGTTATTATACAAATTCATTCTTCCTTAAGGTGGCAGGGTTGCCCCTTCTAGGGTTTCTTCCCACACCTTGATTTGCTATTCTGTGAAAAGTTTTTTCTTAAAAAATGAAAAAAAAGGAAAAAAAAAAAAAAGGTTGGCGTCAAGGTAAAAAAGCCCGTAATAATGTGCTTGATAGTTGCTAGCACCTCTTTTTGTTACTAGTTTACCATATAACGGGTGAATGTTCAACAGCCTGCTTCTGCCTAATGAAATTTTGTGTAATCCAGTCATGCCGTAGTATCTTTGTATCCTGTCTTGTTGGCTGCTTATTTTTACTTTTCCCTATAACGGCTTCTCCATTGCTGGGTATAGAATGGAGTTAATTTTGCGTGCTCGAAGTTGAAATCAATCTGTAATGCCTTCAGGTTGACCTGCTTCTTTCTTTCTGCTCGGAGATGGGGTTTACTTCCGTGGTGCTTGTGGGACATGATGACGGAGGCCTGCTTGCTCTGAGAACTGCACAGAGAGTCCAAGACTCAATGCTTTCTTCCAATGTGAGTTGGCTTTGTGGGCATATGTCAGAACTTATTGCTGGCTTAACTGCACTTATTGTGATTGATATTTCTTCTTCTACTTCCTGATCCTTTATGTATCCACTCAGGTATCAATTCGAGGGGTTGTGTTGCTTAGTGTTAGCTTATCAAGAGATGTGGTCCCTGCCTTTGCAAGGATACTCATGCGTACTTCACTAGGAAAGAAGCACCTTGTACGTCCTTTACTTCGAACAGAAATTACTCAAGTGGTTAATAGGCGTGCATGGTACGATGCTACAAAGCTAACAACAGAGGTGTTAAGTCTCTATAAGGTAATAATTTATTTCCACTCTTCTCATTACTGAGTTAGGACTATTGGTGATGTTCTTCCTACCATCTTTCTAATTCCTTGTTGTATTCAAATCAGGCTCCGCTTTGTGTAGAAGGGTGGGACGAAGCACTGCATGAAATAGGAAGATTGTCACCTGAGACTATTCTTTCACCTCAAGACGTGGAATTTTTGCTCAAAGCAGTCGAAGACTTGCCTATTTTGGTCATTGCTGGTGCAGAGGATGCCCTTGTCCCTCTCAAATCTTCTCAAGCTATGGCTACAAAACTTGTAAATTCGGTAGGTCACCTCTTTTTTCCCCCTTCTGAAATGGATAACATTTTATTTCCTCTTACTCTTCTGTCTTTCGGGTTATTAACCGCATGACTATGGCTTGCTACAGAGACTTGTTGCCATTTCGGGATGTGGCCATCTTCCACATGAGGAATGCCCCAAGGCATTACTTGCAGCCTTATTGCCCTTCATTAATAGAATTTTCCTTGAACCGGACTTACAAAGCCAATAGGATGCCTTTTCGTTTTTGTCTCAAGTTATATGCAGGCATTGTAAGATTGAGGCTGCCTTGTGGTTTCTTTTTCTTACCACCCCTTCCAATTGTTAATTAGTCTCCCCTGTTTCTCTCTAAATCAATTATTGTACCCAAGAGATGGAGTCTAAACCCATCTCTTCTCTTGGGTAGTATTTTTGATGTGCTAGTTCTGGAGCCCATTACCCTGGCCAAGTTCTCCAGAGTTTTCGGAGTGTTGCTCTTTTCCCTTTAGTATTTCCTCATCTACTCTCCCTCCCTCACCGAAGGAAGGTGGAAGATAATCAACATTTGTATGGCCACTTTCACGTCGGCCTTTTTCATATATTATTAATCGGGTGTTAATAGTCAAGAATATTTTAAGTTTGGTCGAAAATTTTCATCAATAAAGCTTATAAAAATCTAGAAGTAATTTAAGAAGGAGGCTCAATACAGCACAAGTCAAACATTTAGATAACTCTTCTAAGAACAAATTCCTACATTTTTTTCACACCACTACTGAGAAATAATACTAGTATCATCTCTCCGTCTAATGAAATGAAGAGAACCTTACGGAACAAGAGAACCATAATTATAGAAAAGGAGGCGAGAAGAAGGGGGTTATAAAACAAACTAGTACTACATTACTACTACTACTCCTTGGAGGATTTATTAATGAGGGACTTGTGGATGTGAGGAATGACTCCCCCGCCGGCGATGGTTCCTTTAATCAGAGTGTCGAGTTCTTCATCTCCTCTAATGGCCAACTGCAAATGTCTGGGTGTTATACGTTTAACCTTGAGATCCTTGCTTGCATTTCCGGCTAGCTCGAGCACTTCTGCAGTCAGATACTCCAAAATTGCTGCTGTATAGACAGCAGCTGTGGCCCCTACCCTGCCGTTTGCAGCTACCCTTGTTTTCAGTAGGCGATGAACTCGACCCACTGGGAACTGTACAACAAATGGGGAAAAAAGAAAAAAAACCCAATCGGGCCAAGAATAAGAAATTGATATTGAAGAAGCTATAGACCAAGCTATTTGCAGGCTTATCACCTGATAATTGGATAGATAATTATGAGCCATATGCCCAATTGGAACAAATTTACAGACAAAGACAGAAATCAGTTTGGTCATGGAGTTGTATGGAACAAATTTCTAGGTGTTAGGATGATAGTTGATAGAGCTAAGCTACACTGGAAAATATATTAGAAAATCAAATAGCAAAACTGGCTCAACCTCCTCCTTTTATGCATTTTCTTGGCAACCAAACACTCAAAACGTATAAAAGAAACTTTCATTAGTCACATTTGGATCTGATTTGGACAAGTCTAAATTTCCAGTCATACAGGAGGCAGCAGCGGGATTAATGAACCCTATATACCTAAATTTCACAGTAATACGATCTGAGAAACCGTGAATTGTAAAATATGTACGACTTGCAAGATTTCATACAGAGAGAGAGAGGGGGGGGGGGGGGGGAGACCTGGAGACCAGCACGAGAGGAGCGAGAGACGGGCTTCTTCTTGTCCTTATCCTTATTGATGGAGGTGGACTTGCCCATAATCAGACCCTTAGCTCCCTTCCCCGACATTTTCCCGCCAAAAAGATAAAAAGATTAGGGTTTGTTTCCTCTCAAGCTCAGAGAAATGGAAAGATGAAGAAGGCGAAGAAGATGAAAAGAAAAAAAAACAGCAGAGAAAGAGAGAACGAGTTCCAAATAATCCTGGGGAATCGAAATCCGTACCATTTACAGTAATGCCCTCGATATTATCCTCGAATTACACTAGCGACTTTTTGGCAAGAGGTTGGATTCAGTCCAAAATTATATACGTCCGCACGTACGTACGGTATCAGAACATTTATATCAGTTCGAATATATATAATTCGAATCGAAACATGCTCGTATATATATATGATTCGGACCGAAATCGAAATCAAGCTCGTTTGGCAATTCCCTGTTTGGATGAACGATAAAACTTTTTTCACCAATTTATTTAACAAACCGTTGGAAACTCCTGAGCCTGAACTGCAGTTTGCATCTCAAACATTTTATAGACCAGCTGAAACTTTTTTCTAGAACTCCAGTTCATAGGCGACCAAATTTCCGTTTTATTTAATGTCTGTGAGTATACTACTATGTAACTAATATAGAAAAAAAAAAAAATATATATATATATATATATACATTATTTAATAAAGGAAATGAAAGGAAGAAAGTTAATTTTTTTTTTTTTTTAATTTCCATAGGATAATTAGCAAAAAGGTCAAACCCCACAAGGCTTATAAAGAAAAAAACATGGTAATGCTAATTTAGCCATCTTTAGACTTGACATTTTTCTCTCCACCCTTCCCTTCATTGTCAAGATGAAGGGCATCGATTTTCTGCGCCACCTCATCGCCTGTGTCGACCTTCACTTTCCCGGTGGGCCCATTCCCAGGAGGAAGGGGGTCGTTCTCTTCATGGCTCGCGGGCCCTGTCTGCCATATTCTGATTGTCCCGTCTTCAGACCCCGAAGCATAAGACTCCCCTCCGGGTGAAAACCGAACACAATGGACGGGACCATGATGACCCTTGTTGCACCCTACAATCCAAGAAAGCAAATTTCTGGTAAGCATTTGGAAACTGGAGTTTGTGTTAGCTGAATTTTTATGTGTGGAACCTACCAATCTCTTCTCCCGTGTGAAAATCAAACATGCGGACCCACATGTCTTCTCCTCCAGCAACAAATTTGTTACCAAGCTTTGGTTCCAAGGATGCTGATTCCACATTACAAGGCATGCTGTAGCTCTTCACCAATCCAAAGCTGAGAACCCCCAAAAAAAATAATTGAAAAAGAATAGGAAAAAGCAAGAAATATTCATGTAACTAGAATTTTGAGATGATGAAGTTATTAACTACCCAGTTTCTTTACTTACTGATTGGCATCCCAGAACTTGACAGTTGATCCATCAGTCGTGGTTATATAGCGACCATCCTGACTCACTTCAGCACTTGTCACAGATGACTTGGTCTCAAGTGTTTGCACAATATTTCCACTTCTTACATCCCATAATCTGCCAGGGGCCAAAAAAAAAAAAGAAAAAAGTAGAGGTACATTTTCATATACTAGTATAATAAATGGAAAAGAAGGTAAATTAACATTACGTTAGAAAGAGTGATTATTGAAAAGATATATGCCTACCTAACACCACCGATGTCAGAGCAGGAACTTAGAATGGTCTTGTCACTGTGAAGCCAAGCAACAGTTCTAATAGAGCCAGGAGACTTATCAACTTCTCGAGGGGGTGCATCAAGGCGATTCAAATCAAATATACGCAGAATTTTTTCCACCCCTCCAGTGAGTAGATTATGTGTATCCTGTTTTTTTTATATATATGATAGCATCACTAGTGGTTTGAGAATAGAAAATACCATCAATATTAGTGGTTAAAACGGAGTCACTGTGCTTGTTTCCACAACATCTTTTACAACATATATCATGTGCAAAAAGCCAGCAAGCTGGACAAACCATCTCTTCTGGACGGATTTAGGAACTCAAAATTAAACTATTATTTACATTGAAAGAGGCCTTAAACAGTACAGAAAAATCAAGTAAACATAAAGAGAGAAAGCAGAAAATCACCTCTGAAAAGGCACAGGCGCGTACAATGTGCTTGTGTTCGAAAGAGCGCAACTCATCTCCAGTCAATGCATCCCATAATTTCCTGCACATATGATGCAAAACCTTATATACTTGACCATTCCTACGAAATTCCTAATTACAGATTACATTGAGAATAACAAAACAAAACAAAAACATGCTGGAGAATTTTACATTTATCTAGCCTACAGCACAGTCATAGACATGATTAGAAATGTGATTTACAATCACTTAACACTTCCTCCATTAGACCAGTAAGTAGCTATGGAATTTGTAATAAATGACAAAATTTCTCAGATCATAAACCAATAGTACTTACTATTAACTACTAAGAAGAAGCTTCTAAGAGAAAGGATTTCCCCAAAAAAATCATCAACATATGATCAAGTACTCACGCAGAAAAATCAGCAGAGGCGGAGGCAGCTCGTAAAGCATTAGGGTCAAGGCAGCAGCTCCACACTGCACCCTTATGTCCTTCAAAGGTTCCTATCCAATCTCCAGTCTCTCCATTTCTTAACATTGGACTAGAATCTGTAAGATGTCATTTAATCAAATCCCTATATCAATTTATCCAGCTAGAAATTGAGAAATCAAACAGGCTTTGAAGATACCTTTGCTTGCACTGATGAGGAAAAATCCGTCAGGCGTGATGGGGCTATAGAACAAATCGACGACCGGCCGTGAATGCCCATGGCAGACAAGCGGTACGGCCAATTTCTTATTCTCCATTTCTCCTCCAAAATTGTCCTGATCAAGTTCAGGAAAAAAAAAAAAAAAAACGGAAGGCAAAAGCAAAATCTCGAGCTCGAATAGGAATTAAAAAAAAAAAAAAAAAAAGAAGTCGATTCGATGATTCGAAGATAAGACGAAATTCAAGATCAAATTCACAGATTAGCTGCAGATGAATTCACAGAGGGCTCCTAATAAATTTAGGGTTTCTTTTTCCCTGATCTAGTTAGTAAATTCAACTCGTCGTCGTTCTTTCCTTCCCCAAAGAAAATGTCTTAAGAAAAAAAAAAAATGGAGGAAAAACCAGATTTTATACTGTGGACTTTATTATTATTATTATTATTTAAATACCTTAGTTTTTCCGAAAAATTGACTGGTGTTAGAATATTCTTTAAAGGTTTACACTTTAGCCAAAAAGAATGTCATTACTTGTTTCCAAATGTAAGAACTAAGAAGCGAATAGCCATTTCATTAGCTTATACACTTCCCATCCATACACGATTTGGTGTTTGCCGGGCGTGCTCAGCAATGACGAACCGTCGAACTAAAGTTAATCACTGTCATTCATAATAATCTCTTTTTATGATCTAGATATATGTATAAATATTTAAATTAATAGAGATACGTTGATGATTAGTGTTGATTGCATGTAATTTGCCTAAAGCTAAGGATATATGGTGGCATCCTAAAGGGTTAGGTACAACTTAGATGTGTAATGTACGTATGATTAGTACTCACCATTCTATATTTTTATGATGATTTTTAATTACCTATTATACTAATTGTTGATTAATCAAACTATCAAAGTGGTGATCATACAATATCATCCTAATAAAGCATTTGGGGTTTACGAAAGGACGATGATTAAGCCTTTCAATGTAAGAAAACTTATTGACCTTGTCCAGCTCCAAACATCAAATCAATGAGAAATAATTAGCCCTTCATGATTCATAATAAACAGTTAACTGAAAACTTAAGGTATCATCTAACAGGAACACAAATGATGGAAGAACTCCGCTATAAATAACCATTCATGATTATCTCATTCTAATCAATATCGACAATTAACACAAAAGTACAAGTTACAATATTAATGGCTAACTCTCCGGCAACTCTGTTTACTTTCTTTGCCATCTTCTTCACCTCCGTTCTCCTTCTGGGATTGGGTTAGTGTATATATATATATGTGTGTGTACTTGTACTTTTATGTTTGTATATAAGTTTTGATTGATTAGAGTACGTACTAAGTGCTTTTCTTGATCATATGGTATCAAATGTTAATGCATGTGCAGTGAAGCAAGCAAGTGGGAATGTGTGTGAGATGACGGATAGACCGAGTAAGACATGGCAGGGGCAATGTTATTTGGAAACAAGCTGCGACAGGAAGTGTCAAAAGTGGGAAGAAGCTGATCATGGAACATGTCATGGAGGTTTCAACAGAAGATGTGTTTGTTACTACAAGAACGAATCATGTGGTGGTGGTGTTAGTTCCAGTACTGATCATGGAGCTGCAGCTTCTGGTTCTAGTACTGGTGTTGTCCAGCCTTCTGCTGTCACGATTCCAACTCAAAGAGGTGGTCCGGCTTCTGGAAACAGTCCCACTACTCAAGAAGCACCGGCTGCTGCGGCTGCTTCAATTGCTGATGAAGATCTTTCTCTTGATATCTCTAATGTCAACTGATCATTAGCAGTGACTAGTTAGCTAGCCAGTAGTTGATTGTCCATCGAATAACTTATCATGATAGCAAAATGTGACATCTTCTTGTATGTGTCGTTTGCTATGATGTATTGTGTGTGGCATATATATATATGTGTATGATATGTCCACATATAAATCTTATGTTTTAGAACTAGTGTTTGCGATTCGAACCATTATGTTTTTCATTTAAAGATGACATGTTTTCGCTCTAGTACTATCAGATAACTCTCCTACATTTCTTTCCATTTTGGATAAGAAGTCATTGCATTTGTTGGGGCGGTTATTTGGACACTCAATTGGAGGAACCAGATTAAGACCCCAAGGGTCGTAATGCTAGGCAAAGAGGGAGGTGATCTTGTTGGGCCAAGCAAGGCCCAAGGGAGTCTTCCATAATTTAATCGAAAGGAAATAGCCTGTCTGGAAAACTGATAAGAATGCAGTAGGGATGTACTGCACGTTTCATGCATACGGACGAGGGAGAAAACCTTGCTAGGGGTAACTGGGGATCATATCTTCTGACATGTTCAGTAAAAGACGACAACGTTCTAACAACGAGGGAGCACTATCACGCAACCACAGACCCAATAAAAAGTTACCCCTAGTTGGAGGACAAAGATTGGTTTGTCTTCTTCGCCAGGCAGCACATAAGAGGGAAAACAAGCAATAAAAAGGATAAGATCAGATGATGAAAAGGCTAACATCTAACTTGATCGTCGGAGAAATTTTCCGGCCACAAATCTGACATCTCACATATACTTGCTTGCATATGAGATTAATAATGTAAAACGTCCATCAAATACTGCACTTGCATCCTAAGTGCGAAGTTTGATTCGATAAAGAGCAATAAAATATATTTTTAAATGAATCAAATTCATTATCCAAAAAGTTAATTAATGGGAAGTTAATAGGTTAGGGAGTACGTTAATGACGTTTAATTTATGTTAGAACCCATAAAATTATAATGTGTAGAACTATAAATTCCCTTTTTCCACGCAATTCTATAGAACAAAAAAAAGGACCGTAAAAATCAAAGTGTCCCTTCATGAGTGCAAAATAAAATTAACTAAAAACACTAAAAATTTATGGAAGTTTGCCATGTGCCTATAAATGCCCCCATTCTAAGTTATCATATTCCAAAATGTGATCAAAACAAAAAGCACTTGACCTAGCAACTCAAGATAAAAACAATGGCGAGTAGCACTCCTACTGCATCTCTTACATTCCTTGCTATCTTCATCTTCATCTTCAACATTTTCCGTCTAGAAATGGGTGAGTAGTACTACTGCTATGTGTGTCATTAATAATCTCTAACTCTAATCACTTCGATCGTCTAACGTATTTAAGACATTCTATTATAAGGGCAGCTAGGGGCCAGAAAATTACATGTAAACAAGTATTCGATGGTCGAGCAAGTAAAACATGGGACGGACCGTGCTCTAAGAAAACAAGTTGCGATCGTAAATGTCGAAGCCGGGAAAACGCAGACTATGGAGCCTGTCGTGGAGGTTTGATTTTCAGAAGATGTGTTTGTTACTACAAGTACGAGCCACCATGTGATACTAGTACTGAAGTTGATGGTGGTGCTAACTCCACTGTTCATTATGTTTCTAGTACTATAACCGAAAACGATTATAAGGAGATGCAAGCAAATGCTACGGCGGCCGCGTCGTGTGAAACGGGATGTTATATGGAGCAACCTAGTAATACATGGCATGGACAATGCTTCAAGAGTACAAATTGTGATGAACAATGTCAAGTGCTGGAGAATGCTACTCGAGGAATGTGTCGTGGATTTCTAAACAAAAAATGTTACTGTTACTACATGCTGTCTTGGGAAGAGCTACAGTTAGAGTCTGTTCCAGTGTGATCACATGATGTCCTGGAAAGAGCTAGCTAATTAGTACGTATCAGATCGAGCTTCTTCCTTTGTCCAAACTTGTCCAACCTTAATTGCTTCGATCAATTAGTCATTTTAGGTTGTAGTCTAAATAACTAATCATAGAAAATGATGGCATCTTTGTGTACTCGGGTAAGTCTTTTGTGACCATAATGATATCTTTTAACTTCAACCTTAAGCAATCAACTTTTCTTATATGATTGTGACTGGTGTTTTATGTACTGATCCTTGGTGGATGTATTGAGACTAGTCCAGTCAGTTCACAGCCGGCTCGTTTGACTCGGTCAAATCCAAACTTCTGTTAGAATAGGTTTGAATATGTTCTGATTGAGACAACCGTTGGGATTAAATAAAAATTAATCTCAAATATTATCTTTTTAATATCTCACTTATTCAATCTGTTGAGTTTGGATCAGTTCAAACTCATATAATCTAGATCAAATCTAAAGCGTACAGGTACAGTAGGTACCTGCAGACTAGCTAGTAGCAACTCAAGAAGAAAGCTATGGCGAAGAGTACTACTCCTACAACATCATCTATTATATTCTTTGCGTTCTTCTTCCCCTTGATCAACATGCAAGGTGAGTACATAGACAATTTAAGTACGTTGATAATCTCGACTAATCCACCGGTTAATATAAGTTCGACACGGTAATTACTATATTATGATGGCAGCAAGAGGTGCTGCTGCGGAATGTACGGAGTTATTCGACACGCAGCCGAGCAGAACATGGCGCGGACAATGTCACATAAGCTCACATTGTAGTCGTCAATGTCAAAGCCAGGAAAAAGCTAACCATGGAAGCTGTCAGGGAAGTTTTATCAATGGTAGATGCATCTGTTTCTTCAGCATCAAGGAACCATGCGATGTTGCGGAGAAGAAGGAAGAACGTGGATATAATAAGCAGTGTGCAAGATGTTATAGAGAGCAACCAAGTAGAACATGGCCTCCAGCATGTCACGGGCGTTGTCAGATGTCGGAAAATGCTAGTCATGGAAGCTGTCGTGGACCATCTTTCATTGCAAAATGTGTTTGCTACTACACGTCGTCTTCGAAAGAGTGGCATTTATTTCAAGATCATTACAATATATAAAACTAAGCCATGTAATGAAACAAGTTTCGACCTTTCCAGCTCCTATTGATACAAATAAGAAGGCTGGAAGAAACAAAATCTATATGCAAATGACCTTTCTCGACAGCAAAAGGATTTGATCGTTTTTGTCCTTTTTCCCAATCGAATAATAAAAGGAATTTGACATTAAAGGAAGGAATTAGGATATAAATACCAGGCCATAACGCTAATAATCCAAAAGACCAACAGGTAAAAACCTTAGAGAGCTAGCAACTGATCAAGAACAAAGCAATGGTGAAGAGTACTAGTACTGCTCCTACTACATTAACTATTATATTCTTTGCCTTCTTCATCCCCTTGATCAACATGGAATCAGGTGAGTACAAGTACAATATGCGTATGTAGATAATCCCGATCGGCTAAGCCATTGGTTAATGTAATTTCGACATGGCTGTAACTATACTACGTACAATGGTATGCATGCAGCAACGGCCGGTGCTACTGCTGAATGTAAGGAGTCATTCAAGATGAAACAAAGTAAAACATGGCGTGGAAGATGTCACAAAGATTCACATTGTAGTCATCATTGTGAAAGCCAGGAGAATGCTAACCATGGAACCTGTCAGGGAAGTTGGCTCGATAGCAGATGTACCTGTTTCTTCAGCATCAAGGAACCATGTGATGCTGCGGCTATGGCTAACTCCGGTCTTATTCCGCCTAATGAAGCCACCAATTATAAGCAAGAACGTGGACATAATTTGTGTACTAGATGTTATAAGGAAGAACCGAGTAAGACATGGCATGGACTGTGCCTTTTGTCTTTAATATGTGACGAGCATTGTCGGAACTCGGAAAATGCTTTCTATGGAAGCTGTCGTGGGACGATCATGCATAAAAAATGTATTTGCTCCTACATGTCGTCTTGGAAAGTAGTCTCGTGAAAAGTTATCCTTAACGTAGTCATGAGAGACTTGCCCAATATATAGCTTGGTTCTTAAGCCTGATTAATAATTGACAATGTCGATCTATGAGCTCTTCATTTATATAGAAAGTTTGACATGTTTCACATTACTGCATGATCATTAAACCAAATAACTCGTTTTCATCTCTTTTCAATTTGGATGCATTAAGTTCTAGCATTGGTTTTGGATTCATTAGCTTACTTATTACACAGTTCAGAATTCTTGGCGAATTGGAAAAAAAAAAAAAAAGCTTAAATAATATAATGACTTAAAATAGAGGACAAATTAGAAATTTAGACTATTTAACCTAATTAAATGTACAATGACAAATAATGTAGTAGAGAAAATGTGAAAGTATAGGGACTATGAAGTTTCAATAATTCAATTTAGGGGTTGATATGCAAACGGTTTTCGCCGATGAGTAAATTCTTACACTAATTTTGTTAATAATATGATATATTTCAGTGGAGAGAAGATATACAAATCTCAAAACTCTTTTATCATTTAAATTATCTTCTTGTATTTTTTCCTCTCTCATACTATTTTCTCACAACAGAATACAATTCTATTTATAAACTCTTGAATTCGTATACAGCATAAATGTAAAAACAGAATTCTAAATAGCAATAGTTAAATCTGACCATTGGTTACTAAAACTGCAATAACTTATTGTAGGGAACTTCAAACGACTTGAAACTTGAACCATCAGAAACTAGACTTCAAGGCACATCAAGTAAACTCCTCATTTGCCCTTTCAAATTCGCTCCTTAATCAACCTCAAAAAACTGTCCACTATGCAGTCACAAATTTAATGGCAAATTAAGTTTATTCATCAACAAATTTTATAATTAACTTATATGATTAAATCAAATTATCATACACAAAGATTCAATTACTACATGGCGCAATTATATTTGACCTTGGCTTCTACTTATACATATGATTGGTTTAGTATAACTAATTTAACGCAATAAACCTAGCTTCCACGCAATTTTAACCAAAAACTAATGTCAAGCTGATAGGTTGGGAAGATATTAGTTACGTATAAAGTAAATAAGCCATTGGATGAAACATAACACTCTCGACTTTCCAGCACCATATAACAAAAAATTGAGTGTATTTAACGATTCACAGATCAATGATTATATTATTAATTAACACCTCTTACGATAATCTAATCACGTAAGGATGCAACAATTACATATAAATAACCGTGATTATCTCATTCCGATCATCATCCGATTAAGCTAGATACTCAAGATCAAACAACAATGGTGAAAAGTAGTACTACTCCTAGTGTAACTAATGCTTTCTTTGCTATCATTTTTACCTTCAACATCCTCCTGGACATGGGTGAGTGCTACAATTAACTAGCTTGTTTTACATAATTTCGTAGTTAATTAGTTGATCTTAATCGACTGGTAATTAATTCCAGCTAGCGGAACTGCCTGTCAAATGGAGGAGAGGCCGAGTCAAACATGGTCCGGACCATGTTTTGTAGGATCCAAACGGAAATGTGATCTTAAATGTCAGAATTGGGAAAATGCTCATCATGGAGCATGTCATGTAAGTGGCGTCGGTAGAAGATGTGTTTGTTACTACAAGCCCGAATCGTGTAATTCTGCTGCCCCCGTAACTTCTGGTGCTCTTAATGATGTTCCGACTCCTACACATGCTACTTCAACTGTTGAAAATCCAACTCAAACTGCAGTTTCACCCCCCGGAAATCCAACGGATCATCAAGAAGCTCCGGTGGCGGTTAATGAAGCTCCCGTTGAGAAAGATCAGTCGCTTGACATGTCCAATTTCGGTTGATGATTAAAATATGTATCTATCTTTATTATCCATACGTGCATGTCTTAAATTACTAGCTTAGATTAGTCATGTTGTCGTCTGAAATAATTAAGCGTACGTACGTAATAAATTGTGATATCTCCTTGGGTCGTTTTCTATGAATCTTTATGTAAAATAAACTGTTTGGAATCTCTTGGTTCTTACTTCTATATAGATGGCATGTTTGTTAAGATTCCTTAATCCTTTTTAAATTCCTACTATTATCTAGAAAGGTTTAACATTGATTAACCTTGGATTCAAAATTGATTTGGTCTCATTTTATCCTTTATTTCTCTATTTAAAGGAGGCATCGTTGATTGAACTCATGACCACAGTAGAACCACAATCGATCAAGTGTAATTCCTTGCAATAAAAAATTCATACATGATAATCCAATCCAATTTACTAAACTCGAGATTACCCGTTGCCGATACTAATCAATTAATCAATCAATATCGATATACACTTCTCTTCAAGTTTCTTACAATCTTACCATACATGAGCCACAAAGGTATATTGGAGGCATTTTATCCTACTCTTAGAGTATTTTACTCGGTTCAAACCATTAAGATCAAATTACTTCATCACTTTCTATAAGTACTGTTGTATCTTCATTATAATCATCTTAAATATATACTTCAAAAATATGATAAAATTTCTCGGGGATAATATTATCGTTTAAATAACCAAATAACGTTAGAATAAAAATTATAACATTTCCTTACAATACTAATTCTCAAGATTAACGCATTAAACTAGCTAGAGTCTATAATAAATAGATATGTAAACTATATGATTTTCTTAAAAAATTTATTTAAAAAAAAAAAAAAAAATTAATGCAGACACACATACATAATTATTTTGGTTGTTCAATGAAATTTCAAAGAGGTAATTTAACTTATGGAGATAACTAAGGTCTCTGGATTTTATTTATTTATTTATTTATTTATTAATATAGTTGAATAAGTATAAGCTTGAGTTTAGTAAGGCGTTTATATTGTTTATGGTAATTAATATTATTGGTTTAGGGCCTAGGAACAAAGAGGATTGAAAAGCTAATAGGTTAGGAATTAATTACATCACATCCATTATCCATTATGTTTCAAAATCCATGCAATGAGATAAAAGTATTGTCATTTCCAGCTCCATTTGGCGAATGAGAGTTGAGGGTTCGGACGTGTATGCAAATAGCCTTTCCATTATCGAAGAGCTTCATTACATCCTTCACGGAAAAGATGTTATCATGTTACTATAAATAACCATCATCATCTCTCATTCTAATCATCCAAAACAAAATTAATTGATCAAAAAACTAAGCTAGCTAGCAACTAACGAAACAACAATGGCGACCAGGACCACTCCTGCTCTCATTACTTTCTTTGCTTTCTTCCTCATAACCTTCGCTCATCTTCAAGATATGGGTACGTTATAGTTTTGAGTATTGCTTTCATTCATTAGTATAAGATCATTATCATGTTAATCTCCATATTAACTTAGCTAAGCATGTAATGCTTGTATGCAGCAACCTCGACTGTTGTTTGTGACATGGAAGCGAAACCGAGCAGAACATGGCAAGGACAGTGTTTCAGGGAATCGAGCTGCGATCGTAAATGTCAACATTGGGAAAATGCCGACCATGGGACTTGCCATGGATCTAATATAATTAGTAAAAAATGCTTCTGTTACTACAAGTCGGAGTCATGCGATTCTGAATTTTCTACTGTCGGATCTTCAAACAATGTCGGTGCCGCGTCTAGTACTTTCAGAATTCCAACTCAAAGAGGCTTTTCGACTGTCGGAGGTTATAACAAAGCTATGGCTATGAGTATGGCCAATGTCGGAAACTAATGCTCCAAGTTATTATAACATTTCTTCGTGTTTCTTATAACTAGCTAGGTCGACCATAGCCGCCGGATTGTAGTCTGAATAAGTCTCTTAATTTGTATCGTTTGCTATTTTACACACATGATGTTGTAATTTCAAATAAAAACGTATGTGGTGGGTGTTCTAGGGCTCCACATTCGTCGGGTTTTTATGTTTAATTAGTGGAATATAGCATATTATCTAATAATAAACTCTTGTCCTCTAAAAAAAATACAAAATAAAAAGTCAACGTGCGTATTTAACACAAACAATGATTAGTCAAAATGATTCAATGATCACTTTCAATTTCTTTTTTTTAAGACTATCTAATCAACCAGTCACCAAAAGAAGGTCTAATTTTACAAAGCACAAGTAGAAGTTATTTTCCAAAGATGTAATCTTACATGAAGTATTGCATTGAAAATTTTGTCAACTGTCTCCCATAAGAGTGGGACCAATATAATTAATGATTAATGACTATAACCATACTCTTATGTATCATTATGAAAAAATATCAATCAATAGAATTATGAATACAAATTGGGATTGCGATATGGAGGGACAACTTTTCTCATGATCGACATTCTTTAATCATTCTTTCTTTGTCTGGTTTTTGTTAGGGTTTGCATTTCACATTAATCCTATATCTGAAATTGGTTAGGCTGTATATATATCATGAATAGTTTGGACACCCTCTTTCCTTGAGTTAGCTTTTGAGAGTGAGTTCTACCCAAACCTATTTATAAGTTTTGTGATTTCGTCATTGTATATCTTCTTGTTCGATGATAGGATCTATACTTATTCTCACCATTTATGGGTTTTGTCATTGTCTATCTTGTCGTGCGTACATATATTTATTCTCGTGAGGTTCTTAATTCGATGTAATCCTCAAGCTTAACGTATTAGAGTTTGATTAGCTATATATTATTATGGTTTTATATCTTTTTTAAATGTAAATTGTAGTTTATTATAGTTTATTATAGAGAAAAGGGTGAAATAATATTGTTGTTTGTTCATTGGTAATAAATTCAAGGAGGTCATTGATGTTAGGTTGTGTTCAAAACATTCTATAAGGTTGTTTTGTGGTAATTAATTACTAATTAATAAATATTACGTAGTGGAAGTAAAATCTTACCATTTCCAGCACCATATCACAAATGAGAATTAAGAGGTATACGTGTAATTACTAATTAATTTGGAAATAATAGCCTTTGAATAGTAAGAAGAGTTTAGCTAATAGTAATTAATGTTACGTAATGGAAGTGTTGTTGTGTATATATAACCATGATTATCTTTCATTCTAATAACCCAAACACAAATTGAAGCACGAGTTAAGCTAGCTAGCAAGAACCAGCTAAACAATAATGGCCAAGAGAAACCTTGCAACTCTTATTTTCAGCTTTTCCATGATCTTCTTCACCTTCGTTCTCCTTCTAGACATGGGTGGAAACAATATATATATATATATATGTTTTACTATTATGTAGTTTTATATATAGTTTCTATTAATGTAACTAACTAAGGGTACAATGTGCAGCAACTTCGACGGCTGTTTGTGAAATGGAAGAGAGACCGAGCAGGTTATGGCAAGGACAGTGCTTTAGGGAGACGAGTTGTGATCGTAAATGTCAACATTGGGAAAATGCTGATTATGGAACTTGTCACGGACTCAACCCACTTAATAAGAAATGTGTCTGTTA
The DNA here is from genome assembly GCA_027186245.1 of Coriaria nepalensis. Classification (NCBI taxonomy): domain Eukaryota; kingdom Viridiplantae; phylum Streptophyta; class Magnoliopsida; order Cucurbitales; family Coriariaceae; genus Coriaria; species Coriaria nepalensis. The sequence goes on along the minus strand of CP114500.1, from coordinate 8,026,064 downwards.
CTATAAGTCGGAATCATGCGGTTCCGAATCTTCTACCGTCGGATCTTCAAATACTGTCACCAGGTCTGCTTTCAGAATGCCGACTCAAAGAGGTTTTTCGACGGTCGGAAATTACAACGGAGTGACAGTTGCGGGTATGGCTGGTGTCGGAAACTAATTCTCCGACTCGGCGTTATGTTTCTTACTAGCTAGCTAGCTAGATAGTTGAAAGGTCGTCTGAATAAATAGTTATAGCAAATTGTGATATCTTAGCTTTGTTTGCTTCCTTTATACAATGTAAGTACAGGGCAAAAAAAAAAAAAAAACTATTTGCTGACTCACTCTGCCACGTCATCATCACCGACCAGAAAAGGAGGCTTCGATTAGACTAAAAAAAGTAAATGCGACCCGTCGGCCACGTTGTCCACGTATTACAACCTTATCCCCTCCTACCCTTTCCTCCTAATTTGCTACAACCACAACTATTTTTTCTATTTGTGTATCCCTTTTTGTTCAACCTTCAGAGGTAAGACTTTCTATCTTTCAGTTTCCAACGCTTAGATACCGTTCGATTAAATGAACATCAGAGTACAAGTTGTGGGTTTCAAGAGTTTACAATAGAACGGTCCGCAGATGATTTCAAACCTTCACCTCTCATAAAGACATAAACCATCAATATCACTCTTTACAATCTCATTCAAGGCTCAACTCTGTGTGCGCTCCCTTCTTCTTCTTCTACATTTTGCTCTCTGATGGCGACTACTTTTGCTACTTTCCGACCCGCTCCGATCACAGCATCTTCCGTAAAACCCGAACCGAATAAACGCAAGCCCGTTTCGGCGAAATGGTGGACCCCTCTCTTCGGATGGTCTTCCGATCCCGACTACGTCAATCCAGTCATCGATTCAACGATTCAGAACCCAAATACCCATGAAAACTCCGGCTCCGACTCAGATCCTGGCCGATCCAGGTCCAGATTCACGCTCGGGTGCTTCACTGAGGAGAAGGCGAAGCAGCTTAGGAAGAAGACGCTGGAAAGCTCCACATTCCACGACATCATGTACCATTCAGCCATCGCATCCCGTCTTGCCTCCGATTTATCCGACCGCTACGAGAAATAGGTCTAGTCTGGTCGGAGGACCGGTAAATCCCTCGTCGCTGGCTGTTTTTTTCTCTCCGATGGGGGTAAGTTAGATATGTAGCATTTTATGTCAAGGCTTGTGTTTGCTTTACATGCAATCTGTCGAAATGAAACAATAAAATAAGAGGAGGAAAAAAAAAAAAAACTTGATCTTTTCCTTGTTTTCTGAAGTCTGAACTATGTAATTGGAATAGATCCTTCATTTTCTCCGATGTTGTAAGGAGCTGTCTGTTTTGGCGTGTTTTATGATATGCATATTCAGATCTATGTGATTATATTGTAATTTGTACCCAAACGTGGCTTGAAAACCAAACTGGAATTTATGGAATTTATGAAAACCAGAAAATAGCTGCTCCTTTTTCTCATCTAAATTCTAAACTTAATCGGAGAGATTCCATTCTTTCGATTATGGGAACTGATTAGTTGCCAGCGGAATATAGACCCAGTTCGCATCAATCTCGTTTACGCATTATTATACTACAACTAGTATCAATCTCGCTTCTGGCGTCCTTGTACCCATTATATTATACAATTTTCAACTCTATATAAACCCAATCCCACCCCCATACAACTACTCCATCTCTCTTTCTCTCTGCCAAAATGAAGAAAGTCACGACGCTGTTACTGCTACTCTGTGCTATCTACCAGACAGCCTCATCAGTTATTACAGACGGTAATTAATCAACAACATGAACTTCATCAATCAAAATCAATACTTTAAACAGCTAACATGTGTTTTATTGTGCAGGTTTATTACCAAATGGCGACTTCAGAGAAGTACCACAACCATCGCATCTAAACGGCACCATAATAACCAACCCGAAAGCCATACCATACTGGACACTATCCGGGTTCGTGGAGTACATAAAACCCGGTTCAAAACAGGGTGATGTGCTCTTAATAGTGCCGCATCACATGCATGCATTGAGGCTCGGAAACGAAGCATCCATCAAGCAAAAGATCCGAGTCGTCAAGGGCGGGTTTTACTCCATCTCCTTCAGCGTGGCTCGCACTTGCGCTCATGACGAGAAAAGCTCAACTTCTCCGTTTCTCCCAACCTCCAATGCAGTGACTCGGGCACTTTGCTGGTCCAGACCGTTTACACCAGTGCCGGGTGGGAATCCTATTCTTGGCCTTTCAGTCGGATCATTATGTTGTAAGGCTCGCGATCCATAACCCGGGCCTGGACGAGGATCCGGACTGCGGCCCATTAATAAATTCACTCTCTTGGAAGCTCTTGTTCCCTCATAAACGCACCGGCGGTAAAAATACAAAATAATAATAATATAATTTTTAGATAGTAAAATAAGATTTGAATTCGGTTCGGATGGATCGGATCTGGATTTTAATTCTCGAAGAGATTCCGGGTCGATCTCATTTATTTTTACTTTCTCTAAAATTCGGAGTGCATAGATTAAACATACACTATTGGACATTTACAGAATCAGAGCAGAATCTTACGCTAAAATATCATTTAAAACTTATTTCTTTGGTCGAATAATAACTAGTTTATAAATGGTTCTTAAATTGGATTTAAGAATGTCAAATGATAAATGATAATAAAATACACGACTTGTGTCTCGGTAAGCCTCACGTGCGAAGTCGATCCCGGATTGGACAGCGCCACATGGAGCACCACTCTCATTCCATTCCTCCTAGAGAGAGAGACAGAGACACAGAGAGCTCTAATCCTCTGCGCAAGGCGGCGACCTGAGAACATAAAGTAACAAAATTTACCAGAAAAGGACGATGTTGAGGAGACTCGTCTCTTCGCAGTTCAAAACCCTAGCGTCCGCATCCGCAACGGCATCGGCATCTGCTCCATGGCGGTCCGTCTCCAAGCCATCTCTATTTTCTCCTTCATCGCCGTCTTCTTCTCTGTTCGCTCGCATAATCAGTACTGATTCTGGTAAGAGCTTGTTCATCAAGCTTATCTTAGATCAAAACCAAAAACTATATATATATGCACAGGAGTATAATAGCCTTTTACGAGTGTCACATCTTCATTTCCGTATAGATCTGTATATGCGATTGATTTCATTGTATTGAAATGCAGCTGAGAGTGCTGTGAAGAAGAAGGTTGAGGATGTAATGCCTATTGCCACCGGACATGAAAGGGAGGAGCTTGAAGCTGAGCTCGAGGTTCGGATTCTTCTCCCTTTTCTTTTTCTTCTTTGCACATTCTGTTTGTCCTTTATATTTAATGTGTAAGGTGATTCAGAGATATGCTTCTTAGTGTTTCGCGTGTTAATTGAATACAAGGCTGCATTTGCTCTACTAGAATTGCTGCACTGGATAATTGTTGTTATTTGATCATGATTAACCATCTTAGGTTCTATTCTGCTCTAGTTTTTTCTGTTATGTTTATCTTTTGCTCGGGCATTCTGCAAGTGATTCTCATTCTGGTTTCCTTTGGTTGTGCAGGGAAGGGATATTCTTGATATAAACTTTCCGGTTGGTCCTTTTGGCACAAAGGTAAGCATGTTGTTTCAGTTTTTCTGAATGATTAGATTTGATCCATTCTGATTCTAGTTTTCTTCAGGGTGGACACGCATTCAAACAACTACATTCTAAATTCATATATCTGATTTTCTGATTATGTTGGGATGTTTTACATTTCTAGGTTACGGTGTTGATTACTTTCATTGTAATATTGAATGAACTTTTTATATTTTGAAGTTTTGTTATTGTTTCTTTAGTTTCATTGTTTGAGAACTTTTGGTTTAGTTATGCAGCATACAGACCTTTAATTACAAATGTTCAGCTCGAAATTGTAGAAATGGGGTGGACGTAAAGTGGGTCCTTCATTTAATACAAGAGAAATGCATATACTAGTAATCTGAACTCTGTTAAATTGCTCATAGAAACCAATTACATTCTGTCTCTGCTTTTAGAAACCTATCACTTTTCTAGCCCAAAAATGAACGTAAAGAAGAGAGATAGGAGGACACATCTTTCACTTTCTTGTTTGTTTGTGCAAAGTTTTCGACAAGCATAACAGGTAGATTGCTCTATCATCAATTACCAAATTTATCTTCTTGTGAAGTCGTTATTTGTATCATCTGTTCATATGGTCTGAACCAGAATGATCAGATCAGTGCAGCTTAATTGTCATCTCATACTACAGATCAGTGAAAGCGCTTTTTCATCTTTATGTTTGTTGCCCGAGAATTTAAGTATTTTTCTCATTTTAGTACCACAATCTCATGTTCATTTATCTTCCCAACTAAAATAACGAAATCATCTTGCTGCCTGTAGGAATCCCCTGCAGTTGTGAAGTCCTACTATGACAAAAGAATAGTTGGATGCCCAGGAGGTGAAGGCGGTGAGTGTTTGTATAAAGAAAAAAGGATTAGATATGTCGTGCACTCAGTTAGATATTCATCATCTATTCTTAAATTTCAACTAACTCTGATTTGTACCGTCTTTGTGTAGAGGACGAGCATGATGTTGTCTGGTTCTGGCTGGAGAAAGGAAAGCCTCATGAATGTCCAGTCTGCACTCAGTACTTTGTGGTAAGTGGATGATTAGACTGGATTGATATATATGATTAGAACAAAATTATCAAAGAAACATGAATAGCATATTTCAATTTTCTCATGACATCTTGCAGCTGGAAGTAGTGGGACCTGGAGGACCTCCGGACGGGCACGGAGATGATGATCATCACCATTGATTGCAACCTGGCCTGTAATTACTCACCGGAATAAAACATGCAGAAGATGAGACAATTCCTAGTATACATTGAAAGGTTTCAAAATTCAACAGCTTAAATCTTAATGTTTTGTTTGATGTTGTTTTCATTTTTATCTTCTCGTTTTTGTTTCAAATTTGTATTTCTTCCTTTCTTCTTCACCTTGGTAACAATTAATTGGTGTCATACCTCGAGTCATCTTCCCCTATCATTATAACAAAGACTGGTTGTCTTGTCTCGTCTTTGGTTATTACACTCCAAATTATTCACGTTATGGTTAAGATAGAATGCCTTGTTGGGCAATAACAAAATGCCAAGTTGATGAACAAAGAACCTATTCTGAAACATCAGCATCTTCCCAGGAATAGCTAAAGCTTTTTTCCAACAATCAAATACTAGTTTTTCTGGAAGTGTTTCCATCACATTGAAAAGGAGCGGCGATAAAGATATATGAAGAAGACAAAATAAGACAGACATAAGCAAGCATCCCTTCCAACATTAGCACTTCTAAGTTTGGATGCAAGAGTGACACGAGTCGCCATTTCATGTTCCTGCTCGTATTTTCTCTCTCTCTCTCTCTCTCTTTAATGGGGGAAAAGGTAATCATATTATAATCTATACAGTAAGATAAAGGTAAGTGCGGATGGTTTATTATCTTCTCAGAACTAGAGAATGTGCGAAAGCAATTGTGGGGAGGCAGAAATCTAAAGGGGAATAGATTCAAAGGGCTCAAAAAAAAAACAAAAAAAAACGACCTTCATATCATACCAATAATGAAAATAGGAATAACTACAGCTTCTAATTCCATTTTAAAAATAAAATGGAAAGGAAAAGGAGAAGAATAATATTAGTTCAAGCAATCAAGTTCAACACTTTAGGTAAGATTCTAAGCGAATCATCAATAAATTTTAAAAAGATAGACGTTTCATTTTTAACATCTATTATGATTTCATAATATGTGGGGTAATTAATAAGTATTTAACTCATTTAGATTAAATACTTGTATGAAAAATAATAATAATAATTTTATTTCCACTTTAATCAAATTCGATCCAAATTTTTGTATGAGAAAAAAAAAAAGAAAAGAAAACCATGAGCTTGAGAAGTAACAAAGATGACAAGTTTTGCATGAACATGAACCTAAACTCAGATTATCATCACATACATGCGTTTCTGTTAAGATTAAAGAAAGATTAATTAGTGGCGACAGCATATTCATTTCTTTTTAGAATTAAACAGACACAACCGAGATCAAGTATAAACCCATTTTTCTAATAAGATGGAGTATAAAGAGTAGGGAAGAAGAAGTAGACAAAATGAAAAGCTAAGATATATTATTATGAAGATCACTATGAAGCGGTACCCCGAAAGCGAAACGGAAACGGAAACGGAAACGGAAGTGGAAGTGGAAGTGCCCTTCTTAAGTTGACCTGAAATATATAATAAGGAAAGGAGATGCGTTATATTAGTTTATAAGACAATCTAATCATGCTTTTCCGTATAACATTCGTCAACCATTGTTAAAGCTGTTTGAAAAACCAGAGGATCTTTTGCTTTTGCTTCTTACATTATCTCATATGTAAGAACCTTGCATTCTAAATTAGCAGTATTATACAGTTAATAATTAATACATCAAAGCTTAGTCTTGAATCCTGATTTGGCAAAGTGTGTGAAATTAATATAAACACTATAGTTTTTTTTTTTTTTTGGTTTAATGGGCATCCATCAATCAAAATATTCATAAACAAATATGATTGAACAGAAGAAAAGAAAAACATAAAAATTTTCTTTTACAAACATGGGTCTGTTCTTTAGTGTTTTCAGTAATATTCTTGCATGAGTTTTTTTTTTTCTTCTTTTTTCTGGCCTGCAACTAAGCACAAGAATAGATTCTCTAGCTCTTTGGTAGCTGGGTGGCTTATGATTTGATGATGAGTTATGGTGGCTTATGTGTGTGTGTGTTTGGATTCTCCGTTCCTCAGCAAAAAGCCTCGTTGCTTTTGTCCTTGTCTTTACTTAAACTCCTTTAAAATTTTATGGGTTTTTTTTTTTTTTTTTGTTATTTTCTTCACAGAAAAAGAAAAAGCGTTACTACTTTTTTTAGAAATGAAAAAATTTTAATATAAAGTTTTGGAAATTAATTACCTTGCACAAAGTTAAATCTCTATTCCACACGACACATTGCTGCTTGCCCCCATTTCGGCTATAAATAAGTACTGTCGTTTTTATGTTTTTCCACATCCCCATCAAGAACTGGTAGTGTACTTGACTGCTCCTTCCTCCTACTGCTCCTTCCTGTTATTCATAGGAAGAATACAGGTTAAAATAAATGAGCAATAAACATCCTAATCTAGGCTCTGGTTAGTTTGCTTTCCTAATCTTCTTTGTATATATGTATGTATATATGGCTTTTGAGAAGTAAGTTTGTTGATTTCGGATTAAAATTTCAGGAAGTAGAGATGGTGCAAGAAGGGCATTCGAGTTCGGAAGGACATATGTGGTCCGGCCGAAAGGGAAACACCAGGCCACCATTGTTTGGCTTCATGGCCTTGGTGACAATGGCTCCAGGTAATATGTTCTTCATACATACATACATACATACATACACACATACATACATACACATATGTATATGTATATGTATATGTATTTGCCATTATCAGTAGATGAAAGTTTTTTCATATCAGTAGCTTCCGTACATTTTTGGTTTCAAGGACAAGTTTGAGAATGTCAACATCAACATCTTGGCATAATTCTAGATTCTCTGATCACTAGAATAGATTCACTGCGACAAAGCACGAGCTCTGTGAATTTTACATAGCATCAAGTTTAGTGATTTTTTTTTTTTTTTCCTTTCCTATGCTAGATTTTGATTCCTTTAGAATCCTTCATTTTTGCTTAAAATAAGTTAATATGTATAGTAAAGCAAACTAACAAACTAGTTGGTGTTTTTCTCATTTTTAATTCCCCGGTTCGGGAAAAAGCAGCTCCTCTCAGCTCCTGGAATCCCTTCCCCTTCCCAATGTAAGAACAATACTCATCTTTGATCACTTTCCTTAGACATCTCCATCTCCATCTCCATCTTTGATCATATTCCCATGTTTGCAGATAAAATGGATCTGCCCCACTGCTCCAACCCGTCCTGTCACCGTTTTAGGAGGTTTTCTGTGCACAGCTTGTAAGTTTGCTACATACCACACATCTTTTACATGGTAAGATAAACATATGAAAATGCTAATTATTCAAAATATCAGGGTTCGATATGAGAGAAATCTCAGAAGACGGTCCGGATGATTGGGAAGGTCTAGACGCCTCAGCTGCCTATATCTCCAACTTACTATCCACAGAACCAGCTGATGGTAAACACAAATTCAACTTTATTTTCTTTTTGTTACTTCTCATTAGTGCTGTAGATTTATGTGAATATCTTTATTTCTGCAGTTAAACTCGGTATAGGCGGGTTCAGTATGGGTGCAGCAACGGCTCTTTACTCCGCAACTTGCTTTGCTCTTGGACGATACAGCAACGGCTACCCTTATCCTCTCCAGATAAGAACAGTTGTTGGACTTAGTGGCTGGCTTGTTGGATCAAGGTCTAGTTTAAAAGATATAAATACAGAACATGACATGATGGCATCCCTATGTCTTGAAATTAATATGGCTTGAAATAAAAATCACTGTGCAGTACCTTAAAGAACAAGATAGAAGCATCAAATGAGGCTGCAAGGAGAGCCGGATCCTTACCGATCCTGATATGTCACGGCAAGTGTATGTATAATTCGACCTTTTTTTTTTTTTTTCTCGCTTAGACCATATATTTTTTTTCATCTAGTGGAAAAGTCTTGCTGACTAATTTGTTATTATTATTATAATATAATGCCTATTGCAGGCGATGATGTCGCAGCCTTCAAGCACGGCGAACAATCGGCCCAGTCCCTGAGTTTGGCCGGATTTAGATATCTTGCATTCAAATCCTATGACGGGTAATCACATATCTCAATTCTCATATGAACAGACGAAACTTTCAAGAAAAAATTTGCCTTTATTCTTTGTTTTGATTAAAACTTTGCAGGCTGGGTCATTACACTGTTCCGAAAGAGATGGATGAGGTCTGCAATTGGCTTGTGGCAAGTCTGGGGCTTGAGGGGAGATAAAAAGGGACTCGAGCTCAAAAAGAAAATAATCAGGGTATAAAAGAAAGAAGTAAAGGGATGAATCTTTTCCAGATAGAGAACTTTAGATGATTCCGATTCTCTTTAATTACGCTCCAGTTTCTATTACTATTTGTTCACAAATAAAGTTTGTATTACTACTTGTACAATCTAATTCTATCAGATTCAATAACCCGATTTTGTTTTTGAGTAAAAGAAAGTTGTGATAGATTTTGAAGAAAGTTGAAACTTCAAAATTACATGAGGATTATAATTGAAACCAAAAACTACACAACATGGCAAACACCTCAGAAAATGATTCGACTAAACTAAAACAATAAAGTTAACTAGAAAGTTTTTACAATCCGACAAGGATGCATCAAAAAGTACTTGTTCAGATACCATCTTCGGGATCTTCACGAGGGGGCAAGATCAGAGAAGGAAGTGGTAAGAGCAGAATCTTCATCCATATGCTAAAGCATTATCATCCTTCATGTTCTGTCATTATTGGGAAAGATGTCATTTAAGTTTGGTGGAGAATCAGGACGCCACATGCATTGTAAGTCTGAAGTATCTTCGTCGTAAAGTTTGATTTCTCCTGAGCTGCTTCCCATATCAGGCTTATCATCTAAACTTGAACTGGCATTTGCACTGAAGGAATAATCAGGTTGTAATGGCAAAAGCTTAATTGGATCTTGGCCCGGAAGATGTTCTGCATCATCCTTAACCGCATTTGCCGGATTTTCATTAGATGGTCCTCCCTCCTGTCCTCCTATGTTGATCGGACCTGGTTTTCTCCCGTAATAATTTCGGCAGTTTTCGCAGCGACATGTGTTGGAGCATCCAACTTGAGACTGAAAAGGATAAAACCGGAACTAATTAGGGACAAGGGAGGAGGGGAACATTATGGTTTTGAATGTGAAGAACTAACCAGGAAGCATTCACAATATTTTTTCTCGCACTTTGCCTTCCTACAATTGCATCCCTTTCTGTGTCTTAGGGAGCTTGTAGGTATTGGATTCTCTTTTTCCTACAAATTTTGAAATACATTCTCAAATTTTCAATTGAAAATCTGAAAGAAGAGAGCAAGATTACAAGATCAAAGAAAAAAGGGATTACCATAAAATGGGCTGGAGGATCTGTTACATCCTGAACAACCTTGGAAATGAAAGCACGCGGATCACGTCTGAAAATCTGTTTCTTGACCTCATCAACTTTTTCCCTATGTTCAGCCTTGTTCAGGCAATTTTCACACTTGCAGCTTTCCCCGCAATGCCCCGTCGAATTGAAGCAGTCACAATAGCTACAACAGAAAAAAAAATAAAATGAAAATGTCTTGTTAGTATCTAGAATCTAGAGATACTGCAGACTCAAAACAGATTCCTCTTTGGTCACTTACAGTTTTAGACACCGAGACTTCTTACAATGGCACCGTATTAGGCTGTCAACTCCAACCGAGTAATGTTTCCTTCTCGGTAAGGTCATGCCTGGGGATAAATCAACGTATTGGCCATTCTGGATTTGAGGGAGCATTCCAACACTTTGAGCTGCCTTTGAAATCAAATGGAAGAGAAATAAAATCATACTAGAAACTAGTGTTAGCTTTTTAGAGCTCAAGAAAAAAGAAAATAAGGACTAATAGAAAAGGTGCTATACCTCAACATGATCATTATTCACGACAGAATGAATTCCTACTGGTACCGAACGCGAAAGCGAGCCATTATCACCGTGATCAAAACTCGGCCAAGCTGCTAATTTAACATCATGATGCATACTGGAAGAGCGCGTTTCTAGATTATTGCCGTTGGGAACCCCTTGATAACCCTTGAAACCCAGGAAAGTTTGTAATGTGTCTCCATAACACTCACTGGAGGAATCCACGATTTGAGAAAAAGATGATGCTAAGGAGGCGGCCGAATTATCCAGATTCTGACACCGTCTGTCTGCCCCGTACGAGGTCGCAGATGATTCTGGCCAAATGGGCCGGACTGCCTTCCGCAGCGGCAACGAACTGCTCGACCTTGCTGTTTTTCCCAGGATGAAAAACCAAATCAGGAAAATATATTTATATTAATATAAGATTATAATTAGTTTATGGGATCTGTTATTTATTACCGAGTGTGGTGGGAGCTATGCAGTCCACGAACTGTAGACGTCTTTGTGCTGCTCGTCGTACCTACAGATTACAATCAGATGTAGTGTTTGAAAATATCGGTAGATGCTTCAATGTATATACCTGATCATAACTCCGGGGAATTGTTCTTGACCTTGAACTACCAATTTCAAATTGCAGGGGCTGAGGAAATAACTGGGTACTAACATGCTGCTGTTCATTCTGCGACTACACCCGCAAAAAAAAAAGTTAATAAAATCAAATGTAAGATTCCCATCTAACTTTTTTCCATCTTCTTTCATAAGATGCACATACACGAATCCAGGAGGCTAAATGCTCGGAATTTTGTGGTTGAGAACTCAGTTGTTGGTTGATTACAGAGCTGGAGGATACTGCAGAATCTTTGTTGATTGGGCCGATAATCCAAGCCGACTTCTCATCAGGAAATTGAAAAGAATTCATACGAGTATATTCGTTTCCATTAAATTCACTGTCAAGGAAAAAGCAGAGGGGAAAAAAAAAAAAAAGAATCTTGAATCTTGTGCTAAACAGGAAAAACAGGGGAAGCATTACAAAACGCATATCATCTGTATCAGAAAATAGTTTTCTTAGTTGAAAGCCGGAATCTTGCCATAGATCGATGAAGGGAGATGGAAACTGGAGGCTCGGCGGCAAAGGCGGCAAAGTGACTTCTGGAGATTCTGGCACATGTTGCAGTTGCCGAACTGACCTCGCCGGAGAAATATTACTCGGGTGCTGCACTTCCTATTTGATGATAAATGTAGTGTAAGATTAGAAAGACTACTAAATTCAATTAAATATTCAATAAATTCTAGTTCTTAAGAAATCGCAGTAGGTAGAAGGAGAAGAAGCAGAGATATACAGGAGAAACCGGTGAAGCTGATACACTTGGGTTGATCGGAGTGATCGAATAGGGATTCAGATTCTGATAAGAAGCGTAGAGTAATATTAGTAAACAACTTAAGAAATACTACTAAATTCAAATCAATATTCTTTATATTTTAGTTCTTAAGAAAACGCAGAGTATGGACGGAGAAGAAGAAGAAAGAAAACAGATATATACATGAGAAACCGGTGAAGAAAATAGACTTGGCCGGATGGGAGTGATCGAATAGGGATTCTGACTGAGATTCTGATTCATATAGGGAGAATCCATGGCGATAAAAAATGAAACTTTCAGGGTTCCGGTGAGTTTTATGAAGAGATATTTGAAGAAACCTTCTTATTATGAAACCGGGAGGAGGTAGCGTCATAAGGAGCCACTTCCCGCCTTTAATTATTTTTAATATTAAATCTGTATCTCACATATCTTTTTTTGACAAATTTTCTTAGTTACGTATCACAAGTTTAAAGGAATGCAAGATTTTAGGATTGTTTACTTGGGAGGGAGAGTAGCAAAATGTTAGTAATAATAATAATAATAATAAATAATAAATAAATAATAAATATATAAATATATAAATAAATAAATAAAAGGATCAATTGAAAAGAAAATTTTAAAGCAAAACGCCGGAACCAATATTCATATTTTTAGAACCTAAATTATAGGTGTCTTGTTATCTCAAAAACTAAAATATCTACATCATGAGATCATTCGACTAATCTTCTAACGGCTCGCTGATTTATCGCAAAAATCGACCCGTCACGCCGTCGCGCGATGCTTGCATAGAAAGGTCGGACAGATGGGTGTCTAGGAGTGAGTCCCACTAAAAATCACATGTCTCGGAAGAGCAGCTTCGAACCTTCTTGTCCATGTACTCACGAGCCGGGTTGATTACGACGTACCCGACGTATATCTCTCCATGACAAAGCGGGCAGGAGACCTTCGGTCGGGATTTGGTTTCCGGTAATGACTGTTCTTCTACCGTTTGTCAGTTAGACGCTAGACTCGTAAGGGGAAGTTGTTCGATTTGTGACGAGTGGTGTGAAAACTGGTCGAGGCAATTAGAGAGCTGGGCGCTCGTATTGCACGTATAAGAGCGGCAGCCCTGCTAGTAGGACGAACATTTAAGGAGGACGGCATTGTGCGGGTGTTCCAGGCAGATCGGACACCTAGCTTCCTCCCATTGGTTAACATCCTTTGCAGCAGCTCCGGATGAGTTTGATGTTGCTTCATGATCCGGTTTGAGTAGATAAGGAGACGATATTTTGGACTGTGCTTTTCATACTTAGAAATTGCATAGTTTATCGATCTAAGTTTAGAAATTGCATGAAAGAAAGAAAAATAGATACAGATCGTTGGATTAACTATCAGCAGAATCCAATCCTAACACCAGATTGCAGGTAAACACGGAGTCTAAAAACTAATCATGCATACAAAATTAACACAAAAGAAACTAGGGTTTCTGCATCCAGAATAACACGTTACGTACTAATTAACAAGCAGAAACTAGGGTTTCAGCAAATTTGGATTATGCTCTGATGTTAAGTGGGAGTCTTAGAGCTTGCCTCTCCTGCTCTACACACTTGATATTGATATATATACATATTTTTTGGCCAGAGAAGTTTAGAATTTGAAACGAGTCAGATAACAACTCCACCACGATCAACATCCAAGAATCTCGGAAGATTGTGTTTTCCCCCTTTCCTCTCTTTTTTTTGTTTTTGTTTTGTAATTTAATTAATGATGACGTCAGAACATGTGAGAGAACTTATATCATGGGGGGAAAAAGGGCATATAAAGTACAAACAATACTGCTTCGAAACCCAGATGGAGAACTAAGCAGCAATGTCATCTCGTCTATGGCCTCTTTATTAAAAAAAACAAAAAAACACAGAGAGCAACAGATTTAAGATTACATTAACTAATACTAACATTACATCAACTAATACAAGTCAATGATCATGATTAGTTCTCTAATCAATATTCATTTGTCTTGTAAGAAGTGGGCGGGTCGCGTTTATTAATATCCTCCTCGTCATCTCCCGCCATGCCAAAAGTATGCTTCACGGTATCGGCCGCACCGTGGGCCATGCTCTTTACTTTCTCCCCCGTCTGACTCAGTATCCCGCTCGATTTCTCCCTACCGGCCTCAGCCTTTTCACCGGCCCGTTGGGCCGCCTCCGAGGCCTTCTGCTTAGCCGCTTCGGTTGTTTCCGAAGCCTTCTCCTTTGCAGTGCGTGCCTTGTCGGACAAGTAACTTCCTGTCTGGTCCTTGGACTCGCCGACCCGGTCCCTTGCGGATCCGGCCGCGCTTTGGGTCTTGTCTTTCGCGGCTTGGGCCGTGTTGTATGTCTTGTTCCAAGCTTCATGGGCCTTGTCCGACGCTGAGCCCATCATCTGGCTGGTCTCTTCCTGTCATAAAACAATGGAAAAATTAAGATACAACCCCTAAAAATTTGCACAAATTATAATAAACTCCCCAAATTTTTAAGGTGATATAAAATTCATACCTCAGCACGGCCTTTGGTTTCACCGGCTCTGTAGCTCTGCTCGTTGGATGCCATTTCCCCTTTCCTTTTCTGAGTGAAAAAAAGTAACTGATTTCTTTCTGCTTTCTCCTTCTTCTTCTTCTTGTTCCAGCTAGTGAGGATGAAGATGGAAATGTGAGGTCTTGTTTGTAAGATTTCGTGTTTGATAAGTGATTGATACCTGTCCTTTGTATCGACACCTAAAGTAGCACGTGCCGTGCGTTGTTTGAAATTGGTCTATTTTACATTTTGCTTCTGTGACTTTTAGATAGAAAAAACAGGCCGATTAGTTTAACCTATCAGATTTTGCCACGTTTTATTGTCCTCAATTTCAATGAGCCACGTTTGCATGTGGAGATTTTTAACGTACCTAATTTCTTCTTTCGGGTCCAAGCTAAAAGTCTAAGCCACATAGTCTAGGCCCGTATAAAGCGCCGCCATACAGCCCTTTATGATCGATCTCGTTATTGACCGAGCAATTACCTTTGGATCAGTGTTTTACCCAAATCCCTCACAAAGGGAAGTTCAAACCACATGAATAGGGAAGTAGTGGTGAAAGCTTAGAAACTTGTAGTATAAGAAAGCACTATAAATTCAACACTTCTAATCACCTTACCCTTCATCACATTTAGCTTTGATCTCTAATCCAATCACCAATTGAGAATTCTAATTCAGAGAAGCAAAATCAAGCATAATCAACAGACAATGTCGAGCCAACAAAGCCGCAACATTTCAAACAAGGCTGGGGAAGTTGCCGATCAAGCTCAGGTATCACGCCGGGATATTGTCTAACATGTATAATCCAACCGTCGGATTAATTAATTAATAGCATTGTTTGATTTTTTTTTATTTTTTTTTATTTTTTTTTGCAGCTTAAGAAGGATGAGGTTCTGAACCAGGCATCTCATGCATCTAACCAGGCACAAGACAAGGCATCCAATGCATACCACCAGGCGCAAGACAAGGCATCTGATGCATGTAACCAGGCACAAGACAAGGCATCCAACACAGCTCAATCAGCCCAGCAAAATGCGTCCGACATGACCGGACAGGCTACCAACTTTCTCCAACAGACTGGGGAGCAAGTGAAGAGCATGGCCCAGGGAGCAGCTGAGGCGGTTAAGAGCACTCTCGGGATGACCACGGATAGCACCAGCAACCCAAGCAACAACCCGATCAACCCTACCGGCAACACCGCTAACCCGAGCAACCCAGGCAGCAACAACCCCAGCATCCTTTAAAGACTGCTACATCATGATATTCTATTTATTCTTTAATTTGTTTCTAATAATTTGGCATTATTTATAATTTTCTCTCATTTGTATCCGAGAGTGATTGTTTTTTGTTTGGTTTTTTTTATGTATTAGAACTCTTGATGAGCATTTTTATTTAATAATATAAGATGAAAGATCTTAACTAAAGATGCATTCATTATTTAGTTACATATTATAAGGTCAAGTCATATACGTGGTACGGCGCATCTTCTTATGCAGAAAATACCGATGCATCTCGTGTAGCGACTGAAGTTGAGTTTAGCATAAACCATGCTGTTTGAAGCCAGAGGGAGGAAGGGAGGTGGGTTGATAATGCTAACCCTCATGCATTTCCCTACACAATGCCTAAAACAAGCCAAATCCAGTTCATGACCATAATACTCCATTGATGCGGATGATAATGAATATGGATAACTCGGAGGAGGGAGTGAAGGCGGGGAGAAAGAAGAGTCATTGTTTGTTGCTTGCGACAGAAGCAATAGTGTTAGCATGATCATCATGATCACAAACATGTTCATCTTCGCGTTTCCCACGTTTTGAATTCTCTCTATTTCTCTTCTGTTCTTGTCCAGATCACTCATTAACTATTGGATGTAGTAAGAGGCGTTTAAGGATATATATAAACCAATTATATATCTCAACTTTTGGAGCATGCTTGAGACATTTTACAATGCATTCCTTTTACACCAAGCTGACGTGCCACTACGAAGTATCCTTCTTACATCCCTTCTTATAGACAAGAAAGCAAAAGTTACAGCCACTAACATTCTAATTAAGTAAATATAAGCACCAGAATTTCCCGTAAATATTACTTCCTTAACAAGTCCCCAAAACACAACGAGCATTCCGAAAAGGCTCATTCTTCCGGGTCTCATGAGACCCGTAACCGACCCCACCACGGATAAGTAACTCCCGACAACAACCTCCAACCGTTGGAGATCGGAGATTGTTCTCGGGCCCGCCTTGACTTCGGCGACCGAGTCGTGCAATTTTGCAAATAATGTACCCGGGTATAGTAGAGCCTTCACTATGGTTGTGGGGAAAATTTCATTTGCTATCAATTGAGAGGATGTCACCTCCATTGGTGATGTACATATTCCACTTCTACATGGGACACTATTGACAAGAAAAAAATGATTAAGAAGCTAATTACTTTAAGAAAAAGAATAATGCAAGCAGGTAGTAATTATCTTATCACCTGAAAAGAGGGATTTGCAAGATGATGAGTAGGAAAAATAAGGAAGAAGCAGTGCGAGAAATGACGGCTGCGCATCTCCTCGGAGAAACCAATTGCGAAAAGGAGAAGAAGAAGAAGGGATCCTTTTCTCTGTACATTTTAACAGGCCCGAAAAAAAGGAAAAAAGAAAGAGAAAAAGAGGACAAAGAACATTAGTTAGAGCCTTTAACTAATTGCTTATATGCATATGGGACCTTACATTTGTAGCTTCCTTAATTTAGATTTAAGGTTGTTCCTATTTTCCTAATAAGGAGATTAGTGCTTCCCTTTGGCTTCTAATCCTTATATTTAAGAACTTTTTAAATTTGAGCAACTATTTTTAGGGTTTGGGTTTTTATATTTTATTTATAATTGGATCAAATTTTAAATTAATTTATAATGAACGGATGAATTCATCCGTGCCGTAGATCAGATCGAATCCAAACTCATATTATCATGCTAACATATTAATTAGTAAAGCATTCTCTTTCCTTATTAGTTGATATAATATATAATGCTTGAAAATAATTTCATAAACTATGCACGTAATTTCAAAGTATTCTAAAATCAATAGTTAATTAGTATGAAATTTTTTATCCTATTGAGTGCAACAAATGGTTTATATTTCACTACCTCTTGAAACTAACCAAATATTATCTTTCAACAAACCAAACTATATATTAATCCCTGTACATATGTTTATCCAAACAAGTGGACCTTCAAAATTACAGCACTATGGGTGATCTAAAAGTTAAAACGGAATATTGATTAGGAATTGCATGCATGTAGTAGTTGAAGAAGATGTGGAGGGATAGTCTGATTAGGCGTTTTAGTTAATATAATAATTACGGAGATATATATATATAGATGTAATGGCACCGTTTTTTGTTTACATGTGATGCTATGTCTATGTGCTCTGTCGTTTTACTTCGTTAACATGTTTAGTTCTTCCTATTTGTAATAAAAAATAATAAAGACCCTTCTTGATTGAACCACTAAACAAAGATCTTGATTGAATTTGAATTGAAGAAGAAGAAGAAGAATAGAAGCTAATGAAGCAAGTATATGTCGTATGCCTATAGAGAGTTTAACATCTTTATGGATGAGAAATTTTAAAATGGTCTTGAACCATATGCTCCCGATATCTCAGATGATACCAGATCATCAAAATGATGGATAGTTTGATCTTATTCATTCAATTAATTATCATGTCCGCCAGAATTTTACATTTCTATGTAGTTAATGATTGTACATCAAGGTTTTTGAGTGTGTTTTTTAGACAATTATTGATGTTACCTCGCACCCATTCCGTTGTTCTTCTTAGCCATGATCATGATGGTAGTTAGGTCAAATGAATATTTAGAATTTAGAGATTCGAAATGACATTACACTCAAACTAACTTCTAATCATGAGGAAGGCCAGAAAAAGAACAATGACAGGAGGTAACTTCATGTGCTTGGTGTTTTGTCCAATCACTTATCGTGCTTAAAACATAAATTACTAATCTTTAAGCAAATCATGTCAAGTTCATGACGCGGCTAGAACAACAGCTCAAGTACCATATTCATATTCTTGAGCCACTAATATTGGATCCTGATTGAATTAAAGAAGAGAAGACGAAGATACAGAAGAGATGTTATCACATGATGAAGACATCAATTACATTAATAGTACTATCTCTGATGATGATCATCCTCGGTGCTGCAAATTCTGAGTCCGATCAGCTTCGGTCGAGCTCCGATGGACTGATGAGTAAGGTAATAGGAAAAGTAAGTAGTAAACTCCCAACTCTTTGGCCAAAAAATTAAAATAATAATAACAACTCCCAATTGGAAAAACTAAAGGAGCAATGGAAGAGTTTTCTGCAAAACATCCAAAAGTGAACAAGGTTGGAAATGCAATGAAAGGACCGGTTGGTTGCTTTGCTGGTTGCTCTATACTTATGTGCAACGGCTTGGACGATTTCTCCTGGCAAACTATTGCTCGTCCTGCTTGCAATATCCTTTGCGCACAGCAATGTCACTCCCTCTGCCCCGAATCATGACCGTCCCGCACCGACCACTCGACCTTGATCAATCACTTGATTAGTAGTTCCGTTTAACATGTTATTGTAAGTATGTTTAGCAAACATATGGATAGAATTATAAGTCTATTATTATGAAAAGTCTTGATTTTGATTTTTATACTTTATCCTTAAACAACATTAAATAAATCGAATGACTATTTCATTGTACTTATTAAATGAGGTTTATTAAATACATCTTTCGTATAAGCTACCTGCTACCATGCTTTGTAATGAAATATTCAAACTCCCAGATTGATTATCTATTTGTTCTGTTTATATGTCACGATCATCATGACCTGCTTCGAGAGAGAGAGAGGAAGCTCCCAAGAATAGCCTAGAATCTCATAATGTGCAGTGTGAACCATTGAATTTCTTACTTTGACTTCGATCAGTAAGAAAAATTTTACAGGTCAAATCATCCTGTCAAATATATTTGAAATTTATTATATATATATATATATATATATAGATGCAGGGTGAGAAGGTCTACAAATGCAACTAATGAGTGGAAAAATGTGGCTGAAATTGTTGAAAACTGGAAGCGATCTTATCCGGAAATTTCTCCAACTAATTATCATTCTGTGACATGCATGCTTCTGTCTTCACATGGCAATGGAGTTTGGTCAACACTCGAGTTTGACCATGTCAAGCCACGTCAGCACCTGAACTAAACATAAAACTATAAATCATATATATGATTATAATTGATTCCTTTTTACTTACTACCTAACTGCTGATTCACACAAAATTTCCTCATTTAAACCGAACCCCATTATATCATATGATATGATTAGAACATGACAAACACAAATCGTTAACAAAATCCCATTTTATATTATTATATTCCTTTTTTCCAATAATTTTATGGGGCCGACATAAAAACAAATGGGAAACAGAGTATTCATTTCTGATAAATATAATGATAATAATAATATATATATATATATATATTGACTTGGTTGCCATATCATGATTCATGACTGTTTCTCTAGATTGTCGATTTATATGCATATAAAAGAGAAAGGAACGCTTCAGAAAGGTCGAGAAAGAAACGAAGGGAGAAGAAGAAAATACCGATGGCAGGTTTGCAGAGATCTGAAGTGTCGTTCAGGAGGCAGGGCTCATCCGGGCTGGTTTGGGACGATAAGCTTTTGAAAGCAGCAGAGATGAGCAAAGAGCATGAAGAAAAAGTCAACTTGGCCAAAGAAGCAGAGGCTAGGAGAACGACGGTTAAGCCCATTAGTGTTGAACGGAGTAATTCCAACGGTGGGGATCAACGAGGATACCGGACCGGAAAAGTTTTACCAGCGATTGAACCGCCGTCTCCGAAGGTCTCAGCTTGTGGGTTCTGCTCTGCTTTTGGTAGTAAACCGGCTAATAAGGGTCACCACCGAGCTAAACCCGGTCCGAAGCGTAGATCACGGTAGGTTTCGTTTCATATCAATTCGATCTCAAAAATCAAAATTCGAGATGTTCCTCTCCCTCTAAAACATAAATAGGATGTTGTTAAATATGTTTTTGAGTTCTGGGTTTCTTAGAATTAGGACATGTCCTGTGATGATGAACAGGGGTCTTGTAACTCTTGCTCTGTTTGGGTGGATGATTGTTGTTTGAGATGAAGTCCTGTTCTTTTCAATCTTGTACAGAGAAAAATATTTAAAATTCTATGGTTTCTATGTGTCTGGAATTTTGATTTGTATCATCGTGATGGGTAATTAATGATCGGAGCACATGGGTCGGCCATGTGCGCCGCCATCTACAGCGGTGATTTAAGCCTGCCGTTTCTTTTTTTATTTTGGAATGGTGAGGTAAGACCCACATCACATGATTCACATGTGTATTCCGACAGAGAAACCAAGTTAGACGAACGACTCTGATTTTTGTGAGTTCATATTTTTGGGGGGCCATAATAATAATAATAGAAGAAGAAGAAGAAGAAGAAGAAGAAGACAACCAGCCAGGCCTTAAACAACGTCGAAATTACATTACTTTAAGCTTTAACAAGCTAAGCATTAACTTTCACTAAATACCATTCCAACTCTTGTACACAAAATGTGATTAATAAAACTGATATATACTTTGGCAAGAACAACACATCTTAAACAATTCCCATTTGTCCATTGCTTGCCTAAAATGTCATACTTAATTTTTACCACCACGAAAAATCAAATTACTTTTTACCCTAATGATTCCGGATAACGAAGGGTTAAAAACACATCCTATAAATAACCATCTTTGGCAATGAACAAATAAATCACATAACACTAATCATCATCATCATCATACACTAATATTGAGTAATTAGCTACTAGTAATCATAATCAGAGGAAGAATGGAAGGAAAAGGCAGCATTGTGAAAGCAGTAGTAATAATGTGCATTGTGGTTCTTGATGTGGCTGTGCTGATCAAAGCGGATCATCATCATCATCAAGCAGCCCCTGCATCTGCACCGTCCAAAGATGGCACGGCAACTCCCGCTCCATCACGGATCACTTCCGCTGATCAGGACCTTCTTGGAGCACTTCTAATGGTCCCTCTAATTCCAAAAGCTTATAGACTCACCAAAGCTACTGCCAAGAAAACCAATTGCTATAGGCAATGCGTCATGCTCCAACATTCCGAATCCAGATCCGATGAGTCTTCCGTCGCTGCTTTCTGTAAACGACAATGCTCTCCCGATCGAGCTTAACAAGTACAAACACTAACATCCATGCACTTGGTATGTTTTAATAATTACTTTAATATTGTGTTCCTAATTAATATTTAATTTGTAAAAGATGTGGGTTTGATCAAGTGGAAGGTGATCAAACATCGTCGTTGAAGTTGGAAATTTATAATAATAATAAAAATGATATTTTTAATTTACTAGTTTGTTTATTATTCCATGCACTTCCTACTTAGTACCTACTTTATGTTGTAATGTGGTAGTATTTTGGTTTATGTACTTGCTTTTGCTTAATGAATAAATATGGAATTGTATATAGATATATATATATATATAAATCCAACAGTGATTAAACGACAAGTCGTCTTGAATGCAATCCCTCCTAATCCGACAATCGTTTTTCACCTTCGTCACATCATCTGATTCTCTTCTACATCAGTCTCTTACTTTTTTTATCCATATCAGTGCATCTCGGTGTGTTCAGGTTTCTATTCAATAAGCTTTCTCAGGTTTTTGTTTCTATTCAATAAGTATTATTTGATAGCAGGCAAGAAGCTAAGCTAAGTAAGCAAGTTTTTATAAATAGATCTCATAAAGACAGAGATGACGACGACGACGATGATGATGATATGATGATGGAAGGTTATAGAATGACGGGCGAGACTATATCTATATTGATGGCAGCTTGTTTATAATTACATGTACTCATCTGCTCCTTAAACATCATCCACATGATTTTTTCTTCGACAAAGAATGCAGTCAAGGTTGTGTTTCTGAACCCTGCCGCCAACACAGATTCAGAGACCCTAGAATCGACATGTACTGTAAGATTCTCTGTATGATCAAATGTGAGATTCCTTAATACATGTACTCTCTCTCCTTCTTCAGTTTTGAACTTATTATAAATATTATCCATGAAAATTTTTTCTAAATTTGCGATGAAAATTTTAAATCCGACCAAATTCATATCATGCATGTTACCTTTATAAGTCATATCCTATTCATCTAAAACGTCTTCGGACAATATTCTTAACTTAAACGGTGATACGACGGAGCTGCCGACTATTCTTTCCGGAATTTATATCCCATCGAAATAAGAAGTCAGATTCATTTTAAATAATAATAATATATATATATATATATATATAAAAGAAAAAAGTTTGTCGCCACTAGCCAGCCACCTAAAAAGACATAACATCAGTACAAGTTATTTTACGTACGTAAACCCACCATGAAAATCAGCACGACAACAATGTCAATTTCTTAAATAATTAATAATAATAATAATAATAATAATAATAATAATAATAATAATAAGGCCAGCTCTGACTCAGATAAATTCCTCACGGTACTACTATACACCCAAAACGACAATTACATCGCGACAGAACTACATCTCCAGCTTTCTTTATTCCATTAGCGTCTCTCTTCGTCGTCCAGTTTTATTTACTTCTTTAGCCGGAAAAGAGCACAAAATGACACCCACTCACACACACAACGGAAACAAACAGCAATCAAGAAGACAAGAAGTCTTCTTTCTTTCTTTCTTTCTATTGTTGCTTGACCGCTTGATGCTGCGGCTGCTGAATCCTATGAAGATTGACAAGCGAGCAGGTACGTGCCATCTCACCAGCAAGCGGGACTACGGGCAGATTATCACAATTACAAATCTCGATCATGAACGCATCAGGATCATGGAAAAAGAGCTGATCAACATGGATTCCTCCTTCCTCTACCATCGACCGCACGTAATCCAGCCCCATCTCCTTCAGCTTCTTCTCCACCGCTCCCATGCTTTCACACTGGAAGGAGATATGATTGTCCTTCGGATTTATCTCTTTCTTCCTCCCCATCTTCTCCTGCTCCTCCGATTGCAGCAGATGGATTCCGATTCCGTAACCAAACAGCCTGCCGGAGAATCATTAGTTTTACCTAATCAAGGTAATTAGAGTAATTAAAAATGATTAGTTGTTAAGTGGGTTTACCATGCTCCGTCAAAATCAAAGGATCCTGGCCGTCGTATGGGGGCGAATCCAAGGATGTTCTGATAGAAATCCATGGACTCTTCCAGTGATCTGCAGATAAGCGATATGTGGTTCAATGACTTGAGATACAGAGGGTTTCCCGCGCTTTCTTTCATTTTTTTCTCGGAAAAATTAGAGATGGAAAAATTAACAGAAGTTGAATTGAAATTTAAGGAAGAGAATAGAAGAGAAGAGACGAGAAGAGAAGGAAAATCCGAAACTGAATTTTTGTTGACAGGAAATAGGTGTAGGAGAGTAGGGTTATAAATAGACCTCGAACTATCTCTTCATGTTTGCCACGTGTAGCGCGAAATGTAGGTCCCACATTTATGACTCGGATCACGTGCATTTTCAATTTTTTTACGTTTATCAATGTTCGAAAACAGTCATTCTGGGTCCCATGACACGTAAGCTCCTTATTTTTTTAGTTTTTCATTTTTTTGGCCAAAGCTACTTTTTAGTTCAAACATCTCCTTTTTTATTTATGTTTTTGTAAAGTACGAACCTTTTGAATATAAAGTACAAAACGACAGCGTCTAAACTGTGATGCATGTATATACAGCGCAGTTGTGGTGTCTACAAATGGAAGAGTTGAAGTGATAAGCAAGCTAAAACAATAGTTAGTGGTGTTTGATTCCAACTTCCAAGTGATTTACATGCGCTAATGTATAAGGAAACAGTACTTCATGAAATCTGATCCACAATATATACTTGTATAAACATTCTAATACAAACTATGCATGAATCTGCCATTTTTGTTGAACTTTCTGTACTGTAATGGAATCGAAACGATATGAAATTGTTTACGTATTAACAAATTAAGATCAAAATAAAAATACCACACATAGAAACCAATTAATTAACCTGATAACATAGTCGCAGATTGAATCGTTGAAACAACGGTTACGGGGCTTGTTTATGGCATCTTTTCGAGCATATGACATTGCATCCGGTTTCAACAGCACTGTCGAGGCCGCTGCAGTAGAGTACAAAGCATTTTCCATAACAACCTCCCGCTTTCGCTACCTGTTTCGGTGAGATATGACCGAAACTGGGTTTGCTTAGTTTCGGAACAACTTTTCCGATGATTTTAGCAAATAAACCATCGTCATTTTCATGTAAATTAGATCTTTCGGGAGATGGCGATGGAGACGGTACATGAACGAGCGATCCTTCCATTTCCATAATAGCCGCTACGACAACAACGAGCGACATGATCATTATCATTCTTATTGTTGTTGTCACGGCATGTGATCTAGTCATGATATTTCGATCCATCTAATTTTGAAACTCTGATCCAAAATCAAGATTTCTCTTTTATACATATGAAGTAATTCCTTCATCACTAGCTAGCTGGGTATATATGTTTGATTTTTTGCTTGATTTTCATAGGCATGGGACTTTTATGTCTGTAAGATCTATTGGGAACGAGAGTCGGCCAAGGGTTCATATAGATAGATATTCACACAAATGTCAAGACTATATTTCATAGTTTTTCGTGACCATTCACAAAATGGTTATGAGCAATCTTGACATCTTGTCAAGTTGGTGAGAGAGTTGTTATATATCTATATTAATCATTTCATGAGATGTCATATAGGCCTCTTTAAACGAATCAAATCATCCCAAAATATTGCTTGGTTGAATACTATATAATATATGGTTATGGATCAATGCTATCTTCGAATTAAATAAATAATTTTATTTATTAAAAAATATATATTTTTTCAATTATTTTCTATTGAATATGACTTTTTAGGGGTATAACTAGCTACTTATGATTATTAAATCAATAACTATAAATAAAAAAAACATAATCTAAATTAAGTTATAATCAAATTCAATATTCGGCAAATGGAGGTGGGCCTGGCGCGGTCATCTTTTCGAACAACCAAAAAAAAGGCCCTGTCCATTTCATTCAGCTAGGCCCGTAAAATGTAAGTAACCCGCCTGCCCGTAACCGGAATCTCACCGACCCGCTTGGTGTCTTCTTTCTAACGGTCTCACCGAGTAAACAAAGAAAATGTCCGATGCAGATCGAGTCTGGTGAAAGAGCTTGGCAAGATCTGCAATGGCGGTTATCTTGGTGAAGCCTATATTCGTCGTTCTAACGTTCACGCTTTCTCTAATATCTACTTATGTTTCTCTTCTCGCCATCTCTACATTTCTCTGTCCCTTCACTCTCTTCCAATCCCCAAAGGTTAAAAGTTTGAACTCAAACCTATAAGAAATTTATGCATTTCTGGTTTCGATTGGATCTAATCTTATTTTCTTGTTTAAACAGAGAAAGCTTGGAAATATGGAGCGTCCGGAGGCTGGTGGAGTGGAGACCTTGCTGGTGGTGGCTACAAAGAAATCCAACTGGTACATGCTTGAGATTTACTTATAATTGCCGCTACTTTCTTCATTTTTAGTTAGGTATTTGAGTTGGAGTAGATGGAAATGGCGACTGGAGAGGATAGAGTAATGAATTTTAATTGAATTTTGAGATACTGTGTTAGGATAGGTGTGGTGATGGTTGTAATAAAAGGGGGTTGAGGTCACTGTTTTGTTTCGATACTCTGAGTTTCGATCTCAATTGGCTTTCATTGCAGAAATTTGGATATTGGTTTTTTGTTGAAATTGCTGCAGCTCTTCCAGCCAATAGCAATGGATACATTCGAGTGGATTGCTATGGTGGCCTCAATCAGATGAGACAAGATTTAGCCTCTTGGTAAAATTATTTTGTTCATTTTGAGTGTAGCTGTGTGATGGAGTTGGCATAGCTCGATTACTGAATGCTACCCTGGTTTTACCAAAGTTTGAAGCAGCTGCATATTGGAATGAATCAAGGTATATCCTTATTTGTTACTAACTTAATATGTACCTTCTTGATTTTATGGCTTCTATTGATTCTTTTGTTTCGCTTGAAATGGTTATCTAAGTTCTTTACGGGTCTCTTCAAAGTAAAGCAACTTGGGATAAGGTCTTACAGAAACTATAACTTGTCTAATTTTTTCCATTTTTGTGGGGCGCTGTAAGTAATATAACTCCTCAGATTCACCTCAGTGGTTTTGCAGATGTGTTTGATGTCGTCTACTTTGTTTGTCAAATGAATGGGTATGTTAAAGTTGTCAAAGAGTTGCCTGCTGAAATTGCATTAAAAGAACCTGTTCATGTGGATTGTAGCAAGCGCAAAGGTCAATTTGATTACATTGAAAGCGTCCTCCCATCCCTATTGCAACATCGATACATTTCAATCACTCCAGCAGCTAGCCAAAGAAGGGATAGGTAGGTAGTTCTTAATACTTAGATTCTTCTTTTCTGATTTTCTTATCCTTGTGGGTTTACCGAAATATTTGTTTGTGACATTTTGCAGGTATCAACAGTATGCAAAAGCTGCTCTTTGTCAAGCTTGTTACAATGTCTTACGCTTTAACGAAATTCTTGGAGAAGAAAGCCTCAGACCTTCCGGATGCTATACCAAAACCCTTTCTCTCACTCCACCTATGATTTGAATATGGTAGCTTACAGCCAATGTGAATACCCTGGCCTTTCTCCTGCCTCCATCAAAGCAATTAAGGCAGCAAGAGTGGATAGAAAACCATGGACCGGAGAATTAGCCAAGGTTTGGAGAAAATGAGGTAAATGTCCTCTCACTCCTAATGAGATGGCTTTGATCCTGAGACCACTCTCCATCCCGACAAATACACATATTTCTAGCAGCAGGTGATGGTTTGATGGAAATTGAGGATTTAACCTCAGTTTACAAGAATGTAGTAACCAAATCAGCCTTCTTAGTGGTGAAGATTTTGTAAACATGCATGGGAATACTAAGGCAGCTTTGGATTATTATGTATCGATTAATAGTGATGCGAATGTGGCTACGTACTCTGGGAACATGGATAAGATGGTTGCAGCTATGAGAGCGTTTAATAGTGAAGGAGGAGTTGAGGGAAGCCTTGTCTAAGACCCATTTGGGGTGATTCAAAGTTTTCTCCCATCACTGTTTTGATATTGAAAAACAACTGTAATAGATCATAGAAACATGAGTTTGATTGGTCGTTTTTTTCCAAGATGATCCGATTTTTGATTTGCTTCCAGCAATTTCAAATCAGAGACTCATAGGGGATAAACTAATGACTTGTAACAATGGCGTATGATCTGAATACACCCAATTCGAGAACCAAAGTGAGCATTTAAATAAGAACGATTAGCTGAACGAATCACTAGTCTGATGAACTTGATCAGATTAAAATTAAATTGTCAGTAAAGAAGGTAAAATTAGAACTTCATGGTCAAGGTCGAAAACAAAAGTTTGTCTATAGGTGAGAGCATCATGTGGTTTGCTTGCTTTTTGTTCCTCTCAGTCCTTGGAAGTTATGACGAGCAGTCCTAAGGCACCAATGAGTATGTACTGCATGACAGCATGAGAGAGAGTGGAGAGATTACCTCGCAATCCCTTTTCGAGTATATTCATTCCTAAGAAGATTCTATCAAAACTGCAATTTGGATAGAGATGCCCAAACTGTTACATACCTTGATTATTGGCCTCTCGGTCATGATAATCGTCACCCATCCAACGTAAGGCAAGAACCTGAAAAAGAAAAATGATAATAAAAAAGAAAAGGATGTTTTATTAACATCAGTTTAGCCTTTTGTACCAATCAAGGACAAAATATATGAAGGATAGAGGGATGTAAAACAACATAATTTTCAAAAAACAAGAAGAACAAGAGTTTTGTTTTTACCCCACAGCTCTTCCCATTATATGGTGCCTATTAAGCCAGAGCTGACCATGAGCATACAAGAGCCTATCATCACCATAATTGTTATCTCCTGAGAAACAAAAATACACATACAAACACAATTTAGAGTGTTAAAAAAGGTAAGCAGGAGATCAGATCGATCAAATACAATATACTTTATTGTATTAAAGTAGATAAAACCTTTCGTCAAAACATCAACTTCTCCAGTATCTCCTCTTTCATGCACCTGTAATAGCAAGAGAGAGAGAGAGAGCGAAGTAGAAAATGGTAATGTATTTACACATCCAAGCTTTTACCCTAGCAGTTTAGATTACAAACACATATTGAAGAAAGCAGAAATGTTACCTTAATTACACGGTGAACAATTGGAATTTCACGACCCTATATAAGAGAGAAATTTGAAAGCAACGCATCAACAAACAATGGTGGGACCAAGAAACTTTCCTTCCATAGGTGGGTCAAAATTGTAAGAAGGAGCAACTTACGTCAACATTGAAAACGACAATCTCGCCTGCACGAATTGGGTCCTTACTCATGTGCAAGAACAAAATGTCGCCCTGGACATGATGATATAACAGGTTCTTATACTTTAAATTAAGTGATCATAATAAATACTTTAAAAAGAGGATATCTCTCACTAAACCACATAAATTGTAGAGAAAGAAGATATCCCATAAACTAGTCTTACTCTCTTGAATCCAGGTTCCATACTTCCAGACAGAACAACGACGACAGGAGACTCGCTGCCTGTAACACACATCAAAGCCTTCCATATAATCAGAGCTGATGTAACAATCATCCCTGAAGCAAAAAACAGATCACAGATTTCTACTACAAGTACAGTAAAAAGAAAAAGAAACAACCATTTATGGAGTTCATTTCAGAGAATGCAGTAAAGATAAATGACAATTTCAAAAATTTATGTTATACCCGGGTCTGTATAGTCGCATGCTATACCTAGCCCTCATCTTCAAGTCAGGTAAGAGTATCAAATTTACAAGCAGGAAAAAAAAAATGTATTTGGAAGAACTTCTTCCAATTGAAATACATCTGAAAGGCACAATTTAAAAATGGCTACGAAACGGAATCAAATCTCATGGCGAGTGAGAACCTCATTGAGTTTCAGCAGGGTACGGAGCTTTTCCTCAGGAAACCAGAACGCCCAATTTTGAATTTTCCGATCACTTTCCCCATATTTCTCAGCTCCCAAACAAACCATCCCAGCGGGAAAACCAAAACTTAAACACGGATCAAAAGAAAAATTGCAGGGCATATACATGGTTTAAGATTAATGCATAAGAGTTTTTGAGTGAGAAAGAAGACGAACCAAGACTGACGACCTGAGAAACGACCTGTCGGATCTGAAGCGATTTGATGGAGTCCACAGTCTCACCGATGAACCCCATTCTCTCTCTCTCTGCTCCGTGTTTTTCTTCCTCTTTCTGAATAATCTCTGTCCGTAGAACACCTCCAATACATAAACCCCTCCAGACACGAAATCTCTGACCCGTTTTACTTATTCGGGTAATCAAGTTCCATCACATTTCGTTAACCTTAAAACGTAAAAACTCATTATGTTTAATTTTCTTTAAATTGTCGCCGGAATTCCTACGTGGCTACCCGTTGTGGAGCCACGTGTTTTAGTTTTTTTTTTTTCCCATTTTTTTGATTAATTATTAATTAAATAAATCTGTGCTGGAGCAGAGGAGATGAAGAGAAGAAGAAGAGGGGAAGTAACTGAAACAGTTGCAAATTGGCGCTTCTGGCTCCTGGAATCGGGTGCCTACGATTAGGCAAGTCACCCACCGCACACGATAGACAAAGATTCACGGCGTTCGCTACTCTATCGCCGGCGAGCGAATTCGGAACGGTGGACTGGGTGGAAGCAACCTCGAGCTTCTTAGCATTGTTGTTTATTTTTGCTGCAATATTCGTACTGATTTCTGTATTCTTGGGTAGTGGAATCATAAATTTGATTGCGTAAGAGTCGAATCGATATTTTGAGCTCTTAAATCTGGTTTTTTTAACTTTCAAGCGTAGGTGTGTGCAATCTGTGTAATGGTGGAAACAGGTCAGTTCTTAGCTTGCTCTTAAGATGATGATCTAAATTTCCCAAACGTAGATAACTTCTTACAAACACCTGAGGGGCACGAAAAATTAGAATTTCGAATGAGAGAAGTTATAGCTATATTTTTAGCAAGGAGAACTAAAATCTGAATTGATGAGATGATTAATCTCCATTAACTGACTGGTTATACTGGTTCTGAAGATGTTGATAATACTGATGTGCTTAAAATTCTCTTGTAGTATATTAAACTTATAAGCTTCGGAAAAAATACAAACTTCACTTTGTGTAAAGATTCTACTTTCAATTCTTCTTCTACTCGGTGTCCATTTGGTCCTCCTTGTGTTAACTTAAGAGGCAAATGTGATTTGTGGCTCTCCAGAGCGAAGAAGGAAGGAAACTGTTGAGGAGGTCCGGAAGAGCTCCGGATGACATATCAAGTGTCATGCTTGTTGAAAAGAATGGGAATTCTGAACATGTTTTACAGTGTTTAATCATCGCAAACTTTTGTCAAACAAGTCATTTGGTTCAATTGGTTGTAAAGAATAATATGTAATTATACGGTTGCCTTTCAGATCTTATATCAAATCGGATGCTGATTTGAAGATAATGGAACACATGGACTTATTACCTCTCCCCCAGCTAGCATTCTATCTACAGTTTGTACCACTGTAAGTCACTCCTTTAATTTGTTCCGGTTACTACAAACTGATTAGAATCATTTTCCTATGAGCAATTATGTATACTTTCTTTCTTTGTATAATGGCTGCAGCTTCTTACGAGATTCTGCTTATGAAAATGTCGCAAACAACCGCTATGTGATTTTTGGCCGCCCAGATTCATGTGAGGTCAATATAGAATAAACTCTCTCTGTCTTGTAAGAGACTTAGTCTACATTAAACACTGTATTTAGATCTCTAAAAAAAGGGTTGCCTTTTTTTTTCCTTCTAAGAAATTAGCTTCAAATATAACTAAGATATAAATATGTACTTACAAGAAACTGCATATATCTGATGATCAGATGCATCTATATACATATAATCTTATATATATATATATATATACCTTAGACTTGAGAAGAGTTGATCCGGTCTAGTTGTTCATCAAATTTTTTCTTGTCAAATAGCACCACTAAACCAACCAAATATCTGCAAAATGAAAGAAAAACAGAGTCAGATATGTATGGATAAACACTGTGAATCTGGATAAGGTACAAGATGAGGAGGCCAACTTACAAAAGAATCAAGGCAATGAAGGACATAATCATGAAAAATAATTGACAGCAATTATACTTGGCTTTGCTTCTGGCTAAATACCCACCAGCCATGTACTTATCGCTTACATACCCAGCTTGTGGTCGAATGAAGATGATAAATCCGACCAGAAATCCGACCACAAACCTCCAATATGAGCTGATGTGTCCACAATCGGTAAGAGTCCCAGCATCGCGTTTGCTCCAATCATTATGATGAGCGAAAATAATGCACAGCACTGTGATCAAAATTATCAATTAACCATCGATTCTTAACTACAATCTACAGTTTGAACTGTAATAATCAAGTAATTACCCTGTTTGCATGTGTTGTCCAGTTTGTCAAAAGCTCAGAAAGCTGGACTCCTAGAAATCCAAAAAGTGCACCTGATGCTCCTACTGATATCTTACGGCTTCCAGATGAATGTGATAGTAGATTTATAGCAGATGCTATGCTCCCTCCCACACCAGATAGCGAATATAAGATGCCAATTCTTACTGCAAATTCATTTGAAAAAAAAAAATTTACTGATAATTAATTTTATTCTTATTTGTTTAATATATAGACAATTTATTTAGATTTCAAAGTGTATGTGCCTACTGAAACCAAACTCTTGTTCAAGACCAACTCCAGAAAGTAAAAGTGCGAGCATATTGACGGCCAAATGGATAACTCCACCATGGAGCCAGATGCAAGACAACAGCCGCCATTCTTCCCGGTCATTTACCACCTGATTCCGTTGCAGAGCTCCATATTTTATCAACCTGTAATCTTCAACATAATATTGATCATCATCGTCATTTGTAGCTACAAAATATTGTTGCTGAGCAAGGGTTGTTGTTATGTACGTACGTACTGCTGGAAGGGCCAAGGAGTTGGTTTTCTTCAAGAGGTTGGAAAGAGAAGCGGTTAAGCTCTTTACGGAGAAGACATTTGTCTCCTTTTACGGAAGGGCAGTCATTTTCGTACATTACGTAAGCGAACATTCCGATGTTTGCAAAGAATACGAGCGGGACGAGCCACGAGCACCAGGGCCGAGATGGGGGAGGTAGCCTCATGGGAGGCAGGTGATGATGTGCTGGTGGTAGGACTGCGTAAGGTGGTGGTGGTAGGTTCTCGTAGTATCCCGGTGGTGCCACCATTACGTGTCACGGTTACGTTCAAAGGTCACACCACTTGCACCCGGCAGCTAGCGAGGGATGGATCACAGACCGAGGATGCTCTTTTTTTGGTTTTCTTTTCAATCGGAGACTAATGTGGGGAAAGAAAAAAAAACAGAGTCAAACGCGGTCGTTAAGTTAGTTACTTTTCTCCCACAATAGGAATGGTTTTATTAATTACCATGTACCCTTTTTTCCATTAATAGCAAATCAGGAATGATAAAAATCTAAACTAATAAAGTTTCACTTATCTATAAATAATTAACTAAACTCTAAAAAAATAGTATATTAATTAAAATTAAGTTAAATTTAAAGAATTAAATGATTAATCAGACGTAAATACTTTAATAATTACGATATTAAATACGAAAAACTCTTGAGTAAACCCAGTTCAATCACATATTTAGCTGATTTCGATTCTCATCAAACACATAGGCATTGATAAAAAGTGGTGTTTTATATAAATAAGTAAAAGTCGAAGGACATGATTGCAAATAAATATTAAAAAGAAAAAACTCCTTCCGCAGAGGGGGATTTGAAAAGCTGGTTTCGTGGATCATTTCAATCTACATCGCCTCAGTCGTCTTCTCCGTGTGCTCATTAGAACATTTCGCGCCATATCAATCTCGAAGTATATAAACATGGACGGAGCAAAGAGCGGATCAGATCCTAAAATTCCTCGGTTCTGCTCAATGACATTGAGCATTCTCGCTTCTTTCCAAATCAGTTCGACATCGACTCTCACTTGTACGTAATTTTCTTCTTCTCCCTCACTATAATTTCGTCGAATTTGAGGATTTTGGCTATGAATTTTATTGAGCCCTAATAATTCATATTGCAGGTGATCAGAAATGGCGACGAGCAATGTGCTTCATGGTACTCTTCACGTAACCGTCAATGAAGTGGATTCCCTTCCCGGTGGTGGCAGTGGCGGCGGCGGACCTGGCTTCCTTCGCAAGGTTTTTTTTTCCCATATGTTCCCTAAATTTTTATTTATTTCCTCTTTCTAATTGTACAACTGGACTGGAAGATCAGCTTAGAAATTCATTTATTTGAATGGATTTCACTCTTAAAATTTAAATTCTCTTTTAAAGTTGGTCCATTTTGGAAAACAAAAACTCCCATTTTCTCAACCATATTATGGTTCATCACCTGTTTGAATCTTAGCTAGCTCCAGGAATCTGTTTTCTCGTCCTTTGTAAGCTTTTTTTCCCGTATTGATTTCTTACACAAAAAAATTCTGTGTAGCTTAAGGAAAACATTGAGGAGAGCATTGGCGTGGGAAAAGGAGTCAGCAAAATATATACAACTATCAGTCTAGACAAGGCCAGAGTCGGAAGAACAAGAAGGATAGAAGATGAACCCTTTAGCCCCAAATGGTATGAATCTTTTCACATTTACTGTGCCCACTGGGCTTCAAATGTTATCTTCACAATCAAAGATGATAGCGGTATAGGAGCAACTGTAATAGGAGACGCATATGTTCCTGTTATAGAACTCTTGCGTGGTGAAGAAGTAGATAAATGGGTTGAAATCTGTGACGAAGACAGAAACCCTATCAATGATGGAGGCTCTAAGATTCACATCAATCTTAGATATTTTGACGTGAACAAAGACCCTTCTTGGGGTCACGGTATTAGGAGCCCTAAATATCCAGGGGTACCCTATACTTTCTTTCCTCAAAGAACTGGTTGTAAGGTTTCCTTATATCAAGATGCTCATGTCCCAGAAAACTTTATACCTCAAATCCCTCTTTCTGGAGGACAAAACTATGAGCCTCATAGATGTTGGGAAGATATCTTTGACGCGATATCAAATGCTCGGCACTTGATTTACATTACAGGCTGGTCTGTCTACACTGAAGTCATGTTGATACGGGACTCCAAGAGGCAAAAGCAAGGTGGAAGTGTGAAGTTGGGTGAGCTTCTATTGAAAAAGGCAAATGAAGGTGTTAAAGTTCTTATGCTTGTTTGGGATGATAGAACCTCTGTTGGTTTATTGAAGAAGGATGGATTAATGGCAACCCATGATGAAGAAACTGAGAAATTCTTTGAAAACACTGATGTGAATTGCGTGTTATGCCCTCGTAACCCAGATGATGGAAACAGCTTTGTTCAGGATCTTCAAATTTCCACCATGTTCACTCATCATCAGAAGATTGTAGTAGTCGACAGTGCGCTAATGCCAAATGGAGGAGATTCAAGGAGAAGGAGAATCGTGAGCTTTGTTGGGGGTCTTGATCTTTGTGATGGTAGATATGATACAGCTTTTCATTCGCTTTTCAGGACTTTAAACTCTACACATGCTAGTGATTTTCACCAGCCAAACTATGCAGATGCTGCAATAGAAAAAGGCGGGCCTAGAGAGCCTTGGCATGACATTCACTCTAGGCTTGAAGGTCCTATTGCTTGGGATGTCTTGTTCAACTTTGAACAGAGATGGAGAAAACAAGGCGGTAAAGATGTGCTTGTAAAGATCAGAGAGCTTGATGATATAATCATTCCGCCTTCTCCAGTTATGTACCCAAACGACCCCGAAACTTGGAACGTCCAGTTATTCCGGTCAATTGATGGTGGGGCTGCCTTTGGCTTTCCTCAAACACCAGAAGAAGCTGCTAGAGCAGGGCTAGTAAGTGGGAAGAACAATATCATTGATAGAGGCATTCAAGATGCTTATATTCACGCAATTAGGCGAGCAAGGAACTTTATCTACATCGAAAACCAGTATTTCCTCGGAAGCTCTTTCGGTTGGGAAAATGATCACAACTTCAAACCCGAAGACGTGGGCGCCTTACATGTCATCCCAAAGGAACTTTCTCTTAAGATCGTCAGTAAGATCAAAGCAAGAGAGAGGTTTGTTGTTTATGTTGTGGTTCCAATGTGGCCGGAAGGGATTCCAGAGAGTGGCTCAGTCCAAGCTATATTAGATTGGCAGAGGAGAACAATGGAGATGATGTATAAAGATGTGGTTCAAGCTCTTGTTGCTAATGGCATTGATGAAGATCCCAGAAACTACTTAACATTTTTCTGCCTTGGAAACAGAGAAATAAAAAACCCAGGCGAATATCAACCCACTGAGGAACCGCCTGTGGATTCAATGTATTACAGCGCGCAGCAACACAGACGGTTTATGATTTATGTTCATACCAAAATGATGATAGGTATGTATTATCATTATTATCTTTCATGCATTATATGAGTTTATAAGCTGATTTTGCATTGCAATGCAGTTGATGATGAGTACATTATAATCGGATCGGCAAACATAAACCAGAGGTCAATGGATGGGGCTAGGGACTCAGAGATAGCCATGGGAGGATACCAACCATATCATCTATCGAACCATGAGCCAGCTAGAGGGCAGGTCCATGGGTTCCGAATGGCTCTGTGGTTTGAGCATTTGGGTATGGTTCATGAGTCGTTTAATCGGCCTGAGAGCGTGGAGTGCGTGAGCAGAGTGAACAAAATTGCTAAGCAGTATTGGGATTTATACTCAGGTGAACAGCTTGAACACGACCTTCCTGGTCATTTGCTGCGTTACCCTGTTCAAATTGAAACCGATGGAAGAATTACTCCGCTTCCTGGATTCGAATTCTTCCCTGATACTAAAGCTCGTATTGTTGGTGACAAGTCTGAGATGCTCCCTCCTATTCTTACAACTTAAAAAGAAAATCTTTAACAATGTTATTTTTCTACTTTGGTTTTATGGTTTAATTTGCTTGTTGCTTAATAAGCTGTTCGCAGTAGTACTTGCAGGTGAATAAACAGTATTCTGTTAGTACTAATTAGTAGAGACATTGTTTTGTTCTTGTTCTTGTTCTTGTTCTGGTTCTGGTTCTGGGCCAATAAATTATTATTATTTTTTATGTTTTTTGTTCTTTGTCATACTTCACCTACCAAGATTCCTACGTGTCAGTAAATAATCTGTGGATCTTCACTAACTAATAGCAACACCAGTTTCAAGACCTTATCCCATGCCAGCCTCTCCAATTTTGACCATTTCCTCTGCTCCCCATTTCATTTCAATAAATAAATTGACCACTTCTTCTCTTCCCAGGCTCTGATTCTTCCATTCCGTCCAGTCTCACCTAACACCGACTTCCCAACTCACACCTGTCTCTCTCTCGAAATCCACCAGATTTTCTGTGTCACCAGAATCAACCAGAAAATCCCATCGCATTTTCTACAAACCTGTCCTGGTTGGTACAAGATAAGGCACTGAGCCCATTACTGATTGATCCATAATCTAGACTCAAGTTATCAATCTCTGCAACTAAAAATTCTTTCTCCGTCGGGCCATTGTCCTCATCCATAATGGTATCACAAATTCTGGTCTTAGCCACGGCCATGGCTGCTATCTCTACCACTGTAATCTTCCTCGCTTTCTCTCGCCAACCCAAGATTCAAAATTCCCGCCCCAAACACTTAACTCTACGTTCTTGTCTCTCTTCAGGTATACATTACTTGCTAATTGAATTTGAATCCTATGTCTTCTCCTTCATTTCGTTCATGCTTTTTGATCATGTCGATGAATTTATAATCCGTCGCAATTGCTTCTCGTGAAGATGACAAGAAGAAGAGCGAGAGGAAGAAAAAGAGAGTGAAATTCGCCGCAGATGTGAAGGAATTAGATCAGAAGGGAAGAAGAGTAGCCGTCAATATCAGTTGTTGAAATGAAAAACAACCGTCAAAATCGGCTTTTTTTTTTCATCCGCCGTAAATTAGTTGTCTTGTTTGGGTTCTGTATTGAAGCAACGGATCTTGTGGTTGTAATCTGCATATACTATATAGTGGACTGGACCCCAGTTTTTTCTGTGGTGTTGAGTATCATCGACGGATTCAATAATTGTAACGGTCGCTTAACGACAGGATTTTGAAAAAAACTGGGGCCTTTAACAGCGATCAAACGCCGCAGGTGTTCTTTCGTCTAAAAATGCCTTCTTTTTCGCGGCGGTTGTGAATCGTCGGAACAAGGTTTTTACATTCTAAAATGAATGAAATATAAACACCATTTTCTCTTGAATATATCTGTCCCAAACTAATTTATTAAATTTTTATTATAAAAAAAAAAAAAAAAAAAAAAAAAAACATAACATAGTTGTAGTCAACGGACAACGATAATGATGTAATTATTATCCTTTTACTTTTCCTTATATGTTCAGACGTGGGGCCGTGAGGGCAACTAATGGCGCGATTCAACGATCAATTCTCTACCTACAATCATATTTTTTATTTTTTATATATATTTTTTTTTAAAATTCGAGAAGGGTAAGAAAAAAAGATTCCGTACCGAGAGGTGTGCTTTCTTTCGATTTTGAGGAGGAGAGATAGAGAGAGAGAGAGTTGCATATGATAATTAAAATCAAGGGTCCCTCTTTCTTTCCTGGGAAAAATTTCCTAAAAATCATTTTTTTCTCGTCAATTTCCTCGTTCTTTTGTTATTACCATCAAATTTTTGTAGGGTATTTTGTGTTTATCGTGAAAGGGTTTTTCTGATCATGATCTTCGCTGGAATTGAAGCCTGATACTGAAGATCCATTCCGTTTAGCTCAATTCCATTTCTCTCTGTTTATAGCTTAATTCTGCTTGAATGGGGTAAGTTTTCTGATTCTCCTACAAAAGAAGAAAAGAATTAACTTTTCTTTCCTTTTTCTTGATTTGTTTGGTTTGCTAGAAAGGGAAATTTGAGATAGTTGATTATGGAATTGCAAATCGGCTCTCTATTGATCCTATATAATATTATATAGCAGGCAGGAGAATTTGTTTATAGATAAAACAACTAATACTTAAAATAGGATACTATGTTGAAATGTAATGTGATCAGAAGTATGGTTTGTAACAGAGCAGAGGTTGTCTTGGATGCTATAATAACTCTAAAGGTCCTAAACTAACACCGACTAAGCTCGATGAAGCATCAAACACCTTGTTACTCAAACCGTGCGCTACAGCTTGTCTCGGCCGATTCTACAGCAAGCTCAAGAGAGGTCAAGGATCAATGACTAAGCCGGACGAGAAAAGTTCATCGCATACCTTGTTAATCACCAACGCGGCCGTTAACAAACCGGCCTTATCGGATGATTATTGGACCAGAAACACGTGTGATGACAACAACAGTACGACTACTGCCGGTCCTTCACAAGGGAGCGTGTCGTCAATCAGCATCACCAATCCGGTGTTCGATCCACAGGGCGGTGGTGTGTCCTACAACGCCCCCCCATCTTCTGAATTCGTAAACCACGGTGGAGTAACTTCTGTTTCCTCTCTGTTAAATTGTAATTTAAATCTCGACCGTGGATTGTGTTAATCCTTAGTGCTGGCTTGTTCTTTTTTCCTTTTGTAGGTCTTCTTCTTTGGAATCAAAGTAGGCAAAACTGGACAGGGAAGAAAAGGTCAGAGAACCGAGTAAACCGGATTGTAGAATCAAAATTAAAGTAGGTTGCTTTGCCTTTTCATTTTTTTGGTAAAGAAGATAGTCTACTGCAATAACTTAGTATGATTCAAAAAAATTTCCCCCCCTTTTGGCGTAGCCGGAATGCTACGAAAGACGATGTACTTGTAAGCACCAAGCCTTACCGTCAACCAATCCCTCTAAGTGTAAGTCTTGTTTTCCCATCCCCGCTTCACTCTTGCTTAATTTTCTAGTGCGTTTTTCTGTTTTTCTTTTTCTTTTTCTTTTTCTTTTTCTTTTTCTATTGTTATATACCTATCAGGCCCGATGAGCAGTCCACGGAGGTTCATCCCCTACTCACCCCGTCCATGCGTTTGAAATCTTTACAGGAATTGGTGGA
Organism: Coriaria nepalensis; assembly: GCA_027186245.1. Lineage (NCBI taxonomy): Eukaryota > Viridiplantae > Streptophyta > Magnoliopsida > Cucurbitales > Coriariaceae > Coriaria > Coriaria nepalensis. The sequence continues at coordinate 7,986,297 of CP114500.1, read as the reverse complement.
TTTTCTTGTGGAGCTGTGGAAGGAAGAAGGTTTTTATGGTTGAGCATCGATCCGAGAGTGTTAAAGAGGATTCTTCGCGGAGGTTCTTACATTGTTCCTTTCTTTTTGCTACAAAACTGGATAGTCATCTTATAAGGAGCAGTCTTGCTAAGTTCATTCGAATTCAATGGCTTCTTCTCGCTCTCTCTTCCTGATGCAGAACAGTTTTATGTGGATTGTTATGCTTATACTCTTCTAAGAGAGTTGAGTAGTAGCAAAAGGGATGAAATGGAAGATGAAGAAATACATAATTTAAAAGTGTGTGAATGTTTTTCATTTTGGGCCGGATAAGGCCTGGCTTTCTATACTTTTCGGCCCAACCAAAATCATGTATGACGTAGTATTTTGATTTTAATTAAATCTAACACAAGAGGTCGAAGCTACTCTTCTTCTTTTTTTTTTTTCTTCTTTTAGAACTGAAAGTACTATTTTTTATAATTATTAAAAATTAAAAATATTTTATTATAATATATTAAATTATATCTATTAAAAATCTTTTTTAAAATACATTTTAAAATGTATTTTGAAACACTTGATCAAATATGGTTTAAAAATTTTGCATAATCTAAATGAAATATTTACAACGTGGCAATTTAATAGAAGTATTTTAAATAAGATAATAATTTTAGGGGATTAAGTTTAATTTGATCTAAAAATAATAAGAAATTGTCATCCAAACAGATTTCAAATTTATAACTCTCGATAAGAAGATGCTCATATTTACCCTCTCATGATATAAATAGCGAATATGGATATTTGATATCCATTATATTTATTATTTATATTAACGGATGGTTATCTATTCAGTTTAAAAAATTTCTTTATTAATATCTGGCCCTTTCGCTCTGCCATGAAGCAGGCAGATATCCACTACTGTCATGGCGGGTGGTTACGGCGATTACCCATCCGCCCACCTACTTTTTATTTATTTATTTTGTCTTCGAAAACATAAATATTTTTAAATAATTATAAATATATAAATTATGAATTTAACTTATTTTATATGAATTAATCATATTTATTTTTTAGTGACGGCTATATAAATCCAAAAATTTAAAAATAAAAAAAATTATTTATTTTTTAATTAAAATAAACATATATTCATTATACACTAAATATTCACTTAAATATTCAATAAATATTCATAATATAATAAATATCTGTCCACTTACAAAAAAAATTTTTAAAAATATCTACCGCTCCACGGATAAGCGATTACGATGAGCGTAAATACTTTTACAGAATAAGACAATCATGTGGAAAAAAAAAATTGATTCATGTAGATGGATACATCTACACCGTTCCTTTAGATCGGGCGGCTAGATGAAATGCCATCTTAGTAAGATTGAATAGAATAGTGAGAGAGAGAGAATAAAAACAAAAGAGAAAAAAAATTTAATGACATGGCATTCCATCTAGCCGCCCGATCTAAAATAACGGTGTGGATGCATCCATCTACATGCATATGCCTCCGGATGGAATCCACCCCTCTTTCTTTTTTCAGATTAAAAAAAAAAGTTGTCAGAGGAAAGGAACTGGTACACGGAAGAGGTCACTGTAGTTATGACACGTGTCACATTAGATGACGCCATTGTTATGATATATACAGTAGAGGAAGGAGGAGGTACAAGTTGGGGCTACAAGGCAAATGTCTTGTCTAGTTAGTGTCTACAGCATTTTTACGTACGAAACCACTGTGCCTCCTAATACAGACATATATCTGGATCTGCATACAATTACTATATTAACAGCTGACTATAATCAGGACCGTTGATTGGTCCGATGAACCCAGGTATGCTCACCGTTTTGAACTTTTGATGATCGTCTTAAGCAAGGGCAGGCACATGCATTCTATCTTATGCATGCAATTTCCCAAGGATATGTGAGTAAAAGTGATCCCCCTGTCACTTTTTCCCTCTCTTCCACAACAAACCCAGATTTCGTCGTCCTCTTCTTCTTCTTCTTCTTTATTCTCCTTTCTCGTTGGCCGTTGCTTCTCATATGTCTTTAATCAATCGCTTCGTATATGTTGAAAAACCAGACTGATCATCTTGATCAGTCACTTGTCCAAGTCTTTTGTCTAAAAATAGTGAGTGGTAAGATTTGTAGACTAATAAATGAAGCCTTTTTAGAAAGCCACTGTTTTGACACATGTTTTGCATCTTAAAATTTTTCTGACAGCCGGCCGGCCGGCCGACCGGCCCACAGCTAGATTCATTACTGTTCATGTATAGTTGTCCCTTTGAACACCATCAGTTTCCATTTCCAGTTGACTTCAAGTCTTGACCCCCATTTGCATGGGATTGGGGGCTCTATGCTTAATTATGAGAGTTATATCCTTCCTATAAGAAATCCTCAGCTTTTATTTTAAAATAAAATTAACTATGAGTTATATCCTTCCTATTCGATTTAGAATGTAATATTTATTTTTATAAAATTAAATATATGGTAAAGTAAATAAATAATAATAATTTAATTCATAATTTTAAATATTATACAAAAAAAAAATATTAAAACTCAAATCTCCATTTTGACAACAATTAGAAACGTAAGAACACTTGGAAAATGATTCAACGTAATTAATGCATCTCTGTTCAATTTCCTAAAAGGCAACATGGTTAGAGGGAGAAGATCAATAGAAGACCAATAGATCTCAGTCAGAGCAGCAATTTCCCAAAAGAAAAAGGCACCATTTTCAATAAAATAATAAAGTAAATAATAATCAGTGACAAAATAATATATGTGATTGGTGAAACAAGAGCATATTAGACAGAAAGAGTTGTCTCTTTTGCAGGAAACAAGAACACTACAAATGCATCCGGTCCGGTCTTATAATGCTTTCCCATCTGATCTCCTGCCTGCTCCTTCTCTCAAAATCTGTTTAACTTCATCTCTTGATTCTCTTATAAGCTAGCTCCTCATAATTTCCTTCTTTCGCTCAGAAAATTCAATATCACTAGTCACTGTAATGAATACATCAAGAGATTATTCACTACAGCGCCAGAAATTTGCAGTGTTCATACTGTTCATGTTTTCTTTCACTCTTCTACCCAAATCAGGTAAAAAAAAATTAAAACTACAGCTAACTACTATTACGTAATTAACTCTTAACGTTATACTGTTTACAATGAAGATTCATCAACTGGGTTTTCGATTTGAAGCTTTATTTATTATTTTTTTGGTCAAATTATGGTTTTAATTCTGCATGCACAGATGGAAATTCAGTATCTGGAGAAATGAGCAGCAGCTCAAAAATGGTGGTGGGATCAAGGCCACCTGGATGTGTGAATAAGTGCTTGAATTGCAGGCCTTGTGTTGCTACTCTCGTCGTTCCTGTTCATCAGGATAAGGGTTCTAAAGCATCATCCTCAGATGAAGATAGCTATTATCTCCTCTCATGGAAATGCGCTTGTGGAAATAAGCTCTATCAACCCTAGAATTATTATCGCTTCTCTCTACCTTATATACTTCTTCCTCTCTCTCTCTCTCTCTATATATATATATGTATATCAATATATATTTGTTATATATGCATGTAATCGTCCCGGAAAATGAAGGAGAAGAAAAGAAAAAAAAAAAAAAAAAGAGTGGTGATTGGAAGAAGAATTTGTGATTAATTATATATTGTGATGAATCAATAATGTAATTTTTATATTTGTACTTATATTTATATAAATGAATCTATCTAGCTAGCCAGCTAGCTTTTATATCCTTCTCTCATTTCATTAATGATGGATGGTTCCTCAGCTCCGACATCTTTCCGGTGACGGCAAGCGCTCCATATATATATATACATAATAATTCCGCAAATATCTAGAATATAATCATATAATATAGACAAAAAAGAAATGAAATTATCTCTGGGCTCGATGCAGTAACGTACGGGCTACCGGCTACCCCATTAGCTCTTGAAAGACAATTATTTATTTTGTAAATTACGAGGGGTATATTTAATTTTTTATAAGTAAAGATCACTAAAGGTAATTATGATAATAATAAATGAGATATATTATATTTAAATATAATTATTTAATGATTCGATGTATATAGTTATTAATATCTCATAAGATATATATATTATTTATGTATTTTTAGATTAATATGTGATGTATTATAAATAATTTATTTAAATTTAAGTATTCAATTACATAATTATAAATAATTTATTTAAATTTATGTATTCAATTACATAATTATAAATAATTTATTTGAATTTATGTATTCAATTACATAATTAAAAGGGTCATTATATTTATTAATTTAGAGATAATATAAAGTATAAGGTTAGAAGTATATTGTTAGCCTTATAAGGTAGTTTCATGTGGAAAATACTCATCAACATATCATATGCTCTACTCAATATTGAGTGTATAATGATGCATCGAGATTTTATTGATGAATACTATATGCATGTGACATGTAATTAGATATAACTGATCTAGAAAGTTTAATTATTTGAAGGGGTTGAACTTTCCAAATACTTAGTTAAATCACATGAAGAACTTCGATTACATGTTAAATTCTCCATCTAAAGAGGAATATAATGATGTACTGAATTCTCATAAATATTGAAACTCAATTCAGTTGTAAATTGTTCTTCTTAGTTAATTGGTTAATTACTTATGTGGTGAATTTATTGTATTTTTGTGATTTGTCTTGAAAACTTTTTGGCAACACTAATATGCACTCAAACTTGGTATGCATGTTACAATTAAGCATTAAAGATATACTTGCATTTGTGTATGCTAAATTATTTGAGTTTGGATGAGTTCATAAAAAATAAAAAGACATAGTAATTAAGTAACATATTGATTGCATGAGTATTTGAAGGTCTCTTGATTCACTTGATTAGTGAGAGTTGAATCTATTGCTTTTATTATGTGAAATGGAAGAATTTATCAGTGATCATCATATGTGAATTAATATTATGATATGTATGTGCACATCTAATTATAACATATTATTTGATTGAAAAATCTTTAAGATTAGTTATTGTTTTTAAGTATGATGGTTTGTCAATTGGGTATTTCTCATGAATGGCACCATATGAAAAAAGTCATTGGACTGTAATTTAAGACATACATAGATTTTGTTAAAGCCTGGTATTTCTTTCCAACGCTTATTATTTAAGCATATGGGGAAAGATGAATCGATTTCTCTAGATAGCTTTTGTTGAAGTAAACGGTACTAGATAAATCATAAAGAGGACTGATAAGAAAATAACATATTTGAGATTACACTACAAATGTTATTTTTCTTGCTACACTACAACGTTGTGATCCATATCGATAAAGTTGGTTAATATTTGTGACATTAGAGTTATTATGTTGCTAAATGATGCAACTACATCTTTAATATGATGTTAATTTTTTTTATTAAACAAGATTGTTTAGAGATGTATCTGCATAATCATATTGTTTTTAGAATTATGGCCACATAAAGTTTATAAATAATTCAGCTCGAGAGTCATTTTTTATAATAACTTATTTTATAAAATAACTAAATTAATGCTCACTTAAGTTGGAGAATATTAGAATTTTCTTAATTGAGCTTAATATTAATTTAATATTTCAAGTTTTATAAAAATGATATGTTTAATATGGTCAGGTTAGAATACTTGCTTAAGAGCCCAATACATTTATGTGATCAAATTTGATTATGGGCTTTAGTGCATCTCAATTTAATTAGATCTAGTTTGATGGTAGTATAGGTTTAAGTGAAGTAGTAACTCGTAATAAGAGAATTCACTTAACATTTATATATATTGTGTAGGTCCTTTCTCTATTGACAATCCTAACATCTCATCTTATTGATAAGCGCCACATAAAATTTTACTAAAATAGAGAGGAAGTACTAGCCTCTAGTATTCATGTGAGCACCAATTTGTAGATAAATAATCTATGTTGCTTAAGGATGATTGCTAGGTATACAAATTATTTTCATCCTTCATATATTATGCATTTTGAATCAATGGTAATTCAGGTATGAATTACATAAATGTTATTTAAGCTTAATTTTGAATCTAATGCAATTTGTAAGAATATTGTATATATTAATTTTCTAACAATAAAATGTAAATGGAAACCAAATTTACCTAAAACAGCCCAAAGAAAGGCCAATGCACTCTTATCATATGCTTTAACCGTATCAAGTTTAATAACAACATTACCTCATCTCACTGGTTTCTTTATGGAATGTGCAAGAAGAATGTTGTCATAGATATCTCTACCTTTAACAAAGAACCGAGCAAGGATGAGGCTCTTAACCTGTTCACAAAAATCTTAGAGATAGCTTTAGATATGGAATTGCATAAACCAATAGGTCGATAGTCAGAAAACGTAGTGAGGTGGGTTTTCCTTTTTGGGAAGAAGAATTAAGTGAGTTGATGTAACCGCCTCTAGAAGAGAAGAGAGGAGGGCTTCCTGCAAAAAGCTGATTGACAGCTAGTATAACCTCATTGTTAATTGTTTCCCAAGAGTGAGTAAACCTTTTTTCAGAAAACTGTGTCGGACCAGAAGTACTCTCCCCCTGATACATCATGAAAAGCCTCTTTTATTTATTTTTCTGAGGGAAGCAATAAGAGTAAGATTTTCCTCATCAAGGACCTTCTTTTGAATCAGCTGCAAAAAATCACTAGGATCTTCACAAACATTAGCATTAAAAAGATCTTAATAATAATTGATAGCTTGTGAAGCTATCTCCTCCATTCCCTCAATCCATAGACCAATGAGATCTTTTATCTTATTATAAAGGTTTTGGTGAATTTAAGAAAGAATTTGGTATTTGCATCGCCTTCTTGTAACCATTTGACTTTTAGGAGACTTCCTGTTGCAGGAGGGCCCTCATTAAGGTTGCATTTGGAAATCTAGAGAGCTTCTAAATTGTGTTGATTTTCCTCTTCTTCTAGTTTTATCTTTGCTTGAAACACAATACCCTCTAGGGCATGTACCTTCTGAAAGATATTACCAAACATTGTCCTATTCCAGCTCTTTAACAAGAGTCTTTTGACAAAAGACTGATAACCTTTGTGTCTAATCCAAGTGTCTTGAAATTTAAAGCCACCCTTTTTAGTAACTTGCTCATCAGTTTTAAACCAAATAGGATTATGATCAGAGCCTGTCCTATTAAGAATCTGAACCTAGATAAGAGGTGAAAAATCCCACCAATTTGCTGAAAGTAGCACTCTATCAATTCAGTTTCAAACTCAAGCCACAACACCTCTACCATTACACCACATGAGTGTTGAGCCGGAAAAACTAGGATCCACAAAGTTGCAAGCTTGAAGAATTGCTTGAAAATCCATCATATCATTAAAATCAGCCCCAACTCCGCCTATCCTCTCTGACGGCTCCATGGCAGTATTGAAGTCGCCAATGATCACCCAAGGCAAATCAGGATAAAGGTAATGAAATTGAAGCATAGCCTCCCAATAGTCACATCTTTCATGTCTGGAAAAATATTTTACTTATCGCGAAATTCTTGTATGAAAATGATTCCAGTAAAATTCTTGCATGAGAATGATTTCAGTATGTTCCGATAATAGTAGATAAATAAAGCTCCAATCTTTCACTTACAGCAGTCCATATTGCAGAGCATTTAGGTCCCACTCTGAGGGCTGACCTATAGTAAACGCGGGTTAAGTGAGAAGTACTTCCCACATTTTATGTCGTAAGCTTTTTTCGTGGAATAAGTGGGAGCTTCTAAAGCTCAGACAGCATAACAATCATAGTACAGAAATGGATCAAAAACTATGTCTGGCTCTTCCTTATCACGACAATGTTGACATGACATTTCAACGACCCAGATTCACTCCCACCCCATATCTAATGAATCTATCGCCTCTGCTTTCTTTCTTTCTTTTCTGCCTATAATCACTCTCCTCATCTCATGCATGCCATAAACTAAAACATGTTTTTGAGAAGCTCTTCAGCACCAATCTTGAACTCCTCCTGGCACCCTCATGATCATCATCTTCCGTGAACTCTATCGCTCTCTTTAACGTCTACTTACTCCTTATCGGAATCAGACAGTCCCAGAAATAATAAGAAGAAGAAGAAGAAGAATCATGTATCCAAATCATCTTCTTCTTCTAGTATTAATCGGAAGAAACTGTTATCGAGTTCTGAGTTATTGGGGGTGAAAGGCTACAATGATGCGACAAGGAAGGAAGAAGATCGATATCATGATCACGCCATGGAGACAGTGATGGCGGACGACCGCGGAGGCGGATCAGGCCATACTGATGATGACAATGATAGTACAGATGCATATTACCGGAACATGATTGCAGCTAACCCTGGCAATGCTCTTTTACTAAGAAATTATGCTATAAATTTTACTAGGAAATTATGCTCTTTTAGTACAGTTTTTTTAATTGTAAATCTATAAATTTTCATTGAACATTCTCAATACAATAAATGAATGAGTTTTAATTATTATTACAAGTACAAATAACTTTCATTGCTTACACCTCAAAAAAAAAAAAAAATATTATAACAATTAATAAAAATTTGCTTAAAATTAAATTAAAAGTCTGCATAGCAGAATGCTCAAAAGCAGGAAAGGAAAAAACAACTTTATGCTAGTTAAGAACCAATGAACTAAAAATGATGACATTCTTTCAATTGATCTAAAAACAGCTCTAACATGATCATAAGGACCAATTGAACTTTTTAGGATAGAAAGAAAGCTCAATTAGACAACAATTCTTCGTCTGTCTTGCCATGACAATTAACAAAGTACCAAACCAACTAAAAATGTTATAACTTCTTCATCTTTGATCCAATCTGCTTCAAACTAATTCTCACAAGTTTAGTTTAAGAAGATCTAATTAATGTAGAAGTATTCAACGCAAAAGTTCATTTGATACAAAAAGTCAACTGAAAATATAATAAATAACAGAATAGTGGTATAATGCAGAACATATCATATTCTAACATTGTTTGTGCAGTTATGTACTGGCTTCATATGCACGGTTTCTGTGGGAAATTGATGTTGAAGAAGAAGAGGAGAAGAAGGAGATCAATGAGAGAGATGATGATAAGCAGAAGATACGGCCTTCTTCATCTCCACTTGATTTCTTTCATGAATCTCCTCCTCAATCTATAACTGCTTCCTAGTTTTATAAGATTAGCTGAATGGAATCTTGATCACTAAATTTAGTGGTGGAAATTTCATTACTCTTCTATTATGATTGAGAATTGTGGGAAGACAATCAAAATGAAAAAAAACACAAGGCAAAAAAACAAGAACGTTGAAGAAATGAATCACCTGATCTGTTACACTAATGAATAAGAATAAGAAGATTGGTCCTTTGTTATCTGGGTCCGGAAAGCCGAATAGCCGACTGACGTACATCGCTAAAGTACTCATTACTTCCGGAGATCAAACCGTGACCACTGCTCCACTTGACGCTCGATATAGACCCCAATTGAGAAGACATAGGGGGATGAGGAACAGGACTAAGCCCTTCTAGCATTTGGACAACCTTAGTCATAGGAGGTCTCAAATGCATATCTTCTTGTATACACCACAAAGCAACCTTAATAGCAATCACAACTCTTCCATCACTTTCATCTACAGTCATCTTCGGATCGAGAATCTCATTCAATCTCTCCTCTTCTAACATCTTGAATGTGTAAGACGGGAAATGGGCCTTCTCTTCGCCCTGTCCCGATTCATAATTCTTCCTCCCTCCAATAATCTCGAGCAAAACCATACCATAACTGTACACATCACTCTTTTCAGATATTGCATAGTTAAATATCCATTCGGGTGCTAAGTACCCTCTCGTACCTCTTAGCTGTGTACAAACAAGGCTTTGCTCCTTGTTCATTAGCTTAGCCAATCCAAAATCCGAAACCTTAGCCACAAAGTTTTCATCGAGAAGAACATTTTCGGGTTTTATATCACAATGAATGATCTTTGCCTCACACTCTTCATGAAGATAAGCCAATCCCTTTGCCATACCCAAAGCAATATTGTACCTATTATCCCAATCCAAAGGGGGACCATCTTCTTCATTCGTCTTGAAAATCCATCTATCTAATGAACCTTTTCCCATGTACTCGTAAACGAGCAATCTGTGGGGCCCATCCGCACAAAACCCTTTGAGCTTGACTAGATGAAGATGGTGGATGCTTCCAATAAGACTAACTTCTGCTTTGAACTCCTTCATCCCTTGTCCGATCCCTTCTAGTTTTTTTATGGCTATTAAGGTCCCATTTAGGAGTGTGCCTAGATAGACCGAACCGAATCCTCCTTGGCCTATTTTCATAGAGAAATTTTTAGTTGCTTCAGAAAGGTCATCATAAGTGAATCGAGCAGGCAAGTCGGTAAAGCTGTCTAAGAAGTTATCCTCTTCCGAGACAAACCGACCTGTTTGCTTAACCGTCTTAATACTCTTGTACCAGAAAACAGCGCAAAGCAAAGCACTTATAGTAAGAGATGTTACAACAGCTATGATGGAGATCAATAAAGCATGTTTCACTCCATTTACACCCGATTCAGTCGTAGGCGTGTCCCCGCTTCTTACTTCCATTGAAATCTTAACATACGAAATGTAACCTGCGGATCCCACATCGGCCTGATGAAAACTCCCAATTTCACTGAAAAGAAAGCAGTTAGCCGAACTGTTTTTGAAGAACAGGACACCGCAAGAACAGTTGGCAAGACAAGCTTCCTTGCATGCATTTAAATCCGATTTGAGAAAAGTCGAAACAGAATAAGGGATAGAAACATAATCCAGCTCCTCGCCTATATAGAGAAGCCTTGCCGAGCTGCTGGTGCTGTTGCTACCACAAGTCGATAAATGCTTAGGTCTACAACCAGCTTCCGAACCGAGCACAGCCGGACATTGACATTTGTTGTCAAAAGTACATACGCTGTACGGGTCACATGGCTCGGGTGTACTACATGCATTCATTGGAATCCGAGTCGACTCTGGGCTAACTGACATTCCATTAAGAAGATCGTAGAACAAGATCGACCCGGTGGTCTCCAAAACTGCTGCCCATGTAGTGTTCGGGTTAGAATCTTTGGCAAATACAAACTGCCAAATTAGCAGTCCCGTCTGGTCGTAGAAATTCCATGAGTTCGCAACCATAGTAGCATAATGGACCGAGCCAGTTACATTGCTCGAATTGGTTTTTCTACTCTCATTCAATATCGACCAATAGATTTGAGGTGGTTCGAAAGCAGCAGATAAGAACAGGTTATTGTCACGGAATTCGAGATGGTGAGACAATTTGTTCGAGTTGGGAGAACTTGTCACACGCATACCTGGGAAAATGTTCTGGTTGGATAGAAGTGTATTGGTTGGATGGTTAAAGCTCTGCCAGAGAATCTGACCATTGTTTCCAACAAGTACAAGGTTTCCGGAATCTCTTAACTCGAGCTGTCCAGCACCTTTGCCAGTTGTGTTTGTTGACCAGATTACGCTAGTCCTGGTTTCTAAAATGACGTTTCCTTCATTTTCAAATGTGAAGAAATCCGAAGGCCTGATTGGGGATCCTGGATTGGCTGACCAGATAACCATTGAGCTGTTTATGTGAGTGATTGCTAGTTCATATAATGTGTTGTCCTGGTTAGCGTAGAACCCGAGACCGAATACGGAATTGTTAGATAACATGAACATGCCATGGCGATCTATTGCTAGCATCGGAGAGATTTTAAAACCGGCATAGACTTGACCTTGACGCAGAGTGCTAGAAAAGCAGGTTTGGATCCAAAGGGAGGGGAAGAACAACAAAATTGTTACCTTGAACAAATCCATATCTTCAATTTCGAAAACAAAATTACTTTTTCTTGAGTTGACTTACTAATAATGAACTGAATCTGGCATAAATTACTCTGCAAGTTTTATGGAAGTAAGATATGACTGGATTGAAATGGAGAAACAGATAATAGGGTTCAGCTGAATAAAAAATGCTGAAGAGGAAGAAGAAGCCATGGCCTCCCCAAAAGAGGTTGACCCAGAAAAGAGAGACTGAAAAAAGATGTGCCTGACCTCATTCTTTTTCATCTAAACACAGACAAAAGTGGAGAGAGATGGGATCATCTTCATCCTCATGATTGCTATACCTCCATTAGAGAGGAGAAAGAAGAATATTAATGCCAGTTCTTGATTCCAAATTGTTCCCATGTTACATGCATAACTTCGCAAAGCATTTAGGACATAGTCAACGGCATGAGAAAGTGATAGTTTGTGAGTGCACATCTCTGTCTTCTAATTTGTCGTAAAATTAATATAGTATTGTGTCGTGGGATCATAACAGGCCGTTGTGGGCCTTAGTTCGTTTGGATGGCCCACTTGAAATGCCAGAGCCCAAACAGAAAGTAGGCCTAAGTAGTATAAAATGTGAAAATGAAAGTTTTATTTCTCTAGCTAGTAGTAGAAAAACAAGATCACAGCACTATGGTCAGTAGTGAGAGTAAAATTCAAACCCCTGCAAATCTAATTTTCTATCATCTTGGTCCTGATAGCCTACAACCAGAGATAGGTATATCACTATAGCAATCAATCAAACCCGAAAAAGACGTTTCTCCGCTACTCCATTTCAAGAAACTCGATCCCGCACTCATCTGAGAGGCGGCGGGAAGAGGCGGGACCACCGATACCCCTTCAAGCATTTGAACAACTTTAGTCATAGATGGCCTGAAGTTTTTGTCATCCTGTACACACCACAATGCAACTCTAATTGCCGTTATGACTCTTTCATCATCTTCCTCAACTTCCATCTTCGAATCGACGATTTCCTTCACTTTCCCTTCTTCCAACATCTTAACTGCATACGAAGGGAAATGGGCTCTCTCTGAATCATCCCCGGGGTCATAATTTTTCCTCCCTCCAATCATCTCGAGCAAAACCAACCCGTAACTGTAAACATCACTCTTTTCGGAAATTGCATAATTTGTGATCCATTCTGGGGCAAGGTACCCTCTAGTACCTCTTAGAGTTGTGTATGTAAGGCTCTCTTCTCGGTTCATCAACTTGGCCAAACCGAAATCCGATACCTTGGCGGAGAAGTTATCGTCTAAGAGAACATTCTCGGGTTTTATGTCACAATGAATAATTTTCACTTCACACTCTTCATGAAGATAAGCCAGCCCCTTTGCGGTGCCTAGTGCAATATTGAACCTTGTGTTCCAATCCAAAAAATGACTCTCATCCTCTCCATTGTTTTTAAATATCCATCTATCCAATGACCCATTGCCCAGAAACTCATACACGAGCAGGCGGTGGGGCCCTTCCGCGCAAAATCCTTTCAACTTCACCAAATGAACATGATGGATACTCCCAATGATACTAACTTCAGATCGAAATTCTTTCGTTCCCTGACCAACTCCTTCCAATTTCTTCACAGCCAACTGGGTCCCGTCTTGGAGTGCACCTTGGTAGACCGAACCAAACCCTCCTTGACCAACTTTTATCGAGAAGTTCTTAGTTATCCGACAGAGGTCACTATATGTGAACCGAGCAGGCCTCCCGGATAAGCTATCCAAGAAATCATCATCCAAGGAATCTCGTGAATATTCCAGTACACCCTTCCTTTTCCGGTACAACCACAATCCTATAAAAGCCGTACCGGCAAAAACCAATATTGTTGCAACAACTATAACCACTAGTAACACAATATTCTTCCTTCCTCCCGATTTCTCACTTGAAACTTTCATATATGAAACAAAACCAACCGACCCTTGATCGGCACGTTGAAAACTTCCGATCTGATCAAACAGAAAACAATTTCCAGTACTGTTTTCAAAAAACAGAACAAGACAAGAACAGCTATCGAGACAGGCTTCTTGACAAGCATTAAGGCTCGATTTCAATGAGGGTTTTATGAACGAAAGTGCGAAGTAATCTAACTTCTCACCAATGTAAAGAAGCTCAAATGAACTTTTCGGGCTATCACAAGTGGAGGAAATATTGGGAGGATTGCAATTAAATTTAGAGCTTAAAGGAGTTGGACATTGGCACCAATTTTCGAAATAGCAAACATAGTAAGGGTCACAAGGTTCGGGCGAGCTACAAGGATTTTCGGGTATTCTAGTAGATTCAGGATCAACATTTTTTCCCTTATGAAGATCATGGAAAGATATCGAACCATCTGAACCGAGAATAACGGCCCAAAACGCGGTTGAATCGTTATTATCTGAGAAGGGGAATCGCCAGAGCAGGAGCCTGTTTTGGTCATAGCAGTTCCATGAGTTTCCAGATAGAGAAACAGAGTGGACCTTGCCAGTAACAGTACTCCTATTAGTCTTTCTGTTGTCATTCTTCATAGACCAATAGATTTGCGGAACTTCAAACTCGGCCGATAAGACCAAATCACCCGAATTAAACTCGAGATAATGATACAGATTATTTTGGTTTGGAAAACTCTTGAGCTTCATTCCTTCTAGAAAATCCTGACCTGGTAAGAGTGTATCGGTTGGGTGGCTAAAACTCTGCCAAAGAACACTCTGTTTCTCACTAAACAAAACCAAATTACCTGAATCCTGTAATTCCATGGATTTGACACTTTTCCCGGTCGTGTTTGTCGACCAAAGAAAACGATCCCCGCTTTTGAGATAAACATTTCCATTTTTATCAAAGACGAATTTGTCAGAATCTGTAACGAGCAATCCTCTGTTTGCAGTCCAGACTACTTTTGAACTAGGCAAGTGAATGACTACTAGCACAAATAATTGGACATCTAGAGCCGTGTAGAAGCCGAGGGAGAAAGCTGAGTTGTTGGATAGGAGGAATTGGCCATTAGAACTGGACCATTCAGATTGAGATGCTTGGAATCCAGGCGATATTTGACCCGTCTGCTGATTCAAGGCCGTGATGCAGGGTTTGAATATAAGGAGGAAGAAGAAGAAACAGATGAGTTCATAATGAAATAGACCCATCAGCTTCTTTGAATACATCAGCTTACTGAAACCTGTTAAAAATTTCATAATCACAAGAAAATTTCAGGGCTTTGGAAGAATGAGTCAAGGAAAGAACATTTTGAAAATAAGGCCAGAAGAAGATACTATTCATTAAATAAGCCGTCTTTCTTTGTAAACGTAACATCAAATGGAAAAATGAGAAAAACACTCAACCCAAATATATCTCACATATTCTTCTGTTTTGTTTAAAACACTCTACCCAAATATATACATATAAGAAGAAAACAAAACAGAAGAAAATGTGAGATATATTTGCTCCCCCTGAATATACAACAAAGTCCAGCTTTTTCTAGCAGATAAGAAATCTAAGCAAAGAGATAAAAAAAAACAAAAACGAAAAAAAAAACAAAAATTGTAATTAAAAACCTTTTTGTTTGTAGCTAGAAGGTTTGGTTGGTGGCATAACATGCTAAAAAATTTAGGCGATGTCCAAAAAAAAAAACAGAGGACAAAAAACAAATAAGGAATCGAATAAGACTCAAAGGAAGTGAAGATAGGAGTATGTACTAACCTGATTAATCATTTACTCATATGATTGCAAGAAGAAAAAAAGATCTGCAGCTCTTTTTTTTTTTTTGATTTAGACAAGAGGGGAAAGGCTGCCTAAAATTTTCCCCTGTTCCAGATCGAAAGAGAGGGAGAGAGAGAAAGAGGAGAAGAGCGGAGAGGTGAGATAAAATGGGGGTGAGTCGTGAATATGATCCACCTTTTGTATTGTTTACTTTTTCTTTTTTTCTTTTTAAGCTCAAGTTCATTCATGCCCTATTGCCCTGTCTCAGCTGCCTCCTCCTCCTCCTCCTCCTCCTCTGCCTCATATGCTCTGTTTTTCTCTCTCCCTTTTATTAGTTGGATGGCAGAGAGTCAATCTAGTACGATCATATCCAGTCGAGTAAATATGAAGTCCTAAATTGGTCTCATTTATAATTAATTAATTTAGTTATTAAAAAAAAACAGTTTTAATAAGAATAAGAAATTTGTTATTAATTATAATTAACATATACTTATATACGTATTAAATAAGTATTTGTTGTTGGTATATACGATGTATTTGATCGATGGGTCGTTGTAATTAGGTAGGAGATAGCACTTGTGACAATAAATGATACAACTTTTCATTACAAGAAAACATTAAACTATCCTTCCACTACTTTGAACGATCAATTCCAATTCCACCTTGTGTTCTGTAATAAGAGTGGGGACAAAGTGTCACCTAATCATTATTAAATTATAATATCCGATAATTAGATATGTATTTTTTGATTATTAGATAAATTTAAAATAAAATAAGATGATCGATTTATAAAATAAATAAATTATATATATATATATATTAATTTATTAATATTATTTAATTTTAATTTATATATTATTTTTCGTTTCTTTTTATATACGACTAATTATTTTTGTGCCGGCTTTTGTCCGAGTTGGTGAGTTTAAATTGACCATTAATCATAAAGCTTTCATTTTCATCTTCATAAAATCACAAGTGGTGATTATAATTTTTATTTAAAAATAAATAAATAAAAACCCTAGAAAAAGGATGAGTGAGAAATAAAGTTATTGAGTTTAGATAGATTTAGGAATGGGTGGGGGGGAAAGTTGAAAAAATAGTAAATGTTGGGAACAGGTATTAAATGCTAGTTGTTGGGAGAAATCAGAGAAGTACACAATACTCTGTGGAAACTTCTATAGTTGAATTATGACTCAAGACAGTATGAATTATACTTTCAAGGCCCACTTAAATCCAAGCCCAACTACAAGACCCCAAATACTTACAATCTATAGAAAGCCCAAGTCCTGGAAAAAGAGCTGCAACTTGCAAGCCTGCACATTTTAAGAGATCCGTGCCGTATCAATTGATGCTATATAATATGCTTCGTGAAATTATTGCTTACGTGTCATATTTAATCCTTTTAGTTTCGCAAGCTTTAATAAGAAGTTATTCTCTCTGTTTCTTACACGTGTCCATGCAAAAACTAGCATTAACATATCTGAAGAGTGAAGATGTTGTTGTTTATAACGAGACAGAGTAAGCTTTTTAAGTGACAGAAGGCGGCTTATGATTGGACAGGCCATAGCTTTCGTACTTTAGGAGGTAGGTTTAGCAGGGCTATAGCCTTGAACTTAGAGAGAGAAAGTAGAGAGAGAAGAGAGAGAGTGTTAACTACCAACAAAAGCATATTGCACAGGGCCTCAACGGTTTTGTGACATACCATCTCTCTCTTTCTTTTAAGTTCTGACCACACATTAAGCCGAACCCTGGAGAAAGCTCTAGCTTGCTTTTGGAGAGAGAGAGAGAGAATTTGGTGGAAGACGGAGGAGGCTATGGCGGTTGTGGATAACAACAACAATAAGGAGGTTCAAGCTCAAATTTCAGGAGCAGAAGATGAGGTTGTTTCTATAGAGCTACCAGCTCCACCTGCTTGGAAGAAACTGGTCTCTCTCTCTCTCTCTGTCTTAACTTTTTTGGGGGGGGGGGAGTCATGTAAAAATTGCTCTTTTACTAGTAAAGATGGGATTTTTCCTGCTGGGCTTGGATAATTCTGTCTTACTTATGTTTTCTATGGTAAATTATGTTTTGGGTCGTTTGGTTGTTGCTGAAATGTTAGGGTTATTTGGGGCTAGGGTTTGTTTAAGCAAATAGATGCTCATATCATGGTTGACTGTAAAATCTAGAACTATTGTGCTTGGATTTTCTTGCCGAAATTTGCTGCTTTGTTTCCTTTTCTGTCTATTTATTATGCTTTAGGGTAACAATTTTACCAGAAATTTCATATTTTTTCCCTTGAACCAAAACTCTCGCTATATAATTGGAGAACCTTTTTATGGCTTTTATAGTATACTCCCTAGTTTTTATGAAACTCTGAGCTTATGAGAAATTTTAATCAGGGAAGGACTGTTTCATTCACCGTGCAACATGTCTAATGTATTTCCCTGAAGATTTTTTTCTGCTTTTCTTCTTAATCGGACCTCAAATATTGTACTCCGGCAGGGGGGATTATATTGCCCTTTTTCTTTTATGGTGCAATAATATGAAGCTGGCTTCTCACATTGCTAAAAGTTTGCGAAACACTCTTTTTCTTATTTTTATGTTCGTCTTCTAGTTCTTGCCCAAGAAGGGAGGGACTCCAAGGAAGAACGAGATCATGTTCATAGCTCCAAGCGGGGAGGAGATTAGTAACAGAAAGCAGTTGGAGCAGTACCTGAAATCCCATCCAGGTAATCCTTCGATATCAGAATTTGACTGGACAAGTGAAACTCCAAGGAGATCGGCAAGGATAAGTGAGAAGGCTAAGGCTACTCCGCCCAGAGAGGAACCACCTAAGAAAAGAAGCAGAAAATCTTCAGGCTCCAAGAAGGAAAGTAAAGAGACAGAGGGTGTTAAGGAAATTGAAATGAAAGATGCAGTGGAGGTGAAAGACCCAACAGAGGGGGTGAAGGAGATTGAAAGGAAAGATGCAGTGGAGGTGATTGAGAAGGAAAAGGGGGTGTCTGAGAAGAATGAGGCTGAGAATGGAGTTGAGGTGAAGGAAGACGTTGAAGCTGAAAAGGAAAAGGAAAAAGGAGTGTCTGAGGAGAATCAGGCTGAGAATGGAGTTGAGGCGAAGGAAGACATTGAGAAAACAGAGAAGTTAGAGGCAGGGGGGATGAGTAACGAGGAAAATAGGGAACATGATGCTAAGGGAATAGAAAATGGTCAGGTAGAAGAACCTGATGCTGAAGAGAAAACTGACAATAATGGCATCCAAACTGAAGTAGAGGAGGCCAATGGCTCGGATGAAAAGAAATTGGATGGTTCAGATGCTGCTCTCATTGAAGAATCAAAAGAAGGGGTTGATGAGAAAGAGAAATCGTCCCATGGGAATGAAGAGGTAGAAAAGAGTGATGAAAAATTTAACAATCAAACTGAAGAGAACAGTAAGAATAGTACTAACCAAGCGGGTCTCAGCAATGTTCCACAACATCCTTCACCATCGCCTGTGAGTTGCTGAAGATGTTACTTTCCATCTCCTTTGTCTGGTTTGTAATATCTTAACAGTTTAACTTTAACCTCTGTTTTTTTGTAACTCTATAATTGCTGGGATGACTGTAATTTTATCTTTCTTTGTTTGTTTTTTTTTTCCTTCTGTTTATGGTAGGATTATATGTAGGGATAATTACTGGGTTCTTTTCTGTTACATTGCTGGAAACAGGTAGAATGTCAACCAGCCTGACCTTTTTTTGTTTGGTGAAACTATGCTCTGTCATGTTTTCTGAGTTTATGCTTGCCTCCCAACTTTTTTAATTTTTTCTCTTTTATCCTGTGTTGAAATGAAAATTCATAATATCTGGATCTAATGTCTCAAAAGATAAAATATTAACTTAAAATAAAAGAGGTTTCGTTTCAAAACATGACGAGAAAGAAAGAATTTCAAAGAAACGTGCTTATTATATTCATATGGCCTGATATGGGCTATCAGGCTATATGTGCCAGCATTCATAGTTTTCCTCAGTTTTCTACTCACGAAAGGAATAAACCAACCTCCTGAATTTTGATTATAGAAAGATAGTAATAATCTTCAGGACGCGAAAAGGAACGTAGCCCAGAATGATGAAATGAAATCAACAAGATTATAAAGTTGCAAAAAGGGAAGAATATTTTTGGAAAGAGAAACCCAAAAAAAGTAAGAGTAAAGGAAGAATCTATACTAATCCCTCTTAAAAACATTCCCAAGTTTTTCATCTTTCCCATCTTTCAGATTAAGGCTGAAGAATCTCCCTCCCCATTGGGTTTTACATCATCATTAAACAAAGGCTAGGAATCTTCATTCATCCCCGCCATCTTTGTCTTAAAATGAAATGCTCTTTCCCTCTCACTTTTTCCTACAATCCAATGGGCTACCCTTTCTGGTTCCTCCTCTTCTCACTCTTATCCCTTCATGGTAAGTCCACTTTAATCCATCTCTTCAATCTTAACTTTACTTTAATCAAATTCTAACCAGCATTTTCTACAGCCAACGCATTCACCGGGACCTACGGAGTAAACTACGGTAGAATTGCGGATAACTTGCCTTCTCCCGAAGGGGTTGTGACTCTTCTCAAAGCTGCCAAAATAAAAAACATAAGAATCTATGACGCAGATAAAGGAGTCCTAACCGCCTTCAAAAATTCCGGGATTGAAATAGTTGTTGGCCTCGGAAATGAATTCCTCAAAGATATAAGCGTGGAAGAGGACCGTGCCATGGATTGGATAAAAGCAAATGTTGAACCGTACCTCCCCGGGACCCACATCCGAGGAATCGCTGTCGGAAACGAGATCTTAGGTAACTCCGATGTCGAGCTATGGGAAGTACTTTTACCCGCCGTAAAAAATGTTTATAACGCCCTCAAACGGCTTGATTTAACTGACACCATTCAAGTCTCGAGCCCACATTCGGAAGCCGTTTTCACAAATTCTTTCCCGCCTTCTTCATGTACTTTTCGGGATGACATTGCACCATTCATGAAGCCGCTCTTGCAATTCTTCTCTCAGATCGGTTCGCCTTTTTTCATAAATGCATATCCGTTTTTAGCATACAAGAGTGATCCGGAACATATCAATCTCAACTACGCGATATTCAAGTCGAATCCGGGAATTTACGATGCGAAGACTAATTTGCACTATGACAACATGTTTGATGCTCAGATCGATGCGGCATATGCTGCTTTGGATAAGGTCGGATTTACTAAAACGGAGGTGATAATTTCAGAAACGGGCTGGGCTTCTAAAGGGGACAACAATGAACCCGGTGCAACGATGAAAAATGCGAGGACATACAATTACAACTTGAGGAAGAAGTTGGCGAAAAAAAAGGGTACGCCTTATAGGCCGAAGAATGTGGTTAGAGCTTATGTGTTTGCTTTGTTCAATGAGAATTTGAAGCCGGGTCCCACTTCGGAGAGGAATTTCGGGTTGTTTAAGCCGGATGGGAGCATTTCTTATGACATTGGATTTACTGGCCTCAAGTCTTCCTCTGCATCGTCTATTCTATCTTCTTTCAAGGTATATATATATTAGTTTTCCTTATATGCTATGTATATATATATTAGTTTTCCTTACAACATCAGGTTCTTTGACATCGTTTAATCTGTCTTGGAAAAACAGGAAAAGGGATTCCGTGGTTGGTTCGGATCGTCGCGTTGGGTGGTTTTATCAACTTGTGTAGCTGCTCTGCTTCTGGTTTCTTAGGCTTATAGTGAATGAATACGTGTATAGCCAGTTCATTTTATGTATATTATATATATAAGTTAAAGTATCATTTCTTCATCTGATATACGGTGATGGGTTTTCCAATTTATCAGCAATATTGTCTAAACAACTTCTATCTTGTTTTCATAATCCACAATGCGATTGCATGTAATATTTTAAGTTTAGATACAAGAAAAATGCATCTGAATCTCATTTATGTGATCATTCAAATGAGAGTAATCAAGTTATGCTAATATTTAATAAGAAAAAATATGGATGTGATTTGAAGTATTATATTTCATAAGTTAAAATATAAGAATCGATAAAATATTTCAGAATTAATTAAAATTCTAATTTTAAATCCAATACCGATATCAATTTTAAATACTAGTATCGGTTATTATAACGGTGATTAAGACTATTACCAATGTTAATATCGATCCCGATATTAATACCGGTTAATATTTACAAAAATAAAAGCATATATTTTTATTTATTTTCATTGTTTTTTCTTCTTCTTCTCTTTATTTTCTTCTCCTTTTGCTCTTATTTTCTTATTGTTACTAAATTATGATACTGAAAAAGTCGGACCGGTATCGCTCGGTCCCGGTTCCAGAAGGATTTTGCCCACTTACGTTGAAGACTATTATAGTCCCAACATATATTGAAGGCTGATTGCAACTTGGGACATACGTTGAGTTTGGAAATTTGAAAGCAAAAAGTCAGGCGGGCGAGGAACGGCACAGAGTCGGTCAGTCAAAGTTTCAGACCTTTTCCTCTTTGAATTTTAGGGTCGGCGAGGGACGTGTAGACAAGCTGTCCATTTGAATTCACATTCACGTACGACTTGTCGACCTCAGAGCTAAAGCTCCCCATCCAATCATCTCCTGCCACGTCAAGTCCGCGTTCAGACTCGTTTTCAACAAAACATGTTTTGCTCGTTCATGCTTCCTTAGCTATAAAAATCTACCACGTTCCAACTACAATTTCCATCGTTTCGTCACATCATTACAGATATTACAATATTCTAGAGAGAGAAGTATAAACTAAGATATTCATATCATGGTGAGAATGAATATCAACAGCAGAGCTTCTCTTTTGATCACTCTTGCGGTAGCTGCCGTGGTTCTACAATGCAGCGGCGCCTCCGCACAGACCGTCCATGTTGTCGGCGACTCCGTGGCTTGGACAGTCCCACAAGGTGGCGCTCAGGTTTACACCGACTGGGCTGCTGAAAAAACCTTTGTCGTTGGTGATATCCTATGTAAGAAACTGATCGATACTCCACAGGATTTCTCTATTAGTCTATTCCAATTTCAGTAGGAAAAAATTTTAACTAATTTTTAGTCTCTTAATTAATTAATGTTTAATTAAATTGCAGTGTTCAACTTTATGACGAATCAACACGACGTACAAGAAGTGCCTAAAGCTTCTTACGATGCATGCACTTCCGACAACGCAATAGGCAGTCTCATCACGACTGGACCGGCAAACGTCTCTCTCAGCTCCACCGGTGACCACTATTACATCTGCACCATAGGCAGCCACTGCCTGGCTGGCCAGAAGTTATCCGTCACCGTTGCCGCTACTGGTTCCTCGACTCCAACATCTTCTACGAACGGTACCAGTCCTAGTCCCACCACGGCTCAAGTTCCGGAGCCGGATTCCTCCTCTCCCGCTGTCGCGTCTAGCTTATTGCCATACTGCTTCTTCGCCGCCGTTATGAGCTTGTTGTTTTAGTATGTAACCGATAAATACTATTATACGTGAAATAATTTAGTCTCCATTTAGGTTTCTAGATTCTTATATTATACGTGTTGCGACTTACGAATACATGAGATGTAATAAATATATATCAATTCTTTCTCGTTTTCATCTAGACTTTTAGTCTGGATCCTCAATTTGTGTTAGTCAACTGCTTTAATTTCATATTTCCTAATTCCTAACAACAAAAGTTACATTAGTCAACTGGGCCCACTAGTTTGACTTGTAATCCTTACGCTAGGAATTCAGTTCTCTTTGTAAAAGAAAAAAAAAAAAGAAAAGGAAATTAGAAAATAGATCATATTTATTTATAGAAGAATTGAACCATGTGATTCGTTGTGGGACCCACCTTGCTTTGACAATCTAGCTCATGTCAAATTCATATTTAGATTTTATTGCATAATGTGATCAATAACGAGTCCAAACAGTGGAATGAGTGATTATTTTCTTGTTCTTACAAAGAGTCCAGTAACCCAGACAACCAAACCAACCAAACACCGACCCGCACAGAAAGATACACAAAACACAGACTTAATCCTCTACGGGGGGGTCCATCTCCTCCGCTCCATCCTCAACGATATCCTCGCCGTTGATCCGATCGAGAACGAGTACCAATCCCATCGCGAAGGCTGCATCAAACCCCGGCTTGACGATGAGAGAGAAAACGTCCTTCCCAAGCACCATTTGGGTCGAAGCATCCACTTTGCGTTTGATCTCTGCCACTGGTTCCTTCCCCGCATTGAATATCGTGCAGCATCGTTGCGCAAAAGAGCCTTCGATCAGGTACTCCTCCTTCGGATCGTCGTACATCTCCACCGTCGTGCTCGACCGTCCGATTATTGAAGACCTCCTCACGCTGAAGATTGGCTTATCGCCGTCGATCCTCTCCCCCAAATAACCTTCCCACCGTTGATGCAAACTCGGCCTCTGCAAAACGACTTTTGAGTTTTTAACTCGCCGATCTAAACCACCGACTCACTGAGTCGACTCGGGACCAAAAACAGAAAAAGTGGTGTTCAATATCAATCATTATTACCTTTCGTCTGACGGTGAGGAGACATCCGCCGAGAGCGTCCATGAGGACGAGTTCGTCTTGCTCGCGGGAATCGGAACCGTACGAGTCGACTCGGAAAACGAGGGATCCTTTGCAATCGTAGACAGTGAAGCCGTCGCCGGAGAAGAATAAAGAGGTTTTCATGATGGTGAGATGGGTTTCTTCCTCGTATACATACTGCATCTGTTCAGGTACCATAGCTAAGCCAGCAGCTTCCTTCATGATGCTATGCGATGCGATGCGATGAGATTATCTTCACCTAATAATCTGATTAAGCACTGTTTCTGACAAATTACAGAAGAAGAAAAAGCAGAAAAAAAAATGTGCTTAACGACTGAGCAGAGAAAAATGCGATTATGTGAGCGTTGAGGAAAAGAGGGTAGAGATATTTATAAACGATGATACGAGTTGGTGAGAGAGAAGTATAGATCGATAGAGTGAACTCCGACCTCAAGTCTGGCAAAAAAAAAAAATAGTAATAATAATAATAATATTTTAATTAGTACTCGTTTAAAGTGGACCCCTCGAATATTGGACTTTCCACGAGGGACCGACTCTTCTAACCCACGTTTGAACTCAGTTCGCATTCACTGAGATCGTGACTCGCTACAGCCTAAAAATTATAGGAAGATTTTTCTTTTTGGCAATGTGTTTTTTTGATAAAATTTTTAGTAATTGAATAATATTATATTATTATATTATATATATAATTAATATTAATTAATTAAGAAAAAAAGGGTTGCTCTTGACAGTCAATATGCAATTCTCTTTTGAGTACTTTATATTATATATTTTTATATATAATATAATAATAAAAAAATAAAAAAAAAATATTTATGATATTCATTTGCTTTATATAATTATTGATAATTTGATTAGATGATATAATTATTGAGAAGTGATTAGACAATATAAAATGATGGGTAGTTACTTTGGTTGACTAAACTCTTATGGGTTGACTTAGCTCTTAAGTAAAATTTATGTGGTTTGAAATTCACTAATAAATAATTTTCCGCTTTGTTTATTTTGTTGCTTTTAATAATTTCATTCGCATATTAATCAAGGTTTTAATCGTAATTTTCTTCCATATCATGGGGTACAAGTGGGTCACTAGCTTGGATTTTCTTTGATGTGATGTGATGTGCACAACAACAGCGATGGGTAGCTAATGGGCCTAAACTTATGGGCTTTTGACCAGACAAGAAAGTCGCTAATCGGACCTCTACTGTCCTTCCAAAACAAGACGACGCGTCGTTTAGAGACGTATGTTTATAGTATTTGAAATATTTTTTATTGACATAGTAGAAAATTTTTTATTGTCACGTCAAAAATATTTTTTGATTCATTATAATTAATTAAAATTTTGAATTTTGAATTTTAGTTATAATAAAGTCTTGGGAGGTTTGTTATAATTTCCTCGGACCATATTGAACACGGAACAGCCCTTATGACTTTGACATGAATCCCTCCACTCATACCATAATTTTTCAACTATAACTGGAATTGAAAGATACATAGATAGAAAACGGGTGCTATATACGAATAACAAGCTCTTGTCGATCTTGCACGAGCCGAGGACATAGTCCGGATCACCCCAAGTATGTGTGTGTTCGTAAAATGTCTTGCTCTTGCATCTCATGCTTCTTAGTTTCTAGTTCTGCATTGGGTACCTAACTCCAGATGCCAAGACACGCTGCTGTTCTATCTGTACGTACGTACGTACGAAAAAATTAATCAAATTATTATGGTTAGGAGAAAATAATAATCTACTTATAGTACGTAAGAAGATTATAGAATTCAATATTTTTAAAATGTAATGATTACTTGGAAGAGTTCGTGCAGTTTGCTCTTGAGGTAGCAATACTCATGCTCGAGCACTTCTAAAGCTCGCAAGCATCTGATCAAAAAACCCAAAACCCCATTTAAACTATGTTTAACTTTCTCGGAACTATATTTATGTAGATTGAATGGAAAGTGAAAAGTAGTATCATTTATGAATTATGGTATTATAGTAGTGATATGAGTAGGAGTGTACCCAGCACGGTTGTTCTGCTCGGAAGCGGCACGAAAGGCGACGCAAACGTGCCTGACTCGCTTCGCTCCAATGCTCGAGCTACTGCCCATTAACTGATTCAAATGGATTCCCATTTTCATGTAGTCCCACAGCTCCCTTTCCATTCTGTATATATTCAATCCATGCATATATTTAAATTATGATACGCACCGATCACATCCGTCTGGAGTACGTACTTCTAAAACTTCTCTAGAGATAGGACTGTTTAAGATCGATTTATGATACAATACTTACAATAATGACCTGAGATTTCTTAAGAGTTTCTCGGACTCATGGAAGTAAATGTTGATAACTTCAGATACAAAATTAGGGGAGCTCTCGTCTTGAAGCTGCTGAAGCTGCAAGAATTGCTCATCTAATACTCCCTGCCATATACATTATATGTTTCATGTTATTTAATTAGCCGAAACCAAAATTTTGAAACATAAACATGACGAGTATACAAGAGATTGATTATAATTACTTGGTGGAAGAGAAGGGCGAGCAAACGACTCATGTCGATCCGCAAGCTTTCCGCACCTAACCCGAGCATCCACACAGGTAGACCCGTCTTGCCTGACCCCAATTCTCACTCTTCACAAACAACTTAGTAAGGACCAAAACTTGAAGACTCAAAATTTCTGTTGCCTTAACCTAGAATTTTCAGCTTATAAGCTAGCTTGGTTAACAAATTTTGGCTTCTCCTTAAGCGGGAAACGGCATTGCGACATGAGGTATTTAAAGGGAATGGAAGTGGGACCCACAACATTATCATGTGATATTTAATAATGAAAACTTAAAAAGAGGAGGAAGAAGAAGAAGAAGAAGGTGTGCGATTAGTACAGAGTTCACTGGTAACTGCTGACTAGATAAGGGCCATACTATAACTTTTTAATCTCTTTATTTAGTACTACAAACAAATTAAAATAAAAGAAAGGTGAAGATTCTTTTTTGAAATTCTGATCCTGATTAGAATAAGATGTAGCATTCTTCACTGACACGATTAATTAAGAAGCTCTGTGTGTGTTTTCTATAGCTGCTAGCTCCATGCCCTCTTCCACTACAATTCATGCATGGGCTGAAGAAATATATATTTATACTGGATGAGAGGGCGTGCAATATTGGGGTGAAGTAACCGAGGTAAATGCAGGGGTATACACCTGACCAGACAAGCACAGTACTAGTAGTAGAAGAAGAAGGAGGAGGAGGAGAAGAGTGGTGCTTGCTGATCCCATCTCCGCCAGTAGCCGGTCACCTCGCGTGCAGTCTTTTTTCTCTGTTGTGACAGTTTTTGGTGCGGGTTGGATGAAGCCAAGCCAATTCTCTTCTCTAGTCCCGACAACTGCCTGCAGCCGGTCGCTAGCATGTCAGTCAAATATTCTACCTTTCCCTTATTAAACACTTCCAAACACTTTTGGCATGTTTATAAATGTGTTTCCAAATCATGCTGAATAAACCTCCCCTTTTCCCTCCCTTTTCTTTGCATCTATCTGACGTTTCTTTCTCCTCGATAAAAACTGTGTTTATACATATATACATATATACATATATAGAAAGAGAGAGAGCAAGTAGGGTTTGCATTGAAGTTTGGAAAGGACGGTTTAGGTGCCCGTTAAACAAGGCTGTGGGTGATAAATACTGTGGAGCTAGCTATGGAAGCTGACAATTTGTGAAAGGTTTTGATTGGACACAACTTTTTTTTTCTTTTTTTTTTTTCCCAACTATTTATGCTTAGCTTTTGTCGTTTGCTGTTAGGGTTTTCTTTCGTCTGCAATGGGTGCTGAGTAATGTAAAATGTTAACGTACGTTACCACCATTGCTTAAATCTGAATAAATAGGGATAACATTTGAAAAGGGTGGTAGTATAATTCATAATGGAATCATGCTATAAACAATTAGATGATGAAATTAATAATGAACATCATTGATTAATGTACAATAATAATTAGATCATGTTATAATGTTTAGAGGAAATCATGCTCATATGAATCAATTATATACTAACCTCGTTATATCAATTAATATATTTATAATTTATAAATTTACATCAAATCAAATTAAGTCTATCTACAAAATTTAGGTAATACCGGTCGCAATTTACCTAACACATCTTAATGATGTTCATCATGTCTATTCAGTCAATGTATATGTTACATATGTATAGTCTGTTTCATCTAAACAGTGATTAATGTGGTCTCTATAAACTAACTAAGTAATGATTACTCTTAATCTAACCAATTGGGTTTTACCGTATGACGTGAGCACGAAACATAAAAAGTTCATAATGAGATTATGGGACTAACTAAAATTTATTAATCATCTGTGAAGGAAGCATGTTAATTTGTTAAATAATGATTACCTCGACATACTCGCTACAGAAAATGCATGCTTGTCATGACTGACTGATTGTAAGCATTTAGATGTCTGTCCCTTTTCAGTTAACATTAATCATTACATAATATAGTTATTATCTCATTATGTTGATTGGAAACTGAAGCTAATACATGTTTAATTAACTGTCTAAGCCCTACTTAAGGTTCATGTGTTTCTTAAATTCTTATCATTAGTTTTACAGATCTATCGTATGTAATAATATTATAATGTTTTAACCTCTCTACTTGCTTCGAAATTCCAAATGTCGGGGAAGAGTTTCCTAATATTCCCTACCTGGGTCCCAACTTCTATATCTAATGTCTTATATCATATATATATATATATATATATTTAATTATATAAAGTTTAATTGATTAGATGGCACACCTCTAATCAGGAGTCCAGACAGAGCATGGTTGTATTCTTATTATTATTTTCATGGGCCTTTGTTTGTTATTTGTTTGGGCTGATGGTTGTTTTGGGCTTCTGGTCT
The DNA here is from genome assembly GCA_027186245.1 of Coriaria nepalensis. Lineage (NCBI taxonomy): Eukaryota > Viridiplantae > Streptophyta > Magnoliopsida > Cucurbitales > Coriariaceae > Coriaria > Coriaria nepalensis. The sequence goes on along the minus strand of CP114500.1, from coordinate 7,957,376 downwards.
GGGGCTTTGTTAGTTACTTATGTGCCTCTCTTCTCGCTTATAACCATGTTGTCGTCCACACTTGAACGTCAACACCTCAATGACCTCATGCTTTTGAAACACGTGATCTAAGCAATGTGTATTATTAAGGTTCACATGCAGAGAACGTAAATATTGTAGAAGAACAACTGGTTTTCTGTTTTTTCTGTTGGGTCTTAATTGGCTGCTTATTCGTCTGACCCTACCAAGTTAATCATTGAATGGTGGCTGGCATATTATTATCATATGTCTAATTACTATGCATAATATATTAATTAATGGAGTTGTTAGATGTTTAATTAACTACTAATCTACTATTTAGTAATTAAAATTTATAATCAGTAATTTATTGTTGTGTACTGGAATCATGTTGTTTTCTAGTTACGTGTAATGATATAGTTTACTTCCTAAGTCTTCATTTGCTCGATGTAAAGATTACAGCAGAAGAGACAAGAAGCTCGTGCATGTGTTATTTGTTTGATCATGTATTGTTACTAAACTCTTAACTAAGTATAGATTACATACGATGAGGTTGATACAGGATATGGAATTTGGGGCTGATATGGGATTTTAGATATGTACTTTTTCATTGGCCGTTGGATCTTTTTATGAGAATTTAAAAATATATTGAAACGACACAAATCTAACGACTAAAGATGATGCTGATCTGCCTCCAATTCTAATCAAGTATTTAACTATTGAAGTTATCATTATAAATTATTTTTATTTTTATTTACATATTATGAATTTTTATTTTAATATTATTTTTAATTATTTATTTATTCATCCTTAAAAAAATCTTATCTATTTTACCCTACGATTATTGTCTCAATAGAGGAAAGTGGAAAATTAAAAAAATAAAAAATAAAAAAAAAAATTGAAAAAAAAAATTATATTATATAAAAAAAAATTAAATTTATAATTTTAAATTATTTATTACAATAATAATTAAAGACAGATCAGTGGAGATGATAGTAAAAGATTAAATTTATAATAAAATAATTGAAAATAATAAAAAAGGCTAAGAATAAAAATTAAATTTTGAGAAAAATAAAATATAAAATTTCATTAATATAAAAGTGAAAAAGAGTTTAAGAATTTATAAACGAGTAAAATATAAATTTTATTTAGTAATTCAATAAAAATATTTTTATAAATTATGAAAATTTAAGGAAATCTTGTGAGCGTATAATAATAATATAAGGGGTTAAATGCTTACGTGGCATGTACATACATGGCCCTTAATTTATAGGATATGACTCATTTTTGGAAGAATTGAGAATTTTTAACAAGACGGAGGGCTTAAATTAAAGAAGGTATGACTTTCTTTCTTTCTTTCCTACTCTGTTTATTACAAGACATCATGATGCATCATGGTCCATGGATTAAGGGGTCTCTCACACGCATCCTTCGTCTTCACTTTTTCCTTCTTCACTCTCTCTCTCTCAGATATCGCCTCTCTCACTCTTTGTCTCTCTCTCTCGCCCCAACATTTTGCCGAAGAAGTACTCGCTGTACCCTTTTCATCTATCTAACCTTTGACAATCACTAAACCCACCAAAAAAGGAAAAATAAAAAATAAAAGAAGGTAAAGTAAGAGAAGGCCGACAAATCAAATGCGTGTTTCTTTCTCAAAAGCGTTACGTTTTGCATCCCTACCGCCATCTTGATCAGCATCTCCTCCGCTCTTCGAAAGGCCAGACCGACAAAGAAAGAACGAAACTAGAAGATTGTACTGCTGCTGCACCTTCTTTTTTTTATTGGGTTCAGATGGCTTTTTGCTCCATGTTTTGCTTCGGAAGCGGTTCGGATCGGTGTGTAATTTCAGGATTCGTATTTTTTTTGCTACTAGTTAGTACTGTTTTATCATTGAAATTGTTCTGAAAATTTTGTCTTTTTCTTTTTTATTGGTTTCTTTATGGAAGGGGGTTTTAATCCAAGGGTTCAGCTCAATCATGTTTCATTTGTAAAACTTGATTGAAAGAACATGTCTCTTACTCCAATTTTTTTGTTTTGATCTGCCAAATTGGGATTCGGGTGTTGTATTAGCCTATTACGTAATTTGAATCATGTTTTAGTAGAGGCCTTTGATTTTGATTTGAACTTGAAAGCTTTTTGCAGGAAAGACAGAGGGAAGAAGCAGCAAACATGGAGGGTGTTTACGTTAAAGGAACTACACCTCGCTACGAACAATTTCAATTATGATAACAAGCTCGGAGAGGGCGGATTTGGTAGTGTCTATTGGGGTCAGCTTTGGGATGGATCACAGGTCAAATGATATAAGATTAAAGATCTAATCTCTACTGGTTTGGCTTTTGAATCCCCAATTAGTAATATAATGAATAGAAGAGTTAGGTGTATTCGTGATAGTATAAAGTTTCGAACTTTCATTTTGGATAACTATTTGCGGAAAAAATTGTAATAGTCAGGTTCAACATTCTTGCAACATAAAACCTTACCTTCAAACTCAAAGCTGCAGAAAAGAAAAGCTAACACAGAAGTGAAAAGCTTAACTAAAAAAAAAGAAGGTTCAATTGAGTTGAGTTTATGTTGTTGCTTTGTAGCAATGGAGTCATTGTGAATAGGTGATATCGAGGCCGGTACTCTAGAATATCTGGTATAATTGCTGTTGGACTAAAATTGGCTCGATATTGGATGTAATGTCAGTTGCAGTTATCTTATTTTGTTCAACCTCCTTTGCCAAAAATTCTTCTTCCTTATTTAGACTATAAATTTTGTGTGGCTTATTTGAGTAATTTTTGCTATACATGCTCTGATGAACTACAGATTGCAGTCAAGAGGTTGAAATCTTGGAGCAGCAAAGCTGAACTAGAGTTCGCTGTGGAAGTCGAAATACTTGCTAGAGTTCGGCACAAGAACCTACTAAGTCTACGTGGCTATTGTGCTGAAGGTCAAGAACGTTTGATCGTATACGAGTTCATGCCCAATTTGAGTTTACTTTCCCATCTTCATGGCCTGCATTCTGCAGAGTGCCTTCTCAATTGGAACCGCCGGATGAAAATCGCCATTGGGTCTGCAGAGGGAATTTCGTAAGTACTTTACCTTTCCATCGATATACTTTACGTTACATTTTCGTCCTTAAATTATTTCAAATGATTGATTTTAGTCCCTAGCCAGTTTTTAGTTAATTTCCTTAATATATCAGGATGATGTGGTGGCCATGTCGCGCATGTTACTTTGTGGACAATGACATGGAATGTAGTAGTTATTATAATATCATAGTCCACATAAGCAGCAAATGACAGATGGGTATTCATCGTAATTTGTCAACGAAAGTAATTAAAAAGTGGGTAGGGACTTTTAAGGACAAACTTATCGAAACAAAGTAACACGGATGAAAAATGAAAAATGAAATCAAGTATAGGGATAGTAATTTAGCCTGAAAAATAAAAATAGAAAAAGAAAGCATCCTGACTTTCTTATGATTTGAATTGATCTTACCAGTTATCTTCACCACCAAGCAACACCACATATAATTCACAGAGATATAAAAGCAAGTAATGTGTTGCTAGATTCGGAATTCCAGGCTCGGGTGGCTGACTTCGGGTTTGCAAAGCTGGTCCCAGACGGTGCGACCCATGTGACTACTAATGTTAAGGGCACTCTAGGTTACCTTGCTCCAGAATATGCTATGTTAGGGAAAGCATCTGAGAGCTGTGATGTTTACAGCTTTGGAATCCTCTTGCTCGAGCTTGCAAGTGGGAAGAGACCACTGGAGAAAACGAGTGCAGGGGCAAAACGGACTATTACAGATTGGGCCTTGCCATTGGCTTGTGAGAGGAAGTTTGGTGAATTAGTTGATCCGAAGTTGGGTGGAGATTATGTAGAGGAAGAGCTGAGAAGAGTTGTGCTCATTGCATTAGTTTGTGCTGATTCTCGGCCTGAGAAAAGACCTACTATGATCGAGGTGGTGGAGCTTCTGAAGGGAGAGGCCAGAGAGAAATTTGCGAAATTGGAAGAGAATGAGATATTTAAAAATCCAGAAGTGGTCGAGTATCATAATAATGAGGTTTCTGTTACTGAAGATAGCTCGGATTTTATCTCAGCTTCAAAAGACGAGTTGTAAGATAGAACAGTTCTAGCTCTTTGAGTAAGGGTCACATATAGTTTAGATCTTTCTTTTACAATTTCTCAATTACCCATTTGATTTGTTTGGTTTGTTTTGTCTCGCCTTTTTCCCTTCTCTTGTTGGCTTCTTTGTCTGATTGCTGTCAATGTATCTGCTATGATTGGGTTGATATTTGTAGTGAATCTTGTATTAGGAAATGCACAGTGAACTCTGTTAATTTTGAATCAGAATTTTCTACCCATTTGAGTTTGTAATATAATAAAAGTATTCACATCCCATCTTTTACCGTTATAATACGAAATTATAAGCTAAAATTAATTTTTTATAATTTATTATAAATAATAAAATATAAAATAAAATATAAAAAAATAAGTAAAAATTATATTAAATTTAAAGAAAGAAAAACCGAACCGTGGAAGCTTTTAACATATTCGAACTTTTAAAGCAAAAAACTACAACATGACAACATATTCATATAATGGAAAGAGTTGGGCTAAAATATTAACAAGCCCAAAACTATCTGGTTCGTACAATAACAACCGTCGAGTTACATTCGTGTTCCGAGTTACAAAAACTTTACTAGTTCCCCTAAATCAACAAAAGAAGGGGTCAATATTCTGCGTAGAGTACAAAATACAACAAAGTTACCAGAATGTTAATAGACTTCCTCAGGTAAATGTATCTTCACGATCACCCTCTGCAGCCTCACCCTCCTCCAGCTTGCTAAAGTCTATGAAATGAGTTGGCCGATGATCCTCGTGATAAAATTCTCGTGGAGTTCCGAGTTTCACCCCATACTTCATACTTGCTGTGTGCTTCACCCCCTGGAAATTGTAGTTCCAGGGGCCATTATCTGGAATCTGATAAGACAGAGAAGCGCAAGTTATTAAACAAATCAAGAATGATGAGAATATAGAAGTTTATTTTCATATTTGAAAGAAGAGGTTTATTTACCATGTAAAAACCGAGGAATCGGTCACTGAGGAGCATCTGGACCTTCTCGTAGTGAGTTGGGAGGTAACCATGCGGGTTGCTTCCAGTGTCCTTGTTAATACGTCCCCACTCGTATCCTGAAGGAGTGAGCTTATAGGCAGTTAACGAGCATGAACCGGGTGTGAAACTGCAGGTCAGAATGATGCACTTTTCTCCGTCCCATTGCTTGTTGTTTTCCAAGATTTTAGCATGAGATGTAAGATCCTGCAGGAAGAAAGTCATCTCTCCAGCATCGGATCAACATATACAAAAATATAATGACACTAAAAAGGTGTGGATTTAACAGTTAATGTAAAAAATTTAACCTGAGGTGACAACTGGGGAAGCTCATTTGGTTGAGTGTGCATCCATCCCAAAGGCTCTAAATCATTCAGGAAATCATGCTCAGGAAGAGCTGTTGGGAGGTTAACTAGCTGATGATTACCCCATTGAGGTGGCATGGCAATGCAACGAATTTCCTTAACCTGAGGATTGTCTGGCGGGCTTATACCATACAAATACCCTGCAATCTGAGTCCGAAGATCTGCTATGCAAATGAATTTCTTCAAGACATTCTTTGGTATAATGTAAGTATATCCAGTTTCCTGCGTTCATCGTATGGGGTACAGAGTTAGCCGGGAGAAAGAAAGAAAGGAAAAAGATCTATTATCAGTTTAAGGTTGGAACTTGGAAGGCAATTAATTACCTTTATATCTTCTGAGTTCACATAAATGTGATTGACTCGAAGGTAGAGATTAGTTGCTGATATTGCTCTCACACGCCAATCAGTTTTAGACCCAAATTGAGCTTGCTCATATGGACTTGTGGTGGTGGTAACAATTTCTTGACCATGCACATTTACAGTTTTTGTTGTGACTGCTGTTAATTGACTGGCTTCTTTGGCCTGATAATTTTAGTTCAAACAAGAAGCAACTAGTAAGTATAAAAGTATGAAGGGGGAATGCAATCAGATAGAACTCTAACAAACAATCAGGTTACTTTACCTGTTTCTCTATCTCTGCTATCTGCTGCCTCTGTTGAGAAGGTGGAGTGATCTCAGCTCCAAGTATAATATCACGAATCTCAGACTGCGTCAGAGCCGATGTGTTCACATTGTTCTTCTTTGCATAATCAGATAGTATGAGATCCCTTAAAGCAACTTCAACCTGCATTATAAAAATATAAGAAGATTGGAGTACTATTATAGAATACTGGGCGGAAACGAATGTGTGATTATAACAAAGAAATTACCTTCATCCATTGGTCATCAGAAAGAGAAGGCCAGATGTGGTGAGGCTCAGTAACTATAGTTTTGTCAGGCTTTAGTAACATCTTTGCCTTCTCATTGTTAACATGAAGTGCACGCAAGATAAGAATCAGACGGGAGAAAGCAGTGTATGATGAGATGCTCTTCAGCCAGTCATCATATATGTTGAAAAGAACCATCTGAGGCTCAGTAGCCTTCAAAATTAAATCTCCAAATTTCTCTATCTTCAAACAAGCCTGGAATGGGAGCTGCAGCTCACTTCCCTTGATAACTATATTGGGGAAATCCAGCAAGTGAACCTCCAAAGGATCCAACATTCCTTTGCGAGTCACAATGATCTGCTTTGGCTGTTCTTCAACTGGTAGAGACCGCACAAGAGCAGCGACTTCTTCTGCAGTTTTCCACTTGGCCAACTGACCAAGACGCTTCTGTCCCGCCCACACGCTAGTATGAATAACCTGCAAAAGCCAAGAGGTGAGATGAAGCTTAGAATCTCCACCAAACGGAAAAGGTAAACATACAATATACTAGAACAAACCTTCAAGAAAAGTTGTCCAGTCCTCGGATTGAATATAAAAATGGCACCATTGATGGGTTTTGTTGTAAGATTCCCTTCAAATGTCTTGTGGATTGTCACACGATACACATTGGTATCATCAACAAACCATATTATCTGATTACTGAAGATCTCACCATAGTTTTGGGATGATAAATAGGGTTCTGTAGGCTCTGAGGAATACAGTTGCAACCCTTTCCTTATCCGCTCTCTCAATACATACAAAGCTGGATTTGACTGCATTTGAATATTAAACAATTAGCACTCTGATGTAACGGGAAAATTAGGGTTCATGGAATGAGTTGGAAAATTAACAAGAAAATTAACTATTAGCCTCACACTAATAGGATCTAGGCCTCACAAGTCACACCTATGTCCTAGCAATCACACCTATGCTTTGAAGTGCGCCCGGAAACTACAATTCATAGAGAGTGTTTTTCTAATAGTTTAATCATCCCGAGAGTAAGGTACCTTCATAATCTTGTTCATTGCCTGAGCAAGTAGAGGTTTTGACCCAGGAAACCAGTTTCCAAATGCAGAATGCAAGTTATAAGCCAGGTCAAGTCCAATCATCACCCCTGCAAAAAAGAACCATAAAGGCTTAATATAGATGAACAAAAAGCTGTTTCATAAGGTCAAAACAGAGTATTGTAAAAATAAAGGAAAAAATTTATACCAGTAGGAGATGGATAGATGGACATGTTATCTGTTGTATAATCCATAAATTTGGCACGGGTGTAACGCTCAATATCATGAGAGTCATAATCTCCCCATCGAAGCTGCACGTCAACCCAATACTTATTACTTGGTTTCTGATCAAACACATCCTTTGATTCAGCCACAAGGCTTGGCTTTGACATTGGCCACCTATGCGCAGCAAAGAGAAGAATATCAGCACAGGAGCTGTTCATTTTGTAACTCTTCCGCGGATGGATTGTTTCCTTCTGGACAGTTTCAATTTCCAACGCATCCAACTCCTGATCCAAAACCTGACAGAGATCCATGACAACACTCTCATGGATCTTCTGCCATAAATGAGCACGGAAGATCTGAATCAGTGATATCTTCAGAGTTGGGATCTTCCCATGCATGAATATTCCAGTAAGATCTAACTGCACTTGGAATCCCACATAAACATTGGCCCTGTTTATGGTAGGTGACCACCAAAGAGTAAATCTACGGTTAGGAATTTGGTTTAAACCAGATCGCTGTGCATTAGTCAGCTTCTTATACTTCATCGATTCCTCAAATCCAGAAGCCTTCTCCCAAAACAGACCCTCCCAAGTAGGGAAGCTGAAATTGCAAAATGAGCCAAGTCAGCAGTGAATATTTATTCAATGAAAATTGGACAATTATTTTTCTAGTAGCAATCCTAGACACAACTGAATAAGAATGTAGAGTATATGTACAGTAATACTTGATAGATTAATAACTCGATTAAATAAATTTTTTTTTGTCCCTAGTTAAGAATAATGTGTTAAATTTCCTCGATAATTTCCTCGCTAAGTTAATAGATTTTATTGGTCCCAATAGTATAAAATGTGGAATGAGCCAAACTTTACATCAGAATTTCATAAAAGAGGAGAAGGTATCATCTTAGGTGCTTTAATTTACTGAATTATTCTAGTAAAAATCATAAAATCAAATAAAAGACTTACTATGTTCCCTTGAACAAGGTATGCTCAAGGATTCCCTCAACACCTCCAAGAGCTTGGATGACATCTGTTCTATAGTTATTCAGATTCCACAGTTTCCCATCATGTCTCTGGTGAGTCCACCAGAAAGGATTTTGTTTCAAGACTTGGTACTGTTTAAAGTCTGTGCGGACTCTCCATCCCTTGTCATATGCCAAAGTGTGTCGGTCCTTCTGAAACAAAGTATTTATACGAGGTATTCCCCTATCCCAAGAATCCTGCAACGAAAAACCAAAAGAATTTCTTGTGAGGATGCTTGGTCCTTTATCAGGTAGTTATTATGATGAAATAAGTCCACCCAAAAAAAAAAAGAAGTGTGAAAGTAAACAAAAAGATTTGAAAAAAATAAGGAAATAAAATAAATGAACCAGCAACAAAGTGGAAGCCAAAACTCAGATAAGAAGCACCCAACAACCCCTAAAAAAAAAAAAAAAAAAAAACATAAGAAACAAAGCAAGAAAACTAACTTCCAAATCTTCAAGTGTCAATCTCCTATTTTGAGCCTGAGCTTCCTGTCGTTTGAGTGCGTACTCTGCCCAGACACGTTGTGAATCTATGAACTCGCTCTCCCAAGGCTGCCAGAATATTAACAAGACAGTCAAGATGAAGCAGAACTTGAATGGGAAAGATTCAGTGCGATATGAACAAGAAACAATATTCACCTGTATGTATCTGTAAAGATTGGGAATTAGTTGATCCTCTTCATGACTCATTCCACTCCTAAAGTGCGTAACACCAACATCTGTCTGCTGACTGTACCGAAGGTCACTTTGGGGAATCAATATGTGACCCATGGACAACATACCAAGTCCTCCAATTTCTTTCGGAGTGTAGAAAATTACAGGAGGAAACCTACAATGAAAATAAGATTCAGGATGGAATTGGATCAAAACAAGTTCAAGGAAACTAGATGTGGCCGAATATGGTACCTGCTAGGCATCTTTGAATTCAACCCAATCTTGATACGAGTTTGAATTTTATTTTCACATTTAACAAGCAAATCTAGCAGTTCTTGTGTGTGCACAGTAGCTTCACGGAAGTAAGTCATGAGACCTAATGACGAACATAAATTAAGAAAATATTAGTGGACAGTGCCTATACTTTTGAAAGAGAGAGTAGGGGAGAGAGAGAGGTGGAAGTACATACCAATTAGGGCTGTATTCCATTTGTTGACGATTTTTGTGAATGTTGTCGATCCTGAAGACATAAGTATCTGCCTCACACGATTCTCAAACACCTTCATGTGTTCATCGTCAACTCTCAAGAAAGCAACAGAAGTCCGCTCCTTAGTCTGTTCATTCTGCAAATTCCAAACTCCATCCTTTAAGTTGCTGAAAGCTTCTTGAGTCAGTCTTATTTTAGGAAGTATCCGAACTTCAAACCCACACCTGCAGATCAGACACAGTGGAAATCACAAGGCAATTAACTCATAACCAATTGAAACCAAGCACACAATACAAGGTCTGGGTCAATATCATCCACCAAGTCATTCAGTCCATTTACTGTTAACCACACAGCATCAATTAAAACCAGACAGAATAGATATATAGGGAAAATTAACTTACATGCTGAAAAGCAAGTTAGGGTTGTCCTTGCTGTATACAGAGACAAAGCTATTCTCCCACTCTAGAGTTGTAATGCTCCGAGGAAGACGATTCTTCATATCCCAGAACACACTTCTCCCGAGATTGACTACAAGGAGATTTCAAAAAAAAAAAAAAAAAAATCAAAAGAAAGAAATACAAAAAGTTTCCTTTCAAAAAAGAAAATGTATAATTTTGCATATTATCTTAGGAGAAGCAGTTATTCTCTTGATATGGTTGGAATCGAAGATAATATATATGAAAAGGGAAAGGAGTACCATCATGTTTCATGAGCCTCATTCTTGCATCTCTTGGCCAGCACTTTTTGTTGTTATATCCGACCATATTCTCGTTGTTCGGGTCCGGATGCTCGGTGAGATATCTCTGAATGAGGTCGCGAGCCTCTTCATGAGTAAAGCGGAACAAAATATGGACCCTGTCAATATACCGGGAATATAAACGGATGGGATGCCGTGTCTCAACTTTTGTATCCCAATATGTGATAAATTCATTCGGCATCTGGGGTGGACCGGCAATCTCACTGGCTCGAGTCAGGCCAAGCAGTAGAAGATCCAGCACAAGTCCATAGTACTGTACCACAAAGGAAGCAAACTGAAGTCCTCGTATAAGCCCATAAGAATTTGTGTGGCTCATATCTTTGTACGATAAAACCACATTGTTCTTCGCAGTGACATAATCAGCAATATTGTGGTCAAGAACTAATCGAAGAAGCCTATCATACAGCAACAACACTACAATTTGTTAGTTACAGAAGGCATCCTTCAAACAGTACAGAGCTTCAAAAGTACTTACCTGTTTAACATTGTCAGGTCTATCTTTTCAAAGAACTTCTCAAACTTTGTCTGAAGCATAACAACACATTGCCCTTCACTTGTGTCCCATATACCTTGAAGATTGTTAATACCCTGACACCATTTATAAACCAAGAGTGGCGGGGGCTCTGAATCAGCAGGCTTAATCCAGTTAGGGAAAAGATGGCGCTTATCACCTTCATACCATAAATATTGGTCTAGATATGCATCTGTGATCTTCTCAAGAGGCTCAATCTCATAAACCGGAATGAGGTAGCTATATAAATCCATGAACTCTATGCCAACCTACAAGCACACAATATGAGACCAAAATCATTCTGCAGTTCTTAAGCCAGTGAACACTCCTGTTAATAAAATTACAAAAACTTACTTCTTTGAAAGCACGTTGTGTAAGAAGGTGGCGCTTGATTCGTGATAATGCTTCATGGGGGTTATCATAAGCTTGTTCAATGAGACCAAGCTCTTCTCTTTGAAGTTGATTTAACCTCACAGCCACACTATAAGATTCCTTCAATCGCTCCAAAGCAAGGATAAGCAACTTTGTGTCATGCTTGTATGACAATGGAGGGAAAGGAATAGGAGAGAACTTTCTCGACTCCAACCAATGTACAGTTGTTGAGTAAATGGCAACAGCTTCCTCTGGAGTGACATATGGACCATCTTTCAAATAATTGTGTTGCCGTTCCTTTCAGATGAGAGAAAGTGTGAAGGAATAAGTAAAAAGAAATGAAATGTCAGCATGCCAGGAGAGGGAACTCAAATTTAATTTTTAGAAGCCAGTGACAATTAACAAAAGACGAACCTGTTCTGCCTTAAGCCAAAGCCGGGTTAGTCTCCCAAGATTCTTCCGACAGACAGTCTTATCAACTGTAGCACCTCTTCTAATACGTTCCCTATTATAATGAGCAACATTCGTCCACCAATCTGCTTTTGACTTGACATATCGAAGAATCAAATTCTCAATGGGAACCGGCAAACCAGGAACCTACATAGAACCAAATGAATCATGTATCAAATGAAAAAGAATAAAAGAACAGATATGACAGATGTAGATAGAGAAAGCTACCTTCCAAGGGATATTTGCTTTCCAGCAACGCCACGCCTCACTAAGGTGCTGCAAAATAGTACGAGCTTTATTTTGCTTAATTCCCTCTGCATTCCAACAACAATTAGATGAGAAAAAGTACAGTAACCACAAGACAATATACAATCTCCATTAAACTTAACAAAACATCCGAATTACCTGGCATGGCATCAAGAACATCATGCATGACTGCAGCTCGAAGCTCCAAGTCAAAGTGACTTTCGACACGTTGCTTAGTAACAGTCTTGGCCACTCCTTTTGAATGTCGACCTTCAAATTGACGTGCAAGTAAATTTCCCAACCACCGTTCAAGAAGAGGCACGATGCCCCGAAGGAAGAACAACCAGACTCTCCACATGGGTGCCCAAAATCCACAACCAGGTCCTTTCCCCACTGGTCCAGTGTTGAACCGATAGTAAATCAAGTGCTTCAAATCTTTGCACATTCTAATCTGCCGCATAAGCCTGTATTTATACCGATACATCCCTGTCAACTGCCCAACATGTGAAAATGTATATTGCAAGCCATCAGCTAACTGAAAGGCATCAACATTACCCAAACGGAACTGGATATTGGCATCAACCACAAGCTTCGTCAAACGTAGAATTTCACGGCAGAGGTGAAATGCGTTTCCAAACCGTGACTTCTTACGCTCCTTCGTGGTTAGGGTTTTCACTGGCTTCAGATTGAAATTGTAGTCAAGATGAAGATAGTTCAAATTTTTCCTATGTATCAACAGATTTAACATGTTGTAACCCTGCTTACAAACTTGAAGACCTGCTTCAGCCCAATCGAGTTCTGTTGTTTGGAAAAACTTAGTGGCTTGAAGGGATCGGAACAAATGTTTCTTCTTCTGTGCTTTCGGCGGTCTATGATGCAGCTCATTCAACACAAAACATTTCAATAATTTTTGATAACTAACCCGAACTTTAACCGGATATGATGGAGGACTGCAAAATTTCAAGATGCAAAGTAAGAAATAAATTCAATGCAACTTCAAGTATAATAAATTCATGTTACCAGAATTAAAGACATGGGACAAAATCCTACCAATGCTCTTTATACCACTCTGACACAAGGGGTATGTCTTCCGCACGTCTCATTCTACCAGACCTCATATTAAAGGGGCGTGGGGCAAACAGAAGGGAGATACCAGCAGCCGTGGTGTCTGTATAAAGTTGAGTGTCCTTCAGAAAAGGTTCCACTCCCTCTGGTAACTCAAAATCATCATCCTCGTCATCATCATATACTTTCTTCTCACGACGGTCCTTGTTAGTGCCGGTTATTGGGTGGATTAGTGGATCGTAATAAAATGCTGGTAAATCAGGATCCTCAGTTTTAATGTACATTACCATGGGACTATGATAAATACAAAGCTTTACTTTCCTGGGTCTATTATTATAAAGATGAGGGAATGCTATTCGGTACTCGGTCCTCAGAGGTGACCGAATGATGAGCTTGTTGATGTCATTGAACTCATTCCAATCTTCATCTCCCTTCTCCATGTCACGATATAGAGGTTCAAACTTCGGGCCACCTGAAGAAGAGTACTACAGTTACGGACCTGCTAAACAGCAGTACTAAAGAGAGCTATAAATCAAAGGAGACTACATCATCAAATTAAATCTATAAATATGTATTACAAGTAATGGGACATACCAGGAATGCACATATTCAACGCTTTAGCTGTAAAGAATGATTCCATGTCAAACAAGTAGAAATAATTGTGGTCGATCAAATCTGAAAGTAACTGTCCAGATAGCCGGTGAAGAGTTGCCATGATAGGAAGGGAAAGATGCCACTTCCGGTAACTTGGACCATTGATAAGCTTTGTCTTAACAAGAGGCTTATGGTCATAAAACCAAGTACATACAGCAGAATCCTCTTCCTCATCCATCTCTAACTGAATTGGTTCTAGCGGATCAACATCTAGCAGATTATCAGCATAGTCTAGCGGAGGTTCTTCATCATCAAATGGCGGAAAACGCATTCTCTTGAAATGTCTACGATCCCTCTTCTCTCTTCTCATCATGATCCACATAGTACCCCACTGTTGGAAGTTCAGAAAGTCCGAAAACAATAAGAATTGTACATAAACATAACTAATGAGCATATAGAAATAAATAATTAAAAAAAGCAGCCACACAAGAAATTTTATATAGTAGCCAAGGGACAATTACCTGAGCCAAATATATGGGCTCAACAACCCATGGTATTTCATTAACAAATGTAATAGCCCCAGTAATGTGGTAGAGAACCTTCACATCGCGAACCTGTAATTGCAAGTTGATACAATTAGATGAGAAGACCAAATAATGAGAAATGTCATAAATAATAACCAGGGCAGAGAAAAGTAATGAACCTGCTCCCATGGCATGGGCATATTCTCAAGCAACTTGTAGACTGCATGTGGAATAAACTTGAGGGCTCCGAGATATACACGCTTGTCGTGACGGTATTTCTTCGAGGACATGTCCCCATGGTCTCTGTTAAATTGAAGACCAGCAGAAATGAATTTTAACAGTCCAGAAGAAAAACCTAAAAATTTAAGCGATAAATGACAGTAAGACTCACCGAATGATCTTCCTCACGTGTTCGCGAGGCATATCCTCCTTCTGAGTCTCGACGAACCCAAACTTTCTCTTATCGCTGTACCGCTTTGAATTAAGCTGCTGCCATTTCCTCGCCTTCTCCTCTAGCATCGCCTCAGCCTCGGCTGGGGACGGCAACACTGTATAAGAAGGTTGAGCGGCAGGCGGTGGCGGAATGGACGAGCCACCAGTTCCTGGCGGCGCAATCTGTCCGTTGTTCCACATTTTAGCTAACCAAATCTAAGCCAGTGGATACAAACTTGAGAATTGAAACCCTAATTTCTGATTCTTAGCACGCAAAGGATTCCGTCCAAGCACTTCGAGAGAGTGGATAAACTATTTCAGCTCGTTGCGTGAGCTGAAGAAGCTTGAGGAGCTCCTTCAATGGCGTTTTCTAGGGCTTGGGGTTTTAGCACTTCTCACCCCAGAGTCAGAGAAGCTCAAAAATGAAAAAAACAAAAATTAAATGAGAAATAAAGGGCGATAGGTATTTATATGGGGCGGCAGCCCGAGAGTGAGAGGTCGGTTTGGGCCTGAACACCGTCATTGAACGTGGGCTTTAGTCCGGTATGTTTGGATTACAATTGGGCTTGTCGATCCCAACAAGAACCCGAATACTTTGGACACATGTCACGCCATGAGCGCGAGTATAGTAAATCGGGATCGCATAAGTCGGATTCCCAGTTTTCGCTGCTAACATAAACAGAGGGAATAACGGTCCCTTTTTCACTTTTCGAAATTCCAGTATATGCAAAGAAATCCCTCCATTTTTTTTCCCACCCTTCTTCCTGATCTCTGTTCTCAGAATAAGCAGCAAAACCCTAATCATCATCACTTCCATAACGAAGGAGATTATTATGCGAGTTTTTGGTCAGGACGAGAGGAATAAGGTTAGTAGTCTGAGATATTTTATCCAGAGGCGGTGTTTGGCTCCATTGACGCGAAGCGACGGCGATGAACGCGTACGAAGCTCCCGGTACTGTAAGATTCCTCAGCAACAGCTCCTCAATCTCTCAGTTCTGAAGCTGGACGGTTCTGAATTTGGTAATCGCCTCCATTTCTGTTTCTTCTTACTATTTTAGTATTTTTCCTTCGCTTAGTTCCTTGAGCTGGAATGAAATGCTTGGACGTGCTGGAATTTTTTTTATCCTGTAGATGTTCTTGTGGCGAGGAATGGTACAGTAGCTGACCTTAAACGAGCAATAGAGGAAGTATTCAGTTCCTCACCAGATGAAGGTCACTGCAAGATTACATGGTATATTGTAGTTGTTTTATAGTGTTATACAAGAATGATTAAGCATTTGGAGCTGTTTTGTTTCATTTGTGTAGTTAAATTTAGGCTGCATATCTCTGATTTTGGTTCTCGCTAACACTTAGGTCACTGGTTTGGGCACATTTCTGCCTTTGCTATGAAGAACAAAAACTAACTGATGACAAAGCGGGAATTCGAAGTTTTGGGATCAAAGATGGAGATCAGGTTTTTAACGTATCGTATTGTTAATTTTGTGATTTATTGTTATGGTCGTAGTTTTTTGTTGATTGATTATCCCTGTTCGAGATTTTGTGTTGCTTTTACGTCATGGATCTTCTAGTGAGCCTTTTAATATTGTAACAGTAGAACCAGGGAATACTCGTTAAAGTATATTTATGGAATTCTGTCTGGATTTTATCAGAAGTTTCCAGTGTATTGACTTCACTACCTGGTGATATTCCCTAGTGCATGTGGCCTTCGTCTTCTGTAGTATATGTTATTGAAGATTTTGTAGGACCTCTAGGCTCTAGACTTGAATGTGTTGGACATCTTGGAGGGATAATGCATCTCCTTTTGGTGATTCCGTTAATTATGAGTGAACTAGTGCTAAATCCCTTTTTAAGTTTATATCTTCTTATTTATCCGGTTTGTCAAGTAACTTTTAAGACCCCGATCTCGATGAAAATAATAAAATCATTATCTTCATCTGAGGTTTCTGTATGAGGCCCTCAGTTTCTGTGCGAATTGCGACAATAATACTGTGTCAAAAGTGAAAACATCTTTTTCGATATTGATTTCAAGTTGCTGTGAACAGAGCTTTGGCCTGTGTGCAATGGGCTTATAGAAGTTGATTTGAGACTGCTGGATTTCACATTCTAACATTGCTTTTTGTACGTGGTCTATTCAGCTTTACTTCATAAGGCATATGTCCATAAACTATTCCCCGCTGAACAGATATTCAAAGAGTCCCAGTGCTGCGTGCAAGCAACAGTCCATGTAAGTGTTGAGTGCTTCCTTTCATGTTAACTCCTAGCATATTCTCATCTAACTTAAGAGATAGTGCCATGCATACATATCTATACGGTATATACGATCCTTGTATGGTGTCTTCCCTCTTATGTTTCTTATGCATGTGGCAGTTCATTGCAACTAGTGATTTTCCCTTAATTCCATTTCTCCATTTTCACACCCATGATTATGGAAACGACTAACATCTCTTCTATTAAGGCTGTCCCTAGAATCAAACATTCCTGAAGAGAATCAATGGACGGGTCTAGATTATAATGACAAACACGGGCATCAAGTGACCGACGCCACCTACTTCCACGAGAAAAACTGTGAGGAAGCTTCATTTCCAGAGTTCAAGCTGGCCAATCTGTTCAAAGGATGGTTTTCTTACTCTAGACTGTGGGGTGATTCCAAAAATGTATCTGAAAGTAGAATTCGCCCTTCAAGATTTTCCTTTTACAGCTTGAGAGGAGGAGGTCAAAGTGAAATGATTCGATTGCAAGGTAATTAGGCAGGGAAAAAAATGGTAGCACCTTGCCGGACAAGAAACCTTTTTCTTTTTTTGAGGTAAATAATCCTTGATCCATCTCCCTTCAGTCAAATTTGCTGCGATTTGATGTGTAAGAGAATTTTTGTTCAAAGGTAAAGATGTTGTCCATGTAAAAATGGCCCTTCACTATGTCTATATAAGTCATTTTATTCTATTGTCAAGTACATATCTCTATCCTTTATCCCTCTGTTGATGTAAACCTGGCTTGTCTTTTTGGATAGGAGGGAAGCACCTTAAGACAATCTTAATATCTGAAACAGGACCCAGTTCATTCGATAACCTTGCAATTTGCATTGAAAGCGACTCTATTGATTATAGTGATTAGATCAAACTCAAGCTAGCTTGCGTTTGAAAAGGTCAAAACCCAAAATTCCAGTTTAAAACTTTCAATGTCATTCTTATATACAGATATATATCTATAGATATATGTATATGTATATACATTTTATATATTTGCATATGATTTCAAAAAAATGTCACTTTTACGGTATACTAAGCTTAATTCCGGACTAGTCAATTCTCTATCATTAATTTCTGTTTAACGCTGCGTAATACAACAATTCCACGTAATGAACTTTTTTCTAAACATAATTTTGCAATTAGATAAAAAAATTTTTGTTTCTATGTGGCGTGATTCGTACAAATTAATTCCTGTTTAGTTTGTTTTCAATTTTTTAATCCTAGATATTTTAATTATTCTAATAAAAAAAATTATTTTTATTTTTCTCCCATCTTAATTTATTATTCTATTTTCCAAAATTTTTATTTTTTATTTTTTAAAAAATAATAATATTAAAAAAACTGAAACTTTATTTGATTAATTAGAAAAAAAAACTTATCGAAACGATCCGTTACAATCGAAATAATTTGATTTATTCATAAAATATTTAAAATGAATTAACAATTTCTTGATGAGAAACCCAATTAAATCAGTCTCATTTTTCATAAAAAATAATATCTCATCAATCCAATAAGGGCCAGATCTAATTGAACAAAAAAAAAAGAAGAGGAATTGAATTAGACCTCAACTTTATTTTGGTTAAATTACTTAGATTTGATTTTTTATGAGGAAAAATCGGATATATCAATTCTCATTTTTAATGAAAAATTGAATTGATCCAATCGAGTTCTTCACGAAAAAATAATCGATTCGATTTAGATACCTCATAAAAGATTAAATTATTTTAGTCAACTTTTTTAGGAAAAAAAAGGATCGTTTTGATTGGATTTATTTTTTAATAAATTAGATCAAATTTTAATTTTTTTTAAATAAAAAATAAAAAGTTAAATTATAAAATAAAACAATAAATTAATAAGGAAAAAAAATTATAATACAGAGACTAATTTATATAAATCACACCGGAACAAAAAAGTAAAATTTACCATTATTATTTTAATTTATTTCAAAAATTATACAGAAAAAGCTGCGAAATTAAGTCCAGCATCTTCGGTGAATCGTTTCAGTACGTGTCCCTTTCGTTCCACAGCTATAGGATGTACGTGTCACCATCTGAATATCACACCGTGGTGTTCTGGTGACGTGGCAATCAAAGGAGACAAGTTGCACGAGACTACGAGAGATTCCAATTTCTCTCTGATAACCATCTCTTTCACTTCTTGTCGACTTCCTCTTCCGACGACTGCAATTCGGAGCTTTCGCTCGGAAAATAACTGCAAAAGCGAAGAAGAAGAAGACAAGAAATTCTGAGGGGAGGTGGTTTCAGAACTTCAGCTTCTTTGCCTGGTGTCAAGTTCAGACTTCAGAGACTATCGTTTTCTCTCTTCGGTGGTGTGTACTAGCTGGTAAGTTCGTGTTTAGGCTTTCGCCGTGTATATATTGTCTAGAAACGATAGGAAAGGGGAAGAAACATCTGGATATGTTTCAGTTCGATTGCTTGCTTTTTGGGATTTGAAGCATGGAAAAGCAAGATATACGCTTCGATCTGATATCCCTGCTGTTTAGTTTGACTTTTTTTTTTTTCTGGATTTTTCATCTTTGCTCGTCATGTAAAAGAGTTCTTAACAAGCGAAGGAACAATCTTTTTTGTCCAGGATATTAGTGAGTGGTTTTCACTTCCTTTCCATTTTCGACTGTGAAAAATGGCTGTACAAATGGGAGCAGAAAAGCTAGAAGCTAATTTTGAGTATGAGCTTCTTGAAGGAGATCCTGACCACCTTAGAACTGTTGTTGCTAATCCAAATCCTATCGGTCCATGGATCGATCCGTCTGCTCTGAAATTCAAGCACAGAATCGGTAGAGGCAACTTTGGTGATGTCTGGTTAGCAACTCACCATCAATCTGGAAATGATTATGATGAGTACCATGAAGTTGCTGTTAAGGTGTTGCATCTCTTAAAGGAGGATCATACACAGAAGTTTCTGTATAAATATGAAGGGTTACATTTCAAGCTTAGAGGACTCGGATCCGTTTGTTGGCTGCATGGTGTTTCAGTCATTAATGGAAAGGTAAAGTCGCACGCACCACTTTAGATTTCTAATCTTAGTTTTATATACTTTATATACATGTAAATCATATATTGGTTTGGTATTGTGTTGTAGGTTTGCCTTGTGATGAAATTCTATGAGGGATCAGTTGGGGATAGAGTTGCTCGGCTCAAGGGCGGTAAGCTTGACGTGCCAAATGTTATAAGGTAGTGGCTTTGGACAGAATTCTTTTTATCTTTATTAAAGAATAATTCTTAGATAAGGGTTGTGTTTACAGGTACGGGATCAATATGGCGAAAGGAATTCTTGAGGTGCACTCTGTAGGGCTTCTGGCATTGAATCTTAAACCTACTAACTTTCTCCTTAATGAGCATAATGAAGTGATTATTGGAGATTTTGGCATCCCTTATCTGCTCCTTGGGACGGTGCTGGCGAATTCCGAAATGACTTTGAGGCTTGGAACTCCAAACTACATGGCTCCAGAACAGTGGGAACCAGCTGTAAGAGGTCCGGTATCTTTTGAAACAGATGCTTGGGGTTTTGGATGTAGCATTTTGGAGATTCTGACAGGCATTCAGCCCTGGTTTGGGAAGTCTATTAGAGAAATTTATAAATCTGTTGTGGTCAAACAAGAAAGACCACATATTCCAAGCGGCTTGCCACCTGCTGTGGATAATGTTATCACTGGTTGCTTTGAGTATGACCTTCGCAACCGGCCTTCAATAGCTGATATATTATATGCATTCCAAAGGTATTTTTGTCAGATAATTTATGTAACTGATGGGTCTTTATAGTATTTCCAGATTAAAGGATTCTAACAGTGCTCCTTGCACATGATTTTTCAGTTCTCAGAATGCTGTATATAGTGATGGAGAATGGCTTGGTTTGGGCAGTATGGCGATTACAGAAAGATTGAACAGCTGTGGCTATACAACATGGTACTTTTCAAAAGACCATATCAATGTAGGTGATACTGTACGAACAAGGAAGCCAAGATATTACAACAAAACCCAAACGACAAATATGCCTGAAGGGACAGTGTGTGCGTTAGAGAAGGAAACCGATAGAGACAGCTTCGTTCGGGTTATGTTCCCTGGAGTTGAGAGTCCATTGAAAGTTCAAGTCTCAACAATTGAAAGGGTCACCCATGGTATGGCAATGGGAGACTGGGTTTGCTTAAAAGAGGAGAGTGACAAGCATTCGCATGTTGGCTTATTGCACTGTATAGAACGAGATGGAAGCGTAGCGGTTGGGTTTGTAGGCTTAGAGACCCTCTGGAGAGGTGATTATTCTCAGCTAAAAGTCTGTGAATCTTATTACGTAGGTCAGTTCGTGAAAGTGAAGGCAAATATTGCTTCTCCACGGATTGGTTGGCCCCAGAAAAGTGAAGAAACTTGGGCAACAGGGAGAATTTCACAAATTCTTCCAAATGGGTGTCTTCTTGTGAAGTTTCCAGGGAGGTTGGTTTTTGGAGATGAATCTAAAGCCTTTTTAGCGGACCCAGCTGAAGTAGAGCTAGTATCGTTTGATACTTGTACAGGGGTGATCGAGAAGTATCAACATATTGAGGACTTCCACTGGACTGTGAGGCCGCTTGCAATCGCATTCAGTGTATTCACAGCGATGAAAGTCGGGTTGGTCATTGGAAGACAAGTGAGAACAAGGTTGAAGAAGGGCCAGAAAAGACGAGATAGTAGTAATAATCCGGACGGTCAAGCTGGGGGTACAGCTTGGCTTCCTTCCCCCGTTGCAAATATCCTTTTCAAAGAAGGTGCGTCTGTTTCTCCAGCCAGGTAAACTGTCGTTCTCTTAGCCATGGCTGTCTATTCAGGATCTATGGTATGTACAGAGCTGGATCAGAAACTATCTACTTAATGTTTCTGCGGCTAGAAGTTAGTAGCCAGCCTTATGCTGCTATTAAGATAGAAAATTGTTCAACTATGCTTTTGTACAGAGATTGTAAATAATTTCACATCTGCTATTCGAATTAAGAAAAATGATATGGAAAAAGTGGAATATTATTGTTATTAGTTCCTCTCTGTGTGATTAATTGATTTGGTGTTAAACTAATTGAACTATGTCCTGTGAGACTACTTTTACTTGGCCCATCCATCATCTCTGCGTATAAATTTATCGTCCCACGAACTTTCTCGTTAACAAGTCCCCAATTTCGCGCGCCAAGTCGCTCTCCAAGAAAACCATCAACGCAAGACAGCCAGAAAAGCAGAGAGAGAGAGGGAGAGAGAGAGAGCAATGAAGGAGAAGCCGTCTCAGTTCCCAATGTAAGCTCTGTTTCCTTTCTCATTTCCTTTTGCTTTTTCCTTCTTATCTCTTCTGTTTGGTTTTCAAGAAAATAATTGGGACAGAAAGAAAGAAAATGTTAAGCTTTCCCCCCATTTACTCACCAACGAAACCAAACGTGAAATTCCGCAGGAGTTCTGAAGAGAATGGCAGTCAGTCCAGCGGAGGTGAATTCCACGCGATCTTAAGAGGAGAAAAGAACCATGATGATGATCGAGATGACGAATTAGCAGCTGGACTCCAATGTGTATCTTTCAGGAAGCCAAAATCAATCAAAGGAGGTAAAAATAACAAACTCAAGAAATCCAAATCAAGAACCTTTTCAATTTGTAACATTAATGGTTTGAATTTTTACCAGGTAAAGAACTCTCTTTGGCGAAGAACGTTCTATGGAGACAAGACCAGAGAAACCGAGCAGCCAAGCTTGAGAAACAGCTACAGTCAAGATACGCACTCAACGATCTAATTGAAGAACAGCTCTACCGTTTCCGATCCCATTATGTCCGATCCATGGTCCCCACCAAGCTCAGAGACGTCCCTCAGCTCCTCTTCCCCAAATGGATCCCATCCCATGAGCTAGCAGTCATATCCTGGCTCGGTGATTGGAGGCCCTCTGCAATCATGGACCTATGCCGAGGCCTGGCCCGGTCCTCATACTTCTCAGCATCCTTGGTGAGAAGAGACGAGATGATACAGACACTGTCGCAACTTATTCACGATATTCGTATTGAAGAGGCAATAATCGACGAGGAAATGGCCGAAATTCAAGCCACTTGCATATTACACCTTCCTTTTGCTCCATTCAATACTAGGATCAGCACTACTTCAAGTACTGCTCTGGCTTCTGTTCATTCTCAGTTCAAGAAAACCGAACGGGTTATCATGAAGGCCCAACACCTCAGGTTTAAGGTATTGGAGATGGTGTTAAAGAGGGTTCTGAACCAGATGGAGGCAGCGGAGTTTCTAGTAGCATTCGATGGGGTTCAGGATACAATCCACCAGTTTGCAACACAACAAAGTCTTGATAAGGGCCCGGTTTCGATCTCTATGAAGGCATTGGATTCTAACTGAAGAACCAGATGGATTGATGGACAAGTTACTGGGTAGGAGGGCTTAGATTCGGGTTCGGAGAGTAGTCGGGGAAAAATTGGTTATCAAGACTAGTAAATAATTTAATACTTCAAAAACTAGTTTCTCGTTAGCTTGGGACAGAAGTTAACTTTGCTTGTGGATGAATATTTCTTATGCATTAGCAGTGTTCGGATCGCATCGGAAAGTTGTTGTTGTATCGGAAAAGTACTTTGTATGTAAACAAACACTCCTCAATGTAGTGATTGAAAACGTATTAGAAAAGATTGAATAATTAGTGACTGCGTTTTGTTTAGATTAATTATTACTTTTGGGCATTTTTTAGAAAATAGAAGAGAGAGAATATAAACTAATTAAGTATGAAATTATGAATAAACAAAAAAGATCAAGCAGGCCTTATGTGCTTCTTCTGCATAAACAAATTCAAAAAATAAATAATTAAAAATAAAAATATATAAACTATATATAAAGAAATCAAAGATAGAGAGAAACCTAATCCCAAAGAAAGCAACGTCGTTGCGCTTTCTGTAACCTTCAATCCAAGCAACTTCCCCCAAATCGAGGAAACCCTAGAAATTGTGGTTTCTGAATACAGGCGGATTGAATTGTTGGACGTGGTTTGAAGAAAATCGGATCTGTGAGATAAGAGAGAAAGAGAGGGAACGATGTCGGCTGCAGTGTGCGGAACCAAGCGATCCTTCTTCGAAGAACTTCCTTCGTCGTCGTCTCCTCCGATCTCTAAGCGGCATCGCTGCTCGTCCACCTCTCCGGTTAGCTTTTCTCCGCCGTCTCTTATCGATCAGCTCTGCGCTGTCTTCCCTCAGCTGGATGTTCAGGTATAATTCTCCTTTGGTTGAACGGTTGTGTTTTTCATTTTTAAGGTACGTTTGTTTCCCGGGAAAGATTAGGAAAGAAAACAGCGAATTTTGGATTCAGTTCTTATGTCAAGCCAAGAAAGAATAAATAAGATCACTCGTATTTATTCTTAAATCAAGTTCAGTTGTTATTGTAATGTGAATCATCTCCTTTGTTGTTACATCAAGTTTGTCATCATTGAAATCAGCTGTGCTATATAAATAAGTAGTTGTTGTTAGGCCTTAGCTGGATTCTTCTAAAGAAAATGGACTTACTGAATTCTGTTGTGTGGCTGAGTTTAGGTTGTATCATTCATTTCTCGTATCATATTTTTTCCAGGGTTGAAAGTAGCTCTGTTTTTCTTTTTTCCATTGGTATCATTCTTGTCTGCTTTCTGATATATTGATGATTAACCTTCTTAAGCTTCTCGAGAGAGCTTTGGAGGAATGTGGGAATGACTTCGATGCTGCCATTAAAAGCGTCAATAAGTTATGCTTGGGATCTACCGAGGAGAGTTCAGTTCAGGTACAGGAACCAGAGGCAAATGTGGATCAAGGTATCTTTTAAACTATTGATGGAAATAGTTGAGTCGGATGTGTTGTATTAGTCTAAAAATATTTGCATTCTTGGGGTCATCTAATGGATATTAACGAAGATGGTTGATATCTTCGTAACAATATTTATAGGTAATGCCTTGTACCGTGATCAATGCTATGCATATGGCAACTTAATATTTTGCCCTGAGCAGTTGGATTTCTTTCCATGTTGTAACACAGTTTTACTATTATGATGATTATTGGTACTCGAAGAGCAAGAATCTAATCTATGCTTGCTGGATTGGCAGGTGTTTTACCCATTGGTGGAGATACTTGTCCAATTGAGAATCCATCAGGACCAAGTAACCTTCCTGTGGAGGGCAGAGAATGGGTCGACTTGTTTGTAAATGAATTGATGAGTGCTTCCAGTGTGGATGATGCTAGAACTCGTGCTTCAAGAGTGCTAGAGATTTTAGAGAAATCCATTATTGCTCGTGCTGGGGCTGAGGCAGCAAATACATTAAACAAGGTATCTATATATTCATCCGATAGTGTTTGCTATAACAAAATAGTTCATGTTATTGTTCTATACTGGTATTGGTATGAGACAGGTAGCGACAATGTCTTGCATTTGTTTATATTCATTTATTGTATAGCAACCATACTTGATTGTTGTAGGCTTGCATACTAAACATCAAACATGGTTTTCAAATGTTAGGAAAATATGCAGCTGAAGGAACAGATTGAAGTACTGCTCCGAGATAACACCATCCTCAAAAAGGCCGTGGCTATACAACATGAGCGTCATGTAGAGTACGAACATAGTAAGCAAGAGCTTCAGCACCTGAAACAGTTAGTGTCCCAATATCAGGAGCAGTTGAGAACATTAGAGGTGAGTCAGTTTTTCTTGCGCTAAAATTTATATCATAGTTTTGTTTGCCATAATAGCTAGTAAAAACAATACTAAAATGAGACCTAATTTTTTTTTTCTCTAACAGGTGAATAACTATGCCTTGACAATGTATCTGAAGCAAGCTCAGTCTAGCAACTCCTTTCCCGGACGTTTTCATCCCGATGTCTTCTAATATAGTAACGGGAGCGACAACCCGAGATTTTAAAAAATATATATATTACAAGGTCTACTATCTGTGTCTGTCGTATTCCATTTTTCTTGAACTGTTGAATCATTCTATTGTATGTTGATTGACGACACTGTCATATCCTATGTGCAATTGAAACTTTTATGTGCATTATCAGCAAAAGATGTTCTTTTAATAAAAAGGGGCAAATATAAATTAGCATACAGGACTGGATATGCAAGCCTAGCTAGCCTTGTCTTTCTGCCCTACTCTGTTTGATCAAAAGCCAGAGGGCTATAATAACAGGTGTTGATATGATAACTAGAGCCACTAAAATGTTGGGCCTGGTTATCTCTGGAACAAGTATGCTTCCATACTTGACCACCGCTGCTCCAACAAAAGACCCAGATACCAATTTCAACAAGTATTCCACGTCCTCCTGTTTGGTTTAAAAGAAAATGTCAGAATTCAAAATTTAAAAATCTCTCTCTATCAAAGAGGAAGGAACATGAACAAGGAATTAGGAAATGGAAATATGCCTTAGAAGTTAATGCACCCAGTTTTTCTTCTTCTTCTTCTGCTTCTCTAGCTCGAATGGAGAAAGATTCTCTGAGCCTGGTGGAATTAGTTGGATTGCTGCGATTGGGGTATTGAATTGTGAACTTTGTGGAGACCATCAACTTCTTGGTGGGCCTGACCCGCCGTGAATAGCTGCTGAGCTTCAAACCTCCGGCCGCCGTAGCTGTCTCCGCCATCACCTCTCTCTACCTGCCTTACCTTTTCTTCTTACTGCTCTTTCTGCAAGCAGACCGGTTTCTCTAGAATCAAGATAGGAGATAATATGTCACGTGGCTATCATTTTTCTATTTTTCTTTATTATTAATTTTTTAATTAGTAGGTCCCCCCTCTCTCTCTCTCCTACGTGGATAAGAGTCCCGTCCCATTTCACGACTCCAAAAAATTTGATCTTTCCACCTCCGAAACTAAAACCCTAAATTATACGTCGAACTCTAACGTCTCTCAGATTCATCTGCAATTCCAGTTCGATTTATCTTTTCAATCAGATTCTAGTTTGTTGTTCGCGATCAATCGGGAAAGATGGTGTTAGCGCAGTTAGGGGGGAGCATTTCTCGTGCTCTCCAGCAGATGAGCAATGCGACGGTGATCGACGAGAAGGTCTTGAACGAGTGTCTCAATGAGATCACACGAGCTCTTCTTCAATCCGATGTACAATTCAAGCTTGTACGTGACATGCAGACCAATATTAAGAAGATCGTCAATCTTGATGACCTCGCTGCTGGACACAACAAGCGCAGGATCATTCAACAAGTATGCTTTCAATCTTCAGGGAATTTTTATTTTTTTTTTCGTTTTAATTTTTGTATTGCATACGTTTAATTTATTGAAATTTGGGTGCTGAGTGGAATGTGAATATCGGTAGATTGGCAAGATCGATCCAATCAATTTCTATGTCTTATTGCTTCTGGATGAACTAGATGCGATCCTCATACGAAATTATCGGAGGTTTTATATTCCATCTACTGTTTGGCACCAGATTCTTTCTCCCCTGCCATTTCTTGTCTAAGTGGTCATACTGCAGTTTGGTACAATGCTACTTCTTCAATGGGCCTACTATGTCAATTAAAATTATTGGTGCATGCCCGTGATTAATATACTATTTAGATCGGCGATGTCATCTCAGTTTTTAAATCCAAGCTTCTGATCAGTCCTAATGCACCATTTTGATGAGTTTGACTGCAGTAGGATCGGAAGTGTCATCTCATTGGAAGATGTTTTATAATGATGCTCTTGTTATTGTTATTATTATTTATCATTCTTTTTCTTTTTCTTTTTATTCTTATAGGCTATATTCAACGAACTATGTAAGATGCTAGATCCTGGGAAACCTTCTTTCACTCCGAAAAAAGGAAAAACAAGCGTTGTAATGTTTGTTGGTTTACAAGGTACGCTGGACATTAAAATGTTAATAATTTCAGTGTTTTCTGATGTAAATTTAGATATTTGTACTAATGTGATTACCATTGGCGAGTTTAGGTGTGTGCCGTGTATGATTTCTTTAATTCTGTGAGCAAGAATTAAAATATTCGATGGAAATGGAAATGGATTTTCTGGAAATCTCATATCTAATTTGGAATAGCTAGAGCACTTCTTTTTTGTTTTTTATAAATCATGTACATGCCTAACCAATGCATGCTTATGTGTTTTTTGAAAAATTTAGGATCGGGGAAAACTACAACATGTACAAAGTATGCACTCTATCATAGGAAAAAAGGCTGGCAGCCAGCTCTAGTTTGTGCAGATACATTCAGAGCTGGTGCTTTTGATCAGTTGATGCAGAACGCGACAAAAGCTAATATTCCCTTTTATGGAAGGTACTGCATTTTTGTCGACTTAGTCCTAGGTTTTTTATGTTGTTTCCGAAAGCATGTCAGTTACCTTTCCCTTAGCCAAAAGGTCTACATTATCGGGAGGGCTTTCCTTTTTTTTTGTTTTACTTGCTTGGTAATTGGTTTTGCTCTTCTACTCTAGTGAAGTGCTAAATTTGATATTTAGCAAATAATTTTGTTCTCTTTGTGCTGAAGCTATATGGAGTCAGATCCTGTGAGAATTGCTGAGGAGGGTGTGGAAAGGTTCAAGAAAGAAAATCGTGATCTTATAATTGTTGATACTAGTGGACGTCACAAACAGGAGGCTGCTCTTTTTGAAGAAATGCGCCAAGTTGCTGAAGCAACGGTAATATTTCTAGTACTGTATGCCCTTATTTTGTTGATGGCACTAAAAATATCTAACCTCTTTCTTTGCATCTTCCAGAAACCAGATCTTGTTATATTTGTCATGGACAGCAGTATTGGTCAGGCTGCATTTGATCAAGCTCAAGCATTCAAGCAAAGTGTTGCAGTTGGTGCTGTTATTGTCACTAAAATGGATGGCCATGCAAAGGGTGGTGGTGCTCTTAGCGCGTAAGTTTTATTGCATCCATTGTGGCTTTTTACTATGCTTATTTTAATCGAACTAAATGCAATACTAAACCCATGAATATATATATCCTTATTAAATTGATATAGAATGTCAGCTTAAAAGAAAATTATATTGGGAATATATATTCTCTTCTACCACCATCTGCCACTAATCATTAGACAATAACATTTACATCTGATTATTCTTTTTTTTCTTATCTGTCCTTCATATGGCTCATGCAAAAAAGAGAAGTTAGCGATTCAACCCAATTACCCTTTTAAAAATTAGAAATTCTTTATCTATCAACCATAAAGTTTCAAGGATGGCTCTGGATGCAACGTGAGGTTGCTGTATTACTTGGGCGCCATGGATTTAATTGGGCGCCATGGATTTAAACCAAGAGAACATTCTTTTTCCTGTGCAGTGTTGCAGCAACAAAAAGTCCTGTCATCTTTATAGGAACTGGAGAACACATGGATGAATTTGAAGTTTTTGATGTTAAACCATTTGTCAGCCGTTTACTAGGTATGCATATTCATGACAGGTTGAGCTTCTATTTTTTTTTCTTTTTAAACCAAAACTAGTAAATGTAGTATCAAATTATTTAATATTAATCCTTCCATATAGGCATGGGTGACTGGTCTGGGTTTATGGATAAAATTCAGGAAGTTGTGCCAATGGATCAACAGCCTGAACTGTTGCAGAAGATTTCTGAAGGGAACTTCACGTTAAGAATCATGTATGAGCAGTTTCAAAACATTCTTAATATGGGTCCAATTAGCCAGGTACAACTGTCAATTTGATGCCATTCATTTTCTTGCACGCATCAAGTAAATAATAATTTGAACCCTTATCTTATTCATTGTTTTTTCCACTGGGTAGTGATTTAATCCTTTTTTTTTTCTATTTGATGCGTTTAGGTCTTTTCTATGCTTCCTGGATTTAGTCAAGAATTGATGCCCCAAGGTCGAGAGAAGGAAAGCCAAGCAAAACTTAAACGTTACATGACCATGATGGATTCAATGACAAACGAAGGCAAGTCGAAGCTTTTATATCATGTGGCTGTATTATATAGTACTTTTTTTTTGTCATTCCTTTTTGCAATTCTAATATAAAACTCTAAATACATCTCTATCTGTCATTCAGAGTTGGATAGCACAAACCCGAAGCTCATGAATGAGTCACGTATAATGCGGATAGCACGAGGATCAGGTCGTCAACCAAAAGAAGTAATGGAAATGCTTGAAGAATACAAGAGGCTTGCCAAGATATGGAGCAAAATGAAGGGGCTGAAGATCCCTAAGAAGGGTGAAATGAGTGCCTTATCGCGTAACATGAATGCCCAACACATGAGCAAAGTCCTTCCCCCTCAGATGCTTAAGCAGATGGGCGGCACAAGCGGTTTACAAACCTTGTTGAAGCAAATGGGAAACCCGAAAGATATGATGAGTATGTTTGGAGGTGGAGGTGGAGGTGGTGGTCAATAGAAATTCTTAGGGAAAGTATAAATGAGAAGGTAACAGTGGAATCTCCTTACCTAACAAGTTTCATGTTAAATTTTTGTTGTCTGATCACGGCAGCAAATTGTTGTACCATCCAATTTTTATTTTTCTTCTTCCTCTTCCCGTTTATATAAATTCTTTTTGAGTTTACTGGATTGAAATTAACAGAGGTACAGAAAATAGTATGAAATTAAAGATCTGCAAGCAAAATAACACTTTTGCAGCTGTAAAGGCATATTCCTGAACTTTGAGTGGGAAATGGATTCGGTTCAAACATACAGGTTGGGATATATTCATATATCAATATATACTGATATTTTAGTAACACTGATATCTAAATAGTGAATACTGATATCTGAGATTCTGAATATCGTTATCTAGTCGTTATGTTATTTTGCAGAAAAGTAAAGGTCATATATATATCCTTAAAGATGTGTTACTTAGATAACAGTCTCAATCTAGTAGGAGTGAAAAGTCAAAAAGCTTAAACTGGTGTTTGGACTTTTAAATAAAGTATATTTTAATATATTTTACGGATTAAATTGATTCTATTAATATATTTTATTTTATTCCAAGAGAAAATGGGTGAGGAAGAATGAAAAGTTGAAATCATCAGTATAATAGTATTACAGTATTCCTTGTCAGGTGAGAATGAGGCTGGCGTTGTAGTATTTTTCATTACATCATATCAAATCTGAAAGAAACCAGGAACTTGATTTATAAAGGAAGAAATATATAAGGAAATTTTCATATGAATTTCGAAGAATCGAGAAATTATCGATCGAGCAACGGATTCTGGGGAGAAATTCCTCCACACCAGCATTAATCAAGACACTTCTTAATTTGTTCATTCAGACAAAAAAAAATAAAATTTTGGATAGGTCCTGTTCCATACAGCCGGGACCGAAATCCATTTCCCTTCAAAAGTAAGTCTCTATCCCTTCATTTTGCGGAGGATATGACACAACAATTTATGTTTAAGTTTGTGATTTGCTTATAAACATCTTAACAATATCAACAATACTTTAAGCAAAGTTACTTACATATATCATCTTTCTAAGAATTTGCTTAAAACAGTTTTCCTCGAAGAAGTATCATCCTCTTCTTGATCGCCTTTCTCCGACCTAACATCATCCGTGTTCAAAGCACAACGCATGACAGAGTTGACTTGCATCCTCAATCTAGCATTATCCACGAAAACATCCATAAGCAGCTTCTTCAATGCATTTACTGTTTCCCTTCTGTCACTGGCATTAGAATCAGCCGTTTCTTCCACCACCATATCAGCACTTTCCAAGTCCTGTGCAAGTAACTGTGCCTGCCCATTTGATTTACCATATAGACCCAAATCAGAATTTTCTAGGAAAATCAGAATTTTATTAGTGTTTTTTTTTCCCCTTTTTTTTCCTTTTTTCAAGCAAGATTAGGTGATATGTTGGAATTACCTCCGCAAGAAGGAGGCCGATGCGATTATCGGATGTTGCCAACAGATCTACAGCATCGGACGGTGATGAAGTGTCCATGATTAACTTATTTTCTTCTTCAACGAGGAAATTAACGCTACATTCTTGAAGCCGGTTCTGGAGAATTCCACATTCATGAAGAAGCTTCATATTAGCAGTATTCACATGCTCCATCCTTTGCTTTTCCTTTTGAAGAACCCTCTGATAAGATATATCAAACCCTGTGAGAATAAAATGTGGAATACCTAGAAAGACTATTCCACAAAATCTGCAGAAAGAAACACCTTTTTGTGAAAATAAATCGAGCAAAAAAGACATACCTCCAGTTCTAGGTTTTCCTTTATCAATCGACTGAGCTCCTGCTTCAAGTCTGTTTGAGAGTTTCGGAGTGTCTTAACTTCTTTTACAAGAAGCTTGACGTCTGTCTTTGATTTTGCCTCAAACTCTTCGTGATATTTTTGCAAGTTCTCAAACTGTTCTCTAGCAGTATCCAATTCATGGAGCAACATTTTGTTTTCCTCTACAACTGCTACCTTTGTGGACTCTGCTCTTACCTTTTCATCCTGGAACGATCATTGATGTCATCATTGATAGAATCCTTCCAAAAATTGAATGAATTGTATATAAAATAAAAATGGCATAAGAGAAACCAACCCGTTCAGTTTCCAGTTTCAATTCCAACTCTAGGCATTTGCCCCTAAGTTCTTCCATATCCCACTGCATTTGGGTAATCCTTTCCTTTTCAGTCATGGCTGTTTGCTGCATGTTTTCTTGACAATTCTCTTTAGTAGTTTCAAGTTCAAGTTCCAGATCTTTGACCTGCCAAAAACAAGTAATTTGTAGCCATTAAGATAGTTCAATATATTGGAGAAAAATAACATATAGCTAAACTGTTCCAAGGCTAAATCAGACTTCCAGTTTTATCATGAACTCTATCAGGATTAAGAGACTAACACATTTATAGAGATTCTATTCTTGATACAACCTACCTTTGTTGTAAGAAATTGCTTGACAGCAACTTCTTGATTCAATCTTGCTATAAGATCCTCCACATCTGTTCTTGCAGTAAGTAACCTCCGTTGCATAGTACTAAGAACCCTATTCAATTTTAACCGCTCATCAGAGGGAAGGGCATACAGCGAGTCTCTTGAAAACCGAAAATCCAAGCTAGGATACCCATCCTTGCCCCTTGGAGCTTCAGAACCTTCCCCAAGATCAAAGGAGAAATCACCAAATAAATTCCCCACCCCTAAGTTTGATATTTCACTAGCTCTTACAGTACTCAAATCACTACCAATACTCTCTGTAGACAGTCTTCTAGTATGAGAATTTAACTTAAAATCCTCTACTTCATTGAAAAAATGGGTTCCATCCATGCGAAGAGGTTTAACATTAGAAATATCCTCTGTTATTTTATCCCTCTCTCTATTGCGACTACCGGTTTCAGTTTGCCCTTTTCGCCTGGAAATTTTTTCTACCCCATCCCAAATAAAGTTCTTACTAAACACACCATTCTTGATAGTTGTTTCCATTGAGCTCATTATATCTTGTTCAGATACAGACTTTTCCAAAGAGAAGTCAGCAATATCATCTCCAAGCTCGGATACCTCGTAAGGAGTATCATTGCCCTGATCCGATGCAATGGATGTATTGGTGGCAAGAATAGAGACATCTGAGCTTGTTTGGTGCAGGAATGAAGAAACCATGCCACTAGTAGAAGAAACTTCATCTGAAGCTTGATGGTTTGCATTATCGAAAACTGAAATTTAATAATAAATATCAATTTGACAGTTTAAAAATGAAAAGGAGAGAGAGAGAGAGAAGAAGAAAAATTTTGCTAAATGCATGAATGAGACACCTACAAGATCGCACAGAAGCTTCTAGCTCAAGAAAGGTTGCCACTGGAGCACTTCTAGAGATATCAATATCCGATAACAGCTTTTCCATCCAATCCTCCAAAGAAGACCTTCTCTGTAACAAACTAACCAATCTGTGAATTTTAATATTTTTATGCTACACTATGAATAGTTGTTTGCATTTTATCAATGGTGGATACATGCATGTTGAGTGTGATGAAGTAGAAGACGACCATAACAAATATATAAAGACAAACAGCCAGAAAGTTAAAAAAGAGATGACCTACTTCTTCGAGTGATGTCCGGCTCTTTATTCTCAAGATCCTTCTTGGAGGAGGAGGAGCCAGATTTTTCCTAGGAAATGCTTTTTTGAGCTACATGATCAGCGAGGAGATGCAAAATAGAGCAACAGATGTCAATAGAGATTTACAATCTTTTGTAGAAGATGAGCCCTAAAGAAAAAAATTGTAGAAACAAATGTATAATAGGAATACTTTGTATTTTGAAACATATAGAGATATCACTTACTTCTGAAAAAAGTTTCAAAAAATCATTATATCTTCTCAATATTCCTCGGGTAGAGGTGACACCTTCTGGAGATTGTACACCAATTTGAACCCTGTAAAACTGTACCCCATGAATGTTACATCAGAGTCGGATGAAGAAGCCACACTTCAAAACCTCTTAAAGAAACCGTCATACTCATTCCACTAGACCTAAAAATCAAACATCAAATCCCAATGTTCTCATTTTTATCATTGTGTATACCAGTATCCTAAGATAAAATTTTGGAACAGTATCTATAAATTTCAACCAAGAAGCTGTCGAAACAACTAAATGCCCAACGACCACATGGATAGCAGAGACACATGAAAGGGGGAAAGGCATTCCCATCAAAATTAAATTCAGATAATCTGAACCAGAATAAATTTTCGGCCAATTCTGTTCATGTTCTCTTGAATTTATATGCCAACAATGTCCGAAATCCTGATCAAACTATAACAGTTGACGTTTTTTAAGGAAGAACAAGGGAATAGAAAGTTTACCGCCACAGGATTTGAACCTCTAGATTTGGGAAGAAAAGTCCAAGAAGGAATGGTGACACAGTAACTCCATCCAGTGTGAGGATCATGGGGCCATACCGAATCCTGTCCAACCTATTGAAAACCAAAATATCATTACAGATTCATTCGTAAATAACTTCACTTCATAAATACACACATGCTCAATCATTATCAACTGTTTTATAGCTATACATAACCATGAACACAAAATTCATACAAAATCTCACAGCAACTACTTAGCTCCATCAATCCTAATTAACAAAGCTACAATTTGACTTCATTATAGGTATATATAACCATGAACACAAAATTCATACAAAATATCACAGCAACTACTTAGCTCCATCAATCCTAATTATCAAAGCTGACAACTTTGACTCACTAAAAAAAATTATAATGAAAAAACACTAATTCGATTCAAAAGTAGAACCAAAGTGAATTAATAATACAAAATAAACAACACAGAAATGAAAGAGAGAATACCCATTTCCGAGGAGGATGGCTCCAGTCCATCCCAAGAGGCAGAGGTGAGGTGCCATCATGCCGGTGTTTGGGAGGGCTGCGATCAGGTACAACGCGGTTACTTCGATTTCGGTTCTCCTCGTCGTCTTCATCATCATCGCCGAGAAGGCCAATTACGGAATTCGAACTGAAATTCCGACGGTAAACGAAGGGATCAGTGGTCGGATCGGAATAGTCAAGGTTGAAATCTAATAGAGAAAGGTCGTGCGCGTAGATATTCATCTTCTTCCTCAGTTACGTCTATCTTCTTCTTCTTCTCTCTTCCTGTCACTGAATCGCTCCTTGAACCGTCCTAGAACGAGTCGCTACACCGAGTCAATAACTCGCTCTCAGTTCACACATTTTGGGCTTTTCCATGGAGTCTCAGGTATGGCGGTAAATCTCAACGACTTTTCTGATGCTTTGCTGTGGGTTCTCAAAACTGGGTGTGGGCAAGGGGCGTTGATATTCGGCCCAAAATCGATACGCTTTTCTTATTGGGCCCAAAAGGAAACTTTCGTTTTTCCATTTTACCAAATCTAACGGCTGGGAGAGCATCGATATTCGGCCCAAAATCGATATTCTCTTCCTATTGGGCCCAAAAGGAAACTCCTTTTTTGCTATATTACCAAATCGAACGGCTGAGATCTTCTATTTGAAGTCGGTCTCACCCATATATGGCCGACCTTTTATAGGAATCTAATGGACGGTCCAGATTCAATAAATTAGAAGGTGGGCTCTATTATCTAATCACTCCAGGTCCAATAGAAATCCAATTAGCTCGAATATTACACGGCACGCTCATCTTCTTTCCCTCCTTCCTAATAATATATATGAAAAAAAAGCCCTAAAAGCCTCAGTCGCAGCCCTGAGCCGTAGCCCGCCGCTCTGGTCCATTAGGCTTCTTCGTTGCTCCAGCCCATTACTTCTTCTTCTTCTTCGTCTAAACCTCTCTCTCCTTTTCAAAATTTTGAAGATTTTGTTCGTCTGTTGATTGAGGAGGAAGAAATAAAAAAAACTCATCTTTTGAGTTGCAGAACGCTCGTCGTCAACCTCATATACGTTTTCCTTGTAAGGATCTCTCTTCTTTCATATGCAATTCTCGCTTAACGGTCTTCTTCTTCTTCTTCTTCTTTTTTTTTCCCATCTTTTTCAGTATCTTGAATGTATAATTTCGTTGTCTTGCTTTCCTGTTGGTGATGAGAGCTCTTTTACTTTCGTTAGAATGAGTGAGATGATTGCAAGGAAAAAGAGAGAGGTTTTGTTTGAGATAAGCTTATATAATTAGGCTGAAGTTAGCAGGACCTTAAAATAAGTCTGGTTTTTTACCATTGTTTTTCTCATCTTCATCTAACGGCTGCTTTGCTATTATTTTTGCAGAATTAGTAAATCTTCCATGGAGTTGGATACCCTCCTGGCTCCACTAGATAGTGTCATAACACTGGATTCAGAAGTACAGCCAAATAAGCGCGGTAGAAAGAGGTCTGTGGTTTGGGAATACTTCACGATTGAACCCGCTGGAGCTGGATGCTCGAAAGCCTGCTGCAAGCTCTGTAAACAATCGTTTGCTTACATAACCGGCTCAAAGCTTTCCGGTACCAGCCACTTAAAACGCCACATTAATGGAACTTGTCCCGCTGTCCGCCAAAGAAATCAATCAAGTTCCTTCAGTCCAGTTTCAAAGGCAATTACTTCTGGAAATTCTACCAATCCACCTAGAAAACAGTACAGAGCAGCTCCTCCAATTGCAAATATAGCTGTCGATCGAGAGCGATGTAATGAAGAGATTGCTAAGATGATTATAATGCACGAATATCCACTTCATATAGTAGAGCAATCCGGTTTTGTCAATTTTGTAAAGTCGCTTAACCCGAGTTTCAACATGGGGAGCTTCAGTGTTATTCAAGGGGATTGTGTGGCTCTGTATTTGAGGGAAAAACAGAGCATTTTGAATCTAATGAGTGGAATTTCCGGACGGGTAAATCTTACGTTGAATATGTGGACATCAGAACAGACGCTTGGGTACGTTCTCATAACCGGGCAATTTATGGATAGTGATTGGAATCTACATCGCCTGCTCCTTAATGTTGTAGCTGTACCTTCTCCTTACTCGAATGATGCATTTAGTCCAGCCGTTTCTGCCTGCTTTTCTGATTGGTGTTTAGAGGGCCGGCTTTTCACCCTAACTGTTGACCAGACTTTCTTGAATGATACTGTAGTTGAGAATCTTAGAGGTTTTCTTTCTGTGAAGAACCCGCTTGTGTTCAATGGTCAGTTATTGATCCCAAACTGTTATGCTGATGTACTTAGTCTGCTTGCTCGAGATGCATTGGGTTCATTGGCGGAAATAGTGTGGAAGGTTAGAGAAAGTGTGAAGTACGTGAAAAGTTCGGATTTGCATGAAGAGAAGTTCATCGAGCTGATGCATCAACTTCAAGTCCCGAGTACTACAGATATTCAAATTGATGACTTGACGAAATGGGACACGACTTTTCACATGCTGGTAAGAGCTTGTGAGCTAAAGGAAGTCTTTACTTGCTTAGATGCTTCTGATCCTGGTTATAGCATAACCCTGTCAATAGAAGAATGGAGGCAAGTAGAAACGCTATGCATATATTTGAAGTATTTTTTTGATGCTACTTGTATTTTAACCACCCCAATATACCCAACAGCCAATGCATTCTTCCCTGAACTATCTAAAATTCAGATGGAGCTGACTAGTGCCGTTATGAGCCACAACCCTTTTATATCCAACTTGATTAAACCTTTATTAGAGAAATTCGAAAAATATTGGAAAGATTGCTGTATAGTCTTAGCAATTGCAGTAGTTATGGATCCTAGGTACAAAATGAAGCTTGTGGAGTTTACATTCAATAAACTCTATGGTGTGGATTCTGAAGCATGGATCAAGATAGTTGAAGATGGTCTTCACCAACTTTATCTTGATTATATGGTTCAGACATTTCCGGTAACAGAAACTTTTGAGGTAGAGAGTAATGAGATTGTTTCAAAGACAGAGACAGAGATGGAGACAGTTCAAGGTGACCATGAAGAAAGTGAGACCTTTCTTTCTACAGATGATGGACTGTCTGATTTTGATATCTACATCTCGGAAATAACAAATGGGCAGCAAACAAAATCGGAACTAGATCAGTATTTCGAAGAGTCTCTTTTTCCACGAGCAACAGAGTTTAACATCTTGAATTGGTGGCGATTAAACAAAGGGAAATACCCAATCTTGTCTAGGATGGCTTCTGATATTCTATCTATACTGGTTTCTACCGTGGCTCCTGACTCTGTTTTCAGAATCGGGCTAAGGAAGATGGATAGCTATAGGAGTTCATTGCGGCCCGCAACACTTGAGGCCCTTTTTTGTGCTAAAGATTGGTTACAGTGTGGATTATCTTCATCATCATCAGTTCCGATTTCTAATGCAGCTATGAAAATGGAAACTTTGAATTAGGTTTCATCTTCTAAGTGTAGTTGGAGAAAGGTAGCTTTTTTTCTCAAAATTTTCAACCACAATATTTGTTAACCTATGACATGTTCGTACATTCTTTCATTCGTTTAAATTAGTTGGGTGATGATCTCTCCGTTTTCTATTTTCTGTAATCATTCCTCCCAGGAGGGGGGTATCATACACGCATTTTGTTCAAAATAGCCAGGGTCCTTGATTAATGGGCCTCCGAGAAAAGGAAAGAAAAAAAAATTGTTGAGCTCACCACCAATTTTCATGGAGAAATGGCCTCTTAATATATTTTTAATTAATAAAATATTAATAGCTTCAGAAATTAAAAAAAATAATAATAAAAAAAAAAGGGGGAAAAGAAATGACTATATATTACCATTTCCTCCTCCTTTTCTACGCACGACATTATCTTCTCTCTATCCTTTACTTCTCGCTTAACCTCTCTCTCTCTAAGTCTTCCTTTTTTAAGACTTAGAAATCTAAAAAATTTGCTCTTTTAATTCTATTTTACTCCTCCGTTCATTTTTTTGTTATTAGGCTGCCATTTGTAAGCTCCGGCCCTTCATTTTTAAGCTTCGGCCTCCATTCAAAAGAAGGTATATAAGTCCGAACTTTTTCATTCATCTATCACAAACTGCCGGTGAATCACGTTAAAATTTATGACTTTATCTTTATACCGAACTCTCGTTCATTCTGAAAAAAAGAAAAAAAAAAAGATTTAAGTTCAATTAATAATCCTGGAAATCTGAGTTCGAGTTATAAAACTCGATGAATCAATGGAAGACGATAAGCATCTAAGCCCATCGATCAATTGAATATGAAATTATGCCTTTTTTTCCTCTTTACTATCAAATTTATTGATTTGGATTTTTTTTTTCCTTCTTATTTATTGTACAGAAACGAACACGGCTTTTCATATTAATGCAAGATTTTAACGTCAAAAGTAACACCATAAAATCTAAGTATAGAAATGGGTCGCATTTGAAACAATCCAAAATGCCCATATGAGTATAAAATATAGTTTAGGTCCATAAAAATCAAGTTTAGAATCGTAGAATTTAATTAAAGTGCACTTAAAGCTGAATAAGACGAGCAATTAGTCAAAAAGGCAACTATATTGAACCGGAAACAAATGCAATGTCTTTAAACATGCATCGTATGGCAACTATATTGAACTGGGAAACCTCGGTCGATGCGGAAATGAATACTTGGAAACAAATTAGAACTTCACTAATCACATAATTAGTGAGTTGCTTGATGGACTAGTAATTGATTCCATCTAATTTATCTAATCAAAACTTCCCTTATCGTCAAGCAACCTAACCGAAGAAAACAAGAAACAAAACAACACAAGAACTTTCAAACTGTAATGTCAATATCATTCAAAGGGGTTGTTGGAAGATAAACTGTAAGATGATACAAAATGATTCACCAATCACCCTCTGTCTCTGTTGGTTGGTGGGTGATTTATAAATTTATAATATTCCACCTACTAGCAATTCATACTTTAGATTTAAGCTAATAATTTGCATAAAATAAATAAATAGCAAATAAATAAGAAGGAAAGAAAGTGCTACTAGTCCAACAAGTTTCGGGTAGGAATTTAAATATTGTTCTCATGTGAATCACAAATTTGAATACTTCTCTTTCTATTAATGAAACAGTAGGATTAGGATAACAAAATAGTGGTGGGCTGATCTTAACCCAAATTGGTATATACTTCTTTTATTTACTATCTATCAAGACAGAAGTTGCATTCATTTTTATTTTGTGCTTGGGATTCCAAACAAATAAATATATTTTCAATTTGCATAATTTAAACCGGATTATTGACAAATATGATCCGTGAAAATGATATAACGATTTATTTTCTATTTACTAATATGTTCGTATTGTGATCCAACAGATCCAAGTTGGTCGGATTAGACGGATCGGGTCACTTTTACTCTTCCTTCTTCCTTAGTGAAGAGCTTGAACTTCTATTTGATAATTAATGTAAGTTATCAAGACTAGTATTGACATTATGTTATGTATTTATATATATATATAATTAGTCTAGATCATGACTTACGTGCATGTGGCTGCTTTGACCGAAGTTAAAAAATATTTAAGAAGTCTGACTTATTGTTATTATCTTCAATTCGCCTACTCTAAAGAAAAAGATCACCTCTTTCACGAAAGTTTGCAAATTTTCTCAAGTCATATATACTCGCGCAATAGTATATATTTGAACCACGACCATAATCTTAATATGAGTTACGTTTTGAAACCAAACTATAACTAGTAGTATTTACTGCACCACTTTCATGCAGTCCGTGCCCACAAAGTTGCCATATTTGCTTGTGAAACTTTTATTTGAATAAAATGAATGATTTTTTATTTTCGTAATAATTATAAAATATATTTTTATTATCACTTAAATAAAATAATATAAATTAAAATAAGTATTTATTTATTTATAAAAAAATTATTTTTAATATTTTATAAATTTCATTGTGATTTTTATTTTTATTTTTTTAATTTTTGTTTAAAATAATATGAAAATTTTTTATTTTTTCTACTCATTTTTTGTGT
The DNA here is from genome assembly GCA_027186245.1 of Coriaria nepalensis. Classification (NCBI taxonomy): domain Eukaryota; kingdom Viridiplantae; phylum Streptophyta; class Magnoliopsida; order Cucurbitales; family Coriariaceae; genus Coriaria; species Coriaria nepalensis. The sequence goes on along the minus strand of CP114500.1, from coordinate 7,916,165 downwards.
AACCAAACCGACGCTAAAACTCATCTCAATTTGTAAATGTGGGCAGTGTAATGCACTTAAATGCATGTCGTTTAGATATTAAAACTATTAAATTATCCGGTAAAAATAAGAGTATATATACCATATACTATATGGTGTCACGTATTATGGTAATTATTGGGTGGTCCAAGTTTGACTAAAATACAAGCACTAATTCACCGTTACACCTCCGACAAAAACAACGATTCTTAGTGCTGAACTGAAAAACCTATTCAGATTCTTTCTCTCTCTTCCAGGTTCCAACTCAACGTGCCCAACTCAATAATTAACAATAATTATTTATAATAATTATAATTAAAAAATAAAAATTACAACTCTTAATTACGTCCGTCGACTGGGTGAGAAAATCAGAGTACCCGGTCCCAACACACGTGAAAAAACAAAAGAGAGGCTCCGGCCAATATCATCCGTGCCACGTGGTGCGAATTTAGCGGTCCTTGGTGATTTTGTCGCAATTCTTGGACTCCCACTTATATATATAATAATAAGGCACACATCACATGTATGTAGATGTATCATAGAGAGAATGACAGAGATAAAAAGAGAGAGAGGGAGAGAGAGATGCAATGAAAGTCTACAATCAAATTAGGACCAAAGAGAGGCTCATGAGATAAGATTTGCTCCAAAAATCCCCTCTAAAGGATAGACAGAGTGCAAATATCAAAAAAGCTAGCTTGCCCCCTTATCCTATCTTCTTCTTCTTCACCTTCTTCTTCTTTCCTTCTCTAATGGGTGCTTGATACTGTACTGGAAAAGAGCTAGCTTTGAGTTCATATTGGAAGAAGAAGAAAAATGGCTCCTAAGTCAGGAAGAGGGAAGCCGAATAAGGCGAAAGCAGATAAGAAGAAGAAAGAAGAGAAAGGTAAATTTAGTTTTTGCTTACATGGATTTCATATTTTCAAGCTTACTGTATTCTTCTCTCATCTAATTTCATTCTGTTTTGACTGTTTCCTTGTTTTTTCTGGGTGTAAATGGGAAGTAGTTCCTAGTGTTCTGGATATCACAGTCGTCACTTCATATGAATCGCAAGTTCTACTCAAGGTATGTAATCTTATATCAGACCGGGTTCGGGGCCGAGTTCGGACCGGTCCGGATGGACTTGTTGTGACTCGGGATAGGTGAAATTGCCATCCAATCTTAGAGTGAGTCTCCGACTCGGCCGCCGAGATTGAATGTGGTGGCGAATTTCCTTGCACCCTCCTCACACTCCATCTGGATAGCTATCTAATTTGTTTATTACAATACTCTTGATTAAAAAAACGTATAAATATACATATTATATGTAACATGTGTTACATATGAAATCATAATTGTTATTATTATTTTTTATTTTTATTTTCTGTTTCTTTCATTAGGGTATTAGCACGGACAAGATACTCGATGTAAGAAGGCTTATAGCTCAAAATGTGGAAACTTGTCACCTAACAAACTACTCTCTATCTCATGAGGTACGCATGCCATCTCCATTTAAGAATTTATCTTAATAAAATTACATAGTTCCATAAATAAAACTATATTATATATTTTTTATTTTATTAAATAATATATATTTTTTATTATAAAAGTAGTGCATTAATTTTTATTTTTTAATTATAGTAAATTAGAGTTTTTGATTGTGAAATTTTCATTATTTTTGAGCAGGTCAAAGGGCAGAGACTGAATGACAGAGTAGAGCTCAGTACTATCAAACCATGTTTGGTGAAAATAGTTGAAGGTAGGTTGAGCTTAATTAGAATAAACAAAATAATTAGCATATTCCATATGGATCCCGCATTATTATTATTTTTAAATTTTATTAACACTAAAAAAATATGGTTAAAAAAAGAGCGCGCCATTGTTTGTTGCAGAGGACTATACGGAAGAAGGCGATGCAATTGCGCACGTGCGGAGGTTCCTCGACATTGTAGCCTGCACGACGAAATTCAGCAAGCCGAGGCGATCGCATGGATCTGACTCACATGCCAAGAAGAGTGGCAGGGCGGCGCACAGGAGTCAGGTCGACGGAAACTCCGGCCTCTCTACTCCGTCTGACGGGGCCGCAGAGGTCCAGTTCGGTTCTCGGTCGCCTTCTTCTTCATCAGAACCGTCGGTTTCTCCGGTCTCCGATAGCCTCGCGATGGCCGCCATTCATCCTGTGCCCAAACTATCTGACTTCTACGAGTTCTTCTCCTTCGCTCACATCACTCCTCCCATTCTTCGTCAGTGCTTCATTATTTTCTCTATTTCTGCTTTAGCCTGAAAATTCTCATCTTCTAGATTTTGATTTTGTTCCGTTCTAATTACAGAGCTGAAGAGATGCGATCCAGAGGAGCTTGTAGAAGAGCGGCGCAATGGAGATTATTTTGGAATGCAGGTAGGTACTCATGTGACTGAAGTGTCATCCGTTAATACTAAGAATCTAAGTTCTCGCGACTAATTACTCGACTGGGCCTCAAATTTGATACATAATCTCTTGCAGATAAAGATATGCAATGGCAAGGTAATCCAGGTATTTGCTTCAGTGAAAGGGTACTATACTGCCGGAAAGCAGCGTTTAGAAAGCCACTCACTGGTCGATCTCTTGCAGCAAGTCAGCCGAGCTTTTGCCAATGTCAGTACTTAAAAATGATCCAACTCTTCACTATATTTCCTTAATTTGATTCGAATTTCATATATTAATTTGCTAAATATAAGAACTTAATGTGTGTGGAAATGCAGGCATATGAGATTTTGATGAAAGCTTTTGTTGAACATAATAAGGTAAACATCTTATTACTTGAGAATGATTTTCAACTAATGTACTAATAAAGGTATAAAGAAAAAGGAATTGTTGTATAATTTTCCTTTCTCCATGTTTGTTTCTGATAGTTTGGGAACCTTCCATATGGATTCCGAACGAACACATGGCTTGTTCCTCCTTCCATCATTGACTCTCCCTCAGAATTCCCAACTCTACCAGTAGAAGATAAAAATTGGGGTGGAGATGGAGGAGGCCAAGGAAGAAACGGTGAGCTTGACCTTAGACCATGGGCAACTGATTTTGCCATTTTGGAAAGTCTTCCTTGCAAAACCGAGGAGGAGAGGATGGTGCGGGACCGGAAAGCTTTTCTACTTCATAGTCAATTTGTTGACATTTCAATCCTTAAAGCTGTTTCAGCAATTTGCCGTTACATAGATTCCACATCAGAAGAGCGGAATGTACTAAATTGCTCTTCGGGATCAGTCCTTCTCGAGGATCGTGTTGGAGACTTGTCAATTATCGTAAGACGTGATCCTACGGATGCGAGCTCAAAGTCTGAAGTAAGATTTAGTGGCTATCAATCATCTTGTGGGTCTGATGAGGAAGTTGCTAAAAGGAACTTACTCAAGGGGTTAACTGCAGATGAGAGTGTAATAGTCCGTGTAAGTAGTTTTGATAAATTTTTTCTTGAAGATATGAGAGAATGTGGTTCAAAGTTAAAAAGAATTTGGTGAGATGCCATTATTCGAGGTAACTTGTTTTACTGTAATGTTTTATTTTATTTTTTCCTTTGCAGGATCTTGACTCTTTGGGGCTTGTCATGGTTAGACATTGTGGATACAGTGCAACAGTAAAGGTTGCCGGTAGTGTGAAGAAGGCCATGAATGAGTCACAAGATATTAATATTGAAGATCAAGTAGATGGAGGAGCAAATGCTCTTAACCTAAACAGGTCTGAACTACTTGTTATTTGTTAATCTACTACTTGCTAAATCTCGTCTCTCGTTTTTTCTTTTTCCATTTTTTTTTTGGGTACTAACCAGGTAGCAATTCATTACAGTTTGAGGGCTCTGCTTCACAAATTTAGTGTGGAATCAGGGGTAGAATGTCAGGCATCTCAATCTATTTCAGATGATTTAGAAACTCCTAGAAATCTGGTCCGGAATCTAATTAAAGAGAGCCTAGTGAAGCTACAGGAGAACCCGATCTTTTCTGATAAGAAAATCAGATGGGAACTTGGTTCTTGTTGGCTTCAGCATCTACAGAAACAGGGAAGTTCAACAGATTCATCACCGAAAAGCAAAAGGGATGATATTGAAGCCGAACCAGCTGTCAAAGGACTTGGAAAGCAGTTTAAGCTTTTGAAACAGAGGGAAAAGAAGTTAACTGATGTAAGTAGTACAGATTTCAAGGAAGCAAATGTTGAAAGTGATGTAAAATGTCTTAGCAATGGAGAGTTAAGGTGCGATGGAGGATTGGAGAAACTAATTCCTAGAGAAGCTTTCTTGCGTCTTAAAGAAACCGGAACCGATCTTCATCTTAAGGTAACTAAGAAATTACTTTTAATACTGGATATAGTGATTTATTACCTTTTTTATTTATTTATAATCTTTTGGACTAATTTTTGTGCTCTCTTCTGGAACAGTCAGCGGATGAGCTTCTACTGATGGCCAACAAGTATTATGATGAAATTGCCTTACCAAAGCTGGTAACTACATTTTACAGCCGGAAATTTAACAGTGTTAGAGAAGTTTAGAATCATTTATGCATTGTTTGCTTACAATTCTCTATATCTTTTAGGTAGCGGATTTTGGATCGCTTGAACTATCACCTGTTGATGGTCGTACATTGACTGATTTCATGCATTTGAGGGGCCTTCAGATGCGCTCCTTGGGTCGAGTGGTGAGTAGTTTTGATCAATTTTTTAATTTTTTTGTCACTTCTATTATAGAATCAACTAAATCATCTTCTACTTTCAAAATGTCAACAAAAATCAGGTTGAACTTTCTGAGAAGCTTCCTCACATACAGTCACTATGCATTCACGAGATGGTCACCCGAGCTTTCAAGCATGTAGTTAAAACAGCTGTGGCTTCTGTTGGAAACTTTTCGGAATTAGCTGGAGCAATAGCTTCAGCACTTAATTTCTTACTTGGATGTTGTGGGTTGGAAGATAATGAGCACAACTCGGACAATGACAATGTTCTCAAACTGCAATGGTTAAGAACATATCTATCTAGAAGATATGGTTGGAATTTGAGTAATGAGTTCCAACAGTTGAGAAAGTTATCTGTCCTTCGAGGACTTTGCCATAAGGTAATCTAAAGCTCTTGACTTCTATTCAACTCGGGCTACTACTTGTTCAAAATGCTCATTTGTTACATGTACACTTTCTTTTCCAGGTGGGCTTAGAGTTAGTTCCGAGAGATTATGATATGGAAAGTCCAAATCCCTTTGGGGAAAACGATATTATAAGCATGGTTCCGGTTTGTAAGGTGAGACTCTCTGTCGGGTTTTCGTTCTATATCTTTGTTTGTAAACTTCCATGTTATTTTCCATCTCATTTACAATCTATTGGACGCAAGATATCTAAGCCTTTTTTGAATTGTTTTAAACAGCATGTAGGATGCTCTTCGGTTGATGGACGGAATTTATTGGAGTCATCCAAAATTGCTCTTGATAAAGGGAAGCTAGAGGATGCTGTTAATTATGGAACAAAGGTAAAGGGCCTAGCCTATTGTTTCTAAATTGAAGTTATTTGCACTAATTTTTCTTGTAAAACTGTGTTTGTGTTTGTGGAATACTTTTCTTGCATATGAAGGCACTTGCAAAGATGATAGCTGTATGTGGGCCCTACCATCGAACTACTGCAAGCGCCTATAGTCTTTTGGCGGTAGTTCTATATCATACTGGAGATTTTAACCAGGTAATGAGATTTTCTCACTTATTAAGAATTTTCTGACTTTGAATTGAGATTCATCAAAGATATTTTCAATTTCTGTTGTTAGGCAACTATATATCAGCAGAAGGCTTTGGATATCAATGAAAGGGAACTTGGGCTTGACCATCCGGACACAGTGAAAAGCTATGGGGATCTTTCTGTTTTCTATTACCGTCTACAACACATTGAATTAGCTTTGAAGTAAGTTACAGACTACCCCTTTAGTTTCCCCAAAAAAATAAAATATAATAATAATAAAAAACTACCCCTGTTTCCTTTTCATTTCTGTTGCTAAATATGTTGCATTATTGGCAGATACGTAAATCGTGCTTTATTCCTCCTCCACTTTACATGCGGACTGTCTCATCCCAACACAGCTGCTACATATATCAACATTGCAATGATGGAAGAGGGCATTGGAAATGTGCATGTTGCCCTCCGGTTTCTTCATGAAGCTCTTAAATGCAACCAAAGATTGCTAGGCGCTGATCACATACAAACTGCTGCAAGCTATCATGCCATAGCCATAGCTCTTTCTTTAATGGAGGCATATTCTCTTAGTGTTCAACATGAACAAACTACTCTAAGGATACTTCAAGCCAAACTTGGACAAGACGACCTCCGTACTCAGGTGGGACCATAGAGCTCTGCTTTACTATTTTATTACATTTATGGAGCAAATTGTTGCTCAAATTTAGAAGTCTATAAGAGTTGACATGTGGGTTTTTCTTAAACAGGATGCTGCTGCTTGGCTGGAGTATTTTGAGTCTAAGGCTCTGGAGCAACAAGAAATGGCACGAAATGGGATTCCAAAGCCAGATCCATTAATCTCAAGCAAAGGTCACCTTAGGTATTGATAGGGTATTCTTCTAAAAAATTGCCTACTTTTGAAATCAATTGTGATTTTGCACCGAAGCTCATCTGTCCTTTGTTGCAGTGTCTCTGATCTTCTGGATTTCATTTGCCCAGATCAAGATTCTAAAGGAAGTGATGCACAGAGGAAACAACGACGTGCAAAGGCAAGTAAATTTCGATCGTCATTCCTGATTATTGGTTCTAACAAAAACTGCATAATCTTAACATTTCCTCTCTTGCCTTTTATCCTGAATCTTCAGGGATTACAAGCAAGTGATAAAACCCTTCAAGTACTTGAGGGATCTGCTTCCACTGCTTACCAAAATTTTCACCCTGATGTTGTGGAAGACTTAAATGACCTAAAAGAGGGCTCTTCTCAAGAAGTCGAGTCCAGCTTGGTTCATCCCAAAGCGGTAAAAGAAATTAATGATCCCATTCGAAATGAGGAGCCTACAATTTTGAATGAAGTAGAGGAAGGAACAAACTCAGATGATGGATGGCAAGAGGCTAATTCAAAAGGGAGGTCTGGAAATAATTCTAACCAGAAGTTTAACAGGAGACCAGTTCCCCCAAAGCTGAATGGATTTAGCTCTGAAAATTCGAAGCTAAGAGAAAGCAGCTACAAGCTGGGAATGGGTTCTCCTCCCCGAAAAACAAGTCCAAAGATGGTTCAAAATGAGCCGTCATCACCATCAAAGCCATCAAAGGCAGCTCAGCATTCCACTGCTGGAGAGAGTTCACTTGGACTTCAGTCAAAAGCTTCCTTTTCCAAAGTTTCATCCAATCCCATAACATCTTCTCCAATGGCCTCGAAATCCTTATCTTACAAAGAAGTCGCTTTAGCACCGCCTGGTACAGTTCTATGGCCATTGATGAACAGAAACACAGATTCCAAAAAGACTGAAATTCCTTTGGAGACAGTAAAGGACGAGCACACAAATAGTAACTATGCTGAACCGATTTCAGAAGAAGATAAACTAGAAGTTATTCATGACAATGCAACTCAATCGGAAAATAAAGATCCAGAGTGTGAAGAGATTCCCTCTCTGTCTTCTCCAGAAAAACCCATGGAGACAAATGGCAGTAAACTTTCTGCTGCAGCCGAACCTTTCAAACCCGGATCACTTCCCATTGCTCAACCTTCAAGTGCTGAGTCTGTACTCCCTCCGGCTACAACTAGAGTTCCTTGTGGGCCAAGATCTCTTATGTATTACAGAAACAGTGGTTCTTTCCACACTAAACATGGGTTTTCAAAATACCATGTCCCTAAACTGGACAGAACTGGATCTGGGTCTGCAAAAATGATGAATCCACATGCCCCTGAGTTTGTTCCTAGGAAAGCTTCCCAAAGAAATCCAGCAGATATGTACTCAAGTTCTTTGCCCGAAACAAGTGGGCCCGAAGAGAAGTTAGATAAGAAATCAAGTAATAACACAGTTGAGGAAAATAGTTCTAAAAGAAACTTCTCAGAGTGTGAGAAGTTGGAGCTTGCAAGGCAGATATTGATGAGCTTCATTGTGAAGTCGGTTGGGAAAGACGTGGATGAAGAAGCAGGTGAGAATACAGTGAGTGAGAAGTTGGAACATTCCGGAATTTCTTCGGATGCAATAGTGAACGACAGTGCTATAATAAAAGTTCTTTATGGAAATGAAGGAAAGGTAGACTCTGTTTTTAGCTCAAGTGATAATGGGAATGAAGAAACAGTGGATGTAAATAAGAACGGAGATGAAGGGTTTGTAGCAGTTAAAAGGAGGACGAGGAGAAGTAGGCAGCAGATCACGAATGGAGTTACTGGTTTGTATAATCAGCATGCGTTCTGTGCCTCTGTTCGTTGAAGAGTGAGATAGATTTGCCAAGTTGAAGTCAGTAGCGAATGATGATCTCTTCACACCAAAATCTAACGTACAAGAAGAGAAATTGAATCTTTTAGGAAATAACGTTGCATGGTCTTATTGTTTTGTTTTTTTCTTGATTATATTGGTTCGTATATTAAGTTGAGTGTGGTAATAACGTATGTATGTACATTAAAATTTTCCCCGTTCCTCTTGGTGCAGTCTTGCCTTTAAGACCCGTGGGCTCAACGTGTATGGCCTTTTTCAAATATTCGTTCATATTTTGCTCGGTGTTATATCATGTGCTATATAAATATCGAGTTTGAGTTAAAATATAAAGGTTATAGTATAATAAGTAGAATATACACAATATCATCATAATTTAAATTTAATTTATCTTATCTCACCGAGAATATTAACTAATCTTCTGAAAATGTGATATATATATGAAAAATTCTGAAAGTTTATTTTCAAATGCAACCGACCATTTATAATTTCAACATTATATGAAAAAAATATTACAAATTTAATGTATAATGATCATGAACTCATTGAATTCTTCGGGAACCCTATTGATCCTATAACATCACCGGGAGAAGAAGAGGAGGAGGATGGATCCAACATTGATATGGTGTCATTCTACTGGAGTTTTGGTGTATCCCATCTCACATTATCTTTCGGAGTAGCAACGGTGCTCTACATTAATCCTTATTGGCGTAGGGCTTGGTTCGGTTTCGTTGATGTGTGTTTCTATTATATCAATGACTTATTTTAGTAACCCTTATGTTCGTTAGAGTTGTAATCCCTTTTAATTGAGAAAAATTCAGAGTGCTTTCTGTACTTATGAAAGAAGTGCAGAGTATGATTAATGTGGTTTCTTGATTGTAGTCTTCCATATAACAAAGAACTCACTTCACTTGGATTGCTCAACAAGACAAAGACAGGAAAGGAGAAACATTCAAACTTATCTTGAGAAACTGCCCAGAAATGGGCAAACAAATAATTGAAAATACTTGCTAGTATTAGAATAAAGTCACACGGAAAACAATTAATGTGGCAAAAATGTATCAAAGAAAAACAGTGTACTTGACAGAAAGGAATATGGCCTACTAGACTAGACTTGTTCTCAACGAAGAAATAGTAAAAAACAATCATTTTCTAACTTGTTTGGAAATTTCAGTGTAGGACCACAACAAACAACTCCATCTAAGTAAACTCCATCTAACCCATTTAATAAGTTAACAAGACCAGTTTGAAGTCTTCTAATCCAACCAAAAGTAAATGCACAATTATTATTGACCAGTTTGAAGCATCATTTTTCCACAGGTAATACAAATATCTTTCTTTGTGGAAAAATATGAAATGTAAACCTTATTGATCACGACCTTGTTTCCTATATATATATATATATATACAGGCTATTCAGTTTGTTTCTAAGAAAACGATCAATCTTACTATTTTTACCGTGCAATCAATCAATATTAATTTGTCGGATGAAGAAGGTTGAAGTCATGATGATCATAAAATACCGGATATGGGTTTTGGTGATCATCGTCATGGCGCAGGCGGTTCACACGATGCAAGCAAATAACATGACGACGACGACGACGATGAAGAACACAGTGATGTGTTTGGAACAAGAAAGACAAGCATTGTTGGAGATGAAGGCCTTCTTCGACCAATATGTACTACTACCAGGTGAAGAACAATATCATGAGCACTATCTCATGTCTACATGGGTTAATAGTAATGCCCAAAATGCTGAGTGCTGCAATTGGGAAGGAGTCCGATGTAACCATACCACAGGCCATGTGGTGGGTCTCTCCCTTTCCGAAATATTTTATTATGATGACTATCAAAGGGAAATAATGATGGAGAAGAGAGAAGTGATACTCAATATATCTATATTCTCTCATTTTGAAATGTTGTCATCTCTCGATTTATCCGATAATCACTTCATCAAGGGTTGGTCTAATTGTAACAAAGGTACGTACTTTTAACTTAATTATATATAATTATCATTGTTTATTGATGATGTCATATTAAATAAAATAAATTATGTATGTATGTATTTGGGTTTTTTTTTTCATGAGAAAGGGTTTATGATGATGAAGTTGGAGACGTTAGACCTTACATGGGGTGGATACAACAATACCATATTCTCATGTTTAGGTGAAGTCACTCCATCATTGAAAACCTTAAGACTCGGTGGTAATATGCTTACAAATCATCTTCCTACTAAAGGTATTAATAAATTAACTAATTATTTATTTTTCAAATTTTATAATTATCATTATTATATTTACTTTTCTCTTTTTTCCAGATTTAGCCAAGTTAAGATACTTAGAAACACTGGATTTGTCGGATAATAATCTTAATGGTACTTTATGGATGAGAGGTAAATTGTGATCTAGTTATATATATATATATGTGTGTGTTTGACTTATCTTCTTTTTTTTTTTCCTATTATTTATTTTTTCGTGAAGTGATTTAAGTTCCATTTAGATGAACTTACATGATTGATATTAAATGAATTTAACATCCGAGTAGTAGGTTTTAGTTATATTTTATGGCTTAAATTAGATATTATAAGACCCAAACCAATCTAAACTAGACAAAATAAGTACTTTCAAATAAAACCATAATATGATGATTACAAGAGATATCTTATTATTATTACATTTTTTTTCTTATTATCCAGACTTTGCTGAATTGAAAAGTCTGGAATATTTGGATTTAAATGGTAATATGTTTACCGGCTACCTGTCAAATGAAGGTAAATTAAGTGTTTAATTAAGATCTTCATTTAATATTATTTTCAAGAAGGAATGATTAATTAATTGCTTTTCAAATTTTATAATAATTATTATTATCTTAACTTTTCTTTTCTTTTTTCCAGGGCTATCATTTTTAATACTAATTTTCCCTCAAAATATCGTAACTCTCTTTTTTAATATTGTAACCCATGAAATTATTATTAATATGGTTTATCATATTTTTCTTTTTCATGATACAAACTTTACAAAACTGGAAAACTTACAAGATTGATATTAAATGAATTTTACAAGATTTTAGTTATATTTTATGGGTTAAATTAGACCCAAACCAATCTAAACTAGACAAAATAAGTACTTTCTAATAAAACCATAATATGATGATTACAAGAGATATCTTATTATTATTACATTTTTTTTCTTATGATCCAGACTTTGCTAAATTGGAAAATCTTAAATACCTCGATTTAAGCTTTAATGAGTTTACTGGGTGTCTGCCAAATGGAGGTAAATTAAGTGTTTAATTAAGATTTCCATTTAATATTTTTGATGATGTCATATTAAATAAAATAAATTATGTATGTATGTATTTGGGTTTTTTTTTTTTTTCATGAGAAAGGGTTTATGATGATGAAGTTGGAGACGTTAAACCTTAGTGGCAATAGATACAACAATACCATATTCTCATGTTTAGGTGAAGTCACTCCATCATTGAAAATCTTAAGACTCGGTGGTAATATGCTTACAAATCATCTTCCTACTAAAGGTATTAATAAATTAACTAATTATTTATTTTTCAAATTTTATAATTATCATTATTATCTTTACTGTTTTTTTTTTCCAGATTTAGCCAAGTTGAGATACTTAGAAACACTAGATTTGTCGAGAAATAATCTTAATGGTACTTTATGGAGGAGAGGTAAATCGTAATCTAATTATATATATATATATATATATATATATATGTTTGATTTTATCTTCTTCTTTATTTTTTTCCTATTATTTATTTTTTTATGGAGTGATTTAAGTTTCATTTAGATGAATTTACTAAATTGATAGTAAATAAATTGTATTTTTAGTTATATTTTATAAGCTTAAATTATATTATTTTTCTCTATATATATTTTATTGAATTCAAAAATCAGGAATATTTGGTAATAAGTTAGTTTATAAGGAGTTTACTGACTACCTGTCAAATGGATCGAGTAAATTAACTGTATAACGAAGATATTCATTTAAGCTCATATTAATACTAATTTTCACTCATATTATTATTATTATATATTTTTTTCTTCTCATAATACATATTTTGCTGAACTAGAGAACTTAGAATGATTAGATTTGAGCTCTAATGATTAAATTAGATATTATAACACCTAAACCAATCTAAATTAGACAAAATAAGTACTTTCAAATGAAACCATAAAATAATTACAAGAGATATTTTATTATTATTATATTGTTTTTTTTATGATACAGATTTTGTTGAATTGAAAAATCTGAAATACTTGGATTTAAGCTATAATATGTTTACTGACTTCCTGTCAAATAAAGGTAAATTAAATATTTAATTAAAATCTTTACATTGGATTTAAGATATTAAAATCTTTTATTTATTTATTTATTTGTTCGAGGATGACGTATTTAGATGAATTTACTAAATTGATATTAAATGAATTTTACATTCAAGTAGTAGATTTTAGTTATATTTTATGAGTTTAAATTATATTATTCTTCTCGATATAGATTTTGTTGAATTAAAAAATTTGAAATATTTAAGTTTGAGTTATACTACCTGAAATATTATTGTCATTTATTATTTGTCTTCTTTACATTGTTATCTTTTTTGACCTACAGGATTGTGTGAAATTTCAAAGAATTTGGTCAAAGTGGATCTAAGTAGTAATGCATTAATTGGCCCCATCCCAGACTGTATTGGAAACTTAACTAACCTTCGAGTTCTGGATATCTCAAGTAACCATTTGACCGGAAACATTCCATCTGCAGCCCTTGAGAAACTTACTAATCTTGTAGCTCTTTCTCTCTTCGACAACCAATTTGAAGGTTCATTCTCAGTAAGCCCCTTGGCTAATCATTCAAAGCTCAAAGTCTTTACACTTTCTGGTAACGGAAATAAGTTTCACTTTGAAACAGAACCACCCCCACGGCTACCCTCATTTCAGTTGAAAGCGTTTGTATTGCGAAACTCTAACCTTGATAGGATCCCTAGCTTTTTATTATACCAATATGATCTACGATATGTTGACCTCTCAGGTAACAATATTGGTGGAACATTTCCAACTTGGATCTTAGACAATAACTCCAACTTGGACACGTTAATATTGAAGAAGAACTCGATCAGGGGGCCACTTCTACTGCCAAAAGTACCGCATAATCTGTCTACTTTGATAGTTTCACAGAACATGCTTAATGGTCAGCTTCCGGACCACATCGGTTTCCTCCTTCCAGAAATGGGGATTCTCAACCTATCAATGAATAGTTTTCAAGGAAATCCTTTACCTTTTTCGATGGGTCAGATGACTCGACTACAAGTAGTTGACTTGTCTTACAATAACTTCTCCGGTGAGTTAGATGCACGTACATTTTCCTGGATACAAAATTTATGGTCTTTGAATCTATCGAATAACAAACTACATGGGAAAATATACCTTTCTCACTTATCAAATTCAAGTAGTTTATACATGTTGAGCTTGGCAAATAACCGTTTCACAGAGATGGTTATAGGAGGAAGGTTATGGAATCAGACTTCCTTATATAGTTTAGACATCTCAAACAATCTCATATCGGACAGAATTCTGAATTGCATTGATCGTCTCCCAAATTTGCGAGTTCTTCAGATTTCAAATAATTCTATGCAAGGTCAGCTTCCGTTCGAACTATGCAACCTTCAAAAGCTCTTTTATTTAGATCTATCACAAAATCAGTTGTCTGGATCCATACCCTCGTGCTTCAATTATACTTCGTTGGAATATCTGTACATGCACAGGAATAATTTCACAGGATTGATACCTAGGGCATTGACCCAAAGTTCCGAGCTAGAGGTACTTAGTTTGGGGTACAATAATTTTTCTGGAAGTATTCCTGAGTGGATCAGTGGGTTTAAACGTTTGCGGATGCTTCTATTGGGAAAAAATCGATTGCAAGGCGAAGTTCCTGTGCAGTTATGCCAACTGGTTAACCTTAGAATTATGGATTTCTCACAGAACAAGCTTAATGGTTCAATCCCGTCATGCTTATACAATATAACGTATTGGAAAATCAGCGATCCTGATTCTTTCAATTATAACTTGGGATTCACATCAATTTTATCCATGTTTACGTCTTTTGATTTTATTGATGGAATGTCTGATTTAGATCATCAAGGTGTAGAGCCGAATGTTGTTATACTTAGTGTACAAGTAGAAGCAGAGTTTACTAATAAGAAAAGATTTGACATTTACAAAGGTGGTATAGCCAACAGCATAACTGTATTCGACTTGTCATGTAACCATTTAACCGGTGATATTCCGGTGCAAATTGGAAATCTACCTACACTCAAAGTTATGAATTTGTCGCATAACTGCTTTTCGGGATTTATTCCTGAGAGTTTCTCAAACTTGACAATGATAGAGAGCTTGGATCTTTCCAACAACAATTTGAGCGGGCAAATACCTCCTAACCTTGCCGGGCTAAACATGCTGTCTATGTTCAACGTATCGTATAATAACTTGTCTGGTCCAGTTCCGAAAGGTGGACAGTTTGATACTTTTGATGATAGCCATAGTTATGATGGTAACCCTTTTCTTCTTGTGCCATCGTTCGCCAAAGCTCGCCCCATTGATCCCGTAACATCACCGGGAGAAGAAGAAGAGGAGGATGGATCCAACATTGATATGGTATCATTCTACTGGAGTTTTGGTGCATCCTATGTCACATTATCTTTCGGAGTAGCAGCGGTTCTCTACATCAATCCTTATTGGCGTAGGGCTTGGTTCGATTTCATTGATGCGTGTTTCTATTACTTCTACGACTTATTTTAGCAAATCCTTATGTTTGTTAGAGCTGTAATCCCTTTGAATTGAGAATAATTCAGTGTGGTTTAATTTATGTACTTATGGAAGAAGTGCAGAGTATGAGTAATGCTGTTTCTTGATGTGTAGTCTACCATATATTTGAAGTTTAGGCTTGTAAGGTACTCATGCTAAACAAATTATTAATATTACCACATGACATTTATTATTTCCGATCGATCTAAATAGTTATCGATCCATCTCTTCGGTTTAAAAGAGATATATAAATAAATGAAGACAAATCGTCGAAAGAAAAAACAAAGGACATGGAACCAACGAATGAGAAGAATGGCCTAGAGAGAGAGATCAGCCAAGCCAAAGGTTCTTGAAACAGCTTTGCTCCAAGATTCCAGCTTCTTCTTCCTCAACTTCTCATCTATTACAGGACTGAAAGTCTTGGCAATGTTATAACTCTTTCTCCTGAGTCGAAAATCTCAGATTCTGTCCGAACTCCAGTCTCTAATCCGGCAGCATAAACAGCTCCTAGTGCTGTGGTCTCTATGTCCGCTGGTCTCACCACTGGACCACCCAGCAAATCTGCCTATAAAAATAAGATGCATGCTTATTAAAAAAAAACCCAGAGAAATTTTTACAGATTCAAACACAATTCCAAGAGAACTACCTAATCTGATCATATTATTGACAGAGTAAACAAAATTAGAATGAGAAAAAAGAGGCATAAAAAGGAGGCAAACCTGAATTTGCATCAAAAGGTTGTTAATAGTGTCACCGCCATCAACTCTAAGGACAAACTGACCTGCATCATTCTTGACCTCGCCCTCTTCCCCAGCATATTTATGCATGGAATCAAGCACATCTTTCACTTGGAAACACATGCTCTCAAGCACAACTCGAGTAATATGAGGCTTGCTTGTAAACCTAGTGAATCCAACACAAACACCACGGACATCATCGCACCACCAAGGAGCAAACAGACCATTAAATGCAGGAACAAAGTAGACCTCACCAGTAGATTCAACCTCTGAAGCTAAGGCCTCAACTCACTAGCACTTTTAATGATCCCTAGACTGTCTCTAAGCCACTGAACCGCAGCCCTGGCAATGGCTATGGACCCTTCAAGAGCATAATTTGGCTCAGCATTAGGGCCGAGCTTGAATGCTAAGGTAGATAGAAGCCCATGCTTTGACTGAATCACCTCTTTCCCTGTGTTCAGAAGTATGAAAGCACCTGTTCCATAAGTGCTTTTGGCCACCTTTTCTGCAAGCTTGTCCAAGCATAGCAGCATGCTGATCACCTAAACACCCTGAAATAGGGATACCAGCAAGGGGCCACATCCTTTGGCTATATTCCCAATAATCTCAGAATTACTAACGATTTTGGGCAGAATTTCAGCTGGTATTTCTAGGGTTTTCAATGTGTCTTCATCCCATTCAAGATTCTTAAGGTTCATGAGCATTGTTCAAGATGCATTTGAAACGTCAGTGACATGTAATCCGCCGGTTAAATTCCAGATCTACCAGGTGTCAATAGTTCCAAATAGAGCATCGCCCTTTTCCACACCCACCTTAACAGCATCCACATTTTCCATTAACCATAGTAGCTTCACTGCACTGAAATAAGTGCTTATGGGCAAACCACATGATTCTACAAAATGAGTTTTCCCACCTGATAACTCATTCTCTAGTTTGCTGTCAATGAATCAGCAAAATTAAGCATAAGGTATAGAATCAAAATCATCAGCAAAACAAGCAGAGAAAAGATTTCTCAATTCCTAGCAATCGAAATGATCCAATTCAGAATAATTACAGAAGAAATATTATTTATTCATAGAAAATCAGAGTTTTCCAACCCACTCAATAACAATATCATAACACACCTCAGATCATGAAGAACTAAAATCGAAGTAAAAAAAATTGCAGACAAATCCAATAGGGAAGAAAATAAAATGAGTACCGGTAAACAGAGCTGGTACGAACATCCATCCAAACAATGGCGTTGTGAAGAGGAAGGCCAGAAGATTTGCTCCAAACCAGAGTAGTCTCTCTCTGATTAGTCAAACCGATCGCCTTCAATCCTTTATCAACGTTGTGGCCATCCGCCGTCGCCTTATCAACCGTCTTCGTCATACAAACCCTCACCGTCTCCAGAATCTCCATCGGATCATGCTCCATCCATCTTATCGAGAGAGAAAGTAAAAAATCAACAGGATTTCAGAGAAAAAGCAAGAACAAAACAGAGTAAATGATCGAGAGAGAAAGACAGAGAAGGAGTTGCGTATCCAGCTTGAGGATAGACCTGAGTGAATTCGACCTGGTAAGATCCAACCGGACGAGCAGATTGATCATAGATGATGAATCTGGTGCTGGTTGTTCCCTGATCGATTGATCCGACCTGGTGAGAAAGACAAGAGAAAAAATTGATACATTTATAATTTTCTTCTTACATAATTTTTAGGGTATTGATCAAATCATTATCCTATTATATCTTCATCTCTACTTTTTTACTTAAAAAAAAAAAAAGCTTACAACGTAAGCAATACTTTTAAAAGTAAGACAACAAAACCATCACCAAAACCATGTGGCTAAAATTGCAACCACAATAATGTGAAATATCACCCTACACGGTCATATGAAACATCTCGGTAGGGAGAGAGAGAGAGAGAGAGAGAGAGGTAGCTGTCTCAATGAGTTGGGTTTTTTTAGTGGGCCAATTGGGTGGTAGGACGTCTTCAGCCTCTGGGCCTGAGGCTTCTAATGGGCCCAACTATATGGGATATTAAATATTGAAAAGAAGGAAAATTCATTCACATGGTTCCATATAATAATGAGACAAGATTTATATTTCCTATTAATAGAGAATAATGGATTAAATATCTTAATCTCATTTCACCTTCTCTTATATAAAAAATATAAGCTCTTCTTATACGACAAAAAAACAACGTCATCATATGGGCCCCTCCCACTATTGCTAATTCCACTCCACATCAAATCTCCCTCCTCGTCTCTTTTATAATTCAACTCGTCTGGATCCGGGAGTGCCCTAATAATATAATAATATAATAATAAGAAAAAAAAAGGAAAAGAGACGATTTTATCCGTTGCGATTCTTTTGCACGCTATTATTTTGCAACACACGCAGCAAAATGCCAGCACTGTGCTTCACTCGTATACCAATCACATCTCAGATCACGGATCGAAAAATAATCTAACGGTGGTCCATCATTCGTGTCTGGTAGAGAGAAACACATGATAACTGCCCAACTTTTATCCGTATAAACTGAGAACAAACCAGCGCGAAGAATTCACCGTAAAGTGCTTCACTCTGTGTTTTACTCTTTCAAGGTTAGAGCTCTATAAGGTCTTATTATTATTATCTTTTTTCCGGTGGTGGTGCTAGAGTTCCAGTGAGAATGGGGACAACGGTGCTTTCTGACTTAGCGACAGAGATTTTGATTCCGGTCTGCGCTGCGGTCGGGATCGCATTCTCACTGGTGCAGTGGTTTCTGGTCTCGCGCGTGAAGCTCACGCCCGAGCGGCACTCGCCGGCTGACGGCTCTAACAACAGGAAGAACGGTTACAATGACTATCTGATCGAAGAGGAGGAAGGTGTGAACGACCAAAACGTCGTCGCTAAATGTGCTGAGATACAGAATGCCATCTCTGAAGGTAAGAAGCTCGAGGTCCCGATCTTTCAATTTCTCTGTTAGATCTAGTATCTTATATAATGCTTCTTCTTATGCACTCTGTTTGGTTGCTGTGAAAATGAGAGAGAGAGTATGTGTATTACTGGAAACGAGGTTTGGTTTAAGTAAAAACAGCCTTTAAACAGCTTCCATAGCCATGGCCATGGCAGATCTGGCATTTCTCAGATTAAAGCATTCATCTTTTCTTGGTTAAACTTTTTAATTTTGGGTTAGAATTCAATGCGTTTCATTTTGGCCATGTTGGTTATAATTCAGTTTGTCGTATGTAAATAATACTATAAAAGTATAACGTTACGTGGGTGCTACATGGTACGGTAATAATATAGTATGTAGTCTATTCCTTTTAACGCCGATCAGTGCACGTGACTGTCATTTTTTAGATCTGACAGACGTACGAGTGGTCCCATCTTCTTGGTGAGATTTTAATATTTACTACACGCAGACACTGTGGATAAGCTTACTAGAGTTTATCCTGTTGTCGGAATAGTTGTGTTCTGTATGAAAAAAATAAACTACGAATTTATTATTGTCGGAATAGTTGCTCCTTGATTTCTCGATATCTGGTGTAGTAAAAAGAAATTTGTGTCTAAAGATGGGCTTTTTCCCAATGTTTTGGACAAGTGAAGTGGCTGAATACTCTATACCAGTTATCTTACTCTTGGAATGAACTCAAAATAATGCAAGTATACGGACAGAGTAGAATATAGTTTTTTGCAATTCGCAGACAGAAAAGAATTACCACTTAATCTAAAAGTGGATAATTTATTGAGGTGGTGCGTAGAAACCAATTGATTCAAGCATTGGGTTACTGTTGAATCATGAGTTTCATTTGTGTAAACAGGTGCAACATCCTTTCTTTTCACTGAATATCAGTATGTTGGGATCTTTATGGTTGCATTTGCCATTTTGATATTTCTCTTCCTTGGATCGGTTGAGGGCTTCAGCGCAAAGAGTCAGCCATGTACTTACAATCCAGAAAATGTATGCAAGCCTGCTCTTGCCACAGCACTCTTCAGCACTGTATCTTTCGTGCTAGGTGCTATAACTTCAGTCCTGTCTGGTTACCTTGGGATGAAAATCGCAACCTATGCCAATGCGAGGACTACACTGGAAGCAAGAAAGGGTGTTGGTAAGGCCTTTATTACTGCATTCAGGTCTGGTGCTGTGATGGGGTTTCTTCTTGCTGCAAATGGTCTTTTGGTTCTTTACATTACGATCAATCTCTTTAAGCTGTATTATGGAGATGATTGGGAGGGACTTTTTGAGGCTATAACTGGTTATGGTCTTGGTGGGTCTTCTATGGCTCTGTTCGGGAGAGTTGGTGGTGGAATTTACACCAAGGCAGCAGATGTGGGTGCTGACTTGGTAGGAAAGGTTGAAAGAAACATTCCAGAAGATGATCCGAGAAACCCAGCTGTATGCCCCATTTCACTTTATTCCCTAAAATTTGGTCATTATTCATAATGTTTATGGTTGCTTTCTCCTTTCAGGTTATTGCAGACAATGTTGGTGATAATGTTGGTGATATTGCCGGAATGGGATCTGATTTATTCGGCTCCTATGCTGAATCATCATGTGCTGCCCTTGTTGTGGCTTCCATATCCTCTTTTGGAATCGATCATAATCTCACTGCTATGTGCTACCCTCTGCTCATTAGTTCTATGGGTATCCTAGTCTGCTTGATCACAACCCTCTTTGCCACTGATTTCTTTGAGATCAAGGCTGTCAAGGAAATCGAACCAGCATTGAAAAACCAGCTCATCATTTCCACTGTTCTCATGACCATTGGAATTGCAATTATCAGCTGGATTGCTCTTCCGTCATCTTTCACAATCTTCAATTTCGGGACTCAAAAGGATGTCAAAAACTGGTAAGATTTGTCTAGAGAAACTTTTTGACATTTCTCTGTGATCAGATTGAATGAATTGGCTGTTACCTTCAGGCAGCTGTTCTTGTGTGTGTGTGTTGGCTTATGGGCTGGACTTATCATTGGATTTGTAACAGAGTATTTTACTAGCAATGCTTACAGGTAAATATGTATAACATATGAAGATAAGTAAATAACTATGCTTCCTTTTAATAAATTTTGACCAATATGCATCTTGACTCCTGAATATTGTTGACATCCAGCCCAGTCCAAGATGTTGCTGACTCCTGCAGAACAGGAGCTGCTACAAACGTTATCTTCGGCCTTGCATTGGGATACAAATCTGTTATCATTCCAATTTTCGCCATTGCTATTAGTATTTTTGTTAGTTTCACCTTTGCTGCTATGTATGGAATTGCTGTTGCTGCCCTTGGAATGCTAAGCACTATTGCAACCGGGCTTGCCATAGACGCCTATGGGCCCATTAGTGACAATGCTGGAGGCATTGCTGAAATGGCTGGAATGAGTCACATAATTCGTGAAAGAACTGATGCTCTTGATGCTGCTGGAAACACCACTGCTGCTATTGGAAAGGTACTATATAGACCATACTATACATATAACGCATTTTTCTCTCTTGATTTGTCACTTATCTTTTGGCTCTTGATGCTCTTTAGGGATTTGCAATTGGATCTGCTGCATTGGTCTCTTTGGCTTTATTCGGGGCCTTTGTTAGCCGTGCTGGTATCTCAACTGTTGACGTGTTGACTCCCAAGGTGTTTATCGGACTGCTCGTGGGGGCCATGCTTCCTTACTGGTTCTCTGCCATGACAATGAAGAGTGTAGGAAGTGCTGCTTTGAAGATGGTTGAAGAGGTTCGGAGGCAGTTCAACACTATTCCGGGTCTTCTAGAAGGTCTTGCCAAGCCAGATTATGCAACGTGTGTCAAGATCTCAACTGATGCTTCCATCAAGGAGATGATTCCACCCGGTGCCCTTGTCATGCTGACCCCACTCATTGTCGGAACCTTCTTTGGTGTTGAAACCTTGTCTGGTGTCCTAGCCGGTGCCCTTGTTTCTGGTGTCCAAGTAAAATCTCGAACATTCCAATAGATTTATGTGATACATCCTTGTTAATGCATGTCACTGATTCTGTTTTGCTGATTTTCTTTTTGTAACAGATAGCAATATCTGCATCCAACACTGGTGGGGCATGGGACAATGCAAAGAAGTACATTGAGGTAAGCGCATACTTTTATTATTTCATTACAGTGTTATGACTTAGTGAAATGGTTTTCATTTGGGAATTATTTTTTTTAGGCTGGTGCTTCGGAGCATGCAAGGACACTTGGTCCTAAGGGTTCGGAGCCACACAAGGCAGCTGTGATCGGAGACACCATTGGGGACCCACTTAAAGATACTTCGGGTCCTTCACTTAACATCCTCATCAAGCTCATGGCCGTGGAGTCTCTTGTCTTTGCTCCCTTTTTTGCTACTCATGGCGGCCTTCTTTTCAAGATCTTCTGAGCCACACCTTCCATCCTTGTTTTTGCTCTCCCTTTTTGTTTCCGAGGCAGATTCGAGTCCCACCAAACTCGGCTTTTTTCTGTTGTTGTAATATCATGTCTCTCTCTCCCTCTCGTAGGTATTCTCGTTTGATTTGAACTTAAGCCAGCTCAGAATGTATTAGTATAATGACTGAAAGAGTTCTTTTCGGCCAAAATGAAAAAAAGAAAACGAAAACAGTCGTTGTTCCGCACAATTTGTGCATGAATTCAATATCATTTGGGTTTATCCGAACGTAAAAGAATATGGGCCATAAAGCTGGATCTGAACGAAAGTCTAATTCTGTGCCTAAAACTAAATGGGTTCAAAATTTGTCGCCTTTCTGGTCCGAGCTACCTAAATCCTAATAAAGCCATTTGAACAATGAGTAAAGGACATTGTTATGCTGGAAAGTGTGCAAACATCTCTCTCTCTCTCTCATGTATATATATCTGTATCACTCTCAGGATTCAGAGACTTTTAAAGTGATTGCTTGTTTTGCAAGGCATATTAAGAAAGCTTCATAGCCTCGGCTTCAAACCGAGCTGTTGAGGAGCTTCATAGCAGATTGAGTGTACTGGAGGAAGAAACAGAAGAAAGCTAATAGATGAGATATATCAACAATTTCAGATCATACGCCATCGCTGCCTTCTCCTTAGAAATCAAGCATCGAAAGAAGAGTGTAATCAAGATTCTTTCCGCACCGACTTATCAACGACCTTCACAACTAACAGGATGGAAGAGGAGGTACGGGCCTCAGAGAGATTTTTTAGCAGGAAGAAGGCAAGTCATGTCTTGTCATAAAAGATTTGAAGGCTAACACTTAATCATTCCATGGTTTCTTTAACGATTAGATGGATGAGATCATTGCTTGATAATAATCAGATAAGAGTACTTTTTACACTTCATCTGTCATCAAAAAGCTTTTAATATAATTGAAAATTATTAGTCTGGAAGAACATCCTTAAAGTTACAACCTACATGAAGATAATACAAAGATATGAAATTACAACATGTTTTCTCTGAGTTTATCCTCATGCGACAAACCTGCAATAATCATTATACGAGCTGCAGATTTTTGTTGGCCGTCTAATTGCTATATTAAGTTGAACCTGACAAAGAAGAGCAGTACTTAAGCTGTTAAATAATCTATACCATCAATAGACAAGTCTTTTGGTATTAAAGGTAGATTTTGTCCTCGCATATCTAAAGAAGCTATAGAATAGAAAATGTAGAGATCAGGAGGCAATATTGTAATGATACATAACAAATGCACTTACATCTAGAATTTTGAACGCAGAAGCTCCTTCATCAATGTACAGAAAGCAGAGTTGGCAATCCAAGTGTCAAAATCCGGACGCAGAAAAGCCATTTTAGACTTCTCCTCTATAACCACCCGATCCGAAATAATCTCTTCTAGAGTTTGCAATCGCCACGCTCTTCTGATGCTCCAACTTGGGACAATCCTTGATACGATGACCAAGCCCACCACAATAAGCACAGCCTTTAACCCCACTTGCATTAGTTATAGCATCCACATCCTCCATTGGATCGTTTAGCTCAGCCAAAACTGGTGGAATCCTCTGTTTTGCTTCTTGCAGGAGGTGCTTCAAATCAAGCAAAGTTGTCTCAGTTTGATTCTTGTTTATAAAAGTGGTAGCGATTCCCGTCTTACCACACCTACCTGTTCGCCCAATCCTATGAACATAGTTTTCAATCTCTGCAGGCATATCATAGTTTATTACATGTTGAATATCAGGAAAATCCAAACCCTTAGAGGCAACATCAGTAGCAACCAAGACATCTTTTGCGCCCGACTTGAATGATGATATGGCGTACTCTCTCTCTTCTTGATCTTTCCCACCATGGATAGCTACTGCTTCAACTCCTTTTAGAAGGAGATATTCATGAATATCATCAACATCAGCTTTATTTTCACAGAATATTAATACAGGAGGTGGGGTTTTCTGAAGGCACTCAAGAAGGTAAACGATTTTTGCTTCTTGTTTCACATATTCAACCTCTTGGATTACGTCCAGATTTGCTGCCCCTGCTCTTCCCACGTTTACAGTTACAGGCTTAACTAGGGCACTTCTGGCAAAGTTTTGGATCTTAGCAGGCATTGTAGCGGAAAATAGAAGGGTTTGTCTTTGAGCTTTAAAGTGGTCAAAAACTTCCCTTATGTCATCTTCAAAACCCAGATCGACCAATCTATCAGCCTCATCTAGAGTTAGATATCTGTGGAAAAAGCAATAGTCAAAACAAAAATCCAGTTTACATTTCACATAGTTGTTATAAATACTCTTTTAGAGAGAAATATTATCAAAGATGTGTCTCTAGACAAACCGCAATAATCAAGAACTAAACAAAAAAATGTAGAGATATTAAACGGTTGGCTATATATAAAAACTTCTTAATAGAGGCATTATGAATAGAAACTATAAAACTACAAAACATACAAATAACAATATGATGGACTTATGCAGTGACTATGACCAGGTGGATATAGTAATCCAGAAAATACTATATAAGTTTCTAATCAGAATATATTACCTGCAATTATCGAGATTCATTTTCTTCTTCGCCAGCATATCCTTCAACCTTCCAGGCGTAGCAACAACGATATGAACACCCTTCTTCACAATCTCTAACTGAGAACGCATATCCACTCCACCAATACACAGCAAAGGCCTCAATTCCGGATATCCAGCCTCTTTCAAGGGGGCTAAAAACTCTTCCACCACTTCATAAGTCTGCCTGGCAAGCTCCCTAGAAGGGCAAACAATCAACCCAAAAGGCCCTTCTCCTGGAACAATAGGCATCATCATCTCCTCCTGTAATGCAATCATAATCAATGGCAAGATGAAAACTAACGTCTTTCCAGATCCTGTAAATGCAATCCCAATCATATCACGACCCGATAAAATCACAGGAAGACCTTGAACCTGGATTGGTGTTGGGTGAACAATCCCTTTAGCTTTTAACATCTTCAAAACTGGTTCAGGAAATTTCATATCCTTAAAGTTCTTAATCGGAGGCGGAACCTCTTCACCATCAACCATTATGTGCCACTGCTTCCGGATCAAATTACATTCCTTATTTGACATCCTCCTGATAGGCAATGGCGGTTTCCATCCTGTCAACAGTGGCTCTGTATATGTAATTCCCTTAGCCAATTCTCGAACAGACATCAATGTCTTCCGATCAGACAGGTGCTCGATCATCTCCTTCTCTTGCATGACGATCTGCTCGGTCGGACTAACTTCAGGCTGATCACGCTTCAGCTGAGACGCTTTCACAAGAAGACTAGGTTTCGCTTCAGCAAGCTTAGATTTCTCTAACTCGTCCACAAGCACTGAATCGTTTCCCTTCCGCTGCAGAATTTTCTGAACCTCCATTGCTCTACGCTTTGCTACAGGAACGTATTCAACGTAATCATCTTCCTCCTCCATGCTTCTTTCGTTCTTTTGAGTGTCCATCACAGAATACTTCTCTATCTGCACTGAAAATTTTTCAAGATCAAAGTTCAACTACCAATCCCTAAATCTTGTAAAAAGTCGAAAAGATTGAGAAAAAAAGGGGAGAACGAAAATAGGTTACCTTAGAGAAACTACCTTCGATGCCTGCTATCTCGAACAAATCCACTGGAATTTGGCAGAAGTCGAATTTTAGGGTTCTATGCTAAGCTTTTTGGTATTTTCCCACTTGAATTAGTGCGGTTTGGGCTCTTTCCAGATGATGGCGGTTAATTATAAATTGCCTCTTCGCTTATGATGGTTTGGTCCCATATTTTAACGGGCTTGGTTCGATTTAGTGGCGCTATAAGATGGGGACTAACTAGGCCCAATTTGAGTAAGCATGCAATTTCCATAATCACCAAAAAAAAAAACAAAAAAAAATGCACCTATTTAAAGTCATTAATGTTAACCTATTGTTTTAAATATATTTGTAATCAATATAGGGTGAGGAGTTTGTGTGAATTTATAATATAGATTAATTTCAATATTTATTTAATTATTCATATAATGTTATTATTATTTAATAAGGATATTTATATTATTATTTTAATATTTTTATTAAAAGATATTAAAAGATTAATTTCAATATTTATTTATATCATATGTTCGGACAAGTTTAGATATTTAACATTGAATCTAAACTCTATATAATAAAATATTAATAAATTAATCATATTATTTAAATTATATAATATATAATATATAATCTTTATGATTTAATTATATATTTTATTTAATATATAAAATTTTATGACTTATATATAAATTAATATAATCTTTATAATAATTTTATATATGTGAGTCCCACCCACTTTATCTAGATATAAACTCGAATACTTTAAAATAAAAAAAACCTTCAGGTCCAAGGAAAAAACTGACCAGCCTACGCTTACTAGGAAAGCTTAGAGTTGAATATATATATATATATATATATATATTTTTTTTTTTTTGGCCGAAAGCTTAAAGTTGAAGTTGAATCTCAACTAATTACGCAAATTTTCTTACTACTATAGGTCTGGTTCAATAATGTCAGAGATTTAGTATAAACGAAACTTCAAATTGACAAGAGGGGGATGATTAATCCGTTGAATTTGAATCTACAAGAATCTTATTATTGTTTGAAAGATGAACGATTGTGAATGCGATTTCATGGTGCGCATGATGTGGACGGCTCTATGGGATTGTTACCGGAAGAGATAACAAGTTACCATTTTAATGATTACCGATTAATATAAATTTATTCGCTAAAAAATAATTAAAAAATCGTTGCGTGTACACTCTCTTGAAGCCAAGTCACCGGGCCCCACAGCAGCGTAATAGCCATTAGCTATTATATCTTATGACTCTTCATATCATTATTTGTATATTTACTTTTATTATTATTATTATTGTATTTTCCCTCTTAAGGTATTCAGAATGATTGCAGTTACATTGAATCTGATCATCCTAATCAGTTAGTTACTAATCTTCGACCCAAATAGTGTACATTGAATGATTGTAGGTAAGTCACAGAGTTGTTAATTAGGAGTAAACCAGAGGTCTTGATAAGCCTCTTAACGTAAATTATGTAATTAATTAATAATAATTACCGTCAAATGATACTTCTAATTATTTGTAAAATTAAATATCAATATATTTCTTTCATTTAGAGTTTATATATATATATAATTTATTTCATAAAAAATTTATAAAATAAAAGTAATCTCTAGAGGTTACGCAAAATGGGACCCGCACTTCCCTCCTTCTTCTTCATTCCTTATCTAATAATACCCGCGCAAGTAGTACACACCTAATACCGAACCGAACCGAATCTCTCATTTCAACTCTCCACGTGGCGATCATCGGCTGGTTCGGATTCTGGTTCGATGCGCGCCACCTCGCTCCTTTTTTTAGTTGGTTTGGTTCGGTCTCTCTCACTCTTTCCCTTCTTCCTCACAGCTCTTGTAACTCTGACTCTCTCTCTCTCTATCTCTCTGAGTAAATATCAGCGACTCAGGCCGTGAGAGCAGCTTGGTATTGGATCAGTAGGCTGTGATTAATGTCGAGGTATACTTAGTTCTTCCTTTTTGCTTGATGTTCTGTTTGTTTCTAGGGAAAATCATTAATAGAGAGTACAGTTTTCGCAACTTCCTTCGTTATATTTCCCAGTTTTGTATTTGATCGTGTTTCTGGAAGCGGTCGATCAAGGATTTACGAGTTTTTTCTCTTCGAAAAATCTACTTCTGACTTGTTTGATGATTTTTTCCCCTTTTCCTGGAATCTTATGGAAAATATTTATCGTATTGGAAATGAGTGATGCGATCGGTCTTGCTTCTGACTTGTAGTAATGCGATCAGGGCTTGCTCTCTCTCCGATTTTCTTTCTTTCTTCTCCGATCTTCTGAATTTTTTGTATATTTTCATAATTCTACGAAATTAGGCTCTCTACTTTCCTGATTTTCTCGATGCTTCTATATATTTTTCTCGCTCTTTCTATTAGCTCAGTGAACTCTGTTTTTACCTTTCCGGTCGTAGCTTCTCGTTCTCATATATCAAGCCAACCTTTTCTTAACTGTTTTCCTGCTAAGAAAATTTTGATTACTAACAGGATTTGACAGAATAGCTGATGGTATCCGATAGTTTTTTCTTTTTTATCCTTCTTCTTCTTCCTTTTTCCTTATACATAGTCTCGCTTTTGTTGAGTAACATAGAACATGTTATGTTGGAGAAAACATGTTTAAGTGTGTATTATGTTCTCTGGCAATTTGGATTATTGTCTTCATTTAACAATCAAGTGTGTATTTTGGATGATATATTGAGTATATGCTTCATTATACTCTATTTTCTACAGGTGAAGTAAGCTGCGTCCTTTAATTTTGTGTATGCATGGAATACTATTAAAGTTCTGTCGCTGATTACATGACATATATTGACTAGAAGACATTTTACCGATGGGGGGAGCTTGTTCTAGGAAGAGATGGCAACGACACAATGAAGATGGTTTACCTACAGGATTTTCTGGAAGATATTGCAAAAGTTGGAGTTCGAAATGGTTATCAACTTCATTTCATCGACCTGCCATGGACATTCAACAAGGAAAAGGGAAATGTCCACCCCTTATGGACTTATGCATCCACAAAATATGCCAGGTTCTTAGTCTTCTATAATCTGTACCCTTTTTGTTGAGGCCACAAAGTTCTGGGGCTTTACATCATGGCTGATGTTTTTGCTCCTCCTCCTTGCAGAATATAGATAGATATAGCACCTTCTCCAATCTCCCACGAGATATCACTCAACAGATCTTTAATGAACTAGTGTTCACCCAGCGTCTTACTGAGGTCATTATAGAAGCATTTCGTGATTGTGCTCTCCAGGTTGGCACCAGTAAATTGTTGTTTTGCTCTCTGGATTTCATTTTTTGTCAATAACCATTCTACTCTCTTTATGGGTTTTGTCAAACTGGTATGTGAGGTTTACTTTTCACGCATTTGACAGGATCTTCACTTGGGAGAATACCCTGGAGTTACAGACGATTGGATGGATGTCATATCTTCACAGGGAACTTCCTTACTTTCTTTAGATCTTTCAGGGTCCGATGTTACTGATTATGGGTTAAAGCACTTCAAGAATTGCTCAAACATCCAAGCCCTAAATTTAAATTACTGTGAACATATTTCAGACCTCGGGCTAGATTACATTGAAGGTATTTTTCAGTTATTCCTTATTAAACTTACATTCTAAACTTACACTCTTTATCATCATTAACCTGATGTGGTTTTTCTTTTGTAAGCAAGTTATCCAAAAATATATATATATATATATATATATATATATATATATATGACTAATGATTAACCTTTTCAGGGCTGTCAAATTTGGAGACCTTGAGCTTTAGGAGAAACAATGCTATTACTGCTCAGGGGATGAGTGCCTTTGCTCACTTGATTAATTTGGTCAAACTGGACCTGGAGAGATGTCCTGAGATCCATGGTGGACTCATTCATCTTACAGGTATTTTGATGTTTTAAGTGGCTCATCTGAGGTGGAATAATCCCCTCAAATAGTTTATGGGATTGCCAAATCCACCCTTCATCATACTCTCATTCTTCATATTTGTATAATGCTTTGACTTTTGTGACCTGGCTTCTAAAAATGATATGTTTTTTAACAGGGTTGAAAAATTTGGAGTCCCTGAATATTAAATGGTGCAATTGCATAACAGATGAGGACATGAAGCCACTCTCCGGTAATTTTATGATACTCTATTTGATCCATAGTTGTAGCATATAGAGTGCCTTTGGCTTTCACTGAGAATTCTTGTTGGGCCTTTTGCTGTGATTGAATTCCTAGTGACTTATTTGGTCAGGCAGGTTGTTGCTTTTATCATTATGATTTATATTGTAAGATACATTATTAAATTGACTCGATCTCTGACCTCTTATCATGGAATCGCCGAATTTCGATTTCAGGCCTAACAAACTTGAAGGAATTGCAGATTTCTTGCAGTAAGGTTACAGATAAAGGAATTTCTTACCTAAAAGGTACTTAACAGTTTTCACAAGTTTAATTGACGTTATCATAGGATAATATTGAACCATGCAATGGTCCCAAGGTATTTCGAGATTTCTCTCCTTATATTCATGTCTTCAACGGGAGATCCAATTACTCATGGGGTGAAGAGATTATTAATGTGAATTCAGAACCAATGGTTTTAAGGATCTATGATAACTCAATTTTTGAGGATTGTGCTTTAGAACTCGCTTGCTCCACCTTTAAAGAAGTGATGTTTCTGAAAAAGAAGAAAAAAGAAAAGGAGTTTAGGAAGAGTGTAAGGCTTTAGTAGAGGAAGCATAAATTGTATTTCTTTCTCTCATTGCAGGGCTGCAAAAACTTTCTTTGCTGAACTTAGAAGGATGTCCAGTAACTGCTGCATGTCTGGACTCTCTTTCAGGTTTGTCTCAAAAGGTTTAACTGTTTGGTATGACTCCAAGTACAAGTAGTTTGTAGTGATTTCATCCCTAAGATTGTTATTCTTACCCATTTTATCTTCAAATATAAAGCTAGGAGCACTTTTTTTTTATTAAAGAATTATTTAATATGCATGGATCTAAGTAGGCTTTTATATCCTCGTGTTTATTCTTGATAAAAGAATTCATTGGTCCAGCATTACAGTATTATAATTATCCTTCCTAGAAAAAAAGAGTGGAAATCAACTGTTTAATTTTGGATAGCCGTAACCTGATTTCTGACTTGATTCAGTAATTGCTCAGGTCTTGTTACCCTGCTGTATTTGAATCTCAGCAGATGTCATCTGTCTGATGATGGGAGTGAGAAATTTTCTGGTAAGTTTCTCTAAGGACTTATTTCATGAAATGACATTCTTGGGCTGCAATGCACACCATATATTCTCCTCCTTTTTCCTCCTCCTCCTCCTCTCTTTCTCCCTCTCTAAATATAAGATGCCCTTGAATATTAAAACATATCTATTTCTTCAGGGCTTGTGAACTTGAAAATATTAAATCTGGGGTTTAGTGGCATTAGTAATGCTTGTTTGGCTCACTTAAAAGGTAGTGTCTCCTTCACCCTATGTCTACGTACTTTTGCCTACATCTCATATTTGTTCTCCATCTTTCTCAGATGACTGTGTTTGGTTTTTCCTTTTCACATGTAACTGATTTATCTGTGTAGTTTTGCCCCTTTATGAGTTTAAAGTTGCAAATAATTCACAGGAATATAGTATTTGCTAGTTTTTGGAAATAAAATTCAATTATGGCATGCGACTGGCAGCCATTGTAGTGTACATCACTGATTTATCAACGGATGAAACATAATTCTCTCTCTTTATGTTTTTTTTATATAATGAATCAGGTTTGACAAATCTAGAGAGCTTGAACCTGGATTCGTGTAGGATTGGTGATGTAGGGCTGGTTAACTTGACTGGTGAATCTATGACCTTTAAATGATTCCCCCTGCGGCCCTCTCTCTCTCTCTCTCTCTCTCTCTGCCCCCCTTCCCAAAGTAATTCTGATATTTCCTTGCAAACCTTTTGATTTCAGGCCTTCGCCAATTGAAATGTTTGGAACTGTCTGACACTGAAGTTGGAAGCAATGGGCTTCGCCATCTATCTGGTTAGACATTAATCTCTCGGAATAGCCTCATAGAAGTCTTTGAGTTCAAAATTATGCCCCTAATAATCAAATTTGTAAGTTTCTAGTGCTCTTTGGAAATTAGAGGGGAAAGGATTTGTCCCGTTGCTTCCACTTGATATGTTAGGATGTTCAAATAATTTTCTTGTTCAGCTTTGTAATATGCTACCTTGAAGTGAGGTCAGGTCAAGAGGAAACTTCTCTATTTATTTTGTTATGACCTTTCTTTTTTACTTTCTTCTAAGCATTGCATTGCTACTCTGCTAGCACTGTGTATTTCATAGTCTCTTGACATGTTATGTGCTGTTATAATTTGTTGTAGGTTTGACTAAGCTAGAGAGCATAAATCTTTCATTCACTGGGGTTACAGATGATGGTTTAAGAAAATTATCTGGGCTCTCATCTCTTAAATCACTAAATTTGGATAGTCGCCAAATAACAGATATGGGACTTGCAGCCCTAACAAGTAAGTGTGCCTGCACTTGTTATAAATCTGTTTCATGCTGTTCTGCACTTAAATATGTTAATATTCATTCTTAGTCATCGACATCCGAAAGTGGACTATTGATTGCTCACATCCTTATTATATATCAGGACCTTATAATCATGTTTAGCATTTCTTTCTGAGCCAGGTTTGAGCGGGTTGACTCATTTGGATCTCTTTGGAGCTCGTATAACAGACTCTGGAGCAAACTATTTGCGAAGTACGTAATATGTAGAATTTGAGTTGATTTGCTGATAGAAATATCTTGACCATATCTTAAAACAGTTCAACATAGCAAATGGAGACTGTCTTCTATGCATACTCAAATTTTTAGCATATTGTTAAGGATTAATGTGGCAGAAAATCATTTATACTATTTATAGTTGTTTTAATCTACATCAATTCCTTCTTATTCTTTGTGTTCGGGGAAGCAGACTTCAAGAACCTGCGATCCCTGGAAATTTGCGGTGGAGGATTGACTGATACTGGTGTAAAGAATATCAAAGACCTTTCCTCCTTGACACTCTTAAATCTATCCCAAAATTGCAACCTTACGGACAAGACCTTAGAGTTGATTTGTGGTATTCTTTTCATGAATTTATATTTACCTGGTCATTATATTTCACTTGATCTGTGTTCTTCATCTGATGATTATGGTTCAACTGTGAAAATTTCAAATCCTTCTAAAAACTGCAGGTTTGACAGGATTGATCTCTTTAAACATTTCGAATTCCCGTATTACTAGTTCGGGCCTTAAGCATTTAAAGAATTTGAAGTGTTTGAAACAGTTGACACTTGAGGCTTGCAAGGTGACAGCAAATGACATAAGGAAGCTTCAGTACACCCACCTTCCAAATCTGGTGAGCTTTCGTCCCGAGTAAGTCGTCGGTAAGCTTTGGAAATTGGACTTTGGACGAATAATAACACAGTACATATAAATAGTATGTAAATATGGAAATTATTTGTACATAGATCCGTTGCCCCGGGGTTGGACATGTAAATGAAAGAAAAACCAGGGGCATGTTAAGTGTTTGATGGAATTTACTTGTGCATACCGTTCGTTGTAGATACCGTTCGTTGTACTTGTGACACTGAAAGTATTTTGTTTCATTTTTGCTGACATATTACAATATTTTTGTGAAGAATAATTTTTTACGTTTATTGAGAACAATAATTTGCGTGTTCTTCAAATATTTGCCCGGTGGATATTCATTCTGTTTCATATGAACACAAGATCAAATATTACCCTTCGTAAAAAAATATATGATAATATTAACATTTAAAAAAATAAAAACGATCTCACAACATAATTTTGATTTCAGATTCTATGGAGAAGAACAGAGGTGATCAAGTCACATGCTGAATTTCAAGGTATTGTATAATTTTAAAAATAAGAGAGAAGAAGTGGGACAAAATACAAAGAGAAAGAAAAGAGGAAGTGGGTATTTTCACAATACTAATAATCCTAAACCATGTTACCTCAAATAAAAAAAAACCGAGTCTATTATGTTAATAAATCTACATCCTTGATGTTCGTGTCGTGTCGTGAAACCGGACTGCAAAACAAAAAGGAAGAGCAAAAAGAAAAACATGAATTTGGGGGGAGAGTAAATGTATTATGAATAATAAGGAAAAGAAAAATGAAGATGTCAAAATAATTATTAGTATACCCTTTAAAATATGTATGAAGCGGGCCAGCAACCAAGCATGTAAAAGCACTTGACCCTGGCTGCTTTTTTCCGATTATCTTGGGGCTTGATCCGAACCAGAAGCTCCGACTGAAGTGGTTGGAACACTTGATGCTGACCCATTCTCAACAGGTGGAGGTACTCCCCATTTCCCTTCTGATTCTAAGGGCTCAAAGACATGGACCCCTCCATCTGATAGCCCTAAGGCAAATTGGTTCGGTTCTTGTGGGTGGGCCGCAATCACAAGTGGCTGCACATTAGAGCTGAAGGCGCATAGAAACATAGTAGTTAGGTTGGACTAGCACAAAGTTTCAAATGATAAGAAGGATAGAATCAGTAAATACAAAATAATCAAGTACCTGACACTAGAAAGAAAATAAGCAGAAGGGTTTATACGACAGCGTAATCTGAGATTAGAAGCAGTGAATACACAAACGGTCGCATCTAAGAAGCTTGCATATATCAGTTGACTATCGCACGAGAACGTAGCATGAGAAATTGGAGCAGCTGATTCACGTTGGACCCACTATATATAAAAGAAATCACATACAAAAGTTATGACAAGGGCAGGAAAAAAAAATGGAAAAGAAAAGGCAAAGCTAACAGTGAATTCATACCTGCTTTACACATTCTAATTTGGTTGTTTCGTAAATTGCAAGCTGAGTCTCATGTACAACCAGAAAGTGCGTTTGGTCCTGATGAAACTGTACACGTGTGTCTGATTGGGATGATGGTTGTCTTCCAAGTGGAAGTTGTAAGAATCTGGTTTTCTGCTTCTCCCATCCATCAGAGCTCCATATGCAAAGCTGGAGAAAAGAGCGCAACCTTTTTTAACTCGCAAACCCAATTCCAGCAAAATTTAGACAAAAGTTTGTGTAAATCAGTAACTTGCAATATAATAAAAACTTGTGGGGATATAAGGTTATTACCTGTGCATCTGCCCCCGAAGAGACAAGTACATTGAGTACATGAGAAAAGGCCAGGCCAGTAATCCTTTTTGAGTGACCTTTGAGTTTACTCTTAACCTGCATTGACAAAACACAAATGATATATATAAAAAAGAAATCGTCACTTGCAACACAGGGCGAATCGATAGCTCTGAAATGATATATATACCTCATCTACACGAACATTATATATCTGAATGGTGGAATCATCCATGCCAATGGCGATTATATTGTTATCTTGAGGGTGGAACGCAAGGAATGTGGCAGCAGGCGGTGGTGGCATGAAAGTTGTCATCGTCTGCATTTCCCAGAAAGAATATTGAAATTAACTTTAGATGGGGGAAAAACAAAAACATCAAACTAGACCAAATTGAGGAGTTAACCTTAAACGTCATCATATTGAAAAGGGATATCTTCCCACCGGATGCTGACATCACATAGGAATCATTCTTGGATAAAGCAAAACAGGACACGGCTTCTTCCGGATTTGTGTCAGCCACATCATTAGTCATTAGGATGCCACTTGTTGGCTGCCATAGTTGAGGTGAAACACTTGCAGTTGCCTGAGGGAAGAAAAAAATGCGAATTTAACAATACATCGGAACTTGTATAGTGAAAAAGAAAGGTGATGAAGAAGTAACTGCTTCTCTATCTTACTTTTCCAGTAGAATTACGGTCGCCTCGCTGCCATTTCCACAGCAAATGAACAGCATTCGATGCAAGTGCCAAGATAGCATTGCCAGAATTTGTGTAGATTAATCTTGATATCTGTAATAACCAGCAAGTTTTGCAGAACAGGTACAATGCCAGTTGTTAACATTAATAATCCAGTCAAGTGTCAACATTTATGTGGAAATGACCAAATAAAACTAGGTATCCAATACAACAACAAATCCAGTTAAGGAACATCATTAGTGAATGAAGATGCAACAAGTCTTCAGACAGAGAAAAGAAAAAGGATGCAGTTATGAAATGGCAGACCTTAGTCACTCTAAGATTCTCAGGAAGCCTCAAGGAACGACATTGAGAAGGTTCATTGAGTTCAGTAAGCTTCCAAATCTTTGATTTGTCATTGGAATCTTCAGGAATCCTAGGCTTCACATCCCCCAGATTCCGAGCATCTCCATTCTACCAAGATTATAGCGGTAGGTTAAAAATTGAAACAAAAAATGTAATGTATATAACAAGATTCTGTAATTGAAAACAATGACAGACCATTCCAGCAACTGTAACCATAGAGGTGCCTCTATCAGCAAGTCCAGCACTAGTAACAGCTGCAGCCGCAGCAGCTGAAATGGGATTTATGGCAGGCTGCAAAGCATAATGATATATAGATAAGATCTTATAACAAAGTAGAGTGAAACTACGCAACGACTGATCATCTGATAAAGCTACCTTTGTCATCGCTTCAGACGTTCTTGATGCCTCATAAGAAAGATTCTCAAAAGTGCGCAACAACCTCATACCATCAGAATTCGCCAATATTTTAATCCCGTTCTCATTTGCAGAAACAGCCAAAAGAGTACCATCCTTGTTGAATCGGATTCTCGGACTCGCCTAAGAATTAAGAAAGCAAAAAAATTAGCGAATATTATTAGTCCCCCAAAAACACCCCCCCCCCCCCCCCCCTCCCTCATTCCCAATTGATGGCAAACATATACATACAGGGAGGCCTCCATCTGCATCAACAGTTGTCAAAAGCTGAACATTGTCCATGTCCCAAAATTTAAGGGAGAAGTCATCTCCAGCAGCTAAAAATCGATTTTTAGTCGTATCAAATTGCACAACACCCAGAGAACGTTTGCGGAACCCTTGATACGTCCTCTTAACAGCTCCTTCACTTTCATTCCACTCAACAA
Organism: Coriaria nepalensis; assembly: GCA_027186245.1. Classification (NCBI taxonomy): domain Eukaryota; kingdom Viridiplantae; phylum Streptophyta; class Magnoliopsida; order Cucurbitales; family Coriariaceae; genus Coriaria; species Coriaria nepalensis. Next base: position 7,879,242 of record CP114500.1, on the reverse strand, counting down.
TATATGAGTCCCCTTCTTTACTTGTCCCACATGAAAAGAGTCTGCAAATCCATTATCAACCCATTAAAGAGGGAAAGAAAGAAAGAATAGTTAGACCATGCACCAAGAAAAAGGTAAAAGAAGATCTATCACCATACACCAATAAAAGGAGTAATATTTAACCTTGTTCCATCAGCACTGTAAGCCATGGTTGTGCACCATCTACCAGGAGCATCATAATCAACTCTGGAACCCATATTATCATATAACCATGCTTTTATCTTTCCATCCAAAGCAGTTGAAAATATGAACTGAAGAGAAAAAAGAAAAGCTCTATAAAATCAGAGGTAGAAAGAAGACGATGAAAATTGGTGGAGAAAGGAAATATTACTCATAGAGCAATCAACTTAGTTAGAACTGCAACTGAAACTCTTTGAAGGAGTTATTCTTAGAGATGGCACCTGAATATTTTCCTTATAGTGTGGGCAGACAGAATACACAGGCGCTTCATGACCCTCAAACGTATATTGCCTTGCACCAGTAGCAGCATCCCAGACCTAACAATTCAAAAGTAAGTTCAGCAAGAAGCAGAAGCATTTCCTGAGGCTTAAATGATCAAACATGTAATAACGAAGCCAACCTTGATTGTCTTGTCATCACCACAGGTTATCACGCAAAGTTGCTTGCCGGGGTGGGAGAATGCTAGATCATTTACTCCACCAGCATGAGCATCGATCTAGAATTTTGAAGCTAAGTCACTATAGATGCTTAAGTAAAAAAAGTAGAAAAGATGCTTTCGGACTTTATTAACAATATCTATACCTCCAAGTGTTGCCTAACATCATCATTCCCGTGATAAGAATAGATCTGAACAATGTGCCTAGAGAATGCAACACCTGTTAAAAAAATGTGAAGAGCATAAAAAATGTATTCTCATCTCAATTAAGATGATAATGTCGGCTACCTTAAGATCATGACCACTGTAAATTTTTTAAGAAAATCTTACCAAATAAGGTGCCATCAGTACTCCAAATAACACGGTTGACAGATACGCCAGGGTCTTTAACTAGAGCTGCCTGTATTCATTCCGCCATATATGTTTAGATTTCCATTATTTGGATTGTAAAGTATCAGAGGTGATATCATGAAGCTATTAGGAAAGAGCAGGAAGGACCCACCTGCAGAGGCATTGAACATGCACTGAGATCCCAAACTTTGAAATTCTTCAAAACAAGCCGCTCTCTAGATCCGACCTCCCACAACCCAATGTCACCAAGATTGGTACCAACTGAAACATAACACACTTAGTCATTAAATTTTCCCAGAACCTTTTGGAAGAAAAATAGCACAAAAATTATCACAGAAAGTAGTAGCTGAATTGTTTCATATGAAAATGAAAACTAGAGATCGACGAGTTACCCAGTAGTAGAGTCTGTTGGACAGGATGAAAATCCATGCTCATAGGAGATGACCCTTGATTCAAGTTTCTTGCTACAGTTTTGGGCAAATCATCTGGTGCATTATAAGCTTGACCGTGACCATGTCCAGGGAATGATACCGGTAACACATTAACTGGTAGATTTATCTTCATAAAATAGCAAAGATATATATATTAAAAAAAAAAAGCATGTAAGAGGACAATAGTAGATGATGACAACGAGAGGTAAAGCATGAGTACAATGACAACCAAACGAAAATTTACCTCATCAGACATTCCCATAGGTCTAGGTCTCTTAGAAACAAGGTCAGAATCCCCAGATGGGTAGTCTACAGAAGGGTTAGTTGCAGGGTTCCTGGGATGCTTCAGAGCACCTGAAGAAGCAATGAAAATTCTTTGGTAGTTAAGAAACAACTCACAGCCAATAAGGGAATTAAAAGGTGCCAGAGCTAAGAAAAATAATTCCTCACCTGGGATAGAGGGCGCACCAAGACCTATTGCTCCTCCACTGGACACAGCAGGATGTGTAACAGCAGAGGGATTAGACATCCAACCGGCAAGGGGCATTGGAACTTGTGCTGGTGTAGGTTGAAAAGGCTGATTACATAAAACCCAACATCATCATGAATAACATTTAGAAATTTAGTTAGTGTTAGATAATGAGTAGTGGATAAGGACGTGAAATATAGATGATAGCCCACCCCATGTGCACCCAATGGAGGAAACACTCCAGGTTTGCTTAAGGATCCAAGAAGAGGATTGTTTGCAGGAGAAGGAGCCCGTGCACCATTGGGTTGTCCACATGAGTGGTCCACGAAAAGGGTTTTAATATCTGGATTAGGTCTGGGATTTTTACAGAGTTGATGCTGCCAATTTAAGCTGCAGTCATACAAATTCAACTTAGTAGTTAGTACCCTCTTTCTGCTTTAACCAGAGAGCCCTAAACGAGCCTTAAATGCGAAGGGGACAACAATGCAAGTATTCAACACATTCATATACTGTTTAGCAGAGATTCCATCAGCCAAACATGCGCATTATTGAGAAATCCAGAAAACTCAAACAGTCCACTTTGTTCTGTCATGAATATTAAAAAAAAAAACTTGAAAAATTTCACCTTTGGTTAATTAGAGTCCGCAATCTCGAATTTTTAAGGTTGGGGAATTGCAATTTATCACGGAATAATGGATTTGCTTCGATCAGCTTTTTGAGCTCAATCAACATAATTGCTCGTGCAGATTTTGTATCTCCATATTTGGATAGCTGTTCATTCTCCCTAAAGTGCAAGAGACACATTTTGAGAACACTTGGTACAAGTGTCATGCAGAAGGAATTTACATAGGACCAATCGCATACCTAAAGTTCTCCAATGTCAATAGCTGGGTGATCTCCTTGAAAAGTTCTTCATTAAATGTGGCAAAAACTTTCAAATCCTTCACAAGTATATCAACTGCTTTGGAGAGATCATGCCTGATATGATTTAACACTTCAAGAGTTTGCCCATACTGAAGCATAAACAAAAAGCCAAGAAAAAACATGTAGCTGGAGAATAAGTTAACACACACGTATAGACTTACTTGTCCAATGCTTCAAGATACTTCTGCTTTCTAATCTCGAAAAATATTTTCATGGAATAACGATTATCATCAACTTTTGTAAAACCGGATAGGTACTTCTCGACATCATCCCAGTTCCCATTGTGGACCTCATCTTCAAAATACTTCATATTGAAGAAAAACCCCGATTCCTGTTCCAGCCTATTGGAGTGAAATGTAGAAAATTAGCTCCTACTTGGAAAAAAAAAACTGGATTTATCGAAATTAAACCAAAAAATTGGTAAAAACCCACTTGTGAACAGTCTCCTTGAACTTCTCCTCATCAAGAAACTGTAAAATCAAGAATACCAGCTCCCTGCTGAGGGACGACATTGAAAACGGCTTTGTATTCGATCCAAAAGCACAGATATCACCCAGAATAGCGATAGATCTGCTAAAAAAAATTCACATATTTGAATAACAGGCCAGCTTAAAAACTGATAATAATCAAAGTCAATCTCTCACGAGATTAGATGCCATACCTACAGTTATTTTCAAGGAAACAAATTATGCTCACTGTTATACATAAGTATTTCGAAATCAAAGAGATGTGGAGCTTCAATCAGTAAAGATAGGTGAAATAGAATTAGGATTTAGGGTTTTTTTTTTTTTTTTTTAAAGGAAGATCGATTATGCTAAATAAAGCAGCCTTAGACCCTATGAAGAATCGAAGATGCAGAATGAAAAGAAGGTCAAGCGAGAGAAAAAAAATATTACAGACGCAGAAAAAGCTTGAAGTAATAGATTCGCAACTAGCGAGAGAGAGAGAGCGAGGATGTTTACCTTGAAACCTAAAACGAGCACCGAAAAGAATCAGAATACAAATCCAGAAGAGCGAAGTTTCAGAAAAGATCTTTCTTACTCTTCTTCAAAGCTTTCTCTCTCTGAACTTTCTCTTTCTTAGAAATGAGTCTCGTCCCCTCCGCTCTTCCAACCTTCTCTCTCCAGAAGAAAAATTGCAGAAATGGTGAATTTTATAGCAAGGAGGCGACAGACAGATAAGGAAGGAGAGTGATCAGCATGTCTACTTATTAAAGTAGAGATTTAGTAACTCCCATTGTAATTGATATGCAGAGTAACTTATCAATAAGTTCGTGGATATATCACGGTCTTGCTTGGCCGACTAAACTTTATCGAGCTCATCGGCGAGGAATCTGCAGCTGACAGCTGTTCCTTCAGCTCAGATTAAAAGCAGAGAAGGAGTACTAATCCAATAGGGATAAACACACGATAGTCTAGATTTTCCCCCACCGTCGGATTTAATAAACAGACCGTTGATAACATTACGTCGTCAATCAGACGGTTCTTGACAGAAGACTAGAGGGAAGTGGAGATTCGAACGAAAGCAGGTTAGAAATATTTGTAAAAGCATTTCTTACTTCTGTCAGATCCCGCAGGGAAACGACAGCCTTTCTCGGACGGGCCCATAATAAATTTAGCCCCCACAAATAGTTAAATATTACGGTTTGTGCCATTCGTCCCCTCAGGAGAAAGTGATTCTTATTATATATCACGTGATACAGTGTTAAAGTTGATGATTGCTGTGTGAGAAACGAAAAAACATACGAATAAAACGTCTAGAAAAAGGTAAATTCGATTTATCGGGATAAATTGGTTGTTGGGAAAATGGAAAGTGTTTGAATTGTGATAGGCCTAAAGTTATAAAAATGAGTGGGGGGGATTGTATACATTCTAATAGAAGTAGGGTCCCCAGCAAAGTATATGCCATAAATAGTAAGGTTTCATTTGGAATATTATTTTAAGTTAATAAAGGTTTAAAATTATCACTTTTAATATATAAATATAAATTTATTTATATTTATTATTTATTTTAATTTGTCAGGTGAGACTAAAATTACTTTTAATTATTCTTCGAACATATAATTAAAGAAAAAATAAAAATAAGAATTAAAACATATAAAATTTAGAACACCCTTTTGGATTTAATGGCCTAAACAAAGTTTTAGTACAAACTTCGTACTCTTAGAGTTGAAATTTTGTTTTTCGAATTCAATATTATATGCTTTTTATGTCACATGCAATCTGATTGGTCTAAGTAAATGAATGGGGGGTTGATTTAAAATATGCTGCCAACTAACGGTCAATTTGGTAATATAAAAATGAATCGAATTTTAATGCAAGTAACTTTCATACATCCTAACAATATGTTTTATTTTTATTTTTTATTTTTTTAATAAGAGAGAAGAAAATAAATTGGAAGTTCTCACGCGCTCTATTTGGGCGTGATGATCGAGTAGAGGAAATCGCTACTTACTTTTTGAATTGTGGGACCCACAGTTGAGTTCAATTTCCAAGTCTAGAGTCTCGAGGAGAGGAGAGGAGATGATGTCAAGGTGGAAGCGCCAGCTTAGTTACTGTGTCTCGATGTCTCACAGTTCTTGGATCTGTCAAGTCCTTCTGTGCTTGGGGGTTGTCAAAGTCTCAGACTCCTGATTGGTGGGGCCTCTTCTCATCTCCACCGTCCGATCCACTCTTTCAAAATCAAAACCACACGGCTCTTCTTATTTATTTATTTATTTATTTATTTATTTATTTATTTATCCTCGACAGAAGTCATAATCAAACCAAAACCACACGTTGAACGGTCTTGTTTTTCATGTGTACGATGTTCTTCATGCGTCCTCTACTTCCCTCTTTTTACTCTTCAAAATAGGAAAATCCTTATATAGAGATTCTACTTTTGCTATAAAAATATAGTTATATTATGTCATGTTATAAGTGATATTTATATTTATATTATATTATTTATAAAAATTAAATATTAAGAATTATGATTTATAATAATTGATTTATAATATATTAATTTATACTTTTACGTGCTTCTATTCAACTTTTAATTTAGATGTTTATTAAAGAAGGATCTAGAAAGGGAATGACGCCTTGACATGTATTAAAGTTGGCAAGCTGGCAGGTACGATGGTTAAAGACAATAAAGTGTAAACGAAGTAATTAGAACTTTATCTTATATATATATATATTAGTGTGACACACACCATAATGTAATTTCTTTTTAATTATTAATTTTGGAAAATAGATATTTTAATTTTTATTATCATTGAAGTCAAATTATGGACCAATAATAATATGAGGTCGTATAAAGTTAGTAACATGTCGAGGTTATATTGCTTATTACACATACATGTATAGGGTACGGTTGATGTTTATGTAATCTTTATTCTATAAATATAATATTACTCGATAAGATATTTTGATATGGATATCATAGTCTAAAGTCTACTTTAATTTATCGATATTGAAATAGCTTTTGTAAGGAAACAAACTCATGTTGAAAGCGATAGCTTATCTCTTTGTAAGATGTTGTCATTTAGTAAAAAAAAAAAAAAAAAAAAATTGTAATGATATTACGAATATTTGTCTCGTGTATGAATATGTTTTAATTCACTCGTAAAGCAACATCTATGATTGATGAATTAAAAGGATGTTTATTTATTGAAATTAGGGGTTGCTTTGAGATAAAACAAACTCCAAAGGAAGATAGAGATTTGTGTGGGATTTTCAATTCAAAATGTCATTTTCTTTCTATTATTACATATAAAATAATGTCATTTTCGCTAGCTATAACCCTACTTTTATTTAATTAATTAATTTATTTATTTATTTATTTATTTCTCTGTCGGTCGGTGGTGCTCAACAAGAGCATTGTGAAGGATGTTGTCATGTTTCTCAGTGCCGCCCACTTCTTTACATAAATATAAATTTTATATATATATATATATATATATATATATATATTTTTTTTTTTTTTTTAAATTTTTATCTATTCCAAAATTAAAATTAAAATTTGTATTTATTTTAATATTTAATATTAGTCTGACCTAAATTAAATATTTACTCCACTTGTCCGGAGCAGTGTAATAAATGCATGCAAATATAAGTAGAAAATAATAATATTAAATTAGTAATACATGTTTATCGTTTGGTCCTAAAAATGAAGAGTATAAAATAGGAACTAGGAAAGAACCTTCGTGGACCGTCCACTAAAGTGGATATTAATTAGTGATGTGTCACTTTCTCCAACATCACCAGTTTTTATTTTTTATTTATTAATTAAGGATGAAAATATGAGTCATCCAATCAAGACGAAATATTATGATAGCTTTTGATATCGCGATAAATTGAATCTTACTCTCCTTCTAAATTTCAATCTCTTTCTTTTTATCGTGATTATGACTTCCTAAGTAAGTAAGGCATCGAGATAGAGGAGAACAAGATGGGAAACAAATTCACAAGACAAAATTTATAATATAATAATTTGAGAATTAAAAATAATAGGAGTGATTAAATTTAAATAAAGTGAAATAATAGTATATAATAATAGTGTAAAAATAGGTTTTTTTAAAGATTTAAATATTAATATATATTTATATTTAAGTGACGTGAGATTTTAAATAGAAAAATATTATTTTAAATCTTAAAAAGATTTATTTAGAAGCACTCGAAAAAATCTCCAATAAGTATGTTTAATTATCTCCATAAGTATATAATATCTTAATTAATTTTTTTTAATGGGAAAATGAATGATTATATTTAAAAAATATCTCGATCTTAATAATAAAAAAAAAAAAACTAATTAATTAAATAAAATATGTTCCTAAGTATTTTCTTGTATGGGTTGTAATAATTATTAGTCCACGTGGGTTGATCGGAATGAGACATTTTAGATTCCTTTCTTCTAATGATAATAATCATAGCAATGTTAGGTGAGAGTAGAGACATGAGGAGCCTTATAATTTAGAGGGGTGGAAATTTCTTAAAGTTACCTATCTCCATGGATAAGATAATGGCACCGACAATACCATTGGTCCTACTTAATTTATCTTTCTTATTATTATTATTATTATTATTATTATTATTATTATTATTATTATTATTATTATTATTATTATTATTTGGTTTTGGTCCAATTATTGGAGTGTTGGGTTAGACTTTTCAAGAAAAAAAGAGCGTACGAAATAACTGTTCATTTATCATCTATTGGTTTGTATATATATATATTATGCTGACCCGCAGAAAATTTATAAATGGGTTGAAAAATAAACAAAGAAACACAAACTCCAGTTTGTTTATCTTTCAAGGTGGGGACCACTTTCATACATTTCATCCATGTGGACGATATTCGCGTGTCATGAAAATCCGTACTATGAGATATATGCGGGTCTACCCGGTTACCCATGCCCGCAGCACATCCTCATCACATGTTCACGCATTAATGACTTTAGAGAGAGAAAAAGATAGAGAGAGAGGGGGAGAGTTTTTCCACGTCGGTTGGTGCAGAGGCTTTTGCAATTAAATAAAAACAAAAAAATAAAAAAATAAAAAAATGGAAATTTTTGGCACTCACTCACGTCCTACTTCGCTTTCAGACAAAGAACCTTAATTAATTACTCAACTCTTTTAGGCGCAATTGTCAATAATGTGAGAGATTGAAGGAGATTCTGATAAACAACATATCAAATCATGTTTGAAATTTAAGAATCTCTTACGAGAAGGACCCAAATTCTCCTATAGATATCGCGGTAAATGGACTAAATCTCTGATGTAACCCCACCCAATATACCCTGAAAGAGAGATGGGGGGGGGGGGGGGGGCTCCTACCACCTCTCATCAATCCTCATCTAAACTTACCACCTTTTCTATTTATTCTCTTTCTCCTTTCATTACTTGATCTCTCTTAAGTATTTTCAATGAGCGGTGCATGAGATCTCTCAATTAAGAAGATATCATCTAAAGACAATCTACTACTCGTAAAGCATTTCACTTGAAAATGATGTATATATCGACCTTCCTTCCTCGTTAGATTCTATGAAACTCTGAAATTGACCATTTTCTCTTCTGATATCAAAACTATCTAACAACTAAGTTCTCGTTTGGTTGGATGTTTCACGAGTTAGTTAAAAGGTCATAAAGCTTAGAAACAGTGAAAAAAGTTTATTGATATAGACGGTTGAATAATCAAAATATCGTTTTATCACGATAAAATGTGTCATTTCGGGTGGAGTGGAACCCACATGTTGAGGTGAGCCTGTTAAGGCAGTAATTCTGATGTGACCCCACCCAACAATACCCCCCCCATTGAAAGAGAAAACCAAACCTTCGTCCCGTTTAATCGTTTTCTTTTGGATAAAAAATTGAAAAGAAAATAAAAAAGCAAACACCAGCTTTACGCGCCAGTTTAGACGCGCCTTTTTCGTGACGCCGGGCTTTTAAGGCTGCTGCTGGAGTGGATGGGTCATGGATGTTGATGAGTAAGTGGGCTTTTCACGTGGGCCCACAAAGACATTCCTAAAAAAACTGAATGATTCATGTTTGAGAGTCTATAATTAATTAAGCTAGAGAAAGCCACGTGTCCAACGTGGTCTGTTTGGTGACGAGTTTGTCTCTTTCCCCTTCTTATTATTTTTATTATTATTATTGGCCGAAGTCCTCTTTCCCTTATTCGGCTAATCAAATTTTCAACTTTTTTTTTTCCCTTGAAAATGATTTATTATTGAAAAAAGAAAAAGAAATAAATTGGAGCTACCTCAAGTTGAGCTGTCCTTTTCTTCTTCTTTGGTAGAATCGTCGATTGTGTGGATTCAGTTGGGCCTGGACTTCTCGTCCTCTTCATTCATCATCATGTCTTTTCCTTCATAGTCATTTGCGGGCCTTTGTAATGTGGGCCTCCTTACCTCCTCCATTTCCTGTTGAGGATGTTTAACATAAACCTTAAGATTTGTGTAGTATGTATAATTAGTTGGTAGGATGAGTTTTTAATGGGCTTGATATAAGTAAGGTTTAGTTGTCCGGGCCTTTGAACTATGTTGTCCGGGTTGGTTACATCCTTCATCTGGTTCTTGTTTTTCCGGTTGTGCATTTCTCATTAAGTCAAACAGTGGATTCCTTGTTATTTAAGGAATCTCATACACTTTCGGAAAGTAGGAAGAAGTGTTTGATCTTGACGGGTGTTCTTTTGGGGCTTATTTATTTCGGGTCTACTATGATTCCGAATATCTGAACCGCCTTTAAATTTACTGGGGCGACCACTGCTGTTTATCTGGGGTTTATTTTTTCGGCATTGAAGATAAGTACTAGGGAAGGTCAAGAGCTTTTGAGTTGTACAGAAAGGTACTTGTCTTGGTTGATGCTTGTTTTGGCAGCAGTAGTTGGGATTGTCAGAACGGTTGGAAATGTCTATATAGCTTCAACAACAAATCGGAATAATCGTATTCCTCATGGGTTCTTGGCGATTCTATCGACTAGTCATGGGCTAAAAAAAGTGTTTTAAGGAATGATTAGAGGCTGCAATGGAAGCCTTTTAATAGTTGACGGGGGATTTGATTGAGCTGGATTCTGTATAAAGTTTGCCTCAGCAGAAGTAACACGAGTAAGTTATACCGATTGATTCTTGAGAGAACTTCTTATGATGATCTGCGGAAGGGGTAATCCCATAATCTTGCTGCATGGAATTGAAATAGTCCCATCCTTTATCTACGAATCCCGCATGGCTCCAAGCTCGTAGAATTGCTAGAAAACTTATGTTGTCAGGCAAAACTCCGGAACCTTCCATTCGTTCGAAAACCATAATGGCTTCTTCAAACTGTCCATTTTGTACACAGCCATCTAACACTACATTCCATGTGACTATATCCCTGACAAACATCAATTCGAAAATGCCAAGCCCCTCTAGACTACAACCACACTAGAAATACAGTCATTCGAGCATTAGCAACAATCAGACAAGAACTGAATCCAATTTTTTCAATCATGGTATGGATTTGAGGGCCAAGTCTAGGAGCATTGTTATGTGAAGCACGAGCAATGAGAAGAAGAGTAGTAAATGTCAACTGATTCGGTTTCCATCCATTGTATAACATGTTAAGGAACAACTCAAAGGCAATACTTCCTTCTCCAGATTTCTCATAACCCGATATAACAGTATTCCAAGAGATCACAACCCTTTCCGGCATTTGGTCCAAAATTCTTCGAGCATTTTCCAACATGTCAATATCAGCAAATGCAGAAATAAGAGAGTTCCAAGAAACAGTGTCTTTAAGTTTCATCTTACTAAAAACCCGAAAAACATCTTCAACCCTTTTTCATTTTGAATACATAGAGATCAACCCATTCCCAACAAAGGAGTTAAACTGTGACCTTGTTTTAATAGTGAGTGAGTGTATTTGCTTACCTGCCTCAGCCCAACCCATATTTGCACAGACAGAAAGAAAGAACACTAGTGAAATATGAATGGGTTAAAGCAGTTTTTGTCATGTGAAGCTCAGAAAATAACCATAACTCTTCTTCTATTTTGTCCGTTTTCTACAAGCCCTGCATTCATGGCTGCCCAGGAAACAGAGTTTCTTATAGGCATTCTGGAAAACAAAGGTTTTGCTACTTCAGAGAATCGAAAAGCTCACGAGCTTCGGTCACCATTCCATAATGGCAATAACCAGTAATCATGGAGTTCCATGACGCCATGTTTCTTTCAGGCATCACAGCGAACACCTTTCGGGCACATTCCTCAACTCAAAACTAAACCACTTTCCAGCTTGTTTGGAAATTCCAATGCAAGACCACAATCCCTAACCCATGAAATAAGTTAACGAGACCAGTTTGTAATAGCAGTTTGGGCCAACAGTAATCAATCCGAGTAGTACTCGACTTATGAAGACCAAATAGCTCCGTCTAAGTAAACTTAATTTTTAAGGCCGAAGACGTGAAACACACGAGAAAGTTAACCCATGAAATAAGTTAACAAGACCAGTTTGAAGTCTTCTAATCCAACCAAGAGTAAAAGCACAATTATATTGACCAGTTTAAAAGTGCATAGACTTTGTGGTCCAAATGAAGCATCATTTTTCCACAAGTGTAATAGAAATATCTTTCTTTGTGGAAAAATATGAAATGTAAACCTTATTGATCGCGACCTTGTTGGCTATATATATATACAGGCTATTTAGTTTGTTTATAAGAAAACAATCAATCTTAATATTTTTACCGTGCAATGAATCGATATTAATTTGTCAGATGAAGAAGGTTGAAGTCATGATGATCATAAAATACTGGTTATGGATTTTGGTGATCATCGTCATGGCGCAGGCGGTTCACACGATGCAAGCAAATAACATGACGACGACGACGATGAAGAACTCAGTGATGTGTTTGGAACAGGAAAGACAAGCATTGTTGGAGATCAAGGCCTTCTTTGACCAATATGTACTACCACCAGGCGAAGAACAGTATCTCCTGTCTACATGGGTTAATAGTAACGCCCAAAATGCTGAGTGCTGCAATTGGGAAGGAGTCCGATGTAACCATACCACAGGCCATGTGGTGGGTCTCTCCCTTTCCGAAATATTTTCTTATGATGACTATCAGAGGGAAATAATGATGGAGACTAGAGAAGTGATACTCAATATATCTTTATTCTCTCATTTTGAAATGTTGTCATCTCTCGACTTATCCAATAATTTCATCAGTTGGTCTAATTGTAACAAAGGTACGTAATATCAAGTACTTTTAACTTAATTATATATAATTATCATTGTTTATTGATAATGTCATATTAAATAATTAATTATATACGTACGTATTTGGGTTCTTCGTAAAAAAGGATTTATGATGATGAAGTTGGAAACGTTAGACCTTAGTGCCAGTGGATACAACAATATCATATTCTCATGTTTAGGTGAAGTCGCTCCATCATTGAAGATCTTAAGACTCCCCGGTAATATGCTTACAAGTCCTCTTCCTATTAAAGGTATTAATATTTTTTTTTTATTATTATTATTATGATTAGAACATCTTCTTATTATCTTTTTTTTATTTTTAACTATTAATTGGAAATATCAAAGCTCTCTTTTTTAATATTTGTAACCCATGAAATTATTATTAATATGGTTTATCTATTTTTCTTTTTCATGATACAAACTTTGCAAAACTTAAAAACTGAAAATACTTGGATATGAACTTTAATAAGTTTACACCTCTTCCTTTAAAAGTATTAATATTATTTATTTATTTATTTATTATTATTATCTCTTAAGTTTCTCCTTTTTCAGATTTAGCCAAATTAAGAAGCTTAGAAACACTGATATTGAATGGAAATATGTTTAATGGTACTTTACAGTTGAGAGGTAAATCATCATCATCATCTGCTTAGTATATATTTCACTCATCTTTTCTATTTTTATCTATTATTATCTATTATTATTGTTATTTGTGTATTTGTTTTTTCAACTAGCAAGTTAGGTTCTATTTTAGATGGATATTTAGATGAACTTACAAGATTAATTATATTTTATGGCTTAAATTATATATTATAAGTCCTAAATCAATCTAAACTAGATAAAATAAGTACTTTAAAATGAAACTATAATATGATTACAAGAAATATCTTATTATTATTACATTATTTTTCTTATGATACAGACTTTGCTGAATTGGAAAATCTGAAATACTTGGATTTAAGCTATAATAAGTTTACTGGGTGCCTGCCAAATGGAGGTAAATTAAGTGTTTAATTAAGATCTCCATTTAATATTTTTGATGATGTCAAATTAAATAAAATAAATTATATACGTAATTTGGGGTTTTTTTTTTCCTCATGAAAAAGGGTTTATGATGATGAAGTTGGAGACGTTAAACCTTACATGGGGTGGATACAACAATACAATATTCTCATGTTTAGGTGAAATCGCTCCATCTTTAAAGATCTTAAGACTCGGTGGTAATAAGTTTACAAGTCCTCTTCCTGCTAAAGGTATTAATAAATAGACTAATTATTTGCTTTTCGAATTTTATAATTATTATTATTATCTTTACTCTTTTTTTTTTTCCAGATTTAGCCAAGTTGAGATACTTAGAAACATTGGATTTATCGTATAATGATGGTACTTTATGGATGAGAGGTAAATCGTGATCATCATATTATTTATTTTTTATTATTTTTGGAGAGATTTAGGTTGCATTTAGATATAAACTTACTAAATTGGAGCGATGAACTTCTTTGATAAAGATTTTGTTGAATTAAAAAATCTGGAATATTTGGATTTGAGTTCTAATAAGTATTTAATGAGTTTTCTAACTAAGTATTTATAGAAAGATAAACATGGTTGATAGGGATTTGGATAGTCTAATATTAAGTTTAGTCAACTAATAAGAGTGTGCCACATCATATAATAATTTATATGTATATATAATTCAAATCTTATAACTTCTTAATATTGGAATATATTTCTCTTATGGCAGATATGAAAACATTCAGAAATTTGAAATATTTAGATCTCACAAACTGTAATCTCGATGGATCTCTCCAGACGTTGGGTAAGAAATTACCAAATAAATAATGAATAAATGATTGACTTGAATAAGAAACAAATTATGTTTTATCCTGTTAAAGTACTTATTTAAACTGTAATGATATATGAATTAGTGAATATCTCATTTATTATTTGTTATTTCTTACATTGTTATTTTTTTTGACTAACAGGATTATGTGAAATTTCAAAGAATTTGGTCGAAGTGCATCTAAGCAGTAATGCACTAATTGGCCCCATCCCAAACTGTATTGGAAACTTAACTAACCTTCGAGTATTGGATATCTCAAATAACTATTTAACCGGAAGCATTCCATCTGCAGCCTTTAAGAAACTTACTAATCTTGTAGCTCTTTCTCTCTTCGACAACCAATTTGAAGGTTCATTCTCAGTAAGCCCCTTGGCTAATCATTCAAAGCTCAAAGTCTTTATACTTTCAGGAAATGGAAATAAGTTCCAATTTGAAACAGAACAACCCCCACGGCTACCCTCATTTCAGTTGGAAGCCTTCATCTTGCTAAACTCTAATCTTGATAGGATCCCTAGCTTTTTATTATACCAATATGATCTACGATATGTTGACCTCTCAGGTAACAATATTGGTGGAACATTTCCAACTTGGATCTTAGACAATAACTCCAACTTGGACACGTTGATATTGAAGAAGAACTCGATCAGGGGGCCACTTCTACTGCCAAAAGTACCGCATAATCTGTCTACTTTGCTAGTTTCACAGAACATGCTTAATGGTCAGCTTCCGGACCACATCGGTTTCCTCCTTCCAGAAATGAGGATTCTCAACCTATCAATGAATAGTTTTCAAGGAAATCCTCTACCTTTTTCGATGGGTCATATGACTCGACTATATGCAGTTGACTTGTCTTACAATAATTTCTCCGGTGAGTTAGATGCACGTACATTTTCCAGGATACAAGATTTATGGATTTTGAATCTGTCGAATAATAAACTACATGGGAAAATATACCTTTCTCACTTATCAAATTCAAGTAGTTTATACATGTTGAGCTTGGCAAATAACCGTTTCACAGAGATGGTTATAGGAGGAAGGTTATGGAATCAGACTTCCTTATATATTTTAGACATCTCAAACAATCTCATATCGGACAGAATTATGAATTCGATTGATCGTCTCCCAAATTTGCGAGTTCTTCAGATTTCAAATAATTCTATGCAAGGTCAGCTTCCGTTCGAACTATGCAACCTTCAAAAGCTCTTATATTTAGATCTATCACAGAATCAGTTGTCTGGATCCGTACCATCATGCTTCAATTATACAGCGTTGAGATATTTGTACATGCACAAGAATAATTTCACTGGGTTGATACCTAGGGCATTGACCCAAAGTTCCGAGCTAGAGGTACTTAGTTTGGGGTACAATCATTTTTCTGGAAGTATTCCTGAGTGGATCAGTGGGTTTGAAATGATGCAGAAACTTTTATTGGGAAAAAATAGGTTGCATGGCGAAGTTCCCGTACAGTTATGCCAACTGGTTAACCTTAGAATTATGGATTTCTCACAGAACAAGCTTAATGGTTCAGTACCTTCATGCTTATACAATATAACGTATTGGAAAATCATAGATCCTTATTCTTTCAATTATGACTCGGGATTCACATTAACTTTATCCATGGTTACGTCTTTTGATTTTATTGATGGAATGCTTGATTTAGATCATCAAGGTGTAGAGCCGAATGTTGTTATACTTAGTGGACAAGTAGAAGCGGAGTTTACTAATAAGAAAAGATTTGACATTTATAAAGGTGGTATTGCTAACAGCATAACTGCATTCGACATGTCATGTAACCAATTAACAGGTGATATTCCAGTTCAAATTGGAAATCTACCTACACTTCAAGTCATGAATTTGTCGCATAACTGCTTATCGGGATTTATTCCGGAGAGTTTCTCGAACCTGACAATGATGGAGAGTTTGGATCTTTCCAACAACAATTTGAGCGGGCAAATACCTCCTAACCTTGCTGGGCTAAACAAGTTGTCCATGTTCAACGTATCGTATAATAACTTGTCTGGTCCTGTTCCAAAAGGTGGACAGTTTGATACTTTTGATGATAGCCATAGTTATGATGGTAACCCTTTTCTTCTTGTGCCATCGTTCGCCAAAGCTCGCCCCATTGATCCCGTAACATCAGCGGGAGAAGAAGAAGAGGAGGATGGATCCAACATTGATATGGTATCATTCTACTGGAGTTTTGGTGCATCCTATGTCACATTATCTTTCGGAGTAGCAGCGGTTCTCTACATCAATCCTTATTGGCGTAGGGCTTGGTTCGATTTCATTGATGCGTGTTTCTATTACTTCTACGACTTATTTTAGCAATCCTGATGTCTGTTAGAGTTGTAATCCCTTTTAATTGAGAATAATTCAGGGTGGTTTCTGTAAGCAGTTAATAGAAGAAGTGAGAGAGTGATATTTTCATATTTCAAACATGAATTTACTTCTCTTAGTTACAACCTAGTCCCTTTACTCATAATTGCACGTTGGATAAAAAGCTGAAAGGTGAGAACTTATCTTGAGAACTCACATGATTCATGAGAACATGGAGGCTAAGTATAAAGTACATGTGCATTATTTCCTGGAGCCTAAGGAGAAAATATTCAAGAACAATATTACATGATTCATAGATGTATTTATGAAAAACAGTGTACCGTTTTAAAACTACAAAAACAGAGTCCATCTCCCAATAAATGAGGAAAGCAAAGTACATGCTTCATATAGATGTATATAAAAAGACTATTCTTTCCTCCTTGCCGTGATTGATGCCTCCAAAAGTTCTTTAACACCCACTTCTTTAAACACCTCCAATGGGACCCACACTTCTTCTTTTTCTTAATTTTAATTTTAAGGATAATAATAAATAGACTCGAGCTATAAATTTTAGACAAAATAACTGACAACCCATCCACGATGCTCTTAACGACTCATTAATTAACGACTCATCTAGCTTGTACCATTTTCCTAATTTTAATTTTAATTTCACACAACTAAAATTTTGTAAACTTGTAAGTGAAGTCTTTTTATAAACAAACAAAACCCATCTCTCGTACACTTTTCATATCGTACGCTTTCATTTCTAAGCCTCTTCTTCTCCTTTTTCCTCCCCCACCTCCATGGATTGGTTTTCATGGCTACTAAAAGCAGGCCTACACCCATCTCTCGTGTACGAATACGGCGTAGTTTTCTCCCACAACGAGCTTGAAGAAGAAGATATAGTTTTCTTCAACCACGAGTTCTTACAGAGCATGGGCATATCCATAGCCAAGCACAGGCTAGAGATCCTCAAGGTAGCAAGAAAATACCAGAAGGAAAAGAGAAGAGAAGAGAAGAAGCCCATTACAAAGCTTATGGTCGCGATCAAGAGGACAAAGAGGAACTTTGAAGACTACTTGCGTGGTCTGGTTTGTAGAGATTTAGACAGAGCAATTGTTATCGTTCCGACAAGGCATAGTACGAGTTTGAGTGGGGATTTGTTGAAGAGGAGTAAGAAGAAGAAGAAGATGATGATGATGGCTGGTAGTAATAATAACCCAGAGAGGTTGTTGCTTACTAATGGAAGTCCTTTAATGGTGCCTGTTGTTTACGATCTTCGAAAAGAAGGGAACATGGACGGTGACGGTGATGGTGATGATGATGATGATGTAGGTGACGATCATGATCATCGTTGTGGTAAAGGGTATTGGGCATCTGGCGTGGCAGAGATCAGATGGGATACCATGTTTCAAGATTTGAAACCCACATGAATTATTTTTATTATTTATTTATATATATATATATATATAAATTTAATTTAATAGAGGATGAGTGGGTGTGAAGATTTTTTGTGCATTATATTTTAGATCTCTATTGAGTGGTGGGTCAGGGAAAGATGCAAACTTTAGTCGTCATTGGCCTAAGGAGGTCTGTTTTTTAGTAATGGCATGTCTGCTTCGTCCGTCCATGTCTGGTGTCTCAATGTCTTGTTAGTGAAGTAAAATTGTATTAGATACGCGGGAGTTTTTGTTGCAAATCTGTGACTTGTGAGTTAAAAGATATCTGTCAGTGTTCACGTTAACATGTACAAGTATACAAATTAAACTCTTTCTAGACTTACTGACGACTACCTCCAGAAAAGGGTCTCAAGAGGCTTCAAACGAAAGCTTCTTCAAAATGTACAAGAAATGACGAGAATTACTGAATCTTTACGGAACTTCGATTGAGTTGAATATAGTTCAGAACTTGGTTTAGTATAGATGTATGATTTAGATATAAGTAGAGAATACTCCATAAAAGATAGCATATCTGAGTACGGAAATCAGTATATAAACCTCATTACCCCTAAAAAAACTCCACGGTTCCCTAATGTGTTTGCATCACAGAAACATAACATTCAACAAAAATACGAGGCCGAAGAAATTGCCTCGAATCAACTCTATCAGAGTCTGCCTCTTCTTAAATCTGGTCCATCCTGGCCGCCCTTTAATAATAATTGTATGTCAACCTATTAGTGACCTGAACTTTGTGGCAGTCGGAAAGAACCTCCTGCATAGAGCATCTGATAGACTGGCTTAATCCTAACTGTTAAAATCACACTCAATACAGCACCCAACCCGCATATCCCAGCTAGAACCAGGTAAGTGATCCGGAAACATTCTGGGCCCACGCAGGTAGTGGATCCTTGCTTAGCAGCTTCTGTGTCATAGATAGAACCGGCAAGGACAACGGAAAACAGAAGTGCACCGATTGGATTTCCTAGCAAGGTGAAGCTGTAAATAACGCCGAAATTTTTCAGGCCGAAAAGCTCTGATACAATTGGAACCATCATTGCATACAAAACTCCGTAGCAAATCCCGAGCAAAGCTGTTGCAGCATAGAGAGAACCCGTAAAATTTGACGCGTATAGAAGGAATGCTAAAACCATGATAATTTGAGCACATGTCATCCACATAGCGCGGGGTATTGTCTTTGACCTGCATTCACACGAACAAGTCAAAACAAAAACTGAAAAATCAATTTAAAAGTTTTGATAGGTTTGTTCCTATATATTTAGCTGAGGTGTTTTGATTCATTGGCCAGATTAGATTTGTCATCTCTACACTACCTCTCCTCAGTATTAACTACTAACCTTACAAAGTGCTCGGAAAGAGTTCCCGAACCGAGCCGGCCGACAAAATTGCAGAAGCTAAAGAGGGCAAGTAGTATTGTGGTGTCATCGACGCCAGAAGCAGCTCCGATTTGGGACAAGTTATTAAGGACAGTTACTCCTGGACCCACCCCGAGAAAGTAAACGAACCAAAGAAGCCAGAAATCTGCCTTGATAACAGCTTCTTTCACCTTAAAATCCTCCCCTCTTTTTGGCCTCCTTTTCTTCTTAACCGCTCCCTCTCCCACAGCAAGTAAGGTATCCACATCGGAAGTATACTCATTCTCTTGAAAACTCCCAAGCATAGCAGACGATGAAGATGGTGTCAACAACAGATCCGTAACCAAAGGGTCCGAGGAATCAACATGTGTGCCCAATGTCTTATTTTTCCCAGGAAAAAGTGTCATTTTGACAGGGATTGCAAGTGGGGCCATTAGAAGTACAATCATGATCCCAACCAATGTGTAAGAAACGGCATCACTTATCGATATTGTGTCTTCTATGACAGTGGCTAAGACAATAAAGACAGCTAGTAAGATACTCGCGGCTTGGACGAAGAGGAAATGGACATGCTCTGAAGAATCTTCACCAGAAGCTGGAGTACAGGGCCGGATAAAGAACATCATGGCTAAGCATAAGACGGGGATTCCTATCGTGAGGAATAGTAATAGGCCTACATCGGAATCTTTGAGGATTATGGAGTATATTACGGTGTATACTCCAGCACTTAGGCCAATATAACCTTTGAGAATTCCAGCAACTGTTCCTCGACTGAGAGGGAAGTTTCTCATGTTGGTTACGAGGACAGGGGTCCCGAACCATGCGTTGCTGTTTGTAGCGAGACAGAGTGTGAGCCATAGCTGTCATGGGATTGGAAAAATTAATGTTGTGAAAAAATATGATAATATACAGCATCAAAGTTTTATATAATCTCATCAAAAAGAGCTATTGATACGAAAAGTTGATAACATTACACAACAAGGTTAGAATTTGCAGACACTACGCAGACCAAAAGTCATGAAACATCATCCAAAGAACGGAACTTTATACACAATAATCAATTTTCAAACCATAAAATTTCCATGTAAGAATTCGAAGTAAGACGATTCGATTAAACCCATCAAAAGAAACCAAATCAAAATCTGGTTAAGAACACTACAGACCAATCAAGTTCAAGCTCAAGGAGAATAGGCAATAAGGGGGGGGGGGGGGGGGGGGAGAGAGAGAGCTCACCAGCCAATAAGGCAAATTGGGGACAGTCTGACTAGCAGCGAGCCAAATAACACCATACCCGAAGAAGCTACAAACACAGCCAACAAGGAGAACAGCCCAGGGAGGGAACTTATTACAAGCGATACCAGGAAGTAGACCCACGCTTTCTCCAACATCATTAGCCACTCCGAGGATGGTGACTTGCTGCTGGGTCAGACCCAGTACGGATTTGAGAAGCGGGGAGTAGAGTGGGAAAGTGTATGAGCTCGACGCAGCTATCTGGACCCACACTGCGGCGGCTAGACCCACCCATGGTGGCCTGCTTCCTGCTTTCAGTGCCAGGTTGGGCATCGCTCAAAAGACTCGAAATCGTCTAAGACTGGTTGGTTGGACGACCGGAAAAGAAAAGAAAAGGAAAAAGGAAAGTGCAGCAAGTGCGATTTTTTAGGAGGGAAGGGGCACGAGATGAATGATCTGGATTCTGGACTGAGGAAAATGTGATCCTATCGACACAGATTCGAGAAAGTTTGTCGCTTTCGATATGATGGGAAGCAAGCAAATGAAGCGGCGACATGAAGGAGGCGTGGGGCATTTTTATCATGTAGCGAATGAATACTTTTGGCCTAATGACAGAACTGTTCGATATTCTATCATTAATCTCATGACTGGTCGGTCTCTTTCTCCATCACCGGCTAGAAAGATTAAAAAATTGAATTTTGATAGAGATAGGATTTTCTCTCCCCTTTTAATTTTGATATTAGAAGTAATATTCGTTGATGAAGCATATGCTAGATACATACTTCCGTACATTATATACCTTTCCTTTAGATTATTGCCTCCCTAACAAATGAGATGACTTATGAGCCGTCGGATGAAAGACATTTCACCCTTGAATAAAATGCATTTTATTTAAATGGTGGTGGATGCTATTCTAAGCTCGACCGTAGAGTAACCCTTCCTCACCCGCGCTTTTCTAAACTGCCAATTGTGAACAACTGCAAGATTCGAAATCTTCCGTTTCAACTTCCAAGGATCAGGTCACCACCAGGTCAACGAGCTCGAGCGCAGTGCTCGATGGGGGAGAGTCGTCGGACAGCAGTTTCTGACCGCCTACTCCGGCTAAAATTTCCGGCAACTCGTCAGATTCATCTTTAGCTTTGTCTTCCTCCATTCCGACATCTCTCAGGCCTTCCATTTCTCTTCCGGAAACCCTAGATTCGAGGAGATCGGGGAGTCGTGCATCTCATATGCACGTTTATGCGATGATTCCGTTCCCTCGTCCTCGTCCGCTTCGTCTTTTAATCTCCCAGTAAGCTTCAGAACTACTCCTTGACTTCTGGTTTATGCTGCGTTTATCTCTAATGTTCATTTTTTCTTAGGCTGAGAGGAAGCCCCTTGCTTGTGTGCTTGGAGTGCCGGATCATATGACATATGCAGACTTCTGCCAGTTCTGTGGTTCTACCAGTTCTGTGGTTTTTGCTAGCTGGGTAAGATATTCGCTTCATCTCAACTCTCGCGCTATTCATGTATGGGGTCCAGAGAAGATGGAATGGAGGACAGATATAGTATCTTGATTAGGTTTGAAAGTCAAGATTCTGCTGATAATTTCTATAAGCACTTTAATGGAAGTTGATTCTCATCACTCGAGGTGTGGATCTCTCATTGTGTTTACCCGCTGTTATTGAGTTGAGTGAAATATATAACTCATTCTATATTTCATTACGTATAGGTTGAAGTTTGCCGATTCATGGTAGATGTTCAGTACACTGCTTCAGTTGAACACACACAAGCATCTCCTGCCACCTCAACTGAGCAGCCAACATGCCCAGTCTCTTGGTACAATGATTCTACCCTGCCTCTCCCTTTATCCTCTTCTAGTAAGGGTGCAGTTCCGATCCATCATTTTTCTAAGATGAAGCAAGAATTATCCATTTTTCTGATCTCTTCCTCTCTATCACACGAGCCATCACCCCCCCCCCCCCACACCAAGCAAAAAAAAAAAAAAAAGAGGAAGAAGGAGAAGAATTTTTATCTGAATTGATTGAAACTTCTAATTTGGATTCTGTATTCTCATTTATGTTTCCTTTCCACTTACCCACTTGCTTTTTATGCAGAGTGATTAGATCAAGACGCAGGTGGAACTCTGATAACTATCTGCAATCATTCTTTTCATCGGTCATGTATTTCGAGATGGACCGATTCATCTTGTCCGGTATGTGGTACATTCTTTGTGGCATATGTTTACATTTTGTGCATGTGTCTTCTTGGTGTATGTTGTCAGTTATTCAGAAATTCCACTTTTAGATTTTCTTTGGACCTTCCATCTTCATGCTTGATCGCAGTTGGTAGTTATTTCTTTTAAGACAACATCCAAGAGGACCAAGACCCCGTCTCTCCATATCACATTCCTATTCTTAAAAGCGTTGATTTTATAGTGTTCTGATCTGATCATGAAACCCATGGAACATATGTAAAATATTGAGTATATTTTACAGGTGTGTCGTTACTATCAGCAGCAGCCTGAAAAATCAACATGCATTGTTTGTCAAACCTCTGAGAATTTGTGGATTTGTGTAACTGTGGCTTTGTTGGTTGTGCGAGGTAAATTTTTGTCATTTTCCAATATATAAATCTCTGTCAATGGAAAAACTTTCAATCTTGAATTATTTCCCGCCTTTTAATTTGGAAAATGTTGTTGTAGGTATAAAGACGGGCATGCTATAAACCATTGGAAAAAAACACAAATTTGTTACTCTCTTGAATTGGAAACTCAACGTGTGTGGGACTATGTGGGGGGGACAACTATGTTCACCGTCTACTTCAGTCCAAAACGGTTGGAAAATTGTTTATGCCACAATATGATTAAACTGTTTCCTTGCTATCTTTTCAATTTTCATATCTCCTTGTTAGAAACTTCTGTTTGAAAGTTTGTCTGTTCCTACGTGCAGCTTAATGAAAATCTTTTGAAAAATCAGGAGATATGGAAAACAAAGATACTTGAAATCGAAGGAAGGTAGCTTTCTTTACCTATATTATGATACATCGCAGATCAAGTGTTAAGAAAGTGATGCTATGACACTTCGATTTTCTAGATTCCCTTAAGAGAAAGGATCATTAGCTTTTAATTTAATGCATATGAGCTTTGTACAATCTTCCGAAATTTTCATTTATCGACAGGGAGAAAAAAACTGTGCAAGCAAAAGAGGGTGAAATACAGGAGCTAGAAGAACAGGTGATATATGACTTTCATAGTTTTATCCTATTTGCTTCTTTCTCTTAATGTTGTCTACTAAAATCTCTCAAAAAGTTTGCACTGCTGATTCGACCTTTCTTTCCACATTATCGCAGCTTAAAAATTTGATGGTGTGCCTCGAACCAGGCAAAGAGGTTGAGCAGCCACCTATATCAACAAGCGAAATAAAGGACGGCTCTGTCTTGCCGATATCAGTAGGGCCCACTACAAAGAATGAGACCAAAGGGGGATCAAAGGCTACTAGTCAAAGGAAAAGGAGCTAGGCTTTGCCAAGAAGACCCGCATTCCGTTCCCTTGAAATAGATATGAACTTCAGCTTCTTTCATGTTGGTTCATCTCTTACTCTGCATTTTAACCACACTGTAGTTTGTACAAACATGAAACATTATATAATAGATCAGTCTTATTCTTGACGACATGTCGCCAAGGTTGGATCAATCTCTGTGTCTTAATCCCGTCGAGAATAGTAATGACGACTTGCCGTCTCGTCACTTCCTGAGTTCCTTCTACAAATGTGCCAACAAAATCGTCCTCTCAGGCCTCGTCGGAATAAAAAGAGTAGTAGCACACGACACGAGACTCTGACCCTGTTTGTAAACAAACGACAATTCCAATAGCATGAATGAGAGGGTGAAACTGAAAAACCGACACTCCCCTAAATTAAGCATCATCGTCATTCCATCTTTGCCAGATATTCATCATCTTTCCAAGTATCTTCTCCTTCTCTTCCGAGTTCTCCAGGTAATTTCTTCTTCATAAATATTATCCCTTATGTTCCTCGATCTCTGAATCTACACACATATATGTACTTTTTCCAGTTCAATTGAATTTTCCAGTTTAACCCTAGGAGAGATCTTACAATTTGAATATGTATAAATTTTTAATTAATTATAGGAGAAAAATCTCACTTCGATCCTTTTTTTTTTGTTTTAGATCTTCATCTATGAATTTTAACTCTACACCCATTTTCCAGATTTGATCATTTTTCTAACGATGGAAGTTCTACCAGAAGCATTAGTTTGTGAAATTTTAACCCGAATAAACAGAACCACAGACAGAAACTCCCTATCCTTGTCTTGCAAACGCCTCCATAATTCCGACAAGGAACAGAGACAGTTTCTCCGGGTCGGCTGCGGACTAGACCCGGCCAATGAAGCTCTCACTTCCCTCTGTAACCGTTTCCAAAACCTATCCCGAGTCGAAATAACTTACTCCGGCTGGCTGTCCAAATTAGGCAAACAGTTAGACGATAAAGGACTCCTCATTCTCTCCACCCATTGCCCTTCTTTAACCAACCTCACCTTAAGCTACTGCACCTTCATAACTGACGTGGGCCTACGTCACTTAACCTCTTGCTCTAACCTCTCTTCCTTGAAATTGAACTTCACCCCTCGAATCACGGGTTGTGGAATATTCTCTCTAGTCGTGGGTTGTAAGAATCTTACTGCCCTCCACCTAATACGTTGTTTGAGTATTAGTACTGTAGAGTGGCTAGAGTATGTAGGGAAGCTCGAAAAGCTTGAAGAATTGTCGATTAAGAATTGTAGGGCGATAGGGGAAGGCGATTTGATCAAGCTCGGTCTTGGTTGGAGGAAGATAAAACGGTTGCAATTTGAGGTGGATTCGAATTATCGGTATATGAAGGTTTATGATCGGTTAGCGGTTGATCGATGGCAGAAGCAGTGTGTTCCGTGTGAAAATATGCTTGAATTAAGTTTGGTGAATTGTATAATTAGCCCAGGAAAAGGGCTTGCTTGTGTGCTAGGGAAATGCAAGAATCTAGAGAAGATTCACTTGGACATGTGTGTTGGAGCTATGGATTGTGATATTATCTGTTTAGCCGAAAAAGCTCGAAATCTCCGGTCCATTTCTCTACGGGTCCCATCTGATTTTAGTCTCCCCTTTTTGGCAAGTAACTCGTTGAGATTAACCGATGAGAGTCTAAAAGCCGTAGCAGAAAACTGCTCCATGCTCGAATCAGTCAGAATATCGTTCTCGGATGAGGAGTTTCCTTCTCTCTCTTCGTTTTCACTTAACGGGATTCTTTTCTTGTTCCAAAAGTGTCCAGTTAGAGAACTTGCTCTTGACCATGTCTATTCGTTTAATGATGTCGGGATGGAAGCTCTTTCTTCAGCTCCATTTATTGAAGTCTTGGAGCTTGTGAGGTGTCAAGAGATTAGTGATGAGGGTTTGCAGCTTGTCGGACAGTTTCCCAAGTTACGGGTTTTACGGTTGAGCAAATGTTTGGGAATTACTGATGTGGGGTTCAAGCCTTTGGTGGGTTTGTGTAAGTTGGATTTTTTGGGCGTTGAAGATTGTCCTCAGATCTCAGAAAGGGGGGTTCAAGGTGCAGCTAGATCTGTCTCTTTTAGACAAGATCTGTCTTGGATGTACTAAAAACAACTTGATCATTGTCTTCGTGACTAGAAAAAGAAAATAAGAAATGTAATTCATTTCTGATCCATATTTTGAAGGATGGGAAGAAGAAAGCTTCTCATATTTGTTTTCTTGAATGGGAAGAAAACGACATGTAGTTTTGAAATACGGTAAAAGTTTCCGTGGGAACGTTAAACGACGTGTAGTCTACTGTAAAGTGGGAGAGAGAGAGAAAAACAAAAAATACCTGCCATTTCAGGCATAGCTTCATTAATGGCGTCATAACGTTCCAACGATTCTCTCCATTTTTATGCTGGATCTTTTTCTTCATTATTGGGTTCTCTCCTTTCGATTCTTTTTCCGACGAAAACCGGAGCTCTTAAGCTTCGCGCTTGCCTTAGCATCGATTCCCAGACAGCAAAGAATTCGCTTAGTTACGGAAATCGAGGAGTTAAGATCTCGAGCAAGGAGGTGATGGTATCGGAAGCTAGTGTTATGGTGGGAACGAACGTATGCAAGAGCTCCGATCGTGATCTCGAGTGGCAAGGGTTGTAAATTGTATGATCCTGAGGGGAGAGAGTATTTCCGAGCAGGAATTGGATCATGCAGCCGAGATTTTGCACGATTGCTTGCCTGCACTTGATCGCAACCAATAATTAATTGATGCTATAGAATTAATATGCTTCAATACTGGAGAAAGTTACCGATCTAATATTTTGAGAATTTATTGTACGAGACTAATGCATTATTTTTCTAGTCTTACAAATGAAAATGGTATCGTTTAGTATAATCAGATATATGTCATATTCTGATCATACTTGTGTAAGAAGATGTGAATATTAAGTATGCCTACAAGAAGATTTTATAAGAGGAGGACTTAGGATAAGTATGTTATTTAACGCTTATAGTTTCAGTTCCCACAGGCAAGCCATGTTATTAGCAGACAAAAGAAAGAGAAGGTCTAGAAAGAAAGTTAAGAGGAAGACATACATACAAGATTCAAGCATCAATAAAGCTGTAATGATAATAAACATGGCTTTTCTTTCTTAATTTTTTTTTCTTCCTCTTCTTGGGAATTGGGATTAGTTTTCTCTCTCTTTCTCTGTGGAACTTCATCTTCTCTCTCTCCTCTTCTCTCTAGCTCTTTGATCACTATATATTTTTTAAGCGTTTTATAAAGTATAGACAGACATTCTGCTTTGATCCTATCGAATGTTTTTGCATATATCGACACATATGATAATTAATGTCAAGTAGACAAAGACAATGTCACAATTTTTTTTGTTAACTCAAAATTTGGTCCAAATCGCAGCTTCTTCAATACATTGATTTGTTTATTATTTTCGGATAATTGAATTTCTCGAATTACATGGTCAATATGTATATGGGTGTACCTTCTAAGTAGAAAAGCACTGCATCTGAATACTTACTGATCATCACATCTGATGGACGCACATCAGAGAATCAGATGACAGAGATAGCATCTTCTACATATCTAACGGTCCATAGACTAAGGTTCCTCACAGTTACCTCCATGCTCCTCTCCGTATATATTAGATTTGATTACGCAATGAACTATATTACTAGTACAAATAGCTGCAATCCCAGTTAAACACAAAATCTAATATCTTCTTCTTATTTGACGACACCATGACGCTTTCCTTTCCACACGTTGTTTAATTCCATCATCTTCTTCTATAAAACCGTACACAACTCCCTTGAGATTCCCATTATTTATCTCAAGCGCCAATATCTATTATACGTACAACTTTCTTCTCCTTCTTCTTCTTTTTTCCCTTCTGGTTTAATTTTGTTTTTCTTCTTCCCTTATATAAATCATGTATATCGTGTATATATATATATCGATCGTGGCCATGGGAAAGACAAGCTCATAAATGCGAGGGATTGCGGTCTCATCGATATTGACAGGTATATCTCTCTCTTTCTACGTAAAAATAATTAGTAAAATCTTTTGTACAACCCTAAAACAATAACAATAACATTTCATCTGTTCTATTTTCTTTAATAATTTATATAATATTATATATATATATATATATAAATATGTTGGTAGACCAAATGGTCCACACTAATTCACCATCTCTTTAGATTAATGAAGCGTGTCTGTAAAATTTACCTCCATCATGTTCAACAACCGACAACAGCAACCCATCCACTTCCAGTTCATTCCGGCACCGTTTTGTCTCCCCGATACATTTACGCTTTTACCCCAAACCGGCCGCTTCTCACTATCTCCGTTTCCGGCTCAACATTTAAACCGATCGTATATACCTCCCCTAACGGAAGCTAATCATGATGAAGATGAAAATGAAGATCAGTCTCGAACGACGGCGTCGCCGGTTTTAGACGGAATAGCTGCAGTTGTGGGCCAGCAAATATTATTCGGACGACCCGCTCCGAAATTATCTGCATGCAATAACGTTAACAGTGACTCGACCAATATTCCGGCCGATCATGAAACGACGCCGTCGAAGGAAACGACGAGAAGGGATGAGGTTGTTTCGGGGCGGAAGAGTTATAGAGGGGTAAGGAAAAGGCCGTGGGGGAGGTGGTCGGCGGAGATCCGTGACCGCATAGGGCGATGCCGGCATTGGCTTGGGACGTTTGACACCGCCGAAGAAGCAGCTAGAGCTTACGACGCCGCCGCGAGGAGGCTAAGAGGGTCAAAGGCTCGGACCAATTTCGACATCCCATGGGTTTTGCCGCTAAAAAATAACAAGAACTCATCTTCCTCCCCTAGTAGTACCGGCCCTTACCCAACGACGTCGTTATCATCAAAGAAGGTGAAATATGGTAACAACAGTAACAGGAACAGAGTCAAGTGCTCAGTGGTTACTTCAGTCGAACAATTGTTTAGCAATAGTAATAGTAATAGTAATAGTCATAGTAGTAATGATAAGAACAGGGTTGTGTAATCCATGAGTCATGTACCTTGGACCAATAAGTAATTATGCTCAAGTTTGTAGCGTAGAAGAAGAGACTAGAAATGTTATAACTTGTTACTGTATCTACGTACTTTTTTTGTAGTATTAAAATGTAGACCATATAGGCATATACTATGTTGTACGTACAATCTAAGATTATAGGTAAGTTAGTTATATATAGTCTTTGTTGTTCATGGAGAGATAGAGAGGAGGGAGGGTGTGGGTGGGCCATAACAATTAACAACGGGTATTATATCATATATTATATAATATATCGGGTCTAATTATATAATTATGATAATTATAAGGTTTATATATAATTATATACAAATTATTGGTAATAATAATAATTTTCATATAATATGTTTTATTGCTTAGAAATCTGAGTCGTAACAGTTCTACTGTCAATATGTCATACATTTCATTTCTTTCATATTCTATTGCGTCAGTACAAACTGACAAAATATCCTTCTGATTGACCGATAGCATCCCCGTCTGTTCTCTTAAAACTTCTCTTTTTATAATTAAATTAATAATTATTTATATTATTTATTAAATGAATAAAATTATATTTTATTAAAATAGAAAGAAATAGTAATGTAATAAACTATATGATAAGGTGAAAATTGATTGATGTTAGGAATATCTATAGCTACACTGTCACTACTGTCAAGATTGGTAATATTTTGCACTTTACAATTAGATAAATGAAGCTATTCGGACATGGATCGGGTTGTTGTGAAACTGGATGGAAAATAATAAATAATAATAAATTAGTATGCATCTTCATCCTTTTACTTTACCTCGCTCCATTTAAAATATCAGAGCAAGAATCGTCTTCCAACGGCATATTTAGGTCCGGTAATAAAAAGGCATTGTCTGAGCTTTCTATTTCCGGCAGCGACTGTTTCATTGTTATGGTCTGGTCTAAATTGATATCAAGCTGCATCAAAGAGAGATGTTATTGGCAATTATCGCAACGTCAAAGAATAGACGGAAAGTAAAGAATGAGAATGATGAAAGAATGCCAGAATGAAAAAGGAGACAGAGCTGGCCATTACCTTAAATTTCTTCAACCTTTCATTTGTTGCCCTTTGTTTCTCCACAGTGAGATGTAAACTAGCCAGTGTCTGTTATGAGAACGAACCCGAAAAATATTTTGTAACTAAGATGTACAGTTAAAAAATAACCAATGTGTGTATATGTATATATATATGCAATTATAAGAGGAGTTCATACACTCTTCAAATGTGTCCTTTCCTTCAAAAGCAAAATCTCATCCTCTTTAAGTTCCGCTAGTGTCTGTCACGAACATGGAATACTTAGAACAGATTATAGTCGAACCGATATCGAAACCACCCTTAATTCTAAACCATGAGCAAACTTAACAAAACAAATGAGCATTAAGACATAATTCGATACGGAAGTGATCGGAATCAGCAGTTCTTTAAGCTCATGTCTTATGAAACTGGAAATTTGGATTAATGAAAAGATAAGACAACAATTTGAATTAACAAAGACAAGAACCTTCTTCCTTCTTGGCCTTTTCGTAGTGGTTAATGTTGTCTCATGCTTTACTCCATTCTGCACCAAAATCAAACAATTTCTCACACAACCCCTTTTAAAGAGGGGACAATAATAGCAAAAATAATAATGATAATGGTAAATGTTATGGATCCCACCACACCTTAATATAGCTAAGTTTTGCTTGTATCTCACATAATTAGAACCCTCAAAACACTTTTTAGAGTTGGGTTCTACCTAGTGAGCCAACAGATTCAGCTCATTTGACCAGTTCTTTTTCCCACTAACTATATGGGTCCCACCAAATAAATAACTTAATTAATTAATTAATCGTCTAATGAAAATTATCAATCTGGTTTCCACCCAGTAATTTAATTTTAACCTCCACTAAACAAAAAGAAAAAAAAAATTAATCATAAAAATTTTCAGAATGTTTGAAGTCGTTGGTCAAAGGCAAATACTAGAAACACACAACCACTACCAACAGTTCCAACAACACACCGAACAATACGCTAAGAGTGCTTACTCCCACTCGCCACTTGCCACTAAGACACGCCACCCTTCCAGAATTGTGGGCCCCCCCTCATCCATGTTTCTTAATTTTACCAAAAAGTCCAATTCCTATATGTGGGTGGGCCTATCGATTTTTATAGCTTCTGACCGCGGGGTGGGCTGGGCTGGGCTGGGCTGGTAATTTTCTTATGAGATAGATAGGGGCAAGATGAATGCAGATAGAAGTGGGGTCCAGGGCAGAAAACGAAGATAAAGTTTCACCTCATCAGATGGGAAGGTCATGAGGCTTGAGCTGAACTGGCGAGGGCAGAACGGTCAGCTTACATTATTAAAAATAAAAATAAAAAAGGTGGTCCGTCTGGGTAAAACCGGCGATTGTATTTGTTCCGATAAGAGTTTTCGGAATGACCGGACTAACCCCGAGGATTCTAGCGTGATCCCCATGCTAGTAGGGGTTAAATAGTAAATTAAGCCAGAAGGATAATAGAAGCTCCTAAAAATAGAGATTAGAGAAGAGCGGGAGACTGGTGAGATATACGTGCGGATCCCAATCGACGTAAATATTGGATTTCGAGATGGGCATTTTCGTCAAACCAAGAGGAATTTAACACAGGCCATCCTCGAACTCAGAGCGAGTAATAGCCAGTGACACACGCCACGCTTGACTCGCTGAGTCGGAATCAGCGGCAATAACGGATGCAACTAAATAAATGGGAAACGGAAAAAACAAAAGAAATAGAAGGCATAAGCAAGCAAACAAACCGTAGATCTAGCGCCGCCGTCTGATGCCGGCTTGTTGAGCCGGCTGCACTCCTCAAACCCATCGCCGCCACCGCCGCTTACAGAGGTGGCGCCACACCCGCTCCATGAAAGCGGCGTTGTCGGGCTAGCTCTGGTCGGCTCGTCCTTTTTCTTGGAGGCTTCCAGTTGCCTCGGAACCGGCCTGGAACGTGGCTGCCGAACGGTCCAGTCAACGTTTAGAGACGGAGACGGAGAGATTGTCTTGGCCGTCAGAGGCCGTGGCTGCAGTGGCAGAGCCCGGTTGAGCCGAAGCAGTAGCTCAGCGACCACCAAGTCATCGGTCAGCGCCACCTTGATCCAGTCAACGTCAGTCATCATATACCTTCCTCCTTGCCTCGTTTCAGTTAGCTTTAGTTGTGAGAGAGAGGAGAGAGGAGAGAGAGAGGAGAGAGGAGAGAGAGAGGAGAGAGAGAGGAGAGAGAAGAGTTGAGTTTGGTGGCTATGGTGGTAGGATGGAGAGGTGGGTTAGGAAGAAGATGGGGGGAGGGGGGAGGGGGGAGGGGGGAGGTTTTATACGTGGAATATGGAATGTGGAGGCACTTTGTTGACAACTTCTCGTGGGATTTACTTATCCTCATTTCTCTTTCGTCTTTTCACTCGTACTCTTTTGATGACCCCACCGTAGGAGACACGTGGCTAACTGACTTTCTCTTTGATTCCTCTTCCATTTTCTAGTTTTGGAAGAAAAGAAAAGAAGACTGAAAAGTGAAAAGAGAGAGTGAGAGGGGACGAGTGAATTTACTAATTTAGCCTGCACGCGCGCCAGGTCGCATAACAAGATCAAATCTCCGACAGTGTTGTCACGCTCTCATGTTTTAAATGTCGTGTCGATCGATTATCGACACATAAGGAAAATTTTTCCCTAAAGTATTATACTTGCACTACAAGCACTCGATAGCTAGCATTCAATTACCTTTAAACCAAAATCTTTCATTTCTTAATTCATGATTTATATTTCCAAATAAATCTTTCATTACTTTCTTCATTATTTAGCGGTGATTCAGGATTAACTAAGAACCAACAGTTAAATCTACTTAATTTTAAGCATATGATAAAATATATATATATACTTTTCTACGTGATATTGATAATCCTTTTTTTTTTTTTCTTTTTTCTTCTTTTTTGGAATATTTTTGTTCGACCCCATTATTATCCAATTATCATATCAATTTGTAAGCATACAATTTGATTAATAGAGAAGAGGGGTGTTTGATGCACGAGTGACAACGTTCCGACCACGTGTAATATAATAAGAGGCTTTGCTTGTATGGTATGGGCGACTTTTTGGCCTCTACAAGAGTCGCTACTCCTTTTTTTCGGAGAGGGCCAGGCAGAGGGGGTGTAATGTAAACTAACGAGGCAGAACGATAATATCAAAACAGAACAACAAACACTGGCAGCTGGTTTTTACAGATAATCAATAAACTACTTACTCAAAAGCATGTGCAATTACGTTTATAAACTTGACGACATAAAAATGATAAGACAATGACGTTGCAGAATCACTTCTTCACACATTCAAGAAATAAACTATAGAAGGGTTTAGACGGTGTCGCGTACCTGTTTCTAATTATTCTTCAAGACATCATATACTATTCATCAAACAGCAACGAGTAATCAACATAGTGGGATTTTAAAGTGAGATAAGCGCCTCTTATAATCTCATCATGGTCTTCTTAAGTTAGAACCAGACATCCATGGTTCAAGAAGATGGTCTTCAGTCTTTCCGTGGGAAAAGAAGGATGGGGCGAGACTATTTTCCTCAGAGAAGACGCCCTTGACCTTGAGAACACCATCAAAGTAACCAAATGAGGATCAATGTTGTTACAACTTCTCAAATCAATCTCCCTCAATCTTCTGCAGTTTCTCACCACATCCACCGCTCCTCGACTCACATTTAAACAAGACGATAAGCCAAGAGAGAGCAGGTTAGGACATCTTTGTCCGATCATAGCCAAAAATGCATCATCGATTCTTAATTCTCTAACTTCCAGTACTTCCATAGCTGAGAGTTCAAAGTCGATCCCCAAATTCGTGATTCTAGTAGAATGGTTCATCTCCAGATGCTTAATCTTGGAGCATTTTTTCAACACTTGTACGATGTCATCTCCCGTTATGCCTAGATTGTAGTTCAACTTGAGATGCTCCAAATTCGGAAACATGTATGCGAAATTGTTGATACTCTTACTGCATAAATTTTTGTTTCTAGACAAGTTTAGATTCTTGACTCGAGGGTTTACAATAAAAGTTGTTTTTGTTTCTTCTGAACCGAGAGTTGTTCCCTCCATTCTAATCTCACTTAACATTGGGCATCTTTCTGAAAGAGTGAAGAAGGTGGAATCCGTCAGCCTAGAACAGTAGCTAAGATTAATGAAAGTTAGCCTTGGAAGGAACGTAGAAAACTCTATAATGGACTCATTAGTTAAGAAATATGCAGCTTCAAGATCTAAGTATTCTACAGATCGATTCTTATCCAACAGAATAAAAATTGCAGAAGATTCGAAGCCACACTGAGAAAGAATGAGCTTCTTTAATGGCAGACACGCTGCCGCTAGACTATATAGAAATTGGTTTGAGATAAATGAACGTGAAAGATCAAGAGAAGACAAATCTTTCTAACCGAAGAGTGACTGAATGAAACTTGTATCATAAGGAGCACGCACAAAGATATTTGCAGAAATTGATCTCATATTAGGGCTCTGAACGAGTGCCAGAGCAATTCCCTGTTCGGTAATGAAGTCGCAATCGCGAACTGTGATTTCTCTTAGCAAATTGCAGTTTCTCGACACTTCTACAAGTGAATTGTCAGTAACGAATGGATTTCCAGAAAAGTTTACCTTACGCAAGTGCTTGAGTCTCGAAGACAGAGCAATAATTCCAGAATCAGTCAAAATGCCAGAGAAAGAGCTGGAAATTGTAGATCCAAATGAAGATTCTCGACTATATATGTGATTAGGATAGCTTATATCAAGCTCTTCAAGACGTGGAAAACACTCG
The DNA here is from genome assembly GCA_027186245.1 of Coriaria nepalensis. Taxonomy (NCBI): domain Eukaryota; kingdom Viridiplantae; phylum Streptophyta; class Magnoliopsida; order Cucurbitales; family Coriariaceae; genus Coriaria; species Coriaria nepalensis. The sequence continues at coordinate 7,844,117 of CP114500.1, read as the reverse complement.
GAAATCAAATTCAAATCAGAGTTGAGTAGAGATCCAACCTTATAGCAGTTTAAGGCTCGCAGATTCTGCATCCTCAATCCTAATACTCTGCAACCTGTAGTTGGAAGATGTTTGTGATTCGAAAGGTTAAGCGATTCGAGGTCCAATCCAGACTCGGCTATCTGGAGGAGAAGATGGCCGTCGGGATCGCCATGGAAGTGCTGGCGATCTACGTGCTTCAGCAGTGGAAATCGCCGGAAGATCTTAGGGAGAGCTGAAGCAGTTAGGGCAGAGACTGTGAGGCTGATTCGAAGCTTGTTTGTGATTGAAAGGAACTGCTTGCAGACCAGAGATAGGGCTTCCAAATGTTTGTTGAATGTATCATCGTGTGGAAGAAAGCTGAAGATCAACTCCCAGCATTCTTCCGGAAAATCCATGGATTTCTGTGTCATTTTTTCTTTCCTCTTCTGGTGTTCTTCTGAGAAAGAGAATATGAAGATTCTTAGAACGGAAACGATAGATATTTCAAACCGATAACCGCTTTTTTTCTTTTTAGCCCCTTTTCTTGGAATGATTGGATTATTGGAAATTGCAATATCACTCGTGGATCCCACATGATAAACATTACTACTTTATCTGATTTTGAAATTTGAAATTTCTTTTTATTTTTTATTTTTATTATTAGATAATAAATATAAAAAGATACTTAAAGGATTATGTAAATAAATGGATATAGAAAAATCATTTTCATTATCATTTATAAACTTTTAAGAACAAATTGTAAAGAAGAAAAAAACCAATTTAGTGTAATTTTTTGTTTTAACTTTCCCAAAATCTCTTCCAAAACGCAAAACAAGACCATGTCCTTGTCAAACTGGTTATGTCCCAAAAGCACGGGCAACGAATTTCTCAAGATTGTTCATCCAGGCAGCCACATTGAGCTCATCAACCAGCCCGTTCTCGCATCGGAAATCATGGCACGGAACCCGATATGCTGCGTGACTCATCCGTACATATTCCAAGAGCCATGGGCAGTCGTTGGACCGGATAAGACCCTAATGCTCGGGAAGAAGTACTACGTCGTGCCGTTGAGTAGTGTAAGGAAGCTTCAAAGGATAGCCTTGAAGAACTCTCTCCTTCTGCTCAATCTGTGAAACAAGAATATGAAGGAGACAAAAGCTGGGAATCTTCTTGTTGGCAAAACACAAAGAAGAATACAAGTTTCTGTTTCTCAATGATCAAGATCAGAGAAAATAATGGTGATCATACGAGCAAGGACAATATTACTACAAGGAATAACAAGACAAATAGTTTATCTTCAAAGAGACAGCTTGCAGCTTTTCATCATTGGCAGCCTTGTCTACAGAGCATTAGTGAAGAATAGAGAAATCAACTAAGCATATGCATGTATCAGGTTTCTTCTATTCTTAATAATATCACCAAAAAAAAAAAAAAATGTTGATCATCTATATCGTAAGAAAAGCCAGCACTGGATTTTGTCTAGCTAGGGCCAAAAATTTCGTCAAGCGCTGGAATTATTGTGTAGAAGCTTCCATTCTATTACAGCATTGCTGTAATAAGAGGAAGAAGAAGATAAGACAAACATATATATGACTCTATAAGAGAGTTTTTTTTTTTTTTTTTTTTTTGTCTTCTTTTGCTCTAGATTTTGTTCCTTGCGCTCTAATACTTTTGAGGAAAAAGAAAAAGAAAAAGAAAAAAAAGATGGCCTGCAGGTCTAAACGGTGTAGTGCTGTTGGATTGTTTCAATATCCAGACCCTTGAGTTTCACCATGGACTCAACGTGGCCTTTTAGGGTGTTAAGCTCCCTTAACCTACAGAACCAAAATGGAAAGAGATCAGAGAAACGAAATATTCAGTTTGTCATAATTGAATTTGTTGTCTAATGATGCATAAGATATTTTTTGAGAGCATTTATTTCATTATTACCGGGCAACCTCGGCCCGGTAACTGCTATTTTCTGGGAGCAGATCAGAAGTTTCTGGGGGTTGAAGGCCGTGAAGAGTACGTTGTGCGGTAGACCATTGTGCCTCTCTCTCTCCCCGTCCATAATCCTTCTTTGTTGTGAAAGCAGTCTGGATTTAAAAAGAAAAACGAATCGAAATAAGCATGGGGATGGATAAGGAAAATACCTGATTTGTTTTAACTTGAGCAAAATCTATACCTTGTTTTGGAGTAGATTATCCCTGGCCTTGCCGCTCAATGCATATCGGATGATGAATTCGAGAATATCCATAGGGATGTAGATGATGATGCTGTAAAGCTAGATTATCCCGGCCCATCCCCATCCAACCCCCTTAATCCTAGCAAAGCCCCAGTGTGCATACACAGCAATTCAGGTAGAAACCATCATAAAATAAACAGAGTGATACATGTGATCATCTGGCTGACTCGTGAATAGGAAGGGATGCTACTGACTCGTCCTTGGTTTCTTCAAGGAGTGTGGAAGAGGGATACATGTTGGTTCCCATACCAAGCCTGCGACCAGTCTCCTTTCCAATGGCAAGCTGGTCACCTGTGATCATCTTAACATTAACACCAAGGTGGACGGCACGACGGATGGTCCCCGCTTCGTGTTCCTTTTCTCTCTTCACCTTCCTTTTCTTTTTGTTTTTTTGTTTTTTTTTTAAATAATAAAGAAAACGGAGACCAATACATTTCGGCCATGTCCGCTCTCCGGTTCATGACGTGTCGCGTTCCAGTTGGTTCGTTTCAAGAATATGGTGCAAGCAGTAGTTGGCGCGAAAACATTACTCTCCGGTCCACACGTGCGGAGCGGTTGGGAAAGCGAAAGAGTCGCGAGTTTCTCGAGGGCCCCACTGAAGAATCCGTTTGAGACTGACACTGTTGTGTTCGAATTTCGAATTGGTGGTGAGTTGCTCGGCCCGTTATCGGTAGTTGGGTTTGAGCCCGACACATTGTAAATATTCGTTCGTTATGGCATCGATTTAGAAAACGACATGTCGGATTGAATTTATGAAAATATACGACATAAAAAATATGGTAGCGAGAAGTGAGTTGTTGTAATTAATGGTAATTATTGACCATCATAACATAACATAACATAGCATAGTGGCCAAACTCCGTGTATTATAATGAAAAAAATGGAATGTAATTATATGTCACGTGTATATATATATATAAACATGTTATAATTATGAATGCAATCACAAAATCCATGACAAATTATATGATATTATTGTTTAAGATCGATCGATAGATATCTAATTTAAAATCAATTTGCGTCAATGGATGTAGGTATTGATATAACTTTAACAAGTGGATCCCAAACTAATTATTGAAATCTATTTATAAAGTATGAGCCAAAAATATATATTATTTTAAGATATGTATCTAAATCATTCAATTATAATTAATATTATCTAATTGCATAGCTTATAACTCTTTTACAAGGAAAAGAGTTTTGTAGATCCCAATGAGTGGTTTTTGTACGTTGTTACTTTCCTTAAAAATGAAATTTTGTAATTATTATTTTCGTTTTAATTCTGAATTAAAAATTAAAATAATGAATTCTATGAATTTATAAATTGACTCTCCTTTTAAAAATTTCATATCACAAAATTATCTCTCTCTCTCATTTTATTTTCTCTCCAGAGTTTTTGGGATTCAGTGTGGTATAGCGTTCATATAAAAGAAAATTTGTCGGGGAATCGGTAGTGGTACAACCATTTAATTCATAATCCGTTGTATCACACGTAATAAAATATTTGGCACCGATAATGGAAAATCTGTTTTTGCCTAAGATTCATTTTCCTATCATATATCCGGTTTGCAAATATACTTTTTTTTTCTACTGGTTTCCTTTCTTTTTTTTTAAATACATTTTACCCTTATAATGTAATAATATGTTTTTTATGATGCTTATTTTTGTGTATATTTGCAAACAAAGAGCATGTGTTTCCAAGTGAAAGACGTGCTTGATTCGATGCATAAAGATGCTGGAGAAGAGGGTGAGGTCAAGAATGATGCGGGTCAGTTTGTCCTTAGAGTTGATGGCGGTGATACTATTAACAACCTTTTGATGCAAATTCAGGTTTGCCTCCTTTTTATGCCTCTTTTTTCTCATTCTAATTTTGTTTACTCTGTCAATAATATGATCAGATTAGGTAGTTCTCTTGGAATTGTGTTTGAATCTGTAAAAATTTCTCTGGGTTTTTTTTTTTTATAAGCATGTATCTTATTTTTATAGGCTGATTTGCTGGGTGGTCCAGTGGTGAGACCAGCGGACATAGAGACCACAGCACTAGGAACTGTTTATGCTACCGGATTAGAGACTGGAGTTCAGACAGAATCTGAGATTTTCGACTCAGAAGATAGAGTTATAACATTGCCAAGACTTTCAGTCCTGTAATAGATGAGAAGTTGAGGAAGAAGAAGCTGGAATCTTGGTGCAAAGCTGTTTCAAGAACCTTTGGCTTGGCTGATCTCTCTCTCTAGGCCATTCTTCTCATTCGTTGGTTCCATGTCCTTTGGTTTTTCTTTCGACGATTTGTCTTCATTTATTTATATATCTCTTTTAAACCGAAGAGATGGATCGATAACTATTTAGATCGATCGGAAATAATAAATGTCATGTGGTAATATTAATAATTTGTTTAGCATGAGTACCTTACAAGCCTAAACTTCAAATATATGGTAGACTACACATCAAGAAACAGCATTACTCATACTCTGCACTTCTTCCATAAGTACATAAATTAAACCACACTGAATTATTCTCAATTCAAAGGGATTACAGCTCTAACAAACATAAGGATTTGCTAAAATAAGTCGCAGAAGTAATAGAAACATGCATCAATGAAATTGAACCAAGCCCTACGCCAATAAGGATTGATGTAGAGAACCGCTGCTACTCCGAAAGATAATGTGACATAGGATGCACCAAAACTCCAGTAGAATGATACCATATCAATGTTGGATCCATCCTCCTCTTCTTCTTCTCCCGGTGATGTTACGGGATCAATGGGGCGAGCTTTGGCGAACGATGGCACAAGAAGAAAAGGGTTACCATCATAACTATGGCTATCATCAAAAGTATCAAACTGTCCACCTTCCGGAACTGGACCAGACAAGTTATTATATGATACGTTGAACATAGACAACTTGTTTAGCCCGGCAAGGTGAGGAGGTATTTTCCCGCTCAAATTGTTGTTGGAAAGATCCAAGCTCTCTATCATTGTCAAGTTTGAGAAACTCTCCGGAATAAATCCTGATAAGCAGTTATGCGACAAATTCATAACTTGGAGTGTAGGTAGATTTCCAATTTGAACCGGAATATCGCCCGTTAATTGGTTACATGACAAGTCGAATACAGTTATGCTGTTAGCAATGCCACCTTTATAAATGTCAATTCTTTTCTTATTAGTAAACTCTGCCTCTACTTGTCCAGCAAGTAACTCATACTCATCAGCAGGATCATCTAACGCTAGCATTGTATCAGAATAACTAGATAAGGAAGTAGTCAATCCAAAGGACTCTACGGATCCGTAATCGAAAGAGTGCGGATCTCTAATTTTCCAATACGTAATATTGTATAAGCATGAAGGTATTGAACCCTGAAGCTTGTTCTCTGAGAAATCTAAAATTCTAAGGTCAACCAGTTGGCATAACTGCATAGGAATTTCGCCTTGCAACCGATTTTTTCCCAATAGAAGCATCCGCAAACGTTTAAACCCACTGATCCACTCAGGAATACTTCCAAAAAAATTGTTGTGCCCTAAACTAAGTACCTTTAGCTCGGAACTTTGGGTCAATGCCCTAGGTATCAACCCAGTGAAATTATTCCTGTGCATGTACAGATATTCCAACGAAGTATAATTGAAGCACGAGGGTATGGATCCAGACAACTGATTTTGTGATAGATCTAAATATAAGAGCTTTTGAAGGTTGCATAGTTCGAACGGAAGCTGACCTTGCATAGAATTATTTGAAATCTGAAGAACTCGCAAATTTGGGAGACGATCAATCGAATTCGGAATTCTACCCGATAAGAGATTGTTTGAGATGTCTAAAATATATAAGGAAGTCTGATTCCATAACCTTCCTCCTATAACCATCTCTGTGAAACGGTTATTTGCCAAGCTCAACATGTATAAACTACTTGAATTTGATAAGTGAGAAAGGTATATTTTCCCATGTAGTTTGTTATTCGACAGATCCAAATATTCTAAACCTTGTATCCTGGAAAATGTACGTGAATCTAACTCACCGGATAAATTATTGTAAGACAAGTCAACTACATATAGTCGAGTCATCTGACCCATCGAAAAAGGTAAAGGATTTCCTTGAAAACTATTCATTGATAGGTTGAGAATCGTCATTTCTGGAAGGAGGAAACCGATGTGGTCCGGAAGCTGACCATTAAGCATGTTCTGTGAAACTCGCAAACTAGACAGATTATGCGGTACTTTTGGCAGTAGAAGTGGCCCCCTGATCGAGTTCTTCTGCAATATCAACGTGTCCAAGTTGGAGTTATTGTCTAAGATCCAAGTTGGAAATGTTCCACCAATATTGTTACCTGAGAGGTCAACATATCGTAGATCATATTGGTATAATAAAAAGCTGGGGATCCTATCAAGATTAGAGTTTAGCAAGATGAAGGCTTCCAACTGAAACGAAGGTAGGCATGGGGGTGGTTCTGTTTCAAAGTGAAACTTATTTTCATTTCCAGAAAGTGTAAAGAGTTTGAGCTTTGAATGATTAGCCAAGGGGCTTACTGAGAATGAACCTTCAAATTGGTTGTGGAAGAGAGAAAGAGCTACAAGATTAGTAAGTTTCTGAAGGGCTGTAGTTGGAATGTTTCCGGTCAAATGGTTACTTGAGATATCAAGAACTCGAAGGTTAGTAAAGTTTCCAATACAGTCTGGGATGGGGCCAATTAATGCATTACTGCTTAGATCCACTTCGACCAGATTCTTTGAAATTTCACACAATCCTGTAGGCCAAAAAAGATAACAATATAAAAAAAGAAAAATAAATTATTTTGATTTGAATAAGCTTCGCTAATTGATGTCTGTTTAGGAATAAATTATGAAATTGGATATATCATAATAATTTTAAAAAGTACTTTGGCAGGATAAAATATAATTTATTTCTTATTTAAATTCTTACCTGTCTGGAGAGATCCATCGAAATTGATGTTACTTAGATCTAAATATTTCAAGTTTCTGAGTAGTTTCATATCTGTCGAAAGAGAAATATATTCTAATATTAAAAAGTCGTAAGATTTGAATTATATATATATATATAAATTAAAGCAGAACTTATTAATTATATTATGTCGATATTTATCTTTCTAGAAATAATATTAAATAGAGATCTTAATTAGACATTTAATTTACCTTCATTTAGCAAGTAGTCAAGAAACTTATTAGAGCTCAAATCTAATCATTCTAAGTTCTCTAGTTCAGCAAAATATGTATTATGAGAAGAAAAAAATATATAATAATAATAATATGAGTGAAAATTAGTATTAATATGAGCTTAAATGAATATCTTCGTTAGACAGTTAATTTACTCGATCCATTTGACAGGTAGTCAGTAAAGTCCTTATAAACTTATTAGAAGTCAAATCCAAATATTCCTGATTTTTGAATTCAATAAAATATATATAGAGAAAAATAATATAATTTAAGCTTATAAAATATAACTAAAAATAAAATTTATTTACTATCAATTTAGTAAATTCATCTAAATGAAACTTAAATCACTCCATAAAAAAATAAATAATAGGAAAAAAAGAAAGAAGAAGATAAAATCAAACATATATATATATAATTAGATCACGAGTTACCTCTCATCCTTAAAGTACTATTGAGACCATAATTACTCGACAAATCCAGTGTTTCTAAGTATCTTAACTTGGCTAAATCTGGAAAAAAGAGAAAAGTAAAGATAATAATGATAATTATAAAATTTGAAAAATAAATAATTAGTTAATTTATTAATACCTTTAGTAGGAAGAGGATTTGTAAGCATATTACCACCGAGTCTTAAGATTTTCAATGATGGAGTGACTTCACTTAAACATGAGAATATAGTATTGTTGTTTCTACCCCATGTAAGGTTTAACGTCTCCATCTTCATCATCATAAACCCTTTCTCATGAAAAAAAAAAAAAACCCAAATACATACATACATAATTTATTTTATTTAATATGACATCATCAAAAAAATATTAAATGGAAATCTTAATTAAACACTTAATTTACCTCCATTTGGCAGACACCCAGTAAACTCATTCAAGCTTAAATCGAGGTATTTAAGATTTTCCAATTTAGCAAAGTCTGGATCATAAGAAAAAAAATGTAATAATAATAAGATATCTCTTGTAATCATCATATTATGATTTTATTAGAAAGTACTTATTTTGTCTAGTTTAGATTGGTTTGGGTCTTATAATATCTAATTTAAGCCATAAAATATAACTAAAATCTACTACTTAGAATGTTAAATTCATTTAATATTAATCTCGTAAGTTCATCTAAATGGAACTTAAATCACTTCACGAAAAAATAAATAATAGGAAAAAAAAAAGAAGATAAGTCAAACACACACATATATATATATATATAACTAGATCACAATTTACCTCTCATCCATAAAGTACCATTAAGATTATTAACCGACAAATCCAGTGTTTCTAAGTATCTTAACTTGGCTAAATCTGGAAAAAAGAAAAAAGTAAAGATAATAATGATAATTATAAAATTTGAAAAATAAATAATTAGTTAATTTATTAATACCTTTAACAGGAATAGGACTTGTAAGCTTATTACCACCGAGTCTTAAGATTTTCAATGATGGAGTGACTTCACCTAAACATGAGAATATGGTATTGTTGTATCCACCCGATGTAAGGTCTAACGTCTCCAACTTCATCATCATAAACCCTTTCTCATGAAAAAAAAAAAAAACCCAAATACATACATACATAATTTATTTTATTTAATATGACATCATCAAAAAATATTAAATGGAAATCTTAATTAAACACTTAATTTACCTCCATTTGGCAGGCACCCATTAAACATATTACCGCTTAAATCCAAGTATTTCAGATTTTTCAATTCAACAAAGTCTGTATCATATGAAAAATAATGTAATAATAATAAGATATCTCTTGTAATCATATTATGGTTTCTAAGTACCTCTCATCATAAAATCAAACATATATATATATAATTAGATCACGAGTTACCTCTCATCCTTAAAGTACTATTGAGACCATAATTATTCGACAAATCCAGTGTTTCTAAGTATCTTAACTTGGCTAAATCTGGAAAAAAAGAGAAAAGTAAAGATAATAATGATAATTATAAAATTTGAAAAATAAATAATTAGTTAATTTATTAATACCTTTAACAGGAATAGGACTTGTAAGCTTATTACCACCGAGTCTTAAGATTTTCAATGATGGAGTGACTTCACCTAAACATGAGAATATGGTATTGTTGTATCCACCCCATGTAAGGTTTAACGTCTCCATCTTCATCATCATAAACCCTTTCTCATAAAAAAAAAAAAAAACCCAAATACATACATACATAATTTATTTTATTTAATATGACATCATCAAAAAATATTAAATGGAAATCTTAATTAAACACTTAATTTACCTCCATTTGGCAGGCACCCATTAAACATATTACCGCTTAAATCCAAGTATTTCAGATTTTTCAATTCAACAAAGTCTGTATCATATGAAAAATAATGTAATAATAATAAGATATCTCTTGTAATCATATTATGGTTTCTAAGTACCTCTCATCATAAAATCAAACATATATATATATAATTAGATCACGAGTTACCTCTCATCCTTAAAGTACTATTGAGACCATAATTATTCGACAAATCCAGTGTTTCTAAGTATCTTAACTTGGCTAAATCTGGAAAAAAAGAGAAAAGTAAAGATAATAATGATAATTATAAAATTTGAAAAATAAATAATTAGTTAATTTATTAATACCTTTAACAGGAATAGGACTTGTAAGCTTATTACCACCGAGTCTTAAGATTTTCAATGATGGAGTGACTTCACCTAAACATGAGAATATGGTATTGTTGTATCCACCCCATGTAAGGTCTAACGTCTCCAACTTCATCATCATAAACCCTTTCTCATGAAAAAAAAAAACCCAAATACATACATACATAATTTATTTTATTTAATATGACATCATCAAAAATATTAAATGGAAATCTTAATTAAACACTTAATTTACCTCCATTTGGCAGGCACCCAGTAAACATATTATCGCTTAAATCCAAGTATTTCAGATTTTTCAATTCAACAAAGTCTGTATCATATGAAAAATAATGTAATAATAATAAGATATCTCTTGTAATCATATTATGGTTTCATTCGAAAGTACTTATTTTGTCTAATTTAGATTGGTTTGGGTCTTATAATATCTAATTTAAGCCATAAAATATAACTAAAACCTACTACTCGGATGTTAAATTCATTTAATATCAATCATGTAAGTTCATCTAAATGGAACTTAAATCACTTCACGAAAAAATAAATAATAGGAAAAAAAAAAAAAAGATAAGTCAAACATATATATATGTATATATAACTAGATCATGATTTACCTCTCATCCATAAAGTATCATTAAGATTGTTTTCCCACAAATACAGTGTTTCTAAGTATCTCAACTTAGCTAAATCTGAAAAATAAATAAATAATTATAATAATGATAATTATAAAATTTGAAAAAAAAATAATTAGTCAATTTATTAATACCTTTAGTAGGAAGAGGATTTGTAAGCATATTACCACCGAGTCTTAAGATCTTCAAAGATGGAGCGACTTCACCTAAACATGAGAATATGGTATTGTTGTATCCACCCCATGTAAGGTCTAACATCTCCAACTTCATCATCATAAACTCTTTTTCATAAAAAACCCAAAAATGTACATACATAATTAATTTTTTAATATGACATCATCAATAAACAATGATAATTATATATAATTAAGTTAAAAGTACGTACCTTTGTTACAATTAGACCAACTCTTAATGAAGAAATTATCGAATAAATCGAGAGATGACAACATTTCAAAATGAGAGAATATAGATATATTGAGTATCACTTCTCTCTTCTCCATCATTATTTTTTGATAGTCATAAGAAAATATTCCGGAAAGGGAGAGACCCACCACATGGCCTGTGGTATGGTTACATCGGACTCCTTCCCAATTGCAGCACTCAGCATTTTGGGCATTACTATTAACCCATGTAGACATGAGATAGTGCTCATGATATTGTTCTTCACCTGGTAGTAGTACATATTGGTCGAAGAAGGCCTTCATCTCCAACAATGCTTGTCTTTCTTGTTCCAAACACATCACTGAGTTCTTCATCGTCGTCGTCGTCATGTTATTTGCTTGCATCGTGTGAACCGCCTGCGCCATGACGATGATCACCAAAACCCATATCCTGTATTTTATGATCATCATGACTTCAACCTTCTTCATCCGACAAATTAATATTGATTGATTGCACGGTAAAAATAGTAAGATTGATCGTTTTCTTAGAAACAAACTGAATAGCCTGTATATATATATATATCGCAAACAAGGTCGTGATCAATAAGGTTTACATTTCATATTTTTTCACAAAGAAATATATTTCTATTACTTGTGGAAAAATGATGCTTCAAACTGGTCAATAATAATTGTGCATTTACTTTTGGTTGGATTAGAAGACTTAAAACTGGTCTTGTTAACTTATTACATGGGTTAGATGGAGTTTACTTAGATGGAGTTGTTTGTTGTGGTCCTGCACTGAAATTTCCAAACAAGTCAGAAAATGATTGTTTTTTACTATTCCTTAGTTGAGAACAAGTCTAGTCTAGTAGGCCATATTCCTTTCTGTCAAGTACACTGTTTTTCTTTGATACATCATTGCCACATTAATTGTTTTCCGTGTGACTTTATTCTAATACTAGCAAGTATTTTCAATTATTTGTTTGCCCATTTCTGGGCAGTTTCTCAAGATAAGTTTGAATGTTTCTCCTTTCCTGTCTTTGTCTTGTTGAGCAATCCAAGTGAAGTGAGTTCTTTGTTATATGGAAGACTACAATCAAGAAACCACATTAATCATACTCTGCACATTTTACATTAAATACCACGAGAACCAATTTAAATGATCTAAGAAGACTGGACAAAATAATACAATACTCAGCTATATATATGTTTCACCGAACTCAAACTACAAATTAAGACATGTGGCGAAGAGGGATTAATTACAGTTTGGTAACTCCTTAATTCTTAACATAACATAATCCCAAGGGTTAGTTCAATTGTTCAATCGCACGGAATCTTGAGGTCTTATTGTGAATTTTAGAGATAAAAGAATTATATTTCATACCTTCAATTTACATCTTAGATAGATGCCTAAACATAAATAATTAGAATCCTTTTAAATCAACAATTAACTAGTAACTAATCAGCAAACAAATCAAATTGATTTGTTTGCTGGAATCTTAAATATATTTTACGCTCCCTCTCAAGCTTGGTTATAGATATTAATCAAGTCAAGCTTGGACTTTAGATCTTCAAACTTAATTCTTGATAGGGTCTTAGTTAGGATATCAACAATCTGAAGACATGTAGGCATATATAGTAGTTTGACTATCCCTTCATCTACATGCTTAGCTTGATCGTGATGTACTAGATTCTTTGCAAAAATGATGGCAGATTGATTATCACAAAACATTTTCATTAGTTCATTCACTAAAAATTTTAATTATTTTAAGAGTCTTCTTAACCACATTCCCACTGCACTACTTTGTAAAACTACACATTGCTTTTTGCTTCGCCATGTAACCAATTTCCCCCATACATAGGTGCAATAACATGAAGTAGGTCTTCGGTCTTTGATTAATACAGCCCAATCTGCATCACTGTAAACTTCAATATCTCTACTTGATGTTTTTCCAAAGAACCAACCCTTTCTAAGTGTAATCTTTAAGTACCTCAAGATTCTGTAAACCGCCTTCATATGTTATTTATTTGGACAATTCATAAATTGACTTGCCTTACTCACTGCAAAACCAATATCAGGTCTAGTGGGGAATAAATAGAATAGCTTCCCTACCAGACGTTGGTATATGCTCTTATCAACTGGTGTGTTGTCCTCTTTGAGTCCCAATTTTATGGTTGAGTCCATTGAAGTATATGTTGGCTTGCATCCCATCATTCTTGTTTCCTTTAGTAGGTCCAACACGTACTTTCTTTGAGAGACTGAAATTCCCTTCTTAGACCGAGCCATTTCCATTCCTATAAAGTATTTGAGATTTTCCAAGTCTTTGATCTCAAATTCTTTAATTAGGAATTCTTTAACACTATTCAAATCATCCTCATAGTCTCATGTTACAATAATATCATCAACATACACAATAAGAATGACAACCTTTCTTGTAAGAGAAAATTTGAAAAATAGTGTGTGACTTGATTGACACTGAATATATCTATGTCTTTTGACCACTTTTGTAAATTTGTCAAACCAAACTCCTGGCGATTGCTTGAGTCTGTAAAGTAACCTTTTGAGCTTGCATACCTTATTGGTTGTATCTAATTTCTCAAATCTGAGAGGAATGTCCATATATACTTTCCTCCATTAAATCTTCATTAAAAAATGCATTCTTGACATCCAGTTGGTAAAAAGACCAATCTAGATTTATAGCTAGTGAAAGTAAGACCCAAACAATGTTTAGTTTTGCTACTGAAGCAAACGTTTCTTCATAATCAATTCCATAAGACTGAGTAAAGTCTTTGGCAACCAATCGAGCTTTGAATCTATCCATATTCCTATCATCTTTGTACTTTACTGTGAATATCCACTTACAACCCACTGGATGCTTTCCTAATGGTAATTCAGTAACTTCCCATGTTTCATTCCTCTCTAGTGCCTGAATTTCATCACAAACAGCTGCTCTCCATTTTGGAGATTTGAGTGTTTCATGTATATTGTTTGGAATCTGAATTTCGTCTATGTTAGACACCAATGCCCTGAAATTAGGTGATAGCCCTTAATAGGACACATAATTGCATATAGAGTGATTTATATATGATCTAACACCTTTCCTTAATGCAATAGGCCAATTAATATCATCATTTTCTAACTTGGTAGGAGAGGAGTCATAATTATTGTTACCTTGAAGGTCTTCATTTGGCCTTGGGTCATAATCTGGCTTATGAATTTGCTCATGATGTACTAGGGGTTCTGTTTCCACTTGACTTCTTTTTCTTCTTGAGTAAGTGATGAGATCATTGTTGTGTTGAATAGTGTCTAGAAGTAGAGGAGAGTTTTGAATAAGATGGGAGTTTTGAGTAGGATGGGGGTTAGGGATATAATCTTGTACAAAACTGTCACTAGGAGGATATTATGAAGTAGTTTGGTGGGAACTGTCACTAGGATGATATGGTGAGGTAGTTTTGTGGGGTCCATGCTCTATGGGTTGTGATATCCCAAAGCAAATATTCTTGTATAACGTGGTTTTCCCTCTGAATGTCAGGTTTGGGATAAAAAAGGTGTTGTTCAAAAAATGTGACATCCATTGAGTTGTAATATTTTTGTGTGCTAGGAGAGTGGCACTTGTACCCTTTTTGATTTGATGAGTATCCTAAGAAAATACATTTGATTACTCTATGATCAAGCTTTTTTCTAGTCAGATTATGAATATGGATGAAGACAGAGCAACCAAATACCTTGAAAATGATAGAGGTTATGAGGTGTGTGTGTGGATAGAACTTTAGGAGGGTCTGACATGGTGTATGGAATTTGAGGATCCGAGAGAGCATTCTATTGATGAGGTAGGCTGCGGTAAGAATGGCATCACCCCAATGGTGCTTTGAGACATGGGATGATAACATGAGTGATCGTGCAACATCTAACAAATGTCTATTTTTTCTTTATATAATCCCATTATGTTGAGGTGTATCCACACATGAGCATTGGTGGATAATTCTTTGTTTCAGTAGATATGTGCTAAGAGATGATGTAAAGTACTCTTTAGCATTATCAAACTTGAAAAACTTGTATCTTAGCTTGAAATTGTGTTTTAACCATCGAGTTGAAATTTTTGAAAATTTGGCCTACATCTGACTTTTCTTTCATGAGAAACATTCATGTCATTATTGTGTGATCATCTATTAGCGTGATGAACCAGCAAACACCCGTGTTGGTTTTTACTCTAGAAGGTCCTCAAACATCAATGTGAATCATGGAGAAAGGTTTGGATTTTAGGGAAGGTATTTGGGTGTGTTTTGAGAGGTGACATATTTCATACTGAAAATCAAATGGACTTTTACTATAGAGAAATGATAGATATAATTTCTGGAGATACACAAAATTTGGGTGGCCTAACCGGTAGTTCCATAAAATTACTAGACTATCCTTAAGACATCGACTAATAGGACTACTTTGACTTCTAGATACTAAACAATCCGACTTGCAATCATCCACTTGAGGATCAGACACCTTAAGTAGATTGAGCCTCGAGTACATCTTAGCATTGCCAATCGTCTTCCCCAAATCTAAGTCCTGAAATTCACACGAGCATGGAATAAATTTAGTAACACAATTATGATATCGAGTGAGTTTACTGACAGATAATAAGTTGCAATCTAGATTTGGAACTAAAAGGACTAAGTTTAGAGTATGATCTTTTGATATTGTGATGGATCCTAAATCGGCCATCTTTGAAAGTGGACTTCATCTGCAATTCTGACAGTAAGATTTTCATGGGAAAAAGTAACATTACTAAAGAGATTTTTATCACCAATCATCTGGTTTGATGCACCGGAGTCCACAATCTATGAACTGTTCTTCTCTTTCGTAGTATTTAGGGTAGTAGAAATTTACCTTTTTGGGCTATGGACCTAGTCCTAATAATGGAGGAGGGTTGTGAGGATGAAGGTGGCTAACTAAACAGCTTCTTTAGTAGATCAAGTTATTCCCTACTGAACAAGTTTGATTCACATGTTGCAGTAGGTTCTTTTATGCATATATTGTTTCCACGGCCTTCTTTGTTGTGAGGAGGTCGTGATGGTTTCCATTTAGCTGGTTTTCTATGGATTTTCCAGCACGTGTCTTTAACATGTCCAGGCTTTTGGCAATGCTCACACCATAGTCATTCCTTCCTTTGTCGATTCTCACTTGGTTGATACTGAGCGCCTCTAACGACAAAGGCCAAGACTTCCAAGTTCTGAGTGATTGAGTGAGATTTCATCATTACATTTTTCATGTTTTCCTCTTTCCTTACTTCAGAAAAAACCTCTTTTACATTCGGTGGAAGTTTATAGCCTTGGATTCTCCCTCTTAATTCATCTAAATTATGGTTCAATCCAATTAAAAACTTGTACAACTTTTTCCTTTCAGCAATTTGCTTATACAACTGAATATCTTCAATGCACTTCATGGATAGATCTCGCACAAGTCAAGTTGTTGCTAGTAACGGGTAAGGGCATTATAGTATTGAGTTACGGTTAAGTCTCATTACTATAAGTCATGTAAGTTGCTCTCTATCTCGAATTGTTCCGACGTGTTCTCATTCTTGGAGTCAGTCTCCTTAACTGCCTCATAGATCTCCTTTGCCGTTTCATATAGTAGAAAGTTTTCTCCAACGTCATTAGACATAGAGTTGATTGCCATGAGATGACCATGCTATTTTCAGTATTCCATACTCTTAACTTTCGGATAATTTTTTTCTGATTTAGTTACCTCACTAGATGAATATTCATCATTTTCTTTGCCGCAAAGTATGTATCATAAAAAATAATAATGTAATAACAATAAGATAATCTCTTGTAATCATATTATGGTTTCACTTGAAAGTACTTATTTTTATCTAATTTAGATTGATTTGGGTCTTATAATATCTAATTTAAGCCCTAAAATATAACTAAAATCTACTACTAGAATGTTAAATTCATTTAATATCAATATTGTAAGTTTTCTAGTTTGACAAAGTCTGTATCATGAAAAAGAAAAATATTGTAATATATATAGTACGCTTAATTTAATATCTAGATTCGGCTGCCATCTTAAAACTAATCATAAAAACAAAATGGGATTGATCTTTATTTTTAATATTTATTATTTTGAATGAATATAAACCGTTAAATTTTATATTTTATATTTATAATTTCTTATTTTTGCCCAGTTTGGACTCAATTTAGTTTGAATTTTATAATATTTAATCTAAGCTCATAAAATATCAGATTTATTAAATAGTAATTTATAGTATATCCATCTAATATAAATAGATGATGATGATTTACCTCTCAATGGTAAAGTACCATTAAGCCCATTATCCCACAATATCAGTGTTTCTAAATTTCTTAACTTGGCTAAATCTGAAAAAGAGAAACTTTAAAGATAATAATAATAATTACGAAATTGGAAAAGGGATTAAATTACAGTGTCGTAACTCCTTAATTCTTAACATAACTTAATCCCAAGGGGTTCAATTGTTCAAACGCACGGAGTCTGGAGGTCTTATGTTCGAAAACTGAGTTTGATTTAGCGCTTATGAGTGAAAATGAAGTTTAGATTTCAGCGGTTTTACAATTTAAAAGTTTTGGTCTATTCATCGGTTCCTGTAAATTATCCAGCAGGAACCATTTTACTTCTTGTATGAGATGTGAAGTTAATGTGAGACCTCGATTAAATGAGTCAGTTTGGACATGATGAGGTTGGAGAATCTAGAAGACTCCTGACACATGACCAATGATTCGTTGATTGTATCGGACTGAAACAGCTATGGTATTAAGGTCACTATGGTACAAATAAGAAACTTTGTATAAATCAAACAAATGAAATAGACCTCTAAACTACAAGACAATATATATTTGTCTGCAGTGCACAACTGACCCGATGGTAGCCTTTCGTGTCTAACATGGGATTCGAGTCATTTTGACCAAGACGACAGAGAAGGAAACGTCTTGTTAACTGCTGCAGTAACTGGCAAAAAAGGGTATAACTGTAAAACCCCACGAGAATAAAAGAACCAATTGCTGGGTATATTGTAGCCGAGATGATAAGGGTCACTTCCTGCCACTTGTTCCGACTCGTGGCTTGCCTTTAACTTCAGACTCCTGTATTTGCAGAAAGGTATATATTTATAGTTGCAAAGGCAGCTAAGATATTTCCAATGAGCTGAAAAAATACCTGTGGAACATGAAGGTAAATGTAGCAGCGTTGATTAAATACCTGTGGAACATGAAGGTAAATGTAGGTCTTTGCTGTTGCTGGATTGTGATTTTCTGCACCCTTACTCCAGTCATAGCACACCTTATGAAGAAAATGAAGGGGGGGTATGGTTATAATATAGTGAGAAACCAAGAAAGATGGGGGGGAGACCACCAATGGCATTTCGGAAATGTAACATACTGAGTATGCATATATCGAGCCGCCATTGTTGAAGGTACTGCAGGGTATAGGTTGATTGCACCTTACCATAGCCTGAAAGCAAAACCCACGTCAAGATATGCAATTAGGGATCGCAAAACACTTGGAGAAAACGTAACAGTACAAGGTAGATATGCACATATATACATGAATCATGTATGTCAACAACAATGTTTGAGAGCATATAAATATCCAAGGGTACCTTGAGTCTCTGTTTGCTGTCCTTGTCCCAGAAATTGAAAGTACCATCCGAACCTGCAGTTGCAAAAGTATGATGTACCTGCATGAGAACAATGAGGATACAAGAAATGATTAGTGAGCGCATATGCAACAGCCATCTTATAGGTCAAAAGCAAGAAAGCATGATTTGAAAGAACAAACTTACACACTGCCCTAATCAAGAAATAGTTACATTAACAATGAAGATAAAGTACCTACACAACTGAACAGCATCCAGTTGCTGAATCTAAGTCCAAAACTCTATGGCTTATGACACGAATTGTACCCAACTAAGAGATTTTAATATTGTAAATGATTTAATCTTACTGGATGAAAGTTCAAGGAGTTGACAGAATAGATCTCTGATCCATCCCTGTGGCATTTAAAAGTAAAGTTTTTACTTTGTTGAGATTCATCCAAATGATGAACACCCACCCTTCCCTCGATTGAACCAACCTGGAAATGAAAGTGAAACGAAATTCAGTTGAACAGCAAATATGATAATAAGCGTTCATATAAAACTACTTGCTCAGAAGGATCTGTTAAGAAAGAACTACAGAGAGCAGAAACCACAACTTAACCATAAAATGGAACAAGCATTTAAATACTATAGGGATTGATGGGAGAAAAATTTATAAATCATAGCTTATGATGCAATGGAAGATTATATTCCAAATATAATCCGAAAGGAACCAATTTAACCAGAAACAATAGAGCTACAAGATATCATGTTTAGAAAGAGAAAGAAAATAAATGGGATACCAAGAAACCTTGCTGGTCAGGAAATGCTGCTACACATCTTGTCTGAAACTTCAGGGGTGACATGATTCTCTTATATTCAGTCTGTAACTTAAAGAATAATTAGACTTGAAAAAAAAAAAAAATGCACTACTTTAAAATAATATAAGTAGCTATTATGAACTATGTGTGGCACCAGACTAAAAATGTTGCACCAGACAAAATATTTCACCAGACTAGAATTTTTATAAGAATCTCAAATTATTGGTTGCCAAAAATTTGCTAGTTCAGATTATGTCAATTTGAGGTCTTCTGGCTGACATCTGAAATTGTGATATGAAAAGAACGTTTTGAAAAAAATATACCAATCCTATCAGAAAAACAACATTACCTGAGGGTTCTGTAAGTGAAAGACTACCAGATTTCTATCTGCAGTGCCAACAACCATCAGAGGATATCTCACTGAAAGTGAATAACACCGATCAGGAAGCTGTTGAGTATGTACCGGATTTGGCTGCCTAGTATCCCAGTACCTAAGAGTAGGTTGGAACATACAAATTCAACAGCAACTAGAGCAACCGCAGTGAAAAGGTTTACAATGTTACAAATCATTATGGTTAACATTTGGAATGACTGTATACAGTTTGTGTGCAAACAAAGCAAAATAATAATTCAAAAGTAAGTTACTGGTCCCGCTTAAAACTACCGGAAAGGAGAAATTTTTTTGGGGGGGGGGGGGGGGGGGTTGCTCAAAGAGGGTGATTCTTAGGAGAGAGTGTCAAGTTTCACATCCATCTTTCATTTGGTTTTTGAGAGAAATTCATTTGGTAAGTTGACCGGCATCAACAACCTCTGACCTAATAAAAAAACTATGAACATTATCATGAAACACCCTTTACAGAGTTTCAATCTATCCCCGTAAATTATAAAATATTTCAAAAAGCGCTGCCATAGACCAGATATTAAGATATTTCTTAAGACTGAAAGAATAAATAATGCTTACCTCAATGTCTTATCCCAGCTCCCTGTAGCTAAGAGGTTCATTTCGGGGATCCAAGCAACCTCTTTATTAGGTGCATCATGCATGGCAACAGTCACAGGTTGACCACCAGACAACAGAGGCCACATTTTCACTTGCTTATCACAGCCTCCAGAAAAGACAGTAGTCCCATCATCCTTCCATATAGAGCACAACACCTTATCCAAGAGAAAAATGAAGGGCGAAAGAATATATAGTCATTTGTCTATTAGGATTGTGATGTGTACATAAGCGAAATGAACTACACATTATTACCGGTTGATCATGAGAAATTGATGCCTTGGGTGCACTCCCAACAACAACACCCCCATTTATCATTATCTCCCAACACCTTACCTACAGAATAACATAAGAAAATCATAAAACAGCAACAATTTTGGTTCATTTCCTCTAGGAAAAGGAGCAGCTGACAAGGTCTGCTAGTCTAGTATATCGAATCCACAAGACCATAATTGACAGAGAATGTGAAGATTTTCATTAAGCCTGATAAGACACGTGCGTGCAAAGAAAAAACAACTTGAAGAAACCTGATTGTCCCATGATGTTGCAACGAGATGATTGGCCTTGGGGCTGAAACTAATGCTTAAAACAGAATCACTAGGAGGCTGAGCAACCTATGAAGAAATAAGAGCAAATGTGATGAAATTTGCCCACAACAACACTCTTTATTTAGCATCCCACTCGATTATCAAAGATAAATATTACAAAAGGCATTCTTAAATTAAAAAAAATAACAATCATTACAAAGAAACACAGATCTCCAACTCAGAAAGTAACAAAACTAACTTAGAAGTGCCTAGCATTCCAATCATGAAACCATTCGATTTGGACACATAACACAAACAAAATGTGCAAATAAATCATACCACTATTAACATTGAACACGAAATTAAACAGTTAGTTCTTGACTTATAAACCAACTGAATATTTTATCCCTAAATGATGTGGAAAGGAATTCTAACACTCCCCTCACTTGTGAGCTGGTAATTCCGAAAGCGCAACAAGTGACACAACGGTAATTCCAACAGTAAACAGCAAAGGTAGAATGTGCATGATTACAATCACTCAAGAACAATGAGCAAACCTAATTCCAAACTAACAGTTTCACCTATTAACTACACACAGAAACAATATCCAGTCGCTAGAATCGAAAAAAATACCGAATTAAGTGAGGAGAAATCCAAAATACCTCGAAGGATTTATTCGGATTTGGATTTCCAAAGGACATTGAAACTGTGAAACTTCCTGTCACAGAATCATAGCAACAGTACTAACACTATCAGCAGAAACTTAAGTGAAATGCTGGAGTAGAAGAACAACAACAGAAGGAGAATGGAGAGAACGAACCAGATACAGCGACAGAAATTCACCTCCGCTAGAACCAGAAGCTCAAAAAAAGGAAGCAACTAAACTGAGAGAGAAGACGAGTTCAAAGAATAGCAGTAGAAAAAGAGGGAACTTTACCAGAAATAAATCGAAGGAGAAGGTTTATATATATAGTCGTATAGGCGTTATAGTAACGCCACGCTTCGGAATTCTCCAGCACGCAGTAGAAGCTGGATCGAGATGGCGGATGCTTCAATTCGGACCCTGATCAACAGGTCACGGGTATTCGGATTTGGGTTAGACCCGTTATTCACACGTGCGTAACAAATCAAAGTGACAGGCTGTACAGAAACACTACCCGCTAAATCTATGTCAACCAATTAGAATCGGACAACTCACCGCGGCCCCACCACACCGACTATTAAATAAAAATAAAAATCTCTCTCTTTTTTGTTCATTTTTTCTCTCTAATTTTTATAATAATAATTCGCTCGCTGTGGGATCGTTGATGAAGATGCGTCGCTCTTCAACAAAGAAAACGGGTCAACCAAACTCTGCGTCGTCGGTCAGTTCCTCCGCCGTGGATCTCTTCCGCTCCGGTAACTCGATCTTTCTCTAAGATGCAAGTTTTTTTTTTCTCCTTAATTGTTCTTCTACTTGAATTTCGTGTTCGATTTGTTGCTTTCTGTTTAGAGAAGAATTTCCTCTTTAAGGTTCTCGAAGCGGTCAATTTTCTTTGGAATTTCTGAATTGGATCGACATGTAAGGAAATTGAAATTTATGTGAATTTGGTAAAAGTCAGCTGATTGATACGTATAATCAGGTAATTAGATGGCAGTATCTGAACTATGGTGCTTATGCTTATGCAATATGCATCATCATGATTCAGCTGCTTAAATAAGGTAGGGATTGGTGTATAAATCTAAGAAGAATTATAGAGTATAGAAAGATTCTCTCGAGTGTGAAAATGGTGTTGTCAACGACATGAAGCCCTCTTTTTGAATGCATATATCTGTGACATTCGTTCGGGATGGATATATCTTTTTATGAGTATGTATTTTGTATTCTACATTAGAATTAATCATCTCACCAGGATCTTATAAGTTTTTCCATAATTTGTGATTATGTACTCCTATGCATACTCCCATCTGCGTATAACTGTATGATTTTACTTGTCCAGCCTCGAGTAAAGCAAATATGAAAGAATTGGAACGACTCGATAACCTCTTTTATTCATATGCAAATGCCTCTTCTGGTTTGATTGAGTAAGTCCAGTCTGTCATTTCATAAGTTTCTACTTGTTGCACTTTTCTGATGGTATTGGTATTGTGAATTTATGATAGCTAAATATAGTTAAGGATGATAATTGGAACTCAAATGAGAAAACGGTATGATAATACATGATTATTCAGGACGTTCTGTTATTGTTGTTAAGGCTGACAATTGGAAATTGGCAATTTTATATTCCATGATTATTATGGTCTGATGCTCATCTAAATTCAACTGCAACTAGAAATCTTGTTTGGCTGCTGATTTGATACTTGGAATTTAGCTCTAACTTCTGAATACATTCTGGTTTGATCAGTCAAAATCACATGTATTATAAATTTTATGTTACCAGGAAATAACTTCGATATATTCGTCAAAAAGGAAAAAAGAAGATTAGCTGTTTCTTTAAGTATGTTTGATTTTCTATGAGTCTAATGGCATGTATTAACTTTAACAGCCCAGAAGGAATTGAAACACTTTGTTCGGATATGGAAGTGAGCCACACCGATGTGAGAATCTTAATGCTTGCTTGGTAAGTTACATGCATCTCATTTGGATAGCTCATTTCATGTCTTCCAACATTTCTACAAACTCATAGACACTGTGTGCCAGGAAAATGAAGGCAGAAAAACAAGGATACTTTACCCTGGTAAGTAGTATCATCTTCCTCTACACAGTCACACTTAGTCTCCTTTGTATTTCTGTTGGTTTTTTCTCTTTTGAAATTATTATTTACCTCGTACATCCCTTTACTGTTCGATCTTGTGGCATTTTGTTACAATTAACCATCAGAGTGAATACATGTTTAGAACAAGCTTATCAAGCTGAGTATTTGTATGACTAGTTACACGGAGAGTCTTGTTTATTTCCCTCGCCTTCCTTGTCTTTTTTGTTATTTTTTTTATTCATGTTTGTTATTTCTCAATTATGTTACCCCTATGTGGAATTTCACCTTATTTGGTTCTTGAATAAGTGGATTATCTGTCTCGCTTCGTCAATCATTTGCTGAATGACATATGAACCTTTTCTATGATAGGAAGAGTGGCGAAGAGGCCTCAAAGCACTGAGGGCTGAAACTGTAAATAAATTGAAGAAGGCACTCCCAGAGCTAGAGAAAGAGGTCCATATATTCAAATTGATTTATCTTTTATTCTTTTGTGCATACTCTTTGGAAGTTGGAAGGGTTTCATTAAGTATATACTAAATGCTTGTAATGGCATATGCCATATGGCTAGTTCTCTTTCTCTTTTTTTTCCTAAAAAAAAAAAAAAAAAAAAAAAAAAGAAATTTCCTTATGTTGTATTTTTGGTAGATAAGGAGGCCATCAAACTTTGCAGATTTCTATTCCTATGCATTTCAGTATTGCTTAACAGGTACAATAACACTTGTGGCTAGCTACATCTAATTTGATCTTCTAAAATGCTTTCTTCCTTTTTCTTTACGCTCCCAGTTTTCCTTATTCTTTACTTTTAATCTGTCAGAGGAGAAACAAAAGAGCATAGATATAGAGAGCATCTGCTTGTTACTTGATCTTGTTTTAGGGTCCCAGTTCCGGGACCAGGTTGACTCGTTTGTTGAGTATCTGAAGGTTAGCATTGCATACTCTTTCTTGTTTTCTAAATTTTCATCTGTTAGTAATGCATGCTCTGCAGTTTTAACCATGAAGTTCATGCTCTATGTTGTCATATGTTTCCATGAAGGAAGGTTTCAGATTGATATAAACAGTCTTAACATTCTTTTTTAATTTATTTTATTTTCTAGCCTGGTTCAGTTCCTCTCTGGTCTGTCAGCCACAAAAAACTTTTCACCCCCCTTTGGTAAAAAAAAACGTGGGTAATCTGGTTGCACAAAATTGTTTCTTTTCCGTGAAGTGAAGAAGAGATCCTGACATGGACATGGTTGATGATCTGTTACGTAAAATGACCAAATGCCAAAACTCTAAATCTAATAATCTTGTCAATATCTAGAACCACTTAAACCTTCTCCCTTTCTCCACTCTACCGGCCAAGTAAATAAAATTGCTGTTTAAAATTATGTGTCTGTTCTCTGTGCAGATTCAGAATGACTACAAGGTTATCAACATGGATCAATGGATTGGTTTTTTCCGATTTTGCAATGAGGTAACAGTTCAGGACTTCTTCTAAACTTATTGACCTTGTGTTAATTCTAGTGTGGTCAAATTAGAACGTTTCTGTTATCTCATGTATGTTGGTACTAGTTCCTTAGTCCTGGTTTTGTATGTTGCTTGATACATTCTAGCTCTCTCATATTTTCTTTTAATTCCATCCCTGTTTGCATTTCCTCTTGATGGTATTAATGGTTGTAGATAAGTTTTCCCAACCTAAATAATTACGACCCCAATCTTGCTTGGCCCTTGATCCTGGACAACTTTGTTGAATGGATGCGAGAATAATAGAGGTAGAACTAAATATCTTCTGCAGCTTAAATATGTGCTCTACACTTCGGTTATAACTATAGTAATCATCCTTAAAATCCTTCTTTTCCATTTTTGGACTTCCTTTTGATTTTGGAGAGGTAGTTAAATTCATTGTCATAATTGATCTTCTTCTTGCAGGCTGGCCCACCAAGAATACACATAAAAGATAGCACCAGGTGTTCATTTCTCTTCCCTTTTGCTCCCCCCTCTTCTTCCAAATATGACACTTTTTAACTGAAAATTCCTCCATGTTTAGGGATCTTCATTTGTGTTATTTACAGACGCTAGAGTAATAAAACACTTCCTATATTTACCTTTGCAATTACTTGCAGCTTCCATTAAAACACCATATATACTTTCCGATTAACTGTAAAAAGTTAATTGATTAAGATTTTTATTATTAAAGCGGATTGTGCTTAATTGGCAAGAAGGAAAGCTTCTTGTTTGATAGGCATTGATGGATTACTTATCTAGTGATGGCTTTTCCTTGTTATGTTATTTCCATTTGATGCTTCTAAAAGAAACAACCTTGTGGGAGCTGTTATCCCCCCCGCCCCCTCCCAGCGAGCCCATGAGGTGTGTTTTGTTTGGTTATCAGTCCTTCGTTGTTAAATCCATTATGCTTCTAATCAGTCATGTCACCAATTCGTTCTTTGACAGAATGTATTTGTCAACAACCTTTAATTTTTCGAAGTTTCTGTGTCCCTACAGATATACGAGAAATTATTGCATATTATTTATACATTATTCCACGTATTCAATTATATAATGATACGATTTCATTTATCGGAAAAATATAGATTGCTGGACCCGTGCCCCATCCCCTCTCTTATTCATATTTCTGTACGGAAAAGAAAAATAAATTGTGGAATCACGAAGTTTTCGCAACTTTAGCTTTCCTTCAGGTACCTCCCGTGAATGACATAATTCCTTCTCTTTTTCACACTAACTATTAATCTCTTCAGCAGTGATAAACCACACTTTTTTTTTTCTTTTCTTTTTTTTTTTCACTCTTTTTCTTTTTGACTGAACAGATTTCACTTTCATCAGATTCAGATTTTTGTATGATGTGTTTGGAATTTGTAAATTGAAAATATTTAGCAGAAAATGGTAAAAACTAAGAACATTAAAAATTGATACCCTCCAAAAGAGGTAAAAAAAAAAAAACATTGTGACAAAAAGGAAACAAACAAGAATTGGATAACATGTCATTGTAATGGCCAAGAAAAATTACAATCATGCACATGGGTGGCACTAGGCGGGGGATAATTTCCACAATGAGATGGAAAAATCACAGGAAGAAAAGAATCATGTGGACTGGCGAGAACCAAGTTCCATCAAAAAGATGTAGTAGTAGCAGTAGAAGAAGAAATGGAAAACAGAGGTGAAAATGGAGGAAGTGCTCTTCTTGTTCTGGTTCTTCCTCTAGTATATGGAGAAGATGATGGTGATGATGAAATTAAATTGGGCCCTGGCGTTGTTGCGACCCCAATGGATTTACTTACTTGTCAATTCCTTCTTTTCTCCCTCAACTTCAGTCACTACCATCTTGTCTTCAATTCTATGATGCACAACTCTTGTTGAATTTAATGTCACTGGTAATACACAGTTGCAAAGAAACCCTACAACAAAATACATACCCAGATGAAAAAATGTTAAGTGAACATTGGGATTTTTGACAAATTGGGTTTTTATCTTTTTGGCTTATGAACAATGTTCAATATGAATCCGAGTTTTAAAAATGCCAAACAGTTTTAAGCAGACAGATAAAAGGGAGGGGCGAAAGGGGTCGAACCGATTCGAGCGAGGCGATTAATCCATCTAGGGATAGGATTTCCAGTGAGTTTGATGCAAGCATCATTGCAGAAATGGTTGCAATTCTTGGTGATGAGGTTATAAGCATTTCCTTTGTAAATTTGAGCAAGTTCTTCCAAGACTGATCTAACTTGACATGGACCCTTGTCTGTTTTCCCAATCAGAATTGTCTTCCTAAATGTAAATCCATCACATTGCTTTGGCTCTCCTTCAAATATTCCTGTGGTTGGATATTCATGTGCTCCAAATGCATACTCAATTCCATGAACTGCATTTTTTTTTGGCCCAAAAAAGAAAACAGAATCCCACTTAGAATCATTAGTTCAACATACTCGATTCCATGAACCGCATTTTTCTTTCTTTTTGCCCAAAAAAATGTGTTTGGCTGGTCAGAAAATGGAAGGGAAAGAAAAAAGGGTAGAATTCTCTGTTGATATACGATGTGTCTAGAAAGCGACATCACTACGTAACAAAAAAACTAAAAAGAGTATTAAAATTACAAATATTGAAGAAAACCTTCTTCTTTCCAGCAGATTTCAAATTTTCCCATCATCCAAACAGAAAAAAAAAATGAAAAAATGAAGTACCATCACTAACCTTGAACTCCAGAATGATAAACTCCGAGACCAACCCAGTAAGCATATTCATTAATGGGTGTCAGATCGTAGACATTAAGGTAAACGGGAACCGATCCCTTACTCTCATCGCTGCAAACTTTCCTGCACAACATCTCTCTCTCTCTCTCTTAGCCCTTTTAATTCATCTTTCTAAACCCACTTCGTAAACGATGATGAATTGCTTTTGTTCTTCAAGATTTTTTCAAATCTGAGAAGCGAACCTTCTTCTCCAGCGGCTGCGCCACCGCCGATTACCGCCCTCTATATATATATATATATATTATATATATAAAGCAGAGAGAAGATGGTTTTGATTATGATCAAAGGTATTGAATGATTGGAGTTGGAGGGTTCAGGTCGAATCTGTGAGAAAATGACTAGAAAAAGAGATTAAAAGGAGGAACTGTCTTTATAGTGTGAAATAAGTTGGGTCTGATCTTTTCTCAAAAAAAAAAATATAAAAAAAATGTTCTTAAAAGTTCAAAATTCTTGAAGAAAGTAACGTTCATCATTATGGTGCATAGTGAACTGGAGTGTCTAAATAAATTAATATATTTATTAATTATGCTAAAAATATGATTAAATAATTTTAAAAAAAAAACCAAAAATAAAATAAAATAAAAATAAAAAAAGCAAAAGTAATATGTAATGATTTCATTTCTAAGGTGTGACAGATAGAATTTATGGCCCATCTACATTTTAGATGATTTTTTTTTTTTTTCATAGAACAAAATTGGCTTTATCCATGCCGATACATCCTAATGTTTGAATAATAATGTTTAAATTAAAATGGGTTGTTGTCAATTATTTGATAAACCATAAACTCATAGAACTATATTGTAGAGATACATAAAATGCAAATCCATAGAGTTGAAATTTAATTTCTAAATTATTTATTCATGCTCATTATTTTTTAGTGTATTGGTGTTAATTATATATATTAATTATATATATATTTAAGATGAATCAGTCGTTTATTTATAAAAAATTCTGAACAAAATTTTTTAATGAGTTTAATTACCATAATATCCTTGTAATAGTATTATTATTATTAGTATTTACCAAATTTGAGTTGGCGAGTAAAAACCTTTAATGTAAATGATAAATATTTATCATGAAAAATGAAGAACAGGGAATACATATGACCTTTCTCTTTGTAAAAACGAAAAAACGCGTGTAATGTTCGTCTTTTACTTTTATGGCGCACGACAAGTCGACTTTTGGGGCCAACTGTCGTCTCTCGTCACTTCTCTCTTCCCCTTTTCTTTTTCTATATTGGGCCTTTGTCTGGCTAAAAATTAAGAGTATAGAAAGTCGTTTAGTCGTTCAATCGATCATGGCGACACGTCGTTTTGATTTCCCTCTCATATTGGAGGTCGTTAAACCCTAAAAAAACCTCCATGTCCAGAGCTCAAGCCTGAAAGCAACAGTTTCAGCGATTTCTGTATTCGCCCGCTCCAAATCCTAATCGGATATCAGCCATGGCGCGCCTAATTCTATCCTTAAGAAAAAACCTCCACCCTATGTCTTCATCTTTATTTTCTCCTCCTTCTTCTTTTTCTTCTAAATCGCTAATTCTGCAACTCCAACAACAACATCAGCCTCTCTTAGCTCAACAAAACCACAACTCCTCCTTTCTCTTCCAATCCATTCGTCATTACATATCTGATATGCGCAAATCCGCATTCGATGGTAATATTCTCAGACTCCTGCGCTCGGAGATTCAGTACGAACTCGATCGCTCCCCTCCCAGCAAGGTACTCCTCTCTTCGTATCTCTCTCTCTCTCTCTCTCTCTCTCTCTCTAGGTAAGTTCATAATGGATTTCAATTGACCTTGAAGGTGGCTTGTTCGAAAACTGTCTTCAAAATCTGACATTTTATAGTCTCATTTTGTGAACTTGGGATTCTGACATTTTCAGTGCAGTAGTACTTGATTTTCTGACTGGATGCTTTAACAAACTATGATCATGCTGATTTACTCATCAATATGTTCCTACGAATCCAATGATTTCTCCATTACCTTCTGTTCTTACAATTTTCTACAGCCAGTTGAACAATTTGGTCCATTCTCTATAGATGATAGACCAGGAGAACAGTGGATCAAATTGAAAAGAGAATACGGATCGGACGAAGACATCAAGATCGAAGCCACCATGTTTGATGGATCTCGGAAATCGAAAGAAGTCAATGCTGTTGGTGAAAATCTGGTGGACCTTCACATTTCAATGGTGGTCACTATCACCAAAGGCGGAGAAGGAAGTTACGAGCTTTTGGAGTTTGTTTGCTCAGCTTGGCCTGAGCATATTGAGATTGACCAGGCTTCCTTTTGTAAAGGTCAAAAGATCCTACCTCGGACTTATACCGGGCCAGAATTCAAGTATGACGATTTTTTTACTTCTTGTGCTTATTAGGGTCTTCATTATGTGGTTTTTTCTGATGTGTTGTTTTTCGGGTGCTATTCCGACAGGGAATTGGATAATAAATTGCAGTTGGCGCTTTACGAGTTTCTGGAAGAAAGAGGTATAGATGAGGATCTAGTTGAATTCTTGCATGAGTACATGAAGAACAAACATAAGACTGAGTTTATTAGATGGATTGAGACTGTAAAGGGGTTTATTGAGAGGAAGTGATACATTTTACTTTTATTCTCTGCTTCTGATTTTTCTATTTGTTTGTCAAGGAACTATTTATACAAACAAAACTGGCCATAGGTCTCAAGCTTTGAGTGATGCTTATGGGTTCAAAAGAATTGTCTCTCTGTTCTAGAGAATTTTATATATACGTGTTTACCGATCAATCTTAATCATACAGGATTTAATATTTTGTATGATATATTAGTTTAAAGCTAATAAGACATATACGGTGGAGATAGATATCATCACATATACTCGCTTACTGATCATTCCTCTAAAGTTAGAATTTTATGAAACTCGAGACATGTTTTTACTTTTGGGCCAAAAAAAAAAAAAGAAGAAAAAAACGGGTTTTTACTAACGACTGTTATGAGATGGGCTGAGCTCTAGCTGGATTAGGTAGGCCCAGTTGTTGGTCTGTAACGAGGAACGGTCTCTGGCCTGAAGCCTAATAATATATAATAATAATAATAATAATAATAAAAGGAAAATACAGCTGTCAATATAGGTAAATAATCTGACACGAACACCTTTAAAATGAGGATTAGTCTGAGCAGAACACAGCTAGCATTCGGAAGTCGTAACCGTGCCTGTCTTCTCGTTGACTCTGGAAACAAAAGTACAATTAAAAAGAATATGTTGTTACAAAAATTACTCTGGAAGCAACCGCAGGGGATACTTTCTCTCGTTGTTCGTAGTTTGCTTGCTAGGTAGAGACGCATTATTGCTGCTCGCCAAATTGCGGTTGAAACTTTGTAAGCGGACGATCTCGGATCGCTCTCTGCAACCAAATTCGAAATCCAGAAGAGGGAGTGGGAGGAGAAGAAGAAGACGGAGAAGAAAGTCTGAGAAGTTTTCAGAGAGAGGAACGTAAAAGGATTTTAGAAGTGATCGAATCGATCACCCTTTCTTCGGAAGTAGCAGCATCCATGGAGGTGCCAAGCTCATGGGATGCCCTTCGTAAACAGGTGAAGATTCAGTCATCTTCATTTTAGTTTCCTTCAGTTCCTTTATTTTTGTATACTAGAATTGGAAATCGAGTGAGAATTTAGAATTCTGTTTTTTCTCCCCCTTTTCGATTTTCGGCGACGTCATATCAGGGTAAAATGCTATGATTGTGCCAAATTAGATTGGGATTTTTTTTTTCCTTTGTTAGGAAATGGTCATTCAAATTGTAGTTTTGATTAAGTTGCAAATTCGAGTTGAGTTTTTCTGGTTGTGGTGGAAATTGGTGGAAATAATTTTAGATTTTGAAGATTCTATATTCTTTTGATTCGATCTCTTCGTGTCCAAGACTTCCAACAATTGATAAAGTTCAATATCAGAATTGAACTTTTCGAGGGGGAAGATCTTGCTGTCTGTATGAAGAGTTTTTTTTTTTTTTTGGCGGATCAGAGGTTTCAGGTGTTGCTGATTAGAGAAATGAGATGCACTTTTTTAGAAGTTTTTGTGAAGAGATCAAAGTGAAGATACCAAGATCCTTAGCTTTTGGTCTCCGAATTGATATTAATTATACCGGCAATTCACATTTGCACCCTAAAGGAGCTGTCGAAAAACTGTGGATTTTCATATAGCTGATGGATTCAATGGGATTCAAACCTTTTCGGAAGTTTAACAATGAGAAAAATAGTTGAATCTAATATTCTATAATTGATAGGGACGTCATGACCCACAAACATGGCTATCTCTAGAGTAAGCATGCTAAGTATATTTTGACTGAATTTATAAGTATTCAAGTTGTATTTGGGAGATAAGTACCTATGAAACCTGCCCCCCTCTGATTTCAGGCAAGGAGGATTGAAGCTCAGTTGGATGAGCAGATGAATTCTTATCGGAAACTGGTTTCTACAAAGGTTTCAACAAAAGTTGATGCTACAGAGAATGACCTTGAATCCACTATAGACCAATTGCTAAAACAGCTCCAACAAGTAAACTCACAGATGCAGGCTTGGGTCTCATCAGTTGGAGCAGAAATGGTTTCTCATACTTTAACTAGACATCAAGAAATTTTCCAAGATCTTTCTCAGGTACTGCATTTCTGAGGCTTCTTTCCACTTTTATTCTATTCTGAATCTATCATGTATTAGAACTGACACTAATGAAAGGTGGATAGTTTACACCCAAGCTCATTTAAGGTCTTTCATACTAGGTTACAAGTTACAACCTTATCATTTAAGGGTGGAAATATTGTTTGTTTTTTTTTTGCTATAAAGCAAATCATAATTTCGCTTTAACATGATTGAAATGCAGGAGTTTTATCGCCTCCGCTCCGGCCTGAGAGCGAAGCAAGAACATGCATCGCTTCTTGACGATTTCAGAGAGTTTGACCGAACAAGATTAGATCTGGAAGAGGGTGGTGGTTCTGCTGAGCAAGCACTTCTAAAAGAACACACTTCTATTAGCCAAAGCACAGGACAGGTATGCATTTATATGCATTGTACCTCTTCTTGTATATAAAGATAATTAGAGAACTGAACCAAAATTGGTTGAATATATAAACTGCCTGCAATTGTTTTGACAGATGGATAATGTGATTTCTCAAGCACAAGCAACACTAGGTGCACTTGTGCTTCAACGTTCAACCTTTGGCGGCATCAATTCAAAGCTTAGCAATGTTGGCAGCCGCCTCCCAACTGTATGGAACTTATTATGCTTTTTTTTCTTTTTTCTTATCATATCTCTATTTTTGTTCCGAAAAAAAGAAACATGACTCTACAAAAGCCATGATTGCGTTCGAAAGAGAAACTCAAGTTGAAATTATCCCATGAAGTCAA
The DNA here is from genome assembly GCA_027186245.1 of Coriaria nepalensis. Taxonomy (NCBI): domain Eukaryota; kingdom Viridiplantae; phylum Streptophyta; class Magnoliopsida; order Cucurbitales; family Coriariaceae; genus Coriaria; species Coriaria nepalensis. The sequence continues at coordinate 7,810,802 of CP114500.1, read as the reverse complement.
AATACTGATAGAAAGAGTAATTCTCCATGGGTGCAGGTAAATCAAATCCTTTCATCAATAAAGAGGAAAAAGTCCATGGATACGATCATTCTTTCCCTCGTTGCATCTGTATGCACATTTCTGATATTTATTTACTGGTTGACCAAGTGAAGACGGTGGCCTCTGTTCTTCCATTGCCGGAAATTTTCGGGCGAAATTACTGTGGGCCTTTCTCTTGTCATCATTTGTTATATGACTTTGTTCTTAGTAACCAACCACATTATACATTCTAGACCCATAGCGATTGTCAATACATAATTCAGAAACAAGTGATTACATTTTGACAGTGTAATGGTTGGGATCTCTTAAATGCTTTGGTGCTGGATTATGACAGTGTTTCCAATTCCACAAACAACAAAAGGAAGTATTTGTCATTTTGATGAACCGGATCTTGATTTTCCAAACTGCAGTTTGGAAAACGTCAGTCCATGTACATATGTTGATTCATTGTGATTCGGACCCAAATTTTAAACACTTCATCCTTGATTTTTTTCATTCTCGAACTTTTTCATTAAATACTTTTTATGCTAATTTTATCTGAAATTTACAATTTTCTTATTAAGAAAATAATTTTTGAAGTTTAATATCAATTACTTAATATTTTCACCTTTATTCTTTAAAAATATCAATTACTTAATATTTATTTGTTAAATAAATCACTTGAGAAAATGAAAATAAAATATAAGTTTTTTTTCTTTTTTTTTTGGTGAAAAAAAATTGTCTAAACTAACGTGACACGGTGACAGGCATCCCTCGTCCCTATAACTAACTATAAACCCTAAAATCCAAGAACCCGCTCATTCTCTTTTGATCGCTGCCGCCAAGCACTGGTAAGCTTTCTTTCGCCTCTGTTTGTCGAAAACTGGAAGGGAAGTTGATTTCGTCGAATTATGTTCTGGTTTCACTTTGTGGTCGATGATTTCTTAGATTCTGAAGTATATGGATTTATTTGTTTGAGATTAACCAGATAAAAATGGCGGAAGAGGAGCCAAAGCAGCTTTCCTATATACCAGAGATTGTGTTGAAAAGAAGAAAGACGAATGAAGAGTTTGCACTGCGGAGGAAGGAGCAGCTGGAACAGAGGAGGCTTGCTTCGAAGAAAAACAAGGAAGGTTACATCAAATTACCTGATGAGTTTGTCAGAGAGTACCGCGCCAAGGTATATCTTTTTCTCTGATTTACTTCCATGGCCATTTTGAGTTCTTCCTTTAGTTTTAGCGTGTGTCTTTCGTTGATATTCTTATAAAGTTACCTGGTTTTTTGTTTGATGTGGAATATGGATATAGAGAAATACAATTGAAGCGAAGGTTTTTTTTATAAATTTTTTGGGTAATTCAATAAGATTTCAACAATGGTACTTGGATTAGAGGAGGAAAAAAGAAAAAAAAAACTGAACTTTTAGGTCCTTTGTTCTTATGAATTTCACCAGATTTAAGATCTTAAATCTAAACCAACTTTTTAGCTACGTAGGTTTTTAGTTTTCCTTGCTTTTTCCCTTTATCAAGTATACAGCTTCTGTTAGGTCTTGTCATATGCTGATATCCTATATATCTACCGTCTTGCTTGTTTTCTGGTTTGTCCACAACATGTCATTCATTATCTTTAGAGATTGCTTGGTGAGGCTCCATGTATTTCCTGATGCAATGACCTGATGTATTTTTTGATGTTTTGTTTCTTAGGAACTGGACCTCATCCAAATGAAGCACAGGTCTAAAAGAAAAAGACCCGAACAGTTGGCAGCAAATGCAAAACTGCTCTTTGTCATTCGTATACAGGGGTAACTACTATCAGCTTTCTTGAAGTGTTTTTTATTTTATTCTAATTGTCAGATTATGATTGTTCCCAATTACTTTTCAGAAAGAATGATATGCATTTAAAAACAAGGAAGGTGCTAAACAGTCTAAGATTAAGGAAGATTTTCGATGCTGTATTTGTAAGGTCTAGTGAAAGTAATATGGAAAAATTGCAGATGGTGGAGCCATACATCACATATGGGTACTAATCAATTCAATTTCTCGTTGTAAGTATTCATTGTAATTGTTTTGTGATCCAGTTCTGATAATATAGTCTCTCTGCTATGTGAAGGTATCCTAATCTAAACAACATAAGGGAACTCATATACAAGAAGGGTTTTGCGAAAGTTGACCAGCAAAGAGTTCCTCTTACGGACAATAACTTTATTGAACAGGTTAGAGAAATACATCCTGGAAAATGACCATCGTTCTTGATTTTAATCTTTTTCTTGTTTGAAATTAACTTTTTTTCATATCCAATAACAGGAATTGGGCAAGTATAATATCATATGCATAGAAGACATTGTCAATGAGATCGCCAGCGTGGGTCCGCATTTTAAAGAGGTAACCAGATTTCTATGGCCTTTTTCTCTTGAGAAACCAGAAGGTGTACTTCAAGGGAAAAAGTCCTCTTTCAAGGAAGGCGGCGATGCTGGAAACCGTGAAGATCGCATCAATGAACTCATTGTTAAAATGAACTAGAATCGAGTATGAGACAATAGTTTTGCGTACGAAATGGATTCAGGATGTAGTTTGCTATATTATGTATCACAAGTTTTAAGCTACTTTAATTTGATCAACTTATAGAAATGTTTTGCTCTCTCTATTTCCCTGTGATGTTTGGGACTGGATAATCATGAAAATTCTAAGGATACAAAATAGATATTCATTTCCCTTAACACGATTACAAACTGTGGAATATATATATATATATATAGCAGAATACATGCAATTTAAAGTACTGTTAACATCATGGGTCTTCTTCATTCGTGATCAGTTGTCGTCTTCCAAAGCTCCTTTCTTCTGCTGAAGAAGGGATCATGGTTTTCACTTTTCGCCGTCTTCCTCTTTCTCGGGCAGCTTAACAGCAGAATATGTTCCTGCCCCACAAAGTGCGCCAAGAATGGGGGCTGTAAGATATACCCATAACCCTTTGAAATTGTTTGTTGCCAAGGCTGGTCCTAGTGTTCTTACAGGATTCATTGATCCTCCTGTTGTTTCCCTACACCATAATCAAACACAATAGAAGGTTTCAAAATGATCAATCTGTAACTTAAATACCCGGCGATGATCACAGATTTTTTGCTTGTTGGAAAAATGAAATACCCGGCGATGAGTATGTTGAGCATGACAGTAGCTCCGACTGCGATTCCGGCCAATTCTCCTACCTATAGTTTCGTAAGGAGAAATTTTCATTTAGCACATTCTTTTAAGTATAAAATCTATAGGCTTTATGGTCCTGAAATAATAACACACATTATTCAAAAACCATAAATATTGCAAATTACAAGTTTATCAAAGTTCTAACTGCTGGACTAACTACTTTTCAAAGATGTTTTGAAAGTTAGGAGGGGTAAGAAAAGAAGACCACCCCGCAAAAAAAAAGAACAAATCCAATGTCAAGTGAATACCTATTTACTGTCTGCACCCTTATCTTAGTTTTTTCTCTGGATGTGTACAAAATGAAAATAAAAAATACATAGAATCTAGAAATCTGTACTTCTTCCAAGATATCAGTTTCCTTTATAGTTTAGTTTATTGCCATCTTGGATCTATCTATCTTCATTGACACTTGCCTCAAATAAAATAATTAATACTACAAATGAGAGACTTTTGTCCTGTAAGGATTTGTCGTCTAACAATAACTTGTATACAGTATTAAGTTAATGATGGTTCCGGGAAAAGAGAAAGGTACTTACAGCTCTAGTGTCGGTAGCGACAGCAGTAACAACAAACATGAGGTTGAAGCTGATTATGAATTCAAGAGCAAAAGCTTGGCCAAATCCACCTGAAGGAACTGTAACTCCTCCACCCATTATAGGGTGAAATATCCCCTTTAGTGCAAATGCAGCACATATAGATGCTACTGTTTGGGCTCCTATATAAACCGGCACCTGCCAAAGAATCAATGAACAAAAAATTACAGATACCAAGATAACATGATGAGAACAGAGCTAATTTGAACAAAGTTTCATTTGGTTTTTTTCTTTTTTATTTACATGTTTCCATGGGAAGTGCCTTAAGGCAGCAAAAGCAATGGTGACAGCAGGGTTAAGGTGGGCCCCAGAAATGTGTCCAGTTGATAGAATCACAATCATAACAGCTAAACCTGTTGATCCAGCCAGACCAATGAGTGTCTCAGATCCTTGTGTCTTTTGGTTCACTATAGCAGTAGCTGTCCCAGCAAAAATCAGTATAAGTGTGCCTATAAATTCAGCTCCCACCTGTGTTTTTTCACAAAAAGAAAGGGTCAGTCTTCAATAAGAAAGGGGGACAAATTTAGAAAGTTTTTAGACCTTTTTTTTTCTTTCCCCTCTATTGAGGCATCTTGACAATCACCTTTCGTGCAAGTGATATAGGAGTTGGTGGGAAAGAGCAAGAGAGTTTATTAGGCAAAGTTCCTTCTTCCATGGCCCATTCCTCAACAACATTAGCAGTAAAGCATTTGCAGCTGCTTTTGAGGAGTGATTTTCTGCCATTAATGGCAGAACTTAGCTTGAAACTACTGCTAAAAAGAGGAGCACCAGGTGTGCCTGGTGTGGCTGGTGTAGAAGGTGCTGATGAAACATCCTCATTCTCCATATTATGCAGAGTTATATCAAAGACAGTAGAAAAAGTAGTACTACTCTTCCAATAGAAGGGACTATGTGAATTTTATATAGTTCTGAAGATTCACTTTTCTTTTCCTTTTCTTTTCTTTTTTTCTTTTTTTTTTTTCCATCTTTTTGGTTGTGTGGCAAGTGCACCAAACCATGTGGGTGTTTTTTGGCAGTGGGAAAGAAAATAAATAAATAAATAATAAAGGTTGACTTGGAGTATCCTAAGGGGGGAAAAATGTGATGATGTGTTAGTGCAGCTTTGAAAGAAGGAGAGGAAGGAGAGGAAGGAGAGGGGATGGAACCTGGAAGTGGGATCAGTGAAGGAGGACTTGAATTGGGAATTGCGACCATGATTTGTTGCAGTGTCTCTCTGCTGTACTGTAGGGACTGTGAACTTTGTTTCTCTCTTCTCAATTATTGAGTGGAGTCAGTAGACCATTCCCTCTCCTCCTATCTCTCACTTCATATCATATTATTTGTTGATTACTATAACAGATGATCAAAATGTGGGTAAGCTTTTGACATGTTAGTTAATTTTTATGGGTCTAAAACTCATTTTTCTTATTTAATTAAAGGTCATTTTAATTATGTATTATTATTTTTATTTAATTAAGATATTTTATGAGTTTAAACTAAATGTCAGTCGTAAAATGACGATAAAGTATTTTTAAGATTTAAGTTCGGATCCAATTTGGATCCAATTCATCTCAAATTCACTCGAGTAAAAAAGGATTAAGTATACTTACAGGAGATGGGTTGCATCCCAAAAAGGCTTCTTTTTAAAAGCTCAATCTGTCCAAGCTATTGAAGAAGAAACATCACGAGCATCTATCAAGGCTTCCTGTAGTATTGTATCCCATGTGGTCACTGACCTGGTACCATTCTTATAAGTCGCTTTGTTGGTGCAAATAGAGTGAAGAAAACGAATTTGCGAGTCATTTTCAAATACCCCCATAACATGCTCAGAATTGCCTTTTTTTTGGACCCATGATCCATCTCCACAAATCAGTATTTTCTCATTGTTTTTCCATCATTCCTCCCACGAACTATATACATTCGGTTGCATGTTTCAATCAAAGTAATCTAGAGCTGTAAAAAAAGGATAACCTGAGCTGTAAAGAGCCCACATCCCAGCCAGGATTCAGGCCCGGCCCGGCACGGCTTGGAACTTCGCCAGGGATGCGTCTGAGCATGTCCGTGCCGGGCCTGAGTTTTTACAATCTGATGTGGTCTGTATTGATATCTCTAACTTCATCTGTTTAATAAGTTGTTTTTTCGTGTTTGTATTCCAGCAACTTAAAGTGCGCCACGTGTTATCATATTGTAGACTCGGACACAGCTGAACATCACCCCTTTGTACAAACGGAGGCTTTTTCGTCTGAGCATGTCCGTGCCGGGCCTGAGTTTTTACAATCTGATGTGGTCTGTATTGATATCTCTAACTTCATCTGTTTAATAAGTTGTTTTTTCGTGTTTGTATTCCAGCAACTTAAAGTGCGCCACGTGTTATCATATTGTAGACTCGGACACAGCTGAACATCACCCCTTTGTACAAAAGGAGGCTTTTTCGTCTGAGCATGTCCGTGCCGGGCCTGAGTTTTTACAATCTGATGTGGTCTGTATTGATATCTCTAACTTCATCTGTTTAATAAGTTGTTTTTTCGTGTTTGTATTCCAGCAACTTAAAGTGCGCCACGTGTTATCATATTGTAGACTCGGACACAGCTGAACATCGCCCCTTTGTACAAAAGGAGGCTTTTTCAGTTTTCCACATGAAGGTCGTCATTATTTTTCTTGTCCCGCTGAAGAAGACGACAAAGAACAGTCTGAGGTAACTCTCTCTCTCTATCTTTTCTCTAAAGTAGGTATCATCTTCTTGCAATAGCTAGAGAATGCTCGCCGAATTCCTATAATTTTATAGTATCATAATTACAGATGCTATTCCCGTCAAACTCTTTTCTAGGGTTCGTCCAAAACTTTTTATGCTGTTTAGAGAAGAGGGAAAGGAATTGCTCGACGAAACCCTAAATCCTCCCCTTCCCCTCACTTTATCACAGTGTGCTAGTTACTATTTAGTGTTCTTCAGATTAAATCAGTTGTTCTACAGTGTATAATGTAAACTTAACTCGTTCAGTTATTTCCTTTTTTTCTTTTGGAATTTGCCATTGATTCCCGGGAAATACCCAAATTAAGCGTTTCAGAACTGAAAATTTTGAGAACATTATTAATGGTGCATGAATTCTAGATACATATTTCTAGTTCTTGTGTGCAGATTTTATTTATCAATGGAACACAGCAGCAGTGAGGAAGAAGAAACTGATATTAGCGACTGTGATTCCGATATCGAGGAATATGCAGAGAAGTCATATGAGCAGCTCCAGGCTAAGAAGCACATTGTGAAGCTTAGCAATGGTATAATTAGATGCCCCTTCTGTCCGGGGAAGAAGAAACAAGCTTTCAAGCACAAAGACTTACTCCAGCATGCTATAGGGATCAGTAAAGGCTCTAGTAAGAGAGGCCCTAAAGAGAAGGCTAACCACATTGCCTTGGCCAAGTATTTGGAGACCGATCTTGTTGCTCCCGCCGACAATGATGCACTCCAGCTCGGCATCCAGCTGAACCGCTTATCCGTTGCTTAGATCCTCATGTAGTTTACCTTATTAGATGATGATATATGTAGGTCTTATGTAGAAAGGCTGGGATTGAAAGATGAAAGATGTTTTACTTTGTAGTCTGAAGAAATAGGATGCATATCGTCATGCTTTGATACTTTTGCCGAGAGGTTGTATGCGATGTGTCGTTTTTAAAAACTACTTGTCGTTTCAGAGATATAAAACTGCGTGTACAAAGGCGGGAAAAGATTCCCACCATCCAGGCCGTACAGGATTCCAGTGCGAAGATGACAAATTTCACTCCACGTCATACCCTGCGATTAAATTTTTCCCTTAAGTTATCGTTGTCCGTACACTTCTATTCTCCACGTGGTCCAATCAGAAATGACATACTGCCACGTCAAAACCATCTACACACAGTGATTTCTGCACATCTCATAAATCCTGCTACCAGAAAAATCACTCGCTCTTCTGGCAGAGGCCCAAATTTTTCATCATTGAAAAATCGAAGAGGAAGCATAGAGAGAGATCGAAGCGTACGGAGGTTTTTCTCTTCAGTCTTTCCCGTTGATTTCTCTGATTGCATTCGGAGGTAACTCTCTCTCTCTCTCTCTAAGATTCTCTCTCTTGATTTCGTGTCATCTGGTTTGCTGTGTTTGTGTACTTGTTTACTGCTCGCCGCTTCATAATGAATATGCTAGGGACCGATTTTCCTGTTTGTATAGTTCGTTTTCTTTTCTTTTTCTCTCTAGGGCTACAGCAAAATTTTTGTGCGCTTTTTTTTTTCTTTCTTAAATTCCTTTATGTTATTGTTGCATTTGTCGGTTTTGTTGAAAAACCTAGGTTAGGTACTTCATCTTGACTGGTTGTGATTTAAGCCGCTTCTCAATTGAAGTGTCTGATTGAGAAGGTCCTCTGACCAAGTAATTTTCCACTTGTTGTACTAAAATGCTTAGACTTTTCTAATCAGAGTGTTGAATGACCAGAGAAGAATAAATAGGCTCCTCTGATCAGGAACTGAAGGTGTAGTTTCTTGAGTTTTTGATCAATAATTTCCCGTGTATCCTTAAAATTATTTTCTTTCTTATGGAGCTGCATGGCCATTCTGTAGATCGTGTGATACTGTGACTGTCTATTCGATTCTTCATTCCATTTTCTTCCTCTCATTATTTTCTTGCGAGTGTTGGGGATTTTATCAATGCGCATGTAAATAAAATTTTACTGTTGCAACTTACTGCAGCTCTAGTTTGCGGATTCTTTCAAATGGACTGCAGCAGCAGTGAAGAATCAGATATCAGTGATTCTGAGATCCATGAATATGTAGAAAAACCCTATGAGGAGCTCAGGAATAGAAAGCTCGTGGTAAAAACTGCTACTGGCATTCTAAGATGCCCCTTTTGCGCTGGGAAGAAGAAACGAGATTACAAATACAAGGATTTGCTTCAACATGCTTTAGGAGTGGGTAAAGGTGCTGCTCACAGAAGTGGGAAACAGAAGGTGAACCACCTTGCTCTGGCAAAGTATTTGCAGAATGACTTGACCGCTGAAGCAGATCAAACCCAAAACCCAGTTGGACCACACCGGCTCCCCAAAAATCAGAGCAAGAAGAACTATATGTGTGGCCATGGATGGGCATTGTTGTCTGCATGGTGACTGATCAAAAGGATGTGATAACTGATTCTAGATATTGGCTTGAAATGTTTGCAAAATATAAACCTGTGAAAGTTCATACTTTCTGGAACCCAAAGGATTCAATTGTCCAGGCAGTTGTTGAGTTTGATAGTGCTTAGAGTGGTTTCATGAATGCAACTGACTCTGAAAAATTTTTCGAGACTCCGCAGCAAAGTAAAAAGGACTGGAGAGTCAGAAAAACACCTCCTAGCTCGAATATTTTTGGGTGGTGTGCCCGGGATGATGACTACAATAGTGAAGATCAAATAGGGAAGTTCCTTCGAAGAAAAGGAAAATTAAGTACTATCTCTGACATTGTCAAGGAAGAAACCAAAAGTAGGACTGAAGCTGTGGAAAACTTGACTAACAAGATTGAGAAGAAGAACATGAATCTGGATGAATTACGGTACAAGTATAACGAGAAGAACATGACCCTGAGTAGGATGCTTGCAGAGAAGGACCAGCTCCACCAGGCCTTTAACGAAGGTTGTTCCTAACTCTTTAAGTGTTTGTGTGGATAGATGTTTATTTCGTATATGTGCTTGCTTACATTTTACAGATACAGTACATTTTTATTGTCTATATAATTAATAAACTTGACGTCCCTGTTTGGACCAGTCCTTGATGGAGCCAAATAAAACCTTTTACAAAAGATTTCTGTTTGTCTTTCTTAAGCTTGGTTGGATTTTCAACTAAAAACCATTTGATAGGTTTTTGAGACTTTATCAAAGTGTTGGGCATGGTTGTTGGTTCTTACTGCTCCTTGAATAGTTTGCTGGACTCAATTGAGGCCGAAAGTAGGTGTCACATATATTCCCTAATTAGAGTTAGTCATAAATGTTGTCCAGAATTGAGGAAGATGCAGCGGCTTGCACGTGCAAATGTGTTGAGGAGAAGCTCAGTAATGAATTGGAAGCCAAGAAAAGGAAACTCGATTCCTGGAGCAAGGAACTAAACAAACGTGAAGCTGTGACGGAGTGTGAAAGACAGAAACTTGATGAGGAGAAGAAACAGGTTAGCTTCTTGCATGCAACGTATTCTTGTTGCATAAGCTATCTTTCCTTTTTATTATGGGTGATGACGGTCTTCTGGATATTGATGTCTTCTTGTCCTTCCAGAGTAATGTGAGGACCAATTCGCTTCACTTAGCTTCCGTGGAGCAGAGAAAGAGTGATGAAAATGTCTTACGGCTGGTTGAAGAGCAGAAGGTCTGCCACTTATTATTACGCTTTAGTCATGATGAGTCCTATTTTTCCTTCAATCATGATGAGTTTTGATTTTCAGAGGGTGAAAGAAGAGGCCCTGAAAAAGATTCTTGAGTTAGAAAAGGAGCTGGATGTGAAACAGAAATTAGAAATGGAAATCGAAGAGTTGAGAGGAAAGTTACAGGTGATGCAGCATCTTGAGAAAGCAGATGATGAAGCTGTGCAGAAGGTGAAAGAAATGCAATAGCAACTGGAGGAACATATTGACAATTATAAAAGCCAAGAGGATATGAATAAAGCCCTTCTTTCTAAAGAACGTGAGTCCAATGACGAGTTACAAAATGCCCGTAAATTGCTAATTGCTGTAATAAGTCTCTTTCCTATATTCTTGCTATTTGTAAGTCTCTTTTGAACCCTTTGAGAAACTTGCTGTACATTTACAACATATCCTATATGTTCAGGAAATTATTGATGAAGAGGATGAGAAGCTGAAGAGCCTCAAGGCGGAGTGGGGTGATGAGATATACAACATGGTTCTTACCGCCCTAAAAGAGCTCAACGAGTATAATCCAAGTGGCCACTATGTTGTACCCGAGCTTTGGAACTTCAAAGAAGACAGAAAAGCAACTTTGAAGGAGGCCATTGCATATATTTACAAGCAGATCAAGACCCAGAAGCGCAAGAGAACTTAACGGTTTATGTCCGGCATGTTTTCTGGAACTACACTGATCTGTTGTCATGCATCAGACATTATTGGTCCTTATATAATTCTGTTTATCACTGAATTCTGGAACTGATATTCTGGATACTGCTTACTGTCTGTAATGAATGGGATCTACTAATATGAATAGACGGACGATCACTATTTCTCGATGGTTCATTTTTCATGTTGAATAGTCTTCCTTGTGTAGCAGGTTGGAACATCCATCACCGAGAAATTTAATGGATAAACTTTTGGATGGACCGATTGACCGCCGGAAAGTGATACCGATCATAGATCTTAACTCTATATCATGAGTTTCATTCTTTTCCGTTTGATGAAATTATGAGAATTTAATATCATGAAAATTCAAATTACAGATATACAATTTAATTTAACAAGCAGCTTAGAAGAAATACTCTCTCAATTTCCTTCTCTCATCAGGTTGTTTTGTATGTGGGTGGGGGCGGTTCTAATGAGATGTGGTAGTCTGTCCATTTTCAACACCTAAACCATACAAAACACCTGCATACTTCTCCATCGAACCACTGAAGAAATTCTCTCTCAATTTCCTGAACGTACAAGATGTAAGCAAACTATCCGACCCGGCCTGATGAGAGATCCCAACTCTCTCCACCTCCAGCAGTTCAGCTAGCTTGTTCAATCCGCCATGAAGACTGTTACAGAACTTCATCAGATGCTTTATGTCATACACCGTCGGAAAGTACATGTTGATCAGGTTGAAGAAACCTGCCTGCGTTTCCGGAAGGTTCTGACACGTCAGCACCTTCAGCAAGTAGCCGAAATCGTACCCGCTGTGAAACGTGATCCAGTTAACCCTATCGTTCAGCACGATTCCGGATGACATTAGTAATTCTCCGAACCGTTTCGAATCGATTCCTCTTGAACTGATCTTGGTGAAATCGATCCCGCTCTGGCGTAGAAGCTCGATCGAATCGTTGGCGAAGACGTCCTTGTTGACGTTGAATTCGCGGAAATTGAATTGCCAGATGCAGGGAAGCTTCTCGTCGGTTCCGCAGGTCGGTAGGTTGCCTTCCTCGTCGGAAAAAGTGAGCCCTAGCTGGATTAATTTCAGCATATCGACGTTGTCTTTGAGCGTCTGGTAATGGTAGTCGTAGCTGTTCTTGAAATTCCCTACCGGACGGAGAACGATGCCGGGAAACTCCGTGTCCATGGCAACGAACGGATAATCGTCGACGATTTCACGGATGTGTGCGAATTCCTCCTCGAGATTGTCGTTCCATACCTCGCGAATCTGGACCGAATCGGTCTTCGGTAACGGCGGCGACATCTGTATTCAAATTTCCGACGAAAATATACGGGACAATTGAAGGATCAAATGAAATCTGAGCAGAAAATCAGAGAATTTTCAGGTCGCTTAGAAAATTCTAGAGAGGGCAAGCAGACGGAGAAGATTTTTTTCCCCCCTCACTAGTATCTTCCAAGGGGTCGCAACATTACAAAAGGTTTGTGAAAAATAAAAATAATAATAAATCTTTTTTAAGGTCAAAAATGGAGGACAGCTTTTTTAATCAATCCTGTTGATCGTTTTGGAATCATTTCGAATTGACAATTATTATTTTTTTATTCTATTTCTTTTCTTTTTTTTTTATTTTTCCTAATCAAATTCTGTGTTTTGCTTTCGTCTTTTTTTTCTTTTTTGGAAATTAGACTTCCAAAATTATATATATATATATATATATATATTGAATATTTTTTTGGAGATTAATAATTTTTTTTTAGTGAATAATATAAAAATGAGTATAATTTAATTTATGGAGATTATGTATATATTTAAGTAAAATATTTTAAATTATTAAAATAAAATAATATTATTTTTAACTCGTTAATATCAATCATTAAACATAAAATGACCTGAGCTTAATTGATTTTTTATCATAATTATTTAAATTAGTAATAATTTTTTCATTTAATATTAAAATAACAAATTATTAATTAAATTAAAAATTAGACTTCAAAAATTTTCTATATATAAATGAGTCATTTTATATGAACAACTAAACTTCTTATAATAAGTAAAGATAAGATTATTATAATTTAAATTATAATAATTATATATATTCTACTTATTTTATTATATATTTTTTAATTCAATTTAAATTTGGAAGCTAACATCCATAATTTTTCTAATATCTCGTAAGTCTAAATAAAATATTTTGATTCACTAAAATAAAATAATATCATTATTAATTCGTTAAGCTCAACGGTAAGTATAAAATGACTTATTAAGTTCTAACAGCCTTCGATAAATGTTACTTAGATGAGTAGTAATATTTTACTTAGATATTGAAATTATTAATTATTAATTAAGATTTTCAGAGTTTTGTATATGAATTCATGATTGAAACGAGACGAATGTGATTTGAGCTTAACCGATTATTTCGACTGTAATTTATCTGTTCCCATTCGCGTGTATTTTTGTACGTGCAGACGATAAAGAAGAAGAAAGAGTTGAAAATGAAGAATGAGAAAGAAGATAAAAATAGATGATTTCTTTGGGTTTCAATTTTCTGTTTTCATATTGATGTTTACTTTTCAAAAATTGACGATGTTAGGAGGAAGAAAATCGAAATTGTAATTTCAGTTTTTTATTTAATTATTTTTTCTTCAATCTCTTTACTCTCTCTGCTTATTCCATCATATGCTTAAGAATTTGTGTTTGTGAAATCACTGTCGGTTCATCCGGTTTGTACTTTTCGACGCGGGAAAAAAGGAGAAGGATTTAATCGCTCGCGAAAGGAAAAAATGTCAGGGTAAGTGAAATCATCTTCTTTTCTGAGTCGCTCACTTTCATTGTCAATCTAATCTGATAAATTATCTGCATTTGTTTCGACTTCTATTGGATTGATTCTGAATAAGATTTTTTTTTTTTTTTTTTTTTCTCGCTTGCAGAGAAGAGGTTGCCATTGCAGCTGAGACTCCGGGCCCAGCTCCAGCTTTGGGTGAGCCAATGGACATAATGACTGCACTGCAGCTTATCCAGAGGAAATCACTAGTTCGTGGTGGGCTTGCCCCGGGGCCTACACGAAGATGCTAAAGTCATTGAGAAGCATGCTGCCCAACTCTGTGTCATGGCAGAGGATTGTAACCAACCCGATTACCTTAACCTGGTTAAAGCACTTTGTGCGATCACAATGTAAATTTGAGGACCGTTCCTAGTGCGAAAACCCTTGGCGAATGGGCTGGTGCAATCAACTTCTTTCTGACCGAAATTTTCTGTTGCAAAGTAGTGTTTCTTTAACTCTGTATTGTTGTTGTATCTTGATCATGAACCCGTCTGTAAATTGGGCATAGTTGTCCTCATCTACTTTTCATTGTCATCTATGCGGAAAGTACAGGTCTTCTGGGTTCTATTCTTCTGCTTCGATTCCTTTTTAGCCACTTTTTCATAATAATCATTCTAGTTCTTTGCATCCCCAAGTGACAGTCATCTTGTCAAGTGTGAAGTTTTCAATTTTTATGTGAGATAACTAAAAAGGAAATTTCATTTTGAATCTTATGGGTATTCTATCGCGTGTTCTTCATGCAGTTATGCAAGATCAACTCCGAGGGAAAGGCAAGGATGGTAGTCGGTTGCTCCGCACAATGTGAAGGTACAACTGTTAAGAACAAATTCCCCTCCTTCCCTCAGCTTTTGGGTTACATGTTTAGTACAATGGATGGGATTTCCAGGACTTTGGCTAGGACCAGGAAGCTCTTCACATTGTGCGGCATCATGTCAAGGCAAATTGAGTAGTAATAGTTCGGATTTCGTGAGATCTAAACCCGGTTTCATCCATAGAATGGTAGAGAAGCCTTTCTTTTCCGACCGTTTGCTGGTCTCACCTTGAGAGAGTTTTCTTCATTATTTGATTACAAGTACTTGAATACTCTGGCTGTTGAGCATTGCCTTTTGATATATTCAACTTTTTAATCTGTTTTTGGGTGACTGCCGACTTATTCTGCAGAATTTAAACTCGAGTTTTGACGGTATCCGCTCGATCTATAAGGATGCTACCAGACACATTATCTATCTCAACACAAACTCGATATCCAATCGATCTATATAGGTTATAACAATTTTTTTCTTCCGACAATACTCCGACTACTAGAAACACTAAAAAGATGTATAAGAGTGAATGCTATTTTCACCTTTGTCATAGTCTATAAGAATAAATCCATTCTATTAAACTTGTAAATACTAAATCAACATCTTACCGGAACTTCACGAGTTTAACGACATGGTCTGTAGCTTAGTGGTAATTTCCCCCACCTACGATTTTATGATCAGAATCAAGAAAGATAAACTTTCAAAAAGTTGTAACCTTGGCATGATTTGTTAGCTTCTCGCTTCCTAGGCATTTGTTTGTTTTTTTTCCCAAAAAACTTAGGTATAATGGTCTTAGTCCACTAAGTGTTCCCCCAATCCCTTTTGTTTAAGTAGGTGAAAATAATTAAAATTAAATTAAGCTCGATTTTTTTTATTATTGATAAACGGATTAAATTAATACTGACAAAATAAATTATAAATGAAAAATAGAATATAAGACCTGAAAATAAATTAATGGGTAAATAATATTTTAATAAAATGATGAAATTAAAAGTAAGAAATTTAATTTATAATTAAAAAATTAACTTTAAATCTCTACTCTTTTAAAATTAATAAATGAAAAATTAAATGAACAAAGAAAGAAATGAAGATGTTCAATCAATTACCGATAGATTGGAACTATCAATCAAGTGAGAATTCGATGCTCTAATTATTCATTCTGAATATAAGGAACAATATAATTTTTGGAGGAATCGAAAAAATATAAGTGTGGTGTAGATTTTTTAGAGAAACTTTGCTAGAGCATAGAGATGATTTACGAGTGTTGCTCGATTTTTTTATGATCGTCGGTGATTTTTGGTGACCAAATGGATTAGTGATTGTTAGTGATCGAAATAATGATTTTTGCCTTCACTTTGATTGTTATTAATAGATAAATACATTGATGACACTTCTATAAATAAGTCAAAGTCGACTTCCCACTCTTCCAAATCTCGCCCTATCACTTTTTTAGGTGAATGGTTATTTGACCCAACTTCTAATTGAATTTGGCCGACTTTGAGTTTAGGTTCATTGAAATAATTTTCCACCCACACCAAATTCGGCCAACTCACCTCCCCCCCTCCCCCTCCATCCTTTATTTTTGGCTATCTACTTTTACAAACAGCCGACTTTATCTATTTTTGGAAAATTTTGGTTGAAGAATCTTCATGGATGGATAGAGAGAGTTTTATCTTTTCTTCAAACAGTTAAGATGCTCCTACTATGATCATGTGTCATTGATCTATGGTCGTCTCTTTGTCACCCCATTAATCATTGTGACCTCTTATTATTTTAAGGATATGTCCATATTTAACCAAATAAATCATTTAAGTTTTATTAGGTCGATCGGAATTAATTTCTATTAGATTAAATTCGACATTTAACTAGATATTTTAATTAACAATATTAATTAGTCAGCTTAACTATAGCCGACTTGCATTTAATTTGGATTTCTGATCCAATCATCTTCCACCACATGTCCGAGAATTCTAACATTAATAAATGGTAATGAGTGGAAATAAGGAAAAGATTATGTGATTAAGGTGGAGGAAATTAAGGGTATTTCCTTGTAGGATGAGTCAGTAGAGTATGATGATATTTTTCCTTTTATATACTGGAATCCATTGCTAAGATGATGAAGAGATTTTAGACTCTTCCATGATGGAGATTTTTTGTCTTGTGGAGCTATCGGTAACACTCGACAGAAAGAAAGAAAAATAGATTGAGAAATTTAAGGCTCTTCGATAATGGAGATTCCTTGCCTTGTGGAGTTATCGTTGACATAGAGAAAGGAAAATACATGAAATGAAATAGAAGAACAAGAGAGAAAAAGAAGGAAATGAAAGAAAAAAAAAGTCATCAGATCTAATTTAAACCGAACTCAGGTTTGGTCAGATCGATCAAATGACATAATAATTTTTGATAGATGGGCATATGATCCAGGCGATGCTCATCCGTAATCTATACATAAAATCTTGAAAATTAGTTTATATGTATAAAATTTTAGGTAAAAATGTAAATAAATCTTCCTTCTTAGTATATTAAAGGGATATGTTGATGAATGTTCCCTCTTGGTATATTAAAGGATGTGTTGATGTTGAATTATGGAAATGTAAAAGTTTGCACCTTTCTTAATTTAAGTCATTGGACCTCATACCAATCCCTTGCTCAGACCTTATTGAGTGGGTGAAACTAATTTGAATCCCACTTAGATCTCGAGTTTGGCTTAGGTCAGCACTAGATAAAGATGAAATTAAAATTATAAGATAACTAACAGAGTTTGATAAAGATAAATTTTTATCGGCTAGTAAAAAGTGAATTAAATCACAAAATCTATAATTATAAGGGACAAGAATTGACATGTATTTAATATTGACAAGACCACAAAGTCAGCCTGGGCAGAATCCTCATCATTCAAGAGTGAAAATAGTGTATGCAACTTCATATTATAAATTCTAACTCCCAATTTTTTTTTTCAAAGACAGGAGCTTTCTATGTTACCTGATGATCACTGCTAACATGATAGATTGAACTAACAAATATATGTATTTAAATTCAAGATTTCATTCCAATAAGTATCCATTTTTCTATGATTTCAATCTTATTTAATGTCCATAATAATTTTGATCATTTCTTCACTCAATTTATCTTGAAACTCCTCAATATATATATATCTCTCTCTCTATATATATATTATGATCCAACTCCTCTCTATTTTATTATATTGTTAAATTGTGGTTCAAATAAGGAAATATGTGAATTTATGGTGCTAAAGATGCAAAGTTTAGTGGACCGCCTGGGCTGGTTTTATAATTTTCAAAATTGGAACTCAAGGTTTCAAAGATGTGAAGTTTTAGTACACTGCACGTATAAGCGGAACCATAATTTGGTTAAATTATATTTTTTTCTCCAAATTTTTATTATTTATTCATTTTAGTCCTGATATTTTAAATACTTCAAATTTGTATTTAAAAATTTAAAAATATTCAATTTTAGTCACTATGATTGAATTTATAAATATTAAATGAAGAAATAACATCTAAAATTAATGTATACTAAAATTAAAATATTTCATATCATCACAAATAATTAATATATTTAAAGCTAACAGTTTTAGATATATTTCATTTTTCATTCTTTACCATCATAAACTCTAAAACAACTACTTTAACAATAATTTTAAGGGTATTAATATTATTTTTGATATCACATTAATTCTAGTGTTAATAAAATTTTAAAAGCTATTTTTGTACTTAAAGTTTATAAATTTAATTTTGAAGGAAATAGTTTGTGGGTATAGAGAGGACTTATGAAAATCATATTTTCACCCCTACAACAATAGAATCCTCCTATTTACACCCACACAAAATTTTGAAATTTACAGAGAGTAAAAATTCCCCTTCTCACTTATGAATTAAGTAAAACCTAGCTAAAATTCCCCTTCTCACTTATACAGAAATAACTTTGTATAAATCTAATTATATATAGACTAAAGTGAATTTATTATTTTTAAAATTGAAAATAAACTCCAAAATTGAACTGATTAAGTAAATTTTTTTATATTTTTTAAAATCCAACTTTAGATTCAATTTTAGAAAATGAAATCTTATGAGAGAAAAAACAAGAGAATTTTGATTAGACCAACATGCCCTTTTGTTATACCACAAATGAAGATTTTTTCTCTTTTTTTTTTTCCCTAAAAATTATATTATATTTCTATTTCTACAGAAAAAAGAAAAAGGAAGGGTGTTGATGTTTTTAGAGCGGATGGACACTATCTTACGCTCCAGTGTGGAATGGAAAAGAGAGAGAGAGCCTCAGAGAGGAGAGAGGTAATGCCAGGTCTTTCATAAATAGGGTATGTTTGCTTCACTTGACTCAAATTTGTTTGCTTTGTGAAAAATCAATGGCTTCTACTGAGAAAGGGCTTGAGGAGAAGCTTGTGGAGGCTGGAAATGAGCTTCTTAACCTCCCTTCTTCTTCAACAGAGGAACTCATCAAACTGCTCGATGTAACGACCCTTCTTCCTTTTATGTATATTTATTATGTGTATATATCTATAAATTTCTTGTACCCTGTTTTGATGGTTATTTCTGGGTTTTTGATGAATGCTCTGAATTTTGTTGTTGAATCATTTCTGTAGATGTTTGGTTTGGTTAAAAAATGTTAATTTTAATATGGGTTTTGCGTATTAATTGGATTAACAGGAGTTTATGTGGGTTCATGATGGTTTGGTTATACTGCCTGTAAGTCCCAAATTGATCACAAAATTGTTTGGTGTTTTCCATGTTGATATAAATTGAATTTTTCACTCAATGTTAAGGGATTTTGGTTTTCGTTGTTGAATTCGTGTATGGTATCAACGGATCGATGATTATTAGTGTTCTAAGGTTTTCTTGCCTCAATTTCTTATGATGGGTTAGGGTTAGATTTTTCTAAAAAGCACTTGAGAATTCCTCATACTTCCCCCCACTCCACTTTGATCTAGTACCATAAAGTTGCAAACTTTCTACACCAAAATAAGAACAGACGAATTGTTCTCCTTTCATTACCCAATATACATATATTTAAACTTTCAGGGCTATGATGTTTTCAAATTTTTTTGTTTGATCTTTTTTCCCACATAAACTTACTTTGAAATCATCTTTCCTTCATCTTTGTTTTATAGAATCTCGAGCATTTACTAGCAAATGTGAGCCAAGCACCGCCTAGAACAATGCAAGAAGCACTTTTTCCAGTACTCAAGTCTCTAATTTCTGATCAACTTCTAAAGCACGAAAATGCAGATGTGAAGATATCAGTAACATCTTGCATTACAGAAATAACAAGAATAACTGCACCAAACTCCCCTTATAATGATGATCTAATGAAGGTCCTTACTCATCTCTAATACTCTTGGAACCACCATTTTTTAATATGTTTTTTCTACGTAAAATATGCTGTAATTAATTTTATTGGTGTTCACAGAAAATTTTGGAACTAACTGTGGAAGCTTTCGAGAAGTTATTAGAATCATCGGGTAGATGTTATAGCAAAGCAATTATGATTATTGATGCTGTTTCAAGGGTCAAATCGTTCTTAATGATGCTTGATCTTGAGTGTAATGGACTGATCCTTGAGATGTTTAGAAACTTTCTCAGAGTCATTAGGTGAGCACTTTTTAGCAATTTATTTTTGGAAAAAATTCAGACTTTAATTGTTTGATTCCATGGAAAAAGTTCAGACATTTTATCTTTTTTACCCTTCGAATCATGATGAATTTTTCTTTTTCAATCCTAAGGTCCAACCATCCTGGTGCTGTATTTATAGCAATGGAGGCAATTATGACTATTGTGATAAATGAAAGTGAAGAAATTTCATCCGATCTTCTTAGTCCTCTTTTGGCTAGTGTTGCAATGGAAAATCAGGTATTACATATTACTTATCCCATTCAAAGCTACTATTTTTGTTTTTGTTTTCTTTTGGAAAATCTATTTGTTTTTATCATTGTTTCAGAATGTTTCACCAATTTCATGGAAATTGGGAGCGAAGGTCATCACGAACTGTGCAGCTAAGCTTAAACCATATATCATCAAAGAAGTTAAGTCTAAAGGCTTTATTTTGGATGACTATGCCCCTATCATTTCGTCTATATTCGAAAGCGGATCTGACAACAGAATTGAACATCTTCAAGTTAATGGTGCTGAGGAGCAATTGGTGCGTATTATAACTTGATCTCTTTTTCTAGATTATGTTTACCTAGAGAATTCAAATTTCTTTAGCTTTGTGGTGATGTTCAACTTTAAATGATTTTAGGTTAAAGTTCCAATTGCAAGATGGATTTAGACTAGTTTTTATTGCATTTTTCTTTTTTCTTTTTTTGCATAATTCAGGCAGATGAGAAAGAAATGTTGAAAAAGACCGAGTCAAATGACCCATCACTTGTATGTCGTTATTCTCTTCCTTGTTCATATGTATATGCATATATATTTTTCCTTTGTCATCAATAACTCAATTTTTTTTTCTTAAAAAAAACTTTCCTATCAATTAGCCAACAGAGAAACCTAAATCAGGTGCTAGTCTGAAAGAAGCTACTACTGATGCTGATACTTCCAAGTCAGTGATGACTACTGGAAAGGCCATGTCTAAGAAAGACGTCCCAATTGAAAATGATGGCTCTTCTAGGAAAGTACATAATTGCCATCCCCGAAAACATAGGTGTAACCAAACTGTTTTCGCTGGCCGCACTGTACTCAGAAATATTGACTGCCTCGCTACAGAAAGTGCACCTGAATCTGTTCCCAAAAGAAGGGGAAGGAAACCCAAGTCTTTGAAAATTCCTCAGAACAGATTTGACCATACTAATGCTTCACCTTCTTCGGAGAAAAATCCAATCTTGAAGAAGATCTTACCTTCTTCTGATTTTGGAAGCCTGCCTAAAAGAGGCCAGAAGAAGGCGAGTGATTCTGATCATGTTGAGGAGAAAAGTAAGGAACCAGAGGATTCTAGTAAGATGAGAGAAAAGGATTGTAAAACTGTCAGTCCTGTTGATCCTGATGAAAAACCCATGGAAAAATTAGTTATGAAGATTAAAGTGGAGAATACAAATGAGGTCATATCTTTGGCTGAGAATGATATTTCTGAATTATCTGGAAAGAAGGTATTAAAAAAAGAAGAAAAAAAAATATTTGTTCTTAAATTGTATCCTCTGTTGCTCTTTTCTTCTTTCTCATGAATATTTTTTTGGGTCCCCACTAATAGAAGAGGAATGCTAAGTCTGCGGCGAAATCATCAGAGAAAGGTACTGATCGCTCAGGAACAACCCCGAAATCAGGAATAAAGAGGAAGAGTAAGACTGTAAAGAAAGAGGTATAACTTTGTATTATGTACTTTAATCTATTGTCAGAATAGGAACTAGGATAAATTTCGACATGTTTATATAAACCAACTGATTGCTTCTCTCCTTAATATAGGGGGTTATCAATTATTACCAGAGATTATTGCTACTAATTCTTATGTTCTATTTAGGATGCTGAAACTTCTGATCTAGGCGAGGAGATGGTTGGTAAGAGGATAAAGGTTTGGTGGCCTCTAGACAAAATGTGAGTACTTAAAAGAACTTATGTAACTCAACATTTTCATTAAATGATTTCTCGGGTTTTCTCCTTTTTTGCAATTAGGTTCTCTTCTAATGCATATTGAAAATAGTAGAGTTATTATTACGTCTTTCTTAATTATTGCAGGTTTTACGCAGGTGTTATTGATTCTTATGATCGCCTTAAGAACAGGCACAAGGCAAGATTATCATCTCTTTCTAATACATCAATATGCTCATATTTGTTTGGGATTTTCTTTCATACCCGTGTATATTCATATTAGGTTGTATATCTAGATGGTGAAGTGGAAAACTTGATCCTCAAAAAGCAACGCTATAAACTGATCGGAGACGATGACGTTGCCCTGGATGGAGTCTGTCTTGTCTTTACCTCTTATTTTCTTATCTTGTCTGATTTTCCACATTAATATTTCTAAAAACAAATTCTTTTATTTTCATTTTCTTTTGGTCGATGACTAAACAGAGCAAAGAGACTGATGTTCCAGAACCGGATGCTACCTCAGATTCGTACGTTTCATCTCTTTAGCAGTAGTATTTTTGTTCCGCCCAACTTTCTTTAGCAATGTAGCATTTTTTTTTTTTTTTTGATGTATTATTGTCACGTTTCGGTTTGTTTTTGAATGCTAAACAGCCCGCAACTGAGAAAACGGAAAGCCAAGCCCACATCAGTGGAACGATCCAATCCCGGTTCTCCCTCAAAAAGGTTTCTTTGTTTCTTACTTGCTTCACTCTTTTCTTTTGCCTCCATCATTCTTAGCCATAACTGAAATCTTTCAGATTGAATTCCAGGTTTAGGTCTTTGACCAAGAAACCAAAATTCAAAACTAGAGATCAGTTTCGAGGCAAATCTGTAGATGACTCTATAGTAGAAGAGAAGCTTTCTGTTGTTGATGAGACCATGAATGTAGACGAAGACTGTACCGATAGCTTAGAGGATGAAAAGGCAAAGGCAGAGGTTGATTCAAACCCGATCAAAGCTGCAACCACTGTTTCATCTAAGGGACTGTTGTAATGAGGTCAATGAAATGAGCTGGCCGTCGTCGTCATCTCAGTGCCAGTTTAGAGTTCTTTTGAAAGCCTGTCGTCGTCATCATCATCATCATCATCACATTTTTTGTCCCCTTTTAATCCCTTATGGGCAGACTTCTCTGAAAGATTCGTTAATTGATGATTCTAACCTGATTTGGATCAATTCACAACAACTCCAACTGGGAATATATCAATTGACCGAGCATACCAAATGTTAGGTGAGTGCGTGTGATGAAAGGTCAACAAAACATGGATTCTTGGTGGTTATATTTTTATTTTATTTTATAAAACAAATTAATTATGGGAACAGTAAATTACCAAACCAACCTTCATTTTCTAGTCTTACCAGTTTTACATGTAACAACTAAAAAAACTTACCAGTTCAATCTAAATTCCTCTCGTGAAAATGTATTTACTACCATTTTCCTTTTACTTATTGCTATTAATTACGTAACAAGTTAGTTGAATTAATAAATTCATGATTCAATTAATCTAAGAGGTTTTAATTGTAATTTGGCACGTACACGTACTTGATACGTCACTATGAGATATAGTATTATTCCATTCCATTATTCTCTGAGACTCTTACCAGTCAAGCAGTTTAGGAGGGAAAACTTTACGAACCTCTCCAACCACAACATTTTCCCGAGAAAATGAAAAAGAAAAAGAAAATATAAAAAACAAAGAAAATAAACGTTTTTACAATTTTACTGGTGTTTGGTGAGTCCGGTGAGCTTTTTTTGTTTTTTTTCTTTTTCTTTTTTCTTTGCATTATAAAAGCAGGCTAAGTGCTTCTGGTTGATTGCAACTCAAGGGAAATACTAGTAACAAAGCGTACGTCGCATCACTTTCTCACCAACCAAACACGTCTCATATCTCACCAGAAAAAGAAAAAGAAAACTTACAGAGTTCAAGATGCCGATTGATCACGATTCTTCAGTTTCCGGCCAGACTGTATGCGTTACTGGCGCCGGAGGCTTCATTGCTTCCTGGATCGTGAAATTGCTGCTCGAGAAAGGCTACACTGTTAGAGGAACTGTGAGAAATCCAGGTTCGTTCGAGAAAAGACGAATATATGACGCAGATTTTTCGCCTTCCGAATTTTTATTTTATTTATTTTTTGTTATAACCAGAAATTTGATTTACATTTTTTGGTTTTCAATCTGATTGTTAATTTGATTATACGTACAGATGATCCGAAGAATAGTCATCTTAGAGTGCTCGAAGGAGCAGAGGAGAGGTTAACTCTATGTAAAGCTGATCTTCTTGATTACGAGAGTCTCAAAGTAGCCATTAATGGCTGCGATGGTGTTTTCCACACCGCGTCGCCTGTCACTGATGATCCAGTAGGTTATTTCTTCTTCGTCTTCTTTCTTTCACTTCTATCCTTCGCTTTATTTACTCTTCTTTGTCTGTTTGGCTACCTAGAAAGTAGAAAATACAGTTTTTTTTTTTTTTTGCTTTTGCTTTTGCGGGAAAATGAAATCCCGAGCTCTAACCAAACACGCGTCATTTCGGCCCCGCCAAAAGGATAACAGCTTCAGTAGTGGGTCCCACACAGCGCTTCTGATTTGTGAAATCGTAAAAAGGAAATGTTGACGGCCGCGTGACGTGGCTCATGCTTTATCATCAACTTTCTGGTTTTTTATTTTATTTTATTTTTCAAAACTTTTAAAATATTATATTTTATGGCTCTTCTATTTTATACCGTGGATTTGGAGGCTACAAATGACGAATTAATTGTGGTGGTGTAAATTGAAAGGAACAAATGGTGGAGCCGGCGGTGATTGGGACCAAAAACGTGATAATGGCTGCAGCAGAAGCAAAAGTGCGCCGCGTGGTGTTCACGTCATCAATCGGTGCGGTCTCTATGGACCCGAACCGGGGCCCCGATGAGGTGGTTGATGAGTCCTGTTGGAGTGATCTCGACTTTTGCAAGAACACCAAGGTTGACTATTATTATTAACAAATTTCTATACTTTCAATTTCTAATACTATTAGATTTTACATGAAACAAATTAAATATGATCCAATAGCGTTTAGTTTGCCTCAGAATGCTTACTAGTTTTCTAAATTTTACATGTAATTTTGTAGAATTGGTATTGTTATGGGAAAGCCGTGGCGGAGCAAGCGGCATGGGAGGTGGCTAGGGAGCAAGGAGTAGACCTAGTCGTGGTGAACCCGGTTCTGGTTCTGGGACCCTTGTTGCAATCCACTATCAATGCTAGCATTGTTCATATCCTCAAGTACTTAACCGGCTCTGCCAAGACATATGCCAATTCTGTCCAGGCTTATGTACATGTTAGAGATGTGGCTCTAGCTCACATTCTCGTGTATCAGACTCCCTCTGCCTCTGGCCGATATCTTTGTGCCGAGAGCGTCCTTCACCGTGGCGACGTGGTCGAAATTCTTGCCAAGTTCTTTCCAGAGTATCCCATCCCCACCAAGTAAGTAATTATTTGATATTTTCCATTATACATCCTCGTTACTTTATGCCATGCATTGATGTTATGCAACACGAGTAGATTAGCTTATGAACCGAATCTTTAGGTGAGGCATCAAAATCTCTTTCCTTTTCAAATGAAATAATTCATTATTATTAGTACTAATTAGGTCACTTATTAATCTTAAAATAATAAATAAATAAATAAACACCAAGCGGGTTGGCTACTAGGGAAAAGCATAGGATTCGTGTCAGGTGTCAGGTGTCAGGTGTCAGGCTATCACTGTATATATAGGTATCTTTCTTAATTTATTTTGATGAAATTAAATCCTATGCTTATCTATTCATTACTATATGTGCTTGTGGGCTGTGGAAAATGTTTAAGGACTTTCATTGGTTAGAATCTAGAACTAGGTGTACTCTGCCTGACCACATGTAGTAGCAAATGCATCAGTGCCTCGTAATATTTGGCCTTTTCAAGTTTTGAATTAGTATGAACAACCCCCCCCCGGAATTCAGTACTGAAAATTAAGTATACCAGCCAGCTATAATAACATACACAGATTCTGCTCTTGGAATTTCCCCTTGCCTCATATCCTCAATTATTTTTCAATGGCCTTATAAACATGATGATTGATGTGATGGGTCATTACATTTTGATCAGCATAAACTAGGTACGTACAAAAATTTATTTCAGATGTTCTGAAACGAATCATATCCAGTTCCAGTTTTACTCAAACATGATCAGACATTTTGAATCTTGTCATATTTTAGATGATAACCATTTACCTATAACATACGGAGATGATTGCTTATAAGCTGTATTATATAGAGGATTTATTAAGTGAATTGTATCTATAAAAAATCAATTTATCTTAATTATTTATAAAATTAATATCATATAGGATGACATAAAATATATACTTAGTAGTTACTTTATAATAGAGGACAGCACGTTGCTTTAGATTTTGTGGTTCTTGCGTGGGGGTGGGTGACCCAATTTTTGACATGTTTTGTTTGATCCACGAACCATATAATAATAGAAAGGATTAGAAAAGAGTGATTGGGGCATTTTTTGACCCCACAAAGTTGTCCCATATTTTCCTTTAGAATATAAATATGCGGAGGAGAGAAGTCCTTACCAAACACAAAAGTGTGTCCCTAGATCAAAGCAAATGTCATTGTCTTTTTCACCTACTTCTTCCGTCATCGGAACACCTACATTATAAAAACGTGATCTCTATCCCCGACCGCTTTTCTTATTCTTCATGGGTGGGGGGGGTCTCTGCAACATGTTGTGGGTCCCAACTAGAATTATATATACTTACTGCTTGATACAAAGAATGTAGGACGACTAGGCTTATAGCTTATAATTGAAGATATGATATCATTAATTGCTAAATTACTTATCTTAATTAGTTTTTAAGTTATTGATTAAATGGTCGTATTTGTTTGAATATATTATTATATAATTAGGTGCTCGGATGAAGTGAACCCAAGGAAAAAGCCATACAAATTTTCTAACCAGAAGCTCAAGGACTTGGGACTGGAGTTTACCACAGTGAAGCAGTGCTTATACGACACCGTTAAGTCCCTGCAGGAGAAGGGTCATCTCCCACCCCCAGTCCCTCCACAACAACAAGACTCGGTCCGGATTCAAACTTGATGCTCATCCGGCCCTGCACTACCTGATATGTATAATCCATGTTTGTAGATTGCAAAAGCATTGTAAAGAGAATATCTTTGGATCACTGTTAAACTTGTGGTTTGATATAATCGGATGTGTATGCTTATTAATCAATCAATCAAATTATATACTGCACTTGAATGAATAATCATTAGATGCTGCTTGTCAAAGCTGTTATAAAATATCTATGGGCCTTAGTTCTCATTTGGGCTTCTTCTGTGTTTGGGCCTCCTACATCAGCAGTCTCTTCTTTTTTGGGCACTTCTGGTTTTGGTCGGGTAAATATTTGGGTTCCTTTAATCTTCTGTAAAGTTTTGGCCCAGAGAAAAAAAAAAGATTTCTGTATATATATATATATTTCCCCAAAATCCAAACTATAATGTATTTTTATTATAGTTGTAATTATATGAAACTATTTACATTAAACATATAAACAAGGAAAAGGGAAATCAGTAGACCAAATAGGACATTAGAAAGTTGTATGTACAACGATAGGGACAAGAAACTAAGAGGTAACATAAGCACTAACGATCCGAAAGAGAAATCTTGAAAATCTTAGAGAAATCCACTACATGAAGCTAAGCTGAGTTCATGTAGACTTTTATTATAGCATATTTTATGAGTTATTTTATTCTCTTTCTTCGAGAAGAAAAAGAAAAAGATGGAATCTTCCTTCGTCATTCAGTCCAATTCTTCGGCAAAGCTTCTTCTCTTGGGCAACTGCATGCTTACTATGTCTTCTCTAGGGACACAACTCAGGCGTGTATTCCCAAATTCATTGTCTGTTTGGTGACTTTCAGGTGTTGCCAGTGCCAAAAGGTTAATAACTTCCTTGTTTTTTCGAAAAACTAGGTAACCAATCCCGGCCAAATACACTGCTATACCTGAGAATCCCAATATCCCGAGAAATACGATGGCCACCATCTCTATGTGCCCGTGAAGAAGCAAATTGATAAATCCGGTGATAAGGTAATATATATTTATGGCCATGATTAGGCTTCCTACAATCCAGGTCACAGCTGAGACCTGAAAGTAACCGAATTAACTACCAAATGAGACAAGATCAAAGAAAAAATAAAAATAAAAGCCATCATTTCTTGTCTCTTCTTTTTTAGCAAAGAAAAATATAAAAAAAACATCTCTATCACACTTTAATATACAGTAATGAGAAAGTCTTACTATAATAGAGTTGGCATATGGACCCATCTTGGTCTTGCAGCTTGTAAACTTGAGAAGTGGAATGAGAGCAAAGGGAAGCTCAAATGATAATATCATCTGCCCAAATGGCAGCCAAATCAGATACCAGATGAAAAGAGTATGCAAGAAAATATTCCTTAAGAAGATATGTTGAAAGGCAAGAGAATATCTTACGGAAGCTATAATGATTAGCTTCCCGGCCCCAGCTGAGCCACCAATGACAGCAACAATCAAACTAGGGACTATTGCCAAGCTTCGGGTTAGGAAGTTCCGAATCCATGGTTGCAATCGTAAGTCGAGAAATCCCTACCAGAAAAAGGGCAAGGGGATGAAATGTTAAAATTGATCTGGATGAGTGTTCATTGTAATAGTGAAATATCATTTGTAACTACTCACACCCTTTAAGCTATATACTGAAACTCTTAACAAAATTAAGAATAGAGTGCCCTGAAGAATAAAATTAATTAAAAATTACCTGCATAACATATTGTCCTGCATATGTGCCCGTTATGGTAGAACTCTGTCCGGATGCCAGCAAAGCAATTGCAAAAATCTTTGAACTCCATCTACCCAAGACATTCTTAAAAAAAGAAACCATGAAATTTCATTTCATCACCTTTTAGAAAATGTCAAATGGCAGGATCAAGAGGATGTTAATATTGTTAATATTATTGACAAGCACATACTCTGAGTAAGAATGAGGCTTTGTTCAAGTCCAAGTCCTTGCAGCCAATCTGATCTTCGGAATTTAATTTTGGGGAACTGCAAACTGAACCACTCACGGAAATGACGGACACATTTATGAGGAAGGCCACCGCAAGAGCTATGCCACTCTCAATCAGATAAAATCTACAAGCTTCCTAAAAGGGACATAACAACAGATCAAAATGACCACTCAAAGAGGAAAACTATCAAATTACACCCTCATTCTAGCAACCGAATCACAAATCAAGAATTACAAGTTACTATTTTTTTTCCTTTTGGAGGGGGAGGGGGGGGGGGGGTGTTACAAGTAGACCTTATTTTCCGTGGCTAGTAAAAAGAAAACTATTGAAAGAAAGAATTACAAATCACTACCTTAATGCACCGAACAGATCGTGGTATTTTCCTTGAAAGCACCAATGCAGAGTGGAGGAAGAGATTGTGACTGCGACAGTCAAATAAAGCCATTTATGAGGGAAGGGGATGAGCGATGATTGTCTTTGGCATTATATATAAAGAAACATACGGCATAACCATGGCACCGAGAAGAGAAATTGCAAGGCCGGTGGCACCATTTCCTTCGAGTTGAGGGACAAAAAGTCCATTAAGAACTTCTTGAGCATCTGGCTTTGCATACC
Source organism: Coriaria nepalensis (assembly GCA_027186245.1). Classification (NCBI taxonomy): domain Eukaryota; kingdom Viridiplantae; phylum Streptophyta; class Magnoliopsida; order Cucurbitales; family Coriariaceae; genus Coriaria; species Coriaria nepalensis. The sequence continues at coordinate 7,781,060 of CP114500.1, read as the reverse complement.
CAAGCTCCAGGAAAAAGCATGCGGCAATGGTAAACACTAGAAATGCAATCAAGAACTCAAGCTTCCTAACCTGAAAACGAGATGCCTCCATGAGCACTTGAAGTACTTTTCTTTACTTGTTATTCTAGTAAAATCAATAGTACCATATATCTAGAGAGGATCAAAGCTACCACAGATACTTATAAATACGCTGAAGAATGTATGAAAAAGTAGAAAATGTGTCAGGGTACCCCATAGTGTTGGAATGCAAGAAGGATCAGTGTAGTGAGCCCTGTCAGAAGAACACCGCACCAAAGAGGAATATTGAAGAGCATGTTCAATGCAAAAGCTGTCCCTATGACTGGAAAAAAAAAAAGGGGGGAGCTGTCATAATATATATATATATATGTGTGTATAACGGTTTGAGATCAAGATGATTCAACGACTACGATGAAGGTAAGCATCCTTACCCTCAGGTATGTCACATGCAACAACTGAAATCTCAGCAAGAACCCATAGAATGAAGTTTGGCACTTTAGGGTATTCCTTTCTACAGTGCTCTGCCAAATGCTTTCCTACAATTTGCAGAACATTTTTTGGGAAAAAATGAATCAGTACAGAAGTAACAAGGTAGGGAATAAGAAACATGCTAAAACTTTAGCACAATGCCACACAATCAACAACCCAAGGTCCCAGGTACCTGTAACTACCCCAAGAGTGGCGGCCAAGGATTGAATAAGGAGAGCAGCACAAGAGGCCACTAATATGATCCAAAGTAACTGCCAGAGGGAGAGAGACAGAGATGTCCATCAGGAAGAGAACATGATACTCAGGTTCTAATGTTCTAACTTCTAAGACTGGCATAGAAGATTTAATATCTTTTCTGTGACTGATTTCTTGCGTAATAGTAAATATTGAGTAATGGTCCACAATGAAGAATGCAGTTCTGAACTATGCATGGTAAGTAAGCACGTGAAATTGGGTTCTCTGGGTATTGTGATTTTGTTAGAATTGAATCTATACAGTATACACAATAAAAAGTATCAAAGATACGTTACACACCCCATACTTGTACTGTGCTCCTGCCTGTAGATCAGTTTCAACTGTGAGTTAAACATGAAAGTAAAGGGTCAGACAACACATAATTTTTGGCGAAGTATGAGAAGTGACAAATTACTATCTTACAATTTCCAGGATCAATATATGCTATAGAAACAAGAAACCCAGGACCCATGTATGCAGATAAGTTTTTCCAGCTTGTCTTCTGCATTAAAGAAACGTAATACAACTAAATAAGGAAATTCTAGCAATACCTTTTTTTTTTTTTGGTAATTAATTATAGCAGTCACATTTTAATATTCTCATTAATAATTTCATCAATAATGACAAAGTTTAAAAGGTATCTCTACATGGGTTGACCTCAGCCAAACAGTCATCCTAGTACTCTAGTAGTTTTGTTATCAGGCTGATATGATGATGGTTCAAACGTAAGATGATTTTCATCCATGCAAGTTACAAGGATATAATGTACTCGGATAACCAGCCACTGTCATGAGCTCAGATGCTCATGTCAGTATCATGTTTCTTGAATCAGAATCTAAAATGAGATGTCTCCGCTTATCCATCTAATCCATATTATTATATTATTGAAAAAGATCCTCCTATGTTGACTAGATGCATTTTCCTAATTTAAAAAAATATACTTAAAACACTTTTTAAGTTTTTCATTTATTTTTTTAAGTTATAATAACAATTGGACAAAGCCTAATACTTCAAAAATATTAAAATAATATTAAGGTCAGTCAACTTAATTTTAGGATGAACACTCGTTTCAATCTACGATCTCCCTTACTGATCATCAACTGGTTAAGTAGGGAACTTATCAAATTTGCTATCCGACAACCATTTGCTCGTGTAAGCATCCGAGCTGACTTTGGAAATCTTACAGAAGCAAGCATGTCTATGGAAATCACGTTTTCTCGAAAAAAATCAAAATCAGATGAGCTCACCAAGAGATATATATATTCTAGTTAACTAATAACTCTAATCCAGAAATTCCAGGCCTTTCACATCAATCCATGCTGACTCTGTGCTCATTTTACGACCACTTTGGCTACTAGATAACTGCTCCGGGAAGAAAATTGCGTACATAGAACAATTCAAGAAACACCAATAAGAATATTATAAATAAAAAATGAATAAAATCAAACTCACGTCTGGAACAACGATCTGAGCAGTCTCTGCATTCTCAATCAAAGGCGTGTCGGCAAAACTTCTATTTCCAACGCTTGTCATGAGCTGTGGATGCCCAGAATTAGACCCTGTCGCAGCCATCCTGTTCACCTGTGCTCAAAGAAACCTGAGTACGCTAAAATCCTCTACAAACTCATATATATATATATATATATATAACAGAAAAATCTCTTTCTCCAGCTCAAACCTCGTAGAGACTACAAAAGATAACACGAAAACAAGCAGATGATGAGATGTCAGACTCTGTTCTGTAACTGAAACCACAGAATCACTATGCACTCTGAAATTTAAAAAAAATCGTTTTCTCATTCCTATCGTTTAGCTTAAATTTCATCTTTCTCTTCCCCTCGCATTTTCTAGGCTTCCAAACAGAGAGCTAACGCCACATACAAAAAAGAAAAAAAAAACTAGATCGAATATCCATAGTAATGATTGAGAAACTATACGTAACCTGTATTTGAACACTTGTTTTCTCTCTCTCTCTCTCTCTCTGTGAGCGAGCTGGGAGCTCACTGGCGGTAAGCGTACAAGGCAGGTTAAAATAACAGGGAGTCAATGTCAACAAATTCACTCTGAGATAACTTTGTAAACAGATGCACTCTCCTTTGATAATGGTGTTTTTTAGGGACTTTTCTGAATCACTATGGAGTGAGAAAAAAAAAACCCGAAAAAAACAAAAACAAAAAGAAAAGAAAAAGAAAGAAAAAAAAAAGGCTCTTTTGATGGGAAAAATCCAAACAGGTGGCGTACGTAGGACTAACGCACGTACGAAAAGCCTTTTGTGGGGATCATGGTGGGGACCATTACTATTGGGGTCAAACCACGGTTCGGATTTCGGTCGGATAATTCGACTTGTTTTATCCGATATATTAAATTATATATTTTATAAATAAATAAATAATAATAGTATTTAATTATATGGTTAGTATTTTCTTAATTTTTTTTCAATATTTTCTTAATATAAAAAAGTTAAGATATTTATTCATATTTCTCTTTAGAGTATTTATATCAATTGTTTCATAAAACTCTTTAAATTTAATTTAATTTAATTTTAGTTATTAAAATTTTTTATATGATAGTTTTTTAAATAATTTCATATTAATTCTCTATCTATTATTTAAATTAATTAAATATTATTTTTTAATAAAATAGTTAATAGAAAAAAAATACTAGTAAAATAAATTTACTTTATTAAGAGGATTATTTAAATAATCACTTCAATAAAATTAATTTAAAATTAAACTAATATTTAATGAATATTTAATATTAATTTAATTTTTTAACTCACATAATATAAATGTTATTATATAAAAAAACCGACTTTATAAATATAGAAAATTACAAAATTTTCAGTTTAAAAATTAAGGAAAAAAAAAATGCTAGACTAGAAAAAGCGCGGATAAGAAGCGTGGGCCGTTTACAGTTGCCGTGTACTTTTCCTCTGGTTTCTGTACTACTGTTTGTATACAGGGATCAGATTCAGTGAAAAAGGCAAGCCCACCACCAACCACAAAAACAGCCGCCTACGTTATTTTCTCGAAAATTTCACTTTTGCCCACATCAATTCTTCAAAATTATAAAATCATCCCCACGCTCATCCAATTCCTTGAACACTAAATGGACCCCACACTTTTTCACCAACCCATTATCATTTACAGGGCTAGTAAATGAAGCGTGAAACTCATTCCAACCCATATGAACCAGCCCCAGCTTCCCAGTCCCCTTCACCCATTTGAGAGGAAGAAACTGCATCCAAAAATCTCCACCTTCCCATACATGATATATTGGTTCTTCATTACAGCTCTGACCATTTATCAGCAGATCCACTTCACATAAAGATGGCATCTTTTTTACCTCTTCTTCCATTTCAAAAATAGCACAGAATGCTAATCCAGTTATTCTCTTGCACATATCTACAGGAACTTTGAAAGACACAACACTTCCTGTACTCTGGTAACTAAACCACTCCGGCATTTCAACTCCGTTGCTCGAAATATCAATAGTGACATTCTGATCCATCCCCTGCACCATAGATATAGTTAGTAACATAATTGATCAGCCAGAGAGAGTTGAGAAACAAAAAAATTAATACCTTGAGGAAGTCATGGTTGAGATTTATTTTGGAGGGAAACTTGCAATCCTTTACATAAACATACTTCAACTTTTCAAGCTTACTAACAAATGTAACAAAACTAGCAAGATCAAGTCCCGGTAGGACCAGATACTCTAAGTTTGGGAAGCAATTAGATGTCATGAGAAAATTCAGTTCTGATAATCCACAATCTCTTAGATCCAGATCTTGTAAAGCCGGATATCTCATGTTAGAAGAATCTGTTGAGTCATATGAAGTGAAATTGGGATCAAAAAAATTTCCAAGTTTCAAGCAACCACTAAGAAGAAGCTTTTCTAGAGACGGCAAATTAGCAATTCCGCTTGGAAGATATGTAAGATTCTTGCAGTTTGTAACTTCCAAGAGCTGAAGCATGTTTCGACTCGAATTTGAGAATTTATCGAGAAGTTCAATGCTAAGAAGGTCATTGTTCGATAGCTTCAAATTCCTTAGGCTCGGAAACAAATTAGGCGCTGCTAGAAAATTTAAATCTAACTGTTTGCAGTCTCTAAGACACAGTCCTTTTAAAGCCAGAAAGCCAGTTGATGTAGAAGCAGAACAAGTTTCCAGTTTTGAGCAGCCAGTGAGAAAAAGCGTCTCGAGACAAGGCAGATCGGAAATGCTAGCCGGAAGACTTTTAAGGTTTCGACATTTAGATACATCCAAAAACTGAAGCCTACTGAGGTTAGAGATATCTGGAAATTCTTCGAGGCTCGAGCAGTTATTCAAACTAAGCCTCTCGAGCGATTTTGAACTAAGACTTGGAAGAGTCTCGAGGCTAGTACTGCCTATTAAATCCAATTGCACAAGCTTGTGCATTGATCCAATAGATTGATGAACCTCAACTAAGCTTGTACAATTAAAAAGCGATAAATGCTCGAGATTTTGAATCCTTGATAAGTCTGGGATTCTAGTGAAGTCACCACAGTGGGAGAGTCTCATATATTTCAGCATCTTGTAAGCCTACAAAAAGTAAAATTTTTTTATTAACCGATCAAATTAATCAACATAAATAGTAAGTAGTAGATAAAACTGCACACGAAACTGTGAGAACCTGGAAGTTATATTGAAGCAATGGCTTTATGCGGCTACATCCAATTGATAAGGAAACCAGTTTTCTTGCTTGGAAATTTGGTGGAAGTGATAACATGGGGCATTCAGGCCATTCTAGCCACCTTAACTCGTTAGGAAGATAGTCAAGTTCTCCTGAAAGGTTGTTTCCTCGCACGATAAGCAGTCTAAGCATTTTCATTTTAATGAAAGCTTTCGGATCCAACTGCATCTTTTCTCCGTGTGGCACCACTATGGCCTCGATTTGATCAGAACCCTTGAGAAAATCACAACGCCACAATGAGATAACATATGCATTAGAACTTGCTAGTATTTGTATGATAGAAAAAGGAAAATAATAATAATAATAACTTGAGTTAGAAAATTTAGGCCATTTTGCTTTAGTGGGTTTAGAACTAAAATTCTGAAACTTCGTTTTCAGTATAAGGTCATATCTAAATTTATGTGATGTTTTCTAAGAGTTTGGAATTATTAAATTAAGTTGGATGCAGACATTATTTTTCTAAGCGAAAGGGCTATCTGTCTTACCATATCTTCGGTCAAAACATCATAAATATCTTCATACCGCCACAATCTACTACGTTTTCCGGGCACTTTCGACTCTCTACGAACAATCTGCTTACCCATCTCTTCTAGAGAATCATGCATTCGCAGCTTGGACGACTCAATACTCAAAAGTGACTTATTAACAAGAACTTTAATCCCAATCTCAGGAAACAAATCACAACTTTCTAATATCCGAGTGACGTATTCTTTATTCATTCCGTTAAAGAAACATGCTATATCGAGGAATATATCCTTCTCGTGATCCTCCAATTCCTCAAAAGTAATCATCAAGGTATCATAGACCTCTCTGTTCGGAATCTTCTTCAATTTGGCCAATGTACATTTCCATTCCTCAATCGTCGCATCACGCAAAAAAGAACCCAACAATACAAGAGCTAAGGGGAGGCCTTTTGCATAGTCTATGATATCACAAGAAAGGATTTGAAACTCTTTAGCCGGATTAGGTTCCCTAAAGGCATTCCAGCTAAATAGTTGTAGAGCATTCTCAAAACTCATTTCCTTAACCTCATAACTTGTTTCAATTACAAGCTTATGGGCTAACAAATCTCTGTTTCGAGTGGTTATAATAATCCTGCTTCCTGAACCGAACCAATCTTTCTCGCCCGCTAAACAGTTTAACTGGTTTAAATTATCTACATCATCAAGCACAATCAAAACCTTCTTGTTACGAATCCGATCCTTTATTCTATTGCTCCTCCTGTAAATTTTTCCTGCGCTTACATTCCCGAGCTCTAGTATATCACTTAGAAGAGTCTCTTGCAGAAAATCAATCCCTCTTTTCTCTGAAATCTCTCTAACATTTGCAAGAAAGCTAGAACTATCGAACTTACAGAATATTTGATTGTATAGAGCTTTGGCTAGAGTCGTCTTCCCTATCCCGCCTATACCGTATATACCGATCATCCTAACCTCGTCTGATTCGAGAGCTAACAGTGAGTTGACCTCGAACAGAAGAGATTCTATTCCAACAGGATTTGCAGCAACAATCAATGGCGTGATATCTAATTTACTCAGTACCTCAGTTACTATTTCCTGGATAAATTTTGCTTCGTCCCTGCCAATCGGAAATAGATAAGAATTAAAAATTTCTTAGTAACGTGTTACTCAAAAGAATTCAAAATCCATAGGTAGATATACCTATTTTTTAAGTCCCAGCCGGAAAGATTTGCTGCTTTTTTCAGACTCTCCTTCCACGCCTGAACCCTACCCATGTCCGATCCGTACGTGATTTCATGCTTATCAAAAGCTTCCGAGTAATTTCCGGTTTGCTTCCTCACTTCAGACGGATCAACGTTGTAGAATACAGGCAAGACTTGTTGTCCTCTGAATTCGCTGCAATCGATGATTTTAACGAGTTCGTCCAAGCACCAGGAAGAGGAAGCGTAGTTTATAGAGAATACGACGATTGAAATTCTGGATCCTTCGATTGCTTCGAGAAGTGCAGGTGAGATCTGTTTCCCCCTCCTGAGCTGGTCGTCGAGGAAGGTCTGGATTCCTTTTTGCTGCAGAGCTCTGTAGAGATGGCTCGTGAAGTTGTTGCGCGTGTCTTCGCCTCTGAAACTCAAGAAAACGTCGTGCTTCCATTGATGAGTGGAAGCAGAAGTAGAAAATGAAGCTTCCTGTGTCAACATTGAAGGATGCAGATTTTGCTCCGCGATTGGATTTCGATGGCAGAAAATGTAATTTCTGGTTCAAACTGAAAAAACAGTTTGAACCGTAACAGCATGGTTCTTCTTCATTTTTGCGTGGGAATCATTTCCGTTGACTTTAGAACCTTAAAAATACCGTAATATTTAAGCCAGCTAAGCCCAAAACTGCCATTAAGCAAACTAGACAACTGCGACTTTAATTATTTTATTCAAGTAATTTTATCTTAATTAATTTAATTATTAATATATAATATAATATATTAATTTAATTATTAAGCAATCTCAATTTGAGTCCGAACAACTTGACAACCCACAATTTTGATTTATATAAATGTGATTTTTATAATAAGCTTAAGCTTCTCAATAGTTGAATCGTGCAATGAGATTATTTTCATTAGAGTTTTTTTTATTTATTTTATTTTAGTAAATGAATTATCTTCTTTGACTTTGACCATAATTATATATGTATGTTTATACACTATGGACTTGAATTATTCTTCATCTAACGGCTTGAATTCATTTCAATCCATGTGGATCAAAGGTCAACCCATGTTTGCATTTGCCCTTTAACTCATCCTTGTTTGATGGCTTTAATTTGGGAAATTAGCAGTTAGGGCCTTATAGTCTTGAGAAAATTCAAATGCTGGTCGTGAAATTCTCCTTTTTTTTTTGGAGTTTATGTTTTAAATAGTTGCGATCATATAATATCATTAGTAAAAAAATAAAATGATGAAGTAATTTGATTTAAACGGTTTAAGTATTTTTAATATTATAAGAAATTTGGATTAAAAATATATCTTTATTTGTAGAGCTTAGATTTGATTCAATAGTCTAAATTTATAATTTATAATTATTTATAATTATAACGATAAAAAAAAAATAATAATAATGAATGAGCAGATTAATAAAAAAAATGATTTAAAATAAAAAATAATGTTAAAAATTATAAAAATAAAAATATGATATTTTAAATAATATTTTTATATTTTAAGAAAATTAAATATAATTTAATCTAATTGTTATAAAACTAAAGAAGAGCAATTGAGGACTGTCTGTCTTATGCGAAGACAATCCTCTGAATACAGTAAGGTTAACTATAAATAGATTTGAGAAAACAATAGACTTCTTTTTTCAATACTTCTTAATAAACGACTGCAAGGAGGCAAGTAGGTGTTATGTTACCTCACGCATGACGTCACTCACCATGCCTATTTGGTAGTTAGCAGCTACCCACGCCGGCCAAAGACGGAAAGTGATCTTGACTCCGACATAGCAAAGGAAAAAAAAAGAAAAAAGAAAAAAGAAAAAAGAAAACACGCCTCTTTTTCTTTGTCCCTGTCTGTTCGTCTCAAACCGGTAGTCATCTCCAAGTCAATGCACGTGTTCCTTTCATAATCCGTATCTTGCTAGCCAAATTAACTTTGGCCGGATTTAAAGTCAACCTTATTTTCTCTCTTTAACTTTTCATTCAATCACAAGATTCAAGACTTAATGTAAGAATTATCATCTAACTAACACGTGCGGCATACCATGAGCACGAAGATATTGAATTCCGTATTATTTGGGTTTGTATTTGGACTAAGAACAATCAGCTGAGGTGTACCAAATTAGACAGTATTGAAATTTTAATGTATTAAAATAATTTTTTTAATTTTTTTAATATCAAAATATTACACATATCATATCATTTTGAATGTATAGCTTATGATGATAATTGAATCTACTTGATCTTATTGTCCAGATTCGTTACATCATTTTTTGCAAATCTAAGTATCCTTCGTGTCGGTGTTTTTTTTAATATATATATTATATTATATTATTAATTATATAAATATAACTTAATATAATAAAGAATTCATTTCTCATAATGAAAACAGCGAATAGGATTTCACCGACATTAGATAAAACATATGTCACACTTTTACTATATCTGCAAAATATACTTAAATCTAAATATATAAAAAAATAATATTTAAAATTAAATATTATATCAAAACTTTTAATTTTTTAATCTAAATAAATATTATTAATAACCTTAAGCCGTTCACATAAGTCTTATTAACAACCAATGAAAGAAAACAACTTTTTTGGTATCTGTTTTCAATCACGTGCGTAAATAGTAACCAACTAATAATTATCGTGCTTGAGAAAAAAGATAGGAAAGCGCGTGTGAATCATGTGGAAATCATGAAAGCATTATTTATTTATTTATATTTCTTTTAATTTATTTTCGGTTTGCAACGTGAGAAAAAAAATGTAGAGAGAATCCGAGAGCAAAAGACCATGTTTTTCTCACTGTAGTTGTTTTCTTAGATCACTTGGGATGTCATCAAACTTTTGCATATAATAAAAGTTATATTTACGATGAATCGATATATTTTATAAATTTATTATAAATATAAAGTTTTAAAATATTTATTTATATTTATTTTTAAATAATTATTTTTTAAAAGAAAAAATAGCAACCTCGTGTTTTGTATTTAAAACGTGTTTGTAAATTGTTAAAATTAAAATATTTTTATTTATCAAGTGAGACACAATTTATATTACTTAGATATTTCCAAGCATATAATAATATTTGATATAATATTTTCAAGTAAATAAAAAATAAAAAATAAAAAATAAAAAATAAAAAATAAAAAATAAAAAATAAAGAATAAAAAATAAGAAAGATATTTTGGTCAAACATGCAAGTTTTAAAGTCTTCTTGTCTTCTTATCTTCCGATAAAAGTAAATATAAAAACATTCACGAATCACGATCCTAGTCGACCTCATTTTTTCTTTGGTTTCTAACATATACTTTACTCCTTCCAGTCCTCAGTCTCCTACTTGGTGTGCTTGACTTTGACTTTGACTTTGAATTTCTGTACAAATAATTCCAACTCAACCGACAAGACCCCACCCACAAACAATTATCATTATTTTCCTAAATTCACATACCAATTTCACACTCTACAAACATATAATAAAATCAGTTTTTTTCGTTGCTTATAAACAAAGTTTAGATGGCAAAATTATTATTTTTAATTAATATAATTATTATTTATTTTTTTTTAAATGGTAAAAAAATTAACAATAAAAAATTAAATTTTAAAATACGGCTCTTAAATTATTTTTTCTTATTTTTTAAAATTTATTATCCTTTTAAAACAGTAAAAAAATCAAGATTAAAAAAAATATAGAAAATAATTTTATTTTTCTTAATTATATAAAATATTTTTAAAATAATCACGAATCAAGCTCTGGAGTATTATTTTTATTACATGAATCCAAAAGGCATATGCCAGTTCATTCGTCTCTTTCCATCCACTTTCCTCACTCCACGACTTCATATCTGTCTATATATATAGCTTCGGTTCCTTCGGGAATCTTCAAGGAAATTCTGAAAAACATTCTCTTGTGGAAAATTTTGATTTGTGGCTTCTTTCTCTTTTGCTAAAGGGATTACAAAAAGTTAAAGAAGAGGTTCAGTTTTGTAGAAGATATCATCAATACTAGAAGTAATTTCTATGGCTTTTTCTGCATGGCTTGATGATACTTCATTGGATCTTAACATCGTCCCTCTCCGGCTTCTCGATGACGGTCCGGTCACCACCAGCCAGCCCGAAATGGGTCGTATGTATCAAAACATGTTCAAGGAGGTAGATAGCAAATCTTTGGATTTGGGCATGAAGCTTTCCACTAAAGAAGAGGTTAATTTTTTTCACTTCTCTTCCATCTTTTTTCTTTTATTTTTATTTTTAAATTTTTTATAGTAAAAAATTAACGTTCTGTTTTGAACTATTATTCAGACAGGAGCTTTGGCAGAGGAGTTGAGCAGAGTGAGTGCAGAAAACAAGAAGCTGACAGAAGTGCTGACAAGGGTTTGTGAGAATTACAATGCTTTGAAGAGGCAGTTTATGGACTATATGGCTTCAAGCCCAGAAAAGGAACAGAGCCCAGAAAAGAAGAGAAAATCTGATGAGAGCAGCAATAACAATAACACTAACAATGGGAACTCAGCAGAGAGCAGCTCAACTGAGAATGATCAGGAATCACTCAACAAGATTTCAAAGGAAGAAACTGTTAGGGCCAAGATTACAAGTTCTTACTACAGGACTGAACCATTTGATACATCACTTGTAAGTACCATATTTTACATGTTTTAGAAACAGACAAGTCTTATTGATAATGGTGGATGATTCCATGTGGCGAGTCCCGTGTAACTATTGAGAAGAAATTAATCGAATGCCGCGATAAATTGTGTGTTTTTCAGGTTGTGAAGGATGGATATCAATGGAGGAAATATGGACAAAAGGTTACAAGGGATAATCCCTGCCCTAGAGCTTACTTTAAATGCTCTTTTGCTCCATTCTGCCCTGTTAAAAAAAAGGTAAAATTATTTAAAAAAAAAAATTAAAGTTTATGGGCTCTCTGATTGTTCATAATTGAATTGTGTAGAATGTTTTAGGACTAAGTGGGATTTCTTAATTGTTCTTCATAGGTTCAAAGAAGTGCAGAAGATCAATCCATTCTGGTAGCAACTTATGAAGGAGAACATAACCATCCACATAATTCTCAAGTCGAGGCAACATCCAGGTTGAACCATGGTCTAGCCGTCAGCTCGGTCCCGGTCTCGGCTAACTCACCCGATTCATCCGGACGGTCTATTACACTTGATTTGACAAAAACCAAGTCCGGCAATGAGGCCAAACTTGCAGCACCAAGAATAGATAGTGCAGAGGGGCACAAGTTCTTGGTCGAAAAGATGGCTTCTTCATTGACTAAAGATCCGAATTTCACAGCAGCATTGGCAGCAGCCATTTACGGGCGAATTTTTAACAGATGATTGGACCGGAAAATGGCAAAAAATATCGACATGAAGAACTCCAGAAACGAGGTTGTTAGCTTAGAAAGATTGAAACGAGCATGTAAAGGGAGATTTATTTGATGTTTAAAATTACTCAAAACCAAATGGAAGAATTCTATTTCTTATATGGCTGAGTTAGAGCAAAATTAGAGTGCCCTTTGGAAATTCAAAATTCAACCTTTCCCGGCATCTGTTCTTCTCTGTACTTCATTGCTAAACTTTATAATAAGAAAAAAAGCCCAAAAAAAAAAAAAAAAAACCGATTGTGAAGTTAAAGTTACCAGGTGAAAAAGCAACAGTGGATGATATGGTTTAAAAATTTTGTACAGAAAAACACAACTGATTCTAAGCTACTTTCTGTATTTTGGTATCATCAATTTGTACAGACTTCACAACCAAATTTTGCAGCCCCTCAAATGAAATTTACAAGTCATCGTCCAAAATCAACCCTAAGAAAATTCACTTTTGAGGTAATAAAGTCAACTCATCCATGGCTCTCTCAAGGCTCAAGTTTTTCGGTTCTGTCAATTCCTCCTCAACAACCTTAGACTTGATGAGGCTACCGCCTTCTTCTCCTTCTTCAGCAAGGGCCATACATTCTTGAAACCTGAAGCAACTAATGAGGTGGTCATTAGTTAAACCCACTACTTGCATGAACGTATAGATGACTGTGGGACCCACGCTCCGGAACCCTCTCCTAACCAGGTCCTTGCTGATCACCTCTGCTTTTGATGTCTTTACAGGGACCTGGCGAGGGTAACGGAATTGATTGACTATAGGCTTATGATTCACAAAGGTCCAAATGTACTTGTTGAAGGAACCAAACTCATTGATTATCTGCCTCGTCACATATAGAAAATCAAGGTATCATCAGCAATGAGCAATAGTTTTTGAAAGCACTGGGTATATAATATATAGAAGGAGGATATTCTACCTTGCACATTTGACGGGCATTTTCAATGATTGCTCGCACCTTGGGTTCTGAAAGTAAAGAGCTAGCAGGACTTCCGAGAGTAGTCATCTTTTTCTCGTTTAGCTTTGAAACAGAGCTTGGATCAAAGTCCAAAAAGATTTCACTGTTTACAGAATATTTATCATAATTGAATTAAGACTCTAGCAAATGTTAAGGAGCAATTGGTGTATTGGATGAGCGATAAATACCTAAATAAGTGCCTCTTAGCAAGAATGGAGGGCCATGTAAGTTCAGCCAAAGCACCTGAGAGACTGAGCAATTCGAACAGTTTTCTGCATGATTTTTAAAAATTAGTTTAGTGACTGAAGTTATCGAATTCAGTTGCATATCAAAATGTAGACTAGAACTGATCTCTGTACATCATAGAAGATTTACATACTTGTCATCATGGACTGGTACTCCCCATTCTTCATCATGAAAAGCAGCATAACATGGATCTTTTCATCAAATGAAAGGGAGTCAGCAATCAAGGAAAAGATAAAAATTTAGGGAGAAGCACGACAGTCTACAGTTTAAAACTTGGCAATTCATTTCATAATCTCGGTCATTTATCATTACTTGGAGTTTTTGTTAATGAGGGGTTGAGATTGATCTATAACTAGAGGTGTCTGTCGAGTTCGGATTGTGTCCTTACCGAACATATCCTTACTTATCTTACCCTTCATTTTTGGCCGTTGGATTTTAATCTAATGGTGGTATATAAGGATTTTATATATATTCAACATTAAAAGAAATAAGAATTTTTAATCTCAATCCGACGGCCAAAAATGAAGGGTAAGATAAGTAAGGAAGAGTTCGGTAAGAACACAATCCGAACCTGTGTCGAAAACCTGTTAAAGACTGCAAATAAACTTACGAGACAGATGTTTTGGTTAAGAGATCAAAGCACATAGAGGCGAAAGGTGGATTGTAAAATTGGAACAGAACTTTAACCCATCCACATACTCCAAAACATATTCAGTACTCGGACATAGAGACATACTTGTAAATATGGTATGTTCATGTCATAAATCTTCTATGCATTCAAATTCAGCTACGGATATAACATTCTCTTCCAATTATAAACCAAAAAGGAACAATATTAAGTCTAAACCGAATTAGCTACACGGAACATGAACCGGGAAAATGAAACATTTTTAACCAACTTCATATCCATAATATAGGTGAAGTTTTCTCATCTTAAGATTAACTGAGCTTCAGCAATTTTAGCCATTACCCTTCTGAAAACATAAACCATTTCTAACCTAAACACAATTTCATCCAGCTAAAATAATAAGACCGGGAAAATATGGCAAAAATAATGATAATTAGATCCTTTTAAATGCCATGTACAGAAGTTATGAAGAAGAGTACCAGAGAAAACAGCAAAATCATAAACTCACCGGTATTGGGTGTGACCCAAGCACATCTTTTCTTAGCATCCAAACACTCCGTTAAACCCCCCAGGATATCATCAACACCAACTTTTCCAGCCGCCTTCTCAACCATCTTCGAACCGCGTTGCCTTCTGCTTACAGCCGAGCCTCCTCCCCTCTTCACACCTCTCCCACTCGACGCTCGACTGTTTGACGAATCGGACGATGCATCAGACGAGCAAGAGCCATTCATCGGAAAATTGAGCAGCATCAGGTGCCGATCCTGCTGTTTTAAGAGTGACGGAAGAGTCACGCATTTAGAGTGAGGCGATGGCGGAGGTGATGAGAAAACTCTCTTGTCCTTCGATTCAGCTTCTTGACGCGGCTTCTCAGTCTTCTTCAGAGGTTTGGAACCTGGTTTTCGAGTTTCCACTGGTCTGGCCTTGTTGCCGGTCGGTCCAAGTACCGGCCGAGCTTCTAGCTCGTCGACATTCATCGACCTTACTCTAGGTGGACCCGACATTTAAGGAAAGAAGTCTTCGATTTCCAGAAATACGACACTCTGCTTTGATGTTGACCGAGTTTTTCAAAGAATTTTCTCAGATAAGATTGAGCGAATTGTAGAGAAAGATTAGAGTAGGGTTTGAGAGTAAGCCTTAGGAAAATTGAAAACTTTAGGGAAGACGAAGATTCGAAGCTGCATTGTTGAAGATAAAGACTTTAAGGCTGTAAAGGCATACTGAAGCCATATAAATTACAATTTTGTTACTGACAAGGAGAGTGTTTGGAGGGTGGGAAAACTAGATGTAAAAAGAGAGAAAATGTGAAAAAAGTGGGGAGAAAATTTTTCCGATTCAAGGAAAAAGCTTTTGGAAGACGTTTTTTTGGCAGGGAAAGCAACGAATTAGAACGGCGGGAGTGGGAGAGAGAGAAATAGGGAAAGAAAGAAACTACCAATCATATAGTACCACGTCGGAGTCAGACTGTCCTTGACTTTTCAGTATTGATGAGGTGGTAACCCCATGAAAGCTAGCTGTGAAGGTAAGAGGTACCATCCATTTTCTTTTTCTTTAAATTTAATAATTAGACTTAATTTAGAGGTTTATTTACAGTTTATTTACAGTTTATCTGGGTATACTACTAACCAAACTATAAGAGTGTTAGTAGGATATGGTTTTAGTACAAGTGGGCATATCACTAATTAAGCAAGCAAAATACTTAGCAAAGTGTTTGTTAAGCATTTTGATAATCACAAATTGTGGGTTTGTCCTTTTGCCTAAATGTGCACTAGAAATCAAATTCAAAGATGAACTTAGCCGCCTGAGCATCTATCAACATATTAAATATATAAAGATAATAATTGTATTTAGGGAAGGTTTAACATATAGTATTGAGGTTAATGATTAAACGAATCCATGAAGATATAGTTTTTAAGAAGTAAGGTAAGCTCTCATTGTCATTCAATTGAGTTGTCTTTCGATTAGTTTCTAATATTTCATCATTACTTATAATTGTGTTATCTAAAGATCGGTAAAAAAATAAGACAATAATTTTTTAAGTAGACTGTATTTGGATGAATCAATTTATCTAAATTATATATATCTTTATATTATTATATCATATATTATATTAATATTATGTGTGATTGAGATAAATCGGTTCATAATAAATACAATTTATCATAAAATAATATATTTTATAATAAGTTAATTTTAAGTATTTATTGTATATGTATCTTGTTTTTAGTGGAAACACACATTAGTTTTAGGGATGCTTGGTTTGATTCAATGGAGAATAATTTTGATTATCTATTTTATTAATTTATATATTTGGTTACTTAAATAAAAATTAAAAAATCTGGTTAAATTTATAATATATTTTAACTCACTTGAAATTATCTTAAAAAAAAAGTTTAAAAATTTATTAGATGAATTTAATGAGATTTAATTATTATGTGAAATACTCGAAAAACATATATTTTGAAAAGAGTTAGATCATTTATCTATATTGGATGCTAAAGGAATGAAAATAATTCTATGATTTTGATAAAATCAAACCAGCAAAGGAATGTAATTCACTTTAATTTTATTCTTTCTCGGAAAATCGAACCAAACACACCGTAATTATACGTAACCTTATGCATTTATTATAATTAATCTAAAATATGTTTAGGATGAGAAATCCACTTATTAAAAAATTTAGAAAAATTATACGGAGATCAAATTTAAACCAAATTTAGATAAAATTATTTGTTGATTTATTAATTAAGTGATTGATATAAATAATTGCTATTTTATCATAATTTATCTAATTTCTGTTTAAATTTGATCTCCTTATTATTATCAAACACAAGACCCCACTCTTATCCAACTAGCTTCCACACATTCAAAATCCAACGTTTTTATGCATCCTAGATTTTCAATCACCAAATTCAGAAAACAACCAACTGAAAATTGAAAAGAAAAAAAGAAGCAATCAACAACCAGAAATCAAAGCGGAAAGTATCTCTAGCTAGGCAAGTACCTAGCCATGGCTGCAACTTCTCTACCAACCAAATCCCTCTCACCATTCACAACCTTATCACCTTCTTCTTCGTCATTTCCCTCATCCAAACACATCTCCTTCTCAACCCCACCAACTAAACCAAGACTTCTAACCCGCACCACCATAACCACCAATGCCAAAAAAAAGAACCCATGGCTCGACCTTTTTGATGAGGGAGAGGACCCGGACATGGAGTACGGCTCATTATTTGCCGATGGAAAGCAAGAAGAAGACCCGAGACCACCAGATAACCCGGATAACCCATATGGGTTTCTGAAGTTCCCCATGGGCTACACTGTAGAAATTGCATCATTAGGCTTGAAAATTAGAGGAGACGTTAGAAGATGTTGTTGCATGATTTCAGGTGGGGTTTATGAGAATATACTGTTTTTTCCGGCAATTCAGCTGATCAAGGATAGATACCCTGGCGTTCAAATCGACGTGGTTGCTTCTGATAGAGGGAAGCAAAGTTATGAGCTGAATAAGAATGTGAGATGGGCTAATGCTTATGACCTTGAAGATTCTTTTCCTGAACCAGCTGAATACACTGACATGCTCGGATTGCTGAAGGTTTGTTCATACCATATATATACTGTATAAAGTTTGAGTTTATTTGTTGAAATAAGTGTTCGTCTCTTTCTTGTTTTCTTGCTTTCTTGCAGAACAGGTATTATGATATGGTGTTATCAACTAAACTTGCAGGGCTTGGCCACGCAGCATTTCTATTCATGACATCTGCTCGGGATCGGGTTAGTTATATTTACCCGAATGTAAACTCGGCAGGAGCAGGATTGCTTTTATCGGAAACTTTCACACCGGAAAGCTTGAATCTTTCGGAGGGAGGATATCACATGTGAGTGATTTTTCTTTTTCTTTTTGGAAAGCCCATTTTGTGTGAAACCCAAAAAATGTTCCTTTTTTGTGGAACCCATTTTTTCTTTTTCCCTCTTGATTTTGTGTGGTTTAGTGGTTCAGGTATCATCAGATGGTTGATTGGTTAGGAAGGCCGTTTAGGAGTGTGCCTCGACAACCATTGCCACCTCTTGGAGTTTCAATCTCGAGAAAGATCAAGGAAGTAGTTGAGGCGAAATACAGAAATGCAGGTGCAGAGAAAGGAAAGTACATTGTGATTCATGGGATTCAGTCGGATTCTAAAGCTTCTATGCAGTCTAGAGGCGATACTGATAGCTTGCTACCTCTTCAAGTTTGGGCAGAAATAGCCAAGTCTATAAGGTAATAAAAACTATGCCTCATCATCTTATTAAAAATATAGCCGAAAACTGGATCTTCTGCTGATCAGTTAACTTATAACATGGATGAAAACAGAGGGGCCAGACCAGTTTTTGTGATTCCACATGAGAAAGAAAGGGAGAATGTAGAAGATATTGTTGGAGAAGAAACAAGCATTGTCTTCATCACAACTCCTGCTCAGGTCTATAACACTTTTTTTTCCTCTCACCTTCAAATTGGAAAATTTCTGAAATAAGAAAGAAAATATATTGAGCCTTATGTTTAAGGAGTAAATTTGGTGTCAGTTGGCTGCCCTAATCAATGACTCAGCTGGGTTAATAGCCACAAACACAGCTGCTATCCAACTCGCAAATGCTCGAGAAAAACCCAGGTATATGTGTCAGGACCATTATATCAAGCTTGTGGTTTTCCAATTCAATACTTTTAAGTCTAAGCAATTCTCATGAACTTAAAATCTATATGTGCATTTGTGCAGCATTGGACTATTTGGTTCCGAGGAGAAGGCAAAACTATTTGTACCAGATGCAGAAACAAAGAAATGCATTACGCTTTCATCCAAGACAGGAAGATTAATTGACATCAAAGTTGAAGCGGTCAAAAATGCACTTCAAGTTTTTGACATTCCTCTAGTTTTGGCCTAGAATTCAAGAGATTCACCGTTATTTCTCTATCTATATATTTTCCTTTGCAGTTTGGTTTCCTATTGAGTATGTAGATATTCTTACTTGGCATAAGAAAGTTCAAAATCATCATACTAAAAAATAACTATTATAACAAGAAAACTATCAAAAGAAAATTTATTCCAAATAATCATCCCACGAGTTAATAAGATAGTTAGAAATCAAGGTAGAGAGAGAGAGCGGGAGAAAAATCTACCACCGTACTCTTCTAGGCCATCGTTGGTAATTTCCATGGAAGCTCACAGTTGGGTTGTTAGCCTTCAAAAAGGTTTAAATATTCAAGTCCGGGGCTTTGCACGAGTAGCTGGATCTTCCTTTGATTCGACTTGGCTAATAAACATGTAACCCAGAACCCATATCAGAATATACTGAAAAGGTACCCAACAAAGACAGGCAACAAGACTCAAAATGCTTCCTACATATTGAGGATCTTTTATATATCCAAACGGAAACTCAGTCACCCATGGAATTTTCTTTCCAAAACGTACTCCGTAGTAAGTTCCAGATTCTCCCAGCAATTGATACACCCTGCCAATTCGAATAATTTCTATCAGAAAGCTCAGTAACCACAAGTTCAAAGTAGTTACTGAATTCAAGCGAAGTCTAGTAATACTAATTCCTAGACAGAAATTGTATTTGGATCTACATTTTTACAATCAGGAAACGTTTTGCGATTGCTATCACTACATGTTAGTAGGCATGAGAATTGTCATTTTCTCTGAAACTGTCTCTGCCTTATCTTTTTCACCGTCGAATCAATGACTGTTGAAAAGAAAGCTTCATTCCAAAGCTGCCTTGCTTCATTCAATGAATTCATAAACGGAGAAATAAGATTCCAGATCAAAATCCGATCACGATTTTAGAAAGGTGCTGCGGTAGATAATACTCAAATACACTCATCGAGAGAGAACCAAAATGTCGAATCATTTCACAGAGGTCAATGTCCAAATCCTCATTTAAACCCTAGAACAGCTCAAACTCGCAGATTCAATAATGAGTTTTCCAAACAACCTAGCTAGAACACAACAGAAAAAGAAAATGGCGGGAGAAGAGAAACACGCAAAATTACCGGAAGTTTAGGAACTGGCCAAAGAGGAAGAGAGGCCAGAAGTAAAGAGGAGGAGGCCAAGAGAAGGTGGAGACGGAGAAGAGGGAGATGAATTGAAGCAGCTTGAGGAAATGCGCGACAGTAGCCATCACTTTGCACGGATCGCGCTCTTTCCCACACAAGTCCACCCAGGATTGAGGCCGAGTCCATAGCCAGTAGTAGAACGGAAATGGCAGCACTATCCCTATGCTCGCCGCTATACCACTCATCGGACCTTACTTCTTACTTCTTTCTCGCAGCCGCTAGCTATCCTTAGAGACTCGAGAGAGTGATTTTCGTTGTTGCCGTTAAGTGGCGGCGGCGTTACTATTTGATCGCTCAATTTATACAAATGTTTTTTTTTTCCCTCGTTTTTTTGGCCAAAATTTTTATAATAATGCTTAAGAATTATATCATCATTAACTCCGTCTGGCCAAAAAAAAAAAACTTATTAAAATGAGATTTTATTATGTTAAATTTTCAATTTGCAAAGTTTGAGGGTCTAAAAAGTTAACCTATTTGGTTATAACTCGACCCATTGTTTCCTACACATATTTTTTTCGGCCAAAATCCGACCCATCACATTCCGATCAAATATTTCGATCGTTCCTTCATCGTCTTCCATCTTCTCGTCAATTCGAGAGATAAAATTTCATCTTTCACATAGCCTTCATCAATTAAATCTGTTACAAAAATCTTCAAGACAAAACAACCTATATGCATCCTACGCTGCAACTAATCTATATGCTACAGACATCATCATCAGTGAGTGCCTTAACGAAAGTCAATTCGTAACACTGTTTTTCAGCGTAGGAGAAGAATAATCGACAGATTTTACCGTGAAGTGAAAAAGTAAAGAAAAACAAAATGATTAGATGGGTCGGATCTTGGGTCAAAGAAAGTATGGATCAGAAAAAATGGGTGAGGTTCTGTGGAGCATATAATGGAATATGTTGATTTTTTTAACGGAATCTAGATATTCAAGACTGAAGTCTAATTTACCAAAGTTAGAAGGGTTTAAATCTAGTTTTATAAATTTTGTGGACTTAAGTCTAGTAAACTGAAAGTTTAAGGTAGGAAAGTTTAATTTAATCTAAAATCAACTGTCAGTAACATTGAATTTTGAATGTAACTTTTTTTTGGGTGCCTTTTTCCTATTGAAGGCAGGCATGGCATTTCCATAGTGAATATGGAATGAACATGATCTTTCATTACAAAGTACTTAGTGGTTGCTTGATTTTCTTGCCGTAGGTGGATAGAGTAATTAGCAAAAAATCTTTGAGAAAGCTGCTACTATGCTCTAGCTTCTCTCTCTGTATCTGATACCTGATCGATCACATTGTGGAAGCCTTGACAAAACTCGAAAATCTCGACGACCCGTATCGTAGAAGATCCTGTGGGTTTCCTTGTTCCACCTACACAAAAGTTTCACACAAACAATTTTCACAAGGATACAACATATCTTCTATAATCTACATGGGTATCAATATTTACCAGGTCTCCATAGTCCAGAATCAAGATATCATCCATATTGAGGACAGTCGAAATTCGATGAGCGATTGTGACCACTGTAATTCCCCTGCATTCACTGGATATCGCGTTTTGAAGCAGTGTTGCTGTCTGGGTATCCACGTTTGCAGTGCATTCATCCAAAAACAGTACCTAAAAGGGGAAAAAATAAAGTTAGCGTTGGACTATAGTTCCTTCTAAATCTTTCAATCACTTTTGTTATTATTAGCTTTTACCTTCGAAGACTTGAGAAGTGCACGGGCAAGACAAAGAAGTTGTCTCTGTCCCACGGAGAATACCATCCCAGATTCCTTGAAATAAACATCTAAACCCCCCACTGCTTCTACTTGATCCTTGATATAACACTTCTCTAGAATCTTCCAGATTTTTGAGTCATCGCATGAGTGCAATGGATCCAGATTGTCCCTATCAATAAACCAATTGTCAGATGCCAAATGAACTTATGACAGAAACATAAAAGGTTGGTCATAACAGATTTTTGGTCTAAGGACCTTAATGTTCCTTCAAACAAGAACGGAGTTTGAGGAACAACAGCAAGATGGGAACGAAGATCTCTGACTGGAACATCATTTATATTAATTCCATCTACCAAAATATTTCCGGAACATATTGGGGTAAGCCGGAAAAGAGCATTCAGAACACTAGATTTTCCGGCCCCTGTTCTGCCAATAATCCCAACCTGTTAGAAAAAGAGAAGGCAGGTAAGAAAATTGAAAATTTTAAAATGAAGTCCAAGTAAGTGGGCCTAAAGCAAATAATATGCACAAGATGTTTACATGTGTTCCTGCCATGATGGTAAAAGTAATGTTATGGAGTGCGGGGGGTAAAGATGGCTTGTATCTCAATGTGACATCTCGAAATTCTATGAGTCCATGATTTGGCCATTTTGGATCCAAGATTTGGTGGCCTTGAAGTTCTTCTTGTGGAATGTCCATATACTGTGAATGAGTATTAATCAAATATGAGTGATCGGTTCAGAAAGTAACATGTGAAAGTTCAGTTAATTTTATTATTTTCATACCTGAAGGGTTCGTTCCATAGAAACCATTTCTTTCTCTGTTTCGGTGAAACTTGTCAAGAAGTTCCCCAACAAAGAGACAATCGGGGCAGCATAGGAGAGTGCTAATCCAACCTACAGAATAATGTACAAGGAAACTTACTAATTTTAAAACAATAAATAACTGAATCAAAATTAAAGAGCAGAGAATGTTCATATACCAGCCCTGGTGTACCGAAACTGATTGGAAATTTTCCATGAGATCCACTAACAGCCATCAAGCCCAAGAAGGAGATGATTAATGCTGCTAATAACTGAAAGAACAATGTTAATGGTTTTCTATAAACTGATCAATTTTAAATACAAGTTCAATTATCCAATCACAATTCAACAGATGTACCTGAAGGCGAAGAGAGAGCCACAAACCAGCTGTTACTTCGGTGTAAGAAGTTTTCTGATACATAGTGAGATGCTCGGTGAATTTAGCCAAAAAAAATTCCTGTGCAGATACAAAATTTCTTCATTAATTTGATGAAATAAGAAAAAAGAAAATTTACTCTGTTTTTCTCTAAGAAGAGAAATATCATCAGCATTGCAAAAGTTACCTCAGAATTGAATGCTCTGATAGTTGCTGATCCATCAAGTGTCTCTGTAAAGGACGTATATATGGGAGAGCGAGATACACTGTCTAGCCTTCGAAGTTCCCTTGATGTGGATCTGTAGAAATCCTGGAAGGATTTTTTTAATTCGTTAACTTGTTTCCCTCGAGTAACATATTTCCGGTTTGATCCCTTGAGTAACAATTCGAGAGATACACATCTCTCGGCTTTTTTTCTTCTTTTTTTTTTTTTTTGTGCTGTTAAAGATGAGAAAAGGGATCTGCACCATCTTATTTTACAGCCTAAACTATTTAACATTGAGTACCTGAAGCTTGCTATAGATAAACCAGAATGGCAACAACAGAAGCAAAAAAAAGACCTGCATGTACAAAATCGCATAAACCAAGATGATTTAATCGCCAATGACCACCAAATCGAAATTTATGACAATGTACGAGAAATAAAAAGTTTAAAAGGAAATTTTTTTTTTATGGATACCTGTACATATGATAAGACGATTGCAATTCCCAGCAGATTAACAAAATTGGCAATGAGGATATTCAGCATGAAGGGAAGAGAATCGTCAATTGTATAAAGATCCGAAGAAAACCTACAGAAAACAATGATTATGTGAAATCCCTTAATATATATATATATATATGCATACATATTATCAAAGGCATACCAATCTAACCTGTTAAGTATTCTACCACCTGGTGTCTGGTCAAAGAACTGAACAGGTGCACCAATAAGCTTATCTAGAAGTGTATTATGCACTTTTGAGGCAGCTTTTAAACCACCAAATGCAAAAGAGAATGCTCTTAACAAAGTAAGAAGTGAATTTAGGACACAAAATACGCATAATATAACCTGCATCATAAATGTGCCAAGTTAAATTGTATTTCACCACTTCTAGATCACATCATGGGGAAATGAAGTCTAAAGAAAACCAACTTTGACTTTGCAATGTATATCATACTTTTGGCTATCAAATGCAGAAGATCTTTCAACTATGGCAGGTACTAGACATCAATATATTTGATACTATTTGAAGCAATTTTAAATGGTAACGAGAGGATAAAAGGGGAAATTGATTACTAGATAAAAGGATGTGGATTTTTCGGCCCGGCTGCCTCTTTTAGTGGTATCAACCCAATATGATAGCCACAAATCATTCCCATTACGAGAAACTTGCATGAGAATTGCAGAAAGGCAGATTACAACTGTTATCACCCAACCACAAAATGCAGCATAATTCCTGAAAAAAAAAAAAGAAAGAAAACACAGTAAATTCTCAAACTTTCAATAAAAAGTTGATAGCAAAATGAAAAATTCTCACTTGTATACACCGAGTTCAACTCTTCCCTCTTTTCGCTGCTCGGCTTCAACAATTTCTTGTGCTGTCTCTGAAGTATGCACTAGATCATTCTGTTCAACATGATTTTGTTCGTCTTTAATTGAGGCATCTATGCTGCATTCTCCATTTTTTAATTGTGAAGATGAATCAAGTTCTTGTGACGGAGAGAGAGCATAATACAATGACATTGATAAGTCAGCGGATTTTCCAACCCAGCTCACTTGACCTTTGTCCATTACAGCAATCTTATCAGCAGAAGATATTGCCTGATAGAGGGGGAAAAAAAAAAATTATGGGTACCCATTTATAAATCGAGCCTAAGAGCTGAAAGAATTTAGTATTAGTGATACTTAGTTGCAATTCCATACATCTCAACAAAACAAAAGGATATTTAGAAAACCTGATGATTATGAGTACAAAGTACACATGTTTTCTGTTTTGCAAGAGAACCCATAATGGCATTATGTAATATCCATTGAGCAACCCGTGCATCAACAGCACTGAGAACATCGTCAAGCAAAAGTATATCGGATCCATGATAAATAGCCCTGGTAAAATGAGAATTATAGAAAGATTAAAGTTGATAAGAACCAAGAAATGAATTTCATGTCCCTTTTGAAAAGCTTGCTAAATTCAAGGTATAGATGCTACCGTGCCAAAGCAAGTCGCGCTCTTTGTCCACCTGACAAGTTAAGTCCTCTATCTCCAATATAAGCCATATCACCCCCGCTCATTAATGAAATATCTATATCCAGAGCACATGCTTGTATAGTATCTAAATATCTGCTCAAATATTTTTAGAACACTTAAGAGGTAAGAACATATAATTTGCCCAGTGATAATAGTATATAATGGATAGGCTTGACCTTTGATGTTCATAGGACTTGCCAAACAATATATTATCTCGAAATGTTCCAGATAGAATCCATGGGACCTACAGCATTAAACACTTAGGTAAACATAAAAATGCCCCTTTGGGGAGAATGTTATAGAGTGAAAAGGCCCTTATTGGACAAGTCTAAGAACCTGTGGTACGTATGCTATTGATCTGCTTGCAAGTATTGATCCATCAACAAGATGGGTTTCTCCCAAAATTGAATTTAGTAAGGAAGATTTACCCGAACCAACCTGAAAACCATGTGTTTCAATACAAAGCTACTCTTAAGCACTTTCAGTTAGTTTTAAGACTGACCTCTCCAATTACTGCAATAAAGATACCCTTGTGGATATCTAAAGTTACATGATTTACAGCCGTGTTCTGTTCATAATCTTCACTGCTTGACCAGGAACAACATGCGTCAGATATGACAATGGCCAGATCTTCAGAGCTAGATGGAGATTTGTCGTTTGAGAAAAATGGGGAAGACTTTTTCGGTTCAATTTTGTGCTCAGAGCAAGACAGAAACCAACTCAAACGCCCCATAGAAATGGCAGCCTGAGATAAAGAATGGTTGATGTTTGTTTTATCATCAATAAATATAATACCTTCCAAGCATCGAAGCTGTTCTTAAGAAATATCATGGTGCATGGAAAACTCACATCAATCAATCCATTAATGACCCATGGGAATGAATTCAGGGGAGAGATCAAAGTATTGAACAGAGCAAGACAAGTGAAGACCTGCAAATCAAGGAAACAAATTTAATACCAACTAAGAGTCCAACTAAAGGACAAGTGAATAAGAAATAGGCATAATACCGTTGCAGCATCAAGTTGATATCCCATCAATGTGAAGAGTCCAAATGTGAATAGAGAGAAAAGAGTTGGAGTTGTGGCCCAAAAGAACACACACCATGCATCTAGATACTTCCTCGTCTATTAAGAATGGGAAAAAAAATCATAATGGTCATAATAGATTGGAGAGAAGAATTAATATATATAAGCTGCATTAATGTTTGACAATTCCGTGATTGAAATCAATCTTACACTCAAGTGTTTCATTTCTGAAGATCTTGTCTCCATCAACCAGTTTGAGAATAGAAGTTCCCACCCAAACATCTTTAAGGTTCGTACATGAGTCAAAAGTTCTTCTGTCTTTCTAATCCTGTGCACGAGCACGCATTGGTAAAATTTACTTAAATTATTTAGAGGGAAAAAATTCACTTCCTTACCAAGCAGTGACCCAATAAATAAGAAAATAACTAATAGATAACCACAAAGTCAAAGACTATGGGCTTGTTGTCATATCCTACCATCACGTTGAATAGGATAAATACGATCATACCTCTCATCCTTTTGCTTCATCATTTTCTCAGTAGCGCTTGCAATTAATTTGGATATCCATTTATTAACTGCCGTGAAGGGGAAAAGAAGTTACTTTTGAACACATACCCATGGTGAATGAAATAAATATATGTGCATAGAACCAACCATATGATGCCTGAAGTGCTTTAGAGCATCCAAAGTAATAGGGAAAAATAAGATTCAACAATAAATGATCCTTTGCATATTGAAACATGTATCGAGCATAGTTTTTCTAATCAATTTAGAACTACCATCTAAAAATGCTGAGAAAAACACATACACAGCATATTTAAATGAGAGAAAAACTACTATCAATATTACCTGGTATCAGTAAGATGGTTATGGTGAGCCCGGAAAGAAATGCAAACTTGACTTGCGTATACAACAGGTACAGTGCCACTATAATTTGGAAAGGCAGGCTGAAACATTCATAACATTTGAACGGGAAAAATAAAAAATAAAATAAAACTTAGTGATGATACGATCTTATGATTTATAATTCAAAAAAGATTAAGAGTGCAGAGATGGAAGGTGCCCTTAAGGCTTACAAGGTGCCCTTAAGGCTTACATTCATACAAATAAGCTTAAATTCATACAGAATGTCGACTCAACATCTTAGTATAACAGGCAGTACAGAAATCATATATAATAAGCACACAGAAGCTATTTTACCTCCAAACATCATGTAAACTGTTGCCTAAGTTAACAACTCGATCAGCATCAACTGACATAAATGTCTGAATTTCCCCTTTGGAAAATTTTGATCGCTCTGCTAGACTGATGGATAGACACTAAGATCAAAATATATTACTTATGAGAAATTTCATGTGAGTTCTTGCAAATCACATATCGGCATAAAGAGTTAGACTTAGTTCATGGTGTTGACAGTTGGAACTCTTACTTTGTGATAGATAGCGATCATCAAACTAGATCGCAGCTTCAACTTCAGCTTTGACAGATGAAAGGTGTATTGTGTATCGAAGAACGATCTGCCAAGTTGAGGCAAAATTTCACACTATCACCAATGATATGCAAAGTCAAAAAAACAAGCATATCCACAATGGGGTAGCTATTCATGCCAAGGCAGAATTACTTAAACACAGAAGCAAGTCCCATCAAAATTGCAAGAGCATAACCATCCCAATTCCAGAAACCTGATGAAAAAGAGAGCCGGAAAAAAAAAAGGATTAATATAATCCACATTTATCCTTTTAACTCACAAGTCACAAAGTTACAAATTTTTATTTTCATGGATCTATAACATTGAATTTAACAAAAAGATTCAAAACGAAGAGATCAAAAGATGATAAACTGTAGAACAACCTTGTTGAAGAAAACGAATAAGGCGATTGAGAAGCATAGGTCCCGCAAAACCAATAGAATCATTAACCACCTGGAAAAC
The DNA here is from genome assembly GCA_027186245.1 of Coriaria nepalensis. Lineage (NCBI taxonomy): Eukaryota > Viridiplantae > Streptophyta > Magnoliopsida > Cucurbitales > Coriariaceae > Coriaria > Coriaria nepalensis. The sequence continues at coordinate 7,752,562 of CP114500.1, read as the reverse complement.
TAAAACCATAATGTATAAATAAATATGACCTTTTTGGATGAAAGTAAAGCTATTTATAAGTTCCCTTCAACCTAAAATATTTTGAAATGATTTGACTATGAGGAAAGATTTAGTCATGCAAGAACCTTTAGTAAGCCCAAATGAATATAGGGCCATCCATATGCACCAAAAATTGCTTTAAACAAGGATGGACTAGAACAATTATGGCTCTGTTGATCTCTCCAACAGCTGGACAATATTTCATGACAGAAAGATGGATCCATATCAGTAGGTAGCTGCAGCAAATCTTCAAAGTCTAGCTGCTTCTTAACACCATTATCCATTATTGATGTGATAGATCTGAAGGTCATTCTATCCCAGTAGCTCTATAGGAGTTTTCAATGAATAAGGTTAAACGAATTGCTGGAGGAACAACTTTAAACATGAGAAGAAACAGGAAAATGAGATTTGAAAAGATAAAATAAACTATCAACAGGAAACGGATGAAAAGCCCAAAACAGAGACAGTGTTACTTACAATGTCATTATAACAACCTTCTTCTGATTCCATGCCCACAGAAAGAAGGGAATCTTCTAGTGAACTACAATCACACAGTTAGCATGGTCAGTAAATTTCTTTCATAGGAAACTGATGAATACAAAATCTGATTCCATGCCTACAGGCCAGATGATACTAATATTATCTATAGTATGACTTATCATTTAAATACAATTTGATTGGAAGAGAATAATGGATGAGGAAATACCTGCTTTTAGGAGATCCCGACTTAATTCGGACAACGTTAACTGATATACAGAACATGACATCCAGCAAGACGAAGAAGATTTCTTTCAAATATCCGAGAATCTGTCCCGACAAAAAGTAACGAGACCATTTAATTGAATAGTGTAGCTCGTACTTACATCCAATGATACCTATTTATAATCAATTACCATAGAAAAATGATAATATATATAAACATATATTTATTCACGAAGCACGAAGATACAAATATAACAGTACCTCAGAAGCTGAAACTGTCATTAACAAAATTGAAATCCCTAACAATGCTTTTAGGATCCACCAGAGACATAAAATATGGCGGCTGAATATCTGGTGAAGGTTGGCACACTTTGAAAAAAAAATTGTAGCTATCTACATATGGATGACCAAAAAAAACTCAGTTATTGATGATAGCATGAAAAAAAAAAAAAACTGTATAAACTGAAGTTAGAAGGACTTACCCAGAGTGCAAAACGAGAGCAACTGAAAAACCACTCATGATATGCAACACTTTCTCCGGAAAGTGTTCTTTTCAGACACAAAGTCATATCGAGAAATGATAGACATACTCCAATTGCAGGAAGAAAATGCAAGGAGAACTTCTCTGAAGGTTTTATCTACATATAAAGACCTATTCAGTCAATATTTCTGGGAAGAATAGTTTTGAATACTTGATTTTCAATATAGTTTCAGGAATCAAAATCTAACTACATTCTCTCTTTTTTTTCATTCATAATAATTGAAAACAGAACAATGTGATAAGTAACATACCCTCGAATTTCTTCCACCACCTTTTTGAGTAACTCCAAGAACTAAGATCATTATAGTAGTAACAGCATTCACCCCAAAGCCTAGGACTGTAGGAATCATTAAGAGAACGCAATTTCTTCGAGGAATGTCCATATCAAAAGTGGACTGAAAAAAAATTACTCCAAAAAACCTGAAAATTTGCCAAAAAAAAAAAGTGCAGAAAAAAAAAAAGGATATATGTTCCCAAAACACTTGGAGAATCTATTTATATTCCATATCTGCATAGCCAAGCAAAAAAATAAAAAAAAAGGCAGAACCATAAACTCTGTTATTTCCCGTGACTTAGCGAGGCTAGTGAAGCTACTCGACTCTGTTTTACTCGAAATGAAGAGAGAAATTCTACTGGAGAGAGTTTGGAATAAAATTAAGAAACTCAACAAAAAAATTAAAACTCTTAACGAAAAGAAATTCGTAAGAGGATGAGAGTAAGGAGCATACTGAAGGAGAATTAGGGCAGATAAGGTGCATTAAGCAGTCCGCCATTATTGTTTATTGTCGAAGTGGTAGAAGAACTAGATGAGCAAGAAACTAGCGAGAGAGAGAGGAAGAGACTGCATCTCCGCTCGCTTTGTTATCAGAGCAGCAGCAGTTTGACGCTCGAGCTCTATGTGGAAAATAGCGCGGTGGCGCGGTAGAGACGAAAGGACACGTTATAAGGTTAGTCGTTCAGTAGACGTAATAAATGTGGACCCCTCCACCATCTCTCCTTACTATAATTAGTTAATCATATAAATATCATATACATGTGGACCCCTCTATTATATTTATTTATTTTTATGTAATTAAATTTAAAGGTCAATGGATAAGATTTATTAAAAGTGAACTAGTGGAGGGCAGTTTACATTATTGGCGGGAAATGTGCAAATGAATGTGCGTTCCACACCGCAAAACCACTCAACCAGTCACCCCCAGGTCTCTTTTATAAAAGTGGCAAATTGTGATAAGCCTTGCTCTGTTCAGCCACAACGCATATGACAAATTTGTGGTGTTTTTTTTTTGTTACACTTTGTCCGATGTAGATCGGAAGGGCATGTTCAAAAGGGAGAAACTTTAACAACGTGGGAATTTTCAAAAGGAATCTACAGTGATTAGTTTATTCTTTCCGTTTTTAAAGTAAAACCAAGTTAGTAGGAAAAAGCATTCCAATATCTGTGAGTCAGCTTTCAACTTCCAAGCAACAATCTTGGCCCATATCTCATAAATTCTCAATACTATTACTCTGCAGAAAAATCCGGCTCGGTGGGCTTAGCCGGCTTAACCAACGATACCGAACTGGTACTACGCCTCTTCCTACCACGAAGAGCACTGGCCGCAAACCTCGACGCCAGAATGGTCGCACCCAGTCTCCTTGAACTTGACTTACTCAAAATCAATGCACTCTCATCACTATAATCCTCACCCCCTCTACCACTATTACCGCCAGGTCCGCCACCGCCGCTATCGTCGCCTTCTCTCTCCGCCTCTTCCTCCTCCTCTCTCCTACTCTGCTCCGCCGCCTTCCTCCTCAAATATCTCCTCCACGTCGCCTGAATAAAGCAAGCAGCCCATGTCCTCCACTGCTGTGAATAAAACCGGAATGTATGTTGAACCGCTCTGCTATGCAGCCGCCTGAACTGACCCGCCACAAACTTAAGCTCCTCTGCTTCTAACGCAAACGCTTCCACTTCCGTTATAGCGTTTACGGTTCTAGTTGAAGACGGTAAGTTCGACCCCGCTTTGGGATCTAAAGCCCATGTTAACAACTCTTCTCCGCAGAAATCTCCTTCTTTCAGTAAACCGCGGTTGAAGAAACCGCTTCTTCCTCCATCTGTAGTTACACTCTCTAACCTGCCACGTATGATGAAGAGCATTTCGTTTACTGGGTCCCCTTCTCTTACTATATAAGTACTTTCTGTGTATAAAGTTGGCTTCAAGCGTTCACAGATAGCGTCCAGTAAACGCTCGTCCATATTGGCAAACAGAGGCACCTGGAAAAAATGTTTTTATCTTTTATCATTAAAATGAACAAATTAGGAAATGGGTTTAATGCATGCAGCGATTAGTGCCTTACCCTTCTGACCAAATTGAGACAGAGGTGTCGTTTGATATCCCTCCTTAAATCTTTAGGAAGGTTTTGGACTAGACCCTCTTCGTCTACTCCTCTGGTTTCTAACCATTTGTATTGGTCGTAGCGCCTGACTCTTTCTCTAAGATCTTGTGGGAGTAAACGGTGATGCATCCACTGCTCAGAATCGCGTCTTTTGATCCTCATCTCCTCGAGACGGACGGTAAGAGATTGAAGATAGGTCTGTTTTGAGATAATGAGGCAAGTGTGAGAACCATTAACTTGACTAAAATTGTTGTTTCGAATTTCGATTTCACTGTACTTGGGATAAAATGCATTAACTTACTTGCATGTTTCCTATAAGAAGTGCAAAGAGGATGAGCCCAAAAATTCCAATACATATAGAAAATACAACTTCTCCAGGATACAGACTGGTTTGAAGCCCCTGACCGAGTGTGCTGCAGAAGATGGAATTATCAACAAAAAAAAAAAAAAACGCATGAGAGATAGACTTGGAAGAATTTACAAGCTAATTTACATACCTCAAATTTTGGAGTCCCCACCAGAAGCAGTAGCAGAATTTGGAGAAAAATGTAGAGGATTGGACAACGCCAGATGCAATAGCCTGAGTGTAAATCCCAAAGTTAAATTTGGGGTCATTGCTGTTGGGATCACACTCTTCTCTAAAAACTCTTTTGCTCATACCTTTCCATTCATTATAATCGAGCGAATGCCAGTGATCACAGTAGAGAAAATTAAGCTTACATTGATCATTAATATCACAAACTTTTCTCCAACATGAACCCTTCCGTTCTACAGCAAGTAAGTACCAGAAAGACCCTGTTATCTGTTTTACATTCCAACAAAAGTCAATATATCAGAAGAAAAACCTGATTTCTTGGGAAAAAAAAAAAGGTAGATGATTTGTATTCTTACATGACTAGCAAGCATATATAGAAGCAAATAGTAAGCAGCTCCAACAAAAGCACTTTCAGCAAAAACACCGGCTGTTTTCTTAAGCTCAGTGTTTAAAGGTATAAAGCGGATGAATCTGGGAATATATTGGAGTAAGACAATCTTTAGTAGTGCCTGCTTTGTAGTAAAAACCTCTGACCCTTTTGATCTTTTAAAGAATCTCCACACCACAAACTAACATAAGACATAAAGAAAAAAAAAAGCAAAAAGAATCATTAGACATAGCTTCTCCTCAATCAAGAAGACATGTATATGTACATATGATGTAAAATGTAGAAAGAAAAATATAAAACCAGTTACTGAGTAATGCTAAATTCAAACCTGTGGAAGAGGTAGGATGGACATCAGGTCAACTATGAAATAATGCGTTAAATATCGACGGGCTATCTGACCAGGATCTATCACAAGTTCACCTCGTCCAAAAACTCGAGATGATGGAGCAATATAAGCAGTGCGGAACTGAAGGACAATTCGGAAAAGGTAGAAAGTATCTATTATAGTCCTCACGGTAGTAGTTAGGATGGCTAGCTGTGTATCAATTCCAAGACAATTTAATCCTCCATCTATGACAGGAAGGTAGAAAAACAAAGGATCTATAGAGACTGAGAAAATACAACATAGGACAAATAGTCTAGTCCAGGTAAGGAGTGATTTGTCTTGAGGGTCAAATATCCTTTTATCTGCAACCTTAAGATCTTCCGGAAAAACTGCACGGGTAACGCCCGACCTTAATGACCGACCAAATGTTCTTATTCCATTTGATCCCATCTGTACTCCTTTTCTAAAGGATTTTGATGGGTTTTTCTTTGAACGACCAGAAAAGGGTAACCCGTCGACATTAAATCGGATTTTCTTCATCCCACCGGTACCAGAAGACATAGAATCCAACCTACAAAATAATGAAAAAAAAAACTATAATAATTCATTCACACATTCCATTTAATCGTGGAATTGCAATTTAAAGAATAATAGTTCTAAAGAAAGCGAAATGAAAGAATAAATTTTTTTTTTTTTTTAAAGGGAAAAATGCTTTTGTACCTTACAAATTTCTCCCTCTGGCCACCTATATACTGTGATTTGTATCCACAATCAAACATTTTCAAATAACAGATTACACAGATGCTAAAACATGCAACCTGAATCTCCGACCTTCAAAATAAGCGTTGACAATCAGAAGTTCCTGTACTACAAAGAGAAATTATCGTCAGCTAACGAAGCTCTCAGTGTTCGTTAATATGATCAATAAACACCCTAGAACTAAACTCTATAATACCGAAGAAGCAAAAGACGATAGTGAGGATGATTGACGTTAATCTTCAGATAATTTCTCCTCATTTTGAAGGAAGTTTAGGACCAGCACAACAAGAAAACCTAAATTTGAAAAATTAACGAGAGGCGTAGAAATTTGGGAAATAAAGCATGTTCTTGCTGTTTGAATCAATTTCCGGCTATGAAAATGTCAACAACCCTACACCAGAAAGGGACGAACATAATCGGTAAGAAACAATAAAAAAAAGAGAATCATTTCAGTTTTAAGCAAGATTAATACCTGATTGCTTACGAACTAGAAACAACGGCGTGGAATAAATTGCAAAAAATTCGAAAAGAGAGAGAATACTGAGCCACATTGCATTTCACAGAGAGAGAAATGAAGAAGGAATGATGTTCGATTCGAGCAATAATTCTGGGGAAAACGTGAAGAGGATGAAGGTCTGAGAACGAGGGAAAATTCAAGCTGTGAGAGAGAGAGAGAGAGAGAGAGAGGCGAGAAGAGAAAGAGGAAAGCTAGACCGTTATAACGGTCTTACAAAAGTCGCATCCAATTCCAGGCAGATTTTCGTGTGAGAAAGTCTCTGCCCAACATAAAGAGGCCTGCATGCTCAAATTACGTTAAAGAACCTGGCCCAAATGTAATGCGGGCCTATGCTTCATATTGGGCCGACGCTACATGTGACGTGTGAATATGAGATGATAAGGTTGGGTTTAATAGTGGATAGAATTTATAATCTATGAGGCCCAAATTCCGTCCAAGAATTAACATCCAACTAACTGCATTATCCTTTTAAAATGCCAAATAATAGCGCACTCGTGGCCTAAAAAAAAAAAGTACTTATTAACAAGTCATCAAGATAGTGTACATATAATAAAGCATGTTACTATATAGTTGTTAGGGCTACATGATTGGACAACTTAATCAATTAGTTTTGATCCTAATTAATAAAGTATGAAAAACATACTAAACAAACATTTAAAAAAAAAAAAAAAAAAGATATACATTTCCAAATATCTTTAAATATGATTAAAAAAATATATATATATATATATATAAAACTTAATAATAAGTAATTTAAAAAAATGCATCACATAAATTCAAAAAAGAGTGCAGTAAGCGCACTAAGGCAACATGTCATGTTCCCTTTTGGCTTTTCATTGATTCGTTTTGTCCATATTTATGTACCACATCCATCCCCATTTCTTATTTCTTATTTAATGACAATAATTAAATAAGAAAAATAATATATGAATTAAAATAATATAAATTATACATTTTATATAACTTTTGAATCATAAATAAATAAATAAATAAATAAATAAAGGAGGCAGCTTTTTTCCTATAATTTCGTACTAAATTCAATTTTAACTATTTGAATTTTTACTTTTAAACCCCTCGCCGCCGCTAAACGTAACATTTTTTGTAATTATAAAATCCATGAATCGAGTGGAAAGGACAAAAGTGATTGGGGTGATAACATGTAACCAAATAGGAAGGAATCCAAGGGTTCCTTTCTTCAAGTAATGCACTTGATCTAAATCCTTTTGGCATGTGAACTTCTCATAACCATATCATATGTCGGGATCTTAATAATACAATCAAGATAATGTTATGTTATCATATAATAGTATTACATTACTATATATATATATATTATATGAGCGCTAAAGATTAGGAGATAAATAATATATGAGAAATTTTCTGATATAATATCTAAGATACATCCAATAATATATTATGATAAATTAAATTTATTAAAAAATAATAATATATATATTATTATTATTTTTTTTTTTTTTGTTTTAACGTATGATGGTATGCAAGACAAAATTTCACGTTCAAAGATTTAACTTGGAGCAAATAGATGAAGACAAATATTTTTATTTATTTTATTATTTATTTATATTGTTATTTTTCCCCTTGAAATTAGGTATAGGTAAAGAAAAAGAGGCATTGAACAGTCAAATCTATATTAAGAGTGGGGGGAAAAAAAGAAGAAGAAGAAAAGCTATAAATAAAAAAGCAAGTTTGTGAAGAGTATATAAACTCTAGAGAGGAACGTGACCTTCTATTTATGTATTTATTTATTTATTTTAATTAATTAATTATTATTATATAAATTTATACTTACTTCAATTGGATTTTTGCAACTAGCACTACTTTTTTTTTTTGTTGCAAAATTTTCAATTCTCCGTTCCCCTCCCAACCTTTTCAATCTTCATTTCCAACTCCCAAACATAACCCATAAATTAATTATAAAAAAATAAAATAAAATAAAAAATCATTTTGATCATACATCTGTGAAGCAGAACCCACATACAGAAAGTAGACAATGAGAAAATAATGAATATCCCCTCCATTACTATAATCTCCAACTTCTCACCTTTTTCCCTCCTCTTCTCCTTCTTCTTCTTCTTCTTCTACAACAGTCTGTGACCAACTGAAAAATACCCATTTCCATAAACCAAAAACAACAAAATGCCTTCAAGACAGTTACCTCAAACTCCAACTTCTTCTCCAAACCCCATGTTTTTCACCAGGACAAAAGCCATGTTCTTAGCCCTCACAATCTCTGCTTCCATAGTCATCTTCTTCTCCATCCTTTATTTCCTCTACCACCTCTACTACACAATTATCCACCGTGCCAAGACCATCCCTTTCGATTCCAGTGCACCTCTAAAACTCCATAGATTCTCCTACAAAGAGCTCAGAAAAGCCACTAACCACTTTGACACAGCAAACATAATAGGCAAAGGTGGTTCGGGAACTGTATTTAGAGGAATACTAACTGATGGTAAATTGATTGCCATCAAACGCCTTGATTCTCTCTCTCTACAAACAGAGAGAGAGTTTCAGAATGAGTTGCAGATTCTAGGTGGATTGAGATCACCCTTTTTGGTCACCCTTTTGGGTTACTGTGTAGAGAAAAGCAAACGTTTGCTTGTCTACGAGTACATGCCTAATAAGAGTCTTCAAGAGTCGCTTTTCTCAGATGGGCATTTCAGTGTATGTTGGGAAAGAAGGTTCGAGATCATTCTCGATGTTTCTAGAGCATTAGAGTTTCTACATCTTGGATGTGACCCACCTGTGATTCATGGTGATATCAAGCCTAGCAATGTACTACTTGATTCTACTTGCCGGGCAAAGCTTTCCGATTTCGGTTTGTCGAGGATAAAGGTAGAAGGTGAGTTTGGTATGGATTTGTTTAGTCAGGAACTTTCCGGAAATTTCCATATGGAAACACTGCCTCCGATTAGCACTCCATTGGAAAGTGGTAGTGAGGTAGATTTTGCTCTTGCTTTACAAGCTTCTTCTTCTTCGAAAAGTAGTAATGTTAAGGCCTTGAATTTGAATTTGAATTCTTTTGCTTATAATAATGGCAACACTTTTAATGAGAGTGATGTTAGTAACAAGGGAAAGGAGATTTCGGGTTTGAATTTTTCAGGGGAGGATTGGGATTGTCGTTTTGTTCCTTATGAAGAGGAGAATTGTAGTATTGAACATAGTAAGGAATTGCATTGTAATACTGTTTCTTTAGATTGTGAGGATAAAAAGCAATGGGGAAAGGATTGGTGGTGGAGACAAGATGGGAGTGGGGAATTGTGTAGTAAAGATTATGTTATGGAGTGGATAGGGAGTCAAATTTGCCCAACAACAACAACAAATCCAGATTGGGATGAAGAAAAGAAGTCCATCCCTGAAAAACCCGATCGCAATGATTCAAATCCAACGGAGAATTTAGACATTAGCAATGAATCCAAGGTACAAGAGCTTGTATTTGAGAAGAAAAGGGGTGAGAAGAAACCGAAGAAGATGCAAGAATGGTGGAAGGAAGAACACCTCGCTGAAATTAGCAAGAAGAGTACTAGTAGTAGTACCAACCCCAAAAACCTCAAGTCGAAATTTAAGAAGAAAAAAGGCATGAAGATTCCACATTTTGGTTTGGGGAAAAGATTCTATGTTTGTCGTAAAAAACACAAGCCGGGAGAAGAAGTTAGAAAAGAATGTGATCTCAATGGGGAATTCAGTTTTAGAAGGGGATGGAAGAAGAAGAGCACTAGATCGACTAATAGTGACATGTGTAGTGGGGATCTCTTTAGCCGTGAGCTAAGCAGCACGACAAGTATGAGAGGGACTCTATGTTATGTAGCACCTGAATATGGTGGGTCCGGGTTTTTCATGGAGAAGGCGGATATTTACAGCTTAGGGGTTCTAATTCTAGTGATTGTGTCTGGAAGAAGGCCTCTACATGTTCTAGCCTCACCTATGAAGCTCGAGAAAGCAAACTTGATAAGCTGGTGTAGAAGCTTAGCTCAGGGAGGGAATGTTCTAGAGCTTGTCGATGAGAGATTGAAAGATGACTATAACAAGGACCAAGCAAGCATGTGTATCAACTTGGCTGTAACATGTTTACAGAAAATGCCGGAATTGAGGCCTGACATTAGGGAGATTGTTAAGATTTTGAGAGGAGAGATGGATCTTCCTTCGATTCCATTCGAGTTTTCTCCATCTCCTCCTTGTAAGTTGTATAGCGGTTCAAGGAGAAAGCAAAAGGCCTCAACAACAGAATAATGTTATGAACATTTTCCCCCTGAATGAGTGTCAAAAAACTTGGATAGATTGGTGTGTGCTTTACTATGAAGATTATGATATCTTACATGTATATTAGGATTATGATCTGATGTGATGGATGAAGTAATCCAGCATTTTTCAGAACGTTTTGTGAGTATATTAAGTTGCTAATGATCGTAGAAGCTTAAACTGCTATTCTACTAAGAAATAAGTCAAACAGGAGAATGAACAAGCCAAAAATCAAGAACTAAAGGTAGATAATTTTTTGGGCGGACCGTGATTATAGTAGACCGATCCATCTTAACCATGACGTATGATATTGATTTGTGCGGTTGAACCGATTAGACATGACCTTCATAAAATTTCTCCTAAATAAAGCTAATGACAAGTCAAGTAGTAAAGCAATGTGAATATATATATACCATAAAGTCATGGTTCTGTTACGACTGTTACTCTGTTTTGTCTCTAATCTTCCCTGCTGAATTATTATTCTTCTCCTCCCTCTCCTTTTTCTTTTCCTGAAAAGAAGAGAAAAACAAAAGGTCGATTTTTGGATGAGCCCAGAAAAGAGACCTGACAATGACCCAAAGTAACTATTGCTGTATTTCTGTCTTCTACTGGATGATCCCACTTGCTGTATTTTTTACAGTACAATACTTTGCTTGTTGATTCAATTTTGGGCCGCTACACGGACTACAACACAAAAGTAGAAAGTTCTGGGCCTTAGTTTATTGGCCCAATTAGATATTTAGATAACCTACCTAGCTCTTATCTGGCCCAATTGGATTTTGGCATCCTCAGCCATAGAGCCCGGACGCCTTTTTCTTATTGACCGTAAATTGTACCGAATATTTTCTCCATGACCATATTATTAACGTTCATGGCCTTTGCTGACTGAAGCTGCTATGGAATGGAGCCCATCTTTCTGGGTAATTTTCGAGCTTTCTTTCTCGCTTTACCGCCTTTCCTACAATTACCAACCTTATCTATCTTAACCGGTTTCATCTTCCAGTTTGCTTTCTTACTTCTACCTCGCTCCGCTTCCTGTAAGAGCTTTTCAAGCTTTGGATGTACAATCAATCCGTTCAATCTCATTTCACTATAAATGTCTCTTGCCTTCTTTACCATACCACATTTTACTAGGCCTTGTACCATCACACCATAATGTTCAGAATTAGGCACCACCGTTTCACAGCCCTTCATTTCCTCCCAAATCTTCAATGCATTCTCACCTTGCTCTAATTCCAGTAACTTACGGAGAATTATAAGGAAAGTCCCTTGGTTAAGACTTAAACCGGCTTTTCTCATCCGATCAAGAACTTCAATACTTCCTTCAAAGCCTTTTTCACTCTCTAGAAATGCATGGTATGTTTCAACTGTAGGGGCTATGTTCTCCTCTGCCATTTTATTAATGACCTCTCTTGCCAAATCCATTTTACCTGCTTCACATAGAGGCCGTATCATCGAATTGTAAGTGTTGGGGTCCGGTTCCAAACCTATTTCCTTTATTTTGTTCAAGATGTTGAGAGCTTCCTCAAAGCAATTCTCCCTAGTAAGGACATAAATCAAAGAATTGTAAACATCAAGACAAGGGGCCCATCCCCTTTTCTTCATCGCATCGTAGAGCCTAAGAGAATCAAAAAGATTCCCAACCTTTGAGAAGCAAGATATCATGTGGGTATAAGAAGTCGCATCTGGGTTTATGCAGTATTTAGCCATTTCTCGCCAAACTCGTTTTGCTTCAAGTATATCTACAAGTATGTTGCTCCAACCGTTTAGAATAATGTTGAAGCTATTGGTATCTAAAGGGAAGAGTTTCCGGTTAATGAGCATGAACTCTTCTGCCTCTTCAATGTTCCCATGATTACAAAGAGAGGTTAAGAGGGAGTGGAATGCTTCTTGATCCGGAGATAATCTGATGTTCACAATAAGGTGGAATGTCCTTATAGCTTTGCTCGGGTTGTTTGCAAATGCATACCTAGAAATGAACCCAAAAAAAAAAAAAACCTACTTGTAAATCCATTCAATAGGGATTTTGTTTCGATAATAATATGTTTATCATTCTTTTAAGAAGATCCAAGTAAAACTACTTCGATCAACTTACGTTCAATGGTGAGAAAGCTTACCGATCAATCATAATAAGCATGGCTTGCCTCGTAGCGATAGACGACCTATGCATTTCTCGAATCAAACACCAAGCAATGTCAAACTTTTTATGATTACCTAGTACCCAAATAATCAAATTACAAGTATTTTCATCAACACATCTCCGTTTCTCGCCCCACTTAAAAGCTAGAAACGAACCTTTCCATCGATCCCTCAACTCCCAAATTGCCGAATAAACCAAAGATTGATTGATATGTAAACCCGACTCGTCCAGAGCAGCCATAGCCTCTGCTTCAGAGGGTAAGTCAACCACGCTTTTGATCAGTTCAAGAAACCCCCTAAGAGCGGAACTATCTGTTTCGTTGATCTTTAAAATTTCTCTATTCAGGCTGAACGAGAATGGTTTAAGGGTTGAGAAATGGTGGGTGTGTAGAGGAGGATAAGGAGAGCGTAGGTGAAGTGTTTGATGAAATACCCGAGAGAGGTCATGTTGTGAAAAAGAATGAGAGGGAGAGGGAAAATAGTTGATGTTGTGAAGGAGAAGACGATGGAGATGTAGTCTGCGTGATTTACTTGCGAGAGAGGGAAGCGCCATTGCAGCGACTACAGTTTTGGATCTCCGATTTTGATTTTGCAGCCAAAAGTTTGAATCTCGCTGGTTTTATATATAGTCCAGTCGCTTCGCTCTGTTTGGAAACATGAGAATCATGAACTCATCCAGAATTAAATTCCACATATAGAATACGTGTGATGACGTGGTTATAAACAAAATATATAACAATTAATTACTTAAAACGAGCGTTCGAGTTTCTAGAGGTGGGGATATTGCCACTCAGTATCCAAACAGTCCCTGTCTTCCTGATGGTCAAGTCAGCTAGGCAGGTGGATGAGCAGAGAAGGAAAAACCCTAGCTACAGTCTAGAGAGAAAGTGAGGGAAAGTTGCAGAAAGGAGCAATGAGCAGCGAAGCTAAAAGCAGTGGAGCGAATGGTGGAAGAGTAGGCGGGGGCGGGGGCGGGGGTTTTAGATCGAGAATGGAGCACTATATGTACAGTGGGGACAAGAAGCACGTCTTTGCTGGGATCGCCATTATCAGCATCGCCTTCGGCATACCTTGGTACCTCATGACACGAGGTTCGTGACCCTCATGATTCTTTCTGCTACATTCCTTGCTCGATTATCGATGTTTAGTTTGGTTGCTGAGAAAATCACTTATGCGGAAACCTAACGAACAAGCTTTTCATTTCTTTCGGTTTACATCTAATTGAGGATTGATGATTGTACACTTAAAACTCAATTCAAACTTGAACAACTAAGATACGCTTATTCCAATTAGCGTCCTTTAGTTTTCTGGGCCACCACTCACCAGATAGGGAATACCTGAGAGTGTCTGCGAAAGCTGATTGAAGTTTGTGATTTTCCCCCCATTTACGCTGTATGATAAATTTAGCTTAGGAGATGAATTTACAAACACTAGAGCTACACTTGGAGCACAAAAGGAAAATAGAAGCCGTAGATTCTAGATTTGAACTTCAGGTCACCTTTTGTGCTTTCAAATTCATTGACTTTTGAGGTACTTTTGAGGTGAGAAGTTTGAATCCCTTCATTTTATTCTCTACTTGTTATTGTTAAAATGGAAACTAGACAATCCATTGGACAGAGATTATGCATGTATATTTTCTAGACAAAAGACATGTTTTGTACAGAAATGAAGATGCTTTTGACTTATATAGTGACTGTTTAAGTTCTTAGCTGTTTCCAAGTTCCATCAGTTTGTGCTCTGTTTGGTGTTTCTGTATCCTTTCTTCCATTAATACTAAGCTTTAAAGGTCTCATTCCTAGCGTATAGCAATAAGCATAGAAAATTTATATAGTTTGTAGATCAATTCAATTACCTGATCTCTTAATGATCGTTCACAAGTATTCAATTACCTGATCTTAATAATTATCTTTTGCCCCCTGCTAGGAACAAAACATCAATCTCACCAAGATTACGTAGAAAAAGCTGATAAAGCACGGAGTCAGAGACTTTCTTCAGGTTCATCTTCGGCTAAATGAGATCATGAAGTTGAAAGTACAAGAATGATGGACGATTCTCTTACGAGCAATTTGCTGAATTTTATAAAAGCTCTTCAATGTGCAGCACTCTGTTTTTTAACCCTCTCAACCTCTTATGAGGAGTCCAAGAGTAAAACTTTCTATATAGTGTTTTTTTGCTGTTAATTCTGGTGTTTTCTTTTTGCCTTTCTAGATGAAGGTATAGCACTGAAAATTGCTTCTTAGATGCTGTTGTTTTTGGATAAAATGCAATTCCTCTATTGCCCTCGGAAAGTTATCTTACAAGTTGGCATTCAATGTCATAGAGTTTTCTTTTCATTTGAATCGTCTGTTTCCTTTGCATAAACAGGGGTGTAATAGAGTTTCAATTATGCTCGGGTTCGGATAAATCAATGATATAGTAATACATGCAAATGCCATTACTTTAATCCTAAAGAAGAAGAATATCTCTGGCTAGGATTTAACATTTACATGTATTGTACAAGAATCGTTAAATTTCTTCTATATTAATTGAAAGAATGGAACTGGACAAGATTCTTTCCCACATGAACGTGTTCCCCCTATTTCAACTAGAAAACAATAAACCAAACTGCAATTGTAAGAATAATAATAGTAGTAATGGGGAGGGCATTTCCTTTTAGCTCTCCTAAGTGCAGTTTGGTCCATCCTGCTCGGTATCACCTACAGTGGCATTAGTCTTCTGTATCTGAAGAACAAAACAAATGCACAAAAGATAATAATCCCACATACTCCTGTAATCGTAAGGACCCACTTAAACGCGTCTGGATCATCAAACAATGGAATTGAAAAATTCATGCCAAATACTCCTGCCACCACTCCGAAGATGGCAACAACGAATGTTCCAGTCGTGAGTAGCAACTCGAATTGGATCAGCTGATTTCGTACATTATCCTGGAGAACCAAACTATTATTTAGCTTTCAAAGTAAACATTTCTATTTAACTAATTAAAAAATATATTTCAAAATTGGTGTTTATTCTCTTTAGGACATAATCATGGAAAGGAGATGGAGCAGATGGGGAGGAATAAACATACCAACTGAATGTTGATGAAATCTTCTGTGTCGTCAATATATTCCTTTAACTGTACACGAAAAGAAAAACAGAGAGAGAGAGAGAGAGAGAGAGAGAGAGAGGTGAGACATTGTAACATAGAATGACATGAAGTGGGCATTTTATTCTAATATGTGTTGTACGTACAGAGGTCAATTTGTTTAGGGTGCTATCAATAACCACAAAGTAAGCTTCCAATAACATCTCAAGCTCTTCTATACTTTCCGAAGTACTTTCTGTACTTCTCATACTTTCATGTCGACTCCTTGCAATACTTAGGGTTTTCTCGAGCCTTCGGCCATCAGGTGGTGATGAGACTGGAGAAACAGGTGCTGAAATAGATCCCCCATCAGTTGATCTGTAACCCATTACAGACTGATCACCATAAAATGGAGACTCGGCCCTGTTTTTCTTCTCAGTGAGATACATCTCTGCCATATCTCCATCATCATCCATAAGCTGTTCTATTTCATCCCTAACCTAGAAAGCATGTAGATTGAAGCGAGGGAACAGGAAGGAAAGAAAAGGGTCCAGAAACTGTTTTGGATGTGTTAATTAGGAAGAAGAGAGGATGTAAATATATATATATATAAAGTACCTTCTGAACTCTCCGAGTCAATGCAACAAGTCTACTTTTCAAACGACGGACACGTTCCAAGTTTAATGTACTGATCTTTGATGTCAATTCATCCAGCAATGGGTATGCCTCGATTTCTAATTCTGCTGCCTTCGGAAAATTGGCAAACATTACATGAGTTACAATATTGCACAAACAGTTAATCACAACATGTATATATTTCATTGATCTTTGACATAATACTCTTTCATTTTTATTTTTTCTAAACTGTGACCAAAAACATCACTTTCAAGGATCCTGTTATTGCTGGCATAACTATGATAAATCACCTGGAAACTATACTATACTCAATTTATAAGAACTGTTATGATTATCAAGTAATAATAATTAGTCAAGCAAAATAAACTTAGAACAACAATTACCAGGTTGACTTTTCAGTGTAAAGAAATACCAAAGAGTTCTTCCACACACCTGGGAATCAAGAAATGTACAAGCAGCCTCCAATGCAACTTCTAAAGCCCTAAATTCAAAGGGCAAATAATCTGGAGACGTGGTACCAAATACATCCTCAAAATTTCTACCTTCTCTCCTCCAGTTCAAATCAGCATTTTCAGATTTCCAAACCTCACCAATTCCAGCAGTGGTTAATCGTCGCTGTAGCTCCACCACATATTGCAATACATAATTATCACGAGAATTCAAAAGAAAGACTTCGTCTGCTGTGATAATACAACGAATCTGCTCCAAATTAACAACAATAGCCTTCTCTCTACCAAGGATTGTGGAGGGGTAAACAAATAAAGGATCAAGAAGGCGTAAATCACGAGCTGGTAGGTCACACCTACGCATCATAGTAAACTTATCGACCTCAATGATTTGAGAGTTCCCAGATGAATCAACCCGGATCCAAGAACGAAGACCTTGTCCCCTCTTCTTTAGCCCTAGAAAATCTATGCCTTGAAAAGGTTGCCTTCCAGAGGCTGATGGTCTGTGAGATGCTTCCCTTAGATTTACAGCAGATATGGGTCTTGGAGGAAGCAAGCGCTCTTTGAGGTCCGCCATTTACAACAAGCTCTAACGTCAGAAAAAGATTAGATTAGAAAATAAAAATAGACCTCAGATTATCAAGTAGGATAATGATAAGCCATATTTCTATGCAAAACCTCAATAAAAATCTGTTCTGGGGTGAATTTCAATCAGATAAATTCAATTGTGAAACTATCGTCTTACACGTTAGAAGTGAAACGATAAGCCATAAATTAAGCTTGTTAATATAAGAATGTGAAATGAATTATACGAAAGAGTTAGATAAAAATCCTTTCTCACTACTATTTCATGGAACAAATCTCACTTAAGCTATGCTTGAAAATTCCTTCAAACAAGCATCGAATCCCCTGACTCTTCAAACTCCACCGCTACGAACGCAAAGATAATCTTTAACCATGTTATTAACAAATACTTTCTACATACAACAAAAAGGAAAAGAGAAGAATCATTTCCAGAAGAAGAAGAAGAAGAAGAAAGAGAATCTCAAAAGATAATAACCAGTTTAGCTTCTTGAGAGCGATGCCAGAGTCGATACTCGTCTTCCTGGCGAAGCAAGAATCCACAGCTGAATGTTGATCAAAATTGAATCATAATCAGCGAGGATGAAACCCTACGTACAGATTGAACTTTGAAGCGTCGGAGACCAGAAATTGAGAAAGTATTTTGCTTTTCACCAGAAAATCTGGCAAGAGAGAGGGAATTTGGGAGTTGAACTTTTTATCGTGTGATGATACGAAAACACGAAAGAATCAAGTGCCGTACTCATACTAATGAATTTTGATATAATCATTTTTAATGCAATCTTATTTATTAACTACTGAAGAAGGAACTGGTTATACTCTCCACGCCAAAAATTGAATGGGTTGTTATGATAGTTGGTAACGGTTTCTTCAACCGACGGCCCATTTTTGAAAAACCCAGTAACCTCGACTATCGGCCCAACTATCTGTGGAAGTAACAGTAGGCCCAATTGGACTTTTTTTTTTTTTTTTTCACTTTTCTTTTTAATCTAGATCTTGTTTGAGATCGCGAGTTTAATGCAAACTTTCAATGTCCCGTAATAACCTATAACACACCAAATAGAGGACTAGTCAAGCAATAGGTAGACAGGTACCAAGAGACTTCTAAAATATAGCTAAAATATGTTATTCGAAATGTATTTTTGATGAACTTCTCGAATGGAATCAGAGGTATTGCTCTAATTTTACAAGTCTTGCTTTTGATCAAATGTGTTTCGACCCTCTTGAGTCCGCTCCAAGACAGGATCGGGGACCAGTGCAGGTGTAAAAAAACCGGTTCGGTATCGGTTTGCACCAACCCGGTTTTTACTCATGCCTACATATAATCCATGCATTATTACTCGGACTATGCACATCAAACAAATTGTCTCATGAACTGGTTAACAGGGAATCAGATCAGGATATAAATACAGATGCCACAAAAGCGGAGAAACAACGAAATCAAAACATTTGGGAAAATCCCATCTTCTGAAAAGGCCAAACCATTATTATCTTGGCTTCAGAGCATTTATATACAAAGGAGTGATATTCTTCCTCACTCTTCACTGTACAACAAGAACCACTTAATATATATACATGGGCCATCACTGATTTTTCCAAATCAGTTTAAATGTAAGGGTTAATATGAGAAGAGTAGTCTCTAATCCCAGCTCCTTCCCATCCCATCCATTCCTCCCACATATCCCAATCAGGGTCTTCCATTCCTCTCATCGGCTCATCTATATTTTCATCGTAATACTCGAATATGTCGGGCGAAGCCGATTCGCCTCTTATGTTACTCATCACAATCTGCATATAGGCAATCAAAGTTAAACTACAATGACAAAAAGAAACTTTAACACATTGATTGAATATTTGGAAAAGAAAGATGCAAGATTTAACTGATCATAGCACACTTGGCACTATGTTCTAACGGGTCCAATAACAAATTTCAATCTCTTTGAGATATCCTGTATGCATCAAAGTATCAAAGTTTCCTCAATCCTAGGATTCTCTTTCCCCTCATTGAATATTTGAATGCATGTACTCCTATGTCTTCTACATTACCTAGATCAAGTGATTACTTCTAAAATTAGGAAAATTTGCTCGCCAAATTTATGGCCCAGAAGTAAAATTCCTAGCAAATTTAGCTTCTTTATCTTTTGGGGAAATATGAATCACTGAAACCTCCTGTATTGTCATGGAATTAAAGATAAAACCATAATCAGAGACAGACAGAGAGAGAGAGATTTACATCATAAGCTTCATTGATTTGGTGAAACTGCACTCCACAATTGCTCAGTCTACAAACATCTGGATGAAACTAAAACCGAAACCAAAAATGAAAAAAAAAAAAAAATCAATTTTTCTAATAATAAGAAGAAAAAGGTTCAGCTTTAAAACTTAGAAATTTTGATCGAAAGAAGAAAAACCCAAAAGATGTTTGGGATTAAAATTCAGTTGCAGTGCAATATATAATTATTAAGAACGTGATTGTCTAAGGGGAATTTAAACAAACAGGAGGTAATCATAAATTAGAACCTTAAGAGCAAGCTGCCTGAACGCCTTCTTGACCTCTGTTTCAGAGGCATTAGGTTGGATTCTAAGAGTCTTGTACGAATCCATCACAGACGATACAGAGCAGAAAACCTTGACTCTGTTCCTCCCCAACTTCTCTTTCCTCCTTTGCTTGCTCTTCGTCTGAATCCAAGAAGAAGAAGAAGCAGAAGACGACGAACATCCATAGTTTCCGCCCATTAGCCCCGAAATGGCTGCCATATTTGTCAACTTGATCGGAGAAAATAAAAATAAAAATAATTAATCGCCTACTCTGTCCTGTGAATTTCAATGGACGCTTTTTTTATTCTGAACAACTCTTTTTCTGGTTAGTTTTATAGAGAGAGAAACCGACGGTCCTTCAACGCTGACGTGTCAGTAGATTGGATATGACGGAGTTCTGTTCTTATCCGTTTTGTTATTTTTCTTAATTATTGGTTTTTTTTTTTTTCTCTCTCTCTCTCCTCCTTATATAAAAATAAATTTCTGCCCATCTTATCCATTTATCAATCAATTTTTCAAAACACACGAAACACGTGTTGAAGTTAATCATCACTCACATTTACACGTGGTGGTTTTGTCTTTCACCCTAATTTGTTGATGGGTAAAGTAAAAAAAAAAAGTAATTAAATAAAATAGGTCGACCAATAAAAATTTAGATAAAATAAATAAATTTGCATTTATATTATTATTTATTAAATTATTACTGAAGTGATTGATTGGATCGACTGTTATTTTATTTTATTTTATTTTATTTTATTTTATATAAGAAAATATTAAAAATTAAATAAAATGAATTCAATATTTACATTATTATTTACTAATTAATTAATTAATATTATTTTTATTTTTATTTTTATAATTTTATTTATTTCCCACTTATGAAATTTGGTCTTTTGTCCCAATTCAGCGGTCAACCCGACGAAACCAAAATATGTAGATAGATCATAACATTAGCAGCAATTATAACTCAAGTATCAAATTGTTATCGAATAGTAGTACATGACTCTTGTTGTCAAGCGTCGCGTTTTCCCTTCTCAACATTTCATGTCCACTCGTTCTTCTTTTATAGCAAGCACTATAACCGTAAAGATATACTTAAATGACATGGCAGTGATGTGTCGCCATACTCTGCGCCCGACACGTCGAATCTTATCACTTTATCTATTGGCTCGCGTTGCAAGAACAGTATTTTTCGCTTATTCCCTATGAGAAATGAATTTAAAAGTTGGTATATCTAACAATGTGACCTGTTTGATGGGTTGTCCAACAAAATGACAGCATGTTCTTCCAGAAGAACAATACAATTTTCACAGAGAATGCAACGAGAAATGGTAACAAGAACAAGACACTTTACTTACCCCACATAAACACACACATTCTGTAATTAAGTAACGGGATTATATTTTATGGATGCTTTGCAAGTAACCCTTTTTCAGGCTCTAAGAACCCAACCAGAGGCATATAACGAATTGAATCAACAGGACTAGTAGATAGATACATAACATACTTTTGAACATTTACAATCGAGTTGGAATTTTGCACTTCTAACTTTCTATCCAGAAACGCTGGCAATTTTATTATGCTCGGATGATAACGGCTTGTCCTCAGCATTAGTCTCTGAATAATCAGGTTTCTTAAATAGAACCATTATCATGGTCATGTTATCACATCCCTCACCGCCAACTGTTGGGGCCAAGCACCTGTCGAACACTTTCTCGCAAATCGCTGAAATCTTGCTTTCCTGCATTGTTTTCAACTACCTAAGTTGCTACACTGCATTAAAAAGAATCCTAACTTTTAACATTGTTCGAATAATCTCTTACTGTTTTCAAATTCTCCCGTACGTAGTCGACTAGTTGTTGGCTTGACATGCAGTCCCTAATAACGTGAGGGATTTCAATTACAGAATTATAAGTTTTTTGCTTCATTTTCTCACACTAGATATTCAATTTGTATTTGTATTTCAAAAGGGAGCTTAAACAACTTACCAAACCCCATCACAAGCTAGGACAAGAAACTCATCATCATCACAAAGCTCAACCTATTTTAAAGGTATGCAAGACATAAATTAGAATAGACAGATTTACCCAATACTTAATCCTACAATTTCAATCCCACACCGGGCTTCAAATGCCTAGTAACGCCTAAAAATATTGACCAATATTTCTTAACTACAATCATTAAAGATGCTCCATGTCTGGAAGTAAGGAAGATACATACAGTGATCACATCTGGATTGGCAGTAATAATCTGCATCTCTGGGGGTAACTGTTTATTCTGCTTGAATTCCATGTCTCCTGTCAAACACATTTGCAATCTAGAATTTCTCAAGACTCAAAACCGGAAATCCAATTCAACTTTATATTTTAGATTTTGAATTAAGACTGAGAAAGCTGTGTGTACCAATAGCTCTGGCCAAGTTTAAACTTCCATTGACACGTCCTACGCGGATGAAACCACCAGCTTTCAGAATCCTTTCCTTCTCAGCCTCGAGATCAGGCTTGTGATCTTTAGACAGATTATAAGCCTAAAAAGATACAAACTTAAATGGTGCATTAAACTTGCAAATCCAGCTAAAAATCTGTTCAGTTGAGTATCTTCTAAGATCTCATAGACATTGAAAAGTACTTCATCTGAAGAATACCTGACCCTTCCTGGATATAACACAGCGTGAATCACCAGCATTTGCCACAACAATTTGGTTGTTTCGTATAACTGCAACACAAGCTGTGCATCCAGAAGTTGGTCCACGAAAATCTGAATGAGGTCCCTAGTTTGTAACATTAAAACACTATTTTATTAGATTGTCCCTAAGTTGTTAAAATTATAATAAAAAACTATATATACTAAAAAAGTTTATGATGACGATAATCGGCAGAGGAAAAGGAAGAAATACTTAGTCAAAGCCAAATGAAAACTTTGGCCTAAATGAAAAAGCCAAATGAAAACAAAATCATATGCTGTGAAAAGCACCTCCGCAGAATTCCAATCATCCAAGCTTTCATTAACTCTGCTACCCTTTGGAGACCATATAATACCTTCAATCATACCAGAAACCTTGTCCATCGTGTCTCCCCAAATGGCCAATTCTCTCCACCCCCGTTGTCCACACATCATCTCATCCATTCTGATTCATTTTAAGCCTCATAATAAGATATTCTTGAGATATTCAGCTAAGAAGTCAAACCAATTACAAATTTCTAAGCTCTTAAAGAAATTATGAATAGGAAAAATACTCCATTCCCAGCTGAGAAATGAAGTAACCTGAGAAAGGCTTTC
This sequence comes from Coriaria nepalensis, assembly GCA_027186245.1. NCBI lineage: Eukaryota > Viridiplantae > Streptophyta > Magnoliopsida > Cucurbitales > Coriariaceae > Coriaria > Coriaria nepalensis. The sequence continues at coordinate 7,729,430 of CP114500.1, read as the reverse complement.
TGTAATGAAATTCCTAGATCCCCTGCTGCATATGATTCTTGACTGAGAAGCTGTTGGTGAAGATGCTTGGCACAAAACATTGCAACTGCTTTACCTGTAAGCCAACAGACCCAACAAGGCACCAGCCAGAAACCGTATTAGAAGAAGTCGCCAATCAAATAAGAAGAGAATTAAGAATTACAGAATTGAAAGAAATTTAATCAGAATGATCATAAACGTAAAAATAGTAACCTCCATGGCCATCATAAACACCAAAAAACGATGTAGAAGTGTCCAAATCAAGTAAAGCTGCATGCTGCAACACAAATCTGGTGATATATCATATCAGAAGGTAAACCTATTTAGAAGACGTTACAGTATTGAAATTTTCTCTCTCGTGCATATATTCTAAACGAACAGTATTCTAGCCTAATCATACATCACAGAGAAACAACCTCCTCTAACAACAAAGAAATATAATAATGCTCAAAACTAATAACAAGGTTCTATGCATATCCAAATTTCTTGCCCCCTAAGACAGTGATTCGAGTAGATTTTATATTTTGAAGCAAAACTCAATTGATACTAATCTTCTTGCTCCATCTTTATGCTGCTTATTACATCAACTATCACACTTACACTATGAAAGCAACCATAAATTAAAGGAAACCACAGAAAAATGATAGTGAAACTATAAGACAGGATACTTACAGCATCTTCCATCGTTGCACGCCAGCCTTGCATGGAGGAGAAGCCATATCGAAGTCTCTCATTCTCGCCATCTCCAGATGCTTTCTCTCTCTTAGGGCAGCTGAGATATACTCCCATTTCAAGCTAGAACTGCACGAAAACCGTCAATAAACAAACCTCCGTATGTCTCTTTCTCTCTTCAACTTCTTCGTTTGTTTGCCAAGAAAACGACGGAAAATTCAAATGGCGAAAGGGAAAAATACTTGAAAACTTACATTACAGGAACAACGTTCAGAAACGAGAAAGAAGAATCTCAATCTCAGATTTTCCTATATTTTCTCTACAAACAAACGGGCCGTATCATAAATTCATACAAATTATCAACGCCATAAAATATATTTTCGCAATCGATTCATTCAAAATTTGGAAAAAAATGAAAATCTAGGAACAGATAACTCTCAGAGAATTTGGAATGACACTCACTCGGCCTCGATTCGGACCGCAGACTGCTTTTTCGGCGAAGATGAAGAAGAGAGGGAGAGATCTTTTGGGTTTTCTCGACTATCGCTGTACATTTTACGTTGATAATTTCTATTTGTTGTTCTCATTGGGCCCACTAATCAAGAGGCGTTAAATTTTCGCGCGACCACGTGGAGTGCACAGCTCTAACGGGCTATTAAGCCTGGGCTCGCACGATATTTGGGCTTTGTACGCCTGCACTGATGGATAGCCAATCGGCCCAGCCCACGCCCATGCCCACTATTAAATATTGGAATGAAATTGAAATTAATTTAAAAATTATTCTCATCTCAATTTAGATTACTATTTTATTAAAATAATAATAAAACAAAACAAAAAAACATATAAACTCCTTTTTTTTTTTTCTTATTATTTCTTTTCTTCTTCTCCACTTCTTTATGATTGGAATTATCAGTCTCATCTTGATATTGATTGTATTTATTATCAAGTTAAGACTAACAATTTCAATCTCGTAATGATATCGGTATTATAAAAGTCGAGATTGAAATAAATATTATCATATCCCGATTCTGACATAAATTAATTTTGTCCACTTTAATTAATTATTCTTTTACGGTTAGTAATTCCTTTTTGGGAAAAATAAAAATTAACATCAAAGTTTATTATTGTAATCACTAATCAGTAGCTCTTATAATAACAACACATTAAGAATCAACATAGTCAAAACGCTTAAATAATATTTTCCGACAGCCGTTGAGAAGATGGAAAACAGCTCAGGCTTAAACAAACTTGAAGCCGCCGCTTTGTCGTTGTTATGCGGCTTCCGGCCAATGTTGCCGCCACCATAAGTGCCAGTTCCCTTTCCTCTACCTGCCTTTTGGGAAGCAAACTCAATCTTTTTATACCTTCCATCAAACATAGGACTAGAAATATTAGAGAATAAATTCTCACCCTTACCACCTCCTCCTCCTCCTTTTCTATGCTGCACAGTTACTATGTGGTCCTTCCAGCCGTTGATCTTTCGATCATGTCGCAATGAGTAGAAGCTTCTGGAAGCAAATATGATTTCAGCTCGAGCACTTAAGATCATGAGCAGCAACCATGCGAGAAGTAGTAATTGTACTCTCATTTTGTTTGTAGGATGAGGTTAATGTAGTAGGTTTGATAGGGGAGAATATTAAGAATGATGCTTTTATAGTGATTAGAGAAGTTTCTTGTGAGGGGATAAAAGGGTTGGGCCAGGTGGCATGACAACATGTTCTATTAATTTATTTTTTATTTTATATATATATTTATTATCAAATTAATTTATCGTACTATTTTCTCATCCGCATGATTTGAGAAATCATATTTAGATTATCGGTCTGGATAAATCTATACATATACGGTTCGGATGGAATCCGATTCTTAATAATTCGGTTTAAAAGAATGAGTACAAGAACAGTGAAATATAGTGGGTTCTAGGCAGGGTATATAATCTGTTAGCCTTTTCATAAAGCTAGAAAGACGGACCAAAACAGCAAAATCAAACATGCTGATTACTGGAGAAAGAATATAGAATAAAGTTCAATTTATCACGAAAAGAAATAGAGTTAGCTGTAAGACCAATATGGTTGGCCATAATCAGATTATATATTGTTTTAACTTTTGCTTTGCTTTTTTAACGAGAAGTCTCAAACGCACATGATGGATGCGCCTCTGTACTTTTTTTTGCACAAATAAAATACTGTATCCACATGGTCCATGTGGATTTTTTTATTGGGCTAGATTGCAGGCCCATAATTATGATCCAAAATGCAAACCCAAAATAGTTTGCGCAGCCCAACCAAGGAAAGATGTGACAAAAAAAACGCGCGAACTATTTACAGCATCCCTCGTGTTTTTAGAGAGAGAGAGAGAGAGAGAGAGAGATCTGGAAAGGCCGAGAAGAACCTCTCCAGAACTCTCTAGCTCCCTCCGGCGTGCGTTGATCATCTTCCTTTCTGTATCAATAATGGCGTATTCTCACCATCTCTGGACCTTTCTTCAAAATTCTCTCTCACTATTATATATACATTTCATCGTCTTTTCTCCACTTCATACGCGGATTACGGAAAAGAATCAACTCAAAAGCATAAGAGTTTTCGAGATCTACTTCACAATCTTTCTCGTCTTTTACAGTTTACGAGTGAAATCGATTAGTTCAGGTATACATCAATGGCTACAAAAACTGAAGGAAAGGCAGTCGGTATCGATCTAGGCACCACGTACAGCTGTGTTGGTGTTTGGCAAAATGATCGAGTAGAGATCATAGCGAATGACCAAGGCAACAGAACCACTCCTTCTTACGTCGCGTTCACTGATACAGAGCGTTTGATTGGAGATGCAGCGAAGAATCAGGTCGCTATGAATCCTCACAACACCGTTTTTGATGCGAAGCGACTCATCGGCCGGAAGTTTTCTGATCCTTCTGTTCAGAGCGATATGAAACATTGGCCGTTCAAGGTGGTTCCTGGTCCAGGTGACAAGCCGATGATTGTGGTTCAGTACAAAGGTGAAGAGAAGCAGTTCGCAGCCGAAGAGATTTCATCTATGGTGCTTGTCAAGATGAAGGAAATCGCAGAGGCTTATCTAGGTCAAACTGTCAAAAACGCGGTCATCACTGTCCCTGCCTATTTCAACGATTCTCAGAGGCAGGCAACGAAGGATGCTGGAGCAATCTCAGGGCTTAACGTCCTGAGAATAATCAACGAGCCAACTGCTGCTGCCATTGCTTATGGTCTGGACAAGAAAGCGTCCAGATCTGGAGAGAAGAACGTACTTATTTTCGATCTTGGCGGTGGCACATTTGACGTCTCCCTGTTGACTATTGAGGAGGGAATCTTCGAGGTGAAAGCTACTGCTGGTGATACTCATCTAGGAGGTGAGGATTTTGATAACAGGCTTGTCAATCACTTTGTTCAAGAATTCAAGAGGAAACACAAGAAGGATATCAGTAGCAATGCAAGAGCTCTAAGGCGTTTGCGGACTGCTTGTGAAAGGGCGAAGAGGACTCTGTCTTCGACCACCCAAACCACGATCGAGATCGATTCCCTTTACGAAGGTATTGACTTTTACTCAACAATTACTCGAGCTAGGTTTGAAGAGTTGAATATGGATTTGTTCCGGAAGTGTATGGAGCCTGTGGAGAAATGTCTTCAGGATTCAAAGATTGATAAGGGTCAAGTTCATGAAATAGTTCTAGTCGGTGGTTCGACAAGGATTCCAAAAGTTCAGCAGCTGTTGCAAGATTTCTTTAATGGAAAAGAACTCTGCAAAAGCATAAACCCTGATGAAGCTGTTGCTTACGGGGCAGCTGTACAGGCTGCAATTTTAAGCGGAGAGGGGAATGAAAAGGTGCAAGATCTACTTCTGCTTGACGTCACACCTCTCAGTCTTGGCATTGAGACTGCTGGTGGCGTTATGACTGTCTTGATTCCGAGAAACACAACAATTCCAACTAAGAAAGAGCAAGTTTTTTCTACATATGCTGATAACCAGCCTGGTGTGTTGATTCAAGTGTATGAAGGTGAGAGGGCAAGGACTAAGGACAACAACCTTCTCGGAAAATTCGAGCTCTCTGGCATCCCACCTGCTCCAAGGGGTGTCCCTCAGATCAATGTCTGCTTCGACATTGATGCTAATGGTATCTTGAATGTATCTGCTGAGGATAAAACAGCTGGGGTTAAGAACAAAATTACAATAACAAATGATAAGGGGAGATTGAGCAAGGAAGAGATTGAGAGGTTGGTGCAGGAGGCTGAGAAGTACAAGGCAGAGGATGAGGGGGTGAAGAAGAAGGTGGAAGCTAAGAATTCTCTTGAGAATTATGCCTACAGTATGAGAAACACGATAAAGGATGAAAAATTTGCTGATAAATTAGATCCGGCAGACAAGCAGAAGATTGAGAAGGCAATTGATGTGACAGTTGAGTGGCTTGATAGAAACCAACTTGCAGAAGTGGAAGAGTTTGAAGACAAGTTGAAGGAACTGGAGGGATTGTGCAACCCCATAATTGCAAAGATGTATCAAGGTTCGGGTGGAGATGCGCCGATGGGTGGTGGAGCTGAGATGCCTAGTGGTGGATATGGCAAGGCTTCGGCTGGCGGCTCTTCTGCTGGGCCCAAGATTGAAGAAGTCGACTGAGGCTTTAAGGTTGCTTTTAACAACGTCGTTCTGAGTGTATGAGTTGTGTTTAGTTCTGTTTTCGGTCTGCTCTTAAGTGAGAGAATACAAATACTGAGAGATATACATATGTAATGTTCTAAGTTATGAGTAATTAGTTTCTTGTGTAATTTTTCTTAGTTACATTAGTGACTTTGTTCATTCGCATTGTTTAATCTGGTTTTCAATTTTTACTTAAACGATCCACTTTCTCTGCCTTCTGGAATTAGCTATAAACATGATCGATTTGCTATCATGATTTAATCTCGAGCATTTTCAATTTCAGGTAGCTTTCTAGAGACAGGCCACTGCCTTGATACTAGGTCTATGCTCAATCTATACTTCCCTGCGTAACTTCCTCTCTCTCTCTCTTCCTGGGAATCTTGCTCTTATTGTGATAATTACAGCCAGAAATCTCTGTGGAAACAATATTGGATAAAGACAATCTGATAATCTATATGGAAGTGCAGATTTTCACCTCTCTTCCTTGTAGGGTTAAAGAAGGCGGGAGTGTCTTGTGCGGTTTTTTCAATGTATGTACAGCAATTTATAATCATCAATCACAGATTCCTAGAGAAGAAAGTAATGGGCATTTTTCAATATATGTTCAAGATTTCTTAATCATCAATCATCACCTAGAGTGGAGGAAGAGATTCCTAGAGAAGAAGCAAATGTTGCTGTAGTGTCTCCGGAGAGATACCTCTTCAGTCGATCCAAGTCATCAGCAGCATCTAGCATTGTTGGCCGAGTGGAAGGCGACTCTTGGGTACACAATATACCCATCTCAATCAACTCTCCGATTGCAACTTCCCACATTTTCATCACCTCAGGTGACTGATCTTTTGAGGCTCTTAACAGAGACGAGTCAACTACTTTCTCTACCCTTCCATGATAGTGACTCTTCACCCACCTGTGCAGGCTTAAACAGCCAGAAAACATGTCATCTGTTGGCCTTTTTCTCGTCACCATCTCGAGAACTAGAATTCCAAAGCTGTAGACATCTCCCTTTGTAGATGTGTTTGACCCAAAACCATACTCTGAAAAGTAAAGCGTACAATGTCTTGATACTAGTAGATAAAAAACAAAGGGTTACAAGTTTATTTAATTTTGGCTTTTTTTGGTTTTCTATTTGTTCATTCAGAGACAAGCCAAAGAAGACTCCTTACGTCGGATTTGGATCCCAAATGTATATAAATTTAGACCAAATTTATTTGCATAACTGAATTTAGTCACTAACTGAATTTATGCTGGGTGTGTTTTAAAATTCCTATCGGCATATTTTCATATGCAGAAGAAGCAAAGAAGTTACCTGGTGCAATGTATCCAATAGATCCACATAACATATTGACTGTAGAGTTTCCCATGTTTTCAACTACTCCCCCAGCTGATATGACCAATCTTGCAATCCCGAAATCAGAAACCAAAGCTGTCATGTCATCATTGAGAAGAACGTTGCTCGGTTTGAGATCACAGTGTATGACTCTAACTGGAGAGTGATGATGCAGATAGGCCACCCCTTCAGCTATATCGCTGCAAATGTTCACCCTTTGAATGAGACTCAAATCTGAAGAACTGGAACCCAAACCCGTCTGTGAATGCGGGTAGAGACGGCCTTCCAAGCTTCCATTTGCCATATAAGGAAGAACAAGAGCCTTAAAATCAGATAAACTACATGCTGTTATAATCCTTATGAGGTTTCTATGACGAATCCTCTTAAGAACCTGACATTCTCTGTTAAAACTCTTTGTTGAATTTCCAGATTGCACGTGTAATACTTTGACAGCTATGCCTGTGCCATCTGAAAGAACTCCTCTGTAAACAAGTCCATAGCTGCCTGAACCGACTATTCTCTGCTCGTCAAATCCTCCTGTGGCTTCGGACAATTCTCGGTATGTGATTCTTGGAAAGTTATGCATCAGTTCGGGTGACGTTGGTCTGCTTATTGCATCAGTCCGTTGTGAAGGGAGCATTATTCTGAGACGACGAAAAGCTATCACGCAACAAATTACCGAGAAGAACACGGATATGAATATGACTATAATGAATATAACCAAGAATATATGTGACCTTAACAAATTTCTCTTCAGAGAGCACAAGTGGATTCCAGGAATTTTTCCACAAAGATGCTCATTGCCTAGAAATGATGCATTTGTAGTTAAATTGAAGATGCCGCCATGAGGAACCGCTCCTTGAAAGTCGTTGAATGAAAGATTCAGGTAGGTCAAAGTGCGGATTTTGTTGAGGGTTACTGGGATCATACCGGATAGATGGTTTCTTGAAACATCTAAAGATTCTAGATTCTTGAAATCACCTAAGGAATCTGGAAGATTCCCTTGGAGAGCATTGTGTGAGAAATTGATCCGCTGTACTGCATAGCAGCCTGATATCAGAGAAAAGATGCTTCCATTGAGATCATTTGATGAAAGATCTATCTCTAGAACAAATTCCAGCTTGCTCAATTCAATTGGCAAGTTTCCCTGAAGATGATTATGTGAAAGGTTTACGAAAAAACTTATATCCCTTAATCCGATTATCTCTGAAGGAATGGCCCCTGTCAAATTATTGAACGATAAGTCCAGCTGGCGAAGATGCGTGCAATGCCCAATTGCTGGAGGTATTGTTCCTGACAGGAGGTTGTTGTTGAGAAACAAATAATACAATCCAGACGTGTTGCAAATAGTTGTTGGAATAGCACCGTAGAATTTGTTGTGTGAAAGATCCAGCAATCCCAGATGAGGAAACTGGCCTATCTCTGCAGGAATTGTGGAAGTGTAATGGTTATGTGACAAGAAAAGCTGCTCCAATTTCGGTAAGCGACTTAACTCTCTTGGAATTGTTCCATTAAGAAGATTGAAGGTCAAATTCAGTAGTGTAAGATTGACGAGGTTAGCTAAGCTTTGAGGAATTGATCCAGAGATTCGATTTTCTTGCATCAATAGAGTTTTCAGATTGATGCTCCATTTGCCCATAGAATCCGAAAGTCTCCCTCCAAGGTCCATGCCAGCTAGTTCAAGCTCCATTAGAAAGGTGCAGTTTTCAAGAGCGATGAAAAAAGGTTCAAGGCTGGTATCACCATCGTGACTTGTCATATTATTATATGATAAGTGAAGATAGACAATATCAGATAAGTACTTTACAATTTTTGTAGGCAATTCACCAGACAGACGGTTATACTCCACATCTAAGTTTTGCATGCTGGTGTTTACTAGAGAGAGAGGAAGTTCTCCTGTAAATTGGTTATTGTACAAATTTAAGTTCCAAAGATATCGACAATTCCCAACCTCTTCCGGAATCCTGCCTGTAAGAAAGTTGTTGGAAATGTCTAAATTCCGTAGTGATCCATTGGAGAAGATAGAGGGAGGAACTGTACCATTTAGTTTGTTTCCCATAAGAGCAAGTACAGTAAGGTTGGATAGATCGGCAAAGGAATCTGGTATTGGCCCCTTCAGATTGTTACCATCTAGAGCAAGGTGACGTAGGTGTCTAAGGGATGAAATTTCAGAGGGAATAAATCCAGACAAGTGATTATTAGTAAGAAATAGAGCTCTAAGACCAGTGAGATTTGAAATGGAAGCTGAAAGCATTCCAGCAAGCCCGGTATCGGAGAGATCTAATCTTACTACACGGTGATGATATTTGCCACAAGCAACTCCTGTGTAACTGCACACATCAGAAGTCTCATTCCAGTTAGCTAGTACGGATTTTGGATCGAGGATTATACCCTTCTTGAAAGTTAATAGGGTGGCTTTGTCTGTGAGCAAAGACTTGCGGAGGTTTCTTTCTTGACCTATATTTGCTCCAGAAGATGTTACGAGGAAATGATGAAGTAGAATGAGGAACATGGTTTGCTTGACAACCATCCTCAGAGACATTGCATTTGTGAAGTAAGTTTCCTCTCATGAGAAGAGCTCTTCTTGTCATTTCTCTCTTCTAGATTTGAATTCATTTTGATTGATAAAGATTGATCAAGTGGGGAAAAAGGCGTTCGAATGAGTGGGAATGTACATTTCGAAAGAAAAATCTTTCGAGGCAATAATTTGCAATCGGGACTAGGAAGAGAAGGAAAAAAGATAAAAAAAAATGTAAGTGATCCTCAGCTTTTGCCTCTGCTGGTGCTATTACTAGGCTGATTAGATCTGCACCTAAAACAGTGAACCTGATATAGGAATTGGATAGTGGAAGCTTATTTTAATGCGTCATACTCATGGAGCCTCAGCAGATTATGGGTATGTTCATCATTACACTCTTGTTTTATTTTCTTATCTTTTTGGTTGTGAAATAGAATGCACAAAGCGAATCACGGAAGGAACAGTGAGCGAATGGAGTTGACATTTTTAGTATCCTAGTTGTCTTAAACATGCGACTGTGACTAGACCCCGATGTACTTTGGTTACTTCTTTAAGGACTAAAAGAGGCTTCTATTTTTGTCTTAACATTTTTTTTTTTAAATTTTTTAACTTGTGTGTTCCACGCATGTCACTTTGTAAAATGATACTAAGAACAAGTTTAGATAAAATTCAAACAAAGTGATTAATCTTGGCAATCATCTTCATCTATGTTAGTTGTTGGCTCTGAAGTAAATAGTAAGTGGTCTCACTTTACTTAAATTTTATTTAAGTTTGGGTTTCTTATCATTACTTGAAGCAAAAACTTAAGCACGGCTGATGACTCTACTTTTAATTAGTGTTTGTGTTATAAGCACTATAACACATGATGATTGCTACCATGGTGGTGTTTGATCCTTAAATGAGTACCTGAACTTGTGGCTTTCTAGATTTCTAATTAAATATTTGATATATTGTAGATTAGTGGGGTAGCCATTGAAAATCTTCAATGAGTAAAGCTAGTTGTTTTCTAGTCTAACTTTCTTTCTTGTTTTAAACATAAGATTATTAACAAATAATTTAACATTTTAGGTGGTTTACTTCTGACAAAAAAAAAAAAAAAAAATTAATGAGAAAAAACTTGCACCTTCTAGATTTAGGTTTCTAGGCCTCCTTCGATCACATAAAATAAGCGGACATGAAGAAATGGATAAATCTTCATTGAATCCCACTTACTAGTTGTTGCCTGTTGGTGCAAGTTCTGTGGCCAAGGCCTGAGGGGGGGGATATGGGGAGAAAGAATGAGTTGCACTCCCGTATTTGGGCAATTAATTGAATTAAGATAAACATCCTGATTAGCTTGTTTGAAAATGATGTATGTACTTAATGGGAGAGAGACTTCAATTTGGGATAGGCTATGTTAAAGTTGATAGACTAGATGGGGGCTGTCACCCATTATAAGGTTTCCCTATATACTAACGATATCTAATTTTCATACGTCCAATTATTTTGCCTGAAATTAAACTAGAAAGTAGATAGTAGAAAGTAGAAACCATTCCAATCCGTATTACACAGAATTTTCATAATAAAAAGTAAAAACGGTCTTCTTTAAGGAGACGGTATTGAATTATTGGATTGGCCAAAACATCAACATCCAGGAAAAAACTAACGAGAATTAAAGATTTTATATAATATATAAATTAATAATTTCATAATATTAAATATTAATTTCATAATTTTTTTTTAAAGTAATATCAACTTAAATATTATCTCTAATTTTTCTTATTAGTTGCTTAAATTTAAGATTTGTATTGCTAGAATTGAGACATAATAGACCTTTCTATACCTGGCAATGTTAATTTGAATTTATTAACTTTTAAATGATTATAATAAATGAGAAATATCTTAATAAATAAATCAATTAACAAATTATTAATTTATCAATTATTTAATCTTACAAATTAATAGATTTTTTAATAGTATTAATTTATTATAGTTTTACCGTAGAAAGAAGGGAGGAATAAGGAGAAACATAAAATTTAGACAAAAGTTCGTTAAAAAAATAAATAATAAATAAACTAAGAGAAAATTCGACGTATATATCTACATACTCGGAACTTGTGGTTGAATGATGTACATGAATACTAACTCCATAAGTCAATCTGCAACGGACCATATACTATCCGAAGGCGGCGAGACCTAATAGTACTTTTAACGCTCAAAAAACATTTTTCTCTATTCACTTCCTTTTGTCTGGTACATTTGTCACTACTTGCTACCGTGGGGTTACTCAAAACTTTTTTAAGTTTAAAATTTATGCCAAGTAACTAATTGGGTAGTGTAAAATCATACCTCACATGCATTGCTGTAGTTTAGTAATTCATATCAAACTCCAGTTGGGATGGATGAGGAGTGGTGTCAGTTTTTAACCTCACTGCTGTCGGATTTTTGTTTCTGGAGCTCTTCTTGGGCACATATAAGGCTAAATATAAGAGAGTAAAAAGCTCATGAACTTTTGACATTTTTATGATGATTAGATATCTATATTCTAATCTTTTCATCACTCTTCTATGCTAAATCTACTTACCTCCATTGAAATTCGGAAACTTCATTAAGTAAATCCTTTTCCCTGTCGTGAACCACTTCGAGCTGCAAAGAGAAGTGGTAAGAATTTAGACCTTATATAACAAATTCTGTGCCTGCTTCTCTAAGGTTATTAAGATTAGCTTTGGATTTTCAGTGTCCGCATCGATTTTTTTTGGACGAGGATTATGTACCATAGATTTCTCCACTGCCGCAGTAAGCCCTCCTGAATATTCATAAATGACATGGTCAGTTAAGCTAAGAGAGAGAGAGAGAATATAATGATCTATGTAAGCTTGAGGGCATTAGTGCTTGAACCTGTAGTGTCACCATTCGCAAGTTGCTTCATCAAACTTAGAATATTATCCTGTAAAACAAACAGAGTATATTGTCTAAGGTGAGAAAATCTGGAAGTAACTTGTAAGTAAAGAAGTCGAAACTGTTTCCTAGTTCATACCCTTTGAACAATATTTGACTGCAAAAGAGACTGCAATGCTTGGAATATAGAATTCGAGGAAGGAGTGGGTGCTGTCAGGTCAGGTACTATAGGTGAAGGAATTAATGGCACGGGAACAGGAGTATGCTGCGAAGGAATCCCCTACATAACAGCTACATTCCATAAAAACACCATACAAACAAGATTTGGAGATTTCTGATTTTCAGGATAATAAACCGAGGACGAAGGGGATTCAAGATTTCAATGCCTGGAATCTAAAGCTTAGCAACTTTGGTTGTCTCTTTTATATGTAGGAACATGTTTGACTCTTTTGATGACAGACGTTTAACGGTATCTCCCTATTATGATATGATGCTATGCATGGGATTTCTTGTTGTCTTTTTAAGTTTTGAGGCAGTATTGAATCTAATATGGCTTGTAAATGAGTGGAGATTTTCTCGAGTGGTAAAGGTGATACAGATAGTGAATTTAGTTGGTATGCTGAAAGATGCAGGCCTAAGTGTCAAGTTGAATCTCAATTCATTTGGGAGCTTGTAAGTTAGCCCAGCAGCATCTGGAATAACACAAAGCAAAGGTAAAGATTATTAGTTAGTCCAGTGTACTGGTGTTCAAAACACTAACCTGCATGCTCTGGCTCTTTTGAAGTACAGGGGATGGTGTGACCTGACGGGTAAAACGCGAGTTCTTATTGAGTCTTTAGAAATGAAGAAATATTTCCAGAGATATGATTTTCAACCTTTTCTAGCTCAACATTCTCTGATGTGACTTTGAAACGTCCTTTTTGCTGAACAACTGGTGCTTTTGCCTTCTCATCAAGTTCCTCGCTCTGTGATGCTGAAAGAAAGTTTTGCATGTTTACGAATTATGCATTTCATTTTTGGTGGATTCCTCCTATATCCCTCTTAATAGGAAAAGAAGATATTCCCCAAGGATATGATGAAGTAGGGAAAAAAGAACACAAGCACATGCCTGATGTCTTGGCTGCTTTCGAATGAAGTTCAGAAGGCAAGTAATCTATTGCCTGAGGAACTGCAATACTGCCAATTGGAATGTTTTTTGGTTGAGTTTGTAGCCTATCTTTAAATATTGCAGTGAATAGCTTTTGACGATAGATATATGACATGTCGTTATGCTGTTTAAAACTAGTTAGAGTTACCATATTTGCAGCCATAAAAAGAGACAATTAAACAGGTTTGTGTGCTATACTGCTAGTTCAATAATTGCATATACAGTAGCATGCAATGAGATCATAAGACTGCCCAATTCATTAAAATTAGCCAAAAGTGAGAAGAAAATATAAAAGGCATATAAAGAGAATACTGCTTTAGACTTTAGAGCCAACCATTAATATGGGTCTGTTTGACATCCAAGAGTTGGTTCTTTTGTCCATTAATGGTAAATTGAAAGGGAAAAAAGTTACTCTCAAGGGTACAAAGGTCTTGGTCCCCTCAATACAGATATTCATGTTTAGTGTTGTTTCTTAGCTATGTTTTGCACAGACACGACTTGTATTCAGTTAATGTTTGGCCAGCTTGCACTCTTACACATGAGACAACGGATACACTTGACTACAATTTCAGTTCTTTTTACTAACGTCTACATTTTTGAATCAGCTACTTAAATGTTATAACTTCTTTAATGTTAGATCTCAACTTGTATGAAGAAAGTGAGTTCCAAGGTATCACAGAAAGCATTGTCTCAAAAACTGTTACAAGCCAACTATATCAGAACACCAAATTCATGATTACAAAGATTAAGTCAATTGTCAAACCTCTCTCCTTTTGAAGGTGGTATGCTAGCTTCTTGTGAATTCTCCTTCCTATGACCCTGGTTAGCAGTGCCATCAAAAATTCCTTTACTGCTTTCTGTATTAGGCTTTTCACCTGAATTGATTGCATAATGATCATGAGGAGGTGAAGATTTCTGTATATGTTGTTCGTAGCATGAACTAGTGGCTTTACACTCGTCGTCAGATTTGTCACATCTAATTCTGAAAAAAGAGAAAACAACTGGATTATTCTTTACTTGAAACATTGCATTTGTAGAGAAGGAAACATTTTACTTATCCAGCCAGCCCTTTTTTGTTTTGTTGTGTGTAATCTTGTGACAATAGGTTGATGAGAGAAAAAACTGAAAATTGGAACATACTTTGCCTCATTACTGGCTGAATCAATCAGTGGTGGATGAGCTGATTGGTTCTGCATTGCATTATTCTCTGACACATCAAGAGGACTCGAACCTGAATTACCTACTTGATTAGCATCAGAGCTAGTATCCTCAACATCCTGGATCTGTTGGGAAGGGGGAATAATCGTAACCAAAACTCTTAAATCTTCTCAGTTACTATTAAGTGAAGAAACAAAGGAGAAAAGCTGCTCGTACCAAGGCTGCCTGAGCCTTTACATCTTCAAGATCGAATTTCCAGCAACTAATACCTCGTTTATATTCATTCTGCCCAAAATCAAAAGAGTAAGTTAATAAGTAGAAACTAATTATTTACTAAACTCAGCAGAATTGCGAAAGAATTCTTCTATGTTAAAAGTTTTTTTTTGGGGGGAGGGGGGGGGGGGGGGGGAGACGTTCACCTGTGACATTTCTTCCATTTGCCCATCTGGTATTTTCTTTTGTGCTAGCATATCTTCTTCCTTTATCTATCATTTGAAAAAATAAATTTATAAGCATGTTTTAGATCATGTATCATAGAAGGCTCCTCATGCACCAACTACCAGGAGACAATGTCAACCTTCAATGCTTTGATGCGGTCACCAAGAGCAGGCAGCCCCTCCAAAAGAGTACGTACAAGATAATCACTTGATCGCGCTTGCTTGAAAAAAGAATACTTTAACAACTTCTTTGAAGAAGGCCGTTTTGAAGGATCTTTAACCAAACAACTAGCAATTATCTCCCTGAAAGACTAAGGAAAAACGAACGAAAACCAAAAGAGAATGCTTTGTTACACATCTACAACTCCCAAATGAATATATAGACACGGTTCAGCCTTTAGACCCATACCTTCGAAAATTTCTTGTCCCGTTCATAATCAAGGCCAGGAGGTGCATTTTGCAAGGTCATCAGCAACACCTATTAGCAGTAAGTGTCCTTATACTTTCAATAGAGTGAAGACTCTTCATGAAAATGATGATAGGGGTAGCTTATATTAGAGAAACAATGTACCTTCATTGGAGGATACCTTGAGAAAGGAGCATGGCCATGTGCAAGCTCCAGCGCAGTTATACCAAAAGACCATATATCAGCCCTGCAATAACATTGCCAACCCAAAACTACTCTTAATTTGACAGGAACAAGATGGAAATAAGAACCAGAGGAAAAGAGAATAGCTTAGGAAAGCAGGACAAACTTGAAGTCATAACCATGTAGTTGCTCCATAACCTCAGGTGCCATCCTTGAAAAGAAAAGAGATAAGAATTATTATTACCATGCAACATAAGTTAGATACAATAAATATTGCTGAAATTTGACTTTTGGATTCACAGTCCATCTGCATATTATCTCTGAATATGTGATACTTCCAAGAGATCAAGGAATCTGGATAATGTGCCGATCATGATGTAAATATACCAGCATGGTGTCCCGACAAATGTATTCCTCAAGCGTTGCCTATCACCTGAATCAAAAAGGCAAGCAGATACACCAAGATCCCCCAACTTAATATGCCCCCGTGCATCAAGGAGAATATTCCCAGCCTATAAAATATAGTATAGGGAAAGATATGACCAGTGAGTAGAAGTTCAATTTCCATTTTCTAGTAGAATGATATTAAATTTGCATTGAAATAGAGTATTCTGGTGTGTGGTCGGACCATACTATGCAGAAATCTAGAAATTTGTAAGCATTGGTACAATGTAACTGCTGAATGTCTTTAGCTCCTTGACATGGAAATCATACAATCATTGATAGGCATGCAACAAGAGATCTATGATCTACTAAATCAATATAGAGAAAACCTTGGTCGATACTCACTTTGACATCTCGATGTATGAGCCCATGAGAATGAAGATACTCCAAGCCCTTCAATGTCTCCCGCAATATTGTTGCTATAACTACTTCCTCGAAACCATCTGGATGAGAAGCTTTCAATATGTGGAGACATGACCCCCCAGCCATGTACGGCATGACAACCCACAGACTATGATCACTCACAAAGGAGCAGTTGGATTTAAGGATATTGGGGTGGTCAACCAAGTTCATGATTTGTGCTTCCCGGGAGATGTTATTCTGTGGATTACGACCAAAAGAAATGTCCGCAAATAAATCCAAAAATTATGGAAGTAAGATTAAGATCAGAAGAACTAAGCTTTCAGAAAAGTCTAAACAAATCATTTCATCCTACAGAAAATTGTTCACCGAATGACATTAGAAAATCAAATAACCCCAAACTACTGGTACTTATTGTGAGTGAATCACAAAACCAGGAAATATGATGCAAAAATTATGGTGTGAAGATGCTTCATCAACCTTTTGGTACTATTAAAGAAATATTCTATTTTTTGCAAAGGCTGGTCAAATCATATAGACAACTAAGGAAATACTCATGTGGTTCTTCACTGATCGAATACAGATAAATTTTCATCTCTCTTCAATTTTTTTTTTCTTTTATAAATAAATTCGCTTAGAATTAGTCCACGCTCTGAACCAGTCAGCCGAATTATCAACCTCGAGGTAGAAAAATTTGAAGTTCTTACGTTATTTGAAGCATCTCTGTTTAAAATCGATTAGCAACATTACGTATTTGTGGATATAAAATATTATAAATTGACGAGTGTTTAAGAATAGGATTCTAAGATCTGAAAATGCCTATTGCCTCCCTCTTCCACTCTTCCTCTCTCTCTCTCTCTCTGTTAATATTGTCTGTATATATAAGAAAATTAGTAAAAAAAATCTAACAAACTAAATCAGAAATGAGAAAATAAAAAGTTCTAGCGAGTAGGAAAATAAAATACCAAATCGGAATTGCTGCGTTCAAAGTCGAGGATCTTGATGGCGACGATCTCATTGAGAGCCTTACAAAGAGCACGGTGAACCGAAGCGCTCACACCCTGCCCAACCTCCTCATACAGTGTATAATACTCAGCTCCGATCGGATACTTCTTCCTCTCCATCGTCTTCCTTCAGTTCCCTTCGTCAATAATCGCTCAGAATCCGTAGAAGAACGCAGAAGAATTGCAGTAACAGCAGCAGCTGCAGCTTACCGGAACTGCTAAATGACAAACCCTACCGAAATGAAACGAAATGGACGAAGAAGAAGAGGAAGAAAAGAATGGAACATAATCCATGAAAGAAAATGAAATTTAAGGGGGAAGATGTTGATTAAAAAGGAAGTAAATGAAAAGGAAAAGGTGACAATCACATGGAGAGAAAAAAAGGATAGAGCATTGATGAGTGATGACGATGATGATGGCTGTTTGAGGTTCTGAGGTTTGTTGTTCCCCCCGCTTTCTCGTGAGTCCTAGAGAGAGAGAAAAAACACAGATATTTTTCTTTCTACGAGAGAGAAAGAGGGAGAAAGAGGGAGGAAGAGTTTTTCCGGCGAGGAAATTGGATCACCATTCGAACTTTCTGGAGGGGGAAGAAAGCGTTGGTATGAAGAACTCTCCCGCCAGTTCGTTTCTTCGTTTAGATTTTTTTTTTTTTCATTTTTTTTAATTGATTTAATTATTTATCCGCGTTGCATCAAGAATTCGTTTTCTAGCGCGAAAAAGTGTGACTCGCACGTGTCAAATACGTTTAAATTCCTTATTTTCTTCTTCGTCCCCCCTACAGGAAGTTAACGGAAAACGGGATCCGCTGACAGATTGCTTGCTGTATGTAACTTGGAAGTACCATGTGCAAAACGCGTGCAATACAACCACCTCAATATAGAGATGAGATCTATATTTTCCTGTAGCAGAGTTCAAAAATAAATCTCTAGGATGCATGTATATAGAAGCTTCCAAAGAGGTAAAGACGATTTTAAAAGATAAGATGGTTCTTCAAATTGAACACATGCATCCTGTTTCCGAAAAGTACAATGGAGAGAGAGAGTTCAATACACTTTTTCAAGTCCTTTTAGTAAGGGGGCGAAAATACAAGCACAAAGGGACAGAATGGTATCCAAGCAGATGATAGCACCGCTAAAAAAGGACCCGTAATGGTCTTTGATCGGCCCTGCTTATTACGGGTTTCATTTTGCAGAATGGTGCAAGACAAGCCGTTTTCTTAGTTGTAAACCATGTACTTGGGAGTTGCACTGAACTTTTGATACCCCTTGATGACTTTGTTAACCGCATCTAAGAAGTCTTTCTCAGTCACTGTTTTCCTTCGTGCACGGATGGCATACATTCCAGCTTCTGTGCATACACTCCTGATGTCAGCTCCTGACAAGGGGAAAAAAATCCATCAAACTATTAGCTAAACTTTAAAGAGAATAAGATATAATTCAAAGTCACAAAAGAGTGGGCCAGAATCAAGGAATCAATCACACTGGAGTAGTGTTTACCGGTAGAGTTTGGGCAAAGCCTCGCCAAAAGTTCAAACCGAACATCTCTTTCACAGTTCATAGTTCTTGTATGGATTTTAAAGATCTGTGTTCGACTCTCCAAGTCTGGAAGACCAAATTCAACTTTCCGATCCAACCGTCCAGGTCGTAGCAATGCTGGATCCAGCGTGTCAGGCCTACAGGGAAGAAGAAATAAGTAACTAAAGAATGGAGGGTAACAAAATGAGCTAGGCTATTTAAAAAAGAAAAATATGAGTAACCAACCTATTTGTAGCCATTAGAACTTTGATGTTTCCACGAGCATCAAATCCATCAAGCTGATTCACAATTTCAAGCATGGTACGCTGAACCTCATTGTCTCCACCAACACCATCATCAAAACGGGCCCCTCCAATGGCGTCAACTTCATCAAAGAACACAATACAAGCTTTCTTGGAACGAGCCATCTGCAGGATATGAAGTCAAGGGATTATTACAGGTTTCATAGAGCCAAAAATGCATAAATTTTCTCTACAAACTTCAAGACCACCAAATATTTAGCAACTGGTAACCTGGAATAGTTCCCTGACCATACGAGCCCCTTCGCCAACATATTTCTGAACAAGCTCACTCCCAATAACACGGATAAAACAAGCATCAGTTCTATTAGCCACGGCTCTAGCTAGAAGTGTTTTACCAGTTCCAGGAGGACCATAGCAAAGAACTCCTTTAGGAGGATCAATTCCAAGCTTTACAAATTTCTCTGGATGAAGCATGGGCAACTCTACAACCTTAACAAACGAGACAACATTAGACATCATAGTCACAAAGTATACTTCTTGAATATCCTATATATAGCATGTAAAATGGTTGTGCTATGCACCTCTCTCATCTTTTCAATCTGCTCCTTGCATCCACCCACATCATTATAAGTAACATCAGGTTTCTCTTCAACTGTCATCATGGTCACACTAGGATCAATTTTTGGTGGCAATGGGATTTGAATCTGATATTTATTCCGATCGACCCTGAAATGACAGAACCAACATCAAACTTGTATGAAAACTTCGATAAAAGAAAAAGTCCCCAGAAGTGCACCATCATGGATTAAAGGCATAGCCACATTACAACTACTGAAAAAGAATACATTATCCTACTCATAGAGAAATAATTTGTCAGACAACTGTGAGAATCACAGTGATGAGACATTATCAAATGCAAGATATTAAAGTGATTTTTTCTCTGTCGATCTGTGAAACCTACCCCACACGCATTCCTTCTTCTATGTCAGTTGGTGAAACTTTGTCGCCAAGCCCTACAACAAACTGCCGGAAAAAAAAAATACAGAAATTACATCAGATACCTACCATATATTTGACAAGACTAGCAGGCATTGATTTTAAAACTTCATTTTGTTTGACACGGTATTATTGGTAAATCAAAAAAGAAAGAAAAGAAAGTTATAAGAGTCTACACAAGACTTTCATGATGACCAAACTATCCAACTGCCTCAAGCAACTCAGAAAGTAAGTCATCCCAATACTGATAATAAGGAGGTACGGAATTTGCACCGTTTCAGTTTCAGAAGAAATCACGAATCAGGGACAGAAATATAATATATGCAACCAAAAAAGGGTTAGCATCACTATAATTTATGTAGAAGGATCTAGATATAAACCACACCTTTGCAATTTGCTTGACATTTATCACATATTTAGCATCTTCAGAATTAGGATTGATTATCTTTGTGCACCTTGCCACCTAGTTAACAGAACAAATAACTGCATAAGAATCATTACATCACATTACTACACATGTCCATAATCCCGGAACATCCCACACCTGAAGAGGCTGCTCCTCTTGCATCATTTGCTTATCAGAAACAAGGTCCCATTGGCTAGGCGCAGCTAAACCAGTGTCAGACTCCTTGATACCTATCGCAAGTTAGATTTGATTTTTAGTCGTCAGAGAGAGAGAGAGAGAGAGAGAGAGAGAGAGAGAGAGAGAGAGAGAGAGAGAGAGAGAGAGAGAGAGAGAGAGAGAGAGAGAGCCTATAAATTTAAAGGGGAAAATACAGAAATTAGCCACCATGAAACACATGAACAAAAACCAAACCATATCTTGACCGTGTACTGGCATATGATGAAAAACAAATTTTACAGAGAAATCATTGCTTCTTCTCAAAGTTTGTGAAACAGCATAAAAAGAGCTACTGGGTTAGAAATACCCAGTAGGTACATTCAGAAATGAGTGCCTACCACATAAATCGTTGACCTTATTGAAAACTAGGTACATTCAGAAATACCCATTCACTCAATGAAAGGGACAAAAAATAAATTAGAGGTGATCCACCAAGTTTATAACCTATAATACCATCTACTACGAGAAGATATGCTGCTACAGAAAATATTATATAAGCAATGAGTGCATACCACATAAATCGTTGACCTTCTTAGCCATGTCCTTGATTTCCTTCTCCACTTTCTTGATACCTGTAGAATAAGGACCTAACCCCTGCAAGAGGGTTAACAAATGTCAAAAGAAGAAACACGGACTGTGGATTAGATAACTACTCTGAATACCAAAAAATCCATCATTACAGGAACAATAGCTAATCCTGGTAAAGTACGTCTGCTCAGAAACTCCATTTCAAAGGCTGCCAATTAAGAAAACACCAAAAGGACTCTCTACCCTAAATATATGTACAACTGAAATAATCTTTCGTCTTATCCCATTCTCTGCACAATAGCGCTTCTACTTCTGGGTATGAAAAATAGCTCATGACACTTATTCAAATTGCGCAAAAATGTGATTATTCAGTAAAAAAACCTACTTCACATAAGCAATGACGCAGCCACTTAAGAGCTCACCGTAATCACGAAAAGATTTTAGATCCATCCAGTGAAGTAGAAACACTGGCGTAATTTCTATAGAAGTCTAAATCTTGCTAACTATCCCCTCGATTCAACCTTACAGACTTACATCAGATTTCCAAGTTAAATTCTTTCTTTTCGAATTTAAGGTCATAGAAATGAAAATTAGAGACCACGGTTTGATACCACATGCACCTTAAAACCTATACGATCGTATCTCAGACTCATAAAAGTAAGCACAGGGGAAAGTGAAAATTTCTAGGGTTTGTAAAAAACAAGGAAATGACGAAGCTTAGTAAAAGAGAACATACATAGGTCTTCAGAAGAGCTATATCGTCTTCGTCAAGAGGACGCGGATTCTTCTCATCCTTGATCTCATCCTCCGGCTCCGGCGCCATTAGATTCCAACTTTACTTTTAGATTCGGAAAATGTTTCTACTTCCTCAAGCTCCAACGATAAATTTCTTGCTCGTAAAGACAACTCCAGAATTTCTGCATCCTAGTATCGCTTTATATAAATAAGCGATGTCGTATTCACCGTCTAGGTGTCGTTTTGAGTCTTTTGACCGAAAATGGGTAACATGCTACGGCCCGGCCCAGTGGATTTTACTGGACTGGACGTTTTCCTTAAGTCAGTCATGAGCTGTACTAATAGGTTTCATAACGAATTAATATATTTGAGGTCGAATTGGATAATATATTAATGGAGTTTTATTTTATTTTATTTTTTTTCGGAAACAGTAATATATAATTTTAATTTTTAAAAATATTTTTTATAATTATTAAAAATTAAAATATATTAAATCATATACTAAAAATATTTTTTTTTTAAACATCAGGCAAAGTACCCAATTACTGTGCAACATTGGCCTAAAAAAGAAGAACAAAGCGGGTTATTTTTTGGAAATTCGATTTATTTGACGTAATAAATACGAGATTTGCTTTGTCACGCGTACCAGCCGCACGTGCAAAGCTACTATTTAGTTCGAAATGGAGAAATGGATAAATAAAAAAATAAAACAAAATAAATCTCCCGTTTTCGCACAGGGGACGCAGTCGTCTTGTTCCCTCCCTCTCCCCCTCCCCCTCACCACTCTCTATTTCTTTCATTCTGTGGAGTTATCTAGGGTTTTCTCTCCCCCTCATTTTTTCCCTGAGTCGAAGATTCGCGTTTGGATCCGTATATTCGTATTCAGTCTACTAATTTGCCAACATGAAGCTCACTGTGAAGACGCTCAAGGGAAGTCATTTCGAAATCAGGGTTCAGCCTAATGACACCGTGAGTATTTATTTTCATCCTTAGTACGGAAGTGCATTCTTCACGGGCTGTTTGGTTGGCCAGAAAATGAAGGAAAGTTCAATAATTTAAAAAAAATCAAGGAGGAAAGCTTTGCATTTGTTTTGGCGCATTGTTTCTTTCTTAAATTTCATTTGACGAATAAAATTTTAGGGAATTCATCGGACATTGGCTCAGTGATGTGCTTGTTTGTGATGGCTTTTTTGTTTGGCTAGTCTAAAGTACTTCTTTTGTGGAATTAGGTTATGACTGTAAAGAAGAGCATTGAAGATGTACAAGGAAAAGACAATTATCCTTGTGGTCAGCAGTTATTGATTCACAATGGGAAGGTCTTGAAAGATGAAACTACTCTGGCAGACAATAAGGTTTCTGAAGATGGTTTTCTTGTTGTTATGCTCAGCAAGGTATCGCGGCAGCTCTTCAGATTTAAAAGGGAAATTAGTTTAATATGGAATTCTTTAACCGATTATGCTACACTTTTATTAGTGCATTTGTTTATTTCCTTCTAAAAAAGTACGTAACTCAACGAGAAATTTAAGAGAAATTTAAAATTACGTTACTCAATGAGAAATTTAAATAATTACTTAATGCAACGAGAAATTTATGGCTTAAGTAAGGCTTAGACAGAGTTACATTTTCTCATGTGGTATCCTGCTTCCATTCTATTTGTATTTACTTACTTTTAGTTCTCATTTTGTTTTTGTAGAGTATAACCATAGGCTCAGGAGGGTCCTCATCCGCTCAGGTATTATTCTTAATTTTTTTTCCCCTTCATTTTAGCTGGTCACATCTTCTTACCCTGTGATTCTGTATGAACTGCTTTTATTGTCATTGTATGACAGCCTGCTGTGACCCCATCTACTGCTGCACCGATATCTAGTTCAGTCCCTGCACCAGAAGCTCCCCCAGCAGCATTGTGAGTCATGATCAGCATGTTATTCATTTTTGGATCATCTTAACCATCAATCTCATATACTCCTCTCTTGTTTTACAGAGTTCCAAAGAGTGCTACGACATCAGAAGTGGCGGCAACAACCAGGTATGGGCTGTGTGTAGAACTTTCTCTATATTAGCCAGTGGTTGTAGACAAATTATTAGCTATGAATTTGATGTATTGGTACCATGATACAGAGAATAGCAGGTTAATGAGTTTAACGGCCTCATTGATGAATGTGCAATGACATAATATGTTTCTGTTATATGATAATACATGTCCTTTTTTACTATTCTGCAGCGCTCAAGCTGATCCTTATGGTCAAGCTGCTTCAAATCTAGTTGCTGGTACTAATCTCGACCAGACTATTCAACAACTAATGGATATGGGTGGTGGCAACTGGGACAGAGAAACAGTTACAAGGGCACTACGAGCAGCTTATAACAACCCAGAGCGAGCAGTGGATTACTTGTACTCTGTATGTCAAACTCACTCTCCTAAATCCTTTGGCCTTCAAAAAAAAAAAAACGATTTGAGTCACTTGCTATCTATCTATTACAGGGTATTCCAGTCGCTACTGAAGTTTCTGTGCCAGTGGTGCAGTCACCGGCAAGTCAGGCTGCTGAAACAAATGTGGGCACTGCTCCACCTGTGTCTGGAGGACCTAACTCAGCACCCTTGAATTTGTTTCCTGAGGTGAAATTTTGAATACTTTATGAACTTCTACTGCATTTACAAGTTTTATTCACTTTCATATATATTAACTATTAGTAATTACTAACTTCAGGAGACACCTTCTGGTGCTGTTGGTGGTGGCCTTGGTACCCTTGATTTCCTTAGAAATAATACACAGGTGGGGGGTTTCTCTTTATATGTTGGAACATCTTAGCTTTAGTAATTTAGTTATAACTAATTACATCTGGATTACCTCTACTTGAGAAGCTTAAGTCTGTTGGATCATAACTTGGTATGGCCTTTCTGGTAGCCTTTTCTCCATAGTTTTATGAAAGCATTTTGTATGGGTGACTACAAAAGTCTGGAAATTTGTTGTTTATATTTGCTTGATATATCTTGCAGAATCACTCTTATATCGTGTATTTGTATACCTAAATATTGATTTAGGCACAACTATGTGTGAAATACTAATAATTGATTCTTGCTCATACTCTTTGTGCATATTTTAGTTCCAAACATTGCGGTCAATGGTGCAATCAAATCCACAGATATTGCAGGTCTGCAATCTGCCCTTCTCTTGCATTTATGTTAATATATCATGCCTCTTCTCTCTTAGTTTAAAATTGATTCTTTGGTTGCAGCCCATGCTTCAAGAGCTTGGAAAGCAAAATCCGCAGCTTCTGAGACTAATTCAGGATCACCATGCAGAGTTTCTTCAGTTAATTAACGAACCTGTTGATGGTTCTGAAGGGTGCGTTCTGATTTTCTTTTTTGCAAGTGAATTCTTCAAATTTTCTGGCCATGTTGTTATTGATTCAAGAGTATTGCTAAATGTTGAGAGAATGAGAGAGTAGGACTTTGTTATGAACTTATGAGAGAGATGTGCCATGAGATAGACATGGCTATTATGTTTAAGTAGGCCTGAGGGATATTTCAGGTGAAAAGTAGGTCAACTTCTGCTCAAGTCCTCTCGGCTCATCATACAGTAACGTGCTATCACCTTTAGTTATACAATTTGTTCAATGCTAAATGGCACAAATTCTCTTCCTAGCAGCGATTTATTTGATCAAGCTGAGCAAGATATGCCTCATGCTATTAACGTTACACCAGTTGAACAGGAAGCTATAGGACGAGTATGCATTTCTGCTCTCTAGTCCATTACTTCCCAACAGAATTCCATTATTTCTGCTTCATTATTGCTTATTACTTCATTTTCTTTTTTTTTCCGTTTCAGCTCGAGGCTATGGGGTTCGATAGAGCTCTAGTAATTGAAGCATTCCTGGCTTGTGATCGCAACGAGGAACTGGCGGCCAACTATCTATTGGAGAATACTGGAGATTTTGAGGATTGAATGGCGAAGCCAAACATTAACCCAACTTAATTCATAGATGCGGTTTCTAATCTGGACCCGACCCCTGTCCTTGTTGGCGACATTCACATTGCTTTTGTAGTTTAATAATTATGAAATTTTTGTGAAAAGTATAGGATGTTTTGGGAAGAACATTCCTTTTACGTTATTAACTAATTGCACTCTTAGTTTCTCTAATGTCACTTATGGTTTCTCCTAGTTGGCTCTGAGTCTACCAAGATGAGCTCAGGACGAGGGCCTGTCCCTCCATTCACCACTAGCTGACCCCTGTCCCTGGTCTTCTCTCCTCGTATCCTTTCAAGTAAGCAACTCCTAAACATCCTAGCTGACCACTGCCCCGCCTCTTCTCTGTCTATACCCTTTGCTTTGCTCTTACGGAGTCTCCCTTTTTTCAGTTATCTCCATCTTAATCCTTTTTCGTTTCTCCTTTATCATCTTGTCGGTTGCTTGAGTTTGATAGGTTATTATTCTTGCTGACCAACTGTTTGATGAAATGCCTGAATAAAAAGAAAAGTTGTTCATTCTATTTACTGAATGTCTTGAACTATGCTTACACAAGCAATGCGTGAGTCATACCAAAGCAAACTCAGAACCACAAGCCCTCCTGTGTCAGCTTCCCTTGACTACACAGACCTTTGCAAACCCAAATCCACTCTCATTCATAAACAAAACTCATGACTACTACCCCAAAATACTAGGGTCGTACCAAAACGAATTCATGACTGGTAATCTAAACTCTCTTGGTCAAGTTGTTTCCCCTTTAAAGTCTTTGTGTTCCCCTCCTTTAAGTCCTATTGGTCAATCTTCCTCACACGAGGGAGCAAAGGCAATAAGATTCTCCTGTACCGAAATTCAAGCACTGGCTAAACCTTTTGAACTGGGTCTTATAAGAAAGTTCACCCATGGCAAACCTCCCATTACTAACATTAGGAAATCTTTCTCCCAAACTAGTTTTCATGGAGTGGTGCACATTGGGGTCATTGACCGTAAATACATTATTATGAGATTTGGTTCTCGAGGATTATCCTCCATAGCATCGGTCTGGATTAACTTTCCTCTTTTACCGTGTCATATTTATGCAAAGGCTTCTTTAGCTGCTATTGTTGGTTTAATAAGTAAGCCTCTTAAAGTGGATAAAGCCACTTTCAATTTCTCCCGTCCGGGCATCGCTAGAGTATTTGTTGAACTTGATGTAGGGAAGGTAGTAGTCTCTGAGGTATGGATTGAGCATGAATCTATTTGTTTTTGGCAACCAATCGCCTATGAAAATATGCCCCCCTACTACAAAACATGTGGGAAAATTGGTCACATCTTGACTCTCAGTGCAAAGTTGCCATCTCCCCTATTGCCAAAACTCTACTAGCAACCGATTTGGATTTTACATCCACACTTTCTCATGAGTCTACAAAGTCAATTTCCAAGCCAAGTAAAGAGAAGCAAGGGCTTACAAAATAGTCTTTAATATTATCTCGCCCACGCTAAATTAATACACATCAAGACACTACACAAGTGCTTATTCTAGCAAAGCCAATCCAACATCACTTGAAAACGGAGAATCCCCTTGTAACCTAATCACTCATCCCCAAATCTCCTGCTATCACTATTACCACACAATCTAATATATTTTCTAATCACTCTTCTTGTCATGTGTCCACCCCAAACCAAATCTCATTAGAAGCTTCTCGTCCCATCCTAGTGAACATTGCCATAGACACCATCCCTCTCCAAAAATCTATCCAACCAGCTACTGCTCTCCCAACCTTCTTAGTGGATATCATACACACGTTTAAGACCAAAGATTTGGTCACACCTTTAAGACCAAATATTTGGTCACATTTTCAGGTAGAGAGGCATCAACCTCTTAAGATTCTGGTACTTGTCTGAATGAGAGTGAAACAAATTATGAATCTTTTCAAGAAGTCATCTACAAGAATAAGAAAAAGAAGAAGAAAAAAAAAAACCATTAAATCCAGGTAGACGTTCGACAAGGATCAAAGCGATCAAAGAGTTCAATGCTTCAAAGCTTACTTGAAAGTTAGGATCCCATCATTGTTATGTTTCACTCCTTAAGCAAACTGCAGTTTGAGATGTGATGATGGTTAAATGCTTTTATCTAGTTTGTTTCTAAGTTTGCTTCTAATCTACTTATTTGATCATAAAAAGATCTCTTTATCTAGGTTCTAATTCTACTCTCTCATACTATTGTCATGTATGTTCCCATTTATGTTTTAGTTTCATATCTTTGTATTCTCTTCATGTACATTGTAGCTTGAAGATGTATTTCCTGACTATGACATTTTCAATAATATTGAACTTACCTTCCAGAAAGGAAAAAAAAATAAAAAATAAAAACTAATTGCACTCTTGATACTGTCAAGGATAGTTGCATTCAACTCCATTAAATCGAAATTCTAGAAACATTAACACTTATTAAAGGAGGTTTTTTACCCAACATATTCAAGGAGGTTTAGTCATTTTCAAATCAAGGCAAGCCATTCTTTTATACAGAGTAAATCCTCAAACAGCACCAAATAACACACCCAGCACTACTTAGTAAAATATTAACATTCATTCATTTATTTCCATTTTGGTCACTCAGAAATCCCTTTCCGGGAACAGAATAGGTGCAACCAAAGACCAGAGATAAAGTCCTGCTGTGGCCCACCCAGTTATGATCCGGACCCACACAGACGGCCACCCCACATCAACCAACCTGCCACTCTCCCCAACAGAGGTTGACCATCCAGTCAGAAGCATCGCTGAGTACATGCTGGCAAGAGAGAATATGATGTGGAAGAAAGAATAGGAATAGGAGACTGGTTTATTAGTCTTCTCTTTCTCTTCCTCCCCTTCCGCCTTGCTTTCCAACGGAAGTAAAGGCTTCCCTGCACCTCCATACCCCACACACACCCAAAATTAAAAAAAGGCACATATATGGTAATGCAATATTTAAAAAAATGGCATATATGTTAGTGCAATATTTCCCAACATACTAAATGGTTTGAAATATGTGTTTGGTTTCTTACCTGCTCTAGGAGAACCAGGCGGGGAAAGAAGAGTGGT
This sequence comes from Coriaria nepalensis, assembly GCA_027186245.1. Classification (NCBI taxonomy): domain Eukaryota; kingdom Viridiplantae; phylum Streptophyta; class Magnoliopsida; order Cucurbitales; family Coriariaceae; genus Coriaria; species Coriaria nepalensis. The sequence goes on along the minus strand of CP114500.1, from coordinate 7,700,549 downwards.
AGATGATCCAGCACGAACAGCAGAATACACAACTGATAGAACAGTTGTAATAAGACCAAGGGAAAGAGTACCGGTAGACACAGCTTTGGAATGGTGGAGACCATTGCACTCATAATCCCTTGGTTCACTAGCGAGTCCACTGTAGCAAAGATATGCACAATACAAAGAGATAACTGAAGCAGGCAAGATGCTTCCATTAACCTGTTTGGAGCAAACATGATAAAGTTACCGTAAGGAAATAACTACAGGTGCAAGAGAGGAATAAAATGTAAGATAAGGAGGTAAATAGAAAACTCACAGCAGGGTGAAGAGCAACTATGGCGAAAAGGAAAGCAAAAATCAGGGTCATGACAATAAAGAAGGTGTTGAGCCCACAATCTTGTCCTGATGGGGTGAACCAGTGGAAGAGAAGACCGGAAAAGGCGACTGTTGCGATATAACAGAAGATTGAAACAACAAATAAAGCAATGTACCTATACAGAAAAGAGATGTCAAAGGTAGTTAAGAGCAGTGATATATAGAACGCATAATGTAAGTAGCAAAGAGACTAACCAGAACTGCTCATCATAACCAACCCATTTGTCATTCCATCCATGAACAAAATCCAACAGAAGCACAACTTGAACAAGAAGAAATAATCCGGAGCCAAATTTTGATATGGACTCTGCAGATTTTAAATCGAAGAAAAGTTAATAAACAGAACATTCTATAAATCATCTAATATGGATGGAGAGATTTTTCTTACCATAAAAGTTAATGACCTCATTTGGAAGGAAAAACATGAAGATCACCAAAATACACCAGCTTATAACTTTCATCATCCATCCCCCATGATGTATACTGTCACGAGGATCCTTTTGATTCTTCACACCAACCATCAGTATTGATAAAATTGTGAAAAAGAGAAAATTGCCCAAGCTAACACGCAGGACTGCATCTGTTTCAAACCATTCTCTGTTTGGCGTCTTGTGGAAAGTATTAATCCCTGCAATTCAAAGACATAAGAGATTAGCTATATAACCAACAATGCCACTAGATTCACCTATCTAACATGAGGTTGAAAACTAACTAACTACAACTATTTGCTTTAAAATATTAAAAAAAAAAAAAATCTGCGCTTCTATAACTATAAACACCTATACGTAATCAGCTGTTTCCTTCACCTCCATATTAGATATCAAGCCTAGACAGATTACTTTTGAGATGGCTGATATCTGCTGTCCTTAAGTTAAGTTCTCCCTTTAACAGAAATCGATAAAAATAAAAAATAAGTAAACCATGATGAATTTAAAGGCAGAGTTATATAAGACTCACAAGGAATCTTCTCCATAAGAGGAGCAGCAACTTCACGTAAGATCCATGAAACAATGAGAGAAAGTGCAAAGAGGCCGCAATAGGCAATCCTTGCAGATCTTCGGCTTATACCCGATACTACAGTCTGACATGCATCGCATGCACAAGCCGCACAGCAAGAAGCAAGGCAAGAAGCTGCCCACATCTTTCTTTCTTCACAAACTCAACCAATTTAGGTCCTGAAATTGAAGAACGGGGATCAGTCACGATCATGGTACTTATAATTTTTCACAAATAAGATCAACAACTTTAGAAAAAGCACAAATTATGAGAGAAACAGATCCTATGATTCCAAACCTAGGTCTTCACCTCACTTAAATTGGACAATAAAATTCCATAATTCTCATCGCCTAATCGAAGACGAAATCAGCCGCATGAATATTACTAATTGTGTTATGAATTGAACAATAATTTCCCCAATTAACATAGGGTTATAAACCCTAAACATACGATCAGCTAGTGCAATTAACCCAAATAACAAAACCAAAAAACGAATCCAGTTGCTTACAAGTCGAAGGTCACAAACAAGGATTATCAACAGCTGATGAATGGAGAATCATATTTACCTTAGAGGAGGTGGAAGAAAAGATGAAATTGGAGGGAGAAGTCACCGAAAAGTTGATAAAAAGAAAAAAATCTAAGTAGAGAACCGAAAAAGAGGACCTCAATTGCTTGGTAGTTGGTCTCTTTTTATTTATTTATATATATTTTTCTTTTTTTCTTTTTTTTTTAGGATTCAATATAAAATTAATTGAATGTTCATTATTATTACATGTAAGAATAGTATCGGTGCCATATATTTATAATTAAATAATTAAATAATTAAATAAGGATATTCAAGTTAAAAACTCTTAGTTTCTCCCTATTTTCTTTGTGGCCCCTCTTTTTTTTTTTATAGATTTTTTTTAATAATTTTAATATATATATATATATATATATATATTAATTTTAACTAATAAATTTTAGAATACTCGAATTAATTAAATATTTATATTAATTATTAACTAAAATTTTAAGGAAATTAGTACCAACGTCTTTAAAGGATTTTTGTCCGATTAATCTTTGTAATGTTACAAAATATTTTCAAAGGCTCTTGCCAATCGAATCAGTGTTTTGCTTTCGGCACTCATCTCTGAAAATCAACAGGTTTTCGTTCAAGGTAGGGCAATTGATGAAGCTATCGGTTTGGCCCAAGAACTTACTCGTTTTATTGGAAAGAAACTCAATGGTGGAAATATGATTCTCAAATTCGGCTTATGATCGCTTGGAATGGATCTTTCCTGATAAAATGCTAGAAAGTTTGGGCTTTTGTCGAGAAGGTAAATGCTAGAAAGAATGGGCTTTCGTCAATAAGGTGAATTATTATATTAATTAAAATTAAGTTAAATTTTAAAATATATATATATATATATTAATTATAATTTAAATAATATTATTAATGTTGGAAAAATTAGTTGACGCACTATTTAAAAAATTAATAAATTTAAAAAGCCATTACAGAATTTTCATTGAAAAATGTGTAATAATAAATACGGGCATATCAAAAAGTTAAAGTGTCTTTCACATAATAAAATAAAATAAATATATATTAAAGAAATTAATTTGACTTTTACGTAGATAAAATGATTGAACCTATTCTAAGTTTTATTGTATCTTTGACATATCTGCTGACAAGATAATTTAACTAACTATTACTAAAATAAAATAGAACGACTACAAAATTAAAGTTAAAAATATAAATGAAATAAAAAACACTGGTAAAAACTAAATTAAATGACTTTAAACTTGCTTAAGGAAATTATGAAAATCAAATCTAAACTTAGGTAAAAAAATAACATAAATGAATAAAATGAGATTGAAGAAGATGGAAAAACCAACATCTTATTTATTAATACAAATCAAGACATTCACTTAAGTAAAAACATAGTGCTCAATAACATTCCTAAGAACATATCTAAGAAAAAAAGACATACTTCTCGAATGAAATAAAAAAAAAATAAGTGTGGTATCAGATAGACCAAAAAAAATAAGTTTATGTTGGAGATTTGTGTTTGCTAAAGTGTTGATCGGGTGATTGGATTAATTGGATGATTTTATGATGTCCTCTATTTATAGACAAAGTTCATGATCGAAAATCCATAAATAAGTTGACTTCGACATCCACTTCTCTTTTTCTGACTATACTTTCCCATTTTGTGAGTCTCACACACCTTTTTAGTGGATTTGTTTTTCACCGAGTCTCGATCGAATGTAATGAGTTTGTTTTCGACTGAGTCTTGATCGAATGTAGTCTTCTTTTAGTCTAAATTTGTTATAACTTTCCATCCCACTTTTTGCACCAAATATGGTCGACCCCTTTTCTCTCTCCACATAATTTAGTTAGTGTATTGATCGTGGTGCAAAATCCATCCACTTTTTTGGGGAAAATAACTTAGACTTTTTAACCGAGATTGATCTTCAATTGTGGCACTTCTTTTCCCTTTAGAATATGATTGGAGTTCTCTCTCCCTCTATCCATTTTGGCCGAAATGTTTGGTGGATGAAGTTGATTTTGAATTTTGTTTTAAATGATTGAGATCGAAACACCCATGATCATTGTACAAAGCGATTTATAATTATTTTTCATACAATGTCATTGATCTTAGTGATATTTCAATTATCTGAAGAAAAATATTCTTGACTGAATTCTAACTAAGTCAAGTGCTCCGTGTTCGGCCGAAATCGATTATTACTCATCCGAAACTTATATTTAATTGGTCGATCACTTAATTGGTCAGTTTGGTTATTACTAATCGACTTAAATTTATTTTAAATTTTGAACTAAGCACCTTTAGCCATGTATCCGAAAAATTATAACGTCAACAAATATAAATAAAATATCCTACCTTCGATTAGCTACTTTTCATTTTAAATATAAAAAAAATTAAGTAGTTCTTTTATAGTTTGAGTTAAATAATAAAATTTAAATTTAAATATAGAATTATCTAAAAATTTATTAAATTAAATTAAAATTAAGGAATAAAAAATTGAATATAAATACTCTTAACGTGAAAAATATTATAGTAATATAACTTTACTTTTTGAAAAATTTTATTTACATTTTTAAAATATAAATTTTAACGAATCTAATATAAATTTATATTAGAATATTCACATCAATCTCTATAAATTTTATAAATTTAACTAATAACTTTTAGATAATTTTATATCAAAATTTTTGATTCCATTATTTAAATTAATTAATATTTTTTTTTAAATAAAAGAATTAATAAAAAAATAAAATTTTATTAAAATACTAGTTTAAAGAATCACTTTACCAAAAATTAAACTTAAAGGGAAACATAATTAATGCTCTTAAAGTTGGACCAGTAAAATTACTAGAATTACTCCTGCTTGATCTTGGGAGAGTAGTAATGGATCATTGTTTTCCTTTGAGAAGCCCAAAAGGCCTCGTTCAAATAGTCAAAGCCTGGCCCCTTAGCATCATCGTACAAGAGTCGCTTAATACCTGAATTTATAGTGATTCCCTCAATTTTCTTCAGCAGTTAATCCACGCTCTTTCCACCTTCATCTCTCTCTCTCCTGAAAAAAACCAGATGCATACAGGGGGGTGAGAGCAGGAGCACATTCTAAGTACAATACTAGAGGGGGGAAAGAGAAAAGGCGAAAAAATCATCACCACAATCTGTTTCTGCTTCCGATCCAATCATCGGATCATTCTTCTATCCACTGTAAGTTTCTCTCTCTTGATTTCCATTTCAGATCTGTGCTACTGCATCTGTTGTGAACAATAGTTCTTTTCATTTTCGGATCTTCTTCTTCTTCCTCCTGGGATGATTTTCTCTTATATGGCTTTGAATCTTATGATATATGCTTTGGATCTGGATGTGGTTTGTGTACGGTCGGATTATGTTTGATTTCAGCTGGTTCTGACTTAGTTGAAGACTTCGATCTTCTTGGGCACATGCATGTTAATCATCTCGTGATTTTGGATTTGTTATATATGTGGTGCTCAATCATAGCTGCCGACTGCTGCTACTAATTGATTAAGACATTTCTTTAGCCTGAATGTAATGCAAACTGGACATTTAATTGTTTGATTTAAATTTACTCATCTTACTTATCTTTTGCAATGTAATAATCGAGTCTAGTTCTAATCGAGTCTTTGTTAATTAACTTAAACAACTTAAAACCATTAGATAAGATGCCACTAACAGATCAGTTGAGAGTATAAATATATGATCTCACAATTTCTATTCAATTTGAAAGCATTGTTAGATATTGATTATTCAATGTTCTTTACTGTCTCAAAATCCTGTATTGTTTCGATGATGGTCAGTCTCATGTGAAATTTCTACACAATTTTGTTTCCATGCCTCAAAATTACAAGGCATTATTTTCTATTCCGGGAGCATTTTACGTCAATCAATGAATGATGTTAGTCTCATTGGTCGGAGTAGAATATGTACTCAGTATGCAATAGTTTCTCCCGAATTACACGCTATTTCCTTGTAATTCTGATTTTTTAAAAAAAAATTAAAAGTTAAATGACAGAAGAAATTACTCCTATGCAATCTTGTTTTCATGTGAACCAAATGGACCAATGTGTTACTATAAACCCAGATTTGGTGCTTAAATTTTTCAGGTAGGGTCGATTCAGACAAGATGGTTCTAGACAGCATCCTATCTTCTCCTCATGTTCGGTCTCCATCACTCCGGAAGTTTAATGAGTTGAGTAGTTGGTCAACTCTGGTGCAAAGGCATCGCTTCCTTTTAACAGCAATGGCACTTCTGGCTTTCCTTTGCACTATTTATCTCTACTTTGCTATCACATTGGGTGGGCCTGCCACCTGTCCCGGGACGACCAGAACAGAGCAAGCTCTGTGTCGTCTCGACTATGCCAAGGCTCATGTTGGTAGAGGTAAACTGAAAATTCTTTGATTTGTGGGGAATATGTGCTTCAAAATTTGAACCTTATTCATATATATATATATATAGAAGGTTATGTTTTATACTTGAACCTCTTGGTATTTAGTCATATATGTTGAAGATGTGTAACAAAAGTTGTTACTTTTTTCTTTTTCGTAGTTTGTATTTAAATTTATTGTATTAAAGATGTATAACCAAGTCTTTGACTTGTTAATTTGACCAGTCTTATTCTTTTATGAGATGTAGTATTCTACCATAGATATGATTTACCAAACAATGAAAACAAAGAATCGACGAGGCTTAATCCTGGCCTCCAAGTGTAATTACTACGGTTGTAATCTAGAAAGCGAATAGTAATTGTATTTGTATTTCAATAGTGAAATTGACTTACTGCATACATGTATTAACCTTTTTAGTAGAAATGTTAAAACTAAGTTTCAATTCTAATGCATTAATGCTAAAAAAGAGGTATATATATATATATATATATATATAAGAAAATATAAAATTTCAGAGGAATTTCATGCTGTGCGGAACGGAAGGGAAGGTGTTGTACTGTTAAAGAGTCGTCGATGATTTGGGCTGGGCCGGTTCTACAAAGCATACTAACGTTCGGAAATTTAAACTCTGGGCCGATTCCAATAATCCCAAGCCTAAAAAACCTCATCACCCACCTTGCTTCACTTTTATGGAAACTCTACTCACAGTTTTCCTTGTACTTCAAGTATTCTTCTATTTAGGAAACTTCAATTTTCCCTCCCTCCCTAACCTATATATATATATATATAAATAAATCAGAAACCCTAGCGACTTAAATTCCCCAACAACAACAAAAAAAGAAGAAAAAAGAACAAAGAGTCCATGTTCGCTCTCATGGTGAATCCTTACGATCACAGAAGAATGCCTCGAGTTCATAATTCCATTCAATTTTTACCTTTCCAGACCAAGAAAAAACCCATCGTCGTTCGCAGCGTCTGGGCCGCAAATCTTGACTTCGAATTGGCACTGATTCAGACCGTCCTGAGCCGATTCTTCTTCGTATCCATGGATACTGAATTTCCCGGCTTGATTTACAAATCCAAGCTGAATCACTCTCTAATCCCCGCTATTGAGAATTATCAGTTCATGAGATCGAACGTCAACGACCTCAAGCTCATTCAATTAGGCCTCACGCTCTCTGATTCGCAAGGAAACCTTCCGGATTTCGGCACCGGATCCTGCTTCGTCTGGGAATTCAATTTCTCCGACTTCGACATAACAGCGCACGCTCACGATCCGGAGTCCGTCGCTTTACTTGAGAAGCATGGAACAGATTTCGCCAGGAACAAGAAAGAGGGAATCGATTCGAAGAGTTTCGCACAGAAGCTCAATCTCTCCGGCCTGATTGGCAAAGGCAATTACTATCCTTCTTCCGCTGTCACCTGGATAACATTCCACGGCGCGTACGATTTCGGATTCATTATCAAGATCTTGACTCAGAAGCCGTTGCCGGAGAAGATGGAGACTTTTAACGATCTGATGAGGTTGTATTTTGGGGTCAGGGTTTATGATATGAAGTACATGATAACGTTCTGTAACGGTCTTTACGGCGGGTTAGAGAGCGTGGCGTCCAACCTCCGGGTGGATCGTGAGGCCGGACAGAAACATCAGGCTGGATCAGATAGTCTTTTGACGATGAAGACGTTTATGAAGCTTATGGATTGGTACTTCAACTCTAATATGAATTCTAGTGCTATGGTTAAATTTCAGGGCCGTTTGTTTGGGTTAGCCATTGATGATCAAAGAAGGAAGATGAATTGTTGAATTGCAAATTTCTTTATATTTTTCCCTTCTTTTTAGCTAAAACCGATGATTGTTTTTTTTAGGGGCAATGACTACATTCATTGTTTATATCAATCTTTCACCTCCTGTGCTGGGTTTAGATTCCTTTATTCTAATTATAGATTTTTTTTTCCCTCCATTTTTATTTGGTTTTGATCTGTTATATATATGAACATGATTGAAGATTTAACTGAAAATCCTGATCTTTTTGAAGCAGTTGACTGCAAGCTACTCTTCTTGTCCTTTTTTGGTGTGAACCAAAAAGTTAGCCAAAAAAAGAAAAAAGAAGTTGTTCCAAGTTCCGATAATCTCTTGAAGTCAATGCATATTTAGTTGTCTGAGTTGACTAGTTAGATGTTGACATTATGCAATTGACGATGTGGAAACTGATTTTTACTGATATTAGAATCTTTCAAATTATGATATTAGAATCTTTCAAATTTCTGCAGCAAAGAATGTGAAGAAATCAAATACACCGAGTCTTGAGCATAGATAAATGTTAACACACTCCCATTGTACATGACATAAATACGAATAGCGTCCTCCGATTGCCGATGATCCGTATGAAACCCTAGAAATTGGGTGTTTAGGGTTAGATAAGTCCGAATTCAAAATTGAATAGAAAACTTCGAGAGTTGGACGAGTTTACCTTCGATCGAGCTCGCGAATTCGATGCTTGGATGAGTTTTGGAAAGAAGAACGCGTAGGTGAAGAGAAAAGAAGGGGAGGGAAAATAATAAGGGTGAAGAGAAATGAAAATTACCGTTAAAATCCTCACCAAACACAAATACTATACACAACAAGGTCATCCCGAGTCCCGACATCCTAAAAAGAGAGAAGCCATTTTGCACATCTTCCCACGCGGAACGAAACAACACAATCCCAAACATGAACAGATCAAACAACAATGCAGCGTTCGAGGACAAAGAAAATTAAACTCCTCCCCCAAATGGGGTTTCTTCAAAACCAAGAAATTTCTCAGATTTCAAGTCCTTGTCGACAGGAGGAGTGTTGAAGCCATCATCACTTTAGCTCTGTATGCAAATCAACGAGCCCGACAAGGTTTTCGGGTCCAAGCTGTGGGACCCGGTCAACTCAGAGACCTCGGGGTCCTTGAACATCTCGGATTTTTCCCATTCCGAAGGCGCTCCGGCATCGTCTTGGTCCACTCTGCCCAATAGGTTCGTGTTTCAGTTTTTGGAAGAATACTTTGATAAGGTTGTAATGGAAAAAACAGTGGGTTTATTTATTTGGAAGAATACTTTGCAGATTCACCCTTACAAAAACTACATCGATGGGAAGTCATAGAAGCATAAGAGCATTTGCGCCGAAACAGCAATCAACGTTGCTAAAGACTACAAACCAAGTGAGCTTACCAACATTTTTTGTAGTTGTACATAAAATGTTTGCCATCTTTAACTGTAACTATATATATACTTCTCTCTTTTTGGGTGCAACATATCAATGGTTTGCTGTTAATGGATTGTGAGGAACAGAGTGACAAAGTCACCGGCTCATTTCACGGGTTCCTTGCTACAGTAAGGTTCAGATTAGATATCAATTACGAAGAATGATATACAAATATATATATATATATATATATGTAGTCTTTGTTTCGACTGGGTTCGTGTTTTTTCATTCCTCCAGGTTTCGAAGCAATATGAATTGGACTATAGAGACAGAGGAAGAGCAGAGCTTAGAATCCAGAGCTCAGTAAAGAACTTTCAGTTAACATTAGAGGTACCCCATCAAGTAATTCTTACATTTCTAACGGTCTCAACATGTCTTAACATACTTGTATATTCAAAACTGGCCATTTTTTTATGGTAGGAAAATGGGAAGCAGACCATCCTACAGTTAGGAAGGGTTAAGAAATCTAAGTATGTGATGGATTACAGGTACTGCACAATGACTAGTCATTTATTTTTTCTGGAACTCCGACCGATCTTAACTATTACAAACCCGGAAAAGCTATCGTTCTTATGTAGATACCCCCCCTTGACGGCATACCAAGCCTTCTGCATGTGCTTAGCTTCCATAGATTCCAAGCTTTGCTGCATTGTCTGAGAGTTTTTCATTTTGCAGCTTCAGAAATTTTTGTAGTTCAACGTCTGAACAAGAAACTGCATTTTTAAATTGATCCTTTAAGCCAATTCTCGATTCTTTCGAGCTCGACTACACGGATATTAGCTCTTCCAGTCTTACCCACACATTGTCCCACAAGACTTTTTTAATTGATAAATAACATTACTTTATTAATCACTTGATCAATCTACATAAAGTGATTGGAACCAATTAAAATTATGGAATTGGAAAACAAAAAACTCTTCCATCTCATCACCTCATCCTTCGGATGAGATGTCAAAAGAAATAGAAAAAAATATATGAAAATAATAATAATAATAAAGAAGCCCTAAATATCCGACAAATCTTAATTAACTAAGCATGAAGCTCATAATGAAATATTGATTAATGAGTTTAAGTCGCCAAAAATAGTACTACTCATGATGTCACCATGATCCTCTGTGTAGTTACCATCTTCTTGAAAGTCAAAGTAAGTCTGGATATCATCGGGAAAGCTGTGTCGTATCGATGAGATTGAGTATTCCGATAATGGTGTGGGTGGAGAGTCAACTGCTGATATTCTTTCCGACATTTCCTTGAACTTGGTCGATTGCAGAAGAAGCCCCAAAGCTGATGACGCTGAGGTGCTGGTGACGGTGCCACCGCCCGAATATGGCTGCATTGCAGTGGTTCCACAAACAGGGTGGAATGACAGACTGCAAGGGTAATTTGGTACTTGTGTATGAATGTTAGTAATGTTAACAATGTTGTGAATAGAGTCATTTGGTTTAATTTCTTGGTTAACAGGGTTGTTTTGTTCATTTGGACTGTCAGGGTTGTTATTAGGACGGAGCCACTTGATGTAGCAGCTGAGGTCGAAGTTTGTGATGGCATTAAGGCCGCGATATTCGATTGCCGCCATGTCATAAGCTGTGGCCGCTTCTTCTTGGGTAGCTTCAAAAAGATAAATACATATATGTATTTATTATAACATGTAGAATTTCTTATATACACAAATGAGCCCTTTTTTAATGCAAATAAATCTTGTGGGGACTGAAATGAGTAATAATTTAATGTTAGGGGGTGTGAATAAAAATAAAAATAAATAGCATCCTAAAGAAGCTGAGCTCCTTTGTTGATGCAATGCAATCTTGAAGTAGCTGATCTCAAGCAGTTTAGGTCAACAACATTCCACCGACTAGATTTCAATCGCTTATTATTAAAAAAAAAAATAGAAAAAAAAAAAAAAAAAAATATATATATATATATATATATATATATTAGGTCTTAACTAAGCCAGTAATATATTGCCAAGTGGCATATTAAGCATTAAAGTTAACTTTTACTGTGAAAAAAAAAAAACGATGATATAAATTACCGTATGTTCCGAGATAGAGATATTTATTGCCAAAGGCTCTGCCAATTCGAGCTTCCCATCTTCCATTATGATGATGCCTAAATTCATCCCCATATAATAATAATATATAAGTAATAAAAATAAATTGATTAATAAATAAAAAATAATTAATTATTTACATTATTAAATAAATAAAAAAAAATAAAAACAATACTTTGCAACTCCTCGATATTTCGAAACTCCACGAGAGAAACCACTACTTTTTCTGTAGAAATTGACAACAAAAACGACAACAAGTTTTAAAAACTATGCAATATATAATAATTATTTTTTTTAATATTAAAATAGAAATTTTCACGTATAAAATATAGTTTAAACCCACGTAATAAATCAAATTATAAATGTTATTTTTATCAAATTTAATTGACTACTATATAAACCATACTCATACAAAAATATCATCAAATTATGTATTTATTTTGTCATTTGAAAAATAATGTATCACCTCCTCAAAGATCCAATGTATTCTTCTCTCGATCGTCCTTCCATTTCTTTAAACTCCTCTTCATATATTGATAACTACAGATGATGATATATTTTCATCATAACTTTATAAATAATATATATATATATATATAATATAATTAAATAATTAAATAATTAAATTAATTACTGGGAAATTAAGAATAGTATCTGGCCCCCAATATTTCAATGCGGCCAAGTCATAAGCACGAGCTGCTGCTTCCTCATCAATATATGCTCCTTTAGTATATAAACCCCACCAATTCAACGTCACATTTATAGTTAATACTTATTTACGTAAAATAAATAATGCATGCATTTTTTATTTTTTATTTTTTAAATATTTTATTTCTATTTATAGTAAGATAAGCTTTTCGAGCATACCTAAATACACTGCATGTCATCAATTTCCACCACACCATGGCCGCCGCCGCCACCGCATCAATATTCACGATAGAGAAAGAGTGATTAATTAGCAATATAGCAAGTGATTAATGGTTAATCAAATTGAATTAAGAAGTAAAAAACCTTGTCTTCCTTTCTTGTTCTGTGATTCGTTCCAACAATTCTTGTCCCACAAATGCGCCTCATATCTACCCGTCCATCGATGCCTACAAATTAAAATCGAATTAACATCAGATTAATCTATAATTAATTACTTAATTAATTAAACAACCTTGTGACGCCACGGTGAATAGAGCTGCGCTGCACGGGAGCATCACGTGGGACAGTTTTACGGGTCCTCTTCACCTTCTTTTCCACCTGTTTATTAGCATTTGCAGAGCTCTTCTGGTTTCTGTGTGAGATCTTCGCCATTAATTAATGAAACCTCTTCCACAAGAAGAAGTAGAAGATCAAGAAGACGAGTAAAAGTGAGAGAGAGAGATTGGTAAGGTATTACTAAAATCACTAGAAAGTGCAATCAACGAGGAGGGGCTTATAATAGAAAAAAAAAAAAAAAAAAAAAGAGATTACGATGATCATCAATGAATGAACGATATAATTAGATACGGGAAGAGTGAGAAGTGAGAAATAAATTTAAATTATAAAATAATTAATAAATTAATTAGGTGCTGGTTTTCGGGGGAGAGTCGGCATGGCATGCAAAGACTTGGAAAGATTTTGTTGCCGTCTCTAACCGGCCATTTTTATGTGTATATATATACAAGTTTATCTGATTTGTACTTTCTGTTAAAATCTTGCTATTTCGTCGTTATATATTGGATTAGGGTTAATGTGTTTGCTTGGTTGGCTCCGAGCAGCTATCCGATTATTATCCGATTAGTCCCGTCTGAGTGTTGGGCCACCATGGAATGTATATATAGTTCGTCTAGTAAGAATCCCTCGTATATTTTGACGTAATAAAAACATTTTTATAAAGAAGTATTTAATCATTCATCGTGCTCACCATTTAGCCTTATTTTCAATAGTTAAGCATATGTGGTCTATGTGATTGATGCTAAATTGCTGATTAATTATATTAAGATCTCTAATTATACATCCAACAAAACGGGCCACGTAGTATGAAAATTAGCCCGACCCATCATGACATATGCTTTGGACAAGACTACTTTAAGTCAATGATAAAGAACAATCATGATGATTATCTAGTTGAACCATATGCTTTGGTGGGTATGCCACATTTATGAAAGTATACCAAAGATATTAGTTACGTTAGTCAAGTATACTTCGAGTCGAGCAAAATTTCGGCTTTTGGTAAAATCAATCGAAACTTAATCCACAATTAATTTGGATTTTTATCAATTTGGTCATAAAAATTGATTAAAACTGAACCGATATTAGATTGGTCAATTTCGATTAAAACCGGTCCATTTTTCTATTTTTCACATTAATTTTTTTTGTTTTCATTTATACTTAATTATATGATGTATGTAATTTTTATATTATTTTATAATTTTTTTTGTAAAAATATCTTCATTTAATATCATTTTTGAAAAAAATTTCATCGTATAAAAACTAAAAATATTATTTTTCTTTAATAACATAATCAACATAATATTTAAATATATCATAAATTTATAATTAATCTACTTAATATCATCTAAATGAGTATAAAACAAGTCAAATGATTTTTGGTATCAAATGCATAAAATAATCAATTTATAACATATCAATTTGTAAATTATTTTACTGAAACAAAAGTTGAGAACTTTATACAAACATGATAAATATTAAAATAGAAATTGGGGATTGGAGCTAATTTGGACTTATGATTAAAATTAGAATTAAAAAAAAAAATCGGTGTTTCAGTTGGTACATCGAAACCGACTGAAACACTTATAACCGATTTAATTAAAATAGAAATGTAACCGAATAAATCAACCGAAAATTATCGGTTTCGATCGATTTCGATGTGTACATTTTTTTTCGCTCACCCCAATTATACCAAGATAATAATTATTAATATGCATATTTTTATCAAATCATTAATATATAGATTGATCATATCATACCAATTACCAAACCTCTTTCGACATGTCTTTGTATTCAAAACAGGACATGGGCAGTGCCGTTCGATGCGTTTCGGTAGGTTAAGATTTGGTTATATTGGTTACCAAATAATGATCAATCCGACAGGCAATGTGTATATTTATGTGTATAAATTTGAGTTTTCATTTAAAATTTAATTGATTAGGAGAAGAATAACTCATCTTTAGATTTTCAAAAGTTCTCTTTTATATATAGGATAACTTTGGCTATCTTTCTTAAACCCAAAACACACCCATTTTACATAATTTGTGATTATTGAGTCAAGTTTGGTCGGAGGTCTATTAGCAAAGTGCACGATAGTCGAAAATTGTTGTCTACTCGCTTCTTTCTATCAATCATGTTTACGTGAATCAAGTTCTATATATGAATCGAATCGGTCGGGTGTATGAATCTACGAAATAGCGAGAATTCATAGCAAGCATACAATCAAATTCATAATTACACTTAAAGAAATAATCACCACTAAGGAAGGAATTAAGTTTGATCAAGCTCAAAACTACACTTTTGCAAATCCTCATTAGTTATCATATAAAGCTACATGCTTCACTAGCAAATCCCAGCTTCCCTTCTCCATTTGTATCATAAACAACTCTCTGATTCTTCTGCTGATAATTCCCAATAATTTCAATGTCATCCTCATAGTTCAAACTGGCTAGAGCCAAACACACTTGAGACCCATCAGACTTGACCAAATAGAAAACCCCACTCACATCCACATCAAGCTCTGCCTCCTTATAACCATCTCCATCCCCTTCAAAATGAAACTTTATAGCAGGAATACTCACTTGCTGATGCCCACTAAGATTGAAACAAGTGTTCAGTATCGAAAACCCAGGTGCCAGCTCATACCCAGAAAACTGTTTCAAAAACTCTGTTTTCAGTGCTCTGTACACTGATGGGTTCAACCTGGTAATCACTGTCCCTGAATCAATCAGAACTCTTTTCCCAATACTATAATCATTACTTGTAGCGGAAGTTTCTTGATTAAAATCTAAAGCAACCCCACCTACACTGATTCCAGTAAGATTAAGAAAATAGAAGTGAGGCAATTGTGTATTAGGAACCATTTTTGTGTAGGAAATTGGGGTTGAATTCTTAAAAGCTTCGAAATTTCGGCCCAAAATCAAAGACCCTGAATTAGGTCCAGCTTCAATAGGCGGCAGACAGTAGGAAAAGACTCCACCGAATAAAGAATGAGTTTGAGAAATCAATGAAAGATCACTTCTTGCTAAACCCATGAGGCCAGAAGCTCCTCCAAACAGGCCCTTATTGTTCAAACCACAACCAAATACAAAATCCTTGACCTGATTGGCTCCAAGATTGATACTTTCAAGCCCTAATTCACCTCTGGTGTAAGACCCATCCCCATAATTAACAACGTAAGTGCAAGAATTGCTCGAACAAGTGCCTGGATTTCCAGTTGCAGATTGAAGAGACTGACAGGTTGAGGAATTGCATAAAATCGGTTGAAACGAAATTGACTTTAAAGGGTCGAATAAGGGTTCTGGTTGGTTGTAGCAGGATTTGCATGGGGTGCATTGGACCCATGTTAGGTCACTTCCAGTGTCTACTATTAGGGTTTTGTTTTGTGGGCCCAGTTGGAGGGTGACTATGTAGTTTAGTGTCTCAAGTTTAAGACCAGAAGTTAGGGGGATTTGAGCATTGTTGTTTATGTCAGAGGGAGAAAAAGAAGAAGAAGAAGAAGAAAACAGTAGAGAGTTTTTGAAGTGGGATTGGAGTGAGTGAACATGGAGGTTGTCCTTGATTATGCGTTTCTGCTGACGCTTGTTAGGGTTTGTGATTGACTTTCCCATGCAGTATTCCCTATGTTTCATTTCAAAAATGGTTGCTCCTTTCTCTATCCCTGAAAAATAAGACCTAATATCATGACTCTCAGTTAACTACTATTTGAGTATCGTTTGCATGCATGCATACAGTTTATTTAATAAATGTCAGTTTGGGATTAAAATTAAAATTTGAATTAACAAATTTAATTTTGTTTGACCCATAAATTTTATTTAAGAATGAAGAGAATCTTATTTAGATTTTAGTTTATGTGTATTAAATATAAGTGTTGATATATAAAATTGTTAGACACGTGTCGATAGCTAATAATATTACAATTCAAATTAAATGTGATAGTTAAATCAATTTATTAAAGTTAAATAATTAATTTAACTAGCTAGAGGTTAATTTTAATTGGATATTAATTAATTACAGACCGAATATAACTTAAATTAAGTAAATTCGGTTAATTATAAAATATTTACAATAGAATGAAAAAATCACTTGAATTAATGACGTGACACAAAAAATGACCATAGATCGACTGCATATAGATCACTTAAAGTGCAATCTCAACAATTTGGAGAAATGACAAAATCATCTCCATCTAACAAAGGAATTTCGGCTAAAATTGGAGAAAGAACCAAGGGGTTTCAGTCGACACATAGAGAAAAAGGAAAAGATTTCGACCGAGATGCTCGCCTAAACAAGTTTTTCCCAAAAAGTGTCTGGAAGTCGACCATTCTCAACTTCCAATAACGTTCAGCCGAAAATGAAGGAGAGAGAGAATGAGTCAACTGAAGTTATAAGAAAGTGCAGCGGGGAGGGGAATTTGTTTTAATTAACCTAGACTCAAGGTTAACCGAATTCGATCGGAAGATTGAGTCAATTAACTATCCAACAAAAAAAGTGGTAGGGATCACTAAGTGGTGATAGTGGTGCCGGAAATAAGGAGAGTAGAGGTCAAATTCGACTTATTTATAAGGATGTGATTAACTCGTTTGTCTGTAAATATAAGGTTTTGATAATAGCAAAAACATATCAACACACATCACCAATTATCCAACAAACACTCAAACAATTACCGACAAAAAACTTAGTAGCACTATTGAATTCTCTCTACGCTTCAACGAATTTATTTTCTTCAAGTTTGATACGACACTTATCATTTTTTTCTTTGGGAAAGTATGTATAGATTCCTTAAGATATGTTCTTATTAATAATGATTAGAACACCGTATTCTCATCCAAGTGAAAGTTTCAATATGTTATTCACGGATTAGATTTTATCTTATTCATTCTTTTAATTTATCTCATCATATGAGTAGGCACAATGTAGATTTTATCTCGTGTGTCATAGTATAAAATTCGTATTTAATTTTAACCTTATCAAAATGTTCTTGAATTTATTCAATTATTCTTTCAAGTAATTCATTAATTGTCCTTCAACCATTTATCTTTTCAATTTTTCATTTCCTTATAGTTCTCTATTTAGTTCAACTAAGTAGCTTTTAATTCAATTTGCTCATTAGTAGATAAGTCGGAAAAAAAAAAAAACCTAACTCAAATCATATATATATCCATTATAATAGCGTAAAATAACAACACATTTATTACGTTTATGTAATTTTTTAACTAATAGTGTAAAATACGCTCTAAATTTTTGAAACACTTGCATTTATTATCATCGTTTATTTTATATTTTTAGATTAATTGATTAAATAATTGAAATCATATAATTATCGAAATTAAAAATATTCAGATTCCCGTAGACGAATCTAGAATTGATGTGGGCCTCATTGGTGTAAGTATCTGTGCGTGCCTATCAATGAGGATCATTCATGTAAGATCGTACGGCTGAGAATATGTCCATATCATATTGATGTGGACCGTCCCATAATGCAAACTGTATTTCATTATTTGCCCATCAGTATGATATGTATATATTCTCAACCTTGCGATCTTACATGGACGGTCCTTATCAATAGGTACGCAAGAACACACACCAAATCCGAATTCATGGATAATAAATATCAATTTCATATATAACATCATTTATCGGGTTAGTATATATGATTATATCAATTGATCGTTCGACTTCAACGATTGAGTGTATACTAAAAAATTTCGGAAAGTCTTTATTTATATACCAATAATTAAGTATGTAATCATGAGAGGTAAGAATATGGTCTTCAAAAGAGGAAAAATCTGTAAATTTTTTGGATTATATAAATAGCTTCTATGCATAAGAGCAAATGCATGGGACCCAATTCGAAGACATAATTATCAAGCCACAGAGATTACATCTTATCAAATAAGAAACATTCTAAAAACCAAGATGCATGAATGCTAGCAAAAAAAAAAAAATTAATAATAATAATAATAATAAAGCAGATTAATTAAGTCCAAATCTTAGCAAAGAGAGAGAGCTGATGAAAATCAGATAGCTGGAAACAACTAATAAGATAGAACAGATCCCTAAATGACAATCAATTATTGATTAGTGAACTACTTAGTTTAGTAATTAGTAGGGAGATGGATAGAACTTACTTGATTTCAGGTGGATGCAACTCCTTGGGTCATGATCTCTAGACTTGATCTTGTTCAACCGCAATTTTTGCAGGCTGAGAAGCTTCTTGTCTTCAAGACAATGAACCATGTCTACATTGATGCTTAGTGAGAAAACAAGAAGAGAGCTGATTGCTAGCAAAAGTAAATTATAATTAGGTGAAGAAGATTTTCCATTCATCATAGATGTCATGAGGGAGGGTAGTTACAGAGCTGGAAATCGAGGAGAGAGAGAGAGAGAGAGAGAGAGAGGGACTCCTTAAGAGAAGGGAGGGTGTGGAATTTAGGAAGAGAACAAAAGAGAAAGGGCTGCCCTAAAAGGAGCCTACTAGTGCATGAGATAAATTATTGGTGTTTCACGTGAAGATACTTCATATGTATATATATCTATATCTATATATGTATGCATATTATGATAACTATATATGTATACATATAGTCTATAGTAGTGTTTGTGTCTGTGTCTGCACATATGTAATGTAAGAACTTGTGATTTAGAATAGTTCGTACGAAGTTTGATCGGTATTCTCACGACCGCATGGAACCCGTTTCCCTACTTCGAGACCTCTCTCTCTCTTCTGTCACTCTTCACGGAATTATATTCACAAGCTTCACAACTCGCCAGTTTGCAAACACAAGCTAACTGGCAATAGGTTGGAGAGAATAGAGATGATATTATATGTATATATATGTATATATATGTATATATAATATGTCAGACCAGCTTGCAGATTCTCTGTTTTCGATGATGTTCCTTTCATATGTATTACGTCATAGAATCCCTGTGTCTATTACATATATACATGTGATGAGGTTTGTACGAGATCTTATCACAAATTCCCATGTCTAACTTGTTCGTATATACGATTTTTCCTCTCCCTAACAGCATTATCCATCACGGACGAGAAATTTCTAGCTAGTGGGCTATTAAAATATCGAATCCATCACGGACAAGAAATTTCTAGCTAGTGGACTATTAAAATATCGAGACAAGAATAGACCGGAGTTACGATAAACCGGTATAATATATACAATCGAGATAATCCGTTTTGGTGCAAATCCAGCTAAGAATTCTTCTCTCACTTTGAAGACAGATTAGCCGACATGCCATAGACATGCCATACAGTACATTCTTCTTTAATCCAATGTTTTGCACTTCCTTAAGGAAAAAAAAACACACACACACAATTAATTGAATTTCCTGTAATTACTAGCTAGAGCCTTAATTAATTACAACTTTAAGAATTTGTAATTATATTTCAACCCCATGGACTAAGAAATTCCATTACAAACGATGAAGGAACAAACAGTAGTACCAATATAAGATAGCAACAGTATAGTATGATCAACAGACTACACTGACAACACCTGCCACATTATATATATATGCATCCAATGTACGAAACTAGTTCTTCTTATCTACAAAAATTAAAGAATAAACAAACAAGAGTATACTGATTCATTAGGGTTCATCACCTGATTCTTCTTCCTCATTTTGCCCAAGCATGTTCATTAGCAGCGATACCTGGTCCTGAAGCATCGTGTTTCCTCTCTCGATCTCAGAACGTTTGCTCCGTTCTTGTAGAAGCTGGATCTGCAGATGTTCCATGCACCGAGCATCCTCCTCCAGCTGCTCGTTTAGAGCATCTATTTCCCGATCCTACAATATACATAAGATATCAAAATTACAGCATGAGATTATTTGGGTGAGATTAATTAGTTTCAAACTAGAGCTTGAGCAATTGTATTTTGAATCAGTGTAGCAGGCAATCAAAAGTTTTGTGGGCATAAACTGGAAAATCATTTGAAACTATAATTTTGGGATTATCACCTAGATGGAGTCATGCATTTGGTAGGCGTTTCAAATCCTAAGCTAAGCAAACCAAATCTAACTCAAACACAGTTTTAATGGAGTTCACATGATGTTAACTAGGTATCATTTTACCAAATTCAAATAGAGCTCCATTTGTTAACACTTGTTTTTTCTTCCAGTTTAGGTCCAGAGTCCAATTTGGGCCCATAATATCCAGCTTAGGCCTGTAGACCTTCTAGGCCCTATACTATTCTTCTAAACGTCAGTTTCACTAAACATCAGTCTCACTAAAGGTCAGTAAACGTTGACCTAATGGCTTTATGCCGCCAACTCAAATACATAGTAATAAAGGTAAGGTAGTTTGGTAATTGCACCTTTCGGTTCATTTCCTGGATGGCAATTCTCCGCATACTCTCGACAACATCAACATTGACTAGTTTCCGCTTCTTTCCGATGAGCCATCCTTTGGGATAGGGCATGGAGTCAAAATCAGGTGGAGGAAGCAAGGATTCAGCTGAAGGCCGTTTACCATTGATGTTGTGTATTGGCTCCAATGGCTCAAACATAGCCCTTCTACGCTCTGATACCTTATTAACCATGGTTGAGTCCTGGAGGTTCTCCTCGGTAATGATGGTCGAGTCATGGTTGTTCTCTTCAGTAACCATGGTTGAGTCATGGAGGTGGTTCTTCTCCGTGGTAACCTGGAACTCTCCCTGTTTGTTGGAAGTTGGATTAGCAGCATCTGGTTCATCAGTTACCTTGTCTAAATTCCTCCCGCTAGCTGTTAGAAGCAAGTTACCTCTCTAGTTCTAACGAATTTAGAGGCAGAACGTACCATATGTATACATGTATCCACAGACGTATACAGTATAAATACATACACATGGGCGCACACAAACAGTCATACATATATATATACATACATACATAGGAGAAACCGAGAAAAACAGTTACAGTTAGAGCATAGTATAACCTAACATAACTACCTTATATCCTCAGAGTAAGTTGTATATGCACAATTCTCAACTGAATAGGAAATTTTTTTTTCCCCAACATGTAAAGTGTAAACTACAAAGGTCAATGACTTTTGGAGGCAAAAAGAGGTTGAGGTTGCCTAGCAAGCCAATTAGGAACATAAGATATGCAATCAAAATGTGACTTGCTACTTTATTATTATTAAAATTAAAATCTATCATTAATTTAATTGATGGGTTTCAATCATGCATGAAGTAAAGAAATTAATAGACAAATAATCAACAATTGAAAATAATAATAATAATAATGATAAACAAATACCTATTAGGGGTTATAGCAAGCTAAGCAAAATCAAACAGTTGAAGGCAAAAGAGTCGGAGCTTTTTACAATTCCAATCAAATTATGCAATCAGATTTTACGGTCGAAAAAATTTCTCGAATGGGGGGGAGGGGGGGGGTAAAAAATTATCGAACAGGGCATGATTATGGTACAGTTTAGCGTAATTAGATGTGAAATGAAAATATTACATAACTTTCCCGAATTGGGTTGGGAAGCTTTTCAATTTCTGCAAATTGGTTTATAGTAAGAGAAAGAAAAGGAGGGAAAGTGGGTACCAGATCTCCTGCGAGAATTCCAAAAAATACGGGGAGCAGAAACGGGAGAGAAGCCCTCCAGAGTTCCATTAGCCTTCAGATTCTTCGCGTTTTCCATTTTATGAGAGAGAGCTCCAACCAAGAACAACGCCTCCTTCTTCTGATCTTTTCAAATTTCCAAGAATTATCTTACATGCAGGGAGTTGTTGTACAGATGCAGAGACAGAGAGAGACACAGAGAGAGAGAGAAAGAGAGGGGAGGGAGAGGTGGCGTTGTCGTGGTTCGTGTGAATTTTCAGGTTTCTTTGTCGGTTTGTTACGAGGAGCAGTAGAGGAGAAGAGAAGGCAAAGAAGCAGGAGATAAGTCGAATAGAAATTTTGATAAATTAATTAATTTAATAAGATTTTTTTTTTTTTGAAGGGTCGTTAGGACTTAGGAAAGGATCGTGGACCATATAGTTGATGACGATGATGTTTTTGGACGGTTGAGATTTCCCGCTGTTTTTATGCCGGTTGTTGTCCGTTTTCTTTCCACTGGGTCCCCCACTCCCATTTCTTCAATTTATTTTCTATTTATTATCGAAGTTTTCCATCTATTTTTATTTATTGCCCCAAATTTTTTATTAAAAAAAAAAAAAAAAGTATTTTTAAGTTTTCTTGTTTCGCTCACTTTCTTGGTCGGATGGTTGAATAATTGAATTAGGTTATTTGGTTTTAGGTTTTATATCCAATTTCGATATTCAAAACATCGAGGAAGATTTAGATCATGTTATAATATATTTATATATTTATATATTTATATATTGAAGATATATATATCAAGAAAACTCATTTTTAATTATATATATATTAATTTTTTAAATTATATAACATATTTTTTTATTTAAGTCATTACTTATTTATTAATTTAAATTTTATAGATTATTTTTACTCTCCTTTACACGTATTAAATTATATTAAACATTTTTTCCTTATGACCTCTACAAAAGTTACATTTATCCATATGTGTTTTACCACTTTTTTTTTAATATATATATTTTTATACCACTTATATATTGTTCCTTAATAATACAACCTTCTAAACTATAAAACATATTAGTTAGTTGAATATTGTCTTATAACACTTTTCTTTTAACATCACAGACATCCATTTATTACATAAAATTTTTGGCATCATTTTCAATTTCATCGAATTTATTTTAATTCTATAATTTATATCATCTCGAATGTTTACAAATTTTTAGATAATAAATCTTAACTACACAAAAAACTTCACACTTTAGGACCTCTTCACTATCAATTTCTATTAAATTATCCCTTTTTCAAAATTTTGGACTAAAATCATAAATTAAATATTTAATTTTCGATCGAGGAAAAATTTAGATGATTTTGGAACCAACAGTAAAAAATATTCATTTTTTGTGCGTGAAAAAAATGATAAGAGCCAAAAAAAAAAAAAAAAACCAATTTAAATTTTTCCTCTTCTTTCTCGTCTAAACGATGAATTGAAATAATGCAAATAAAACGAGGCCTATCTGTCAAAAACTGTTGCCAAGAGCACAAGGAACACATGGAGGATCTTTAGCTTGATCAGTAGGTATAATGAGCTGCAAGCAATGGTCATGAAAGACATGACCGCAAGGTAAAACCGCAACGACAGGTGGAGCTTTTGGCTGGTATAAGTGACCGTCCGGTTTGAACGAAATATCCCTCTTACATATCAAACACTTCTCCGCCACTGGTTCAGGAGTTTCATCTCCCAACTCTGCACCAAAAAAAAAAAAAACAGTAATCATAACTAGTATTGTAGGCACAGGGTCTAAACTTTGTCAACCATATCTCAGTTTTGTGATATAATTGTTGAACCGTGTAAACATGGACAAGAACCATGAGGATACCTTGGCATTTGATATGGTAAAGGGAAGAGGTATTGGGTATAGAAGTGAGGGAAGGTACCGATGGAAGAGGGAGAGGTGGAGCAGTATCATGTTGAGGCGGTAACGAAGAAGAGTTTAAAGGTGTCTGTGTAGGAGGAGAAGGGCAAGGTGGACCAGCAGCACTCTGAGTAAGGGGAGCCAAAGGAAGAGAACGTGCATGGGTCGAAAGAGGAGGCCATGGTGCCATGATTGGGCCATTTGGAGCGGTTTGAGGTAATGCTTGGGGTGGTGGGCCTGGGAGGTACAGCATTTGATTAGTTTGAGGTTTGAGGAGAGCAGGATAATGAGCTGAAGATGTTCTCATTTTGTGCTGAGATTGGTGCCATGACAGTGGTGGAGGAGGTTGACCGGAGGGTTGACTGCTTATGGGTTGTCCTGAAACATGACGGGTTTATATTACAAGACCTGTAACATGATAGAAATTAAACCAAGTGATGATAATCATAGTGAAGAGTTGGTACCGGTTGGAAAAGGATATCCAAAGGCATTTGAAGGCAGAGAATTTCTGAAGGCATTTGAGGGCATGGGTTGACCAAGGTAATGAATCGGATTATTACCTGCAAAACAATTTTTTTGCATGTTCAATAATTGCTCACAAAGTCAAAGGATTCTGGAAAAGTGCATGTCTAGTACTCATATTGCTTACCCGACTGAATTAGAGAAAAGTTAGGAGTTCGTGAACTTTCATGGAGAATTATTAGACTATATTCTAAGTATCATGTATCTAACTATTACATAAAATATTTTTCTCGTAACACAAAGAATGGTCACAGACCAAAAGCATTCCCACCTCCATTTTGTGCACGAGCAGGGACCCCTCCATTGCCTTGAAAACTAGAAGAAGCATCTGCCATGTTAAGAGCAAGATTCATGCAAAGTACCACTAAAAATTTTTCACGTTTCATTTTTTACAGAGGAAAAAAAAAATGGAAACTTTCAGAATTACCTGCATAATCTCTTTCAGGGACATGGGAAGGATAGCATAGAGGCTTTTTAGCCCCATTTCCTAAGCTCAGAAAATTGGCATCAAGAGTTTCCGAATAATTCGGCCGACATGGCTCTAACCTAGAATTGTCAACTCTGATATCATTCTTGATAACGGTATTATGAAATAACAAATGTGTACTTCCATGAGCATTCTGCCTCATTGCTTCTTCTTTACCAAACTGAGTCATCTTCTTGCTGCTATTCATGTTGTTTTGCATAGGAGTCGCTAAATTACCAGCACTAGAGAAACATAGAGGTAATTGATTTCCACCACTCGTGAGTGAATCAGATCCATCACTTGGTTTCATAGAGCTGTTTGGCATTGAGGCAATAGACATACAATTGATACCAGTAGAAGGTGCTCGACAGAGAACATATTGAGGAAAACCGGAAAAAGGAGAAGAAGAAGGAGACGGAGAAGGGTAGGGATATGCAAAAGGAGTATTATGCACGAATAACGGACCAGCAGGATTGTATGCATTCAAATAGCTACTTGGGTGAGAATCATCGAACATTGTATCGTGGGACCCGGAAGGTTCGTTCCTATGAGACATGGATGAAGAGGGAGGTAGACGGTTATTTCCTCGTTCGACATTTTCGTTTCCCATCGCTCTTTAGTACTGAATGAAAAGAATTGAGTTAGGATATACCAATCATGACAGACAGAGAATCAGAATCAGAATTCCAATGCTCATTTTACATCAATAAAAAAAAAAAAAAATTTTTGTTCCATTATTACACAGTTCAATCTGCTTAAACATTATTTATGCAAAAATATCAATCTTATTCGACCCCGAGTTAATCCATGTAATCGCAATTTAGAGAAACAACAAAACCAACAAATTAAACAGAATCCAAACATCAACACCAAAAAAAAAAACCAAAAAATCATAAAAAATCCTCAAAGTTAAAACCTAACAGATTATCTACAAGTAGTTAAGAACTGACCGAAGTAAAACAACACAAGATAATCAAAAGCTGGAACAATACAAACCTGATCGTGATGAAGAGAAGCAGAAGAGGAGGCAGGAGAGGTAGCAGGCAAGAACCATTTGCATCTAAAAAAATCAGGGCTTGTTATAAATAAATAAACAGACGATTTCAAATCAATTCGGTTTGCAAAAATATAGTCAGAATATAATTGAAATGATTAATAATTAGATCGAAAATTTGAAAATATATTAAGATTTTTTGCGCAATATATGGAATTCGAAGAGGTTTCATTTACCGGCGATGAGTGGGAGTGTAGCTGTTGAGGTGGACAGTGAGAAATAGACGGAGGGGGAACATCTCGATGCTGTTGGCGCTGTTCGAACCGGATTAGATGAGCATTTTATAGGGTTCGGTTAGGGGGGGAGGGGCCCACATGGGACTGGGCCTAAATGGGCCTAATGCGCAGATGGTGCTGTTAGAGGCTGAGCGGGTTTTGGGCTTCTGGGCCTTTTTTTTCATCCGATCCGGCGTTGTTTTTATTTTGTTTTGACATACTACAATGTCTTTTGAGGAATTGAACATGGAAAAAGCAACGTGTCGGGGAATGAATTTGACTAAACGATGTGCAGTAGTGATCTGCGTGTGAAAGCAAAGATTATGTTTCGGTTTGATCGATTTTCTGGAAGGGAATGAGAGTAGTGGTAATGCAATGGTAAAAAAATTATATTTATATTTTCATTTTCATCGCCGAGAACTTTCCTTAATTAAACAGTAATTAAAAATATATATATAGTTAACGATCTAAAAGCTTTAAAATTCACACAACGAGCCACGTGTTGTGGTTTTTTTTTTTTAGTTCGATCTCAAACACAAATACATCAAAATCCAAGAAAGAACATAATTATTATTATGGACACATGTTGTGGTTTTGTATATACATGATGACATGCGGCGATCATGAAACGACGACGTACGTGATACGTACGTACATCTCACATATTGCTGGCTGGCTGGCTGGCTGGCTGGCTGGCTGGCTGGCTGGGCCTGGGCGGCTGTTTGGGGTGCGAAAATTACGAATCAGCCCCGGTAATATTGACATTATTATAGTAATTATTATTGTTATATATTATGGAACTAATGATCAATTAATTAATTAATAAATTAATTAATTGAATTGGACCATATATTAACAGTTGTATTGTGATTGTTATGATGAAGCTGCCTCCAGAAACTAGGCCATGGCTTCCACTTAGCCTGTTGATGATGATCATGAGGATGATGATGATTTGTTGTGTTTATGAGCTCTGATTCAGATTTCCTTAACATCTCCCACATCACCTTCACATCTTCATACCCACACGTCTCCACATCGTCATGTAGCTTCTTCAGTATCAACCCTCCCCTGCCTGCATTTAAATTACATTTTTAATCCATATTACCCAACTCCAAATCCTGTTTTACTTGTTATTATTATGTTCTTTTTGTCTTTTCGGACATGTGATTAGTGATGATTAATTATGTGTAAGAAATAATTAAGCAAATATGTATATAACATAAAGGAATTAGGAACCGACCGTTTTTGCGAGGTCTAAGAAGAGGGGAAGAAACAGCAAACCAAACGCGGCGAACAGGGAAGACCATCTTCTGTAAGAAATCCATGAACCTGTTCTGGACCTTTATCGTCTTCTTCCTCAAACTGAAGCTTCTCACCTTGATCCTGCTCCTACTGTACCAATTATTATTTCTTTCTCTTCCTCCTCTTTCTCCTCTTCCTCCGCCGCCACCGCCGTCGCCAAATCGAACGGCTATGCTGCTTAGCTCCGCCAGACCTTCCTCCCTAGCTCCGATTATCAGCTGATCAATCGAAGCCGATAATCACTACCAATCAGTACTACTAAAAGTCTACTACTACTACTACTACCTAATCATCCGTTCTCAACATAAATATATACACAGGGATTGCTTTCTGGGGAGAGAAAGAGAGGGAAACAGAGAGAAAGAGGGTGGGGGGGTAGATGGTTTAAGTGATTGGAAATTAAGGTGAGAAAAAAAAAAAAAAAAGAAATTAATGAAATGAAATGATGTTCAAGTGGATCGCTTGTTTTGTCTTCATATTTATATTCGACGATTAAAGAGCGCACCGACACGTATCTGTCACTAACCGGCATTTACCAATAAATAAAAATGATATATATATATAATATATACATTTTTATATTAAGCATTTAATTAGTAGGTTGGATCGGACTAATTACGTGTTTAGTAGTTAGTAGTTAGTAGTTAGTACAGTACTAAGTAGAAACAAATACGTATATATATATATATATATATATATGAATTTGGCTTGAATTTATTGACTACTGTTCCTTTTTTTTTTTTTTTTTTGTGGTTCCTAATGGATTTATTTTTATTTCTGAGTGGAGAGAAACGTCTCTAAATTTGAGTAAACAAAAGTCCAATTGCATTGGCATGCTTGTTCTCTTTTTCTTCAGGGGGCGCGGAGGGATCGGTTTGACTGTTTGACTGTTTGACTTTGAAGTTTGAATTGTTTTTGGAAATTAGTTTTTAATTAACTATTAATTACGCTTGAAATGGTTTTGATTACAGGACATTAATACCAGTGTCGGCAAAATCCACGCGGTCAGTAAAGAGGTGGTTCCTCATTTTATCTGATAGACTCGAGTCCAATTCGACAGCGATCGGTAGCCAATCATAGCCATACACGTCTCCCTAAAGATTCATAGGATACTACGATTTGTCTTCTGATGGTTCCGATCTGGAAGACACCAGATGAAAAGGTCGTGTTGAAATTTCAATGTTTTGAAAAAGAAACAGGTGCACAACAGGAATTTGATTCAATTTTATTATTAGTTTTTTAAAAAATATATATTTTAAAAAAATCAGAAAAATGAAATACTGCATAAATAAAGGGATTCATAGTACAATTAATGCAGGAATTAGAATCATATATTATCATTATGATGACGTGATCAATCGTGCTGAATTTCCCAAAAACAAAATCTTAAAATGAAAAAATAATAATAAATAAATTATATAGTGGATAATTAAAATACAATAAATATATATATATATATATATGGAAATTCTTAATTTCTATATATTTCGGTGGTCTGAATTTGGAAATCTCCCCACCTAATAGTGATCTTAAAAGTTAAAAGCACATATATCTTCAATGTTAAGTATCATATAATGAGAAGATGACCATCAGTCTAAATTCTAACTTTATCTAATTAGTAGGCCAAATGACACTTTCAATTCCTTAAACTATCGTTTATCAAACTTATCACTTAACCTCCCTTGAACTATTATGTTTTACAAATAAATGATGAAACCAACCTTGAGAAATCTACTCAATGATGTTACCTAGACTTCTAGGATTGAAAGACTGACTATCATCACTTATTATTTATTTATTTATTATATCTTAAATTATATTTGTATCTAGTTTTCGAGGAGGAATCAATAATCAATAATCAATAATCAATAATCAATAATCAATAATCAATAATCAATAATCAATAATCAATAATCAATAATCAATAATCAATAATCAATAATCAATAATCAATAATCAATAATCAATAATCAATAATCAATAATCAATAATCAATAATCAATAATCAATAATCAATAATCAATAATCAATAATCAATAATCAATAATCAATAATCAATTAATCATTAATCAATAATCATTAATCAATAATCAATAATCAATAATCAATAATCAATAATCAATAATCAATAATCAATAATCAATAATCAATAATCAATAATCAATAATCAATAATCAATAATCAATAATCAATAATCAATAATCAATAATCAATAATCAATAATCAATAATCAATAATCAATAATCAATAATCAATAATCAATAATCAATAATCAATAATCAATAATCAATAATCAATAATCAATAATCAATAATCAATAATCAATAATCAATAATCAATAATCAATAATCATTAATCAATAATCAATTAATCAATAATCAATAATCAATAATCAATAATCAATAATCAATAATCAATAATCAATAATCAATAATCAATAATCAATAATCAATAATCAATAATCAATAATCAATAATCAATAATCAATAATCAATAATCAATAATCAATAATCAATAATCATTAATCAATAATCAATTAATCAATAATCAATAATCAATAATCAATAATCAATAATCAATAATTTGATTGTTCTCAAACACCCTGAGTTATATAATTTGCCCCAATTCTACATCGTGAGGAATCGGGTTTCATCATACCTCCCCTAGACTATCTTGAGAACACAAATTCCCTAAACTTTCACAAATCATACTTTATCCCCTTAACTATATGACTTAACCTTCTTAAGATATCTTTATGTAATGCAAAAAACAGCCATAAGGGAGGGAATGTAATGATTTCATTCTATTCCACCCTTTTGTATAAAGACCGATAAAGTGAGAATAAAAACAAATTATATTCTTTCATTTTTATCAGAATAAATATTTTTAATAAAAATCACTCTAATTATTTATTGACACAATATCATTTTCCCCCTAATTAGTACTTAAAAAAATAGATTTGTTTGATGACTTGAAAACTAGCTTGATAATTTATTATAGATGTCACTAATTTCATGATTAATTGTGGATTTAAATGATTTTAAATTACCTTTTACTACCCACCAACTTATACACACAAGGTCGAATGGATAGGGGACTAAATCGTATAATAACAATATTTTCTTTCTCTATAGAAAGTGTGTAATATGTTGAAATTCTAGAATTATGATGATAACTTTGGTTTACTTTTTGGGCTTCACTTTCCTTATCCAACAAGCATATTAACGACAACAAAAGAGAAAGGAGAATAAAGAGTCGAGATTAGAAGGTTTTAACTTGGAAGAGAATAAATTCCACACAAATTAATTAAATAAATTAGTTTTAAGTGCTAGTGATTACTGATTAGACAGACCATGTTAAATGTATTCCACTAATGCAGAGTTCTTAGAATCTATGATTTTCTGGCGTTGACTCCAGACATTCCAAAGATAATTATGATTTTATTATTAATAATTAGTGTTTTATAGAAAGCTTAAATTATATCTGTATAAATCATGTGGTATTGATAATAATCAATGAAATTACGAAACTGTTTACACCAATCTCCTCACTAATATGCTTTAATTGATGCCTCTTAAATTAAGCATATTCAACAACTACATGGTGTGAAAGGGATGGTGGGACCTATCTGTGTATGACAGTGGGCTCCACCACACACTTATCATATTTCTTCTTGATTCTTTTCTTTGGCTGCATTTATTCTTAAATGGGTTGAGAAGAGACTAGAGAGAGTGGACATGTTTTGTTTTTGTTCTCAGTGGAACCGACGTCTTCAAAATGGCAATTATACTAATTACTAAACATGTATTCAAAGAATCAAAGCAAATTTCATGCTTAGCTCAGGATGAGATAATGATACGGATCATTATCTCATCATACATAATACACTCATCATCAAAAGTGGTGAAGCTGCTGCAGCACATTGTGAGGTCTAGAAAGCAGCCGCACATTTTCAATTCATAAACACAGACACGAGAAGAAAGCAAGGGGGGGGTAAAGAAAAGGCAAAACCTTTTTCTTTTTCTAAGATTTTTTACTTTTTTTCTCATCAAATTCTGTGCCCTTTTTTAGCACCCAAAAAGGGAGGTAGTGGCTAATTAGGGGTGGAGAGTCAGCATACCATGCGTACCAATCATATTGTTTAAGAATACAATCTCCACCATTCTCCTCAATTCCTTATATATTAAGAAAAAATGCATTATAACATAAAACGTACCTGTTCCAGCGGCTGATGATGTGCTCTTCAACACAGATTATGCTCGACAAAAAGTAAATGATCATCATCTGGCTTTTGGATAGTGATAGGAACTTCCATTAGTGTTTTGTCATTCCCCCACTTTTTTTTTTTTAATAGCATTTTCAGGGAACTAAACTTCATATTCTCATCCTGAAGCATGCATCTAACAGAAGCTACACTAAGTTTTCGTTTGTGAGAATAGGGGAGGAAATAGAATCCTTCCACTGTTTCAAACTAAGCATCAAGTAAAAGAAGGAAACTCACTATGACAAGTCAATTATATATAAAATATTTGAATGAACGAATATAAAGTTATCCCTCAAATTATGTAGGATACAAAATTAAGAACTCATATTGAAACAACTCACTTCCTAGTCATCCATGTTTTTCATGTATTCCTTTGAAAGTTTATTCTCCATTATCAACTGCTGTTCTTTAAGAAGAGAATACCCTGCTTCAAGCAAAGCTTCCACTGTTTGCTGTTCAACAAATCAAATGCAAGAATCACTTGTATGTCAACCTAGTCTAACTCACTCAATTTGAATAGCGCATAAGCAACTGGAGTTGCAGCAACTTTATGAAGTGCTTCGACTAGTAAAAGGAATGACAAATATCTGTATGTGTGATATATGTATTTTTTGCGATAATCAGAATTATTTAGCTTGAAGATGCAACTAGC
The DNA here is from genome assembly GCA_027186245.1 of Coriaria nepalensis. Lineage (NCBI taxonomy): Eukaryota > Viridiplantae > Streptophyta > Magnoliopsida > Cucurbitales > Coriariaceae > Coriaria > Coriaria nepalensis. The sequence continues at coordinate 7,667,849 of CP114500.1, read as the reverse complement.
ATTGGCATAACATGAAAAAGTGTTGGGACCATATATGCAGAATTGTAGCATGATATCTAGGATGTGGTCCCTCATGCCCCTGCTTGCGTTTTGCAGATGAATTCTGCAACAAAGTCCGTTGACCATGATAATTTACTTTCAGTTTAAACATACAGAAGTAATTGTGAATCCTAATGCGGACATGTTTAGTCATCACAACTATCAATAATCAAATGAAGTATCACAGTCCACTTTTAGGTTTCCAGTAGTAGCTCTGTGCCAGTCCTACATTTTTCTATAACTCTAGAGTAAAACTAATAATTATGAATAGTAACATCAGTTTTTAGTTGATCGATGAACAAATTTCAAGGTTATAAACTAAATTCAGTTGAACTTTTTTCCGGGATGTAAGATTTGTCATGAAGGATAGATCAAAAAACAATTAAAGTTATTATCGATGAAAGGACCTCTGGTGGAGTAAACACTGGAAGTTCCTCACTCTTTCTTCGCCTTAGCAGCTTTGTTCCAAGAGTCTCTATACCTCCAATTTCATCTATCCACTGAAATGAAGAATTTGAAATGTATCGACAAGTTAATCAATTTGTGAAAACTACTTTCTTATCGTCAAATTGTGCTTCGAGAGTACTAAAGCTGGATATATATCATCTTGATCCATGGGGCCAGGAGGAGAAATTAAATTATGTGAGAAAGACCTTATACCTTCAAGATTGACTTGTCATATGTCCGTGACCTTAGAGCTCCATAAAAATCCAGAGCTGCCCGATCACCAAAAATGTAAGTAACCATCTAAGTTTATTACTACATAAATTTAACACAAAATAGAAAAAGGACAGAAAGAAGATGGAAAAATGTGCAACACATACAGACTGGCATTTAGAACAGTAAAATCAGCATATGATAAAATTCAGGAAAAAATATAAAACTATATTGTCAAAGTACTCTACATATTTGAAAAAAAAAGAAGGTAAGAAACCCATGATGACAGCGGAAATTTTGTCTTTCTTGATATCTGCAGGAGGCAATAAAATGAAAAGCCATTTTCATGGTTTCTCTTCCAACCACTGTGATGCATTGTAGTAAACATGACATGCTTTGGGAAAGAATTATAATTACAGAAAGATACCTTGGTTAGAAAAAGTGTCTACAATATGAACAACCTCCTCCCTAGATATGCCATCTTTCTCATACATTCGATTTACAATGTTCACAATGTCTTCACGATTGGGCTGCCTGTTTTAAAAACATCATTTCAGAAAAGAGTGACATGATCCCACAACTTTCATGGTACAACTAGAGACCAATGTCTAAGAAGATAGTGGTCAAGTCTTCTTTGTCGATATCTAGTTTACCACGTGTTAATAGAAAGGGTAAAAGAGAGAAATTCTTGAGTAAATAATCCCATACCAGTAAAATTTATCCATCCTTCCATCACGAATTAAAGGCGCATAAATAGTTGACAAATCATTCCCCGTAACAATGATAGGAATTCTGTTTGTGACATCCGATTCTCGCCAGTCTTGTCCGATACTCACTTTATTAGGATTATCAGCTAAATTCATGAGAGTCCCAACAACAATTTGATTGTTGACTGTCATCTGGGTGTTTCCTACATAGGAGCAGAATAATACATATATTCAATTCATGTTTTGAACAGTGACGATTATGCTGTCAAGAATGCCAGTACATCATCTTCCCAATCAGTTGGAAATAATACACTAGCAATTTATTCTCACTTGGATTGTTTCTTTTAATTTCAACTCAAAACAGTATCTCACCGAATCTTCCAAGGCCAGCATCAATGTCATTGATCATCAAACAGCTCAACTTACCCTGTGTTAGTGTGTTGTAATTTAAGGATGTTGTATGTATGGCATTGAAGGTAAGGGAAAATTGAATTTAACAAAAAAAAAAAAAAAAAAAAGCCTACTTATCAACCAACATATATATGAATATTAACCAGAACCATGGAAGCAAGGCATGAACAATATTTAAAAGCCCCTTAGTTTTCATGCAAATTATCTATTTTCTTCGAAAAAACAGCTCAACTTACCCTGTGTTAGTGTGTTGTAATTTAAGAAGGATGTTGTATGTATGGCATTGAAGGTAAGGGAAAATTGAATTTAACAAAAAAATTATATAAAAAAAGCCTACTTATCAACCAACATATATATGAATATTAACCAGAACCATGGAAGCAAGGCATGAACAATATTTAAAAGCCCCTTAGTTTTCATGCAAATTATCTATTTTCTTCGAAAAATTCATCTTACATGCTAATGTTAGCTATGCAGGGTACGTTCTTCGTCAAGCACTTTTGAGCACTTTCAGCTTAACGGTATTCATTAGTCATTACTCAAGAGTCTAGAAATGTTGTACAGTTCATTCATTAATTTGTGTTGAAATGCATCCGTTGCATTGCGTCCCCTGTGAGCAAGTGGTTCTAGGTCCCAACCGTCTTCTCTCATGAGAGGCAGATGCAATGGATGCACAAACTTCCCTCTCATTTTTTTTTTTAACTTTGGGTACATAAGCCTTGATACAAGTTGGGGAGCTTATTATCACAGAATTGAAAATAATAAAACAGACCATGTAGACACCAACATATAATTAGATTGAGAAAAGCATAAACAAATTGGGGGAAGATAAAAATGAGGCAGATGCTTTTCAGAAAACGGAGTATCAAACAACATATTTAACCTCATAACCCCAGACATACATATAGCAACAGTGTAAGTGGTAAAGCTTTCTAACTTGGTTCTGGACAACTTGAGAAGCTGTTCTATAGCGTTCGCGAATCAATCTTCCTGGTTCTCCTGGCCATGGAAATCAAAGTTCTCATATGGTGTATTGCTTGAGAAGGAAAGACAGTAGATATAATTACTTTCTGTTGTATGCACAGAGGGACAATCTGTGTTAGGAATTGTCGTGGTTAATCATGAGGAATTTCTTTCTAATATCACACAATTGTATCATAAATTGCTTAAAGATAAAACTAATCAAGAGATGGTAAAGTCCTTCATCATTGCAGAAAGATCATGGAATTATAAGTTTTTTCGTGTAGATTAGATATGAGAGAGACACCACTACAGAAAGGAAAGCTAATTATGTGTTGAAGAACATATTAAGTACTCAGGCTAAATCTTCTTCTTCCTTTTTTAGGTACACAGAATAAATCCAATCAATTGAATCCTAGAATTTGTCAATAGAAGCGAAGGTTGAAGTGAAATTCCAACGCATGAAGGGGACAGGACACTCGTACCAGCTCTTTCTGATTCTAGTTCGCCAGCTGACATAATTACAGGTTCAACTCCCATGGCCTGAAATATTAGTTCGGTCTGAAATGATTTTCCTTGCCCCTTTCCTCCCCATATACCTGTAAACAAAATGCTTATGTTTCTGAAACATGTTCCGAAAGGGTGATGTCAATATCACAGTCAGGTTGCAAAGCAAATAGTTCCTTGACTTGTTAAAACGATAGAATATAAAAGCTAGCCTTGGAGAAGTCTGGACAGCAATATGTCTAGAGACTCTAGACTGAGAGTTCCTAGGACAAACCTAATAGGGGACATCAAGAGATGGTCACAGATAATCAAATCCTAAAATAACCGAGGAAGAAAGAACCATGTGCCCCCTCTTACAAATGAAAACCACTTTCCATCTCTCTCTCTCTCTCTCTATCTATACCCCCCCCCCCCCCACCCCCCAGCGCCAACACACACAAACTCTCTTCTAATTTCTCAGAAGATGCAAAGAGTGAAGCAAAGTCATGAGCTTTCATACCTAGGATCAGAGGAACTTTGGTATTAATAAGATGGGCAATGTAGTTCTTCACAATATGGCATGCTGCATGAACCGAAGAACACAAAAAAAATATATATATGTTAAGGCTAATCGAGAGTAGGAAACCATATCCATTCCATCATCACACACGAGATGAATCAAAATTCCCAGGTTGAAAAAATTTGACTATTCATCACAGAGGCAATTAATCAAACTGTTAACAACATAATAGCAATGTTTTACAGGTTGGCGACTACATTGTAGTCATCACCATCGAAATTCTTTACTGCTTCAACATTATTCATCACAGGTCCTTTACCTTTTCCAAATTTCACGCAACTTACCAACTTTATCCTGTTAAGAAAAGGCAAGTGAGAAAAGTTAAAACGTAAGCAGAGACGTTGGATACCAAGTTATTTACGGTTAACATGAAATGGCGTGAATCCAGCTATCCAAGTGACACCCAGTGTCGAGGAAATGGAAATGGCGAGTCACATGTTTTGATCACAAGAGCAGTCGTAAAGAGGGAAATGAAAATTAGATTACCATGAAAAAAGGTGCGATGTAATAATCCCCTTGAAGGTATTCAAATGATCTCGTCACTTTCTGACGGTAATCAAACACAATATCCGCTGCAAACAGATAGTGCGACAGAGAGAGAGAGAGAGACAGAGATAGTGAGAAAATATCAGAATCGAAACAAAGCGAAGGAAAAAAAGAGAGAGCGAGAGGAGAAATGAGTATGAGTACAGTCTCTGCCGAGGAATTTTCCGACGAAGAGGTCATCGATGACGCCCTCCCTAGCTCCGACGGCGATATTCATGTTATCAGACTCTTTCCCGAGCCTGTATAGATAGTCTTTCCCCTCCGAGTCTTTCGCTTCCCAAGAAGACTGCTCCGACAGTCTCTTCCCGGCTTTCTGCGCGTCCCCGTCACTGTCAGCTCCGGAAGCGGTTGATTGATTACTCGAAGAACGAACGGAAAACGAAGGAATCCGGATTGAACGAGTGAGAGTAGGATTTTTTAGGTTGAAGAGAGAGTAAGGCGATAGCGATAGACCGGAGCAGCAGAGAGCCATTTTCAGCTAAAACTCGTGATGTTATTTGCCGTTATGGATTCTGTTTGTGTGGCCTCTTCCAAACTCTATTTGTTTATTATTTTATTCATCATTTATTTATTCATTTCTTTTAAGAGCATTAATCCATAATTATTACCTTAACTTAAGATGAAATATCAAATAAATATGCAAGAACTAAGAAGCTAAGGATTAATTATAAATGATAATCTTAGAACATGAAATATTTTCTCGAATTTAAATAAATAAATATAATTTATAATTAAAATAATTAATTTTAATGATTTAATATCATTAAATATATTTAAAATATAATAAGATGCTTTTTTTTCATATCATGATTATAATTCATAGTGATAGTGATTGAGATCAAAGTTAGATAAAATTTATCATGAAATTTGCATCGAATGCACCAAGAATTTTGTCTTGTAGGGTCGTAAAATCAATCAAAACAAGTCCCTCATCTTCTTCCGATCTGGGGAGTATAAGTTTACCATACTCATTGCATGTATTAGCTTGTTGGATTTTTTGATATGATATAATTTGTTTACTCCATGATTCAACCACGCCATACTCCTTCATTACAAGCAAACCAAAATTTACCCAACAATTCATCTACTTCCCCGTCCTCGACTGAATCCCGCCACTCATCTTCGCTGTCAACCTTGCCGATCACCACCAAACCTAATGATCCTTTCAATAACAATGGGTTGATGTGCCAGTCAGGATAAGGAAAATCACTGGGCAGCTTCAGTATACGAAACTTCTCATCATCAAAACTAAATGACAACAAAGCAACAGCAACTAAAGAATCTCCCCATCTATGGCTTCGGTTACTGCTAGCCAATGCAACGCTCCATGAATCCTCATTCAGAGAGTAATAAACTTCAGCATGGTAACTGCTTTCGTTGCGCCTCGGGCAGGGGCAAACATTATCCGAACAATCTTGTAGTCATTGTTCTTAACATCAAAACCAAATCCAACAGGAGCAGCGTCATGAGATGCGTTATATAGACCATCACCTAAACTAGTGTCCTTGATGAACTTAGATTTCTGAATTATGGGGTTCCATAAAATTATCCTACGGATGAAACAGTTACCGCAGTCGATGACGACGAAACCGACGCCGACGCCATGTAGTTCGTCTGCTGCGACTGAGAGGCGATTACAGACGACATTAGGGCTTCCTGGAGTTGCAACTCTTCAGCATACATAGAGTCTGACATAGGAAAAATCTCAGTAGCCTCGTTTTCATCGGAGAGAGCAGAGAAGTAGAAATCATCAATGCGAAGAGTGGAAGAGTCTTCCGCCATTTTTACGAATTTCTATGATTTCTTGTTGCAGTAGATGAATTGTCAGTGAACGAGAGTATATACGACAAAGCAAAGTCGATCCTTCGAAGGTCGCTCCTTGCGAAGTAGGTGCCTGCTTTCTCGGCTTCTCCTAGGGGATTCCAATGGGTTCTACTTTTTGACTTCTTTTTTACCTCTGACACTCTTTTTTAACATAAAATAATATTTCCCTTTTAAATTATTTACTTTTTACAGTTTACTGTGGAAAATATCAAATGAGGAAAAGGTCTGGAAATCAGCAGCTGATTTCTGATAGTGAAGCAGCGGCGAGAGAGAAGGGGAGGAGGGTGATTCGATCGGAGAGATGAAGCATCTGGGCTTGATTGTTTCGTTCTGTATGATATGGGCTTTAAACATTCTGTACGGGGAGATGTTTGTTTTCTGGCTGTCTTCTTCCTCCGCTTGTTCTTGGCCTCATCCGATCTCTTCTTCTCATAATTTCACGGTAATCTGGCTCATATAACTATTTTTTCCCGCTCATTTTCTTCAAGTTCATGGCCAGCCATGGCGTATTTTGGATTTGTAAGACTGTAAGCGGTAGCTAGTAATCTTATAATCAGTGTAATCCTCAGCTAGTAATTACTCTTAGGTTTGTATCAGTGTAATCCTATATGTATAAGATTTACATGATGGCTAACTCGTCCAGTCTGCATCTGGGCAGCTAGGATTTCTTTATGCTATATAAATATAACCAACATCATTCATTTTTGAGTCTCTTCATTAACTCGGTTTTATTGTGGCTACACAAATTCTAGAGTCCACACTATACCGTGCATTCTTTCCAGTCGGAAACTGTTTTATCTTTTTCTTCTGCATCATTTAGTTATATCATGGTTAATTACATGCATGATTGGAGGCTAGCATGGCAGTTTATTCACCTTTTCTTTTCCTGGAGAAGAAAAATGATGCAGGAGATTGGGGTGATTATGCAAAAGTTGTAGTTATAACAGATCCACAGGTGAAATTATCTCTTTTGTTGCTGAGATATGAGAATGTAATAAGAGAAAGAGGAAAACATCCTGTCCACACTTCGATCAAATGATTATTTTTGTTTTTTGAATCTTTGACAGCTCATGGATAGAACCTCACTCCCTCTTCCTGCAAAGTCACTTGCATTGGAAATAGTGCAGTTCTATACCGATTTGTTCATGCGCCGTGCATTTGTATCATCTATTCTGCCTTTCAAACCCGATGTAATTTTATTCTTGGGCGATTATTTTGATGGGGGTCCTATCTTGTCAGATGAAGAGTAAGTACTCAGAATTTGTGTATTTGAGATTTTAAATTTCATTAAACTACCAACTGTAGCCTATTAACACATTCAGAGAGAATGAAAATCATATTGTTTTGTTTTAGCATCAAGTTGGACACCTCGTGGTTCTAATTGTATTGCTGGCAATGCAAATTTCATACTTTGTTAGATGAGATAGTTTCATTCTTCACTTTTTGGTGTTTTCTGATGATAAATATTGGGCTGTGGATAATACTTGGCAGATTGTTACTTTGTGAATTTGAAGGCTATGCTTCAATTTGCTTACATTCTTCTTGTCCGCATATCTATTTTCTGCCCTCTGTTACCCTCATGCATCTATTATTCATTCTCTGACTCGAAATGCACCATGACAATCTCTCATTTTTTAGATGGCAGGAATCTTTAAACCGCTTTAAGCATATCTTTCCTCTGAACAGACAAATTACAGGTAAAGATGTCCCAGTTTACTTCCTTTCTGGAAATCATGACATTGGATATTCAGGCTTCCACTCTCATTTTCCAGAGGTACTTAGGCTTCTTATACTCTGTAAATGATGATATCCTAGCTTCTATATCACTGGGTTATGTCAGCTATGTTTACATGAATTACGAGTTTGATAGGAAATGGGAGACTTTAGATGATAAATAAGACCTAATATGATCATTATATCAAAAGTAGGTGGAAAGATTGATGCCTTGTCCTAGTATCCACATTTTTCTATCCTGTTACCACTTAGTTTACTAAGTATTACTAGTACATTCTACAGGTTGTCAAAAGATTTGAAAGTGAATTCGGCATCAGAAACTACCGATTTACAGTTGGAAATGTGGAGTTCATAGCCATTGATGCCCAAACTCTAGATGGTAAAACTAGCAACCATTTATCATTTATCATTCTTTGGCGTGTGGATCCCATAAAAATGTTCGACTACTTTAATATAAACTGTTCTAAGATTTAGGTATTATGACATGAGTTATCATCTACAGGTCTTCCACATAATAGTATGACATCCCAATCTTGGGGTTTTGTCAAGAATGTCTCTAAGGGTACGTTCTATTCACTTTTGGCGTTTGGATTCTGTGGTTGGTTCTTATAACAAAAAAATAGTCATCATCTCCCTTACAATTTTCTAGATCTTCATGTCTCACCTAGGGTCCTGTTAACTCATATTCCATTGTATCGGCCTGATTCCACTATTTGTGGTCCTCATCGTTCTTCCCCAATTCTCAATCAGGTATTGGTTTTTTTTTTTTTTTTTTTTCAGTCAATTTTTTTTAAAAAAACTTTTGTGCAAAAGAACTCTGTCCATTCCCATCTGTTTTTTAAATTTGATTTTAAATGCTTACAATCCTGCATCACTTTAACTTATAAGTGTAAATGTAAATCTTCATGATCAGAGAATCCGACGTGCTGTTCAAGGTCAAGAAATCATGTGAGACTCTCTCCCTGCTTTTGAGCTGTAAAGTTGAGCCGGTGGTATATGAGAATTCAGATTCTTAGTTGATTCCCTTTTCAGGTACCAGAATTACCTTACTAAGGAATCATCAGCCCGCTTACTCGACTTGATTAAACCTGTAAGGCCTCTTTCATTCTTTGATACTTCTTCCGGGCTCCCTATGATTGATTTGAGATGAGAAATGTTGGAGCTACTTTTTCTTGAAAGGTACTGGTTTTATCTGGTCATGATCATGATCAGTGCAGCGTGATCCACAAGACCAAACTTGGACCTGTTTCTGAGGTAAATATCAGACGTCTTAGGCCCATATTTCTTACTTGGCTATTATCATCTAATCTTGAACTTTTATGCAGCAAACTCTAGGGACTATAAGTTGGCAGCAAGGAAACCTCTACCCCTCCTTTATGCTATTATCACTGAGTAACTCCACACTTGCAAACGCATCTCATCCAGAAGGAGCAGTCTTCACAAAATTGTGCTTTCTTCCAATGCAAACACATATCTACATTTGGTAAAACTTCATTTTGAGCTTGATGCTGTAATTGAGCTTTTGTTCTTATATGCTCACTCACTTGCACTCTTTAGGTACTTATTGCTATTGGGCTTGACAGTAATCTCCCTCCTGCTCTGGCCCACAAATGGCGTGGGCTGTCAGCCTTGGTGTACTGTTCTAATAGGGCATGGAAGACAACTAGTAAATCTCAACCTCTTCAGAGGTGGAACCAAGGAAAAAGTTGATGATTCGGATTGTGAATATGAGATGATATGGGATGCTGAAGGATCAATGCATCTTGTTAAGAAAGCCTCGATCTCCCCAACTACAAAGAATAGAGATATGAATCTCGTAGAAAGGTGTGATATATCGTATCTGCTTATACATTTGATACAATTAGTTGTCTGATACTTGCTCTGTTTCAAATATTGTTAAAATTTTATTTTCACTTTTTGTGACAGGGGTAATGCTGTAATAAGACCGACAGCTCGAAAACAGATGCTGCAGGAGACAGATGTCAGTGTGGACATGAATGGAAGTCTTCTATCTGATACAATGGTAACATTTCCTTCTAGATACAGTAAGTCGATGAAAGTATTTATAATCCAAAGATCGTTAAGGACAATCCGGATCCTTATCATCATCGCTGCAGTGAATATTCCCCTGTATATGATGTTGATTTTCAAGGATTGGATTGATCAGTAAGCTAAAATGTAAAAACTTAACTGATAATAGCACAATATGACATTGAAACTTAACTCAGCTTCAGGCTTCAGCATAAATTTGGTGCATTTTGATGTTGTTGTATTATGAGCTTTTCAGTTTGTGATATCAACAAACAAGCTTGTTAGCGTGTTACATGCAAACAGAAGGAATGAAAGGGATGAATCCCATGGCATAAGGAATGTCCGTGTGGGGTATGTATCGTATATTTTCTTTGACCTTATTTTAAATACTAATAATTTCCTTAAACATGATATAAAACAAAACAAAGAGTAGTAAAATAATGAAAATAAGACTAATTAGTTCATGATATTGTGTAACGTGAAAGAGGCAACTGCCCGTGATTTTATATATATATATATTTTCAAAAGGTTAAAGATTGTGACTGTTAGGCAGCCACTCCTATTGCTTCTTGAGCTCTGATTTGGTTTACCCAAACTGAGAAAAATTGAGAAGCAATTGTAGCGAAGGAGAAAATGATAGGTGGTTCACCACCTGCAATTTAGACTCATCACTCAAACTTAAGAAAGAAATATATTCATACGAGAAATTAATGGAATGGAATGGTCTAGGGTTATTCAGATTCAAAATGGATCTTCAAACTATATGTACATCAGCTATCTTAGAAGATTAAAATCAAAGTCAAATTATAGGAAGATTTGACTCCATGGTGAATGAGAGACCTCAGACCACCATGAATTGGCTAATATGATACTCAGAAGTTTATGTAGGCATGCAACACCCCAGAAGAGTACATGATGAGACAACAAATCGGCCAAAACAAAACAAAACAAAACAAATTAGTCAACTAATGGAATTATGATTATGGTTATGGTTATGGTTATGATTATGGTTATGATTATTATGTATTATTATGTAATTGCAAGTCGTGAAAGGGTAAGTTCTAAGATACCCCGTTGGAAAAAGCCAATGAGAGAATCACAAAAGAACTTGAAAGATTTTATCCTGATCACAAAAGAACTTGAATCACAAAAGATTTTATACATTTATGTCTAGTTGTGCTTTGAATTCCTTCCCAAAAAAAGAAAATTAGATCAAAGAATTAAGAAAGCTTTGCTTTTTTTCTTCCCCTTTTTTACATCCAAAATGCTTTTCTCTATTGCCATGGATATTGCATATGAATAAATATTATTCTTCGTAACATATATAAATTTATATGGTGGAGATATCTTATTTATTCGTCATCTTAAATTATAAAAATTCTTCAATAAATCATAATTTATATCAACTATATATAATAATTTTACGTTATCATAATAATATTTTATATAATTGAGATTGATCAGTATATTGTAAATATAATTTATCTAAGAAATTTTCATTAAATAAAAATAACTTTTATTTTATCAATAATGTATACATACAAAAATAATGATGTAGTAAAAGAAAGTCTTGTGGTGAAAGATTACATTATTAATTAATGTGATTAGTGAAGTAGAATTGATAGAGAAAAGGTGTCAAAAAAAATTGATATGGTTAATGGGACCAAAAGAAAAAAACTTTTCACTTGGCAAAATTTGGTACCTCAATTAACCAAAAAGTGTCCACTTTTAGAAAAAGGGAATGAAATCCCTCCATACCAATATCGCACAGGCCGTTAAAATATCTTGAGCTAGGTACGATCATGTCGGTCCGACCTTGATCGGATCCGATTGATCCGATCGAATTGGTCGGATCATGGCCACGTATTTCAATTGAAGTAAAAATCTGTTATAGAGAGACTCGTGAACCAAAAAAGATTTAAAAAAAAAAAAAAAAAAAAAGAAAGTGGAGTGAAGACAATTACAATTCAAACACAATTTATATCAGCTCCTTTCTTGCCGTATATTGTGTCTTCTTCTAGTCACGTTATGGGAAAATAGAGACACAAATCACATAATCAATGATAATAAATTACGACATGTCCCTTATAATAAATAATAATAACTATAAAACAGACAAGAAATTGTAATTAACAATAAAATAATAATAATAATAATCACGTTAATTAAATATATATAAAAAAAAAAGAAGGGAATTATCAGGTCATCATCCCCATGATAAGTCAAACACCCGCAGGTAGGCAATTACTGCCACCTCCAATAGAGAGAAAAAGTAAACGCTAGAAGGTGAAGTCATTTCTCAAATATTATAATTTAAAAAATAATAATAATGATCTCTTCTTCTACTTCCTTCGTCAACGTCACTCTTTCTCTCTTTCTCTATCTCTCTATGATTTTATGGTCAATTAATTCCCAACCCCAATCCTGTAAGGACCCAGATGGTAATCATGTACAACAACAACAACCCATTAACTTCCTCTTCCACCTCCGCCGTCGTCGTCATCGCTGCCTTCAGACCATCTTCTTCCTATCCAATTCTCCTCGCTAGTACTACTGTTGCTCTGTTCTAAATGAAACATGACAAGATGACCCCCATGGTCAACGGTGGTTTGACTCTTCAGCTTCCACGATCATCGCCGCTTTCTCTATTAACCCACCTCGCCATACTACTACTCCTCCCCGTCTCTGTCTCACCCGCCTGCAATCCATCCGATCATGAATCCCTCTTAACCTTATACAACTTAACCTCTGTCCCTTCCTTTTCTTCTTCCTCCACTGATTGCTGCTCCTGGGAAGGTGTTCTCTGCAACAATGAAGGCCGTGTGGTAAATCTCACTCTGCCATATAAAGGCCTTACTGGTGAAATCCCATTGTCGCTCACAAATCTTACTTACCTCTCTCACTTAAATCTCTCTCATAATCAGCTTCTGGGTCCTCTTCCTTTCGAATTCTTTTCAATGAATCGGCTTCAGGTTTTAGATTGTAGCAATAATCTGTTTTCTGGTCAGTTACCATCTCCTTCTTCTGGGAATCTTATTAACGACTCTGTCATTGAGATTTTGGATTTGTCAAGCAATCAATTGAGTGGATCAATCTCGTCTCTATTCATCCATCAAATCGAAAAATCGGGTACTTTGAGGAGCTTTAACGTTAGTAATAATCTCCTTGAAGGTCAAGTTCCGGTTTCGTTCTGCCTCGAGTTGGATTCGAATTCTTATTCTCTGACTGTATTGGATTTATCTTACAATGAATTCACTGGTCAAATTGGTACTGGGCTTGGAAATTGTCTTAACTTGAAAGTCTTCAAAGCTGGTTTTAATAAGCTCTCCGGGCAGATTCCAAACGACATTTTTGCAGCCCAGAATCTGGAAATCTTCTCTTTACCTCTCAACCATCTATCCGGGAACATAAGCGACGGCATAATTCGCCTAACCAGGCTGCAAACTCTTGAGCTTTATTCCAACAATTTGACTGGAACAATCCCGGAGAAAATTGGGCAGCTCTCTCGCCTAGAACAGCTTCTGCTCCACATAAACAACTTGACTAGAACTCTACCAGGATCTCTAGCCAACTGCACCAATCTCACTGTGTTGAATCTCCGGGTCAATGTGTTGACCGGAGACATATCGATCGTTGATTTCGCCAAGTTTGTTAAGCTTACCACTCTTGACCTTGGTAACAACTTTTTCTCGGGTAGTGTCCCTTCCTCTCTTTACTCATGTAAATCTCTTAAGGCACTTAGATTAGCGGGAAATCAATTTGTTGGAGAGATCTCACCCAATATTTCCATGCTACAATCCTTGTCTTTCCTTTCACTTTCCAACAACAAGCTGCGAAATCTTTCCAGAGCAATAACGAGCCTATTGGGTTGCAAAAATCTAGGGACTTTAGTTCTTTCAGGAAGTTTCTTAAACGAAGCATTGCCCAATGAAAATACCACTGTGGGCCCGGAAGGTTTTCAGAACATTCAGGTTTTAGCTTTCGGGGCATCTAATCTTACAGGTCAAGTACCTTCGTGGATAGTAAACCTAAAGAAGCTTGAAGTCTTAGACTTGTCTTACAATAAGCTTACGGGTTCAATCCCCCGTTGGTTTGGTGATCTTCCAAGCCTCTTCTACCTTGACTTGTCTAATAACCACATTTCGGGCCAATTCCCGGTCGAGCTTTGTAACTTGTCTGCATTGATGACAAAGCAGGTTCTAGACTCATCTAACCAGAGTTATCTAGCCCTTCCTGTCTTTGTTGCACCGAATAATGCTTCAAATCAGCAATACAATCAGCTTTCAAGCTTACCTCCTGCTATATATATAGGTAACAATACTATTAGCGGAAAAATCCCAGAAGAGATTGGTCAATTGAAGGTTATTCAGGTCTTGGACCTTAGCTGGAACAACTTCTCCGGTGAAATTCCAGATTCTATTTCCAACTTGAGTAATTTGGAGATTCTGGATCTTTCTCAAAACCATTTAACGGGCGAAATTCCAAGCTCTCTTAGGGGCCTTCATTTCTTATCATCTTTCAGTGTAGCTAATAATTATCTTCAAGGACCTATTCCAACTGGGGGTCAATTTGATACTTTTCCAAACTCCAGTTTTTCCAGCAATCCGGAACTATGTGGGATGCAAGTTCTACGACGTTCTTGCTCGAACCAAACCGGAGCCACTTCCGGTTCAACTGTTTCACATAAAAGCTCAAGTAAGAAACTTGTAATAGGACTTGCTTTTGGGATTTCATTAGGAGTTACTTTAATTACAATCATGCAAGTTTGTTGGATTTTGTCAAAGAGGAGGATCATTCCAAGAGGTGACACCAAAAATATTGACCTAGACACAGACTCTTGTGCTTCCGATTTTGAGAACAACCCTGATCAAAGCTTAGTCATATTGTTCCGGAATGACAACTCCCACAACCTAAAAGAGCTTACCATGTCGGACATTCTGAAAGCAACTGACAATTTCAACCAAGAAAACATTGTGGGATGCGGTGGTTTTGGATTGGTCTACAAAGCAACCTTAGAAAATGGGACCAAAATGGCAGTTAAGAAACTTTCCGGAGACCTAGGCATGAGGGAGAGAGAATTCACGGCAGAAGTAGAAGCCCTCTCTGCTGCCCAACACGACAACTTGGTATCCCTTGAGGGATATTGCATCCATGATGGGTCCCGCCTTTTGATGTATTCTTACATGGAGAATGGGAGTTTGGATTATTGGTTACACGAGAAAACAGAAGGCCCGTCTCAACTAGATTGGCCAAACCGTCTTAAAATCTTGCAAGGGGCTAGTTCCGGGTTGGCTTATATGCACCAAGTATGTGATCCTCACATAGTTCATCGTGACATAAATTCAAGCAATATCCTTTTGGACCATAATTTCGAAGCACATATAGCGGATTTCGGGTTGTCTAGATTGATCAATCCGTATGAAACACATGTCACAACAGAGCTTGTGGGCACTTTGGGGTATATCCCTCCGGAATATGGGAGGCTTGGGTGGCTACTTTGAGAGGGGATGTGTATAGTTTTGGGGTGGTTATGCTCGAGCTGCTTACAGGGAAAAGACCTGTGGACATATCCAAACCCAAGATGTCGAGGGATTTGGTTGAATGGGTGTGCCGGGTGAGGAACGAGAGGAGAGAAGGTGAAGTGTTTGATTTAGTTTTGAGAGGGAAGGGGTTTGAAGAAGAGATGATTCGGGTTCTTGACGTGGCTTGTTTGTGTGTCAATCGGGACCCGGTTAAGAGGCCGACGATTAAAGAGGTTGTAGATTTGTTGAAGAACGTAAGGGTTAAAGATGGAAATCAAGATTAGAGATTTGTGAAAAATTAGATAATCGTATACTTGCACAAAAAGGAAAAGGTAAGGAAAATGAAGAAGGCCATAGTTTAAGAGAGAAATTTGGATTATTAGTCCAATTGAGACGTTTTTATTAAAGATCCACATTATGAAGAAAAACATTTTCCCCATTAGCTTCTATTTTATTTAAGAATTTTAAAATATTAGAAAAAATAATGAATGATATTTTTACTAATAAAATTTGGAAAAAAAAAAATTAGTGGAATCCAAAAAAAATTGCATATTATTCTTTCACTTCGGTTTTTTTTCTCATTCCTGAACGGTAACATATTTAAAGAATAAAAATGACTCAAATTTTTCTTCTTCTTTTGAATCTTTTCGTCTTCTTCATTCCTTCTACTTAACTTTTATTTTCAAATAAAAGATTCAAGTTTGTAATAGGAATCATAGTTAGGAGGCTTTCTGATATGAAAAATAAGAGAAATTGCGGTGAAATGTAGAGTTAGGGAAGGAAACAGCCACAAATGACCTGAAATGTTTGAAATTTGTTCCTGAAGCAAAGAACGAAAGTCCATCTAATTTGCCTGCAGCACGAGTATGTCTATTTCACCTTTCTTCAATTAACAAATTCATATTTTCTTCCATGCCATGTATAGTTTCTTCTATAAATTCATTGCTGATGCAATTTTTATTGATTCTAAGAACTTATTCTAGTATAAATGATATGAAATTGAAAAAATATACAGATAATTAAAATTGTGTTTCACGACGATTATATAACTTCTAGAAAAATAAAGTTTGTTAGCTTTTAGAATAAGAAATTCCGTCCAACATTTTATATCTTTTTTTCTTTTTTAACGGGAGAAGTATATTACCATAAACTAAACCATACACTTTTTTTTTTTTTTAACTTTTAAGCCCAATACCAAAGGAACCCTTTATTATCACTAAGGCTATTATCAATATAATACAACAAGTCTTAGAGGTGAGTTTAGTTAAGTTCAAACCATTTCAATCTCATGTTTAGACGGTTATAACTGAAAAGATTAATTTTCTTCTTTAGTCCAATCTGGTCTTGGAAGCATCTGGCAATGCAAAAACAGTGAAGAACAACAATTCAAGGTGAACGAACTATTGTTCAATTCAATTTATATTTTTTTCTGTAAGATTAAAAGCTAACTTGTGAAGAAAAATGTGCTATTACTACTACTACTACTACTACTACTACTACTAGTAGGTTCGGGAAATTCCTAGAGATTCAATTCGACAAGTTCGGTAAGAGTTCTGGGGCTGCGATTCGTACATACCTTCTAGAAAGATCACGAGTCTATCAAGTTTCCGATCCAGAGAGAAACTACCATTGTTTCTACATGCTCTGCTCGGCCCCGCCCTAGGTAAAGTAAATACACTCTTTCAAACATTTGTTTGTTTCAAGAATATTGAAAGATATCTGAGTTTTTCTTTGGTATTTACAGGATTTGAAGAAATTTAAGTTAGGAGATCCAAGACAGTTCCATTACCTTAATCAATCAAACTGTTATGAAGTTGCAAATGTAGATGATGCTAGAGAGTATCTCGAGACCCAGAATGCCATGGATATTGTTGGAATTAGCCCTGATGAACAGGTCTTAAAATAACTTGCAATTTCATCCATATTCAAAACTAAGAGAACTTATTTTTTTAAATAATGCTTTAATATGTAGGATGCTATTTTTCGAGTGGTCGCGGCGATTCTACATCTATGAAAGGGAAGGAAGTAGATTCTTCCAAATTAAGGGACGAGAAATCGAGCTTCCATCTTAAGAAGAAAGGCTTTATGAGGTGATGAGAGCTGACTCTCTTTCTTCTTTTTTTTTCCTTTTCATTTTTGGCAAATTCCAGGTTCCTCCTTTGATTTCTCGGAAAATCTTGACACAGGTTTTCTCAATTCATAAATGCCCAGCTTTTCAATAGGTGACTCTGAATTCATCAATTCGCAACATGTAAATTTTTTACTCAACCTATAACTTGAAAAACTTAGCGAATCTTATTGGGATAATGGCACCTCAGCTTTTGGATGACATGTACATGGCGGGGCTAAAAATGGAGTAATAGAGCCGAGTAACATCCACTAATCCACACTAGGGAGAACTAGAAAGAACAGTGGCTAAGATAGAAACAAACCAGGTATTAAAAAAAAAATACTTAAATATGATAACAAATCGAGAATGCGCGCATCAACGAATTGGATGTAAGAACAGCAATGATCCCAGGGAGCAATTACCGAGTACCCTTTATATGCGGAAAAACCCACACTACTGATCGATTTTATTACAAAAATGTACCTTAATCTATTACCATACGTGCTCAATTAAGAAGATGAAGATGAAAACACCGGTGGGTTAAGATGAAGCTGCTTTCTTGCAATGTTCTTCGAGCCATTTGATCGTGACACTTTTTGGCCTTTCGAGGGGCAGCCCTAGAGCTCGGTCCCATATTAACTAAAAAATACACAGATAGTGAATAAATATAATCATTGAACAAACCATGAAACAAAGCTAAAAGATCATAAATTGCGCCAAACACAAACCTGAGAGCAAATCCCAAGACTCCTGGAAACCCCAAACAGAACGGTGTAGTATCTATGTCAACAGTTACGCGAGAAGTGTTAGTGACAGAATAGTATAATTAATGATTAAAAAACCATCAATTTTAGAGAGATTATCAACTCTTTCATTACCTTGCTTCAGTCAAACCGAAATAGTTCAATAGCACCCCACTGTGGGCATCAACATTGGGCCAGGGGTTTTTGACCTAGAAGCACAGAAAAATCCCAAACTTATGATAGACCCACTTTTGAGATTTCGGTTATAAACCCTAGAATTGAGAGAGAAATACGCGGAAGCCTACGCTAAATACCATGAAGCAACATTATCATCATAAAGATTCATAAAGAGAAAGAGCTTGTGCGTATAGTGGTTAGAAAGTCACCTTGCCGAGTTCTGTTAGGATTGGGGGCACAACTTCGTAGAGTTTGGACACCTGCAAAATGTTAAAAGTAAGATTATGTAATTAATATTACAACTGAATGCAAATGACAGTCTGTGCCATGTAAAGGCACATCCTTCTGATACTATGTACTAAGAGGTGCAACTAACAAACCAGCTGAAAGAGTGGATCATCAGGTAAGTGCTTCAGTGCAAATTCTCTCTGGCACATATATCTTGGATCCGTCTTACGCAAAACTCCATGTCCAAATCCAGGAACAACCTGAAAAATTCAAAGTAGACAAGACTATGGTTTTAAAGACTATACATTCCACGTGTTTGCAGATCCAAAGCTTTTCAGGGAGTGATACCCCCTCTGGTTTAATTTCTTAAAAATCTCATAAGAACAGCTTTGGTTCTCATACTAATGAAAGAGGTACATAAAATGGGAATTCGACAAATCAGAATGAACTTAATCAAAATCCTTTCCAAGTACAATTTCCCTTTTCCAAGATAAAAAACTAGCTGACATACAAATTCACAGGCTAATAGATGCATATTCCTAACAGCAAATAGTACTGAGAGGCCAATGATGCTCAGTAGAAAAGGAGAGATAAAAGAGTGACACAGATTGAAAGATTCACTGAAAGGCATAAGCTCCAATGGTCACAATACTTTTTGGGAAAAAAAAATAAAATACAATAACTCCTTTAATGCATTACCTTGCCACCATTCAGAGTTTTCCAGACATAGTCTTTCAACTGATCCTTGGTTATGTTTTCTCCACATTCCTCCACCACAGATTTTATCCAAAGCAAAACTTCCTACAACAAGGCAACAAGCAGAAACAAAGATTCAAGTTGTCAATGATGGCGTAGTAAAGGCCTCTAACAAGGTAGCATATCTAACCGAATGCTGCAGGATAGAAAGTCAGAGATTCAATCCTTAGAAATAATGTGAGAGAAATGGGTGCACCAAGTCTTCTGAAATATTAACAGATGCGACAAACCTGATTTGCCAAACCATGTAGTGGTCCAGCTAGACCATTTAATGCAGCTGCAAATGATAGATAAGGATCTGAAAGTGCACTTCCAACCTGCATGAAGCATTAAACTAAACTTAAATGGTCATACACATGCATTTATGTGGATGCATCACATAAAGGCTCATGTTAAATCTCACAATATAATTTATATCATGTGAAAATGTGAAAATGTGAAAATGTGAAAATCCTTATGACCGTTGATTCTAAAAGTAAACTCTACGTGAGATGACTGTCTTACCAGATGACCTGTATGAGCACTAACATTTCCACCTTCATGATCACTGCAGGATGTTTACAGATGTTAAGTCCAATTTTAAGCTAACATTAATAAGTGACTACTAGCTACTTTAAGATCGCCTTAGTTAAAGGACATTGTACACAAACCTATGGATGGTCACATAGAGCCTCATAAGCTCTTGCATTTGAGGACTGTCAAATCCAAGCATATGCGAAAAATTACCACCGTAATCCAAGGATTCATTCTTTTCTATTACTTGTCCATCCTTGTATATCCTTCAAAGATAAGAATGAAAAAGTCATATTAATCCATGAAAGATTGAAGGAAAACCTCATTCGAAAGGAGGCTTGAAAATAATCAAGACAGAAAGATTGGCAGCACAAAAGAAAAGAAGCAATGAGAGATCCCATCATGTCAGCCTAGTCAACCAAAAACATAGATGACATAATCAAAGCAACTTTGAAATTAAATAAGAAAAGTTTACAAGGGTGCCATAAGAAAGATGCTGACTTCTCCAGCCTAGTGCCAAACAATTCAATGAAAAAATTGGGCATCAAAATCTATCAAGATTCCAGAAATAATCCAGCTAAGTGTAATAGTAAATGAGGTAGACTGCAGGATACCAACCTTCGGTAAACATAAGAAGCAACGAGCGGAACTCGAGCAATCAAATTAAGTGAATCCTCATAAGTTGGTTCCCAGTACCTGAAAAAGGGTGCTACATTATAACTTATGATACTCGCATAATTTGGAAGATTGAGTCATAAAGCATAGAAGTTTACTTCGATTTATGAATTCCCTTCTCATACGCCTTCTGGAATTCACTCTCAACCTGGAGACAGTACCCAATTGTTGATTATGTTACTCAACCACACAAGACAGGAAATAGTAATTGAGCAGTTACATCAACCCACTTCAATTGATGTGGAAAACAATAATGGACATCAGCTTAAAAGTGCTCAAGGAAGTGAAGGCGAGGCAGATGACATCTCCAATAACAGGAAGGTATTAGATTAAATAAATCTCAAATTTGCAAATTGTGACATTGTACAATAGGAAACCATCTCCATATTTATTTTAGGCTAATTCATCAAATCTTCAAAAGATCTACCCGATTATTTCATGGAACAGAAAATCAATTAAAACAGTGAATAGAGCTGAATAAATTGGAGTTAGCAAAACTAGAGAGAATATATTAAAAAGAACACATTCAGGACTTCAAACAACCTGCAGGGCCATAACACCAGTTGTAAACTGAGTCATAGGGTGTGCTGTAACGGGTAGCGCATCAATGGCCTTGTATGCATAATCTGCAACCAGCAACAGAAAAAGGATTTGCATGTTATTGGAATTATCTTCCGAGAAATCAATTATGAATAGCTCAATGAAGCAAAGTAGATATTGGACCTGGAACAATGGCACGACTCTGCAATTCCTTGGACAGTGCATCCACTTGCTCCTTAATTGGTACCTGATATATGAAATTGTAAAGGCACTTAACTCTAAAGTACCAAACAAGAAATACAATGTAAGAGGTTACAAGCAGAAGATGATACAGTGTTTATGACACATAAAACCAAGCTAGAAAGTTAAATGTTGCAGTTGCACAGGTTTCCACAGGAGCTAAAACATTTTCTAAGAGTAAAGCAACTTACAGTAAATATCTTATAAATTGTATATGGCAAAAGTACAAAGTAATATTCTTATGTTCTATGAAAAAGACTACCCACCTTTCCTGTTAGAAGTAGCCAGAGAAGACCCTCAGGCAAAGGTTCTCCATCAGGCTTGGCAGCTGGTAATACTTTTTGGCATTCAGGAATCGACAATCCCCTAAACCGAATACCCTGAAAACAGAATGATACATACACCTTTTAGATTTTAATTAAACAAAATTGCATGATATTTAAGTTAGTAGAGATGACACTAAGTTATATATATTAACCTCATCTGGGTCAAGTAATGAGGTTTCCCATAGCAATCCTGTCATTCCTCTCATCCCACCTAGCACCTTCACAATTCAAATTCAGTAAGAATGGCATTTACTATTTTCTGTTGCCAACAATAATAAATTATTTACAAGTTTAAAGTATGAGAGTGCATAAAAAATTCAGCCATACTATTGAGCTACTGAAATGAAGATCAGATTGTTTTACCATATCAACAGTAATATTGCCCAGCTGAACCTTTCCATGTTCTGCCTTCAGTTTCTTCAAGCGTTCCTGAAGATGAATGTCAAATTCATATAGTATTAAAAGTAAGCAAATTATCCATGAAACCCAGAACCATGTGAATTATATAAACATTATATAACTTAGAAATAAAAACCTGCTGTTCTGGAATTAACTCCTTCAACTGAGAATGGAGGTCCTGCAGAGAAAGATATAGATTCTTTGAGCAAAGTTTACAGCACTAGTGCACAAACCTGCTGTTCTAGAATTAACTCCTTCAACAGCAGAAACAGAGTTTATATTTCCAGTCTTCAATAATGTTTCACCCACCAAAGTAAGCTCAGAACCATAAAATCTCTACTACGTTAAACACGGTAATATACAAAATTCTCTATAGCCTGAATATAGGATAGCTATCAAGAAGCAACTACAAATGAAGCAGTAGAGAGAAAGGGGATATTTACAAGATCAGAGGAGCTTTGTATTTGAAGCCATCTGACAGAGTTACTCAGATTCGACTGCTGCCCCTGCATCATCAAATACATTTGAGAAACTTCGTCCAACAATCATTGAAAACAAAAAACTGGCGTAGCGTTCTCAATAAGCTATTGCAACATTTACGAAACACAGTAATTTCATACGTTGATGAGATCAACGGAAAAAGAAAATAAAAAAAAAAAAGAAGATTGACGTGTAATACTCACAACACGAGAGCGCAACTTGGAAAGGGCAGACGTGACTCTGAAGAAGACCATCTTTCCCGCTATAGACTACCTGCATCCACCCAAATTAAAGAAAAAAAGACGATGAAGTAAACTCTAAGGCTTTCACCGCAAAGCGAATCAGAGGATTTAGCTCCTCCGATCAGAGAAGAGAAACAAAGACGATGAAGAAATCAAAAGATCAGAAAGCAAAACGCCCAAAAGCAAAGAAATGAAAATGATCATGAAAAATCCAGGAAAACGCAACGAAATAGGAGAAGATGATTCACTAACCAAAGCGTCGGTCGGAGTCGGAGTCGGAGAAGAAGATCGTGCTTGCTCTGACCGTTTATAAATATATATATGAGAATGAATTTGCTGTGAATAATCAAACTCCCCCTTTCTAGAAGCCGAGACGAAGCTCGCTTGGTCGAGAAAAGTAAAATCCGCAAAAGCCCTCGTCCGAAGATTCTATTTTCCAAATTGGAGAGGGCAACTGTCTGAATCACGATTCATATATATGCCGCAGAAATATATTATTTAAAAATAAATAAATAATAATAATAATAATTAAAAAATAAATAAATAATAATAATAATAATAATAATAATAATACCGACAATAAAAAGAAATGGTACAATCGTTATTTACAGCAGATGTGTGTTCACATTCATGCAGAAATATATATATATTATATTATATTCAATTATTATTACAATCTCAGATGAAGATGTGGTACCCGCCCGACCCGACCCTATATGTAAAGAACAATATGAGAATCGGGACTCGTCTTCTTAGCTAATCGAGAGGCCACAGGAATTAGAGAACACGAGGTCAATTTCGATTTCGCTTTCTTCTTTCTTTCTTTCTCTGATTTTCTATCCTCTCTATTCTCTATCGATACCATCTGTTTCGAGAACGTTGACAGAGCTGCACCATCTTCTCTCAGGCTATGTTCTATTTGACTGATTGGTTTCTCATTTCTTTAATCAGAATTCCATGTTTGGTTATTTCAGTCTGCAGACACGACGACGAAGATGAGGCGCCACGGCGTATCTAAGCTCACCGATTGGGTTACGGGCTTCAGAAATCCCAGTTTCTTCCTGGTACCTTCATTTCTCTTTATTTCTATTTCCACCCCTCCTTGTTAGGAATAGTGTCGGGAGTCAAAAGGTTGAACTAGGAAAGATACATGGATCACTGATTGGACCTTCACTTTTTCCAAACTAAATGTTTAAACTGTTTTAAGGATGTCATTTTCTAATATGGGTTGTCTGGTTCCAAATGTCAACTCTTCATGGTTAAAGAAAAAGAAGAAAAGATGGTGTCAAGGTGAGCTAAAGTTTACTTCTTTTTTTTTTTTTTTTGTTTACTTGATCTGAAACAGGTAGGTGTTTCCAAGCTAAAGACATATGCTACCTCGTGTGCTAAGTTATCAGATATTGCTCCAAAAGAGAGTCCTGTTTCCGATATGTTGATCGACTCATTTGGAAGACTACACACTTACTTAAGAATCTCCTTAACAGAACGTTGCAATCTCCGTTGTCAATATTGTATGCCAGGAGAAGGAGTGGAGCTCACTCCAAGTCCTAAACTTCTCACCCGACAAGAAATCGTACGAGTAGCAAACTTATTTACGAGCTCTGGAGTGAATAAAATTCGTTTGACAGGAGGAGAGCCCACGATAAGGAAAGATATTGAGGACATATGTTTAGAGCTATCTAGCTTGGAAGGACTGAAAACACTAGCCATGACCACTAATGGGATCACTCTTGCGAAAAAGCTTCCTAAGCTTAAAGAATGTGGACTCGGTTCTGTGAATATTAGTTTGGATACTTTGGTACCGGCAAAATTTGAGTTCATAACTAGACGGAAAGGACATGAAAGGGTTCTTGAATCGATTAATGCTGCCATTGGACATGGTTATAATCCTGTTAAAGTATGTTATATTATACTATTTCAATAAATAACTCTCTCCTTTTCGATTAATGGATATTTTTGCTAAATTTAATTGTTTCATTGCAGGTGAATTGTGTTTTAATGAGGGGTTTCAATGATGATGAGATTTGTGATTTTGTAGAGTTTACACGTGAGAAACCGATTAATATACGGTTCATTGAGTTCATGCCGTTTGATGGGAATGTTTGGAATGTTAAGAAACTTGTACCCTACTCAGAAATTTTGGATACAGTGGTAAGGTAGAGCCTTGACAGGTGATACTTGTTATACATGCGTCAGCTTGCCTTGGCGGTTATAGAATTTGATTTCTGAAACTGAATTTTCAGTATAAGATTATATTTAAATTGATATTATGTATTTATTTAAGAGTTTAGAACTTTATTAAATTAAATTCACACTGGTTTTCTAAACTCTTAGGCAAACTGGCCCAGAATACTTATCATTATCTCCATTTTTATACATTTGCTAAGTTGCTCTGTTTTTTGCTTACAGGTTAAGCAATTTCCAGGTGTGAAGAGACTTGAAGATCATCCAAATGATACAGCGAAGAATTTCAGGGTAGACGGGTTTTGTGGTTCAGTTTCTTTCATTACATCAATGTCAGAGCATTTCTGCGCAGGTTGTAATAGATTGAGAGTTTTAGCTGATGGGAACTTTAAAGTATGCCTTTTCGGTTCTTCAGAGGTGAATCAATCAACTTTTCATTGCACTGCGTTTATATGCATAGGATTACAGCCTTACATATCAGATTGAAGTATCTTTTCGATATTTTCTGTTGTTTTTAGGTTAGTTTGAGAGATCCTCTTAGGGACGGCGCAGATGATAATGAGCTTAGGGGAATGATCAGTGCAGCGGTATGAATTCAAGTCTGACCTCTATCCAGTTTTGATTTCTGCATTTTCTTGATAGATGAATGATCATTGATTGAAAATGATGTTTCTATGGTGTGATTTTCAGGTGAAAAGGAAAAAGGCTAAGCATGCTGGAATGTTTGATATTGCTAAGACTGCAAATCGGCCCATGATACACATTGGTGGCTAAATCTCTCTCTCGCATCTCTACAAACGCGAAGTCATTAGCGAGCCTTGAAACACGCCATCTGGTGCACTATAAAGGCTTGTCAGACCCGAATTTGTATTTAGAGCAGAGATGCTGAGTTGATGAGGAGTTACATCCAGATCAGTTATCACAATGTGATCGTTCATTAACCGAAACATGAATGAACAGTGAAGAAGTTATCTATGCTTGTCACACTTGTAAAGTCTTTTCACATTTCAATAAAGGAAATATGAACCGAAGAGGTTTGTTTCATTCGATTTTCTTTTCACTTCCACACTGACACTATCATATGTTGTCGTTCAAACACAGGGGAATCGATAAACCAGTTCGATCTTGATATATTGATTATCGAATCAGTCCGATGCCAAAATTAATAGCACCTATAGTGTTCCTCAGCCATCTACTAGTAAGATCAATTTCTGTCCCAACAAGAGAAGAGAGAAATAGAACTTTAAGATTTCTATTATACCACAGTAATTACATAAAATGATATCAGATTACAATCTCTTATTGCGCCATTGCACTGCAGAGATGCAAGGTAGGGAACCAAAAACAGAAAAGATTAAAAAAGCATAGTCATCTGGCGGGAAAATTTACAGTTTAAGAATCTCTTACTTCTTAATTCTGCTAATAATGGCTTGCACCTGCAATAAGATATAGCAACAATGTCAAGGCACTAGCACTACGACAGAAGAGTACAAAACATTACAGCTAATACTTAGAGAGAACCCACTTATGAACCAACCTCAAACCTATAATGTTATTCAATAAAAAATATGCGAAGAAGGAAATGTTGCTTCATATTGACAAAACCAGTATTGTTGAGATTTCAGAATCATCTCTCCCTCTGTATAATCAAGTTGTTCTAACTTCTAACATCTTTCATCTCTCTCTCTCTCTCTCTCTCTGGTTTTTGTTTCCTCTCTGAGATCAGTTCAACGAAAAACTGATCTTCTTCTGTATTCTAAAAAGTTGCATTACAAACAGAAAACTTTGATAGTCTAATCGGAAAAGGGTCTATACACCAAAAAGCTTATTAAGGTCTGTTCTCATAATATAACATCCAAAATTTTGAGTTTATAATCAGCATTTCAAATGTTCTATAATCAGCAGACCCAGAAGATCAAATTCTAGAACCTCAAGCATCAATAAATTATCTCTTAAGGAACAATTTTTATGAGCTACCCACCTCAAATTTTGCGGAGAGGAGACTCAAGGACGAAACTTTGATATCAGAAATCATAGTATCGGTCCGGCAATTCCCACATCTCCATCACTGCCATTAACACCACCATTGGCAGCCAGAGCAACAACCCCTGCTTCAGCAGGTGAGATTGAAACAGCCTCTTCCATTTCAGCCCCTGCCATCTGAGTAGGGGAGAGTAAGGAAGAAGTGGGATCTACTTGTCTCCATGGAAACCTAATTCTATGCCTCCTAGCAATATGCCTCAGAGTACTCTGAAACCCAAAGCTATCCTCTTCAGTCATGAGTTCTCTAAACCTCATCGCCATCCTCATCCTCTTAAAACTCTTGCACACATCTTCAGCAGGGAGCTGGAAACGACAGACGGGGCAGGAGTTATGGTTCGAAAGCCATGGGAGAATGCAATCTGGATGATAGAGATGTTTACAGGGGAGTTGTTTGGCTTCGATGTCGATCAGGAACTGGTCCTTGCAGATGGCACAGAGGAGAAGCGGATCGAGGTCGAGGAAGGAGGAGGTGATTATGAGAGTCGGGAGAGAGTCTATGGCGGATTTGGAAGTGGGGAGGGATTTGTGGGGAGAAGTGGGTGAGGCGATGGTTGTGGTGGTGGTGAAATCGGCACCGTCGTAAGGTTGTTCGGAGAGGTGGTGGATTAGGCGTTGGAGGTAGGGGCTGTCGAGGAGGAAGTTATCGTCCATTGGATCGGGGTTGGGATTAGGAGGAGGGGGAAGAGAAGGAAGAGAAGGGAGAGGAGGAGGAGGAGCATGAGAGGAGGTGGTGGTGATGGTTGAGGTGGTGAAATCCATGTGTTCCAGGAAGTCGGTGAAGCAGTGAGGGCAGAGGAGGGGTTGAGGAGAGGATGAAGAAGAAGATGATTGATGATAGGAGGCGGAGAGGAGAGTTACGCTCATGTCGCATTCGTGGCACCAGTACATCTCCGTTTCCGATGCGGTGGCGGTGACAGCGTCCGAGGACATGTTTCCTTTACTCTCTCCCTCTCTCTCTCTCTACTTAGCTGAGAAGTGGGTCGAGAGGATTTTGCGTTTTTGGTAGAGATGGGTTGGAGCCTGAGAGAAGAATTTTGCTTTTTCTTCGTCATCCGCCAAGGATTTTGCTTTGTTTGTTAGTAACTTTAATACAACCAATAATTAACAATTGTCGCTTTGGCCGAGTGGTTAAGGCGTGTGCCTGCTAAGTACATGGGGTTTCCCCGCGAGAGTTCGAATCTCTCAGGCGACGTGTCTCTTTTATTTTATTTTACTTCTACTAATAATAACACGACGTAAGTTCCGACATGTAGTTTTATTACGCGCACTTTTAACTGACAGAAACGGAAATTACAGATACTTGAAGGATTAATTACATCGCTAATAGAAATTTAACAGACCAAAACAAAATTGATTAGGAAGAAGAAGGATGAGCAGCGAGCTTAGAAGCTTCGAGATCTGCAGCTTGCTTGAAAAAATTCTCACCTCCCTCCTCCAACACCATTTGAATCGGCAACGAGCCCAATCCATCAGCCACAGCCAACAAGATGCTCTTCATCTCCTTCCTGAACTCCTCCACATCAACGCTCCCGCTACTGTCCTGATCGAACTTCTCGAAGATGGAGTCGTAGAGTTGAGTCAGCTGCTCCGGCGGAGTCACCACGTCGACGCCGAAGTGAGACTCAATCAGTCTCATCGACTCGAACGCCTTCCGGATCTCCGACCGCGACAGAACGCCGTCGTTGTTCAGGTCCAGCGCCCCGAATCTCTCGTCGACGCTCTTCTTGAACTCTGCCTCGTCGGCGACGAAGTCCCTCACCGTCGATCCGTCGATAATAACCACTCCCATCTCTCTTTCTTTACGCCTCTAGTTCACGCTTACTCCCATCTGTTTTTATACTTAGAGCCCTAGCATCATCATATTCTTTAAACTTAAACTTAAATTAAATTAATAACTTTTTTAATGGCCTCACATCAATTCTTTATGTTATTTGTAAAATAATTAAATATTTATTTATAATTAATTGAATATTATTATTTATACTAATTAAATTATTTATTTATAATTTATTAATAAAAAATTTATATATAATTAAATAAATTTTAAAAATCAAATTTATTCCTTCATTTAAAAATTAAGTTATTAAAATTAAAAGTAAAAAATAAATATTAAATATTATTTTCATAAATTTGTTAATATTTTTAAAATTTTTTGTTAATATAAGTATTTAACTAAAGCGAAATGTTTTGAGGAAATTATTTATTTATTCTGATCTTGACACATGGCAAGATCTCCTTATCAGATACTTCTTATGCGGCGTGGCACAAGTCAATTTACATTTTTGCCCTTCCATTTTTGCATTTTAATAAAAATTTATTTATTGCCAAAAACTATATTTTCATAACAACATAACAAAAGACAAAAAGAATACTAAACAAGTGATGACCAGAATATTACGTACGGTCACAAAAGAGTCAACTCCTCAGACCAGAGTCTGACTTAGTCAAAGACCTTAGTCTTACTAGGAACTTAGGCTTCTTTTCCAGAGTGGAACTACTCTCCTTCCTCTTCCTACTCCCACATGATTTTCCCGGAGATGAGTCCCAATTCTCCGGTGACCCCACCACTAGCACACTCTCCGGCGACCTCAAGCCCATGACCACTTCCTGATCATGATCTGTGATAATTCTGTCTCCACCACCGCCGCCGCCACTGCCACCACGACGTCCGCTCGTAAGAATCCTTGCCTGCATTGCACCCACCACCTCTTTCATGGCCAAGTCAACATCTCTTCTATTCCTCAACAATATCTCACCGATTTGTGCCGGAGTGAGGGCTCCGCCTGACCTTATGCAGCCCTCCGCAACTTCAAACAATGTGTGTGAATCGACACCTAGATAGTTCTTCACCAACGCCTTGAACGCATGTGGACCACACATGCCTAAGTTAACATGCACGTCCATTCGTCCGCATCTAATTAATGCCGGATCAACATTATCTCTATGGTTAGTAGTGAATACTATGATCCTCTCTTCACCACAACATGACCATAGCCCGTCGGTGAAGTTCAACAACCCGGACAATGTCACTCGTCCTGTCTCCTCTTCTACGGCCTTCTCGCGCATTTTCGGTTGCGAGGACCAAGACCTCTTCATCGCTGTCTTCGTTAGTCCTCTATCGGCCGTCAGATCGACAGAGCAGTCGATGTCTTCGATCACGATGATAGCACGGTTAGTGGTTTGTATAAGCAGAGATCTCAGCTCAGAGTTGTCGGAAACCTTGGTGAGCTCAAGATCATACACATCATAGCATAAGTAATTGGCCATGGCGGCTATCAAGCTTGATTTACCCGACCCGGGTGGGCCATAAAGCAAGTACCCGCGTTTCCATGCACGTCCAACTCTATGATAAAACTCTTTCCCGTTCGCAAACGCCTTCAAGTCCTCAGTCATCTGTTTCTTCAACTCCGGCTCGAGTGCTAGTGTGTCGAACGTGGAAGGGTGACGGAACGGCACGGACGCCCACCCAGACTCATATGACCCGTGGCCGTTGTTCGTAAACAACCTTCTCTCGCGAGAAACTCTCTCAAACTCTTCCGCACGTGAGGTGACATGGTCGAGATAGGGTGTGAGGAGGGTGTGACGGTGCCGTTTCGGGAGCTTAAGAGAGAAACTACGCTTCTCATCAGGAGAGTCTTGCACTGTTTCGACATGATGGGTCCAGGAGAGGGCATGACCATCGAAAGAGTCATGGACGGAGTGGTTTGGTGCGACGGTGAAGGAAATGCGATTCGAAGACTTGGATCGAGAGAGGGTCAGGCGGAGACAGGCGGAGGAAGAGTTGATGGAGTTGAGGTAGAGGTTGACATGTCGGTATAGGTCGTTGAGGTCGACGGCGCAATAGCCGTTGAATTCGGGGATTTCGTAGTAAGAGTAAGGAGTGAACAAGTCATGAAGAGATTCGTAGAAGGAGTGAAGAAGGGAGAGGAATTGAGATGGCAATACGTTCTGAATGACTGTTAGTAGGCCGAGGAAAGACCACATTTGAGAAAGGATCTCCATTGATGATGATGATAAGTTTGTTTCTTCTCTAGTTTGCTCTATCTTTGCTTCTGGAATTTCGACTCAGATCACTAGCTACTAGCTTATGTTTAGGCTGTGCTATATATAAATATATAAATGTATATAATGGAGGTAGGTGTGTAAGTTAGCGAAATGTGGCGAATCTCAGGCATGAAAAGACAGCGTTTGAGGGTGAAAAGGAAAAGAAGCGGCTATCTACAAAGATAAAGCAAAAGATGATTGTTCTTTGCTTTTGCTTTTCTTTTTGTTTTTGCTCAAAGGATTCAATTAAAGCCCGCCCACGCCCTGTTCTTACAGTAACTATTATGCTGTTGCTGTTGGGTTTACTCGTAATACAAGATTAAAGAACACCATTAAAATAATAGAGTCACTTCATATGTCGAGAAGATCAATCGATACTATTCTTTAAATTTAATAAATGAAATTATCTCACGTATTTGTTATATATGATCCGCTTTTGCTTTTTCATAATCTAATTGCTTTTGTTCCATTGTTTTCTTTTACACAAATCGAATTAACTTCATTTTATCGATCTAATCTACTTGCTTTAGTTTGACATTGATGCTACCTTTTTTTTTTCTTTTTAACTTCCGGTTGAGGGGTTCGCATCTGAGTAGTTAGTTGATGAGGCAATAATCTACCAAGACCCTATTTCATTTCATAAATTGGGAATAATTAGAAATATTCGATTTTTAATGATATCTCGTTAGATCTTTAAAATGATGATATCAATAATTATAATAATTTACATATATATTTATTCCATCAATTAGTATTTATGGAAGAAATTGAATCTCGTGTTTGAGTTGATGAAAAATGTGAAAATAAAAATATAATAAATTAGAAAATGATCCTATTTTTAATCAAATTATGTTACGTTATTTTTACTTGTAAATGGGTACATTCTTTCTTTCAAAAATGTTGCTTTGAAAAAAAAAAGGTTTATTTTTCATGCATGATCTTTTGCAAAATGTACATTTTCCTCCACAAAAAAAAAATAAAATAAAATAAAAAGATTTTCTTTTGAGAAAAGTCGAGGCCTTATGATCATACGCACGTCGAACATGGTTTTCTCTAACCCTTTTATGTATAGATATATTTTTCATGAAAAATAAAAGGTTTTAAATTGAATAACGTATTTTATAAAAAATAAAAAAATAAAAAAAATAAAATGAAAGAGAAAGAGGAATTTGGCCATGATGACTCATGACCATGGGGGTGAGGGAAAATCAAGGTGCTAGTCAGCCTTCAATGGAGAAGGCTGAATTCAAGGACAATCAAGGAATAAAGCCAAAAAAAAAAAAAAAAAAAAGCTCTTCACGAATGTCAAATTATTGAACGGCTCAGATTCTTCCATGCATGAAAACTCCCGGTGCGACTAAATATTAGTAAAATAAAATAATTAATTTTGATTATTTAATATTATTAGAGAATATTAAAATATTATTAGAGAATATTAAAATATTATTAATTAATTTTCAAATATTATATTAATAGCTTTAATAATTAAAATTATTTATTTATTTTTATTATCCAATTTTAATAATAAATTACACAAAATAAAAATTATACTAAATATTTTTTCATATACTATCTTAAACTAATTAATGATATTTAACACCAAACTCATTTCCGATAATGTCCCTTTCCTTAACCACACAGATTACGTTACTTTATGCATCCCCCCTATTTCACTTACCATTCAACAGGGATTGGACTTTTTTGGAGTCTTGCAGCTCAAGTTAGGCGATGATTTTTATTTTTTGTGAACAAAAAAAGAACCAAAGAAAGAAAGAAAGAAAGAAAGAAAAAAAAAAGATTCAACTTTACCAAAGCTTTCTTCTTCTTTTGATGCCAAGAAAACATAAAAAACAGTTGAGAAAAAAGACAGAGAAAAGAGAAAAACCCAACGTGCATGATAATGCGAATCTGGTCTGTCTGCAACCTTGTCATATACATACTTGCTTAGCCCAATTTGGGTACTGTCCGGGCCGAGACCAGTTCCCATATTGGGCAAAAATTTAACGGCCCATTAGACTTTCCTTATTATACCCGGCCCGGAGAGAATCCATATAGATCTTGGGCCCACATGACCGACCTCCCTCTCCTTAATTAGTACGTTGCTTATGCATTAAGATTCTTTTAACCGTACCCTCTCCTTTTATTTTCTGACTCGGTCCAAAATTTTCTTTTTCTTTAGTAAGTGGGATCCAATGCCATCATGCATCGCACCACCAAAAGCATCCAATGAAATACTATACAGAGGAGAGAGAGAGAGATCTGGAGAGAGAGAGATAAAAAAATGGTTAATCAGTGGCCTGTGAGGTGGATCATATAGTTACTTGATATCATCACTTATTTATCATAATATCTACCACGTGTCACCCAATTTAAATGTCGACAACTTAAGTTATACTGTAACTTTACTTTTATCAATATTATTTAATTAAATTTAAAAAAAAAAAATTAAAGGTATCTCAACTTGATCCGATCACATCCTTTGAGATCATGTTAATAATCTAAATTTAAGCCTGATTTTTCTAAATAATAAATAAATAATATAAAATCGACAATCTTTCTAAAAAAAATGAGATAGATTTAGTTTGATCATATATATCATATATATTTATATATTATTTTTTAAAAATTATATTAATTTTATATATAATTAAAATAAATAAATAATAACCTATGGTCGGTGGCACGTGGTGCCTTCTCATTAGTTACCTGCATATTATCTTAATATCAGCCCATATACAATACCAGTAGAAAAAAAATTAAAAAGAAACCTTAGCCGGGCCCACAATTACACAAATCAATCCCTCTATAAAATCGCACATTAAGTGGCACTAAATCTTTCCCATAATAATTCTCGCCTAACAAGTATTAGGGATTAATTAATCAACAAGACAATGATGTCTGGATCATCTTCTCACACTCACTCTCACTCTACTACTTTTCCAGTGCATCTCTGCTTCTTCCTACTCATACTGTGCATGTTCTTGGGCATCTCATGGTACGTGAACTACGAGTCAGTGCTGGAAGGTCTCTTTGACCAACTCAAACTGGCTCTCATGGTCTCTCCATTGCTTCTCTTGCTTGCCGTCCACTGGCTTTCAAACAGCTGCGGTTCCGTCGACTCGTTGCTGATTGATTATATGGGCTTTCCGGCCGAGATAGACTCTTTCCATAGAGCCGGTGAGACCCCTTGGGGTGTTGGCCTCCTCCTTGTTCTCCTCCTTTTCATGATTTCCTACCACTCTTACTTTCAAGACCGTTGGTTCCCTCTCCTTAGCAGATGATCCTTAAACTCATCTACTACTTTTGCTTGGTTTTGTTTTGTTTTGTTTTGTTTTGTTTTGTTTTGTTTTGTTTTGTTTTGTCTGTAATTATTAAGTAATTAATCAGTTCGTGATGATCTTTGTAATATATTTAGTTGTTGAATCAGAAGCAAATTTTGACTATTTTGTTTCTGGTTTTGTTTTTTTTTGTGAAAAGTGATATCTATGTTGTAGTAGTTCACCAACTATTGAGATTTACTTATCTTCATCCTCCATTGGCGTGAGTGAGAAACTAGAGAAAATCCTCAATTCTAACCCGCGAAGAAGATGGACCTGCAACGGTTATATTAGATGTGTTTTAACAAAGTAAACGGCAGCGTATTGAAGGCAAAGGGATGAATAAAGAAAAACAGTGAGTTTCATCCCTTCAGAGTTGGTTTAATGAAACGTTGAGTTTCATCGAAGCACATGTACAACTCCACAAAAGTTTGTTGCTAAGCATCATAAAAATCGATTTCTAAACTATCATCTGCATCCGCTTTAGATCAAGATCGTAAAAAGTTTGATTCTAAAGCTAAGAAATGTATATTCATTGGTTATCATTTATGTGTCAAATGATATAAGATACTTAATCTAGAAAATCATTCTATATTAATTTATGGAGATGTTAAATTTATTGAATATGAGTTCCTTTACAGGTCACAAACACAATTGCCTTCCATACCACCTATCATTTATCCAGACTTTGACTCAGATAGTGACCAAACTCCAAAAAAATATACCTACCTCTTCTATCATTTCAAACTCAGAAACCATACCAAGTTTCACTACTGTTACTCAAGATTCATACACTTCTCTTATCTCTACAACTCCATTGCCTAGACATTCCATAAGGATCAGAAAACCACATTTAACAGATTATGTATGCACTTCAGTTGCTATCAATATTGCAGGTTCCACTTCACTTCCTTCATCTCAATCAAGCTCCAAAGGTACACCTTCATCCCTATATCATATTTCTACTTACATGTCATATGATAAGCTTTCTAGTTCTTTTCATGCCTTTTTTTTTGTTTTGATCATTCCACTTAAAGAACTTGTTAGCTATAAGGAGGCTGCACAAGACCCTAAATGGATTGAGGATATGAATACAGAACTTAAGGATTTGGAGGACAATCATACTTAGCACATAACTACTCTATCACATGGTAAAAAAGCAGTGGGTTGTAAATTGGTGTATAAATTGAAGTACAACTCAGATAGTTCTCTAGAGAGCTATAAGGCTAGATTGGTGGCAAAATGAGATACTCAATAAGAGGGTCTATATTATCAAGAAATATTTTCCCCGAATTGTTAAATGGAGATTTGGATGAGGATGTATACATCAAATTAGCTCATGATTTTGATAAAGGCCCTAAGCAACATGTTTGAAACTTCTCAAAAGCCTATATGGTCTCAAACAATCTTATAGTCAGTGGTATGCCAAGTTTTCTCAATATCTCATTAGTTTTGGGTTTAAGCAATCAAAGGTAGATTATAGTTTATTCGTAAACACAACAACTATTAGATTTATTGATGTACAACAACAATTATAGTTACAACCAATGACATGTCCAACAACATCCACAAACTCAATGGAATTCTCCAATCAAAGTTTAAAATTAAAGATTTGGGGATCCTAAGGTATTTTTTAGGCATTGAGGTGGCTAGATCATATAAGAGTATTCAGCTTTGTCAAAGGAAATACACATTAGACTTCTTAAGAGATGCAAATTTTGTTAATGCTAAACCAGTTCATATATCAATGAATATATGATTGATTTGAAAAAAAAAAATTTCTATCGAGTTTTCTATTCAGCTAATCAATAATTCTTAGATTGGTCAGGTCCACCGAAAAAAAAA
Source organism: Coriaria nepalensis (assembly GCA_027186245.1). NCBI lineage: Eukaryota > Viridiplantae > Streptophyta > Magnoliopsida > Cucurbitales > Coriariaceae > Coriaria > Coriaria nepalensis. The sequence continues at coordinate 7,631,490 of CP114500.1, read as the reverse complement.
AAAAATATCTTTTCCCTTTAACTTCCTTTCTCTTTCCCTTCATATTTCTCCGAACCAAATATGTCCAAAGAGTAAGCTTAAATGGAAGGAATGGAATGTGTTGTATAGCCCATTTTAGAACATGAATGATTCTTCTCAAACAGGCCCAAACAACTAAAGCTCGCTAAATGGGCCAGCCCAAATCAACAAGTGAACACCTACCCCATACCGACATCATCAAAATAGCATGATCATGTCGTCCTTACAAAAGCAGCACATCAATTCATCATCATAGTTAAGTTTTTCCCTATACCGACATCATCAAAATAGCACGATGACGTCATCCTTCTAATTCCCTAGTGGGTTGGTGAGAATAGATGCCTCTCCCTTTTTGCCCCACTTCCATCCTCCGATTTTCTTCTTTTTTTTTTCAGACACCTAAACCCTTTCTTCATGCCACGTCATCTCCCCTTTCAAATCTTAAGTGCCGTATTTAAGAGTGTCACTCGCTCCTGCCTAGTGCCACAATCCCCACTACTCATCTTCATCCTATTATTACTATCATTCACTTCCCAAAAAAGAAGAAAAAAAGAATGGCAGCAAACTTAAGAATTGTTCCATTCACATTACTGATGCTTCTAGTTGTATCAGAAATGGCGGATTCCGACAAGGACAAGGAAGAATGCACGCAAGAACTAGTAGGACTAGCAACTTGCCTCCCTTATGTCGGAGGAGATGCAAAAGCTCCCACCCTAGATTGCTGCAGTGGTCTCAAGCAAGTCCTCAAGACTAACAAGAAATGCTTGTGCGTCATAATTAAAGACCGCAACGACACTGGGCTTCAGATTAATGTCACTCTCGCTCTGACCTTACCCTCTGTCTGTCAGACCCCTGCTAGTGTGTCCCAATGCCCTGGTAAACTTTTCTATCAGTTTGTTTGTCTGTATATTATCTCATGGGGAGTTTACATTATTTGGTTTTTTTGTTCGAAAGTCAGATTCAATATATCTTTAAATACATATAATATTAGTATGATATACGATAAAGTTACATAAAATTAACATATCAGTTAAGATAAGATGATCGATTCATTATAGATATAATGCTAAAATATCCTATCGGTTTGTTTTATCAATTTGATGTGAAATGATGTGTTTGGATGCAGCTCTTTTGCACTTGGATCCGAATTCAGCTGAAGCTAAAGTTTTCTATCAATTGGGGAATGAGCCTGTTCCGGATGGGGATAGTCCTGCTCCTAGTCCACACGGTAATATATATGATATTTATCAAAATCATTATTAATATATATTATAGATGAATCTATTTTTTAATAATTCAAACTTTTATCATAAAATTAATTATAAATATATTATCATATCATAGTTCTTCAGTTTAAATAATGTTAACTCCCATCTCGTTATTTTTCCGGTACGTTTTTGTATAATATTTTATAATAATTGTTGCAGAAGAGGGAAGTGGGTCAAGTTCTAGAACTGGGATTGGTCCGGAGAAGGGAGCTGGAGGAAGATGTAGAGGTCCTAGAGGACATCAATGGTTGGGCTTGGAGAGTGTAGCCTTTTTTGGGCTTTTACTCTTGTCATTGATGGGCCCATACTCTTTTTATACAATCTAATAGGCCCATTATGGGCTATGTGACCTATAGTACTGTATTGCTGCTTCCTTTTGATGATTTGAAACTTATCAAACTTATTCATCCCTTGTTCAAAGTGGGCTAGCCCAATTACGAAGGGGTTAAAAGTTTTAAAGCCCATATACTCGGAACTTGGCAGTGGCCCGACAAATAACGATTTATAACTAACTTTCAGACAATAACACAATAATAATCACATCACAATTCACATACAAGATTTCTGACCCCAATTGGGTCCCAGTTCAAATTTCCAATTCTGGGTTATAAATTTTGGAAAATTTCATTTACTAAAATAACTAAAACTGAAAAAATTAATTAAAAATAAAAAATAAAAAAAAACTCTGCTAGTTGTTGGAAATATCAACTGCCAAGTGTTCCCTCCCCATCCACGTCTTGTCGGGTTAAAGTTGTTTTTTGTCGGATTCTATCCGAACTAATAGCTTTCAAAAAGAAATATTTGCTTTATTTGTAATCAGTACCCTAACCCATTTGATGACATAAGCAGATTATCTTATTTTCTATTAAAAATTTAATTTCTCACTTATTCTTTATTTATTAAAGACAAATCATGATGTAATTTATTTCTTCTTCCATATATAAGCTGCTAAAAAAAATAATAATAATAATTTTGTGTCCATCCACGTCTACCTCTACACAATGCTGTATTTTCTGAAAATATTGTCCGAAAAAAGGTACAACTTCCAAAAGGATTTATCACAATTTCTGGGCACGCATCTCGAAAAGAGGACGAAGTGCGCAGCAAGCAATTCATTATTTCACTGATACATATTGATCATTGACTGTTTGTGATGAAGAAGAATACAAAAACGATAAATGTGTTTTTCTCCTCCTTCGCATTTCAACATAGATAGATTATGTAAGGTCGTCTTCTCATCGAATCAAACTATCAAAGCTTCAAATTTGTTTGATTGGTTGTTTGAGGCGCTTTCATTTCTTTCACGGGTTCTGTTTCTTCTGAATAGTGAAGAAATCCAGTTTCTGGGTACGCGACCCTCATCTTGTCGCTTGCTTTTTTTTTTTTTCCTTCCTTTTTTTCTAATTCATTCATCTTATTGTACTATTGTTCATCTTGGTTTTTCATTTGAATGGGAAATTTTCAAACTTTCTAATGAACAAAACAAGGGTTGAAAACTTGGGAGGGACCCATTTAGTAAATTGGGCCTTTTCTGAAACTTCCAAAATTCAATCTTGGTAGGTATTCTGTGTAACAATCAGTAAATAATAAATCAATTATGATTGGAGGGGTTGAAGATGAAGAAGTATTATTTGCTGAGCCACTATGCAGATTGTCTCTCTTCTACTATGGAGTAGGGCATATGCTCAATGATATCACTGCTTCCTGCTGGTTTACTTACCTTCTTCTTTTCTTGACCGATATCGGTTTATCCCCAAGGTAAGTACTTAATCCCCATTTTCAAGCCCATTTTACTCATGTTTAGCTCTCTATTTAAGTTCCTTACGTATTTCATTATCACTCCTAAGATAATCTTTTCATGTTTAGCTCATAACATGATTTTCCTTCTTCATTTACTGTCATCTCTCCATAATTCCATAGGGATGCTGCCATTGTTATGCTTTCGGGTCAAGTAGCTGATGGGTTCACAACCATTTTTGCTGGTGAACTGGTATCTATGGTTACTTTTAAAATATATATATATATATATATATATATATAAGTTACATCTTTCTTGTCCTGCCAAAATAATTTCCCTTTTCGTTTTTTTTTTTTTTTTTTCTTGATGGATAGATAGACAGGTTTGGCCATTTCAAAATATGGCATGCTGCAGGGTCTGTTCTAGTTGCTGTTTCATTTTCTTCCGTTTTTGGCGGTTGCTTACCTTGTAAAATATTTTCGAGAAGTTCATCAATATTGCAAACTCTAGGTTATAGCTTATTTGCTGCAATCTTTAATGTCGGTTGGGCTGCTACTCAGGTTTCTCACATGTAAGAAACTCTCGAAAAATATAGGAATATAGATGAAATGTCTCTATTGATTGGTGATGTCTTAAAATTCATTTATGCCATTTAAATTTATTTAACATCTCTTTTGAAGGTCTATGGTGAATTGCATAACACTCAATTCAACAAGTAGAGTGGCATTGGCTAGCTGCCGAAATGCTTTTACAATGGTGAGTTCCTGCAATCTGATGTAAAAGATTTTTGTTCATCCTTTTTACAAGGAACTATTGAATTTTTTTTATTTTTTTTCATTGATGACGATTTTAATGGATTTAAATTATGTTTTTGAAGGTTGCCAACCTCTCCTTATATGCAGTGGCTTTCACTGTATTTAATGTCACTAAATCAGAAACACACTCCGATATTGAAACTCAGGTACTAATACTTAAAACTTACAAGAAAGGTGTTTTTTGGGGGAGGGAATGACGATGACATTATTTTTATACATGAGCAGTATAGGTGGATTGCATATTCTTCAATTTTGATTGGATGCTGCTTTGTGGTCGTTTTCCTCATAGGAACCAAAGAGCCAAGGTGTGGTTATTGAATATAGAGTTCCTTTTTTGTGCATATATTTTTGTACCATTTTCTCTGCCTTGGATTTCAGCTTATAATATAAATGTAATTAGTTGACCGAAAAAGATCTTGTTTTGTGTAATAGCTTGAAGGTGGGTGTACATGGAGACAGTCATGCTCGAATCTTATGGTCTTACTGGTTCAGAAAAGTATTATATTATCAAGTTGCTCTTGCTTACGTATTGACCAGACTCATAGTAAATGTTTCACAGGTGATTATACTCTTGAACTCTAGGGAAGGAAAAAAAAAAATACTTTGTATATTTCCAGATCTTGTTCGTACACACCCTTTTTTTTTTACAATTTTTAAAATTTTTATCAGGCATTTCTGGCATATTATGTTATAAACGATCTGCTCATGGTACAATCAGCTAAGGCTCTGGTAATTCCTACTAATTTCCTGAAATGTCAAATGACTCGATAATATTCCTTGAAACTCTTTGAATATATTCATTCAACTACTTACATAAACACAAACTCTAATTATCTTGTGTTACCCGAATGTTGGTTAGGTTCCGGCAATAATCTATATTTTCAGCTTCATCGTTTCCGTAATTCTACAGGTCCCCCTTTGAAACTCATTTTCGTTCTTTATATATATGAATTGTACTGTTTATTGACGATCTAAAACATATTGTATTACAGGAGATTGTATGGACAGGGCAACGCCTGAAAGCATATTATTCTGCCGGAGGAATTTTATGGATATTTTGTGGGGCGGCGATCCTTATTTTACCGAAAAGCATGAGCGCTTTTATGTACATCTTGTCTGCGGTTATTGGTGTAGCAAATGCTCTAATGATGGTAAGATAGAACAAAGTTAAAAACCTTTTTGGCAAAAAATATTCATAATAATGGACTTCTTGGGATGATCTCATTAAAAATCTAACAGGTATCCGGAGTAGGCATGCAAAGTGTTCTAATTGGTACAGATCTAAACGGCTGTGCTTTTGTTTGTGGGTCCTTGAGCTTCTTGGATAAAATGTCATGTGGGATTGCCTTATTTGTTCTCGAGTCATTTCAAAGTGAGTTATTATTCGATATTCCCTGTCCTTGCAAAAAACATCTTAGATGTTGACTAGTTCTTTCTTTCTTTCTGTAGCCACCTCTCCAAGGGCGCTTAAAAACAACTCGATCAATGTCTATATTACAGTTACGAGATTAGGATTAGGGCTTGTTCCGGCGTTTTGTGCACTTGTTGGAATAGCAGTTACCTGTAGCATGAAACTCAAGTCTCCTTCTGCTTCAAAACCATTAATGGAAGCTCTGTTGGAATAGTTGGCATGATAGAATTTTAATTTGGTGTGAAGATATCCTGTAAATAGCACGATTCTGTTCGTCACAAACATGCACCTCGGAGAAAGTCGAGCAAGGATTTCAATTGGATTCTATCGGGTGAAGGTGAAGATGAAGATACACAAAATTATTTCAAGCGTATATTGGATTGTAATCTCTTTGACCATTATAGTTTACAATGATTTGCCTCATTATAAAACTATAGTTTAGAATATGATCTTTCTATGTATTATGCAGTAGAGAAGCACCAACTGATACAGGTATCTTTACAAACAGAAGGGAAGCTCAATAACTTCTTCAAAATGGAACTTTTCGTATCTTTTTAATACAAGGCAAATGAATAGAATGATACAAATCATATACATGGATGGAGTGATTATCGACCTCGTGAAAATGTCGGGTGATAAAGGATCGAAAGCTCTACATTGTTAACTTGAGAATGGTCATCGCCTTCTTCTTATTATTAGTCTTGATCAGATTTCTAAACGCTCTGCTCACCAAATTCTTGAGCTTCAATCCTTGAATCCCGTTTCCACCCCCTTGTTGCTGCTGCTTTGTCACCAGCTGAAGTTGCTGCTCTTCTTCAGTAAAATGTTGCCCAAGTGAACTCCTTTCCCTGTTTTCCTTACTACCATCTTTGCTGCCGTTAACAATCAACTGCTTCAAGCTTTTGTGATCTTCTTTGGGAAGAGTAATAATCTTTACCTCTTGTCCTTCTTCTTTATCAGGAACAACTTGAAGAGGATGATTGGCTTTAAGATTCTGATCTTCATCATGGACATGATTCTTCTTAACTGGCTTTCTGGTTCTTTTCGACATGGAGATGTCATAACGGAGCCTGTTATTGGAACTGGGTTCACTTCCCATTTGCTGCAAACAAGATTTAAGGACCCATGTTTGGTCTGAGCTCGTATTTATTCTGACAGAGGAAGAAAGAAAGTATTAAGGCAAAGAAGTTGAAGCAAAAGTGGTTGATGAAGATTGCTTAGACAATAAATTTTTTATGGGGGAGGGGCAATTTCAAATGGTGAAATGTGGTTTTCTTTTCTCTTCTTCTCTTCTTTGTTTGGTAAACTCTATGCTTCCCTGGAATAGTGCAAATAAAGGTCGAAAACTTGAAAGTGAGCACCCGATCATTCATTCTGATGCTGATTTTTGCTTGAAGAAGAGAGAAATTTGTGAGACTAGATTTATTTCTTCAACTGTACTAAATTACTGGTAGAGCCCAATGGAAGGCCCACAAAAATAAAAAAATAAAAAAAATATTCTCGTAAAGCCCACTACTAGCCCATCAAAACTCTGGGTTCGGACAGAACCAGTTTGACCACTATACGGATATAACACCCTTGTCGTTTTATTGGCTAATGCCTACTACTTCCTAACACCTACTGCCTAGAAAAATCCTACGTCCCCTTTTCGACACGTTTTCTTTCTCTCTCCCCTATGGCATTCAGTCTACCATGTCCAGTCACAATCTAGCCCCCCATCTATAGTCACATTGAGATTCGAAAGCGACTTGTCTCCTCTTCCCTCTTCTCTTTCTATCTCTCTCTCGAATCTCAAAACACCCATCACATCAATAAAATATCACCTTCCCCATACCTTAATATACGAGAATACTGTTTGCGTAATCTGTCGATTGGGTTTGAAACTAGAACCGGAAAAAAACTGAGCAGTCTGAGTTACCTCGACCACCGCCTGCCATGGCGTCCCTCACGCCAGGTGTTCTCTCCAAGCTCCTCCAAAACGCCGGCGACAGGGACGTCAAGGTCGCCCCCGACCACCGTTCGTCGCTCTTACAAGTCCTCGAGATCGTCCCCTCCCTCCCGGATTCCGGCGACGACCAAAACGACCATCCATGGCAAAGCAGAGGATTCTTTTTAAGAGTCTCTGACTCTCTCCACTCTGCTTATGTCTCCATCTCAAACGAAGACTTGGGCATGATCTACAGCGATAAGATCCAACCGGGTCAGTCCGTTTACGTCTCTCGTCTAGAATTTTCCGGTTCTGGGTCGGTCGTACCCGTTATTATCAGGTTGAGACCCGTTCCCAAGAGACGACCCTTTGTCGGAAATCCTACCAATTTGGTCTCAAGCGAAGCTAAACCCATTAGTCAAGGAACAAAAGGGTTTTCAAAATCGAATGCAAATAGTGACCGGAAATATAATAATAAGCCTATGAAATCGATTTCTAACATTTCTGCTACAAACAACTCAAGTCGAGGTGGTGCTCTGTTTCTGGATAATAGAAACATAAACATTAAGATTTTGGAAGCGACAAGGAGGTTGAGTTTGGTTTCAGTTGAGTTTGGTTTCAGCTAGAAGAAGAATGTGGGATCAGAAACCAAACTCTAAAAATAGCGGTGTTAATAATAAGACAGCCATTGTTGTTCCTCCTCTCTCCTCCAAGCAAATCTCTATCCCGTCTTCCCTTGTATGTCGTTTTTCTTCCTTCCTCTGGTTTTCAACTCTATTTTAATAAGTTGTGGGTACTGATTCATAGAACTCTGTTTTACTTTTTTATGTATAGGTTTCTTTGAATAAGGGTTTAGCAATTCAGAAGCATCAAATTTCAAGCATTTCACATTCTAAAAACAAAGATGAGATCTTGTCACCTAAGCCAGTTAGTAGAGTTTCCAAGAAAATTGATAATAAGTCATCATCATCTTTACAGTGGGAAGATTGATAATAAGTCATCAGCTTATTAAGAAGATTCCGGTCGATCTCCGACCCGAATATTTCTTGGAATTCTCTGCCTTCTACTATATCTAGCAGTGGGAAGGTATGAAAGCAAAGGTTCTGCTCTAAATAACATCATATTGTTTTTTAACATCCTTCTCTTTACAAATTTTTTTCTCAGCACACTATTTGGAACATAAATTGTGCATTTTCGGCTGCTGTTCGTGCATTCGAAGAAGCATCTGCTATGGAAAGTGTCATCCTTGCTTATGGTATAAAAAACATCTGTCTTTTACTGGTTTGAAGAATTAAACATATCGAAATTTTTATTATAACACCATGCTAATTTATTTTCCAGCACTTACTCGGAAATATCCGAGTCTTCTGGCCGAGTTTCTGCTGGTACCTTAGTAGAGCAAGTTTTGGACCTCCATCAGAATTTACAGCAAGCACTAGTACCCCTTAATTCATTAATCAATAAAACCAATTCCAAAGTAAATTTGAGCAATTCTGAAAATGCCAAGTCATGGGCTCAAACTGCTGTATCCACAAATCTTTCTGAATTCCAAATGTTTAGAAACTCGAATGAAACCCGAAATGGGGAGAGAGGTCATTACATTATCCTAGAGAATGCAAAAGGGGGTTCAACTGGAAAGCTAACTGCCGTTAGAACAGAGGAGAATCTAACAGCTAAAAGGGAGGAGGAGGAGGAGTGGTCTAGAGGGACTGGATTGGAAGATGCAGCAAGTCTAGCAGAGAATCTTCTCCTGATTTATAGACTATGGTTCTTGAAGTATCTGGAGGATTCTTTAAACACGGGATTCAACCTAGATGGAGAGGAAGGAGGTTCAGAGAGTCTATATCTTCTCGGGCAGCTGAAGAGAGTAAATAATTGGTTTGATGAGTTGGTTAAAAACGGAATGGAGGTTGATCATAAAATAGATGAATTCAAGAACAAGTTGTATTGGTTCTTACTGAACCATGTTAATTTCGCTGCCAGGCTTGAGCAAGTAGACCACCTCGGATTACACCCAGTTTGTCACTACTTTGTCTAATATCCAGCTCCTCAATGGTACATATTTCAACACTAATTTTCTAACTCTTTCAGGGCAATGGAATTTACAAGAAGAAAATTTTTTCATATTGCTATCTGTTAAATGATTTTTCTTTTTCCTAACATTAGTTGCTATGTCATTAGTCCTTACTTCTTAGCAAGGCTTAAGTAATTAATACAAACTAATACAAGAAAGGTATACTTTTTATTTTATCAAACTACTCAGAAACAGAGTAAATCGGTGATATTGTCTATACCTGGTGAGGAAGGAAGGACCTTCTCCTCAAAAATAATTAGTATTGCCCTCTACTCCGCCTTGTCCGGCTCCTCTGTGGTTAACAAACGGTTCAAAATACCCTGTAGTCTTCTTCACCGAAGGCTGCCAGGTCATATGACCAAACTGCTCGCTCAAATGCCCGGTTGCATCACTCTTCCCCTTTTCATTTGAATCATCTCCACATTGCATAATAAGAACTGATACATTGCTGGAAAAGCTCGAAGAAACTAATGCATCCCCTAAAGGTCCAAGCTCGGGATAGTCACTCAAGTCCAACATACCTGCCATCAGTGATGACATCATTCCTCGACCTCGCCCCACAACATAGAGATCAAATTCTTGGTCCAATGAGCTTATAGCTTTTAAAGTTTCTTCTGCATTGTTCACCAACTTCTCCATATAATCTATAGACGCATTGCTAGCCATTTCGTTCTTGAACTCGTTCATATACTCGTTGTCGATGGCCTTCTCCTTTTCAAATTCCGCTATGGTATTTAGAATCCCCTTGGTGTCGTCTCCAGGCAGGTCCATATCGTTCATGTCCTTAACAGCTTCCCCCTCAAGAAATCTCACTACTGTTACAGTAATTGATGGGTGTAGAGACAGTCTCCATATGTAAGCCAGTGCTTCTCTATCATCGGGCCCACCGATAAAGAACATTGCGAAGTGTTGGGACCCTCGACCCCCACCTCGGCTTGGATGCTCCATTAAAGTGGTAGCTCCTAGACCACGGTCAACAAGCAGAGCAACAGAGCATGGAGCTTTATCAAATACATTCTTGTTCACACTTCCAACAGAAGGGTTGTCATCTTCCATTGCACCATCTATGGTGATGTGTTTATGGAACGGAAGGAGGATCAAAGTGACCCGCTTCTCCTCTGCTAGGTCACAAATATCATCATGCATTGTAGCATAAGGAGAAACAGCAGTTAGTGAGTAAACGGAGACAGAACTGGACTGGCTTTCAAACTCTTCAAACGCGCCTATGATGTGGTCATTCTGGTTCTTGGTTTGGGCTGAGGTGGAGTTGGATTGGCCGTGAACAATCAACATGGCGGAAGCCCGACCCACAAGCTCGACGAGGTGGACTGCTAGAACGCAGATCGGAGATTGCTTGGTGGCATTTGAAGCTTTGAGGATGTTTATAAGGCCAGAAACATTACGTGGGAAATGAACACAAGCAAGGATTTTGAACTCTTTCTCGGGTTTTATGCTCTGTATTGTCCTGCTGCATTTGTGTTCTCTTGAACGCCTGCTTGATTTGTATAACCAGTTCAAAATTGGACCCACCAGTACTGTCATTACCCAGAAAGCGATCAGCATTACTGAGTATGTAAAGTTGCCCAAAGCCTAAAGCAAACGAGATTCAGATATTACTAAAACTGAGCACAGAATTTTGTTCGAAATTTTGTAACATGCTTGTATCATACCTTAACGTTGCGTCCTGTGCTGAGAATGACCAGAGCCAGTAATCCCTTTGTGTTCATGAGAAGACCTAAAGCCAAGCCTTCTCTGGGGGCCATGTTGCCGAGTAATGCTACAAGAAAAGTGCTGAGAACCTTAGCTGCAGAAGCCATGGCAATGACGGAAATCACCATGACAACATTACCTTCTTTGACTATGCTTTCGAGGTTCATTCTAAGGCCGAGACTCAAGAAGTAAACAGGCATCAGAAAATCACTAACAAAGGTCTCGATCTTTTCCAATATTATCTCCTTGAGCACGCCTTTTGGCATGATCGCTCCCCACATGAAAGCACCTACAATGGAATGTGAACCGCATGCGTCAGTGATCACGCCGCAGAGCACGACACTAGTCAGTATGCAGCAGATAAGGAAGTTGCTGTAGTTATCATCCTTTACGGTACGACGGATGATCCATTTCATAGCAGGACGGAGAACGAAAATACTGATCAGGACAAAGAAGGAGGTCAGGACGATGTCGTAGTAGTTTCCGTTGTTCGAGATGGCCATGATCACCACGAGGAGGATCCACGAGGATACGTCAGAGATCACCGCCGCGGATAAGGCAGTCCTGCCGACCTCAGAGTGGAGGAGCTTGATGTTGGCGAGAATACGAGCCAGATCGGAGAAGTTAGTTGCGGCGAGCCCAACTCCCCAGAACAGCGGGCCGTTTCGAGAAGGTTGAAATCCGACCTGTTTCTCTCCACGAGCTTCCTTGACGACTAGGTGGTATAAGCTGACCCCGACCAGAATCGGGAGAATCAGACCAGAGAGCGCGATGCTGATCACTTTCGCACTAGCGCGCTTGACCGGCGTCAGGTCGAACTCCAATCCAACCAGGAACATGAAGTAAACCAGGCCGTAATTCGCAACGCATTCCAGCGTCAACAAGCTATTAAGCGGGTAAATCCGATTGCTGAAAACATTGTCCGCTCCCAACACAGACGGACCGAGTATAACTCCAGCCTATAAATTGGTTTATTGAGAGAGAAATTAGTTATGAGCTCGGTGAAGAAGATGAATGTTCAGAGAGAGAGTGAAAATTTGGGGATTCTTCGATGAACTTACGAGAATCTCTGCGACGACACGAGGTTGATGCAAGGGCCTGAGAGCGTAGGTGAGGACCCGCGAGAGAAATAAGATGAGGGCGAGCTGCATGATGAAGGCAGGTAGCGATGAAACCAGGGCATTTTCCGCTTGCCATACTCCGGCATGAGTTACCGTATCGTTATAGCATATCACAACATGATCCTCGCTTCTCTCTTTCACTATGTAATCCTCCGAAGGTTGAGGCCAAGACATGATTCCCGCCTTCACCTTCGCCTCCGCCTCCGCCTCCGCCGCCGCCCCAAGCTAATCAACGATACGCGAAAAGAAAGAGGGAGGAGGAAGTGGCGTAGGGAGATGATGGAGGATGAGATTAAAGGTGTGAAGAAGAAGACGATCTCGAACAGAGTAGTATTAAATGTTGGATTTTGTAGGCAGTTAATGCGATTTGTTGCCATGGAAGGTCGAATCGAATGGTTCTCCGTCAAATTTTACTTCCCTGTTTGAAATCCGTTTCGCGCTAATTCGTTTCAGAACTAACTAATTTTAGTTAGAACTCCCAGAATTAAACCGTTATGTAACGATTGGCAGTTAATTAGGTAATTAACGTAACAATGATATATACTTATTATTATTAATAATAATAGTAATAAATTTTTTTCATAACTAATTTAAGAAGATTCATCGCCAATCCAGTTTATCTTCATCTTAGGTCCAGTAGGAACTTCTTCTCCAAACATTTCACTAGGCAGACTCATCATCTTCTTCACGAACAAAGATTTCAATTTTCCCGGCAAAATTTTCTCTGCCTTCTTCAACTCCGCCGCCGTCTGACAACTAATCTTTGGCCTCCATTTCCGACAATAATCAACCCATGGCGGAACTCTGACCCCCCCCCCCCCCCAAATACTCCGCCGTATCGTTCCTGATCCCAACCCCACCGCTCCCCTGCAAAACAAGACCCGGTCTAGGGTAAAATGAATGCCCGTTTAGCGAAGCGTACGCCATGAATCTGTTTCCATTTTTCTGAAACTCAAGCTCTGAAGCGTCGACCCATTTCCCCTTACTGTGCTCTGAGAAGTAAACGCTAAATATTTCTCCGTTGAAATTGCTTATCCTCAACGTTAGATGCTCCCAATAACCTACATGCTCGCAGATTTTTCCTAACGGAATGTTGAGGAATTTTACTCTAGCTCTTGCTGGGCCATCAAAGGGGTAGAAAACCCAGATACCAATATCAGTGAAAGTAGCACCGAAAGCCGGTTTTATGTGAAGAAAAACCTGACAGTCTTGCAAATCTCCTTTTTTGACCTTCTCTTTAGCTTTTTCATCAGCAGGTGGGTCTAACCAGTATGCTCCATCATTTGAACCGCCTTGAGGAAGATTCGAGCGGGTCGGATCGACCCGAACTGGGTTTGATTCTTCGCCTTTTTTGTAGAGTATGCCCATTTGTGAAGAACCAGGTCACTGAAGAAGGAAGGTATTTTTCGGCTGGATGGAAAGATATATATGGAGCATAGGCTTGGAATAATGCGATGATTTGGGTCAAGTTACTCATAGATGAGTAGATACTCGACCCTTTTGAATTCTTTAAACAAGCAATAGTAGTACTTTTGGCTGATCACTGTTTTGAATTCCAAACGTACCAACTCTGACACCCATTTCATAGATTCATCTATTACTTGTTGTCAAACTATGAACACTAAAAAACCCATCACTCTTACCCTTACTCTCTGTTTTTAATCCCCAAATTATGGAATCATTAATACAGCGTTCATCAGTGAGATCTGATCTAACGCATCTGATTTTTTCAATAGATGGTTTTTCCGGCGAGCTTGTGACGACTATTCCTATGGCTTTATAACCATCTGGGGCTATGGGTAACCAAAAATAGCCATAGCCATCTTGCTTAGTGTTCAAAGTTTGGGTACTCCAAACGAGGGTGTAGTCTAGTGCTTCCTGTAATGCTTGATCTGAATAATTTTCATCGGCTTTTGCTGCAAGAATCCAGCCGTATAATGGGTTATTGTTGGGTTGGGAATAGGAACCAAGCATGAAGAGATCATTGGGAATTGGTGATGGGTCGAAGAAGGGGGCTCCGAGATTATCAGGCCCACCTTTATTGGTTGACCATCTTTTGTCTAAAGTTGTGATTTGGCACACTTTTAGTCCTCCTCCTAGATCAATGATGCCACTCGCAAAGCCTTCACCTGCTTATAGAAAATTGATTTCAAAACTAAGTAGTGAAAAAATTAACATGAAGAGATTAAGATTATATATATATATATATACCTGGTGGCCATTGGGGAAGGGGAGAGGGAATCTTGAATGTAGTTTCAATTGGTAAAGCTATGTGTTTGTTGGAGAAACTCGGCTTGTTGCCCATTATTGAGTGGGTTCTTTTCTTTGGTCTGTTAAAAGCTCAATGGATCCCTTGATTAGAAAATGAGGTAGAAGGTGAAAATATAATTCAAGGCAGTACCTACTCTAAAGGTTGTTTAGTGCAAGTCTACAAGCAAACAAATGCTTGCAGACATTGCTCAATGGTTCAACCTGGCACTAAATAATCTACATCTTTTTCTATATATCTATGTACATTTTGCTCCAGGGTGGAAGAAGCATATTTGCTCAAGGGTGTGCTTCAAGAAAGGAAGCTAAGAAACTTGCTCGTAAAAAGGGCATGCCTATCAACAACTCGAGGTAAGTTGGCCTTTCCAGATTACCTGTTCACCCCCATTTTAGTGTGAAAGTTGATTTGATCAGAGAGTTGGACTTCATGTTGTTTTACGGGTTATTTTATTGTCATTCGGTCTAAATTAGCATAATCTTAAGCAAATCTAAGTGTTGTTGAACAACCGGGAAAACTACACACATACTTGACCCCACCTAACATATATATACACTTTCTTTAGTAAACGTTACAGTTACCCCAAAAAAAAAACATGTTTTATTTATTTATTATTGCTCTCTTTTTGGGACAAAAGATAATGATGGACGTAGTTTGTTGATGGGTCAAAATCGTGGGACTTGAGGAAACTTTTAGTTTAGTATCTTTTGGTTTTTTTGGCTCACACATAAGCTTTAGAAGAAGAGAAAACAAACATTTAAAGAAGCTTATACCAATGTTATTTCCGACCCTAAACTTCTAAGTAATTCCCAATAAATTTTAAGCTTTTTCATTCCAATATAATTTCTGACCCTAAACTGTAAGTAATTCCAAATAAATTGGAATTTTAACAGTAAGTTTTAGTTTATACTAGATCATGTTTAAGAATCGATTCCAGTTCTCATGTTTGTCTCGTGAAAGAATTGCATAATAGAATTACAACACTCAATCCACAAATCCAGGTTTATTTATAATTCATTTTTGAGTGCAAGAATTAACATGCACAGCTGCAATAACTTGTCCAAGTTTAAATCCATCTCTACTCCCTCAATCACACACCTAACTCATAATATTAACAATTATTTTTTCTTTTTTTCACTTGTAACCTTCCATCCTCAGCTCTATAAGTACTTGCCGTAACCAAATCACGGAAGCCACGCAGCCTAGTATCCTTCTCAAAAGAAGCCATGATGAAACCTTCAACTATGTCAATCCAGAAGCTAGCATTCTTAATAACGCTCGTCATCTCACTTGCTCATGTATCAGAAGCTGCGATTTCATGCAGTGATGTGATCAAGGACCTAAGACCGTGTGTTAACTACTTGGTCAGCGGGTCCGGGAAGCCTCCTGCAGCTTGTTGTGCCGGAGCTTCGAGCCTTGCCTCAGCTGCATCAACGCCGGCCGACAAGGTGACGGCTTGTAATTGCATCAAGAAAACAGCTAGTAGTTTCAATTTAAAAACTCAATTGGTTCAAGACCTTCCTAAGAATTGTGGGATTAGCTTGTCCATCAGTCTTTCACCCAGCACTGACTGCTCCAAGTAAACACTCTCACTCTCTTAAATAGTAGCACTTATATCTTCTTTACCCTTTCTACCTCTAAATTTCTTCTCTCTCTTTCTTCAGGATTGGTTGATGGAGAAAGAGAACTTGTAAGGAGGTGAAATAAGAGTATAAGTGTATCAATTCTACTTTTATGTAGAATGGATGTGACGTTATGTTTTCTTGTGTGTTGTTATGATGTTGTGGTTTCATGTAGTGAACCAAAGAACTTAATAATGATATTATCTAAACATTATATGAATAAAAACTAGTTTTTCCTTTTTATTTTCTTTAGAATAATTGTTTCATATACATCTGTTATTACTCAAGTTGCACATTTCCTTACGCACATCATGATGGAAAGAACAACCAATGTATTATAAATACATCCGGAGTCACTCGGGTCGTCATGGATTAAGTTTTAGTATACTAAAATTGTACGGATAAATAATAATATACTTACTTATTTTAAATGATGCGATATATTTTGAAAGAAAATCTTCCTTCTCATACTAAGCTGAAGGGTAACACCAATAATAGCTACAAAAAATCGAAGGCATATAACTCTAGATTATAGTTCCATAATAAAGGCTGACAAATTAAACTAAACTTTTTAGGTGATCAAGTATCTAAAATGTACTGCCTAAGAGGAAAAAAGTGTTCATCATCCAAACCCACCAGAAAGATAGTTAAGTGTAAAGCAAAGATGGATAGAAACCTACTTTCAAAGTCATCAATTAGCTACCTCAAACCTTTGCTGCATATCACGATAAGCAGTCTCGCGAATAAATCCATGTCGACGATGTTCGGTCCCATGATGAAAATTCACAAAAAGAAATCGAAAGTAATACTGATCAGAAGATGCTGAGGATGAAGATGCAGAATCCGCAGATAGAGCCCTCCGATGAATTGAAGGCCGATCAGAAGGCCTTGACGATTTATCAGTTATTCCATGAGCTTTAGGGTTTGAATTATTCACAGAATGGCTCTAAGCCTCAGAAAAGAGATGGTCGATTGGTAGTGATGGATCAAGACGCCCATATCATACTTTGACCCCTCAACCTTAAGCCTATGTAAAGAAAAAATTATAAAAAATGGTGACTCTTCGTCGTAACTTTTATAATAATATATAATTCATCTTTTAACCAAGACTGAGTCCATTTATCCCTGTCCCCAAAACTTCTAGGGTTTTCGTGTCTGTTAATATGGATACCGCAACGCATGTCTCTTCCGGCAGCCCCATCTCCGATCCGTTAAAGAAGGCGGCGGTGGAGTCTAAACCGCACACGGATTCCTCTAATTCGGATTCGGAGGACGGTCTTTCCGATGGTGGGTGGAACAAAGAGGAACGGCGCATGTATTATCGTCAAGTTGAGGAGAGCAAAGGCTTTGTGACGTTGACATATACTCTCTTGGTGGTGATTTTGGTTATATTATTCCCTGTGAAGTCAATGGACCCTTTGAGGAGTGTATTCGAGACTCTACAATGGCTGCCATCAAGTACTGGAACAGCATTGATGTATGTATGCGAGTTCTGTTCCTTACCTTGTTTTTTTCAATTACTCGATTGGTCTCTGTTTAACTTCTGAAACTGTTTTTATTATGTAGAATTCAGAGTTTCAACTTGTAGAGATTGAGAGGGCGACCAGGAGGGTGGTCTCAGGTTTTATATTTTACCACACCTACAAGGCTACGAGTCCTGCGGATTCGACTCCTACTACTTTCCAAGCCAAAGTATGGGATTGTATAGAGGAGGGTTTGTATGAAATCATGATGTGCATGATCAAAGACGAGGGCGAACGAATCATCCGAGGTACAACTATCATAACATGCTTTTAAGGGTATTAATTAGATGATATTTCGTGCCTTATTGATGATATGTTCTTGACTCATCTGAACTGATTGATAGATAATGGAAAATTTTATAATGAATCAGATCAATTAAACAATGTTGATGCGTTTCTTAGTATATATTATATTTTTATCAGTATATTTATTAAGAATACTGGAAGTATAAGAAGCCAATTAGGGAAGTCAATCGAATCTCCTTCCATGGTTCTTTGCATAATTCCATAGTAGAATGTAATCTATATGTATCCAGTTAGTTTTCATAATTTTCAAAAATGCGTTTGAACATCCATTTGATTATTACTCATCTTGTAAAAACCATTGTATTGCTCTTGTTTTTTTTTCTTAACTTCATATTCTGTTCATATATTTCTTTTTCTGTCGTTGTTAGTATAGAATCTCATATGTTAGTAATTTCTTATACGGTATTCATATTTGTTATATGGTTATAACTTTTATATAACTTACCTCAATATTGCTCGGATTGTAACTCTCGAGCAATGACTGAGCCGAAAGAAAATTCAGTTCAAACAAAATTCAATTGATAAGTTAAAATTATTATAATAAAATATGTAAATTTATATTATGTAATATAAAATTTATATAGTAATTTTGTTCTTATAGAAAAAGAAATTTTAAATTAAAAAATTAATTATATAATTAAATATTATGATTATTATTAAACATATCCTCTTTATATATACAAGAGACTGGGCGGGACAAAGATTAGAACCCGTAGTCTTCGGGTCATAGAGACTATGTTTTCGACCCTGGTAATTGAATTAAAATATTATATTATTTAATGAAAAATATTTATATGATATGTCACTTAATGATTTTCTCTTTCCCTGGAGCGTTCGTCGAATCTATCCCCTGGAGTCCCAAAATCGAGCATCAGAGCCAGCCTGCCCTAATTCGTCCCTTCCTCTATTACCTGAGATTCTCTTTCTCTCTCTCTATCTCTCTGTTTCGTGTGTATGGTCGAAGAAGACGGAGCTATGGAGGATCGCCGCCGACAAGGAACAACTTTTGTTCCACTATTCTTATAATACGCTTTCGCTGCTTCTGATCGAGGCCTAAGGTGATTCTGATCACATCAATTTCAGTATAGGTTTGAATTTCTTTCTTTTTAGTTATCGATTTCTCTGATTTATTGGAAAAGTAATTTTTCATAGGATGATATTGCTTGTTTAATCATTTTCCTACTCCGCTTGGATTCGGGAGAACTGTTTTACCTTAACCTATTGAGCGAAATTAAATTGAGGCGAAGAAGTGTGAATCTGGTCTTTAACCTATTGAACAAAAATTCAACTCCTTTAACAGTGTTTAGGTAAAAGTAGGAAGCATTTTCATCTGCTCTGCTGTATTATACTTGCAGGGAAGAAAACTTGTTGATTTGTTATACATCTCAGAAAATCAGTATTTTTTATCTGGTTTAATTTTGGGATTATGATATTCTGAATGAAAGAATAAGTGAGCCCTGGAAGATTATAGCTTTTGATGGGCAATATATGAGAGAAGCTATTATGGATATTGATTTGAACCAAGAGCCTCTAGATCAAGCTGATTATTCGGTTCCTGGATTAGATGCTATACTGAGCGAACTTGAAACTGCACATGAACAAATCGAGGAACGCATAAGACAACTTGAAGCGGTCACGATTAGGGCTAGGCTGCGTCAGGGTCATGGATGGCGGCAAGACGAAACTCCTGCCCCTCAGCCCATTGACACTTCCGCCGGGCCTTCAATGCCCCGCCCTACCACTGACACTGCTGCTCTAGTCGAAGAAGGAACAGTTAATGGTCAGAAAAAAACCAGAAAGCGTGGTGTTCAGCTAGTAGCCAAGGCTTTAGGGATCAATACTGATGCTAGCAACACTCGAAGAAGAAAGGGTGGAGCGTTGTATGATTGTAATGTGTGTGTGAATATGGCAAGAGATCCGATTCTGACCAGCTGTGGCCATCTCTTTTGTTGGGCTTGTTATTATCAGTTATCTTATTCTAAACCAGAAACAAAGGAATGCCCCGTCTGCTATGGAGAAGTGGCTGATATAAGCATAATCCCAATCTATGGGAATGGAAATGGAAATGGTAACAACTCCAACAATTTGAAATCTGAAGAGTCCACTTTACCGGTCCCGCCTAGACCTCGTGCACAGAGGATAGAGAGTATAAGGCAGCGGATGGTTAATCGAGGAGAATCACTATCAGCTCTCGAGGAAGCAAGCATTCGGATGATCAGCAGTATCGGAGCCTCAAGGGGACAATCAGGGCCGTCGGATTTAGACCATGTGCATGGTAGGAATGAAAGAACCGATTTTTCGGCTGGCAGGTTTGGGGTTGAGAGCAACCAACCTTATAGGTCTCTTCGGTTTTCGAGATTACTAAGGCAAGGAGCTGCATCTTTTTCTTCCCTGTCATCCGCATTGGGTTCCGCAATGGATTCAGCAGAAAGAATAGTAGAGGACCTGGAGGTATATATTCAAACTCACCGTACTGGAAGAGGCCATGAACAATCTTCTGCTGTCGATGATGCTGCTGTAGAACCGAATCGTAGAAGTTTGAATGGTGCCATTGAATTCGAGTCTAATGTAAACCCTTCTGCATTGTCTTCTAGAAGTTCAGAAAACCAAGGAAATTCAAGGAGAAGTGATGGTCCGAGACCAAGAGACTTTGTTTTGGACTCTCCATTTAGAAGGCGAAGGTTTAGATGATCAGGGAAGTCGTCTTTTCCCCATTTCAAGAAAAATGTATTGAATTTGATTGGAGGTTTTATGTCATTTGTTCTGTTTGAATTCCGCATTCATTCCGTTCAAGTAGAGGCTTCATTCCATCGGATAAATGAGACAAGCTAGTATCTGATTTTGTAGTGGTGGATTCTTCTTGTCCTAAGCGATGCAGTTTTCCCATATCACGTCCTTTTTCTTTTCGTTTTTTTTTTTTTTTCGGGGTTTACTTTATCTTTCTCTGCAACTTTAATGGATGTGACTACTTGAAGAAAGACAGGATGATAAACTGATATCCATCCTTCTGTTATGGTTCTGAAGAAAGATGATGTTTGATTTTATTAGTATGTTATGCTAGTGGTTTTACTTTAACAGCATCATGATACTCATTAATGATTATGGAAGAAGGCACATACTGATGTCTGATGCTGCCGTGTATGCATAAAGATATATACATATTATATAATGATGGGAGTTTGACTGGCTGTCTTGTTCGCTTTGACAGTAAGAAGTTGTTGACCTTTCTCTTGGGTATTGATCCATTGGATTCTTCTTCTTCGATCAGCCCAACACTATTTGTAGTCTGTTTGTATCCTCTATGCCCCTGCTTATATGGCATCCAGAATCCAACAACACTATCTATTATTTAACTAAAATCAATATATATATTTATTTATTTTTATAATTACGTGACTAGTCTAACACGTATCCAACAATAATCAAGAAAACAAAACAAAACAAATTAGTGGATCATAAGTAACGGGAGAGGGCTATTAGGAGCACAAACGATTGCTGACTGGAGAGAGGGGGCTGCGATTTGTCTGTCCCCTCAATGCTGTACTTTCTATTATTTTTATTTTTATTATCATTATTATTTTTTATTTATTTATTTATTATTAGGTCTAACTGGGCCCCCAAACGTACACCTTGTGGCAAAAGGGGTCCCACCAATCTACACACTGTTTTTAGTTGATTAGTCCACGCCATCAACTCGGACGCTCCCCTCCCGCCCTCCCTCAAAACTTGTGAGTCGCTGACACGGTTTTTACAAGCACAAATGGTTATTATCTACTGATCTCATGTAATAAATAATAAAATTATTTTTAAATTAAAAATAAATAAATAAAATAAAGTAGAAAGTTGGTGTTCACGTCAAGAACAACACTTTTTTTTCTCTCTTTTTTTTTTTAATAAATTAATTAATGAGGAAAGTCCAAAGGGCCAAAAACAGCAACGCATGCTCTGACATCACACATCTGTGTCCTCTGATTATTGATGTCAGTCAGGCTAAGAAATCTAACCTATAACTCTCAAGTCTAAAACCCGGTTCACTAAGATTTGGTTTTTGCCAGCAAATCTTCTCTTTCCACCCTCTTCCATGCACACTATCTTATCCAGACATATTCACAAAAACGAAAACAATATTTTCTGTAGGGCACTGAACCCTGCACCATCTCTACCTGTAGGTCTCCCTCCTCCCTGCCCTTCCTTACTATATCGATTCTTTGCTTTTGCTACCACCTCTTCTTCTTTATTACATAAATAATCCTGTTAAATCAAAGGGGGAATGATACCGTGAGGATTTATCGGACAAGCAAAAAAGTTAATACAGTATCTAATGGATTTTACATCTGCCTGCCTTAGCAGTGGCAAACCCGCAATCAGTTCCAAAAAAAGTCTCTTTTCATCGCATCCAAACAGGTCATTCACACATTAACGAGTAGTCAATCCAACTGACCAAACGGTTCTAACTCCTAAACTCTTAATCCACCAGTACTTTTTGTCAACACCCAACTATTCACAGACACGTGTCTTGATTAACCGCTAATCACAGTCGAACATCCCAGAAGATTTAAGGATCATGTTTTCCTTGGTTGAGGCATTTCAAATCATATACTCTTAAGAGATCCGGCGTTATATAATTAATTAGATATAATTAATGATGATTAGACTTTTCATAACCATAATTGTAATAAAATTATCGTATTATTATATGAATAATATTGATCGTGATAGCGCTCTCTTGGCATTGATGATCAATATGGTTAATTTATAACAAAAGAAGTACTGAGAAATCGTGAAACTAAAACCTAATTTGTTTCAAGTTTTTGCCCAAATTGAAATGTTTCGTTTCATGAAGAACGTAAAAAACGTTTTCACTATGATATATTGCCAAACATCTTGAAATTAAAAGACCAAACTATAATTTATTCAACCAAAAGCAATATACAATTAAAAAGTCAAAAACTTCACTAAACTAAACAGTGGATCTAGCATAAGAACCGATTTTTTAAAACCAGGTTTTGAATGTCATCAAAGGTTGTAATATGGGTCAGGTTGGTCTAAATTTGTTCGGGCTAGTCCGATAAAGTTCGATCCAAATATGGCCTTGCACCCGCTGTATGCGGGGACGAGATCAGCCCGACCCATATGCGAGCACGGGCTGTCCTCATACCTCGGGCTGGCCCGACTTTTGGATCAGCCCAATAAAGTTTTATATGAATCTGCGCTTGCATTCGCTGTATGCGGCTACGAGATTAGCCCGACCCATATGCGGGCGCGGGCTGTCCTCATACCTAGAGCTAACCCGACCCAACCCATTTTTTAAATGAACCATGGGCCAATCCATGGGTATGAGGGCAACCCGCGGCCGAATAGTACTATCCTGCTGCTGCAAGCTAAGCCTAAGGTGTGTAGTAGGGAGTCGTTTCAACCCCATTATAAATTATAGATTATAATGTAATTTTAATAATGTGTTTTTTTTTCTTATTTTTAAGAATTTATTGTAAGCTCTATTTTTTTATCATTTAGGCCGGAAGATTTTTTTGACGGAACTATCTATCATTACAAATCAGAATAAATTTATTTCTTTGGCTAACTCTTTGTTAATAATATACTAAATTAGAAGTATTCAAAAATAACAAAATTAGAAAATAAATCACAAGATTTTAAGATAATATTAATTTAGGTCCACCTACTTCGCCATAATATAATTAAATATGAATTATTAAATAAATAAATAAATATACTATTTTCGTATTATAAAACTTTTTTATTACATCATATATACATATCGTAGATATGTAACTATTTATTTTCAATCACATATTACACTGGATTGTAATACTAAATATAAATATAAATTTTCATCTCCAAATCGATTCAGAATGAAAGAAGTAATTTATTTTTTTTTTATATAAGAATTTTAAGATTTTCTTTTCAAATATAAAATATATTTTTAATAAAAAATAATATATACACATATTTTTAAAAAGATAAATTCAATTTATTTTAAATATATCCATTACATTTATATACCAAATCAAATATTAATGAAGAATATAATATCTTAAATTAATATTTGAAATTAATTAATTTAATTATTAAGAAAGATGAATAAAAATATAATTATGAGCAACTAAATAAATAAATAAATAAAAATTCGTTATTGTTGGGAGCAACTTTTTAGCTATAAGGCTGGACTGATCTTATCCTAACTCTACAGCAAAATACCGTATCAGCCCAGCGCTCGCATGCTATAAAATATCCATCGGGGCGTAATCCTCCTAAGTGGGGCCCCCATTATTGCAAATGAAAATAGCTTGAGAGAGAAAAAAAAGAAAAGAAGAGAGAGAAAAGTCTTTTCTTTTTTAATATTTATTTATTTTTTGGAGATAAATATAAAATGGGGGGTTTCACGTGTGTTTGTCAACCTGAGAAACGTTTATCGGTCAAACCCGTCTAAGTAAAAAATACATAAAATTCATATTAATAATTAATAATTAATAAGAAATTGAAGAAAATCTTTTGCGTAATAAATAAACAGAGACTGTTTTAAAAGGTGCTCAGTTATATTTATTTGACTGATTGAGCGAAATCAGCAATCTCTGACCGCTTTCAGCGCTCTCTCTCTCCCCTCTGCTGTGTTTCAACATAATCGCCGCCGCAACAGGAAGGTAAAAAAAAGGATGGATCTTGGATTAAGCTTGGGAGACAGTACTACTACTGCCAAGGGGCCGTTTAGCTTATCGGAAAATCCTCGAGAAAAAAGCTGGAGTGCTTCTTCTTCGTCTTCTTCTCACAAAGGTCATCTAGGCTTTTGCATGAGCTTATCCATAGCTCCTCACTCCAGCACAGATGATCATCAAGACGCGCCGATTCAGCTCGATCTTCTTCCTCACATTCCTGTTCTTCGCAACCTATCATGTAATCATCCGATCGAACACTAAATTCCCTTTTTTGTAAAAACATGTGTTTTAACTTTTAATTCATTTTATTGATTAAGGGAGTTCGGAGGGAGCGACGAGGGGTTTAGACGTGAACCGAGCTCCGACGACATCTCCGGCAGCGGTGGAGGATAGAGAAGGATCCCCGAACAGTGCAGCGTCGTCGTTTCAGATGGAGTTTTGCATGTTCAGATCACCGGCAGGGTCTGGTGGAAACGACGGCGGAGCCGATCATCCGACAGAGAGGGCTTGCTCAAGAGGTAGCGATGAAGATGAGAGCGGTTCTAATACCAGAAAGAAACTCCGGCTCTCTAAACAACAATCCGCCTTCCTTGAAGAAAGCTTCAAAGAACACAACACCCTCAATCCCGTAAGCCCCCATTGATATTTGGTAAGAATAAAATATTAGTATTCTTATTATTATTATTTAGCATTTTTTTTTTTCAATGTTTTTTTGCAGAAGCTGAAACTTTCACTAGCAAAGCAGCTTAATCTACGTCCACGACAAGTGGAAGTCTGGTTTCAGAATAGAAGGGCAAGGTATGTTTATATATATATTTATTTATTTATTTATTAATTAAAATTTTTAAATTTAATTGATAAATTAATTTAACAGAACGAAACTGAAACAAACGGAGGTGGATTGCGAGTATCTGAAGAGATGTTGCGAAACGTTGACCGAAGAGAACAGAAGGCTCCAAAAGGAGCTTCAGGATTTGAGAGCCTTGAAGTCTACCAACTCCTTCTACATGCAATTACCAGCTACCACTCTTACCATGTGCCCTTCTTGTGAAAGTGTCGCCGCCATTACCTCCTCTTCATCCGCCGCCGCCGTAGCAGCAACCACCACTACTAACATCACCGGTGAACCTGGTTCTACTAAATCATCTGGGTTTTCTTTAATTACTAGACCCAGACCGTCTTCTACTCCCTTCCATAACTCCACCCACCTATCCAAAGCTTCATGACTGAATTAAAAAGCCTCTTAATTGAGTTCATCATCTTGTGAATAGTCGGATTTCAATATTAGAAGGAAAAAAAAAACACGTTTTCTCTTATCTTTTTTTAGGGGTCCGTACGTGTTCTTTACTATATCTTATACATGTCCACACAAATTATAATAACATAATCTCACAGATTTCTTACAGTATAATTCCTTGTTTAAGAACTAATGTTAAGGTAATTTGTTGTCCATGTTGATGCGTGTGTTGTTTGTTAATTTGGTGGTGGGGAGCTGCATTTTTTTAGTGATTAGATTCGAACCGCATTGATTCAAATGAAATAAATATCATATGATATGAGATGGGAGTGTATATAATATATATACTATATAGTGAGTAAAAGAGTGAAAAGCGTGGGGGGTTTACTAATGGGATGAGAACAACATATGTAAATAGTAATTATTAGTAGGGACAAGAATGTCAAAAATATTAGTAAAGATCGAACATCAACATGGTAGGGATTGGGGACGGAGCCAGACGTTTCATTTAGGGCAGGCGAAAATAACTTTTATTTATTTATTTTTTAATAAATATTTTTATTAATTTCCATTTATTACAAATTTATAAGTTGGAAATTACTAATATGATGTGTAATTTGGTAAAAGAAAAGGTTACGTATACATCATAATTTGTTGCATGCATGCTGTTGGTTGATGAACCTAAAGACTACATTTTCGATGTTTAAAAAAAAGAAAAACCAGAAGACAGACAGACAGATCTAAGAAATCATGTAAAATAGCAACAATAAAAAAACAAAACACAAAAGATAAAGGAAGAGTACGTAGGGCTCGCTCTATCATGCTGTGGCATACGACAGAACCCCGGCACACATGCCGCCATGCACAGAAACCTACTATGCGGCCGACCATGCATGCATATTGGTCCATCGTTTCCAAATCGTAATCCATTTATTAATAATTTAACTATTATTATTGACTTATTAATGTGAAAGGGGGATTCTCTAATCTTATAGCTAGTCGACCATATAGGCGTGCATGACCTAATCATCCAAATACAAAACTTCCAACCTTATATTATATATATATATTAAATATCATCCACTGTTTCTATGTCTATCTATCCATTTATTTATTTTATATAATTTTTATAATTATGATAAGATGGTTTATGGGTCAAATAATTTGTTTGTTTATGTGTGGTGGAGGTGGTTTCTTTGGTAAAGACCCAAAATTATAAATGGGATTTCTTCTACCTTTTCAACCCCTTTCAAACACTACCTTCCTTTTTCTTTTTCATTTTTTTTTTTCAATTTTTTTTTTTCATTATGGCTAATAATCAAGGTTGATTAATATTACTAATCAAATCTCAATAGGTTAAAATAGTTTTAAGATTTTAGAGACTATGCATTATTATATATATTGGTGAAGCATGTAATAAGTGTGTTTTATGAAGAAAAAAAAGTAACTTTCGTGTGCTTTTTATTTAAGATAGAGCTTAAAGGTTGCATGAAAAGATGTTTGTAAAGTGAAAATGGTTTAATCAATTTTATATTGGTCTTGTTTGATTTCCAATAAATCAAAGTCAAATTACTATTTGTATTACCAAAAAAAAAAGAAAAAAGAAAAAGAAAAAGAAAAAGAAAAAAAGAAAATGATGACTCTCGCAACTATATTTTGTTTGTTTGGTTACTGTCCCTACCTTATCATATAATTAATCAAGAGAGAGAGGGTCAAATTATAATTTGTGAATATTAATTTAAAAAAAAAAAAAGAAATAATAAAAATTTATTAAATTTATCTTAAACATATATAGAGAATATAAGATTTGATTTAAGTAATTTGGATATTTTCATTTCTTGGTTACTGGTTTTAAAGTAAGTTTTAGTGAAAGATCAAACACTAAATCATGAAAACATTTGAGAAAAAACATGTGGAGATCTTAATCTTCATGCTTGAAAACATGTCATAAGTTAACACACACATTATCAACGTGGGCCCATATTAACTAAATTATACATTTAGCTTAATTAAAACATTTTAAATTAAATATAAAAAAAAACACAAAAAATGCTAAAATAGTGACCCAAAAAAGGGAAGAAAAAAGAAAAAAGAAAAATGCCGACATGTGCAAGTTACTGGGGGGTCCATGAGTAAAAATTGGTGCCACACTTCTACACGTAAAGGAACAATATATTTTACATGATAAATGAGTCATATTACATGATACAAAAGTGTCACGATTTTATAAGCAAAATATATTTCTTTTTGACTTTTGAAAATTTCTTCGGCCATCGTTCTTATCTTATTAGAAAAATAAAAGGACCCAAAAAATATTTAAAAAATAAAAATAAAAAAAATGATATAAGCTTATTAAGAATTTGCAACGCTGTAAATAATAATAAAAAATTAAATTAGAGATATTTTTTAATATATAATATAATAACTTTTATTTTAATTATAAATATTATTTTTTTTATAATAAATAATATGATAAAATATTTAATTATAACGAGATTTAATTTCTTATATAATAAAAATATATATACCTTTTTTTTTATTAATAATTATAATTATGTTAATATCTCTCTAATTAATAACTAGACAAATTCACAACCCATTATCGCAAAATTGACCCGTCAATCGCTCATAGAAAAAACTTTCATATAAATTCTTAATGACCTAACTTTGTTCTTTGTGCTTCAACTTACGCAAAATTTTGTCCAAGATTAGTCTCTCAAACGTGTATTCGGTAAACTAATAAACAATAGATTTAATCTAATATAAATGTAATGGGAGAGATCAATTTTTAATAAAATTATTGTAAAGCCACCTTATTTTATGTAAATTTGATATTTCCACCCTTTACTCATTTAGCCTTATACGATATAAAATGGATGAAGTAAGTTGTGCATAAGAAGATTCAGCAATGGAGCTACGTTGACTTGGTTTTTTCT
The DNA here is from genome assembly GCA_027186245.1 of Coriaria nepalensis. Lineage (NCBI taxonomy): Eukaryota > Viridiplantae > Streptophyta > Magnoliopsida > Cucurbitales > Coriariaceae > Coriaria > Coriaria nepalensis. Next base: position 7,602,847 of record CP114500.1, on the reverse strand, counting down.
ATCTACTATCATCATGACAGGGGGGTTAAGTCGTGTTGGTTTGTCAAATTTTGAGTTTTGTAAAAACTATTATTGTTATTATTAGACTATGAAAACGACAATTCAATGATGGCTACCTTCCTTATCTTATCTTAGAAGAAATGTGCGTAGACCACACTATACATTGCACATAATGATTTCTTATGATACCAGGACTCATAACGATGCTGAAATTATGGAGCAAGTATTCCGTACGATCTATTATCGAATGTAATTTATAATAAGTTAAAATTCAAAATTTATATTTAAAATAATTAATATTAACGTGACATTTTATTGAATTATATTTATAGACTACTAAGTCAGAAAAATTCTTTAGAGTAGATAAAAATTATAATGAATAAAATTGTGGAAAGGAAGAAGAGAAAAATCTTGGAACATTTCAAGAGGACTTGTTAAGATGAATGTACTTGGTCAATATGCATGTAGTAACCCTAGAAGAGGGTTACCCACTAATCATTATCAAGCAAGACCCATCCATACATGGGTAGGTGGACGGTTGGGTGAAGCTTCGCTTTCTAGTAATTTAGGAGAAATCACATGAAAGTTTTCAAACCCTTGTGTCCGTCCTCTCTTCACATTGGTAGAACCAAAAGTGTATCAAATTTATCATAGTCAAAGTCCTGACCATAAATGAAGGGGAAACAATTATTGACATTGAATTGTTCACCCACTTGCTACAAACATACCGTATGTTACATACGGGTCTACTCGAGTCCGAATATTATCCGTACTTTGAGCTTGGCTGGAAATATAGAGCCAAGCATCAGTTCGGTGAAGCATTTAATATAAAATTTGATCAAACATGAAGCATTTGAATTTGTCTAATTCGGGCTAAAGAGATTTTCCCCTCAAAAGGATATGATATTTTATAAGGATTGGTGATGTAGCAAAAAACTTGCCATCAAATGCTCACTCAAAATTCAATCTAGAAAAGACAATTAAAGATTTTACTTAATTAGATATTTGATTTTATCTTCTAGTCTCTTGAAGATCGGTCGAAATAGCTCTTGAATGAGTAAAAATCGGTCAAGCTCATAGAGGGCCAAAAGTAAAACTAATTTTCTTCAAAAAATGGCAAAAAATCATCTCATAATTCTCATTTTCAGCCATCCTTTTTCGGCCAAAGGATGGCTGAAAATCCCTTGGCCGAAAATGATGATTTGTTGGATAAAAAACAATCCAAATCCGCCCAATAAATGAAGGAGTTCAGCCAAGCTTGAAGACGTTAAAAGCGGACTCACTTTTCCCAAAAAAGTGTATACAAAATAACCATTTCAGTCTCATTTTCGGCTAAGTAAGTAGTAGGAGGCTGAATTTTTAACATAGTAGAGCTTGGTTGGCTTTTTTTTGTTTGTTTGTTGGCCAATAGATAGGAAGTGTGAGGGGGAAGAAGTTAAGACGAATCCGAACATAACGGAGATTACATTCTGTCAAAAATCATATAATTAGAGTTAAAATATCCATCCAAAACATCATCATTCGATCAACCATTAATTAGTAAAATACATCAATCTAATTATCGGGTTGTCCAATACTTATTGTTTTCTTATTTATTTTTTCTGGAAATGAATGTCTTCCTTTTTTTCCTTAAATCCATTATTATAAGTCGTATTAGTCTATTAAGTTTTCACCTAAGTGAAAGTCTTGATTTGTCACTTACAAATAAAATATTTTTTCTTTCTACTTTAATCTTCAAAATTCTTTAAATTTAATCTTGTTCATTTATGCCATTACTTTAATCTTGATATTTAAAATCCTTTACTTTAACCCGTATTCTTCATTCTTTAAATTATACAGTTGTCAGTATTTTTTAAAATAATAATTATTTAAATTCTTTCGTTAATAGATATATCGGAAAAAATAAAATTTAGATTCTTTCACTTATTTTCATAAAAATTTAACTTTTTTAACACATTTATTTCATTTAGTATAAAATTTATTTTAAATTTCTAATATATCTGCATTCTTCTCTTTATATTTTCACATCACTATTTTTGAGAGCAACTTGTACTTTGTTCGATCAAAGTGATCAATCAAAGGTCCCCTTGAGCTTGTTTGTTCCCGATCTTGAACCGAGCTTTTTGACAACCTGAGCTCAAGTTGTCGAGCTAGTAGCCGACGGCTCAAATCAAGTTCAGACCAAAGTATCCACTCGTGGAAATCCGTCAAAGAAAGGCAAAAAAGCCCATAACATGCTGATGCATGCTGCTTACGCTTTAAGATTTCGTACAAATCTACTAAAAAAAAAGCCCATAACATTTCATAGCCTATTGTGGACAATGTTCGGCCCGCTACTTGAGACTGGTTTTTGGTTCAAATCAAAACGTCTTCTGTTTCTAGGGCGCCTGTCGTTTTCTTGAGATAGTTGGATACTACTTCCCGCCAGTTCTTGCTGAGATCTGGGCCCTGAACAGATGGACTGAATTCAAAGCCCACAATGTTCATCTTTTTGTGGCCTTTCCTGGTAAACATGGGCTTTATTTTGGGCTTAAAGAGCCTCTCAGGCTATAGAATTGGGCTCTTAAGACGGGCTGATAGTAACGGAAGAAGCATATTATTAAGTTGACCAGATCAAGGAGTGTAAGAAATTGGCGGGATTTACAATTATTACGTAGAATCAACTAGATATTTTGTGGTTTCCATCTCGAGCAGTTTACTGTATTTATTATTTTTTCTAAAATAATTTCTCCTTTTTTATTTCTTATTATTATAGTAGCTTTTATCTGTAATAAATTTAATAAGGTCAAAATACCATTTCATAAAATATTTACAAAAATACCACTTTTTATATCCTTCGATGACTATTTATATCAAAATCAAATCAATAAGAACTTACGTACATATTACGACCAAAATAGCTTATAAACTTAAAAGTGAGATCGAACTTATTACCTATAAAATTTAGCATTCGAAGTATAATAAGCTCAATGATATCTCACAAGAAAAGATCTTACTCATTTCCCAAATCGTCAACATAAATTAATAGATCATCGGAGATTCTATCAATTTAATATTATTTTAATTATTAATTATTTTAAATATATTACTTATTTAAATATAAGAAAAAATTCATATATAATAATTCATACTTTTTTATATATATATATTTTATTCCTTATATATGTGTATTAAGTTTGCTTTTAGTATCAACAAAATTAATGTATTCATTAAATATATGATACGATTGATATTGATTAATTTATATATTTAATTTATATAAAATTTATTTATTTATTTATTTACCGCGGATGACCAAAGAAATATTGTAAAATAAATAAAGGTAATAATAATAATAATAATAATAATAATAATAATAATAATAATAATAATAATAATAATAATAATAATAATAATAATAATAATAATAATATCGATGCGCTTTTCTTTCTTTACATTATTGCCAATAACTCTTTCAAAAAATAACTCTTTTCCTAAAGTATGAAATAAATAAAATAAAATAAAATAAAATAAAATAAAATAAAGTTTGGGTGGCCATAGCCGCATAGGAGTCTAATCTTTTACCAACCTAAAAAAACAAAAAACGACAAAAGAAAGACTCGAAAGGAGAGGGGCGGGCGGGGGTGGGAGTCTATACGCGGGAGGGGCATTATCGTGATTCGTGAATTTAACAACGCCGCTCCTCGAAACATTTGAACGAGGGACAAATCTAGAAATATCCTTCAACCAACAAGGACAATACAGTAACTTCATATCACACAAAGCGGAACGTCACCCTTTTGAAACGTCGTCGTCTCACTCCTTACTTGCTGGTTTCCAAGATCAGGCCCAATTTAAAAACGCAGATTAAGAAAAAGCAGCTTCAGCCTTCAACTCAAACATATATATGAATTTCTAATCCTCCTCTACCCAATCCACACCCGAAAAAAAAGTGAACTAGATTCCAATTTCACGAATTTTTCTGGGAAAAAAAAAAAATATAATAAGTAAAAACTAAACAAGCTCTGGATCAGAAATACAAACCCTAGGGGGACAAATAATTTTGTATGTTTTTTATTTTATTTTATTTATTTGTTTGATTTTTTTTTTTGTTTTCTTTGAATTAAATTTGGAGGGATGAGAGTGGAAGAGAATGGATTAATGGAATCAACAAAAATCAGAATCTCCATGTGATGGCCAAAGAGAAAGAAGGAGAGCAACGAAGTGACCAAACGGCATCGACGACTTCGTTTTGGGGAACTTGGGAGGAACTGTTGTTAGGGTCGGCGGTGAAGCGCCATGGATTCAAGGACTGGGATTCTGTAGCCATGGAAGTTCAGGCTCGCTCCTCCCTTCCGAATCTGCACACCACAGCGCATGACTGCGAGCTCAGATATCGAGACCTAAAACGCCGGTTCTGTTCTCCTCAAAGCGACGCCATCGTAGAGGAGAACGGCACTCTTATCGGAGATGAGATTGATAATATCTCTTGGCTCGATGAGTTAAGGAAACTCCGCGTCGCTGAACTCCGGCAAGAGCTTCAGCGTTACGACGTTTCAATCCTGTAAATTTCTCTCTCAATTTTTTCTTTTAAATTTAATTGTTTATGGACATGTAGATCTGAGTTTTCTTCTCTCCTTTTTTTTAAAAATTTTTCGCGACAGTTCGTTGCAGACGAAAGTTAAGAGATTGGAGGAGGAGCGAGAACAAAGCTTGAATGAGAAGGAAAACGGCGAAGAAAAACCAGATCTAGCCGAGAAGGAATCCAGAGAACGGAGATCAGAAAAGGACAAAAATCGCTTAGATGAACCAGACCGGTCCGAACCGGAAGGAACAAACGAGAAGGTATCGATCCCTCAGGAAGAAGATTTCGATCGGGAAGACCAGTCCGTTAACGAGTCGAATTCCACCGGTTCAAAGATCCGTGACGGGAAGACAAGCAAAGAGAACACAGCATCAGAAATCAAACCGGAATCAGTTCATTCAGACGGACCGGAACCGGTTCGTAGAGAGTCCAAATCTACAGGAGCAGACTCAGATAAGGGAAGTTCCGATACAGTAGCTAAAAACACGACATGTGAGATCCTGAAAACGAGTCGGGAGAAGAAAGAGGACGAGTGGTCCGCGTTGCCTGACTCGGCGGCCCAGTCAAACAGAGGTGAAGAAGGTACGAGAGAAAGCAGTGAGGTCCAAAGCTCCGCGAGCTTGACAGGGAGGAAGAAGCGAAATAAACGCGTAAGAAAGGAGATATCCGGCGGTAGCAGCTCCGACGATCCACCGTGCACGGCGGAAACCGTTAATTCACAGCAGTTAGATGAGGTTTTACGGATAATGCGCGCCCATAAACACATTTCTTTGTTCGAGTCCCGGCTCGAAAGCCAGGTATTAACTTTTTTTATTTTTTATTTTTTTCATCGCTATTAAAATTTTATCTTTATCCATTTTTATTTTTTAAAAACAATAAAATTTGTTTTCTCCATTTTTATTTTTAAAAATAATGAAATTTGTTTTCTTAAAAGAACTTGCAAATTTTAATTCACATTTTTCTTCTCTGTATAAATAAATAAATAAATTCGTTAAAATATTATTTTAATTATTTTGAGAATGCTGAAACTAATTTTTGGTCCTATTAACGTAAAAACCTAGAAATATGATCAAGTGGGGGTCCACTTCAAAAGAGACACATGAGAGTGAAGAAGAAGAGACCCCATTCCTATTTGGTAATAAATTTTATCAATCAAGCTCGATCTCGCCACAAAATCGGTTTTTCATGTTTTAAAATACAAAAATTATTTTTGAAAATACAAAACCGTACTGGTTTCAATTTTATGGGTTTAAAAAGGGGGGGAAAAAAACAAGGTTGCCGCGCTGTTAATTTTGAAAGCGCAAGTTTTTGGAAGCACAAATTTATCTACGTCTGATTAGAGGGGGGGTAAAAAAAAGGTTTCTTTTTGGTTAAGAAACAATCTAATGTTCTGTGTCACGTTTCAAAAAGTAAAAGAAATTTTAAAATAATAATAATAATAATAATAATAGTATATATAGCTAATGTGGCGTGTGACGATGATGGTGACTGGTGGGTACATCGTGCTACATACATGTATTATGGGCCTGGGTCGATTACATGTGGTCAAGCCTTTTTTTTTTTAATAAGTGGGCTAGAGATATATATCCATTGGGTTTTTGGTTCTGTTTATACTCTTTCATACAGAATGTCTGATTCGTGGCCTCATGGGCCATTGTGTTTAGAGTAGGATCCAATAAGACCCTTGGAAAAAACATAAATCTTTTTTTTTATTTTTTTTATTTTGTGCCTCTTTTTGCTTAATTATTTGCTTAATTATAGCAGGAGAAAGCAGAGTATACAAATTTGGTACGGCAACATATTGACTTGGAAACAATCCAAGCCAGGCTCATAAAAGGCTCATATTCTTCCTCCACCCTTGCATTCTACAGAGACCTCCTCCTCCTTCTTAACAATGCTCTTATTTTCTTCCCCAAATCCTCACTCGAATCAATAACTGCCCGTCAACTCTGGAACTTGATCTCAAACATAATGAAGAAAGGACAACATCTCCCCACTACCTCCGGCCCATCCCTAGAAGCCACCGATTCATCCCTAGTAATACCGGCCCAGCCTAAATCCTTCAAGCTTCAAAGATCGGACTCTCTCCTTGCCAAACAGAAGTCTTCTGCTCCCATCATTGTTTGCCGGAAACGGAGCTCCATTTCGGCTAAGCCTTCTTCTACTGGGGTGAAGGCTGAACCGAACCATGATGAGAAGAAGTCAAGTTTTGACTTGAAACCTCCTGTTAAGCCTTCTTCAACTGTAGATGAAGAGCATGCTGGTTTAACCAAGGATACCAAAGTGAAAGAGAAGCCTGTCACTGGAACTAGAAGCATGAGAAGGAGCAATGACAATGCTACTGATAATAGTAACCCAAGTGTTAAGAAACAGAACACGAGTGATAGCTCGAAAGCCGGTTCGGTAAATAAAGTAGAGACTTCTAAAACAGATAAGAAGAAAACTGAGGCGGTGGCTATGGAGAAGAAACGGAGTGCAGCAGATTTCTTGAAAAGGATCAAGCGGAATTCAGCTGCTGAGGTTTTAAAGAGTAGTACTAGAGGTGGAGGTAATAATTACAATAATAATAGTGATAATAGTGGTGGTGGTGGTAGTGCTGGTGGAGACCTGAAGAAAAAGGGTGGTACCAGGGCAAGCAATAAAGGGAAAGAGAGGGTGTTAAGACAAAGTACTAGTGATCGGAAACATTCTAAGGAGGATATTAGCCCTTCTAAGAGGAGCGTGGGAAGGCCACCTAAGAAGGCAGTGGAGTCGAATTCTGGCTCGACTAAACGGGCCAGGGAAGGTGGTGGTGGTGGAAAGGAGGCTGCAAAACAACCAAAAAAGAGAACTAGAAGATAGATGGTTTGCTAATTGCTGCTGCTGTGGAGTGAATTTGTAAATTATTGTGCTTCGGTTAGGAATCGGATTAGAATATCCGACAATGAATCTTTGTTCGTATGTACTGCTTTGCTCCTTACTTCCTCATACTAAAACTTTAGTGTATGTTTTAGTTGTACGCTAATGGTTAAAATTAATGGTCTATTTTGGGCCAAAAGAAAAAAAAAAGTGACCAGCGTTCATTACAAAAGCGTGAGTATATTACCACAGTCGCCCGGCACGAGTCACAAATTTATACATAGTCACAACTTAATCACTAGTCAATTTAATGTTACAAAAGCGTGGGCCCTACTCCTATATCAATTCTGACTGTGTTACAAAGAAATTATTACTCAGCTACAATAATCTTGATCCTATAAATAATCTCAACCCTCATACTAATACAACTGAACAGAGTTCCCAGAGTTAAAAATCCCAAATTTCAAATGACACATTATACAAAGAAAGAAAGCAGCTTGAGAATCAGACTTCTCGAGAATCCTCACAGCATAATCCAATGCTACATCCTACAAAAAATTATGTATTACCTGACTCATTCTTGATCCATTGAGTACCGATGGCCGCCATCTGTTTCGGAAGCAAAAAAATTGACAAGGGGTGAGATTGACTAGAATAAAGGTCAAGGAGAGTTGTAATAAGAATACTATAGAATTACCACTATCCGCATCAGAGATGCCTCCAAGCCTACCTATCGCATCAATAAGAGCTTCTTCATGTTCCTGCATTTAAGAAGTTAACAACAGAGTTGCGCAGAGACAATTAATTTGCCTAGGGAGAAATAAGATATTACGGCCCCTTGTTACCTTTAATACTTTCTTGGCTTTCTCTATTTCAAGAGGATCTGGATGGGTTGATCCAAAGACTCCCTCCACCTATGCAAAATGTTAAGAATGAGATTTAGAAAAAATAAATAAATAAATGAGGCCATAGTCATACGAACGAATTTAAGTTGAACCGAAATGAAACAATCGCTTACCTCTTTAATTAGAGTTTCTGTATGTCGTATCTTTATGTCATCTGGAGTCTTTCTTCCAATTCCATTTTGAGATGGAAGAAAATCTCTTCTTGATGGTGTTTTTGTGATGCCTCTACCTCTACCTACACCTGGACCACTATCACGGCCTATTGGTCTGTTCATTCCATGAATTGAACCTCCGTAACCTCCTCTAGGTGGGATGCCAGGATCCTCATCAACCCACTGAATATCATCTGGCGAAATCTGTATTAAAGATTATTAGCTGATCTAGATAAAATCAGAAGACCAGTAAAACAACTATATCATCCCTGAGAAGAGATAATGCATTTCAATATGATCCTCAAGCTTTTACAATATGTTGCAGAACGGAGAGAAAAAGATACCTCGGAGAGATTAACCCACTCCCATGTCTCATTAGCAGAACCAATATCATAAACGAGAGCATGTCGTCCCTGATGAAGATCAAAAGTAATTTCAGCTACTTCTCTCACTTAAGATTAATTAATTCTGTACATACTGAAAAGCAGAGAAATTCCAGGCTACACGTTTAATGGCTGGGATTATGCCATGTCAACATCTGATGTCAAAAATTGGAGAAGTGACATGATCTCAACCTGAATTGTATACTCTATGGGTAGCCTAAAGTTGCTCCCAAATACATATCTACCTCAACTTGATTGTAGTCAGTAATAATAGCTTCATAGAAGTTATTGTCATCAGGCCACCTAGTTCTCACTTTCTTCCCAATTAAATTACTAAACGCTGCTCCTTCAGCTAGTTCAATTGCCCTAGAGGATACCCGATTAGAAACTTGACCTCTTCCGGGAGTAGCTGAATTTGGGTACTGCTTGATTGAAGATACAGCAGGCAGAATCTGACCAAAGTGCAGTCTTAATTATTTTTTGTAGAGGACGTAATGGGTAAGAACCTCTCAATGAATATTGATGCATTCCATAACTTTTTAACTTACAGGTTTCTGCTTCTTGCCCTTTGCTCCCGGAATAGATCCTCTTTTTGCAACAGAGGAAGATGGTTGATGGGATGGAGGCACTGCTTGTGGGTGGAATGATTGAGATGGCCCACCAAACGACTGTGGAGTTATTTTCTGCTTCTTGCGAGATGCAGATAAAGTAGGGCTTGGTGTCGGATCATGAAGACCTTGATTAGTACCGAGCAAGCCAGGTTGAAGTCCACCTGTCTGTCTCCACTCCCTAATGAAATACAAAGAGAACACAAGACTTGCTAAAACATAATACATAGATAAAAGCTGTTATAAACATGATATAAGGATCTCAGTAGTAAGATGTATATAAGAAACCGTGTTTCTATAAGCTATCACACCTTATCCGCCGTATCGTATCATCTGCATTGACCCGTCCTAGAAGTTCTCTGTGCTCTTCATTTGACAATCTCAATTCTTTCCTAAGTTCTGTAATCAAACTTTCTTTCTCCTGAATAAAACAGATTTCATGCAGAAAAATCATTTTAACACTGATGAAAAAGAAACAGCTTGAAAAATAAACCAAGCTGTTTCTTCCAGTAATTTTAACACTGATGAAAAATCTTGTCAGTTCACTGACAAGATCTATTAAACCAAACTCTAGATTAGTACCCAAGTAATGGCATCGGCTTGAGCTTTAAAGGCTCTTAGAACCGCACTGTATGCTTCCTGCTCAAGTTGATGAATTTGAGCCTCCATATCAGTGTCACCATATAACCTAGGGTGTGGGACAGATCCCATGGCAGATCTTCCATTCCCTGCAACACGACCACCCCCTCTAGAAATCCTATTTTGATGCGATGGAGGAAGATCATCGTCAGTTCCTGCAATTATTTTCAGAGTCCATACAAGATTAATACGACTTATGGAATTCGGTGCTTACTTGTCAAGTAATTAAAAGTCAAACCAAAGCAGGAAAATTAACCATAGAGAAATACTAGAAAAGCACAAACACGGAGGATAATAATTACATTTGATTCATAATTTTGTAGAGCCATAAGTTTAAATCTCTACGGATTTTCCACAAAATTAACTAAGTTTACGATTAAAAAAAAGTTACTACAAATCTAACTTCCTTTCTTGATTCCCAATTTGCAAAGTAACCACTTTTAACAAGCTGAAAAACCCTAATGTATACCACCGAACAAGCCAGCAACCAAGAAAAACAGTAAGATCTCCAAAAACCTCAAGATTGACAGAGTTTAAGCTTGAAATTATATGATAACAAAAGAATCAACTTTTCCAACAAATCTAATTCACTTTCCTGATTCCCAATTTGCAAAGCAACCACTTTATACAAGCTCTAGAACCCTACTTTGTCCATCCAAACAAGCCAGGAACCAGGATAAACTGTATGACCTCCATATTACCACATAATTAAGAATGATTGCCCAAGTTAAAGCACGAAACCCTAAAAGAAACAGCTTGAAGATTCCAAATTACTGAAAAAGAAAGCATAATGACAGTGAACTGACCGCTGCTATCGTACGGCTCATAGTCCATAGCCAGTTCGAACGGAGCCCAAAAAAGAGAAAACTTCCCTAAATCCCTCAAAATGCACCTCCAAGGAAACCCTAGATTTCGCAAACAATTGGAGAAGATAAAAGAACAAGATTGACTACTTCTTCTTTAACGAGAGAATTTGCCTCGACGAGCATCAAAACGACACCGTTTGGCCGGCTAATTCCCTTCTTCTTCCTTAACAGAAGAGAGAGATGAGGGGAGCACTCACATTAAGTTTATAAAATATTAATATTAGCCAAAAAATTAAAAAATATAAGTAAATTTTATGAAAAATACTTATTTTTAATATTTAATTTAATTTAATTTAATTTAATTTAATTAATTTGATTCTTTAAATTTGAAAAATAAATTTATTTTATTATTTAATTAATTTAAAAAAATATAATAGATAGGAAGATATTTAAAAAATTATTAATTGAAGTATTATATTAATTAAAATTAAATTAAATATATAGAAATTTATAGAAATTTTTTTATGAATGCTCTAAAAACAAGAAAATTAACGACGAAAAGGAGCGCTTGACCTCAAACCGCAGTTTGGAAGGGGGACCTGAAACTGGAATAATTGCGTTCTGTTGAGAATACTATTTATTCCTAGTTTTTCCCTTTTTTTTTTAGAAAAATTAATTAGAGCGGCATTATTTTCTACGGGCTTCATTTCCGCTGTTGGGCTAATTGGGCCAGTAGCCCAACAAACGTCTTAGATGTCTCTTGGGCTCAATTGGATCCTGTAAAACTTTTTATTTTATTTAAATAATGACCTAACTTTGAGCAGAGTTTTTTTCTTTTTTTTGGTAATAATGCATTTATATATATATATATATATATAATTATATATATAATTGGGTTTGACTAAGTGTTAGAAGGCAAAGGAGAGTAAGATTGATAATGGCAAGGCAGGTATGAAAGAATCTGGATGGAATGGTCGCTACCAGTTCCAAGTGTAAAAGAATTGACTGGTAGAGAAGAATCTTCCTAATATTCTAATCAAGTATATTAGAGATCACTATGAACCTTTTTGTCAATCTTGCTTGTTGAACCCATAGAAGGTGCCATTGTTGTCAATCTTGGCCACATAACAGAAGTAAGAATAAAATACATTTATACAATTACTTCCAAGTCAAGAAAAGTAGAACCTTTTTGTTTTTTTCGTTTTTGAAAGTACTGAAGTTGTTAGAATAATGCAGATAATGAGCAACGGGATATACAAAGCACGGGATCATAGAGCGGTGGTCGATCAACGGAAGGAGAGGAAGTCAATACTCAATAGTTACCTTTTGCTACCCGACCTCATCCGCTGTTGTTGGATCTGCTGAAGAACTTACCAACTCACAAGGTAACCCTCCTTTGTATAAGACCCTTACAACTGAAGAGTATCTTCATAGCTTTTTAAACCGGAGCTTTGACATTCGATTCATCGACAGCCTCAAGATCCGCTCAAACCAAGTACATGATCCACTCGATAGTTGTTTCTTTACCATAAATTACGCATGATAGAGAGAAAATAAAATTGTTAAACTTTGATCTATCATAGCTATCATCATCTTTGTTTATACAAGAATCAAAGAATCTCGATTTTATTTTTTTCCCTATTATCTTTACATCCTGTTGTTCTATGCTCGGGAAATTAACTAAGAAGCGAAAGGGCGAGGGGGTACGGATACTTCAATAACTCCTTCGAGCATTTGTGTAACCTTCTTCATAGAAGGTCTAAGAGAAGCATCCTCTTGAATGCACCAAATTGCAACCATTAGAACTCTCTCTAACCTCTTCATGTCATTCGCAGCCTCCTCATCATTCTCCACGAGCTTCTCCAACTTTCTTTCTTTGTAGCAATCATAAACCCAGTCGACAAGCGATTCATCTTCTTGGCTTCCCATTGCAAATGCAATTGAAGACTTGCAACAAACAATCTCGAGCAGCACCACTCCGAAACTATAAACGTCAACTTTGACCGTAATAGACACTCTTCGGAACCATTCAGGTGCAAAGTATCCGACCGTTCCTCTTATCATAGTTCGAGCTGCTCGGGTTTGTTCAGCCAATAGAAGCTTAGCCAGTCCAAAATCAGATATCCTCGGAGTGAATTTATCATCTAAGAGTATGTTTTGGGGTTTGATGTCACAGTGAATGATCTGGGTGCTACACTCTTCATGCAAGTAGGTTAACCCTCGAGCAACCCCGAAAGAAATTTGAACTCTCTGGTTCCAATCGGGCCTAGAGATCCCGAACAAAAAGCTTGCTAGAGATCCGTTGCTCATGTACTCATAGACTAGAAGCCGGTTCTCACCTTCGTCGCAAAAACCAAGCAAACGGACCAAGTTCTTGTGGTGTGTCTGTCCAATCACATGAACTTCTGTTTCGAATTCTTTCTCTGCTTCTTCTGCTAACTTCTAATGGCGACAAATCTCTTCATATTATCCATCGCGAGAACCCCTTTATAAACCGTCCCGAAAGCTCCTTTTCCCAATATGTGCTTGAACCCACCCGTAGCACCTTCAAGCTCCTTGTACGTATGGCTTCTCACATTGCTCGATAACAAGCTCAGATTCACTGATTGTGAATTCAACTGCTGTTTATGGTAAGACAAGAAAACAGCACCAAGAATAACCAACAAAAGAAGGAAGTTCAAGAATGCGGAGCTTCCGAGAAAAACCGCTCCAACAATCACTAAACTAGAAACCTTATTCTTTTCGGAATCTCCGGGCGATCCACTTCCTAAGCGAATCTTGACTAGAGCAATAACAGAATCGTTCCCGTTAAATCTCTCGTTTGACAAGGGAACTTCTTCTTCCAACAAGATTTGTTCCGATAGATCGCAACAGCACAAAAACAATCATTGCTGCATATACTTTTACATGTCTCCTTATCCATTCCGCTCCATGTCTGAAGATCATAATCGGAAGTTGGCCAATCCGTACTATTAACCTCAACAAAATCAATCAACCCAGCATTCATTTCCCATCCGTTGTTCTGACAGCTTGGTGCCAGAAAGTTTGGATTACAACCTTTCTCGGGATGTAGGGAATCAGTATGAGAATACCCAGATGGACAATAACAGCTAGGTTCCCCATTTTCTTGACGACAATAGCTATTAAATCCACAAGCTCCACTACCAATTTCCTCACCTATAGCGATGCAAATATCATCCGGAATTCTCTGAACAACTGCCCAGTTCAAAATGCAACTGTTGGTATCCTCTTTCATTCTTGGATACTTGTATACTCTAAAGAGCCCGTCATAATCTAAACGGGCAAGATAGTAATGTAATTATTCGGATTTTGAACCCGGGTCTGGTGGTGCAAGATTTATATATTTCGAGTCCATGATAAGGGAAAGGTTACCTTCTTCTGAAAATATTAACTCTGATTTGACATTGACATAATTGGTTGCCCAGTAAGATTCATAGCCAACTGAAGTTTGTAAGGGTCTCTGGTAAAGTACTAAGTTCCTATCACGCTGCAAAGAGAGCCGGAACAGACCGTTCGAATAATCCGTTGTCGATTTCCGTGATACGAGGTTGGCTAACATGTTTAGTGTCTGACCGGGCAAGATCGTGTCGGAAGGGTCATGGAAACTCTCCCAGATAGAATCGTAATTATCATCTAGGAGCAGAAAGTTGTCATTGTCGAGCAGAGCACCACATTTGGCTTTGGTCCCCTTGGTGTCAGCTTTCCAGAGTTGGGTTCCTTTCGGGTCTTTCAATAGAAACTCACCGGCTGAAGTGAGAGTAACTTGAGACCGAGGTGGGGCCAAGTAGCCAGAGTTATATTTTGCGAACCAGACTATGGTTTTTTTGGGTGTCTTGGCAAACCAGATGGAGAGAATGAAGGTGTTGTTGGAGATGTCTTGGTGAAATCCTAACGCGAATTCTCCTTTCGGGGATGTCTGCCAGGGAGATCGGTTGGTTGTGGAGAAGGAAGTTTTGACGTTGAAGTTGGATGGGAAAGAAGAAGAAAGACTGAATGAAGGAAGAAAGGAAGAGTTTTAGAGTCCATGGTTTTTTGGTTGAAGATATTGTTTTGCAAGCTTGAGGCTTGGACAAGTTCATAGAGATTGAAGAGAGAGAAAAAGAAAAGTCATGGACAGAGAGTTTTCTTTCACAGAGAGACTGACTACTTCTATAAATAATGTTTTCTTCTGCCAAAGTCAAATTTAAGGTCCCAGCCAGCACCGGATTACCTGCTGTTTACTAATATATCTATGACTTTTTCAATGTATTAAGAGCAATTTTATAATGAAAGCATCCTCCTCAATGTCGTCATCCAGTGCATTTAACAAGCACGGAAGGCTGATTCATGCCGTGCAAAGAATGTTTTTCATGCCGTGCCAGAGTCAAAAGGTTTCGACAAGATGATTCTCGTTATACTAGGGAAGGGAACTTTAGAGCAAGAAAATTACAGTGTTCCTCCATAAATCTTTAGGACAGCACTCAGAATTTTTAAGGGGATAAGGTCGAACATTGTTTGCAAAACAATCCATTTTCACAGTTACATATCTTTCTTTCTAAAGTACTAATAATGTAATAATGTAATAATGTAAGCGGACTGATGACTGCCTACGAATTCAGACCAGTAGCAGCACCTCAGAATTCTCATCTAGATAGGTGTATTATACTTCCAACATTATTTCCATCATTCAGAATCTAGACAATGAAATTACCTCTGGGTTCTTGCCGGACAGCTCTAGTTAGCTTTCTTGATGGCTTGTTTAAAAACCCGCCCATCCAGCTGGCTGAGAAGCTGGCTTGTTTTCCACAATCTTTGCTTCCTCAAATCGTAGAGAAGTACTTTCTTGCTTGGGTCCTGATAAGTGAGGAGCACCAGCAGGAATGGCAGCAAAACTTTCTGATTCAAAACCCCATGAGTTAGAGCTAGCATTTACTTGACCACCTGGCTTGTTTTGGTGACTGTTTCTTGTCCTAACAGATTTGGTTTTGTTTATTGGAACAGAATGTCGGGACTTGGACTCTTCTGAAAATGCCTGCCATGGCTCTGTGCTCGAAGCGACTCTACTAGATTTCTTTTGCTCGAGGTTTCCATCTCTTCTCTGTAAAACAGATAAGTACTGTCAGTTACAAGATTAAACAAGAATTTTGAGTAAATGGGTGAGAGTAGGTGGTATATAATGTAATTACCATAGGAATAGAAGAAGTCTGATATTCTGTCAAAGTTTGGTTTTTGATTGCGTCTTTACTTGGTGATGGAGATTTAGAAGCAAGTGCTTGATTAAGCTCTTGTATTTCCTGCCTTTGTGATCTACAAATAGCGGCTAGCTTTTCATATTTGGATGTTATTTCGGACTTCTCTATGTTGGCCTGCTTCAGTTGTTCTTTCAGCTTCTCTATTTCTGCCTCCAACGCTTCTTCCTTTCCAAATTTGCTATTACCAATCCCACTGCTGACTTTGTTAGTGTCAAATTCAGCGACAAAAGAATTAAAAGCCTCATCCTGGAAACTCGTGTTTTCAGTTTTTAATGCTTTTGGCTTCTCAGAGGTAGAGTTTTGATCCTTCTGGAAAAAGCTCAATTCAAAGTCCTTGGAGGAGCCAACCTCAGGCCTGTGTGACTTACTGTTGTGTCGTACATTTTGTTCTTTAGAAACTCTAGTGTTCTTGGGGAAAGGATTATTATCTGTACTGACCCTTTCACGTTGTGATGTGCTATGCGTAGTTTCATCGTCAAACTTAGGTCCATTATTGTCCGTATCAGCAAGAGAATCATGCGCATGTTGAGTGGACCAGAAAGCACCAAGCTTCCCTCCACCTTCTATTGTAGAAGAAGCATGTGATGCTTGTGAAGAATTTCTTGTCTGTTCTCCAGGTGAAAGTTCATGCTGTGGGCTCCTCCGATTAATTGGAGGTGTTTTGTTTACTGGCTTTGGAATGCCTGCAGATTTTTTAAGAACATCAAATCACTTCAAAATGGAAAGCAACATTCAAATATTTCAACAACTACTGAAATTCCAGGATTAGAGGGCTATCAGATTCATATCCAGCAAGGTCAAAATTTGATAATAACTTGCCTGCAAAATAAAAGATTTCACAGAAACTATTGAAGGATGTGGACTCACCCTCTTGTGCGTCATTGGATTGCATTTCAGGCGGCTGATCAGGTAATGATTTCTGGGACCCAACAGGTAACTGCTCATTAACACGAAACCACACCTACAACATGGAAATGATCCATGTCGGAACGGAAAGAAGGAAAGTTAGAATCATGGACTTAATATTTCCATGGGCATGAACAATCTAAACTAACCTAAGTTCATGGAGATGAATGGCCAATCAAGCAAAATGCTTGCCTGCGTGATGTCAGGTCTGTCATTTGGTGAAGCTTGGAGCATGTCCTTAATTAGGTCTGTAACGGACGAGCTGTATTTGGGCAAGTCTGGGATGCGATAGTTTCCATTTAAGATTTGCAGTTTAGACTCTCCATCAAATGCGCTTTTGAAGTAGCATATGCGGAAGAGAAGGCATCCAAGAGCCTGCAGTGTAACGCGACAGTTCCCATTGCACATCCAAAGAAAAATTGAAAATTACTGAAATTCATACAGAATCAACGTTTCCAGTGAACTTACCCAAATGTCAACCTTCTCATTTATAAGTTCTCTTCGGAAAAGATCCCACATCTACATCATTGGTGGAAGGATTATACATTCACATCAAAAAAAAAAAAATTAAAAAAAAAAGGGTCTTTGTTCAACCTCGGGAGCTCTATAGGCAGGAGTAGTGTGTTTCCTGATGTTGTCTTCTTCAATGCCCATTTCCTCTGGCTTCACAAAGCACTTGTGATTCGTAGAGGTGCTCCCAAAGTCACATAACTTCCACAATCCATCTGGTCCAAGCAGTACATTTTCAGCTTTCAAATCCCTGGCAAATATAACCTAGCATTAGAAATTATTTAGAGGCTAGGTGAGTAGAGCTAACGAATAAAGCAATAATGTGTCATGAATGGGCATTTCTAATCCATTTGAACTTAGTTAGATCTCCTTTCTGCACTGTAATACATAATCCATTTAGAAAAACAGCTAGCAGGGAGTATCAAGTGACTCATGTCAATTCTGTCAACCAGCATGAAGAACGATGAAACTCTAATTTTCAACTTTTGTAAGATAAAAAATGGATAGAAGTAGAGACAGCCTGGGTTTTCTCCTAGTTTCTCCTAGAAAACACCTTTACCTGTGAGCGATTGATGGGGATTGGCAATGCATAGCAAAAACTGCATTACACACGTCTCTGAAGATTGCAAGGACCTGTTTCTCATCAAAATACCCAGCTCCCCTGCTTTCCAGCACATTAACCAGAGACTTCTCACAAAATTCCATCACAAGGAAAGCTTCCTTTGTCCGCCCCATATCTAAGATAGTATGAGCATAAAGTCTCACAACATTGGGGTGTCCTCTTAGAGACTTCATTACTGAAATCTCCTTTGTCACCAATTCCAGGGACTCTTCATCATTGCATATAATGTGCTTCAAAGCATACTGCTTTGATCCATGTACAGGTGTTGCTAAGTAGACACAAGAGAACCCACCCTCAGCAATGGCATTGCGGACCTGAATCTTAAGATTGCCAACATCAATTGAACGACCTTCGAGGCCGGTCGGTTCTTTATGCATGAAAGGCTTAAATCTCCACATGTTTGGAAATGAAATTGAGAGAGAAAACAACACTGCATGGAACACAATAGTCAACATCTTATTACTTTTTGCATTGATTATTATTATTAAAAAAAAAATAGACGATCCAATGAAACTAAAAGGTGGCTAAGAAGAAATCAAATAACCTATGGCATTAACAATCTAACACCAAATTCATGTTGAATTAAGTATGCCTTGATGATCAATGAAGCCGCACAGAAACGCACGGAATTTACAATCAATGTGAACATAACTAGCCAATCTTAAGATACGGTATCACACACTTAAGCAGCTACTAAACTTGATGCCCAAATCCTCAATCGGGGGAAAAAAAAAAAAGTTGTATATTCGTTCCATACAGATCTTATTGTAGTGAGACTACAACGAATGAAGTGTAAATGGATCTGTAGCTATAGATCCATACCCAAACCTCAAAAGCCAATTTACGCTGACGAAGGTCTAAACTTCAAGTAAAAAGCAAAACCTACAATAACGCAATCCAAGAACATGCACCAAAGCCTAAAGATCTACAGAAATCCGGATCAAAATTCAATGACCACCGCGAGGAAGAAGATCGGAAGCTAGGATTTCAAACAACGAATCAAAAACAAAAAATTAAAAACTCTGACTCCTGTAGCAGCTATTTAAGCCAACTTCTCGATACGATTACCAAAAACACCAAATCAGAAGCTTAAAGTTATCAAAACGTCCATAAATGCTAAAATCGAAGCTTGTGGTGATCGTTACCTGGTAGAAAGAGAAGGAAAGAATGAGAGATGAAGAAAGTGAAGCGTGTAAATGAAGCTAATCAGAATCTTAAACAGTACGCAACTCAGCTGATCCCGAAAGCTAAGATCGAGATTTCCACACCCGAGAGAGAGAGAGAAAGGGAGGGAGGTAGGAAATGGAAGGCTCAGAGGTTTATATACAGAGTGCCTTTTTGTCTAAGATGGACGATGGTGTAGAACTCTGTAGGTAATTTCTTTTTTCTTTTATTTATTTATTTATTTATTTATTTTTCTTTCTTTCTTTTTCTGGTACAACCACACCAAATTACTAAATTAGAGGGGAGGCTAAATTAGTAAATTACAAATTAGATTATAAGGAATAGAATTTTTTTTTTTTTTTCCCCTCCGACGTGCCGTCTTGAAAAGACGACAAATAAAAAAGTTCATAAACGTTGTGTAATAACTTTAAAACAATTCTTATATTTTGATCTGGATTCGGTGACGTGGCAAGCAATTATTGGTTATATCCAGTGGATCCTTGTATTGACCGGAGGGAAAAAACCGTGGCAAAAGATAAAATGAAAATAACTAGTGTACCAGAAAACGCCGTTTCATAAACCCTAATCTCTTCCCACAAAAACCAGAGGAAAAAAGGTCTTTCTCTCTTTCTCGCTCTTAAAAATGGAGGACTGAGAAGAAGTAGCTTCAACGAACTCGAACCGCAAAATGGAAGAAGAAGCATTGCTCTGCCAAGAGTGTAAAACAAATCCTTCAAAGTATAAATGTCCTGGCTGCTCCTTTCGCTCTTGCAGTCTTTCTTGCGTCAAAGCTCACAAGCTTCGCCATGGCTGTACGGGAAAGAGGACTCGGACTCAGTTTGTCCCCCTCTGTGAATTCGACGATAATCGCCTCCTCTCTGGTTCGCCTTTTCTTTTTTTTTTTCAGCTTCTATTTTCCTCTTTAATTTTCAGAATCGGAGTTCAATCTGCTTGAATTAGTTTGTGAAAACATGTCATTTCCTTTTTTTTTTTTAATCTTTTTTGGAAAAAAAATGTGTAGATTATAACTTGCTAGAGGAAGTGAAGAGGATTTCTGAATCGGCTCAAAGATTGAGGAAAAAGCTGTGCCCCCATCCTCCACCAATTCACCATAAACTACCATTTCCCCTTCAGAGTCTTCGAAAAGCTGCTGCTAAATCACGGACAAAAGTTCTGTTTCTTTCTACCGGAATGGCCAAGAGGGAGCTAAATAAAACTCGATATGATCAAAGGTTAGTTCTTTTGCTTTCAGCTATTTGTTGATCTGTGCAGTGAGCTCACTACAATCTCTGATTTTATGGATGGCTTATTCCAGGAAGAAATCTATCGTTTGGACAATTGAGTGGCAGTTTCACTCCACAGATACTGTTATAGTTGACCATGGGTGAGCTATCTTACTTAACTAAGTTTTAAGGAGATTGCTTATTTCATATCTATTCTTTCCACTTTGACAACTGAAGAGGTTTCATTCTTTTCTGCAGGGTGAATGACAACAGAACCCTTTCTTCCGTAATCGAACAGCATCTAAAACCCGGTCCATGGAAGCATCAACTTAGTAAATTTTGTGAGGAGCAGCTTGACAGCCTCAAGTTCTATGTCCGGAAATTTCCGAAGGTCTTAAATTTCCCTTGAATCTAGTTTAATCCCAATTTCATTTGCAAGTTTAATATGCTTTCGAGCAAGGACTTTTGGTTTGGTTTCTTAAGGAACTGTTCTTTTTCTTTTTATTTTGGGCCAAATCTTAAGGAACTTTTCTGATTTACAGGAAAAGTCAGCATTCCGGGAATTGGACATAAAGTCACCGATCTGGCAACAATTTTCGGATTTAGTTATTCTGGAATACCCTATTATATATGTATTCCTACCATCACATAGTCTTGATTTCAAAATTGTTAAAGATTCCTATCCTGTGATTGGTAACAGACCGGAGCTGAAGAAAACTGAAAGCAATGATCATATGATGCCAGAGGCTGTTGCCTTTAAAGAGGAGGAAATAGAAGAAGATAACAACTCCTTGGATACTCAGGTATTTGACCTGAAGAAGCATATGAATTTAAGCCCCCAGAAGAAAGTTCCATGCCAAACGAAGACCAATGATGAGGTAATGAATAACTCATCAGATGTGTCGCGTGAAATTGTGGCAGGGAATGGTTCACATTCCGCCCAAATGAATAGTGGACAGGGAATTTTTGACGATTTAGAGTTTGATTTTGATCAAGGGTTGATAGATACATATTCAGATCTCATCGCACAGTTAAACCCTGATGAGTTTCTTGATTTGGAAAGTATTTTTGCCAAGGAAGTGGAAGTAGAAGAAGAGTTGGAGGAAGGAGAAATTCTGGACTAATCATCAAAATCTGGAAAGAATCAAGTTCTTACAGACTGTTATGCCTGTGATTTTGGTTTGTGCATTGCAAAGGTTTTTATGGTAACAGATATGATTGGTTGGAGCAGAGTTGTTGAATTTTGGCATGAATATCAGCTGGGAAAACATAATCTATCTATCATCTGGGGAACTATCCGATCCTTCTTTGGTTCTGCCATCCTGTCCTGTTTTTATTCTTGGGTTTTTTATTTCTCAGATCCTCTGGATTTGGATACATGACATTGATGTGTTATACCAACACAGATGTTATATACATTTACCAAAAATGAAACTGTCAATTTTGTTTACTTTTCATTGTAATGGAATTTAATCACATCATTGTCTTCCCTTTTCCCTCTTGATATTCTTGGAACTCCAAATGGGAAAAAGAAAAAGGTGAGAAAAATAACTATTATTTTCTCTTCCTCTCATCTTTTCTAAATGGCCCAACTTAAATTAATCTAAAAATCAGGGAACCAACTTTATACCCACCTTTCTATAAAGTTGATGCTCTGATTGGAAATTAAGGAAACCATAACCTTACTTTATTTAATTGCTAAACTGATTTCTCCCTATATTATTACTCTTCTGTCTTTTTAGCATAATTTACATGTATAAGAAAGCAACTAGATCATGCCAGTCATTTTCTGACTCCCTCTCAAGACAAGATTCAAATTTACAACAACAAAAAAACTTCCAATCATGGGAACTAATGCCCTTCTCCTCCTTTTCCTCATCGGACAACTTCTCTACTCCGGCTCGGAAGTGAATAACAACAGTCAAAGTGTTCTCAACCGGAATGACTTTCCGGCAGATTTCATTTTCGGGACAGCTTCATCTTCTTACCAGGTTGCTGCCTATCATCTTTTAGTTCTGTTCTTGTCCTTTCCCTTTTCTAATAAATCATGTTGTAATCAGATTTTTTATTTTCTTTTTTTTCCTCCTTTTGTAAATTTGTATGAAGGTGCAGCAAATGAAGATGGTAGAGGACCGAGCATATGGGACACTTTCACGCAGAGATTCCCAGGTTCTTCATTCTTTCTGCAAGTCACTTCATTTTACATATAAATGTTGGAAAAAAAAAAAACACAAGTACATATATATATATGTATTTACAACTCATAAATGTAACTATATACTTACTGTTCGTGTGTACGACCAGTTCGTGACCAGATGCATTTTGTCGTAACTGACACCACTTAATCAAAAAATGGATTCATATATCCAAACTATTCAAAAAAAGAAAAGCTTAATTTTTCTGCAATAGTATGATTCTTCTGCAGAAAAGACAAAGGACCGTGAAAACGGGATGGTTGCGGTCGATGCATATCATCGTTATCAGGTCATACCAGCTGATAAATTTAGATCTAGTAGCTAATCTTTCTGCAAATCTGCTAAGTATTGCTTGTGTAATGTCTAAGCGTGTAGTAACAACTGGAATGCAGGAGGATGTAGGTATCATGAAGGAGATTGGATTTAACGCTTACTGATTTTCCATTTCTTGGTCCAGATTACTACCCAGTTATGATCCATACATACTCATATACATATATATACATACTCATATATATATCTATATAATTTGTAGACATTGTTCATCAAATTTCATATCACTCAAATATCTTAACGTTTGTATTGTAGGAGGGAATTTAAGTGGGGGTGTAAACCAACATGGCATGGCTTATTACAACAGTCTCATCAACCACCTTCTACTCAATGGTTATTTAATGCTTAATTATCGATTACTTACAGCTATTTCTCTATCTGATCGATACATAAATCACTGACACTGCCATATAATTTATGTATATATGTATCCATATAGGATTGGAGCCGTTTGTGACCTTGTTCCACTGGGATCTTCCACAAGCTTTCGAAGATTCTTACGGCGGATTCCTTAATCCCCAAATCGTGTAATAACAACTTCGGCCTTCTAATATTAATGAGACAGATTAAGATTATATTAGTGCGTATATAATTAGTCTTATTCATCTTACTATAGGAATGATTTTAGTGATTATGCGGAGCTATGTTATAAAGAGTTTGGAGACAGAGTGAAGCACTGGATCACTTTGAATGAACCGTTGACATTCACCTCGCTCGGCTATGGAAATGGTGCTTTTGTCCCCGGACAATGTTCGGAAAGGGTCTCACCAACTTGCATTGACGGTGATTCCTCGATCGAGCCTTACATGGTAGCGCACCACCAGATTCTAGCTCATGCCTTGGCTTTCCACCTATATAGAGACAAGTACCAGGTTCAGCTTAACCCGTTCAATAGATTAGTCGGACTAATGACTAATTAGTATGGACAAAATCATGATCTCATATATAAACATATCAACTTTTTTTTTGGTCTTGCTTTAAGGTTTTTCAAAAAGAGCAAGTTGGGATTGCACTAAATTCAGCATGGACACTTCCTTTGTCCGAGTCGGAAGCAGACTACGAGCCGGCATCTCATGCCCTTGCTTTCACCTATGATTGGTAAGCACTAATTAATCAAACTAAACTTTCCTTAATCATGTAGCCAACTTAATCTCATTTTCCTCGACTCACTTTGGTTTGTTTTATAGGTTTATGGAGCCTTTGAATTCGGGTTCCTACCTGGCCCGGATGGTAGCTCATGTTAAGGGAAGATTACCAAAGTTTTCAACAGATCAATCTTTGAGGGTTAAAGGCTCTTTTGACTTCATTGGCTTGAACTATTATACTTCTAACTATGCAACCACTTCTCCTAATTGCCATCAAGATCAAGACCAAACCTATTTTGAAGATTATTGTGCTCTTACCTCAAGTAAGTGAAGTACTAAAAATTTCATTTATTTATATTTATAATTTTTATTTATTAGGTTATTATTTAATATTTATTTTTAAATGAAACGGTGACGTTGTGAAGGGGTGGACGAGTTCAATAACGGGACGATAGTACTAGACGACACTATGCGGATCGACTACTACAATCATCACATTTCATTGGTGAAAAGTGCTCTAAGGTCAGTAGTATTATTTGAGAACATGATTCATGGGCTTTTCTTTTTCTATCTGTTGTTTATCCGGCCCGTTATACTAAATGTTTTGGGCTTTTGGCAGGAAAGGAGTTAACTTGAAGGGCTATTTTGGGTGGTCGTTGTTAGATAATTTTGAGTGGGCCGATGGTTATACAGTTCGGTTTGGGTTTGTGTTTGTCGACTACAATGATGGGCTCAAGAGGTATCTGAAGAACTCGGCCCAGTGATTCAAGAGTTTTCTTCGTTAATTAATACTGATCCCTCTTTAATTTTTAATTTGTTTTCCAATCTACCTGTAACCCTCAGAAAAATGTCTTGCCTTTATTCAGAAAAAAAAAAAAAAAAAAAAAAAAAAGATATTTTGAAGATTTATTTATATTTTATTGAAATCAAATCAGCATGTGAATTAATTGGACCATGTGCGAGCCAGACTGACAGAGTACAGAGAGTACAGAGTAATTAAAAAGTAAGGTCCATACTGAGATTCGATTGATTGATAGGGAAAATGCAGATGATGATCACATGACAATCGTACGCTTATGATTTCCATTTATGCAATTTTATCTGATGGTTGGATGATACGAGACGTGGAAAGTTGGAAACGAATTAATGTGACAGCTGGGATTTGTCTCCGTTACTGAAACTATTGTAATCATTCTGGATATGAATATGTAAATTGAAATCGTATCATTTGTGTCTCTTCTTACCCCCCTCTAGACCAGTACCACCCAGTGCACCCACCAAGCCTCTGCCTTACGTCGTGGCCCACGATTTGACTTGTGCTGTAAACTTGCATTATGTAAACTAGCTGTATTATACCCATTTTTCATTATTGATAATTTCTTTGTTATCGAATATAAAATTTAGTTTAATTAATAAATCTCGATATTCTATTTTATTATTTTTAAGAAATAAATTGAAAATATAAAATTTTACTCTAACATTATTTCCAAATAATGTGGGGCTGTAATCCTGATAGTTCCACGTGGCTTTATCAATGCATATAATATAATTGATTTTTTTTTTTTCACCATTCTTCTTCTTTTTATTCACGTTTTCTTACTACCATTGCTATCATCCCAGGAGAAATTATTGTGTGGGTATAGTTTAACAGTCATCACCTTCCTAGCGTGTAGGAAAGAAATAATCCTCATGCTGACTGGACATTTCCTTTCAGATTACAAAGATGGCGTTTTTCTCTAGTGAAGAGAGTTCGACCTCAATAGTTCCACCTTTTAGAAGCCATTTTTGTTGCTAGGAAAAGATGAAACCAGTACCAGAAAGTAGACAAACAGAAACAAGAATGAATAAACCCGGTCCATCAATTGCGAAGACAAGGGGAAGAAATTCCATAAATCGAAGAAAGCTAGATAACCCAAAAATGGCAGGAATCTCTTGGGATCGAACTCTCTTCACTAACGAAAAAGAAAAAAAGAAATAAAAATAAACGGCTTCTCAAAGGTGGAACCTTTATAGCATGCGTGAACCTTTGAGGTCGAACGATCTTTCGCTAAAGAGAAGTGCCATTTTTGCCTTCATAAAGGCGGAGAGAGAAAGTATTAAAAAAAAGTTGTCGCCGGAGATGTCGAGTTAATACGAGGATTGTTTCTTTCCTACATGGCATTATTTGACTGGATAGACTAGATGGTGATTGTTAAACTATATACTTAGGAAATAATTTCTCATCATCCAAACTCTTTCATTGTTGTCATCCCAACTCCATAATCGTCGCTGACCCGACCTCTCTCTCTCTTCTTTCCACCCACAAAAAAAAAAACCCATATTTGAATCTGGTTGAAAGAGAGAGAGAGAGAGGAAGAGGTACGGGACAGCGGCGACGACAAAGTTGGCATGGCAGAGACAATAAATTTCGAGTGATGGAGATAGCGATCGAATGATGTAGATAAGGAAAGATGAATGAATTAATTTATTTAAGAAAAGTTAAGTGACGGACAAAATCTTTTAAGAAAATGATAATTTAAGGGAAAAAAGAAGAAGAAGATTAGATAGGACTTTATGGTCGGAATTTAGTCATGCACTACTTACCTCTTTCTTCCATTATTTTGGTCTATAAAAATAAAGAGTTTGCATGGAAAGGAACTGCAAGACAAAAGAAGAAGACCAATCTAGTTGAATATGCGCAGTATGGCCAAAATATTCAAATTAGGCCCTTTGTTTAACTTCTTATTCCTTCTAGCTGCTACCAATGGCCTTTTCTCCACCATTAACGCGGCAAAAGCTCTTCCTAATCACCACGTTGATAACTTTAACCGCACCAGTTTTCCTTCCGACTTCCTCTTCGGTGCCGGCTCGGCTGCTTACCAGTCAGAAGGAGGAGCTTATACCGACGGCCGAGGCCCGAGCATCTGGGATACTTTCGTTAAGAATCATCCAGGTCTATCCTCATTCCTACATTTTTCATTTACTTAACTAAATGTTAAACGTGTATTCTCCTACGTATGTTTAATTGATACGCTTTTGCATTTGCAGAAAAAATATCGGATGCTAGCACTGGAAATGTAGCCGACGACTTTTATCATCGTTATAAGGTTCGTTCGTTCGTTCATTCATTCATTCATTCATATAATACGCATAGCATGACAAGTTTTTTAACAGGAGGATATAAAGCTGATGAAAAAAGTTGGTCTGGACTCGTTCAGGTTATCTATCTCATGGACCAGAATATTTCCCAGTAAGTTTAATGGGTTAGCATAATTAAATATATAAGAATTTTTTAAATTAATATATGAATTATAATTATAAACTATAATCAATATAGCATATATGAAATTTTCAAATCAATATATGAAGATTGATAATCAATTTGTATTTTTCAGAGGGGAAAGTGAGTGGAGGGGTGAACCCACTAGGTGTCAAGTTCTACAACAACGTTATAAACGAGCTTCTGGTTAATGGTAGAATATCAATGAATTACCTCCTTCAGCATTATACGCATGCACAAATTTAGTATCTTCCACAAATTTAAAAATATATATAAAAAAATAAAAATTAAATGATTGAACAGGAATTAAACCATTCGTGACTTTACTCCACTATGACCCACCACAAGCTCTCGATGATGAGTATGGCGGACCCTTAAGCTCGAAGTTTGTGTATGTTACTAAACTAATCCCTTAATTAAGGTTAACTAGCTTCTGGTTTACGGTGCAAATTAATTGATATCTCTCTTTTTTTCTCAATGACTAATCACAGGAATGATTACCGGGATTACGTGGATTTTTGTTTTAAGACATTTGGTGATCGGGTTAAATATTGGGTCACAATGAACGAACCAAATGGAATGGCCGTTAATGGATACAATGGCGGTACTTTTGCACCCGGCCGATGTTCTAAATACGTGTCGAATTGCTCCTTGGGTAACTCTTCGACTGAACCCTACATTATCACCCACAACTTACTCTTAGCTCATTCTGCAGCAGTCAATTTATACAGACAAAAATATCAGGTATATGCATAAATTGTCCTAATTAACATGATTTAAACTACATATCCGTATAACCTTAGTCTATCCAATAATTACTCTACGAACTATATGGTTAATAAATATGTGCCTCTACGCGCAGCCATACCAAAAAGGACAAATTGGGATAACAATTGTGTCCTTCTGGTTCGAGCCTTTGACCCAAAAACCTGCTGATGTTAAGGCTTCCTATAGAATGCTTGATTTTCTATTTGGATGGTGAGTTTCGAACGTCTTGAATACAATTTATTACTTTATCGAGCTCAATCGTTACCTGGTTTTAGTAAAATGGTACGAAATGGTATCATATTGTTTTGAGTTTTCATCGATATGTGTAGGTATGCTCATCCTATTGTATATGGAGACTACCCGGAGACGATGAAATCAATAGTCGGAAATAGACTGCCCAAATTCACTCCAAGTCAATCCAAAGCAATAAAGGGCACTCACGACTTCATTGGTTTGAATTACTACACGGGTTATTATGTAACAAGTGCTGCACCGGCGAACAATGTTAATGTCAGTTTCTATGCCGATGCACAAGTTACCCAACTCAGTAAGAATTCTGCTTCTATCAGTACGGTCTACAATCATCCGACAAATCAAACATTATCATAATCATAAAAATTGTTATAATATAATGAATAATATAATATAAATGACTAATTTACATAATGATTTCTTTTTTTTTTCGCCACAGCCGCTAGAAATGGTGTTCTTATTGGTCCTTCGGTATGTTAATTTGTGATTATATTTTTTATTTCCTTAAGAGATTCTAATTCTGAAAAGATTTTCAATGATTCAAATTTCTGATTTTCATTTTAAGAATAATATTAAGTAATTAATCGAGTTAAACTTATTAATTATAATTTATTTAGTATTAATTAACATAAACTAATTAATTTTCTGTTTTTGATACAGACAGAATTGAGTTGGCTTTATGTCTATCCCAAGGGGATTATACCAATGTTGAACTACATCAAGAATTACTACAATGATCCGACAATCATCATTACTGAGAACGGTAATTGTAGGAAAAAAAATATTTTTTATAATTTATGATTATATGATATATTTAAATTTATTATAATCATAAATAATATTAGTTTTTATCATTTTTTGTTCTAATAAGTAATTATTAACTTTCATTTTTTGGTCTATATAAAACAGGATATGCTTACGCAAATAATGCATCCAAACCACTAGAGCAAAACCTGAGAGATACAAAGAGGTTACATTACCATTACGACCACCTCGTATACCTTTCTAAAGCTATCAAGTAAGTGTAATTACAAACTAATGATGTCCAAAAGTTGATTCATTTCGGATTAAAATGATGAGGTTTAATTTGTTTTGATTAATGAAAGGGGTGGAGTGAAAGTGAAGGCTTACTATGCATGGTCGTTTTGGGATGATTTTGAATGGGATGCTGGATATACTGTTGGATTTGGACTCACTTATGTTGACTTCAAAACATTAGACAGACACCTTCGTTATTCTGGTTACTGGTATAAGAGGTTTCTGCTTCATTAACAAAAATAATTCAAATAAAAAACTATGATTATGAGGAAATAAGCAACATATCTATCTCTATTAATTATGGAGATTTAGTCTCACTAATTATGCTATGAGTATATGTATGGGCAGGATGGTTGTTCAGAGTGTAATGTCTCGTTCATTTCTATATTGAAAATAAATGAAATAAATGCTAATGTATGCTTGAGACCGACATTTTTTTTTTCTATGATAAGATCTTAACGATAAATTACACCGATTTAATTTTACCGAATATTTTATCGGAGTAAAAGTTGACGATAGTTATATGACAAATTGTACGTTCATGATCCTTTTTTTTTATCTAATTTCATCTGAAAATTAAAAAAAAAAATAATGTGAAAAATTATAAATAAATTAATATGTCAATTTGGATCTTAGCTACGTTTAGATAAAATTTTAAGTGCAATTTCATACACTTACGGTCCAAATTTTAGAATAAGTAATCATAAGGTTTCAATTATTTTAACTTATTTAAAATGACACGTCAGTAAATAACATTACTTTTTTATTAGGGTAAATTATAATTTAACCTTTAAAATAATAAGTAATAAAAGTTAAGTCATCGAAATATATAAAAGAAGTATTTCTCTAAATTTAAAAAAAAAAATTAGGATTAACCCTCTCTTTAAAATTATTGATAAGGTATAATGATGTGTTATATTTAATAATTATCCAATATTATTTTATTTATTAGCTTCATTTATTTATATCTTAATTATTATCCATTTAAATTAAATATTTTATTTTATTTATTTAACTTTTATTATTAATATTTTAATATGAACTAAATTTTTTAATTCTAATACTAACTAACATCATTATAGAGGTGGTATATTCTCCGTACTCTCAACTTTTTTAGATTTCACCGCACCTCTCTCTCTCTCTCTCTCTATTCAAAGAGATAAGATTTGGATAGTCTTCGAAAACTTAAGAGTGGATATAATTTGATTTGAAACGAACTACTATAAATCCGTATCTTTTTACTAACTTCGTACTTTTTTGTTCATGTTGATTTTAGTCGCAAGTTATCTTTCAGATATTAGTCGCAAGTTTTCCTTTCAACATGTGAGATCCGCTTTTAACACCTTCTTATGTTTAGATTGTGTCGAGTAATGTTTCTTGATAATCACAAGCTTGTAGTAGATGAATCATGAACATGAGATTTCTGTTATATTGCTATGAGTTTTGTTTTATGTATATTTTGTGGTCATTTAACCAAGAGCTTCAATGCCACAAAAAACTACCTGAAAATCAATTGCAAATAAAATCAACCTAGATCTTATGGATATATATATATATATAAATTAGATACCTTTAATGGTGGGCTCTGTGCAAAAAGAAAAGAAATAGATGAGCAAAGGAGTAATTAGTAAAAGGTAGAAATGGCAATTTGGGTCGGCCCGGCCCGAATCCGTTCAGCCCGGCCCGTTAAAGCCGACATGCACCCGTAGTATGTGGGTACGGGCTTGGCCTGGCCCGTTTACGGCGCGCGGGCCGGACATGAATTATATACTCGTTTTTAAAACGGGCCAAATTCAGCCCGCGGGTATACGGGCTACCCACAGTAAACAGTACCCATGATGAACAGTACCGTAATAAACAGTAGCAGCCTAAAGCTGTTTTTATCTATAAATAAAAAAACTCGTTTTTAAACCCATTTTTAACTGGGTTCGGGCTGGGCCTAGACTTTTGAGGTCCGCCCCGCCCCGAGCCCGCCCTAAGCTCGCCCCAAATCAATACGGGCCGAGCCGGCCCGACCTAAACGGGCTCGGATCTAATACGGGCCGGGCCGGGCCGGGCCGGATTGCCATATCTAGTAAAAGGGTTAAATTTTTAATTGTATATTTTTTTCGAGGAAAAGTTATAGATTAAAATTTTTTGAAGGACTTAAATGTAAATTTGTGAAATATTAAACGCACTTTTTTTTATTGGTTTTGATGCCTGATCATGATGGACTAATCAATCCATCACTCCGTTTAGAAAGTAATAAAAGTGGGGTCCATCACTCCGTCTTGATTGATTGATTGATTCTTCCCTCGTGGAACATGTCGGAGACTCTACTCTAATCTCTACATAATTCTTGTGTTTTCTTATTTCTTTTAAAAACGTTTTCTTTACATGAATATATGTGATACGATCCGGATTAATAAATTTATCATATATTATATATATATATATAATTAAAATATCGTTTAAAATTAATCCGTAGAGATAGTTTGTTAGGAATATATATATTTTATATATTTAAAATGAAAATATTATGAATTTTTTATATAAAAAATATGATATATAATTTTTAATTATTACTTAATTTTAAGATAAAAATTTATATTTTTATATAATATTAAAATAGGACCTAATAATTTGTTGGATTATCCATAAAGTAGGATAAAAGTGCAAAAATCAAAATAAAAAAGAAAAAAGATTGTGCTTAATTATATTTGAATGGACTTGATAAATTATTAAAATTAAATTTTTTTTTCATTTAAATTTGCAGCCCAAAATTTCTATTTATAAAAAAATATCTAATTAAAAAATAATTATTAAAATAAAATATAAAAAAAATGTTAATAAAATCATACAAACAATTAAAATATTGTTAAAATAAAATAAAATTACAAAATAATTTTAAAACTAGTTAAAATATAATTTTAAAAATTTTAAAAATCTCATCCTCATCAAACTACCATAAAAATAAAATGAATTCTCTATATATAAAAATACATAATTAAAATATAACACATATTTTAAAAAAAAAATATGAAAAAAAGAAAAATCACTAATTATCATCATCAACTTCAACTTCAACTTCGAGGTCATGATATATACTGTCGGCCGCATAAAAAAAGGAAAAAGAAGAGAGATGACTATAAGATCTGAATATTGCTCTGAAAAATATAGATATATATATATATATAATTAATATAATATTTAATGTAATAGTACTATTATACATTCATTAGGATACTTATACGTGTACAACATATTACAACATGTAATATTTTAAGGATCGAGGAGCAATGGATCATCATCTCTTCGTATCGAACCTTTATCATGAGCAACTGAGGTCAATTTGAGATGTTGCTCCATAAGAGTGCGAGTTGGCTTACAACCGTCATGCCAACTTCCTTTAATAAGTCCAGAATATACTTACGTTCTGTGAGACAAATCCCCTCTAGCAATCTCAATGCCAAGAATGTACCTAAGAGGGCCAAGATCCTTGATATGGAAGACAAATCCCATCTAGCAATCTCATTACCAGTTATAAATATGTTGTCCCCATAGATCATTAAGACTGTTGTTGAACCACATTCATGCTTGGTGAATAAGCTATAATCAGCTTTTGACTGAGTGAAACCAACCTCTATGACATGTATACTAAGCATAGTAATGAAATTCTCAATGTGTTTATATACTTCATGTTTCAATTCCATGAGAAAAGTCAATGTGCCCCTTGAATCGTCATCTATGATAGTTAGAAATTACTTTGCATTATAGTGGTTAGGAGTCGTTTAAGGACCCCAAGTATCTAGATGAATCAGATCAAATGGAGCAGTGGCAGTAGATTTTATTTCACACTCCACATTAGATTTTCCCTTACAAATTAGAGGTAGCACTGGCAGTGGAGTTATTTATTTATTTGTGAATTTATGAGAAAAACTGAGGCATTATTTCCCAATTGATTAGATACAATTTGTCTTTGTGACACATCTTCTTAGAGTATTGCATATGCTTTGTCTACATTTGGAAGTGGATTCATGACAAGGATTTGGCCACGCAATGATATGTATGCTTCATTTAGTCCCATTAGAAATTGAAGCAATCTCTGTCTCTGATCATGCTTCTGGAATGATATGGTTGTAGCACATTCACAACAAGGTAGAGCTACCATTGACGCATACTCATCCTATAGAGACTTCAGATTGTTATAATATCTAGACCCTTGAACTTTGGTTGCTATTTGCTTATGCAATGTGAATATGCATGCGCGTTTCATTCACTTATGCAAATCGTGATTTTAGATCTTTCCTGATTAGGCCAACAGATGAAGAGTAGACAATACCTAAATATAGATCCTTTGTTATAGCATTGAGGATCCAACTCAGAATGCACGCGTTACATCTATACCGGCTTTGTGATAGCCATAGATCTGAATCTGGTCGTTTGCATGTGCCTGTTACGAAAGTGACTTTATTCTTCGCCATTAATGCTATAAGCTGGAACAGAATTTTCAGAATCCTCCATTGCTAAACTCTGAAAGCTCGAGTTTGGTAGCGATTCAGTTGGATACG
Organism: Coriaria nepalensis; assembly: GCA_027186245.1. NCBI lineage: Eukaryota > Viridiplantae > Streptophyta > Magnoliopsida > Cucurbitales > Coriariaceae > Coriaria > Coriaria nepalensis. The sequence goes on along the minus strand of CP114500.1, from coordinate 7,568,795 downwards.
ATTGTGTAGCGGAAGAGATTCATGAGCAAATCAAAGATCGATCACTCTCTGGTACCTTGTTAATTCGAGTATTTATAAGAAGCGGAGTGAAAGAGAGAAAAGTGATAAGCGGAGTCAAGTTTATACAAATTAAATCTAACACTAATGACACTAACAAACAAGAGAAAATTTAAAAAACTTTGAGCATTAAAGTAGAATGAAAAAATAATCTGTTTATAAATGATAAATTAAGATATTTATTTAGACGATAATTCAATATACTTATATTATTCATAAGGATGGATTTAAGGGAGAAAAAAAGGCATTAATTTCTAGAGAAACCCAAAAGAAAAAGAAAAGCATCATACGACATGATGATCAAATTGTTGTATTTGACAGAAAAAGAAAAGTAAAGAAGATTAGATCAGATTTTATGGTCGGAGTTTAGTCATGCACTATTCATCATCTCCATACCTCATTCATCCATTATTTTGATCTATATAAATGTAGAGTGGCATGGAGTAAGCAACTGCAAAACAAAAGAAGATCAATCCTGCAAAATATACCCAGTATGGCCAAAATATTCAAATTAGCCCCTTTGTTTAACTTCTTATTATTTCTAGCTGCTACCAATGGCCTTTTCTCCACCATTAACGCGGCAAAAGCTCTTCATAATCACCACATTGATAACTTTAACCGCACCAGTTTTCCTTCCGACTTCCTCTTCGGTGCTGGCTCAGCTGCTTACCAGTCGGAAGGAGCGGCTTATACCGACGGCCGAGGCCCGAGCATCTGGGATACTTTCGTTAAGAATCATCCAGGTCGATCCTAATTCTCATATTTTCATTTCCTTAAATACATGTTAAACGTGTATTATTCTCCTTCGTACGTATAATTGATACGCGTTGCATTGCAGAAAAAATTTCGGATGCTAGCACTGGAAATGTAGCTGACGACTTTTATCATCGTTATAAGGTTGATCCATTCATGCATTCATTTATATAATATGCAGAATACAACGAGTTTTATTTATTTAATTTTAAATTTTTAACAGGATGATATAAAGCTGATGAAAAAAGTTGGCCTGGACACGTTCAGGTTATCGATCTCATGGACCAGAATATTTCCCAGTAAGTTTAGTTACTTGCATAATATCAATAGAGATATTTTGTACGTAGAAGGTGTATGATTATATGACATAACGGACTTTCGTAAGAAAGTAGTCTTTGTGATTTGTAATAAAATTTGATTATAAACTATAAATTAAATATGATGACTTACAAATCACTATGGATTTTTCAGAGGGGAAAGTGAGTGGAGGAATGAACCCACTTGGTGTCAAGTTCTACAACAACGTGATAAACGAGCTTCTGGCTAATGGTCAAATCTCCATTAATTACCTTCTTAATTTACAATTACTGTCTTCTACAAATTTTTATTAAAAAAAAAAAAAAAGGGTTAAAAACTTGAAATGACTGAACAGGAATTAAACCGTTCGTGACTTTACTACACTATGACCCACCACAAGCCCTTGATGATGATTATGGTGGACCCTTAAGCTCGAAGTTTGTGTATGTTACTAAACTAATCCCTTAATTAAGCTTAACTTCTAGGTTTACGGTGCAAATTAATTAATTTTTCAATGACTATTTATAGGAATGATTACCGGAATTATGTAGATTTTTGTTTTAAGACATTTGGTGATCGAGTTAAATATTGGATTACGATGAACGAACCAAATGGAATGGCTATTAACGGATACAATGGCGGTACTTTTGCACCCGGCCGATGTTCTAAATACGTGTCGAATTGTTCCTTGGGTAACTCTGCGACTGAACCCTACATTATGACTCACAACTTGCTATTAGCTCACTCCGCAGCAGTCAATTTGTACAGACAAAAATATCAGGTACATACATAAAATGTCATTCTTAACGTGATTTAAAACTATATATTGATATAAACTTTAGTCTATTCAAGAACTCCACAACGAACAACAATGTGCTTAGTCAATACGTGCCTCTACATGCAGCCATTCCAAAAGGGTCAAATTGGGATAACAATTGTGTCCTTCTGGTTCGAGCCTTTGACTAAAAAACTTGCTGATGTTAAGGCTGCCACTAGAATGCTTGATTTTATATTTGGATGGTGAGTTGTAACTCTTGGAATGCAATTATAATTTATCGAGCTCAATCGATCGTTACGGGGGGCTTTAGGAAAATAGTACGAAATGGAATAATCAATTAGGAGTGTTCATCGATGTGTGTAGGTATGCTCACCCTATAGTGTATGGAGATTACCCGGAGACGATGAAATCTATAGTCGGAAACAGACTGCCCAAATTCACTCCAAGTCAATCCAAAGCAATAAAGGGCACTCATGACTTCATTGGTTTGAATTACTACACGAGCTATTATGCAACAAGTGCTACCCCAACCAACAGTGTTAATGTCACTTTCTCTACCGATTCTCAAGTCACCCAATTACGTAAGAATTCTTCTTCTATATCACGACAAATCTTATAATTACGATTTTAATTAATAATATAATATAAGACTGACTAATTTACTTGATGATTGCATTTTTTTTGGCACAGCATCCAAAAATGGTGTTCTTATTGGTCCTTCGGTACACGTTATTTTCTGACAACCCTAATTATAAATTATTTAAGGTTAGTTAACATTAACTAATTGCCTTTCTTCTTCTTTTTTTTTTTTTTTTTTTTCTCTTTTTGGTTCTTACAGACAGAATTGAGTTGGCTTTATGTCTGTCCCAAAGGCATCGTACCACAGTTGAATTACATAAAGAATTACTACAACGATCCGGTTATCATCATTACTGAGAATGGTAATTATAGAAGAAAATTAATTAATATATTAGTTTTTATCATTCTATGTTCTAATCAATACTTAACTAACTTCATTTTTTTTTTTTTTTTGGTATATATAAAACAGGATACGCTTACGCAAGTAATGCATCCAAACCACTGGAGAAAAACCTGAGGGATACAGAGAGGTTACATTACCATTACGACCACCTCGTATACCTTTCTAAAGCTATCAAGTAAGTGTGTTATTACACACTAATGATGTTTAAAAGTTGATTTATTAGGATTATATGAAGAGGTTTAATTTGTTTTGATTAATGAAGGGGTGGAGTGAAAGTGAAGGGCTACTTTGCGTGGTCGTTTTGGGATGATTTTGAGTGGGATGCTGGATACACCGTTGGATTTGGACTCACTTACGTTGACTTCAAAACATTAGATAGACACCTTCGTTATTCTGGTTACTGGTACAAGAGGTTTCTCCTTCATTAAATAAAATATTAAAAAAAAAAAAACTTTTTTTGTCTAATTATGTTATGAGAAAATAAACAGAGTATCTATCTATCTGTATCTGTTAATTGTAAGAGATTTAATCTCACTACTTATGCTATGACTATGAGTATGTATGGGGCTTGATGTTTGATCCAGAGTGTAACAAATGGCTGTTGATTTGTGTGTAATTACCATCCCTTCTCCGGATTGGAATGCAACCGGATCTGCAATACAATTTACTAGCCTCTTGATCCAAGAGAAGCATATGTCATCGAACAACCTCTTATACACAGCAAATTTCATCAATCACCTATGCAATCCTCCAATCCACTTCATTACTCTCATTCACTAGCCAATCTTTACCAAATCCACCAATTAAATTCCCAGAGTCATCCCTAATCACCACACCAACCCCTGCCTTCTTATCTTCAACATAATAGGATCCATCAAAGTTTTACTTAATCCAACCAAATAGAACCCTTGAACCAAATTTCTGCTGGCTTCTCAAAAGGGAGAAATTGGCCTTACAATATTGTCTCATTGGATTGTGCCCAAATTCACAACAGCTGCTAGCAAGAAGGCAGCACTTAGAGCTCTTGATTTTATTTTTGGATGGTTAGTGCTCAGTGCAAACTTCTAGATAGAAATATTTGGTTATGTAGATTTTAGTCTAGTTTTTGTACTTATATCGATAATTTATTATATGAATAGTGTTGCTCATCCGATCACTTATGGAGATTATCCAAAGACAATGAGGAATTTAGTAGGAAGTAGACTACCTAAATTTACAAAAGCTCAATCTAAACTTGTGAAGGGATCTTATGATTTTATCGGAGTAAATTACTAAACGGGGATGTATGCCGATGAAACTACGGCTAACTATACAATTCGTTTTGGGATCACTTACATAGATTATGAAAATATGCTGAAAAGATACCTAAAGATTTCTGCGTTTTGGTTCAAGTCTTTTCTCCAGGACAAAAATATGACCACTTCCGCCTTCTTTGCTTTACTCTGAGTGATCCAAAGAAAACTCACGTTCATGATGTGGTATCAATGAAATCTAATCCACTTTGATGAGAATATGAGTTATTATTTTCTAAGACTTGTGTTTTGTCCCCCATCCTTTTATAAATTATTATATCCCACTTATTTTTAATTTTTAATTTTATTTTTTTATATTGTTTCTCTGCATGTGCTCTTCTTATACAAATGATAGACATCATTAAGGAGGTACATCCACGATTCCACGACTCCCCGACTCCCCGACTCCCATGTGGATGCTTAATGGGATTCAATGCCTTACCACGTTGCAAAAGTGCTTAGTTCTACTTAGATTCCACCTGAACTATACATATTGCCAGTGTGGAGATTATTGGATGTAAAGGTGGTAATACGTCCGGGCCCGACCCAGACTTTACTTGATCCCAGGCTGGGCCAACGGAGTTTGACCGGCTCTTCTTATTTTGTCTACCTCTAATCGAATCGGAAGAAGGAGTACAAGAAGTTGGTAACAGCTCACAGTTGCAGCTGTTCCACTCAACCTCCTACACGGCGCGCAATCTGCAGTCAATTTATCACTCCATTTCATACGTCCAAGACTCTTTTTCTTTCTTCCTCGTCTTCTCATCTAATAACGACACGTATTACACCCGAGGTGCGGTGCAAATTTCTTTGTTTATTCTTCATTTTCAAATTAGAAAGTTGGACAGCCCAGAGTTTCCGTCATTCAGAATTTCTTTCATTACTCTGTCTCGTCTACTTCTTTTTTTCTCTCATTCATTGAATCATTTTTATCAAAACATCAAACTTCAACCTCTCTCTCTCTCTCTCTAATGATCTACAACAATGGTGAAGAAGAACAGCAGCACCACCACCAGCGCCGCCGCCGCCGCCACCACCATCCACATCCCTACAAGAATCGGACAGTCGTACATATCAGTCCCTTCTCGATTAATCAACTCTCTCTCCTCATCTTCCCTCGAATCTCTCATCGCTTCACCTAAAAAATTGTATAAGCCCTCATCCTACCTGCTTCGCAAGTTCGCAACTTTCCCTAATAACAGAACCCAAAAGCTCTGTCTTCTTTTCATCACTCTCTTCCTCTTAACCCTTCTCACTATCTTCAAGCTCGGCCTCTTCACACCTTCCCCTTTGATCCCATGTCCAAAATCCCATTCACAAACCTCTCCCTCAAACGCCGATTCAAAACCCCATTCACAAACCTCTCTCTCAAACGCCGATTCAAAATCCCATCTGGGTACTTCTCCAAACGTTAAAAGTAGTGAAAGAGATGAGCCTTTTAATCAAGAGACTGATCAGTTTTGGAAGCAACCTGGTGGAATGGGGTATAAGCCATGCTTGGATTTCAGCGAAGAGTTTAAAAAGGGAAGCTTGGAAATTGTAGCCGAAAGAACAAAGTATCTAATGGTTGTAGTTTCAGGTGGAATGAATCAGCAAAGGAATCAGATTGTAGATGCTGTAATCATTGCTAGGATTCTTAAAGCTTCCTTTGTTGTTCCCATCTTTCAAGTCAATGTCATTTGGGCTGATGAAAGGTACTAAAAAGATTTGCCTTACTTTTTTCTTTTGTTTTTTGATTTTTTCACTATTATCTTACCTTATAAACTAAGTTTCTGGTTTTGTTTTCATCTGGGTTTGTAGTGAATTTTCTGATGTATTTGATTTGGAGCATTTCAAGAGGGTTCTAGCTAATGATGTCCATGTAGTATCTTCCCTTCCATCTATGCATCTGATGACAAGACCGTACGAAGATAAACTGTCTCCACGTAACGTCTCTCCCGCTTGGATCCGGGCCCGCTACTCGAAAAGGGTATGATCCATTTCCACTTCAATTCTTTCTTTCGTTCTCAAGCTTTTCACGATAGATAAAAAAAAAAAAATCAACTAAACCAAATTCTTGCAGATTAAGAGAGATGGTGTATTACTCCTCCGTGGCCTTGATTCTCGCCTCTCTAAAGATCTTCCTTCCGATCTTCAAAAGCTTCGTTGCAAGGTAATGAATTGGTATGAGGTTCTAATAACACAATATACTATTGTAGGGATAAGGCTTCTGATAACATACACTCTTTGTTTCTATTTTAGGTTGCTTTTCATGCATTGAGGTTTGCCCCGTCAATTTTACAACTAGGTAATAAGATTGCAGGGAGGATGAAAAGTAAGGGGCCTTACCTTTCTCTTCATCTAAGAATGGAGAAGGATGTATGGGTCAGAACGGGGTGTCTACCCGGTTTAGGCACAGATTATGATGAAATGATAAACAATGAAAGGAAGCGAAGGCCCGAGCTTTTAACTGGTAGAACGAATGTAAGTTACCATGATAGAAAGCTAGCTGGACTCTGCCCTTTAACTGCACTTGAGGTAACTAGGCTACTTAAGGCCCTAGGAGCTCCTAAGAATGCGAGGATTTATTGGGCCGGTGGGGCACCTTTGGGCGGGAAAGAAGCTTTGCAACCGTTGGTTAGAGAGTTTCCAGAGTTTTACAGTAAGGAAGATCTTGCTTTGCCAGGTGAGCTAGAGCCGTTTGAAAAAAGAGCTTCTTTTATGGCTGCTATTGATTACATAGTTTGCGAGAATAGTGATGTCTTCATGCCTTCTCATGGTGGCAATATGGGCCATGCTATTCAGGTACTTCTTTTGAATCAAACTTGAAAAACCAAATTGTGAAGAACCGAATATTATCTGTTGTCCAACACAACCAAGCAACTATGAAAAAGTGTATTATTTTTTATTGGCTGCAGTATAAGATTGTATTATTTTTTAAGCTTTCCTTATTCTAACTCGGAGTCCTTATTCTGGTTTGTATAGGGTCACAGAGCATATGCAGGGCATAAGAAGTACATAACTCCTAATAAAAGACAGATGCTTCCTTATTTTTTGAACTCAACTTTGTCTGAAGGGGAGTTTCACAATATCATAAGGGAGTTGCATAAGGATTCTATCGGGCAGCCTGAGCTAAGAACAAGCAAATCCGGAAGGGATGTGACTAAGTTCCCTATTCCCGAGTGTATGTGCTATAGTTCGTATGCTCATAATTCACACTAAGTTGGTTAGAATCTTGCGGAATATCTTAGAATTATATTCCCTTGAAAGATGCCCGCCAGAATGATTAGGGGCAATGATAGTTCTTGAGAAGGGTCAAATGTTAAATGGGAGAAGCAACATACCAACATCATTCGTTGGTTCATTAGAGGAATGGAAGGCGCGATGATAGTTCTTGCATGTCGGATCTGTTTTCAGGCAGATGCGACAAGTAGTAAGCAATACGAGATTAGAACACAAACACATGCACGACATACGGACATCATTCTTTGCTTCTTTAGAGGAATATATATAGTAGGGAGAGATGTCTTCTTTCCGTTTTCTTTACTTCATTTTTGGTACACGATTGATTGTTATACTGATAGACACATTTGTATACTCCACTAGTACATCCGATGAAATGCTATCCAATAAAAAAAAAAGAAAAAAGAAGGGAATATAGCATTTTTCTTACAATGTTGTGGTTAGGTCCTTGTTAATGCATATCCCTCAAAAAAATTGCCGTACAACAAATTTGGATTCTGATAAAATCAGAGGATGTTATGAAAGATCATTTGAACAAATTGAATAATTGCATTGCATTTCATTTCATTTTGAAACCTTCGACAAAATCTAACTAATGTTTAACACAGTTTCTCATATTTTCATCATGATCCTATTACACATGGAAAAAATCATCCTCACTCTTTTGTGTTGAGACGATTTACGTAACTTCATAAGTTACATTTCATTTGAATGGCTGCTCAGCCAAATGAAAAGCTAGCTGCAAAGAAATTATGGTGTAGTTCCGTCCCCTTCTCCCAAACGGGAGAATGGAAGCCATTATTGCTCAGCTCCTTGTTCTTCTTTCTGCTCATCACTCAGCATCGATCAAAGCTTTTAAGCTTCTACCAAGTGGGAGGAGGCAGAGGAGTGTTCTTTAGAAGAAAACGACCAGAACGGAGAAAGAGCAACAACTTTTCCAATAACAATAAGAGTAGGAGATAACAACTCTGCTTCTTTGATCGTATCAGCAAGATCCTTCAATTCTGAAAAAACCTGGATGTAAATAATGCAAAACAAAAATCATCATAAACTTCTTCCGACATAGTATGTGAAAAAAACAGGGAAAAAGGGGAAGAGAGAAATTTTCTTACAGTGCGTTGTTGAGGTGTGGTCCCACGCTCAACAGCAGCAGCCGGAGTATCGGGCGGTAGACCATGGTGGATCAACTTAAGGGCAAGAGAAGGGAGAGTAGATAGGCCCATATAGACCACTAAGGTGGCATCGGGATCAGCTGCATTTTCTGCGACAAACAGAGGATCCGAGCCTCCTTTTCTGGAGTGTCCGGTTAGAAATCTAACACTATTTGCAACACCTCTATGGGTCAAAGGGATTCCTAGCTCTGCTGCTATTCCTGAAGCAGCAGTTATACCTGCAAAAGGGTAATTAGCCTTTTTTTCTTTCGTTTTTTTACTTCAATAATGAGGGAAGGACTAATCAGTAGGGAAGTTGCTTACCAGGAATGATCTTGACTTGAATTCCTTGCTGAGATAGGAAATCCATCTCCTCTCCGCCCCTTCCGAAAACCTTAAAAAAGCAAACTCAGAAAATTTCACCAAAAAGAACAAGATCGTACATTTAAATATTCAGAAATAAATGTCAGCACGCTTACCAGAGGATCACCTCCTTTGAGTCTGACTACAGTAGCTCCAGCTTCGGCAAAACTCAGAAGTAATTCATGAATCTCCTCCTGCCACCCAAAAAATCCCAACTGAAATGAATTTACTCGCTCAAAGTGAAGATGAATATGCCCACATAGGCATTTCATCAAACAGCTAAGCTGCATTACAAATCAAGACCTTATTTTAAGAAAATCCAACTAACAATTTCACAAACCCAAATGAAGAAATCATAGAATCCCAAATTACAACTTCATACAAGCAATTTATCACTTTAAATTAGGCAGAAAAAAACCGTTTTTTTTTTCCTGAGATTATTACCTGAGTTCTGCTATGATAGCCCGCAGTTTTACCCACATAGAGAAGCCTACCTTCCGAACCGACCAAATCCAACACATCATTAGACACCAGCCGATCATACAAGAGCAAATCCGCACTCTGTATCACTCTTACCGCTTTCAACGTCAAAAGCTCTGGGTCTCCAGGCCCTGTCCCCACCAAGAACACATTCCCGGGCCCAAGTTTTCCTCCACCACACCCACCGCTTTCACTCTCTCTCTTCTCCTTCAGTACTTGAAGCAGCTTCTTGAGCTCAGGGAGCTGGAGAGCGATGTCATCCTGTCTTATAGCGTTGGAATCGGATGCGAGAGAGCAAGTGGAAGGAGTAGAAGGAGTTTGGGGCGAGCTGTTTTTGAACAGCCATTGATCTCTTTCGTATCTTTCGATTGAATGCTTCTCTGTGAAAGGTGAAGAAGAAGAAGAGGAGTAGGAGTTGCAGCGTAGAGAAGAAACGGGGACGAGTTTTGAGGAGCTAGGTTTCCTTCTTAAATCGGGTAAAGATGAATGGGAGGAAGATTGAAGGTTGAATGATTGAGCCGCCATATCCTAGAGAATAAGAGTGCGAGGAGAGTGACAGAGATTGTACTTTGTCCACCGTCTTATATCTATGTATGAGGCTAGAGAGAGAAGTGGCAACAAGCGTTTGGTTTTGATTTGAGTTGGAATTTGGAGACGGCGAGGGGCCAAATGACCTGGTCAAGGAAATGGGACCTTTGAGGAGAGACAGGTGGCTTTTTGGGTTTTGAAAGAGACCATTAAATAGTTCGGACCAACGGCGACTATGTCACTTTAGATTCCGTGCCGGTTCGAGTATCGCCGGTTATTATTAAATAAGAATTCTTTTTTATATATTAATATATATTTTATATTTATTATATTAAATTTACATATCACATAATTATTAATTAATTTTCATATTGATCACATAAATCAGTATTAACATAAAATTTACTTGAATAAAGATTGAACAGTCTGAATTGACGTATCGATACAAACCGGCACTCATCAAATTGATACACTGGCACTCAGTCTGAACTTTGGGTAGGCAAGGTTTTGGGCCGATCGGTTCTTTAGACACCCCTATATTTTGAGTTTGGACCTTGCTTTGGTATGTAATACAAGGCCTAAAAAAGATCAGCTGGGCCTTTGTTGCACGGCCCATAAATTAATATGTCCATGACTTCATAGAAAGATAGATAGTCGTGGTAAGTCTCAAATCCTTTTCAACTTTCATGCCGACACATCGAACTTTCAAGGTCTCTTCAGTCATTTAACATCTTAATCATTTTGAACGACACACACTCTCTCTCTCGCTCAGTCTATGGGCTTCTTCTCTCCTCTCTCCTCTCTCCTCTCTCCCCTCTCCTCTGTTTCCATCTCTCTGTATCTTCCTGCACTGTGGATCTGAGCTCTGATTTCTGCCCTTCCTCCTACATTCTCTCTCTCTCCCCAATTGGATACCTCGAGAAAATAACCAGATACGAAATCTTACTGCTGCAGAAAAAGGTTCCTACTTTTACTTTTACCATTTTCTCAACATGAATCTTTGGATCTCTTAATTCATTTTCGTCCCCTTTCTGTACAAGTTTTCTTCATTTCTGTGTAATTTTACACCAATTTCTTCGATTTTCCGACCTTCTCTTATGTTCACCACCATCCCCTTTACTGGGTCATAGTGTTGTAATTTGCTAAATTTAGATAATTTATGCTGAAGGGAATCTCACATAATTAAATGCTGATATCTTTATTCTAGTTTTGGATCAAAATCACATGTGAAATTGACAGATTTTTCTGAATTCTGAAATAGATCTCTCTCTCTTTCTTTGTTTCACTATATTGCATTCATAGCCCCCCTAACCCCTTGTTTTTAATTCTTCTATGGTAAGAGCCAGAAAGTTGAAAGAAGATGGTATGAGCTAAATGAAGGATCTTTTGGCATTTCTGTAGCACAAGGGGGAGAAATGAAAGGTGGAATTAGTAGTTATTGTTCAAAGGGGAACCATATTTCCATTCTTTTGGTTGCTCTTATCTTCACTACCACACTCCTCTGGGCTTGGGAGGAAAACCCTCTTGCCACCATCTTACCTATTACGAAGCACATGTTCATCATGCCTTCTTCCTCAGGTTTGTTTCTCCAATTCATCTTCTTTCTCTTTCCCTTGTTATCAATGTTTAGTTTCCTCTAACATGTTTCTTTTAAAGGGTATCGAGTGGGTGCACCAAATCATTCTTCACTAACACTAAATCCAAAGGAGAAAGCTGATGGAAAAGATGAAGATTCAGTCATTAAAGAAGAAAATGGAAAAGGTAACAACGATTTTAAGAGTGCTGATTCCGATGCCAAGTCTCCTACTCCTCAAGGGAAAGAAAGAGCTGAGAGTTCAATCTACTCTAAGCCAATGAAAGGTGGACTACTTCAATTCTTCATACTTGTTACATGTAATTAAACTTTTACTCAACAATTTGATAGGTCTTATAAAATAACCTTATCAACACTTTCATTACTTTCTCTACAGATTGTAATTATGCGAAGGGTAGATGGGTAGAAAGTAGCAAAGGACCACTATATTCCGGATTCAGATGCAAAGAGTGGTTATCAGTAATGTGGGCTTGTAGGCTCACAAAACGCATGGATTTCTCTTTCGAAGGATATAAATGGCAGCCGGAAAACTGTCAAATCCCAGACTTCGACCGATTCGCATTCTTGAAAAGGTAATTTTATTTTTTTCAACGAGCATTTCTGGTCCATTGGCCTATTATATATATGGAGAATTTCTACGTAGTAGAAACAACAAATCTATGTTGTATGTCTTGTTTTAATTTCACTGTTTTCATGACATGGCATGGCATGGTAGCTGATGTGTTTTAATCTCATTGGATGTAGGCAAACTTATATATACAATATATGTCAATATAATAATCTTGATGATTCATCTATTCTAGAATGCAGAACAAAACGATAGCATTTATCGGAGATTCATTAGGCCGACAACAATTCCAATCATTAATGTGCATGATCTCGGGAGGAGAGGACAGCCCAAAAGTTGAGGATGTTGGAAAAGAATATGATCTTGATAAAGCACCCGGAGCAATCCGTCCTGACGGGTGGGTTTATCGCTTCCCAACAACCAACTTGACCGTCTTGTACTATTGGTCGGCTAGTCTATGTGACCTAGAGCCCCTTAATGCTACGGACAAACAAACAAACATTGCAATGCATTTGGACCGTCCACCATCTTTCATGTCCAGTTTTCTCCACCGGTTCGACATTTTGGTCCTAAATACGGGCCACCATTGGAATCGTGGAAAGCTCACGGCAAATAAATGGGTCATGTATAAGGACGGAAAACCACTCGAAGAAAATAACTACCTTGCTGACATCAGCAATGCTAAGAATTTCACGGTATATAGTGCTGTTAGATGGGTTGATTCTCAAATTTCGATACGTCCTTGGCTTAAAGCCTTTTTTAGGACGATTTCTCCAAGGCATTTTTTCAACGGGGATTGGAACACAGGGGGAACTTGTGATAATACAAGTCCTATGAGTGGAGGGAGTGAGGTCGTGCAAGATGGGTCGGTAGATTCAGTTGTGGAAGGTGCGGTTAAGGGGACAAGGGTGAAGATTTTGGATGTCACGGCCATTTCTCAGCTAAGGGATGAGGGTCATGTTTCGAGGTATACCCATAGAGGGGTTTTGAATGTGAGTGATTGCTTGCATTGGTGCTTGCCAGGTATTCCGGATGCTTGGAATGAAATCCTTCTTGCACAAGTTTAGTAGAGTGCTTCCTTTTACGATACATTTTTTCCGTTGGAAAGATTAGTTGCTTTCAGGTATACGATGTTATAATTCTTTTGGTGATGTGTGAACCATATGATTACAAATTTTTTACTTCTTAGTTTATAAGGAAGAGAGGTATGTAAACTAAAGATTCTGATGAAATATGTTACATGGAAATTAGATCCAGTTGACACGAAAAAATGAAGGGATGATAAAAAATAACAGACAGATTTGCAAATAGAACAAGAACATTAACTGATAGACAAACGTGGGAAATCCTTATTGTACTTGACATGTCGTCTCGTCGACTGTCTGTTGTGGGCCCCACACCGAGAACGATCTAGTTGTCCTGGTACACCTGCCGTGTTGTCCAAGAAACATTCACTCGAGGTTGACCGAGTGCGACTGGCTCCTGTACACCACTTTGGTGTACCGGGGATACAATGATCTGTCCATGAATCCCAGATTGGGCATTGTTAGTTGGGTTTAGATGACGACTTGAGCAGAATGAGCAACTTCTTGGAATCTCACAAGCGGGAGAGATAAGAGTTGACAGGGAAATAAGACATGACAATGGGAGCTCCTCCTGACGCCGACGGCTTGCTTTTCTGTTTCTCCTTGGAGACTGTATTTCCCACCGAGCTTTTCACTTCATCCGAAACCTTCGAAGATGAAGGAGATGAGGGCATGAGGCAATTGAATACAAATGATGAAAGACACATTTATTTATTTCTTTCTTACAAGACAAGAAGTTGTTCCACTTTTGATTTTCGAGTGAATTGCAGATGAAAATGGCTGTGTGTGTCTATCTATTTAGCTCGAGTGAAGAGAAAAACAATTTGAATTCGAATTTGATGTGGTTCTGAAGCATAAGAGATACTCTTATTTATAGTGCACATATGTTAAAGATATGGAAAGGAGTTCATCTAGAATTGAACAAGTTCGTAGATGATTCCTCTTACTTTTCAAAGAGACACGCCTATGTTTGCTTTCTTTGTCTTCAAGTCACTAGGCTGCTGCATCATTGACCTGGGAATGAAGACGCATTCATTCAATGGGAGGTGTGGGCCCTTTAAAGTAATAGGAGGTTCCATGTGCTTTGACATCAATCTCATACACAGCCAAAAAGGTTTCAATTGATTCATGTACTTTCCAGGAAACTATAATGGAATAACGTGATTGGCAAGAAAATCGTGGTCTTCTTTTCTCATATTATCTTCCTGGACACGGTAAACACTGTCTAGCACGCGTCATTAAGCAAAGCTTAGGGTCTGTTGGGACAGGAATTTTGAAATGTATTTAGAAAAAAACAATTTTTGGATAAATATGATTTAATATATTATAATAAAATATTTTATTTTTCTAATAATTATAAAAAATATTATTAAATATTATTAAATATTATTAAATATTTAAAAATTATATTTTAAATTTATTCCTTAATAATTTACCGTTGCCTATGCTATTCTATCACTGACTACGGCGGGCAAGAAAGAAACTTAAAATATAATTTTTAAATATTTAGATAAATTTTTTATAATTATTAAAATTTAGTTAAAAAATAAAATTTTGATATAACTTGATATATTTATCAATTTTTTTAAATCATAAAACGTTGTCAAAATATATTTTAAAATAACGGGTACATTTCAAAACATCCAATCAAACAACTCCTTAGTAATTAAAAAAGAAAAGGAAAGTACTTGAGAAGAGAGAATATACTAATATTTTAATATTTTTATTATTGGCAATAGTGGAGTAAGTGGTAGAAGTGGTGGGTGGGGAGGATGGCGGTGGTGTTGTGGAATAGAAAATAAATAAATAAATTAGTTTAAAATGTTAAATATTTTAAACTAAATAATAAAATTTTTAATTTAAGTCAATTTTAAAATTTTAATAATTATTTAATAATATGCATATGATTATTTTTTAATGAACTTGATAATTCAATTAAAATATAAAGAAAATTTATATAATTTTGTCGTTATAAACTTTATTATAAATATATAATTTACATTTTTCCTACGCACTCTAATAATTTTTAAATTTTTACTATATAGTCTAGATCTCACACCAAGAATGATCTTGTATCCTCGGTCACCGAAGTGGTATGTATCTGGGAATATAAGATCATAAAATATATGTGATATCTCATTTAACTGCTTCCTTAATTAGCGAAATTTGTAGTCTAAATATTATAAGGAATGTAATTGAGTAATATTTAAGTAAGACTTATATGTTATAAATATTAAGAAATAGATCAAGTAAATATAAGGTAAAAAGTTTCTTATGGCTAGCGCTGATTTCATGGTAGGATTATAAAAAGGATTGAAAGAAATATCGGAAGAAATTAGTCTTAAACTATTATACTAATAATCATAATAATATAATAAGAATAAGAATAATGCAACGATTTTCTCTCTTTATTAGAGCTTCCTGCTCTCTTTCTTATTATTGATTGTTAAGTCTATTAAACCTATATAATTTATGGTTAGAAACTTTAAATTTTACATACATATATTATATCGGTTAATATTAATGTTTGGTAAGTTTAATATAAATTATTATATAATGTCTTATCAATTCAAATTTTTTGAATTAATAGTAATTCAACATGATATCAGATTATGATTCTTGTTTGGTTATTGTTATATCTTGTTATAATAATATTGTATAGTACTGCTAGACTCAATTTCGGGATAGTCTTAGTTGGGCAGCCTCGAAAATTGAGACAGACTGAGCAGGGTCAACAGATCTTATGAAAATAGAATGTCGAGAGGAGATGATAACTAAGGCTAACGTCCAGGAGGACTAAGGTGGCATTAGTCGGCCTAGTAATAGCTGAACGGGATGAGAAGACGGGATACGACGTTGAGGCTGAGACATGTATTTCCTTGCTTAGTTCAGACATGGGCATGTGAACACCAAACAAGTAGACAAGTGGAAAGTAACTGATACTTGAGTGGAGATCATGTCCCTGATGTGTCAGACAGATGTGATGTTACTATGCTTTGAAGTGCTCCGGAGATGTTAAACTGGGGCAGCGTTGTAGTATGCTGGGAGACATAAAAGTGAGAAGCATATTTATATTGTATCAGACTGCGGAGGCGCTAACACCCATCATAGAGCAGAAGTGATTAGAATACTGAGCAATGAGAACAAGATACGTGTAAAATTGTCTGGAATCTTTCAGTCTTAACCAAGTATAAAAACCAATATGCATAATGTAAATGGGTAATACATATTTTCTAAGTGAATAACAAGTTTATGCATACATCTCATCTATCTCTCTAAAATATTGATTAGAGCGTCGGAATAAAGTTGGCTAACCACCACCCCAACCGTAGTCTGGTGATGAGTGCAGGTATCGATCTTAGGATATACTGTAGACGGTGAAACCCTTCGTAGTGGATGAAAATCCACATCAACAAGTACTATCGATTATTATTCTATTTCTTTTTTTAGTTTGTAAGGAAAATTTTATGAATGCTTGAGATTGTGATTAAGTATTTGGGCAATTGATTATGTTACATGGAAGTAATTTGAGAGGAAAGTCATATGATAAGATTTATATAGATCTGTTATTAGAACAAGAACATTAACTTGATAGACAACGTGGAAACCCTTCTTGTACTCGCCATGTGAACTAGTCGACTGTCTGTGGTGGGTCCCACACCGAGAACAATCGTGTGTCCTCGGACAACTTCGGTGTCCGAGGACATGGGATCAGAAAATACGGCACCCCATAATTGTTCCTAGTGTGCCCATCTGTAGGTCCTGGATTGGGCTTACATGGGCTCAGGGAAAGGTTGAAGTTGACAACTTGCCGAAAACAATACCTTTGTCGGAATCTCACATGCGGGAGAGAGAAGAATTGAGAGGGAAATTAGACATTACTATAGGAGCTCCTCCAGGTGAGGACTTGCTTTTCGATTTCTCTTTGGAGACTGCTTCTCCCGCCGACCTTTTTCGCTTCATCCAAAACCGAAACCTTTGAAGATAACGATGAGGGCATAAAGCAATTCAACATGGTTAATGAGAAACCCATATCTTGTTTCTTTCTAAACCAGCCCTGTAGTTATTGTACTTTGTTTTTGAATAAGTAGAGAGGAAATGACAATGTGCTTAATTAGCTTGAGTGAAGAGAAAGAATGATTGAGGTTTAGTTTGATATGGTTTTGCAGCCCATAAAAGATAATCTTATTCATTTATAGTGCTCTTGCAATGAAGGGATGAGAGCACTTCTTCAATGCACCGATGTCCGAAATGCACCGGAGAGGAATCCCTTCCAATGAAGACACATTCATTCAGGTGTATTTTACATTGACTTGAAAGACGTTGAGAGACCACAATGGTGTGTTTGCCAGTTTGTAACTACTATTTTTTAAAATTAATTATAACTAAAGAGAGATCTATAGCTCGGGGAGAGTTAACATACTGTACATAAACAAAGACATTGGAGAACTATTCATAAAATGAATAAGCAAATAAATACATAAAATAAAACTATGCCCGATACTAACTTATCAAACCTCTACAAGAACCTACCGCTAAAACAAAGCCTGCCGAAAAACCAACCAAAACTTGCAAAGCTAAGTGCTGCTGTACAAAATGAGCCTTGCATTTTCATTTCTCTCCAACTTGCTCCACCTACAATTCATTGACAAGATTATATTGTCGGTGAGAGGATATGTAGGGTTATGGTAATATTTACTTCAACCACGCATAGCCGGCACAAGTTGCTAAATAGACAGAAAAGTAAGCAAGGTGGAAGCAAGTTTATTAGAATTGGATACAGAGCAGAAAATGACCAAAATCTAAACATTGTATTCTAGTAATCTATTCACATAAACCCAGACACTTGTATATGAGTGCAACATAATCTTGTCAAATAAAAAAAACATGATCAATAGTTGCAGTTAATAAGATCATACCTCTATAGTGAAGGCCAGCCGTAGTCGTTTAACTTATATATATCTTAAATTTGAGACTTTGAAAGAGTTGGAGTAAGCTTCAAAATGAT
This sequence comes from Coriaria nepalensis, assembly GCA_027186245.1. Classification (NCBI taxonomy): domain Eukaryota; kingdom Viridiplantae; phylum Streptophyta; class Magnoliopsida; order Cucurbitales; family Coriariaceae; genus Coriaria; species Coriaria nepalensis. The sequence continues at coordinate 7,550,637 of CP114500.1, read as the reverse complement.
ATCACCATAAGGTGTATCTTGTTGTACATCAATAAGGCCATAACTCTTCAAAACCTGTAGTTGACCGCAAATTAACGGACAATTAGTACAAACATACATGCTTATTCTACAAGTTAAGAAAAAATACATTTTTTCTAAATTATTTATTACCAATGTTTCAAAGAACATTCGAGCACATTGCTTTCTTTTTTTCCCATCTAGGATCTTGTGCAGACTTATACCCCTGGAGTGATCTTCCGAGCTCAGAGTGATAGGAGACTGTTCTTTTAAATACTTGGCCACCGCCCTATGTCCAAACATGATCGGAAAAGAAATCAACTCCACGAGAAAAATACAGTATTCTTTCTATAAATGAGAAAAAAAAGATCTGAAGAAATCTCTAATTATTACCTGGTTCTAACAGACAGAGAATCAACTCCATGAGTTCCTTGCCCTTGGGATCCTGTCATAAGCATATATATATATTAATTAAATTACTTCCAAGTCACATACTGATACAATAAACAAGAAAACACTTCAGATTAAAATAATCAATTCAGTCATATATCGAATATAGAGAGAGCACTCAACATACCAATTGTTGAGTCACTGTCTGCCTCAAGAAAATAAAGTTCCTATAAAATGGAAATCACTGCAAGTTAGAAACAGCTGCTTCCAGTATATTCACACAATGATACATGTAACAGGGGAAAGAAATGACTTACTTCTGGCTCTGCAGAATTCCCTGACTCAGGAATATCAAAAAGACCCAAATTTTCAGCGTCCATTCGCTCATCGAAAAATGTCCTTGGTGTTTCAAACTCAGACTCGTAATGTCCAACAGATGCTGATTGATCAGGCATTGGCAATGACCCAATTGCAGTGCTGTTTCCCACTGAGGGCGACCTTATGGTTTGAGAAGGTAAAGGAGAGAGGCCATCCCCTCTGGGAGAAGGAATGAGCTTAGAAGGAGATGTAATCAAGTCGGACAAGATATTGGTCCCATCATTGCCTTCTACATGCCGAAGATTTTCCATTTCCATGTCGAAATCAGGCATGGTAGTAGGAGCAGGGGATCTTTGAAATTCAACCAATGGAGAAGATGGAGGAGATTGTGCAACTCTCTCATCCGGTAAAGCTTTATTGTGAGGAGGAGTTCTCCGAGGGCTAGTATTTGAAGCAACTTCCCCCCGACAAATTAAGCGGGTTTTTTTTGTAACTATGTAGTCCTTGTCAAATACATTGCAAAGATCTGAACACATCCCTGTATGTTCAACCAAATGTTATTATTTGATTAAATCCTTAACCTGAGAAAATAAGAATTATCATGTTGGGGAGCGTACCTGTTGTTGTAGGTTGAAGGAAAACTTGTTCTTTTCTTAAACTATTGGCAAACCTCCACACACCCAAAGCTGATCTAGGAATATTCCTCCTTTCACGGAGTAGATCGCTAGAATTTTCAAGTGCCTTTTTCATAAATCTGCAAAAAATTTCACATACTTAAATGGGTGATCAGAATAGAAGACATGAGAAGTTTAAACAAATCATGTGATCAGACCATACTTATTTGTCAAAACTGTAGACTCATCGAAAAACTGTTTTCTCTTCCTGGGTCTTGCTTTTGGCTGCTGAACAGGTTGTGGTGCATGAGGTGGACTTGAACGTAGAACCAGTTCAGGTGGAGATCGCCCTGCATCGTAAGAAATAGCATACATTTCAGTGGAAGAATATCCCTTAGAAGTTAGATCCCATAAAGATGTCCAATGATAAATATAGAAACACGCTAACCTAGAGAAAAATGCACATCCATCATATCAGGAGCCCCTTGGGAAGCAGAAGAAGGTGGAGGCACTGAAGGTGGAAAGGATAGAGGTGACCGTTGGGAAGTTAAATTATCTTCCATTATTGGAGAAAGATGGCCCATCAGATTTGTAGTTTCATCTATAGGCCTCTCTGGCTCAGCCATGCCGTTCTTAGAAGCAGGTGACAATGGGTTTGCTAAGCTGGAATCAGAGACGGCTTCCCTTAGTGTTTCGATTTCCAGACCATTTGTAGGGGACAATCCCATGTCATTTGTTTCATGAATCAATTCAGTCTGATTATTCAGACTGGATTCTGGGACAGCACTTCTAGGTAGCTCTTCATTTACTCCAAAGTTTTGAGGGGGATTCTCTTCTTCAATAAACCTCTCATTGAAAATTTCAGTACCATTGCTCGAACCAGGATCTTGAAAATCCATGCTGACATTCACTTGACGCTGAGAAAGGGTACTGTTATAGAAGAAGATGATAAGTTATTATACTGGTTTCTTAAATTAATCAAGTGAAACTGAGTGAAATAGTAACATTTAAGTGCAATCAGTTACATACTCTTCCTCCATTGGTCTGACCCCTGAATCAGAAGACTGTACCAGCTCTGATGAACCCGCCACAATATCCTAAAAATCAGATTAAATTCTGTCGTTACATAATTCAAACATGGTAGAAGTAACCTTGATAACCACAATGAAAATGCGAGATACTACGAACCTCATCAAACGATATAGCAATGTAAGGATCTCCACCGATGTGAATTTGATCTGTTACATGACAAATTTATATGTGTTATCGACATTATAGTAGTTGAAAAGACAATAACGTAAAAGTAGAGTAAATAACTATTAGACAAAGAAAAAACCGTCAAACCTGTTAGGGTGATGTCCTCTGGGCTCCTAAGATGATTATCTTGTGCCCTAAAACAACGGATCAATAAGAGACGAGTTAGATTAAATAAGAAGCAAATAAAATTAGCTGCTAAGGAAACATAAAAATTGATATCTTCTGTTTGTTATTACTCCATGTCGTAGTCTAAATCGAGGGCATCGAGGTCAAATGTATCCGGCAATGTGATGGACTGAATCGGCGCCTGTAGAGCATCTTCGGGCAAGGTAAGTTCAATGGAAGCAAAAGCCTTGGTCAATCCAGTCAAAACGACTTTACAGTCGTTAAAAAGATAGTCAACCTGCTTCGAGTATATCCGAACGACACCTAGTAGTAGGTGGCCGGATAATCGCAGTGCTATCGGAACTTCAGGAAACATTATACGATCTGCAACACATCGCATCCATAAATCAAAATTTAAAAATGAAACAAAAACGCGAACTTTTTCAAGAAGCAGTTCCAAAATGAAGAGCTTCAAGCAAAATTTAGAGAGAGCGATAGAGACAGAGACTGACCGACGGTGGAGCGGATATCCGTGGAGGTGTAGTGAGATTTTTTTAGGCGGTGCTGCAAATGGGCAGCGCACCACACTGTTCCGAGTGGGCCTTTGCGGGCCAAGAACGTCTGTGAGTAAAACATTTTCTTCCTCTTCTTCTTCGGAAGTCTGTCTACTTAGATCGTGGAGGCCGAGACGCAAAGCTTGATTGATTTACAGGATTTAAGGAGAGAGAGAGAGAGAGAGAGAGAAAATAGGGTTTATGTTGAGAGAGTTAAAGAAGGAAAGAATGAAAGGGAGGGGATTATGAATTGGGGCGCGGGAAAGCGAAAATTGGCGCCATTTCGAGACTGAATATGACGTGTGTGATATTGGCGGGGAGTCGTGGGTCTTGTCCGTCTTATTGCTGGCCACGTCATTTAAACGGTGTCGTTTCATTTTCGTAATGAGAAGACTATGGTTTGATGGAAAGCATGTTATCAAATATATAAGCCGCTCTCCTAAACTGTTTGATGGAAAGTATATTATTAAATGAAAAATATATTAAAAATATTATTAATATATAGCATAATTCATATATCATAGAATATTTATATAAATAATAAAGAAATTTATGATTAATTTAATATGTATTATAGAAAAATTAATTACTAAAATTGTATCATGAAAGAGTTAGAACATTGTGAAAACATCATACGATTGATGATATTGGATTCATCTCAAATGATTCAATAATATTTTGAGATCAAAACATCATACAATATAATAACTATAAAGTTGTATGGGTATATTACAAATATAATTTCACATATGAATGAATATAGATGACTTAGGAGTCTCTTTAACTCCTCAAAGTATAATGATTCAATCAAGTGATAGCACTATTTTCTAATATACTAACTTTAAACCTTCAAATAAATGAAAATACAACTCCATAAGTAATCCATGTTTGTTTCGGTTTTGTTTATAAAAACTTGGGAGTAGTCTCTTTCACAACCTATCACTCAAAACACAAACAAAACCCTTGTATACTCTTACCTTCATTGCTCTCTCGTGTTGTTTGCTGGAAATCACAATTTTAGTCAAAAGACACATGCATAAAAAGAAGATCAGAAATAACGCAAGGGCCTAGAAAATGGATAAATCAATCAACTTCGAAAATGAAAGAGAGGCACAGACCAATCGTGTCTGCGTGCATGACCTAAGCCAGTTTTTTATGTGAAGGTTACATTCTTTAGGGAAGTTATTGGATGATGAGGAGTTAAATGATAGTGGACGGGAAAACTCAAAACACTGTTACATTCATCGTTCCAAGTTCAAGAGATTCTACCTTCCTGATACAAACTTACACACAAAAATACACAACTCCCCTCTCCAAGAACTACTACATGTTGCGGAGCCGAATCGAACCGTCTTAAGCCTTGTTTACACGGATTTTTTGACCTTCCACCCACTGCATATAAACACAAATTATTATCAAAACAACTACAGGTAAGAAGATATTCAGTTGGCATCGTGAAAGGAAACAACTTACTTTATTGTTGAAAGATGTAATGGCAGCTTCTACTTCTTCTTCCGAAGAGAAACTAACAAACCCGAAACCGCTCGCTTTGGAAGTTCCTGGAACCCGGGAAAGTTTCACCCCGACTACGTTTCCCTTCTCGGAGAAAAGCTCTTTAAGCGACTCTGTTGTAACTGTTTTTGACAAATTCCCGACGTAAACTTTGTGTGGGGTATCAACAAATTTGGACTCCTCTGCTTGGAGAATCGAGAAATCCAATGTCTGTATCGGTTTCTCTGTAATATTTACTTTAATCTCTCGTCCTCCAATTTCCTGTTGTTAATTAAACATCAAACTACATCAAGAATTACACATAAGACAGGGATTTTGTATTTTTCGTGTAAACTTTTGTGGATATTAACACTTACTGTTCCGTTGAGTTTCTCAACAACGGCATTAGCATCCTCCACGGTTTTCATCGTAACAAAGGCGAACCTTCGGCTCCTTCCAGAGTACTTATCATACATCACCTTTTGAGAGCGCGATAAACTTTTAGCCCGTTTGGAAGTGCTTAAAAAAATATATTTATAAATAATAAATAATTTATAAGTAGAAATAAAATATACTTATTTTAAGAAGCATCAATAAGCACTTAGAACTTTTTCTACCAAACATGACGACATATTTATTTTGCACTTTGACCAAAAATAAGCACTCCCAAAGGGGGTCTTGCTAATATGACCTTGAAATCTCTTGATATAAACACTTTTAGGCTACTACGCTTTCATGATATCACTACATGATGTAAGAGTCTAGGACTCTAGATTCCTAGGTGCATTTTGGTTCAGCGTTTGAAACCGCAGTTTGATTGGAAAATTCAGCTTAAATTACATACTACAGTTTTAAAAGCTTTTGCAAACTCAACTATTAGACTGCAGTTTTAAAAGGCCAAACCAAATGTTACTAGTTAGATGACAAAAGGTAACAGCTTTTAGCAGAGTACGCTGGATTTTCACACAATAAACTTAAAAAAAACCTTAATTTTTCCAAATTGGAAAAAAAAAAACAGAATTCACAGTAAACACTAGTGAGTAGGAATTACGAACCTCAGCCTTCTCTACGGCGCCATGTTCTTCAACAATACGAGAGAGCTCCTCGTTGGTTACAGTCCTTGGAATGTTACCGACGTAGAGTCTTCTCGCCGCCTCAGAAGAAGGGTCCTGTACAATTACCGGCGTTTCTTCTGCTACGGCAAATACTAGCGTCGACGAATCTCTAGGCGTCAGAACTAACGGCGATAATCTGAATCCCAGAACGCTGTGAAAAGGGGCAGGTTTCAGAGCTTGGTGGGAGATAATTAATGGAGTTTTTATGGAGTTTGAAGGGTTTTGGAGAAGATTGGGTGGTGATAATATGGATGAGATAGAAGCCATTTTTTTTTTCTCCTTCCCTTCACTTTGCAGAAACTGGAGTGACTAATCATCAGTTATTACAAGGATAGGAACAATGTTCGGTAAAATTGGGCTGGGCCTAGGCCAGATTCCCACATGGATCATAAGAATATTCCAGGCTTTCTTATTTTCAGGCCCAAATCACATACCCCTTACCACCAAACAATACTCATCATTTTCTGATAAATGATGTTTACTTTCATTTTTATTTTATTTTATTTTATTTTTTTTACTTTTTTATAATTTCAGTACAATTTTGTTAAGATATTACTATAGATAAAAAAAATTAACTTATCTTAATTAACCAATAACATTAAACATTCTGACATTATGCTTTATATTAATTGATGTCACATCTTCAAATTTAGTGTATGCTCTTTTAAATAAAAAAGGTTATCACATTAATAATGTTAGATTTGTTGGGGAAAAATATTACACATCCATACTTGAATTAAAAGTACTTGGAAACAAGAAAGTCACTAACCCAAGCTCCCCTCCTACAAAACTTCAGGGGTTGGAAGAGTCTCTGACTCTCTCTATCTATGACTTATCCTTTCAATTTATCTTCTCTCTAGCATCTCAATTATGTGACCAGATGACTTATCAGGCATGGAAAAATATGATAATAAATAAATAAATAAATAAATATACGAAAGTCATCTTTGATTTTCTATCCAGAACCCCCAGCAGCAGCACGTTTGTTATCGTACTCTCCTCCTCCTTGCTCTTCTTTGGCAAACTCTTCGATCAGTTCTCTTTGCCTTGGAGTAAGACTCCTGCATTGAAACAATTCGAAAACATCGAAGACAGTAATGTATATGTGTCTTGCTAGTTCGATCTTCCGCGACCACCCATTTGGTTAATTGTTATTTACAAACTTGACAATAAGAAAAAGATCCGACCAATAGAGAAGAGAAACATACGTTGGAATGCTGATGTTGAAATGAACATATTGATCCCCAAATGAGAACGAGTTTCTTGTCTTAATTCCTGTTAAAAAGAAAAATATCACCAAGGTGGTGAAAACGGGGGCCATTTATAAATGTTCTATAAGCAAAGAACAAATCAGAAAATTGTTACCTTTCTTCTTCAAAACAACCTTTTGACCAGGCTGGGTGCCGGGCCGGACCTGAAAAATTAATCAACAAAGGAAACCCTATTTGATTGGCCAAAACAATAAGAATGAAGAAGATGGATACTACAATAGACAGTGACAGAAATCCCTTTTAAAGGAATCAAAGATTTTATCATTTCAGAAATTTTTTTGAATTAATGTAAATGCAAACCTTGAGGACAACATCCCCAGTAAGAGTTGGGACCTGGATGGTTCCTCCCAAAACAGCCTGCACCAGAGCAACCATGTAACCATGATTAAGTACAGGGTGTAAAGCTCTTCCCAAATAAAACAAATGTATATATAAATATATTTATATAGGAAAGGTAAGAAAGTGTTACCTGTGTGACATTTAAAATAGCATCTACATGAATATCAGATCCTTCTCGACGGAAAACAGGGTCTTCCCGGACCTGTTGGGGGTATAACAAGAAAAACAAGTTTATTAGCAAGGTATTGTGAGAGGGGTAAGAGAAGTAGAAGAAAAATTATACTCTATGTACCTTAACAGTAACATAAAGATCGCCAGGTTGATTTCCATCAGGATCTGCACCTCCACTCCTAAACACCTTTATAGTTTCATTATCATCTACCCCTGTAAATCATGTAAATATGTAGTCAAACACCCACAGACTCTATAATTTAATCAATAAGATTGAATTAATGAGCAGTATAATGACGAGAAAAAATTATCAAAGCATAACAAATAACATATCAGAATGATAAATTTACCTGGGACGATATCTAACTTAACCGACTTCATTTTTTTCACAACTCTTTCACCCCTGCAAGACTTGCAGAAACTCTGAGAAGAAGAGAGTAATAGATTTAAACCAGAGCTGGAGGAAAATCATAACCAAATAGATCAGAATAAGAAACTGGATAAAGAACTACAACAACATACCGATACAACTTTCCCAGTTCCACCACACTGTGTACATGTAGCTTGCATTCTTAATGGGCCAGTTTGCATAAACGTCTGATATGAGAGAACAAAAGAAAAAGAATTAAGAATGGCAGAAGCCACTTTAGCTGCAGAAAATCAAGTGATATTTTGTCATGATAGAACTAACCATGCCTGAGCCTTTACAGCGTTTACATGTTTCAGGTCTAGTTCCAGGTGGCACACCGCTCCCACCTGCGAGATTCCAGATTAAATTAAACAGGCTAAACAAAGCAGTGAACCAAATCCCTACAAAGGTAGTCAAATTACAAATCGAGGTTAAAGTTACAAAATAAATAGGCTTAGCATACCACAAGCTTCACATGCCACAGCAGCATGGAACATCACAGTTTTAGAGCATCCTTGGACAGCTTCCATAAAAGATATTTCCAATAAAACCTAGATAATACAAACACAAACAATGATGTGCATGTCAATTGTCAATCAATCAAAGTCTATGGTAGAAAATTAACAAAGGGACATGGTTAACACCTTAACATCTTCCCCGCCAAAGTTTTGATGGAATATATTTGAGAACTGTTCTCCACATTGAGAAGTGCCATAGCATGAATCATGAGAAATGCCACATTAGTTTTAAAATGCAATTGAAACCCAAAAAATCATAAAAGCTAAGATAGTAGAGCATAATCACAGTACATCTCTAAATTCTAGAGATTGTAGCCAGTTTAGTGTTCAAACTTCAAAAAGGCATAAACACAAGTTTAATGGGAAGGCAATTTCCTTGTTAGTCAACTCTATGGTATATAAATAAACTGAGACTACAAAAACACCAGGATACATTATTGAAGTCAAAACCAAACAAGCTAAAATCTCAAGAGCATTTTCACAGTACATCTCTAAGTTGGAGATTATAGTCAGTTTAATGTTCAAATACATAAACAGAAGCTTAACAGATCATCATTGGCCAACTATATGGTACATAAAAAACCTACAACTACAACAAATCCAGGATACATAATAAAAATCAAGTTGTACAAAGATTTACTAAAGCTCAAAACACAACACTGCATGGTGACTAAAATAGAAGCCACAACACAGGGAATTTCTTAAGGAACAGAGAAACTAAAGTGAAACCCTTACATCAAAACCTCGGAATATTCCACTAAATGGGTCAAAACCATCTCCAGGAAATCCACCCTGGTCTTTCCGTGTATATGCATCATGGCCAACCTATGAAAATTGGACAATTAACAGCATGATAACAATTTCTGTTTGAGTGAAAGATATAAGACTTATGAAAGAAATAATGACATAATTACATGTGTACGAGCAAGATCTATTACTACCTATAGGAGAACGCAGAGAAAAGTGGAAATGGAGAAAGGAAGAAACCATACCTGATCATACTGTTGACGAGTCTCATCATCTTTCAGAATCTGAAACCATTGATAGATACCTCTTAGTATAGCCAACAGATATCATAAGAAAAAGAAGTTCACATAGAGCTCCATGGATTTAGAAAAAGGTTACCTCATATGCTTTACTAACTTCTTGAAATTTTTTTTCTGCATCAGGATCATCTTTATTTGTATCCGGATGAAGTTTCTTGGCAAGCTGGGAAACAGAAAAGTACTTTAGACTATATGTTCAAGGTATTTTACGAAAATGTTACTCGAACCATCCTATTAAGAAAAACTTTTAGAAGGGTTGAGGCAAAAAAAATACCCCATAATAAGCTTTCTTTATCTCCGATGCAGTAGCATTTCTACTTACACCCAATACATCATAAAAATCTCTCGCGGCCATAGATGCTGATATAATATGGAGGAAAAATGAAAAGGTAAATAATATAATCCTAAACTAAATAAAATGGCCAACAGCTTCATAAAGTTTGTGCCCACGTGCGTGTTGTGTGTGTGTGGGGGGGAGGGGGGGGGGGGGGGGCAGGGCAGAGCAAATTCATACATATAGATTGATTTGGATTAAAAAATATATTAGATTTCGCACCAGTGCCGTGAATTGATCTTGTTGCTCCATAATTTGCATTTACAACTCCCAGCAGTAGCCAATTTTTCTGATTCACTGAATAATCATAAAAATCAGTAAAAGTAGTGAGCAACAAAATCATGTAGTAACTCATGGAAGAGAAAATTAAATACTATCGTATAATAATCTTAGATGACCTACACTCTTTCTTCTTCTTTTGAATTCTTCGAGTCAATACAGCAAAGATAGGTAACTAAATACTGGAAAAGAAATCAAATTCAAATACCATTTTTCTGAACGTAGGTTCCAAATAAACTAAATGGATTGGAAGCGCCGGAACTGAATCGCCTAGTATAAACCTCTCGACACACAGTCTCGTGTACCTAAGAATAACGAAGCAAGTCAACCAAACCTAAGAAAAACTTAAAATCGAAGTATCGTTGAATCAAATGGATGATAATAAAATCGAAGACAGGGAGGTGATGTTATACTTCGCTCCGGCAGACATGGAGTAACGAGGAAGATAGAGAGGAGCGAGCCAACCGGCTGACGAGCTTGAATCCATTGGAGCGACCCATTTGGAGCTCTAAAATGCAATCACTCAATTTATGATCGTCACTCTAGAACGCTATTTGGAGAAGAATTAGAGCATTGGGTTTCAGAATTGATGGGGATTTACCAAGTTTGGGGATTTGATAAACCCTAGAGAAACCCCCGTTAAGAAGAAATAGGAAGGTTCTAGTGTTTGTTCAGACTTGAAAGAGAGGGCAAGCTTATTCTACGCCCAGTTACTCTACTGAGTGGACTGTGGATCAATCTCATGACCTTTCGGTGCTTTCTGGGCCGGGTACTGCTTCTAGGTCCGAAGCCCGAGTGACCGAGTCCATGGCCTGGTAAACAAGCAATTGCATATTTATCCATAATTTAAATAATATTTAAAAAACCCGTATAAATAAATAAATAAATTAATTAATTAATAATTTCATTTCCACCTTCAAATCTTAAAAGAAAAATCAAATCAAAATAAATTATATTCAGATTAAATTTTTACCAACGAAATCGAACCCTAACTAACGCCCTCTTTCAATTTCACTAGATCGATTTGGGCCAATTCGAACTGAGCATCCCTTGCCAACCCCAATCCAACTTGAAAACATTAGTGTACGTTAGCATGGATTACACTCCTGCTATCTTGAATAATACTCTTATTTTGGTTTCTTTTTGCAAACTACCTAAAACCAAAAGTACCTTTAAATTAAGTTAAAGATATATAAAGAGAGATAAACAGAAAAGTCTGAAAACGAATTTCATGAACTTAGTTTTCGAGATGCTGAAGGACGAAGGCCAAGTGGTACGTAGAAAAACTAAATCGATGAGTCCGTCATATGAAAATTTCAGCAATTTTTATCGATGTCTGTCATAAAATTCATGATGAGTATGATCAATATGAATCGATAATGATTATCAGTCATGAATCGATAATGACCATCGAAGATCGATAATGACTAACAAGGGATCACCGGGTATGATCAACCATGATTGTCCATTACATCAATTATGATCAGCTATGACTAATCTCAACCACAATTAATATAATAGTCGATATACTCCATCATCTTATGATTTTTTTTCAAATTTTATGTTCGTCGCCCGTTCATAATTTGTAGATTAAAAAAAAAACTAAAAATATACAAACTTAGATAGATCAAATTATAATAATGAGAGTTAAAAATAAAAAAATATGTCAGAAAGATTTTGAATTAGATCCAAGATTTTCAGATCTCAAAATCATTAAAATAAAAGAAATCATAAATTAATAAACTAGAAACGAGAAAAAAGTATAAAACATGAGAAATATAGAAATAGATAAATAACTTCAACTTATAAAAAAAAACATAACGGAGGAAAAAGAAAGAAATGGTAGATTAATAGAAATAAGGATAAAATAATAATTTTATAGTAAAAAAAAAAAAAGGGGTATTTTGCAATTTTTTTTGGATCTTGGACATTTTACAAAAGCATATTTCTTTCAAGAGTGCTTAGGAAATTCCCCCTAGTATTAATACATCATTGACAAAATATACTGAGGAGACGAACAATGGCAATCATAAATAAACCGAAAAAACAAAAATTTGGATAGAAAAGAAATTATAAAATGTATATCTACCATGTAAAATCAGATCTAGCCTCTTGTGTTGTACCAACAAAAGTAGAGCAAAGTGAATGAGCAAAACCAAATTTATAAAATACAGAACAGGAGACGAAAAGAAGAGTGAAAGCCTATTTCCTCTAGAATACAAGCTCATGAGGCTTCATGCCTGACTTTAGAGAAAACCTGGCACCCAAATAGGCCTTCAATTCTGGAACAGACTCGATAGATTTGATCAATGCTGTGTCCACTGCTTTTTGGTCATCTTTCTTCTCTTGAGGAAGAACCTTCTTCTCCTACATTGCATAAGAAAACCAAAAATTAGAGCATGGAGAACCAACATAAAAATAATAAATAAATAAATAAAGAGAAGAAAAAAGGATTCAAAGTGATCTAATGAACCAGGTAGGATTAGAATGATGACAAAGGGGCAAATGACAGACCTCTGTCTCTCCTTCAAAGAATTCACCCTCTCCCTTCTTTTTCTTTTTTTCTGCCTCCTTTGAGAAATATTTATCATCAAACTTTTCGACATTGACTCCGGCAATATCAACTTTTGTGGAAGTTCCAATGACATAAGACTGGTTCACTCTTCTTAGAGGAACACCATTGATCACGAATGGTCCTACATTGACAAATATGAGAAATCTTATTAAAAAACAAGGTCCTCATGCAAGGAAAAACCATAATGAAGAGATGTTCTTCACTTACTCACAAACCTCATATTTGTATTTTCTTAAACGAAGAGAAAATTCATTTTAAGCTAGAAACAGAGAATATCAAATGGCGAAAAAGAAGTAAGAATCAAAGCAATCAAACTAGTTGCCAAAGAAATGAAAACTCACCAGTTACGAGAAGCAAACCAGAGGAAAGCTGCTTCAGAAACACAACTCGCTTCCCCTTGAATCTACCGGTGAGGATGATGAGAACAATACCTGGAGTAATGCTAGCCCTGCAGAGAGGATAATCAAAATCTCAATTCAAAATCCTCCCACAAACAATATGTCTAATATAAATCTACTCATCAGATAAGAGTAGCAAGGATCCTCATTTAACATCTAAAAAAAATACACCTATTAACCATCAATGTTAAAATTGTTATCCAGTATATTATATACACTAGTAAGAATGTTGAAAGAGCTAATCATAAGCCAACAATTTGGCAGGTTTATGTGGCCCAGAATTTTGAAAATTCTGCCACTTTCTCAGCTTGCTTTTTTCATTTAATCAAATAGCAACAAGGTCAGGTGCAATTTGATTTCAGATGCAGATAGAACAAGCCAGAGAGGATAAAAAAAGTGTGTGTGGACAAAGACCTGAGCTTAGTCGGCCTGGGCTTGCGCTTGTTGACGAGTGGCTTCTTCAGATCGTCGGCAGGATAAAACTTGGGCGGCTTCTGAGCTGGAGCTTCCGCCCTGGGCTTAGCATCGTGGCGAGGGAAGACTCCACCATTTTTGGCCTTGATAGCCCACAGTCCCCTTTTGTGGTACATCTTCGACCTCGCGTACTTGCCAACACCTCGGATCAGATCCGGATTCCGGCTATTAACTCTGGGAACATTCGGCGCCATTGATGCAGCTCTTCAACCCTCTGGTTCTCTCTCTCTCACTGAAATGGAGGATGAAAGATGAGGTACAAACCTAAAACCCTACCCATTTTTAATTCATATATCCCCTAGGCCCGTATATGACATGGGCCTTTACCTATTCAGCTCCGTCAGTCTGCCATTGTTTTGTAGGTGTATGGGCCTCAAATTTGAGCTCATTTTGCCCACTCATTCAATCACCCTCTGGGCTCTGGGCTTGAAGGCTCTTTTCGCCCGAAAATGTGAAAAGCAGAAACATATAAACAGCTGTAAACGTGGCATTAGTATATTAGTCAATCAAACCTCACGCGGATCGGTCCTCAGCCATCCCTTTATAAGATCTTGACCGTAAGTACTTTTCAATCCAACGATCTTCCTTACTCTCCTTCATTTTCCGAATTCATCTCCATTTTCAAATTCCCCTCCTTTCCAGAAAATTTCAACATCTCCCGCTCTTCAATTCACCCATCTTTCCGAGCCATATAAATAACACTCCCAGGCCAAGATCAACCTTCACCGACTGCATAACAAATATCTAATCTTCTTCTTCTTCTCCATAAAGTTTCGATTCGATCAATCTCTTATTCGGTGCTAATGGCTCGTACCAAGCAGACAGCCAGGAAGTCGACCGGAGGAAAGGCTCCGAGGAAGCAGCTGGCCACGAAGGCAGCAAGGAAGTCTGCACCGGCAACCGGAGGCGTGAAAAAGCCACACAGGTTCCGTCCAGGAACAGTCGCGCTTCGTGAGATCCGTAAGTACCAGAAAAGCACCGAGCTCCTAATCAGAAAGCTTCCGTTTCAGCGTCTAGTTCGTGAAATCGCTCAGGATTTCAAGACAGATCTGAGGTTCCAGAGCAGCGCCGTGGCAGCGCTTCAGGAAGCTGCGGAGGCGTATCTCGTCGGTCTGTTTGAGGATACAAATCTCTGCGCGATTCATGCCAAGAGAGTCACCATCATGCCTAAGGATATCCAGCTAGCAAGGAGGATTAGAGGAGAACGGGCTTAGATCTTAGAAACATCCCTTCTTATGTTAGAGATCGCTCTAGATTATGGCCGAGTTCAATTAACGTCTGCGATCAGGAAAAACTGTGTAAAAAGAAGTTGTTTAGTTGTTGATTGTAACCCTCTGTTTCAATGCTAGATGATCGGCTTAGTGAATGGAATTTTTTAGTAGCTATTTTGCTTTGTTTGCCTTCGTAACAATTGGGCTTGATTGCTGAATTGATATTATTACTCAATTAATTAATTTTATACTAAGTAATTAATAATTAGAATTAATTTTTATTTAATCATAATTATAGATCTGAATAAATTCCATAGATCATACCTATTAAATTCAAATGTATCACACAGATGATGATGCTAATGAACAGGCATCGAATGTGTGATTTTGGGTTAGGATGGGCTGATAGATAGTGTGATCCAAGCCCAGAAAAGTCCATATATAAATGGATCAATCTTCTCCAACTTCAATAGCAGCCCACATTGCCTGGCATTTCAGAAGAATGAAGAGTTTTAAGATGAATGCTGTAAATTTGTTTGTGTTAGTTATGGTAATGATAGGCTTGATAGCAGAAGGGGAGAGCACACCATGTGCAAGGACCTTCTATTCTGCGCTTGTTCAGTTGGTCCCTTGCAGGTCTGCAGTTAGTTCTTTTAGCCCACTCCCTCCTTCTGAGGCCTGCTGTACTGCCCTCAAGACTTTAGGCCAGGCCTGTTTGTGTGAGCTTATCAGTGGACCTCCGATTTCCGGCATCGATCGTAGCCTCGCCCTTCAGCTTCCCGAAAAATGCACTGCGAATTTCGGCCCATGTACATCTCCCATTCTCCCTCTCTCCATCGACCTTTTATTTAACAATGTCACGTAATATATCCGTTGCATAAGATGTTCCTTTTCTTGGCCCTAATCAACTTCATAAATGTGTTAGTTGATGATAGTAATTTCTATGTTTCTTGTGCAGGTGATATTATGAAGAAATAGAAGGATTGATATCTCTATGGCTAGTAATAATAAGTGGACGACATGTTGGTTTTCAAGAATCTGTTTGTTGCATGTACCAAAAAAAAAAAAAAAAAAAAAAAGGGAAAAAGAGAGAGACTCGTTGACTTGTAATAAGATCACTTGGTTTAATATGATATTAAAGTAAAAATAATAATTAGTAGTACTACACTGCCCACTCGTTAATTAAAAGCTTGACCCTTTATTAATTTACCATATAGTTTTGGTGCAACTATTATTTTATTTATTTTATCCCCTAGTATATAGTGTAATGAATTTATGAATACAAAACAATAAGTGAAAGATATATAACCAATTACAAATTAGCAACATATAAAAATGTAGAGAATAGATTTTATGCCTTATCGTTTTTAATACTTGCTATGTTTATGTTTATGATCGATTTAGGTTATCTATCGTATCGCGCATTTGAGGGTAGATAATGCGTACCTGTTGGTAGCTAAAATTTTTGAGTAAATGAAGCCGAACGGTGGGGAAACGGCTAATATTAGCCAATTTAATTTTATTTTTTTTATAAATTATAATTTTATTTTTTTGAAGTATTACTTTTAATGAGTAATTTTTAGGTGGGTATATTGCATGTGACATAGTTAATGAGAAGATAAATATATCATAATAATTTTATTAGATTTAATATACCTGCAACTTGCATGAAGTAGATTACTTGTTCTTGGTGTTGGAATTCTAGGATGAAAAAGGAAATGAAAGATCAAAAATTCAAGATCCATTAATACATCAAAAGTGAAGTTTTAGCGAACTTTTGAATTTGGATAAAATTTAAGTGTTGGTAGACGAATTTCTAAATTTTTGTAATGCATGTGGATCCCATCAATTAAAACTATATATTATTTATGTGAATTTTATATTAATTTAAGAGAAAATTTATCCTGAATTAATAATTATATTTTGATAAATATGTCGCTAATGTAATATAATTAATAAAGTATAATCAATGAATTATGAATATATTATCACTTTATTAAAATTTCAATAAAATCAATATCATATATTAATTTATTATTAATTATATATATATATATATATATGACATACTCACCCACCCAAAATTTACTTTTAAAGTAAATTATAATTTTTTAAATATATTATACATCGGATTAATCCCTTTTAATCATATAAAATGTTAATATATATTATAATTTTTTGACTAAATTAAATGATAATTTCTTGAATATATTATATATATAATAATATGATATCACATATAATCATATAATCAGTTGAGATATCAATATAACTTATAATATAACGACACGAAACTGATCCATTCGGTTGAGATGTCTCATTCACTCAAAAAATCTAACATCAACCGAAATACATGGAGTTGGACCTTCTGCACTTCATATACAAAGCATTAATTTGATCGAAACTAGTTTCATATTACAAACCAAGCAAGTCATGTTCCTGATTATTAAATATTATTAGTTTCTTCAAGTAAAGTTCCGCCAACTTGAAAGGCCAACATATATTCATATGCGTCATGTAGTTAACCAACTCATTCTCTCATCTCTTCACGAAAAAACAAAAAAAAACCTCTCAAATTACCTTATAAATTGGTGAAAGGAAGATTTACTAGCAGCATTGCAGAAATCCACGAACGATAGGCACAAGAGAACAAAGTCGGCATTGGAAAATGAAAATGCTGAAAACTGTAGATCTCAAAACGTCGATGGCTTGATGGGTATGATCTCCATAGTCGATTGCTCGACAGGCATACAAATTACCATCGAGATGAGAGATCAGAGACTTACATTACTTTGATCTCGATGGCTTGATGAGTATAGCCTCGAAGAGTTTGAAAAGTACCCATCGAGCAATAGAGATTAGAGATCATAGACAACTGATAGGTTTTGGATTAAGATTTAGAATTAAGGGTTAATGTTTGGGGTTTACGTTTAAGGTCAAGGTTTAAGGTCAATATTTGTGGTTTATGATTCATGTTTAAGGTCTAAGTCTAGGATTAATATTTAAGATTTATGGTTCAAAAATTAAAGTTTCCTAATTTAAGCTCTAAGTTTAGACTTAATATTTAAAGTTTAGGTTTAGGATTAATGTTTAAAGTTTATATAGGTTTAGGATTAAGGTTTCATAAACTCTAAATCTCAAATATTAATCTTAAACCTAAACCTTAAACATTAACATAAACCTTAGATATTAACCCTAAATATAATACTAAACCGTAAAATCTAAATATTCATCCTTAACCTAAACCTTAAACTTTAATACTAAATATAAACCTTAAATATTAACCATAAACTACAAATATTAACCTTAAACCTAAACCCTAAATATTAATCCAAAACCTAATCCTTAAAGATTAATCCTAAATTCAAACCCTAAATTCATAACCTAAACCTTAAACTCTTAATGCTAAATCCTTAACATTGGACCCTAAATACAAAACCTTATAGCTACACATTAAACCTTAAATCCTAAATTTAACTCTAAATCTTAATAAACTCTGAACTATAAACCATAACACTCTAAACCTTAAACTCTAGATTTTAAACCTTATATTATAAACCTTTAATTCTTAACTCTAAAACTCTAACCTAAGAACCTAAATACTAAACCTTAAACCTTAAACTTTATACTTCACATCTTAAACCCTAAATTCTAAATGTAAACACTAAACCTTAATAGATTCCAAACCCTAAACCTTATATTCTAAAACTTTAAACCTTATACTCTAAATCCTAAAACTTATACTTCAAACCTTAAATCCTATACTTTAAACCCCAAACTTTATACTACAAATGTTAAACCCTAGACCTTCAACCTAAACCTTAAACATCAAATCTTACTTAGACCATAAATTCTAAACCCTCAACATTGTACTCTAAAACTTAAACTTTATACTATAAACTCTAAACATTATACTCCTAACCTTAAATCCCATACTTTTAAACCCTAAAATTTATACTACAAATGTTAAACCCTAAACCTTTAACCTAAACCTTAAATATCAAATCTTACCTAGACTTTAAACCCTAAACCTTAAACCTTATACCCTAAACCCTAACCTTAAACTCTTAAACCATATAGCCTAGATCATAAACTTTAAATCTTAAAAGCTAAACTCTAAACAATAGATCATAAACCCTAAATTTTAAACCTTAAACTCTTAATCATAAACCATCAACCTTCAATTTTTCATCTAAAGTCATAATCCCTAGACTCCAAACCTTAAAACAATAAACAGTTCTCGATTGAGTCGTCAAACTGAGTGATGAATAAATATTTATTAATTAAAATATCACTCCATCAAAATCATATAATATAAGGCAATTACATCAAATCGGGCCCGATCACTAAGATTGGTTTCAAGAGGGGTTGTAGGTGGTAATGGAATTAAGACATGCTATCTAGTTATTTCTTATATATAGTAGTAAAGATAATAATTTATTCCCCGTTGAAGCAAACCATTATGATAAACCTATTTCTAAAAAAAGGAAAACAAAAATAGTAATTTTAATCTAAAGAAGAATTAAATAAATAAAAATAAAGTGGACCAAGAATTTTTTTTGATTCATTCGAATGTTCGATGGTTGTGATTTAAACTGTCAAGTTGTATAATTCTAGACGGTTTGAAGGGTTCTTAAGGCACTCAAGCCATCGATTGGACCCCCCCCCCCCCCCAAAAAAAAAACTCTTCGTCCACATTACTCGATGTCAAAACCCATCGACCTGTTAATCTCTATTAAATGATCCCAAATCTTGTCTATCTTTCCTAGTCTAGAACAAAATGAAAAGACTAAAATAATAACAAATAATAATTCAAAATTATGATTCAATTATTTAAAGAGAAACAAAATTTTGATTTGCGAATCTTGTATGGAAGAGAGAAGAAGGACGATGAAGAGGTTGTGCTGAAATGAACGAAGTACGGATAAAAGTATAGAAGGATGATGGAGATCTTTGCCTAGAACTGAACGAAATAGAAGTATGGAAGGATGATTGTGCACGAGAAAATTCATCGGGTGAAGAAGAAAACACCCTTTTTGCGCCAAGGAGAAAGCTTGACCGTTGGTAGAAATAAGTGTAGTTTAGTAACTTCACCCTTTTGTTAGTTTTTAATAAGAGAAGAAAAATAAATATAAAGAAAAGAGGCTAAAATTATTAAGAATCTTTTTTTTTTTTTTTGGACTACGTGTTTTACAAACCTTTTTTTCACATGGCCCATTAGCCAAGAGTCCCATTGCCTGTACATTTGAGAAGTGTCGTGATGATTGTAGCATCAATGGCTTCAACATTCCTAAAGACATCAGCGTTGCGGTCAACCTGTTCGCGATAATGCGCGATCCAGAAGCATGGGAAAATCCGAATGAGTTCAGACCAGAAAGATTCTTCAATGTGCCTAGGCAGAAATGTGTCCAGTATGAAATGAAGGGGCAAAATTTTAATTACGTTTTGTTCGGCAGGGGACGGAGAGGGTGTCCTGGCTCGACATTGGTATTTACTATGATCAACACCATGATTGCATCACTGGTTCAATGCTTTGTTTGGAAAGTTTGTGGGGATCGTGATGATAACGATGGAAATGTTGAGGGATTAAAGGTAAACATGGAAATTGGACCTGGTTTAGGTATGCCCATAGCTTACGCATTTCTTTGTTATCCTATTATTTGCCTCAACCCATTTGCGAATCATCATCATGAATAATGAATTAGGTCTAAATAATTAGACGTTTACTATATAATTAGTATGCTGAGAAGCACACTATGTGTCCCAGCATAGGCTAGAATCGAATGGAATCAGTCGCTTGAGGTCGATCCAATCCGGCATCATATGTCAGCTGTTATGTAGTTTGATTGTTATGTTATTTTGTGTAAGTACTACTGATTAATCTATACATTATCCATTGTCTAGCAAGTTAATGTCAAACCTAACCTTTTTTTTGTTTTGTTTATGAACTCTATTATAATTATAAATATTATTTTTATATAATGATTGATATAATATATGAAAATAATATTTATAATTATGATGAGATTTAATTGTACTATATCCCTAATTTCATAATCACTTGTTAAGTGAATTAAAAAAATGGTAGATAACTTGGTGCCCAGGGCAGACTTGATGGGCTTGTTGCAACTAATTATAAATTGTCCTAAACATGATTTTGACTTTTTAATTACCCTTTCGTGCTTCACTAAAAGACTCATAATTATACTAATGTGATACTGTCTTTATGTTACCCCGACCATTATTATAACATTACAACGTTACAACATTACAAAGTACATGTAGGACTTACATCTCTCTTCAAAGTGATGCCGTCTGACTAGGTTTGTTAATGTGCATGTGGCTCCACTACTACTGCCAGCACGCCAATGAGACTTTTGATCAAGTGTGTCATAATCAAAGATTACTAACGTTTCAAAGCCTTAAATTTACTTTTCATATACTTGTAGACCGAAGACAAAAACCCTAAAAATGAACATAAAATAAAAAGTTTCAGAAAGAAATCTAACCTTGACCGAAAAGGAAGAACGAAGTCATGGGAAACCCTAGTTTGAAGAGGAATAAGGAAGTTGCAGGAGACGCTATAACCAACAAACTTGAAATCAAGGGTCTAACTTTCAAAGAAGATGAAAGAAAATCGCAAGTAAAATACGAACCAGTGAGGGAAACAAAAATTGTTACACGATTTTGGCTTGCAAAATGTCCTCTGGAGGAAGAAAAACAGCACAACTTCGTAAGGTCGAAGAAGAATTTTTCAACAAAATTACGTATTCATGAGGGATCTAACGATATTAAAATATTATATGAGAGATTTTGCATAAATGAATGGTCCAATTCATTCCGTATGAAAGATATTATGTTGAGAAGGAATATGATAATATATTTATTTTGTCCGGTCAAAAAATGCAGGTGGTTCTCCAGTATAATAGAACCAAACCCAATTAAAGAATACTATTGATCATTTTGATTTTATTACCACTCAAAAAATTGAACCAAACATTTACTTGGTTCTAATTAAAAGAACAAATATAGATATTGATTTCTACCTAACGGATCTCACAGTTGTTTTGATATTTCATTGTCCGAGGGCAGTGGACTTTGATTTCAATACTTAGCCTGTGAATCCACAGTAACTAAACCAAAAAAAAAAAAAACTCTATAAATACATTCCAATCAATAATCTTTACTTCACAATTTCACACAACTTACGTACGTAGAGACATGTCTGATCAAACCCAACTCTACATCCTCTACGTCATCCTATGCTTCCTCTTAACTCTAACTCTCCAATTTCTCTTCCACAAACCCTCCAAGAATACTTCAAATGTTCATCATCTCCCTCCAAGCCCACCTTCTCTTCCCATACTTGGCCATCTCCACCTCCTCAATCCATCTCTATACAAGTCCTTCTACAGCATTTCAACCACATATGGCCCTCTTGTCCATCTTAAACTAGGTGCCATTCATTGCATAGTCGTCTCATCCGCTTCTTTGGCCACAGAGATATTCAAAACTCAGGACCTTGCCTTCTCATCTCGCCCGAAATTTTCCTTTAGTGATGAAACACCGTACGGAAGCTCCGGTTTTTTCGCCGCCCCTTATGGTGATTATTGGAGGTTTATGAAAAAGCTTACCATGACCGAACTTCTATCTCACAAACAGGTCGAAATAAACACAAAAATATTTTAATTTAATTTGTTAGTATTCTCAATGTTCAATATATTATTGTTAAACTTGTTTTCTAACTGTTTTTACTTTAATTTGAGACAATTGCTAGATTTACATGATATTATAGCGTATATCTCAATTTTAAATCACGTTAGCTCCCCTTTTTATTGCTTCTACATATGATATGGTTTTGAGCTTGTATGTCATATGCTTGTACATACAGACCTAAACCCTTAATTGGGGGCTTTCGGTAGCTTAATAGTAAATTTGTCATCGCTCTTCAATTAATCACTTGATTAACTTCTTGGGATCTTTGTTTTAAAATTAGGTGGAGCGATCTCGTGTTGTACGGTACGAAGAAGTTGCGAGATTCTTGCATACTATGGTGGAATGTGCTAAGAAGAATGAGCTCGTCGATGTGGGCTATGAGTTGATGAAGCTTACAAATAATAGCATATGTAGGATGATGATGGGTACAAGGGTTGCTGAAGAAGGTGATGAGGCTGAGAAGATTAGGGTTTTGGTGAAGGATACAATGGAGGTGGGTGCAAAAGTGGTTCTGGGGGATGTGATTGGATGGCCCCTTAAGCGGGTGGCTTTTTGGATATATGGGAAGCAAGCCACAGATGTGACCATGAGGTATGATGCTATTTTGGAGAAGGCCTTGAGGCAACATGAAGAGAGAGCAAGGACCGAGGGTTTTCATAGAGAAGATAAGGATTTGATGGATATCATTTTGAAGGTCCATCAAGATAGCATGGCCGAATTCAAGATTTCAAGAACTAACGTCAAAGCTTTCTTGCTTGTAAGAATTTTCCCTCTTGCTTCCTTTGAACCCATCGCTTTTCTTCTTCTAGTCTTACATTACAAACTATGTTTAGGATCTTTTTGTGGGCGGCACGGCCACATCAACGGAAGTGATGCAATGGACGATAGCCGAGCTGATCAATCATCCGCAAGCATTAAAAACTCTAAGAGAAGAGATATGCTCGCTTGTGGGCAATACTAGACTTGTTGAAGAAGATGATGTCCAAAATCTACCCTACTTGCAAGCGGTTGTGAAAGAATCTCTACGACTATACCCAGCAGTGCCGGTGGCAATGCGCAGGTGTCGGGAAAATTGCAAGATTAATGGCTTCGATGTACCTAAGAACACGATGGTGGCGGTCAATCTTCTTGCTATTATGAGAGACCCTACCGTTTGGGTAAACCCGGATGAATTCATTCCTCAAAGGTTCTTAGCCTCATCAAAAGATGTTCAACATAACGATATGAAACATATTCAATATGAAATCAAAGGGCAAAATTTTGATTTCGTACCATTTGGTGGAGGAAGAAGAGGATGTCCTGGTGCAACATTGGCATTCACTACCATCAGTTTGGTGATTGCAGCCATGGTTCAGTGCTTTGATTGGAAGGTTAATGGTGGAAGAGATATCAGTAAGGTTGATATGGAGATCGGGTCGGGTTTGGGTTTGCCTATGGCCCACCCACTTATGTGTGTTCCTGTTGTTCGCTTCAACCCATTTGATACCGATACCAATACATAGTTGCTTATGAGTCACACTATACAAATGTATCCCTCTGTGTTACTCAAGTTATTCTGTGTTTTGGAGCCTTGTATTCTTGTTCTAATAATCCCAACCCCATTGTTGTAATGAAGTAATAAAAAGAATGCCTTCTTCAATAAGTTTAGAAGTTACAAAAATAGAACATATCTTATGTATACTTGAAGGGAGGAAGTAATACCAATTCATTACAGAAGTTGCCAGGGAAAACACTGCTAGAGTCCATGTACACAGTATAAACGCCATTGAAGAGCTCAAAGTTTAGCTTCTAAGCGGCAAAGCTGATCACGCAAAACCACTGAGAACTTCTTCAAGAACCAAAATTTATCGCATCTCAGTAAATGAAAAGTCCTGCAAAAAAAAAAAGTTTGCAAACCCTGTCATATATTGTAAAGAGGAAAGATCCACTAAGATGTAAAAATATAAAGAAGGAAATAAAAAGGGATTTACGAGAATAGCACAGCAGAAATGAAAAGCCAGAAGAATTAGACAGCTCTATGAAGTCATCCCACAACAGGGAGTTTTCCGTTCTGGCTCAGGCTCTTGTCCCGGAACAACAATCTTAGTACCCTTTAGAAGGGCCGAATACCCTCCAGATTCTGATTCCTCATTAGCAATAAGGGTCTTTTTGCTGATTATCCGGTAAATTTCAGTAAGTACTGTAATGAATGCTGATTCAACATTAGTTGCCTCAAGGGCAGATGTTTCCATGAAGAAGAGATTCTCCTTTTGGGCAAAATCTTTGGCGTCCTCTGTGGGTACGGCTCGAAGAGTGCTGTCAAGATCTATCTTGTTACCAATGAGCATGATCACAATGTTTTTGTCTGCGTGGGACCGTAGTTCTTCTAACCACCTTGCCACGTGGTCGAATGACTGATGCTTGGTTATATCGTAGACTAGCATGGCCCCCACTGCACCTCTATAGTATGCACTTGTCACGGCCCGGTACCTGAAATGCCATCGAAGTTGATTATTACATATAAAATTGATAAAAACATAGTCAGAATGAATGGATAGCTATCTACCTCCCCCTCATCTTGACATAATCAAAACTCAAACATAAAATATCAATAAATACAAGTCAGCTAATTTAGCTTGCATCCATATCAACTGTAGCATTCCATTGCATGTGGGTTGGAATAACTGATACAAGAAACATAAGCTAAAAGTTCTTTCACTATCTCACACTGTCTTACCCTGACCCCTATCTTGGTAGGACCAAATTACCTGTGGGAAAAAAATGAATAATTCTCAAGTTGTGATGCCCTAGTCGGACAATCAGCTCCTCAGAATAGAAACATTGAACTCAGAACGTATGGACTCAGATTGTAGAATGTCGATTAAAATCTGGAAACTAATCTCCCTTCATAAACATAAAGATTGTGTCTTATCATCAAACGGCCTGTTCTTAATCTGTTTCCTGCTAGTTCTATTCATCATATCAGTTTCTAGTCGAATTCATATGTTATCAAGCATCTAATCCTATAATATATAGTCATAACCCACAAGTAACGAATACGAACCTCAGAAAGTATGTTCAATTCATTTCCTCATCAACTCACAGTCGTATTCAGAAAGAGTTTGTGATCTTGTGAAGATTACCTTCGCTTCGCAATCCCCTTGTACAATACAGATCATGTAAGAGATAGTTTTGATTGTATTTATGCAAGCAAAAGATTTTTATTTCTTGGTACAGCAGGAGTACATTGTAATTTAAATTTCATTCGAAATCATCCCTCACAGAGTCGATCCAAATTCATAGTCAATCCAATCATATACAGAGAGCTGCAAGATCTAGAAGCTCAAAATTGAAAATCTAACTCATCCTCATCTTTTTCCCTCTCTTTTTGTTTTTCTCTCTGGAAAATAAAGTTAGATCGATACCTTTCCTGACCGGCAGTATCCCATATCTGAGCCTTGACGGTTTTGTGGTCAATGACGAGCGTCTTGGTCTGGAACTCAACCCCGATCGTTGCTTTTGAATCCAAATTGAACTCATTTCTCGCAAACCGAGCTAGAAGCTGAGATTTTCCAACTGCTGAGTCTCCAATCAGCACAACCTTGAACACATAATCGATCTTCTGATTGAAATTCACCTGCAAATTCGACATTCCACTCCCTAATCTAAGAACAAATCGTCCACTACCAAGAGAAAAATTAGAATCAAAGAGGAAACGAAATCAATCGCCGATCTATCAGGAAGGAATCCTATGTATTAGTGTATTAGTGTATGAATTGCAGAGGAAGAGAAATTTTAGAGAGAGAGAGAGAGAGAGATAGAGGGGATTTAGGGTTTGAAGAAGGATGGAAAGGACCTGAAGCTTTTTGACATGGAAGGGCGGAAAGGAGGGAGGCCAACGACTCGACGTGGGGCCCAGTAAACGGTTTCTAACATGCAAACTTTGTTTCTCACAAACTGTCCTGAAAATTTGATTTTTTTTTTTACGACAAATTATTAAAAACGACGTCGCATCCCTTTACCAATCAAGGAAAAATACTGGGCCTAGGTTCTCTTGAAAATGGGCCACTGACCCACATTATGATATTGGACTTAGCCCAATTCAAGCCCAAAACTCGCCCTTAAACTAACCATGTTGGGCTATAGCGGTATTATAGTGAGATCTTGGTAGATCAGTTAATTTATTTGAATTATTATATAATATTATTATAAAATAAATATATAATTAAAATAAATTAATTTATTATAAATATTGATATTACTTATTCAATCTTAATTCTAGTGTTTAAACAGCATATAATTATTAGATAATAAGAGTAATAATAATAATAATTTAATATTTATAACTACAATAATTATAATACAACGTTAAGACTACTTTTTAGTACAACCCCCAACAAGCTCCTACTTTTGTTTTCCAACTTAATTTTATTACAAAACGTGACTTCACAAAATCAGTCTTTTTTTGTTTTTTTTCTTAATCTTCTTCCTTCCTATTGCTATCTGTACAGAACAGAAAACAAAATCAAGCAGAAAGATTCATCAAAGTTCCATGCTTCCTTTTACTCGACGAACACGTGCAACTTGCTTTCTTTTCCTCGAGTGTCTGCAACCAGAGAAGAACCCAGAAACTTTTTGTGATCAGATTCAAAAGAAACTTAGAAAAAGAGTTGGTTTAGAAGATGTTCATGAGCATCACAACATTTCTAGGTTGTCTTTATCAAAATCTTGATAGATTCATTACCTTCACCTCTCTTTGCAGACCTTTAATGTACTCAACCGCCAAGTCCAACATGTCCGCCGTGCTCATTTGCTGCCCGACAAGAACAAGATTAGAAAAAATTTTAGTCTTTCTCAAGGGGGAGAAAAAATGGACTTCAGATTTTTCATTTCTAAGATTCTAAACTACCTTGTCCATGTCGGGAAACAGGTCTTGCAGTTTCTTCATTCTTTCACTTATCCGGGTTCTTCTTACCTAAAAATTCACAATACAAAAGATTAGAAAAAAAAAAAGAAAAAAAAAAAAGAGATGAATAAAGGATTGATTCGTTGATTGATTATCAAAAGGAGATTCAGATTCCAACCCTTTCTGCAATGCTTCTAGGGTGAGTGGCACATCCTCTTTTGGCCCGAATCCGACAAGGAACAGAATCTTCAAACTGCAAGAACTTGTCCATAGTAGCCGTCTCGGAAAATGTCTTGGGCAAGCTCAAATGATGAGTCAAATTATGCACACCAGCCCTAGTAAAATCTGCAATCTAAAAAAAAAAGAAAAGAAAATGAACACAAACATCATTAAATTAAGCAATCTTCAATGAGTGTAAGAATTTTCCAACTCTAAGGAAACATAACACATATCTAGCTAGTTAGTACCTGAGTTTGATCACTTGCATTATTTGAAGAAGAAAAGACATTTCCGCTATTGTCCCGGGCCCGTTTTAAGCCCATAAATGGAGAACCGTCCCAAGAACTATTCGGGAAAGTGGCCATATCGTAATTCTGATTGCGATGCTCCTCCTCGGAAATTATAGGCATATGCCTGGAAGAGAAGTTCAACTGCATATTGGTATCACCCCTAGTAGTACCATTAGTAACAAAGCCTGCAAGTAGTTCAAAGAGCTGTTTTAAGCAACAACTTACATCAAAATTGAACTAAATAAAAATGGAACAGATAATGCAAAAAATTCAGAAATTACCATTTTCAATGTTAAAGTTGGAGAGGAATCCGGCCGGAGAGCTACTTTGCCTAATAAGAGAGCCGCCGGATCTCGCCGAATTTGCAACGGCATATGGGTCGATCACATCTTGATTTCTTCCATACATGGTAGAAGATGATGAACCATTTTGATTAGCAGTGGGACCCACAGTTGTAGTTGCAGTAGTTTCCTCTTCTTGTTTCACAGCTAGTACTCTTTGTTCTCCTCCTACATACCCTGAGGAGGAATCTCCTTCTGTTCCATTATTACAAGTTGACATGAATCTTGCTAACATGGTTTCCATCTCGGAATCCTCGCAATCTATGAAGTTAGAGGGCGCCGAGGCATAGCGGACCAGCCCGGAATTGTGGTGGTGGAGGGTGTTGCTAGTAGTAGTGTTCGAATCCATGAAATCTGCATACTTGTTATTCATTTCCCCATCAGATAACTTGAAATTATTACTGTAAAGAAGACTCATAACTAACTAACTCCTTATAACCCAATCACTTCAAATGAAGAAAATCTGCAGAAAAGAATAAAAATATTTATAAGATTAACCTAATGAACAGAACAAGGGGATAAGAACATGAACAAACTTCGTTCTATTTTTATTTATTTTTTAATAAATTCAAATCCAAAAAGCTCTCTAAATGAGATTCCAATTCATAAAATTATCATTATAAAAAAATAAAAAAAAAAACCTAACAGGAGAAACAGAAACAGAGTGCTTACTCTTTGGTCTTTACGGTACGGTGCTGTTATTTCTTTGCAAAAACTCAGTAAGAAATTGGTGATCTGTTCTTTTTCTGGTAATAAATACTTCTGGGTATGTCTCTGAATCAGGGAATCTGCTGCTCAGTATTCCAGAAACAGAGGCCTTATCATAACAATGCACTTGTCTCCCCCCCCCCCCCCCCTCCGTTTCCTGCAATGTTTGTATATATAGATAGAAATAGATGTAGATCTCGTGATGTTTCACCGAAAATGCCCCTTGATATAAGATTTATTACAAAGAATACCATTAGTGACGCAGCTTTGGTCTTCCACGCGGTCGATGACATGTCATAGTCGACCAGTCGCCGTCTCATCACCTTCCTAGCAACCACGTAATTCAGTTTGACTGCTCTCAAATTAGAGCTCGCCGTAATTAATTATTAAAATAATTTATTTAGAATATATTTATCAATCACAAATAAAAAAAAAAAAAAGTAAACTAATTCTAAATTCTGTGACTATATTGCTTTAATCAGGTGAAATTTGTCCTAACTATCTAAATATGGAAAAAAAAAACATTAAATTTAGATAAAATATTTGATAATATTTCTAATATTATAAATTAAATTAGTCACTTATTTTATTTCTTTATTATTTTTAAAAATAATAAGAATTATCTACATAATTTATTAATAAATAATTTTATTTTATCACTTTTAAAAGATATGTCTTTTTATATTTCCTCGATTTAATTTTTATTTATTTATTTATTTATTTTATTTTAATAAGATTTGCAATGGATAAGGTTGTTTTGTTTGGGTGCTTGCTGGTTAGATGGACAGCGACTCCACCGTGAGCGGAGAGTCATTACTCGTTAGGAAGCACAGTGTCTAGTGGTTCTTTGGCTTCGTCTAAGAGACACTCATAATCGTTGACCCCACTGGGCCCCATTTATTTTATCTGAACAGGATTTTTCATTTAATGGAAATTGTTTTACCTTTTTTAACCGAAGATTGCATCCTACGGTAATATCCTATTTCATTGGAACACAAACAAAAGTCAACATTTTTTTTGTACACGTGATTGACTTTAACTGTTGACCCAAATGAATCTAAATATGGGAGGTTGAATTTTTGTTTTTTGTAACTTTGATCAATGATGACGGGTTTGTGGCTCCTCCACCTAAAGTCGCAAAGGACACCTTTATCCGAATGGGATCATTGGATTTTAATTATTTAGATTTGACGGGGTAAAAAATAAATTTTTATAAATTTAAAGGATTTTAATGTAATAAATCAAATTATTCATTCTCCCAAAACTAATTTTTCAAATCCGGGGCAAGTTGTCCCCAATAATCAATTCTTTTGCCCTAATAAAAAAAAACAGACGAGATCTGACAATGGGGATATTTCTAGATTTGAAATCTATCCAGACTGAAAAATCCAAGACTTTTCTTGCAAATAGATGCTGCGATCGAAACAGCACTACTGATCTCTTGCCCTTGATGTATGTGATTCATCGATTATGGAAGAAAAGCCTCATCACTCAATTGTAAACTATTTTCTATAACACTGATTAATTTGCATTATGATATTATCATGCTTCAAAATTGAACTTGTATGTTCAAGGTTTTCATCTTGGACTAATGCTTTCAGGTACACTCTTGGCTCAAGAGCGTGGTGATCTTATCAATCTCCATGACTGGTTCCTGTCTTTCAAGGCAGCACTTATGCCTAAGTAAACTCCCTAGTAAAGGAAAACATAAATCTAGGCATTCACCCTTAAGTAATAATGCCATCTTTGAACCCCTTTATCAAGGATAATCTTTATATCTAATTCGTTGTTTCCAAGTAACATTATAACATTTGTTCTTAAAACTACCATCATCTCCATATCAATACCATAAATTATTATCATTTTTCAACTAATAACGTCCTTTACCATGATAAAGCTACCACCTCATTCGATCTTCGTCGACGAAGACAGCGTGTTTCTTAAGAAGTAGTTCTGGAGCGAGTCGAGTTTAGAAGCCATCTCTGTCATATTAGAAATGGATCCACTGCTGCTCTTCTTCTCCATTTCCACCATTCATATTCCTCTGCCCTTCTCTTCCAATTAAAACCAAGAAATAGATATCGTCTGGCTTTTTTATTAGGGCAAAGAATTGGTTTTTGCGGGGAAAGTGGCAACTGGGATTTGAGAAATGAGTTTGGGGAAGATGAATAATTTGGTTTATTACATTTAAATCCTTAAATTTAAAAAATATATATATTTTTTACCCCATTCTACAGAAATCATTACATCTAAATAATTGAAATCTAACTATCCTAAATATGGCAAGGCGTCCTCTACGATTTTAGGCAGAGGAACCTAACCAATATTTATTGACCTGACCGGTAAGCTTCTAATTAGTTTCCGTTCAACGATGACTTTTTATTAAAAGACAAAAAAAAAAATAAAAAAAACAGTTTGGGGTTTTCACACTGCCAAGTCAACGGATCTTGTCGTGTTGACTCATCATTTTCATTATTACCCATATTATTAGCCGCATAATAAAATAAATAAATCAAATTAATAATATTATTTATATTAAAATATAATCTTGACCGTTGAAAAAATATAAAATTTTCTCCGTACAATCAGGGAGCCGAGCGAAATTGAAAGAAGAAAGATAACAGTTTCGGCCGACAGAGAAAAAAAGAGCGTTGTAAAACCAACTTTTCCCTTAGATATGAACAAATTCAAACTTAGTACTACTAATCAGAGAGTAGTAGCTCTTAACATGCATGCATTCAATGAATACAGCTGTAAAAGACAAAATAGAAAACATGGAGCCAAGTTTCGATTCAAAGAACACTTTAAAACCACCGGTTGTAATAACGTGAAACCGCGACCAAGCAACCTGTTTTCTTTTTTTCTTTTTTTATTTATTTATTTTTATTTATTTATTTATTTATTTAACCACTAATTAATGGGCAAAAATGGGTATCATTTTCTCGATAAAAAGTCCGATTAGTAGGCTGACAAATAGATGACGTTTAATGGAAACAAATCTTGCGTAATTACTCTTTTGAGTCTTGAGCAAATTATGAGCCCGTTTCGCTACGTATTTAGAAATATATATTAAGATTTTTAAATTATAAAAACTAAAATGCATTTCTATATATACCAAAGTATTTATTTTGCTTAGTTATGTATCTCTTTTGACTTTTCATTGCTTAGTTATTATTATATTATATTTTATATCAATATTTAAAATAAATTAATTTATATAAAGTATTCTCAAATTTTTATCTTTTTATTTTGTTTTAATAAAATTTCATTCTTAAATTATTTATTTCTAAACGAGTCATAACTCACAACTACATATTTTTCAATCCGTTAGATTAAAACTAATTTAATAATTAATTATAATTATTGAATACCAATATATTGAATGATAATATTAGACTATTAGATCAATATTAATCCAATTGACTAAAAAATATATAAATATATTCATAGCAAAAAATGAGATAGGTTCTGAATCATAATATTATATATTATATATATAATCATATATATAAATTATATATTATAGTAAAAGCTTTTGAAAATGAATCATATATTTAATGATACTAGACAATTTATTATTAAAAAAAAAATCATAAAAGGTCTAATCAAATTCTTCTTATAATTTAAGGATGATAATGCTTTTTTTATTTATTTAAAAAAAAAAAAAAATTATGTTCCTAGCTATGTAATTCAATTCAAACCAATGAAAAAAGAAAAAATTATATATTATAGTCAGAAAAGCCAGAGGACTTTACATAAAGTCAACCATAAACCCCTAAGTCGGTAGTCATAGAAGCATACATGTTTTTTTTTTTTCAATCCTCAAAAGTCAACTAACTTGATTCCGTACAACCAAAATCCCGCAATATATAATTTCTTCATATACAAATCCAATATGTATGTAATAAAATAGCTGCTCTTGGGAATAATTTACTCGTCGTGGTTGGAATTATGCCACGTCATTAAAAAAAACTCCCTATATATGTATGTAATAAAATAGTAAGAAAAATAAATTAATATGAATAATTATTATAAATATAAATAAGTTTTTTTAGATAAAATATAATTAATTATTTAATTAATGAGATAATAAATAATTATTAAATTATATTTTATTTAAAATTTATTTATATTCAATTTATATATTATTATCTAATAATATACGTTATCGACTCTCAGATTCTTCTTATTAGATCCAAAGGACGAAGAACAAGTGGGTTTGAATCTGACATAAGCTTAAAAATAGAGACAATAACTAATGTGGTCCAGATATTAATTAATTATGTTCGAAAAGTTAAATTTTGGAAGCTTATTACTAATATCATATATTTTACACAATTTGTAAGCACTTTCTAATCCCATAATGCAATATGTTACTTGATCCCCCCTCCGGAGCCCCTTTTAGCCAAATTCATCAAAATTTGGATTAAATATTTGATTTTTATTTTTTTACTTTAATTATGGATTTGAATGATAATTGTTTCTCTTTAGAGGGACCATTAATGTTCGTTTGAAGTTTGGACTATTTTTTTAATTTTATTTATTTATTTTTATTATTTATCTAAAAAATACAAGTTAT
This sequence comes from Coriaria nepalensis, assembly GCA_027186245.1. Lineage (NCBI taxonomy): Eukaryota > Viridiplantae > Streptophyta > Magnoliopsida > Cucurbitales > Coriariaceae > Coriaria > Coriaria nepalensis. Next base: position 7,517,033 of record CP114500.1, on the reverse strand, counting down.
CTCGAGTTCATTTATAATATAAGTATACCTTTAGATTTCATATATACTTACAGTCTGAGTGTACTTGAAGGGAATCTACAACATTGATCTCACACATACATCATAAGTATATGTGGGATCTAAGAACTTAGATTTCCTTAAACTGCATTTGCAAATAAAGTGAATTTGAAAGGAATCGAATCATATTTCCAACTATTACATAATTAATATGAATATTTTAATAAAGAAATTATCATTGTGATAGAATGATTAATCTCTTAACCTCATATGAGAATATGAGAACGATATAATGATGATGTGAATTAATATTGGAGATTGATACTACTTATGTTTGTAATCGATAAGTGTATATTATAAACCATCTTTATGCTAGAATTCCTCTTAATTAATATAATCTCATAATTATGTCACATACGATGAAGTGAAGCAAAGAGAATTGAATTGAATTGGTGCTGTAAGCATCAGAATTGGAAGCCCCACACGGGCCACGGCCACGATCTTCTTGTACAAAAAAGTTCCATTGCAGCTTTTTCTTCCTTCAGCTTGAAGAAAAGGATTTCTTCATTTCTTGTTGGCTAGCAAGGCGTATGTGGATGAGAACAAGGTGGGCACGTAAAAGAAGAAGAGGGAAGGCAAAAAGGAATTTCTCTTCTCATCACTGTTGACAAGAGAGAGGTAGATAAAGTGGAATTTATGCTGGAAAATGTTCGTCACAGTTAAAAAGGGCCATGGTGTACGCTTACTAGCCTTGAAATAGAGTTGCTAGATACTTTAACAAGGAAAATTTTTCAAATCCGGCAGTGCATTGCTAATATTCAAAAAGTAATTGCCCTGTTTTAGGGCATTTTTCGTGTTTGTAAAATCATTTTTTACATTTATAAATGAGAAAACAGTTCTATCGAGAATTAAGTTTTTAAACATTCGCCAAGAAAATGAGCAACACTATATTAAATACAATATCTATTGAGTTGTAAAAGAGGAGAGAACATATAGAGTATGGTCATGTATAATCACTACACAAATTTTCCACTGAAGTAAACCGAACACAAATTGTTTCAAGTCACAGAAACTACATTCATTTTCAGAACCCTCATAATAAAGCATGTGCTTACAACTTCTACTAATTTCTGAAGACAGTAGTAGCTAGCTAGCTAGCTAGCCTTCAGAAGTCCCACTATCAATAGTATGCTTTTCGAGGATTACCCTGCAGAAAACACGAAGGGGTAAGTAGGTAATGCATTGGAAAAACTAATTAATGACACTATGGGTTTTGGAATAGCAAGATGGTAAGTGAGTGATTTTCGATACCAGAGGATTTGGTCGGTAACGATAACCAAGCATCATCCGCTTTTTGTACTGCTCGTAGATATCATCTTCAGAGGTAACCTCACCGGGTTGATGAGCACCAACTCCTAGGTTGTCCTTCTTTACATTACCTGCCATAATGGGATCTGCAATTCCATGCTTGGAGCTACCCAAACCCTCACCTGTAATTACTCAAAAACATTGTTCAAAGGGGTTGAGTTCATGGGATCATAGATAGAATGATATACAGGGGTAGAAAATTGTAAGACCAATTGAGGCGAGGCCTTTCTTCATGATATCACGATTGAGAAGTCACTAGGTCAGCGAGAGAGGGAATAAGAGGCAAACCTTCTTTCCATCCCATTTTAGAGAGAAGTTTATGGCCCACATTGTCAGCCTGGATTTTAGCCCTTTTAGCAGCTTCTCTGGCAGCTTTCTGTGCAGCTGCATCGTTACAGGAAGCCAAGAACTTCTCAAGCTCCTCTTGCGGAATGTAGTCGCCCATGTGGTGGCCATTTTTCGGACCTCCTGTTTCAACCAAAGTTACTTGTAAAGATAAGTAAAATGGGCTTTCTGGAAGGGAAAAATTGATATGTAGGACTCTTTAAGTAGCAAAAATAAACCTAGGAGAGAAGCAGGTGGAGGCATTTCATCTTTTGACTGTCTAGGTTGCTTCCTCCTCTCTTCCTGGGCAGCCTTCTTCACATAGAACTCCATCATTGCAATAGGATCTGCACCTGTTGGTGCGCTAGATTCACCTACAGAAAGAAGCACATTAGAAAGTAAAACTCAAGTGATAATACCTTAATGCACAAAGGAGCAAAAGAAATAAAGGAACATATACAGATGGTGCCTCTTCTTCTGAGCCTGCCTGACAACATCTTACCTGAAACCAAATCGGTAGGCTCATACAAAGCAGAGGCAGGAATTTGATAGTTTGAAGACTGGTGGAAAGATCTTTGGGAACCGCTTGTTGACTTTGAAGAGGATGTGTTTGAACCACCTACGCATAAAACCCAATAGAAGGAATCTCAAACGCATTTCTATATATAACTGAAATGCGATACACAACAGAGTTTGACAATCAAACAAGAACTTAGAATCTACATCTATCATTTAAGCACTGAAGCTTTAGACAATTGTGAAAAAGACAATGGATGAATGTAGAAATAATTACGTGATACATGGGATTCCATGGTCTGGGAAAGAGCCTTTTCCTCTTCAGCTAGACGATATTCATAGTATTTATAATCTGCACAAGTCTCATCAAATAGAAACCTGCAGGAAACAAAGATATACAAAGTATTAGCACATTATTTAACAAGGAAGGAAGCATGAAGCATAATTTCTAAATCTCTGTAAGGATAAACAATGCAATAAACATATTAGTAAGAATGAGATGAACTGAGGGCAAAAAGAAAATGTGTAATCAGATGGACACAGGATAGATGGAGAAAAGAAAGGAAATCTACAAAACAAGGGATGAGATATGGTTAAATTTTCATTAAAAAAAAAAAAAAAACTCACTTGAAAGTGGTATCCCCAGGATTTTTTTGACGGGTGATATGCTCAAATGACCTTCCATGTTTAGCCACAAAACTTGCTAGTTTATCAGCAACATTCCTCACTGTAGAATCACTTGGGGAAGACGGTGCTGCATATCACTTATAAAACTGATTAATACCAAGAGCATGAACAAGTGAATGCAAATTACTCTTGTAGCAGGCTGCCACACATTCCAATTCTTTTCATTGGACATCCCTTTCCACCAAGGTTGATAGGTACTTAAGATATACACTGCATTCATGAGACAAGAAATATTCAAGAATGTTCTGTCCTTTTAATGACATCAGATCCAGGACTAGTGAAGAACAGATCATAGTGTAGGCAATCAAGGTCACATGATTCACATGAATTGTATAAAGAAGAAGGTTGTTCTATAACAGGAACGTGATAGAGTATATAGAAAAGACTGTTCTATAACAGGAAAGGGATTGTGTGGACCATAGCCCTAAGGTTGCGCAAAAAACTAAACAGAGAAACTACCAAAGTGAAGGTATGAAGGATAGGTTAGATGCAGTCAGAGTAACACCCAAACTATAGCGCATAGCACGTACATGCACAAAGTGTAGGGAGAGAAAAAAGGAGAACAATTATCGTATTAAACAGAGGAAAAGGTGATGGAACTGCTAAATTATTCTATTTTCAACTACCACTCCAGAAGACACAAAAACCTGCTAGAAATCCCCAACCAGAAAAGAGATCCATATAAAGCACTGATTACCATCATCTGACTGTCTTGTTGGTTGCTCATTGATATCTTCTTGGCCTAATTTTTGTCGTTTGATCGGTCCATCACCAGATAAGCTTCCAGCATCAGGTTCATCCTCATCCTCATCAGCATCAAACTTAACAGGAGGTGGCACAACCTTTGACTTCTGCTTCAAACTGAAAGCAAGCTTTCCCCCTGAAGCACCTGGAGCTGTCTTGCGGATCTCATCAGCCTTAGACTGCAAATTGGTTTTACTGCTGGAAGAGTTGGGAGTAAAACCTTTTGTTACAACTTTGATTGGTTTAGACTCCTCGAGGGAGGAACCCTTCTCTCTATCCTTGTCCTTCTCTTGTTGAAGCTGTTTGAACTTCTCCATAAATGAACCATCATTAACAAAAAGGGCAGGATTCATTCCTCCTTCCATTGGAAAACCCACCAAATTGTCTGTTTACAGAGAGTTACTGTTTACCACAAAAAACTTCTGGACTTTTTAGACATAATAAGAGGAACTTCAGGTTGGATCATTATACTTAAGCAAATAATACTCTTAAGCAATTACTCTTAAACAAAAAAACAAGAATTCGAAAAGTACAGGAGTGTTTTCATCAAGAAAAGTCACACGTTCCATTACTATGAGAACCCAGATGATTATATATAACAGCAGTACTAACAAGTCACAACAATGTGAAATTCATTCCTTTTCACTTTCAAATTCTACATGATTCAAAAAATGAAGAAAAACAATATCTATCCACATTTTAGAATCAATGGAATAATTGATGATTTTGTGACCACAACAGAAAAAATCTTCCATAAATTTCAACATCCAATTCAAACAGATATCCCCTTTAACCGCAAAATCAATAACTCGAGGCATACTGTAATCAGATCTCTACAGAAGAGGAACGGAACGAAAAACACTCAATACTCCTCGCACCTCTACTGCATTCAATCAGACAAAGGAGTCCGAGGGATAAAAACCTAATCCCAGCGGGTATCTGAATTACAAAAACCAATACGCACATACAAACTAAAGTATAAACCCTAATGCCACCTCCGAATCAAGCAAACAGCATAAAATCTCAAGGGACTAAATCCAAAATTCTTAATCAAGATCTAGATAAGGAACAGAAAAATCAACAAACTTGGACGAACACAAGCTTAAAATCAAGAAGTAAACAATCGTTCACTTACCCAGGCGGAATCTATTTCGCCGGAAAATTGAGATCAGAAAACGAATCAAAGCTCAGTCACAGATTGATTGTATGAGAAATCTCGGGTATTTGTTTCCGAGGTATAATGGATTTAAAGATATCAGAGTCCGTAAGAGGAAGGCCAGGCCGCTTGGCTTTTCTAGTAGGTCGGTATGTTTGTTTATATACATATTGAAAATTACAGTTTAACTCGTTGGAAATTCTATAATTACAGATAAGCTCAAAAACTTTTAAAATTATAAACATCAATTTCATTCTATCATTTATTATATGAGAATTGCGGTATAATTTTAAATTTTATTAATTTTATTTTCTTATAATTTTAAAAATTGGTCACAAAATTAACTTTAAAATAACTTATTTAAATAAACTAAATTATATAAAAATGCATGTTTGAATCTTTTAAAAATTAATTTTCACATTTATAAAATAATTTTCTTACTTAAAATTATTTTAAAAAATAATTTTCTATATTTATAAATGTAAAATATAATTAAAAAAATTAAAAAAATTACAACCAAACCAATTATTTTTAAATTACAACTATTGTAAAATATTATATATTTAAAATTGTAAACGACTTTTTATGGTATTAAGTAATAATACAGGGACTTTAATGCAAATTTCAGAAGACGAGCAAAGATATCTCAACCTTACTTCCTCCCTTCATCGTCATCGGAGGCAATCGAGCTGGGCTGCTGAGCAGTAAGAACTACAATGGAAACGACATGCAGTCTGAAAATCCTAAATCCATTCTTATCTTTCCTCTTTCGCTCCTTCAGAGCTTCTCTTCTCCGCTCACTCTACTTTCCTCGCTTCAACCAAAAATTCAAATTCAACCTCTCTCTCCCGCCGCATCGCCTCTCCCCTCTCTGCTCTCTCTGTAAACGCGTATCACCTCTTTCATTTTGACTCGTATCTTTCTTTCAGGTGTATTATTGGATATCTGATTCTTTCGCAGCTGAGACATGCGCAGAGGGAGTAGAAGCTTCTCTGCCTCCCCTGGCCGGCGAGGCGGTTAGTCAGACTCCACAACGCAAGATTCTTCAAGTGGTTTTAGTTTCTCCTCAGGTAATGCAAACAGAAACACTGAGCATTTCCCTTTCCATCGTTGGAGACTGCAATTACAATTTGTTCTTAATTAATGTGAAAGAAACATTTCGAATCTCTAGTTGAAATTATGCTTGTTGACTTGTAGAAAATTTGAGGATTATGGCTTTAGCAGCTGCATTTACATTTAGTTTGAGGTTGCATTTGAACCTCTGAATTTCCCGAAAGGGTTTTAGTTTTAGATTGTAATGTTGTATGTAAAATGGCAGATACCTGGGAATTCAGGGTTGCACCTAGTTGGGGTTGATATTGCTCAGTTTGTGCTATCACTGTTAGATTGTTATATTTTTCCGAATAATGATTCATAGTATAAGGTCATTACATTGTTTACAGTTTCCTCTATCACACTTACATATCTACTTCTTTTTTCTTTCTCTTCAGCCCTTGGGATTTCAGGTGGATGATGCAAAACTAAAGCGCGCCGGTTTGGATTATTGACCGTATCTTTTATTCCCTGAATTTATTTTCCCTTGTGAATTTGAGAGTACTGATATAATTTTCCGTCCCAAAACATGATTATTCTTGGCTCCATGCAAATTATGCCTGTCTTCAGATTAACTCTGTATGTAGATATGTGGATGTGAAAGTTCATAACTCATGGCTAGAGTTCCAAGAGTACTTCAAGCAACAGGTTGGTCTTTTGCTGAAGTTTTCACAAGGCATAATCCGACTCCTTTTTTGTTCACTTGTTTTGATATAGGAGGGTGAAAAGCGCTTGCTCGCATTTACAAAGAGAGGGACTGCAATTCATTCAGTAAGTTTCCAACTTTCTCATTTTGGTGAAAAATTAAAATGCCGGCTCTTAATGAAACTACTATGTTTTATTTATTTATTTTTCTTTTCTTTTATTTGTACAGGATTTTTCCTACAGAAGAGATGATTATCTTGTATTCGGCTCAGTAACAAGTGGTCTACCACTTGAAGCCCTTGTAGACTGCAAAACCGGAACATTTGGCGGTGGGGCCATCCGGATTCCAATGGTTGATACTTATGTCAGATGCCTCAATCTCTCTGTAAGTGTTGGAATCGCTTTGTATGAAGCTTCCAGACGGCTAAATTACGAGCAACTCAATCAAACATCCCTAAATCATATTGACAGTCAACAACAATTGTTTATTACAGAAGACATTTTTTCTTGATTTCACCTGTATCATTATCAACCCCAAAATTATATTTAGATTAATCTGACTGAGTTGATTTTCTAATATTCAATCATCTTAATCAGGCAAGCTCTTAGTTTTTTTTTTAATTTTTTGAATGTCTAAATGGATATGAGATTCAAAATCCCAATCCCTATTCTTACATAAAATCAAATAGAATTTCTCAACTAAATCCCATTATCACATTTCGGATTCAAATCCAATGTTCCAAAATCCATCAGGAGTCAAAGGAGGCACATATCTATACCGATGTCTCGAAACACCATCATGGTGTTCGCACCGTAAATTCCGATTATTACTCCCATCATTGGGAAGGACAGCATCATAGAACTTTTTGCATTGCTTGCATTCAACTCCCTTCAAGTTTTCTCTCACGGCTTTCTTTCTCACTGGCTCCACAAATTTGAACCCTTTGTTGTTGTTTCTGGCCATCGGAGCTACTGTATGCTGCTTTTGTAGCAGTTGATCAAAACCCGTTTCTTGTGTTTCATCATCTGAGCCGTCCATGTTAACATCTTTAGAGGCCATGGCAGGAGGAAGATCATGAGGGTCCATCTTGATGTTCCAGTCTTTTCTAATCCTCTCCAATGGGGTATCAAGAAAATCATCGTGTGGGTCCCTCCCAGCTTGAGCTTGGTGAGACCGGGTGTCTCTCCATACAGAAGCAGGCCGCTTTGAACCTGTTGCTGGTGAAGATTTTGTGTCGAGCGTTCTTTTGTTGGTAACAGGGAATTTGGGATTAGTAGGGTGAGAAGCTGAGGTCTGAGCTGTCGTGAATCGGTTTTCATCCTCCAAGTTCTCTTTCTTTACATCTTTGTCTGAAACAGCCATAGAAGTTACTATGGTTTTGGCTTGCTTTCCATCCTTCAGATTTTCTTTTTTCACCTGATCAGAGTCAGAAACAGCCATGGAAGCATTTGGAGTTTTGGCTTTGAAATCTAGAGCACCAACGATTGGACTATTTGGTACATTGACTTGCTTTTCATCCTCCAAATATTCTTTCTTCACTTTATCTCTGTAGTAAACAGCCATAGAGGTATCTTGAGTATTTGCTTTGAGATCTACAGTAGCAGCCATTAGACAATTAGGTAGAATGAAGAGATAACAGCAGATGAATTCATTAATGCATCATAAAAACTATGAAGTTAAGTTTGGTTTACTAGATAGAAGAAAAGGGGATACAAAAGCTTTACTCGGTGAAGTTTTTATATTCTGATTATGAGCTAACGAATCGAATTCATCTTCCTTTTTGCATTGGAGCAAACCCTCTATACTAAGGCCACACTTTCTAAGTAGGTAGTTGTTCTGTGATTTCACTTTTTTGTATTTATCAGTCCTGTCCCTGAGCTTCAACTTTAGATCATTTTCATTCTCCTCTAAATCTTTGATCGTGGCCAGAAGCAACACCTTCTCATTCTCACACTCCTTCAACTGCTTTTGCACCTTCTGTCCTTCAACTTCTTCAATGTTTTGCATATGCTCCAATTGGAGTCGACATGCATTCTCCTCGGAATCTTTCAGTTTGACTAGAAGAACGTCCTTCTTTTTCCTGCAATCATTCATCAGCTGTTCCTTTTCTGCAATCTCCGAAGCTTGTGCTTCAATCTTTCTGAACAAGTTTCCCACCAGCATTTTTTTTTGAACTACTACTTCCTCCTTCTCTTTGAGTTTCTCCTGGAGTCCATTCAGCTGCTTTTCCTTAGTTGCAATCGACGAAGTCTTTTTCTGAACTAGTTTACTTAATTCACGCTGCAACCGATTTTTCTCCACCAATTGTAAACACATATGCTCAACCTTCTGTTCTAGTTCCTCACTTTCAAGTTGTTTGCCCTTTCGTTCGCCCTGTAACTGGTCAATCTTTTTCTTATGTTCTTCTAACATATTTCCTTTCTCAAGCTTCAGCGACTGATTCTCTTCTAGTACTCGCTGCTTCTCCCGTTGCAGATCATCCACTTTCCCCTTCCATTCATCTTCTGCTGATCTCCTGACCTCCACATAAATTTTCTCCAAGAATTTACATTGTGCTTGAAAATTAGGATGAAGTTGCTTACAGAAAATGTATTCTACCTTAGATATCCCGTCTTTCAATTCCTGAATTGTAGCAACCAGAGTACTAAGCTCCTCCATCTCAACCAGAAACCCTTGTTTCAGAGATTTATCGAGTTGCTCCCCCATCTCCTGGAACTAGATAGATAATCAAGCCAGATCCATGTCCATTACAAAATTTTAAAGAAATTCTGAAAATTGCAAAGAATCATTCTCAACCATTATTGATCATGAAAACTAGCATAAACCAAAAAGTTAAAAGTAAATAAAAAAATAAAAAAAATATTAGAGAAGCGAGATCTAAATTCATTTTTTCACTCAAAAGACAAATTGAAAGCAATTAAAACTGCAAGTAATCTGCGTAATTTTATTCTATGAATAAAAAACATCAATGTTAAGTATAGCCATTCTCACTCTCAATTGAAAAGCTACGCAGATACACTAACGATATCAGCGAATTTTTACCTACTGTCCGTCATCACCAGATCCATATCACAAGTACGAGTCCAGAAAGTCCAAGTGCGAAATTCAACGAAGCAAAGAAATGGAGAAAGTGAACAAGGTGCATTTATCGAAAGAGCGATTGGAAAGAAGAAGAAGAAGAGAACGCCTTTACCTCAAATCGGAAGAACCAATGGACTCCTTCCTGATGATAGGAGATCTGGAACTTAAGCCGTTGCAGAGAACAATTTCGGATCTGAAATTCGGTGGCGCGTGGGCGCGTTGCTTGGCTGAGAGAGGGAGATTTGGCGGGGTTGCTGTTGAAGAAAATTGAAAAAATGGCGGTAAGAATAAGATTATATTTGTTCAAAAAAGCGTAGGGAAGAAGCTCGAGGGTACTTATCAACTACGGGGCGTTTTATTGATTAATTCTTGCATCCTAGCCATGTGATTGCAGTTAAACAAATATGTATTGGGCTTTTGGGTTGTCCTTTACGGCCCACGTTTAAGTTGGACTTGATCCAAGCGTAACTGAAGTAAGTAGATGGGCTCTAGCCCAAAACCCACAATAGAGTGAAGACACTGAAGTAACTAGTAACTGCCAAGCCCTTGTTATTCTTCCCTCCTCCAAGCTCGACTGCGACTCTGTGAAAGCAAAGCAAAGCAGGAAATAGCTAATGACGGAGAAAATCTAGGGCACACATTTGCTCCCTAAGCTTGCGGAAAGGTAAGCTCTCTCTCGACCCTCTTGTGAACAGTTGGGGTTATCCTTCTTCGTTCTTTTTATCTGCTTGATTTCGCACTAGTTCAATGGCCGATTTTTTTTTTTTTTCAAAGATGCGGTTCGGCTTTCCGAATCAAATTACCGTTGATTTTGAAGTTTGGATGTAATAGTATAGAATGATTTCAGTTTCTAATTCATATATGCTTATATGTTCCAGTTTGAAGCGCTTCTGGGATTTGGATTGGGGTAAAATCTAGAGGACGTGAGAAAGCTTCAACATAATGGTAACATTTCTTCGTATATGTTGTTTCTTGCTTACGATAGAACAATTTTGATATATGTACATATACTAACATATTATGAAATGTAATATTCCAGTCAGGAAGGAAGGAAACCGTTCTGGACCTGGCTAAGTTTGTGGACAAAGGTGTTCAGGTTAAGCTCACTGGTGGTAGACAAGGTGCATATCTATCAAGCCTTTCTTATGATCATTTGATTTGTTTATTTAATTGTTTTTGTCTGTAAAGTATTGGGTCCATCTTTTCGTAGTCTAGTCCAATTAGGCTAAGGATCCTGTCACAATCAACGATTTAACCAATCCCATGGGAAGGAACTTGACTTAGTTTTCCGTTGTTTGTGTGCAACATAATTTTACTTGAATCTGGGTATTGAAGAACTGTATGAACTTTGAGGTACCTGTTACTTTTTTATAACCAAACAAACCAAAATCCCTGCTCTCATAGGCCGTACCATCTTTTTATGGAGTAATTCAGTAAACTGTATAGCATTCATACTCTCAGGACTCTCATAAACTAATCCTGGATTATTATTTTTTTTTTCCTTTTCCTGCAGTGACAGGTACTCTAAAAGGGTATGATCAATTATTGAACCTTGTCCTGGATGAAGCCGTAGAGTTTTTAAGAGGTCATAAGTGTGTACAATTTTGAGTTTCATGCATATTTTCCAATTTTAGATCAGATCATCGATTGTATATGTTCCCCAAAATGAGGAAAAAAAATATCTTCCCTCTGTTACTGTCTGTGGATCTCGCGTGAATTATATATTTTGCACGGATAGTATGTACTAAAACCTGAGCTCTCTTCTAGTTCTAGAATCATATAGCTGCTGCGAAAGTTTCAAATAAGCTTTCGATATTGATGTGATTATTGCTTTTGAGCTGCAGATGCTGATGATCCATTGAAGACTACTGATCAAACTAGACGCCTCGGCTTAATAGTATGTTTTATTCTAGCACATGCATCTCCATAGCTATAAATGTATCATTGGACATAAATATAATTTTCTTAAGATCAAATGCGTGCTGCAATCTTCTTGAATGAAGTCATCTTTGTAATATCATCAAACAAACACTTCATCTATTGAAACATCTCTCTACAGTAACAGTACTTGAGATTGGATCTTCATCGCCTCATTCTCTCTCTATAATTCATGGTGACTGGGTCTTTATCACTCTATCGGTGCTCTAAACTAATGCTTAGGCTTAGGAATTTGAGGGAGTAGGGATAGTGTGTGTCGGCGAAGTGCTACGATCAATGCCCTCTATTCCGAAGGAGTTCCCTACAATCCAATCTTAAGGGGAAGGTGGGAAGTTGTATTTCATCCCATTAGGTTATTTCTCAACAATCCTCTTCCCAACATCTCTTCCTTTCCTTCCCCTTTCAAACTCCATTATAAATACATTTCTCACAAGTCACAAGTAAATCAACTTTTCTGTAAGATGTTAGCTTTCTTATTATTTCTTGCAATAACTAATTTTCAGGGGGTTGTTAAAACTGCAGGTTTGTAGGGGAACTGCTGTAATGCTTGTTTCTCCAACAGATGGCACAGAGGAGATATCTAACCCATTCGTTCAACAAGACGGGTCTTAGATGTCTTTAGAATGCATCGTTTTTCCTTATATCCAATCACCCGATTCTTACTCTGTATGTCTTAGGTACTACAAAAAGAACAGCCTCAGTGGGGTGTGTGCCCCTCTCTTATTGGCAAGTTCATGGCTATTTTTATCTTCTTAGTAAGTTGATGCTTTTGAACTTTGGATGCCTCTTGAAAAGTATTAATCTGCAGATTCCAAGATGGTGCTTATGATGATGATGAATGGAATATGTTACGTTATGTTAATGTGTATTAGAAAAATGAAACTTTATGGTGTTTTATAATTCCCATTGAAGTAAATGGGGCGGCAAAGCCGCAAAGGCTAACAACCCCCCCTTTCGTCAAAAGAGTAGGTGAATGAAAAGATTCCCAGAGTCAAATGATTGCTAAGTTAAAAAATAAATGCAGAAAAAAATATTTTCAGAAATTATTATAAAAAAGTATTCAATTTTCCTTGAGAGTTCTTATGGTCACGTTACAAATATTATAAATAATGTAATGAATTTAACATATAATCATATTATATCTTTATTTTATTTGAATAATAAATTTTAAAATTTTTTTTTTTTCTTGGACACATGATTGTTCCATAGATTCCCAAAACTTATAATCGACGATTGGCAATAATAGTAGCAGGTCCAGTCCCTGCATAATTTGCTATCAAAACTTATTTTACTCTACAATCATTAAAATCGAAGCATATATTTTCAATTTTTTTTTTTCTAGCGTCACTATGTCATGAACTTAATGTCACCTAAATGTGGTGCAACCAATTATGTGAATGTCAAGACTCACAGTAAAGCATTCTCGATTATGTGAATGTCACAATAAAGCATCATTTTATAGGTGATATACCCATAAAGCATTTTATATTTCGTCGTGACCGAATTTAAAAATGTATCGAACAAACAATAAAGGGTAGAAGAGAAAAGCAACGAGAAATTCTTGTGTTGGCGTATTTACGGTCGGTTAAATTTAAATTAATATCATTTTTCATCCATTGTGTCAAAAATTGATTCTGAGTCTTATGCCAAATGGTCAATACTTGCATTGGTTATTTCTGGTGAAAGTAACTTCTACGATTAAATTAGAAACAGAGAGTGAAATTTTTTTAGAAAATTTAGATCGGATCGAATGCATATTTTCATAATCTCTTTGGATTTATTTATATTGTTTATATTAATCATGACAATAAAATCTATTAATGACCGTTAATACTTTTTAATTGATATCGACCTTCTATTACTTATGATTAATGCTATTTATTTTATCATTAATCTTTATAAAGTCTAGACGGCTACTTGCCTATTTGAGTCATCTGAGACATAAGACTCTCAATCCTATGGGGTCGGCATAAATTACAAACTTCTGAGTTCATGGGCATCATTGTTTCTCAAATCCCATTTAAGAATTTTGTCCTCACAAGCTCCAATCTTCATCCGACCCTATCAGATCAGAGCACAAATTACGACTCAACAGCTGGCTCCCTCACATCGATTTAATGTTCTGCATAAATTGATGTGAGATTTCAGACCCTAGCCTATTAATAGGCTATAATTACGGACATCTAATACATTCCCCATTGCAAAATTTCTCTAGCATACAAGGGTTAAGAACTACCATAAGCCATTTCTTTTCGTCTGCTCGGTATTACTTCTTACTCTTCTCATTTCGCTCATTATTGCTTGAATCTAGAACAATATTTTTCAAGATTTTCCCACCCATTCATATTCTTAGAACTTTTAGTTTTAATTCATTTTTGTTTTATCTTTCTTTGGGCATCTATGTTTTTAGGCTTTTATCCGACCTTCGTCCCCCTCTTAGAAAAATTTTCAATCCATGACTTTGAAAGTGTATGTCCATCAAGCCAATCAGGTTTTGACCTAATATGAAAAATTACTTGATGTAATACTATTTTTATGCGAATACTAGCAAGACATTGAGTGTTATTATTAGTTATCATTTATGAAAGTTTGTTATTATTTATTATGCTTATGAATTTTGTTATAATTAATATATTATGTTTTACAAATACATATCAATAAAAGTCTAGTATCTTAAGTTATATGTTGTAGAGACTATGATAGATATCATATTAATTGAGACTCAAGTTGCTTAAAGCTTAAAAATGAAACTATTCGTTATTATATGATCTCAAGAATGGACATTGATGATCCAGATAGAAAATCTATAGTTTATCACCTAAATTGTTTAGGGTGGCTGATCTTATGACTATTGATGTTAATGAAACATCATGATAATTATGTAGGTACTTAGTAGAGACTAATGGTACCGAACGCGATACTTAGATAATTCTCAATGGTAATTAATATTTACTGTAAATGAGAAATTATCTAGTGACTATATTACATGTGGTCCTCAGATCTGAGATCGTCATGGTACTTTGTGTACAAGGTTTCATAATTTGACATCATTCAAATTAGCCCTAGTCATGGGTGAACCGTTGAGTATGAAATATTGTGCATGAAGGTTGTAAGTAGTCAAAAGGGAATCCATCGTTTTGTATTTAAAAATAGGTTTTATGGATTATATACTTTATTGAATAAAGAATATTTGCAAAGTAGTATAATAAGAAATAAATTTATGTAAATCCATTCTCAATGTTCAATAAAAGATATAATTGTTTAAATGATTTATCTATTAGGGTTTAATAGTTATATCATATCTTAGAATAAATCGAGATATTTACAAAATGAAAGGATCAAGTATTATAAGTTTATTATAGTCACAACATGTTTTTTCAAAAGATTGTACTTCTCATCTCCTAGATAATTTTAACACTTTGTCAGAAGTTAATATTAACTTAGAGATTTAAAGTTATTTAATTATGAGATGATTAAGTTAACTGTTTAATTTTAAAAGTATTCTAAATTAAATGAATTTAATTATGAATTAAATAAAATCATAAAGTGATATGAAACCCTCATGCCGACATAATGTAGAGTATAATCGGTCATACACATAGGATTCGAAGTAACTCAGTTAAGGTTTCCTTGGAAAAAAAAGAGAAAAACATACTATTTTTATTTTAGAAGTAAAATAGTAATTTGACTTATAATTTGACTATAAAGGTAAAATAGTAATTATTAATTTATTAAATATAATAACATATAGTTTTGCCATCACAACTAAGTGTTATATTAATTTAATTAAAAATTAATAAGTTACATATGACTTTTATTCAATTATAAAAGTATATTAATGGTCTCTAATAATAATCGGATATTAAATGATTAATGAGTCAGATTATTATTATTATTATTTTTCCAATTAATCATAGGTTAATGGATGTGGTCGGCCATGTGATGGGATTTGACCCATTTAGTTCCTTAAAGTGTATTAAGGAATAACTATTGGGAACCTAATGCCTTATGATAAAGACTTTAACTCAACAAAATAATCTATCGAGCCAGGGGTTAACCCCCTTTACCAGTCTATAGACGACCCTACCAAGGTGGTATGAAATGCTTGACAAACCATTGCCTCTAACACCCCACTTACGCGCATGAAAGCTATGTAAGCCTGAATGTGGTCCCTAGGGTTCCTCAGCTCTTTATACAGCTAAATTTGAGGCGCTCTAACCTTCTTAAGAATTTGGGCCTCCAATATCCTATTGGTAAAAGGGTTGTTTGTGTCCACAAAGAATGGGGCAACTCCACCATATGATCTGAAGGTTAACTCCCTTATTTTTTTCTCTAACTTGGCCTATTTCGCTTTTGCACGCTCCAATTCCTCCTTAAGCCTCTCTTCAGGAGTAAGTTCCGCAAGTTCATTTCCTACCAAACTAACCTCCTCTTCTTTTTGCTCGTTTATCCCTAGTACTTTAGAGTTCATCGTAGAAGCCGTTATGAACTCAGCACGCACCTGGCTAAGAAAATCCTCCGAGATGGCTTTGGATAGCCCTCTCCACAATGTTTGAAATCCGAGCTATTTCCTAACTTTCACCTTCCTCCTTTGCCCCGTAATTGCCTCTAGAGGGGCCCCACTAACAATCTGCTAAAGCTAAGGCTCAATGTTGTCTTCGTTGTTGCCATTACATTTGTCACTTAATGCGGACCAAACAATACCTTTGTCATTCCCACAAAATGCGCTAAACTGTTGATGCCAAAAATTGACTCCGAGCCTCAGCAGCATACCAGTTGGTCAATACCTGCAAAACAAAGAATACTGCTGAGGTTATTTCCGACAATATTACTCCAAAAATTAAGTTAGAAACAAAAAGAGTAAGGCTTTTTAAAAAATTTAGATTGGGAGAATATACATTTTTCTGATTTCTTTAGATTTATTCATACTATTTATATTAATCATGGAAATAAAGTCAGAAAAAAATAATGTAGTTTTAGTATTACAAAAATTCACACTTTTCTTATTTGATACCACAAGTACTAACCAGGTTAATTAAATATTTATATTAACTAAAATTCAAAAGAATATAAATAAATATTATGAAATTAACTACTTTTAATTTTATTAATTTAATTTTTCAAATAACAAAAATGAGTTCAATACAATGAAACTTATTTTATTATTATTTATCCTCTTATCAACTATTTTTTTAATAAAATAATAATAATAATAATAATTATTATTATTATTATTAATTTAAATAATATAATATAAATTATCTAAAATATTATTCCGCGAAAATATACGGAATTACTTTCTCAATGTATTGAAGATTTTCTCGGGAAAAAGAAGGAATCAAATTGGGGGCTCGCTGTCCATGATCGACCTAACTACCTTAGGATCAAGCTACTATTCTTAGTTGGAGAGACCATGTGGTCCCCACGCACATCAATTTGCTTTCACTATTATTATAATATTTATTTTACATTATCTGCCAAGCTTTATACACGTCCAGTACCAGCCGTCGGATCAGACTTTTTCCCCTCTTCGGATTCTCTCTCTCTCTCTCTCTCTCAATCTCATAGCAATTTTCTCACGCAAATGTCCCCATCATCATCACCACCACTTTCTTTTTTTCTTAGCCTTTTAGGCCATATCCCTCCACTCTCTCGCCATCAACTCGTTAGCATATCGCGATTTGTCAAGAGAAATTAAATATCTCACGAATAGAGTAGTGAAAGAGATGATGCTGTGCCCAATACACTTTCAACTTTCTCCGAAGGAGTTTTCCAGATGCATGTATGTCGAACTGCCCAAAACACCCCCCTGGTACCATTTAATTTACGAACATGCCATTCCCCAATCCATGTATGCTAAAAAACATTTGACATATTCATTCATTCATTCAGAGATGAAGGGAGAAAACCTGAAACTTGTTGAACAATAAATCTTCCATTTCCATCAAACCAAAGGAAAAGGATTAAGAGGAAAATAAAGATAAAGAAAAAAAAAGGCCAATTAAGAATTAAGACTATAATTATCATCTTCGGTAACAAATTTCGTAACACGTAAGAGATCGACGACCTCTGAGAGAGAAATCGCGACGGACTGGATCTCGCCTCCCGTTGATTTTTCGTTTTTGGATTTTTCAATCCCTTATTTCTAACGAAATTAAATTCTAACGATCTTCGACGCTCTGACCAGCGGATTATCCCTCGCGATGGTCTCACGACCTGCCGTTTTGTAATCGTAGCTGCATACGTGTCGATCGGAGTACCGGTGATCGGCACAGAATAGCTCGCCACAGCGGCACCTGAATCCGGTCAATCCGACGCGTTTTCGACAACCGGAGCATCTATTCACCTCTCGCTTCGCTGGTTCACCGGATTTGGCCAGATCTTTTGTCGTAGTATGCTTGCTCGAGCTCGACGATGAATACGATCGCTTCGTCGAACGAGACAAGCTAGATCTAGGATGATTTCTCTCGCTGGTAAACTTTTGAGCGACAGAAATTACTGCTGCAGAAGACGACGCCGTGGTGGTTGTGGCGGTGGTTGCCGTCGTCGGAGTAGAGGCGTTAAAGCATTTCTGGCACATGTTGTTGGTACCTGGGTTGCCGATGAGGCCGCAGTTGTTGACACAGAGCGTGATCGTCTCAGGTACCTTGAATTCCGTCTCCTCCTCGGTTCTCTGGCCCATATCTGATATCTCCGATATCCGACTTCCGATCTCCGATAATCCGGATCTCAACAAAGCTGCTAGCACCGAGAAAATTTCTTCTAGAGAGAGAGGGAGAGAGAGAGCGAAAATCTCTGAGAGGTTTTGGGTTTGGCGTTTTGACAGGGAGGTAAAGAGAAACGGAAATATGAAGTGGTAGCAATGTCGGAAATGGCGATGGAATATGGGCCTCATAGAGACGTGTAGCAAACATGCCTGTTTCCGTTCTTACGTAAATGCCCTCGTGTCTTTTCAGTATTTACCTCCGACCATTTCTTTTCTCTCCGAATAAGCTCTGACGTGTCCATTGTCATTATTGTGAAAGTTTTTATACGCTGCATTCAGGCCTATTTTTAGTTTCTGTGGGACTGGTGCATAAAGCACTTGATAGGTTATCAAATAATAACCCTTATTATTTTCGTATTTCGGTTGCGCTCGTTATAACCTGTAAAAAAAAGGAAAAAAAAAAAAAGTAAGAAAAAAAAGGAAAAAGACAGCCTCGAAAAGGTTGTTAGAAAACAAGAAACAAAATCTGATACTTTCAGCTGACACGGAAAGGGAAAACAAGTGGAGGGACAAAAGGGGGATTCCGTTGCAAATAAAATAGAAAGGAAAAAAACCCACTTGCTGTGTGGTGGGCCCTAGGGGCGGGGGTCATTTCTGGGATTTTCAGCCCAGAACAGCTCTATTTGACCGCACGCACCTAAACAAACTTACTTTCGCTTTCACTTCCACTTCCTCCTCCGTGCCACCCAGCTTGCTCTTGTCTCCCTCGCCAAGTACACGTATGCATGCCACGCGTCTGCTTCCAATTCCCAGCGTTACACGACATGTCGTTTTATTTTTCATTCTAAAGAACGTAATAATGTGGAAATGAAAAGGTTATCGAAATGACTTGTAACCAAATTAAAATTGATGTCGTTCGATCTTATTTTGTAGTTTAAAATAGAAATTATTAGATGAATTGAATTATATATTTATTTTTTAATATTATATTAATTTTATATATAATAAAAATAAATTAATTTACATTTACGATCTACCAAAAAAATAAAAATTGGCTTAAAATGAACGTTAAGTAAGCCGTATAATCATGTTTAGCCAAATCTAAGACAGAACTATACCTAAAAAATATCATTAATTGTCAACACATTTCTTAGTTCTTTTATTTTTTATTTTTTATTTCATTTGGTACTAAACCTTGTCTTTTGTGATGAGACATGGGACGCGGCTAATAAGCGATAGCTGCTGACCCACCACTTTTGACTTCCTCTTCCTCTGACGTCTTTTTAAATAGTCAACTGAATAACATAAGAAACGAGAATCAAATTTGCTCACCGTAATAAACCTACCAGTTTTAATCATTATTATCGTCCTCACGAAAATTCATTCTCATTATTTTTTTTTAATTGATTATATAAATATTAATTTATTTTAAAATAATTTTTTTTATATACTATTATCTATTTTAAATTTTTTTTTAAAAAAAATTCATTATATTTATTTAATTTTTTAATAATTTATCCATCTATTTATATATATCATTTATATATTAATTTAAATTTTATTAAATTGGGATCATATTTAATTTCTTTTATATATGATCAAATTATGTTAGATATTTATTTTTAATTTTATTTTCTATCGGAGCTATATCTAAATAATTCATAATTCTATCATTACTAATTTTATCATTGTATGTTTTATCACACATTTATCTTAATATGTGCATCTTTGCTACTGTTATATTATGCATATATTGTCTCGTAGTGGCTCAATACTCCAAACCATATAGCATAAATGGTCGAACGATCGTGTTGTAACATTTTCCTTTTAACCTCACGAGTATCCTTCTACTACATAAAATTCATAACCATATAAAACACATACTTTTAAGAGCCTCACGTGATCTATCTACTTTTTGACTTACACTTTTTATAATTTCATAAATTATGATGATATTATCTGCAAACAATATATATCATAGTACATCATCCTGAATATGTTTCGTCAGCTCATCCATAACCAAAACAAAAATATATAAACTTAAAGCCAACACTTAATGAAGTTCTATTGCAATAGGGGAGTTCACTAGATATCTCATCTATTGACTTAACACTGGTTACAGCTCTATACATATCCTTAATGATATCAATATAATATTGAGACACATTTTTCCCTTAAAGTACTCACCAAATTAATTTCTTAGGCATTCTATCATAAGCTTTCCTGAATCAATAAAAATCATTAGCAAGCTCTTTTGTTTTTCTCTATTTTATATTATTTATCTAATCAATAATATTACTTCTATCATAGTCCTACCCAGCACAAAATCAAATTGATTTTTTGATATAGTGGTGATACTCTTATGTTTCTCCCCTATAATAATCTCCTAGAGTTTTATTATATGATTTATAAGTTTTATCATTTTATCTTTTAAGCAATATGTTATATCTCATTTATTCTTATAAATTAGTACTATAATATTACGTCTCAATAATTCTGATATTTTCCTAATATTTATAATCATATTAAAGAGCGTAGTTAGCCATTGTATCTCTATTTCTCCCAGACACTTTCACACCTCAATTGCTATATCATATGGTCTAACTGTCTTCCCTGATTTCATCATTTTCAAGGCTTCTCTTACTTCCCTAGCATTAACCCAACGATAAAATACTAAATATCTCTCTTGCATCGAATTAAACCCATTTAAGTTTAACCCTTCTGCACATGTCACATTTAGTAATGTCTCACAGTAATTCCCCAACTATTTAAAATAGTTTTATCCAGCATTAGAACTTTATCATCTTAATGCTTTACACACTTAACATGATTAAAATCTTTAAATTTCCGATCTCTGACTTTTGTTATCTCGAAGATATCTTTCTCTCCACTCTTTTATACCCAGCTTATTATACAAATAATCATACACTCTATTCTTAGCATCCCCTACTACTCTATAACTAAGTTTTTAAACTTGTTTATAAAGCTCGTATGACCTTTGATCTCTAATTTTTTTGCTAATTTGAACCGTATTTTATTTTTCTTAATGACTTGTCACACCTTATTGTTCCACCACCATGCCTTCCTGTCATGTCTTCCCCTTCCTTTGACCTTTTCAAACACTTTTCTCGCCCCACTCCTAATATGGTTAGCTATATGTTTCAAAAAACTTAGAGTTACTAATATTATTAGTAAGCCTTGCGTTCTTATAACCTTTTAAGACTAATTGACTATCTAATAACTTATTTCTAAAAATCTGGCATACATCTCATTTCAAAGTTCACCACTTAATTCTCAACTTAGTCTAACCTTAGTCGATTTTATTCATACTTGTAAGACAAATATCTAAGATTAATAACCTATATTGGGTCATTAAACATTCTCTCGCTATCACCTTACAATTCTTATATCTACCTAGATCTCGTCTCCTAACAAGAAAGTAATTAATTTGACTTATATTATGACAACTCTTAAAGGTCACTAAGTGATCCTCCCTCTTCTTATATAAAATATTTACTATCCTGAAATCACTAACTAAGGCAAACTCTAAAATAAAAACCCTCATATTGTTTGGAACTCTAAAGTATTGACTTCCATGAACACTCTCATACCAAATTATATTTTTACATACATAACCATTTAAATTGCCACCTAAGAATACCGTGTCTGAAATGAGGATTTTATTAACCAACTATTCCAAAGTGTCCCAAAAGTCTATCTTAGTCTCATCATTTAATCTCACTTTGAGTGTATACGTACTAATAATATGTATTATCTTTAGTTCTAAAGCTACTAAACCTCTTAACAATAACAATTGTATCCCTATTGGCTTTATCCAACATTATTTTCTATCTCATTCATACTTTTATCTATTCCCAAGTAAAGAAGTTTAAATTATTCTCCCAAATCCTTAACCTTATTCCTCTTATTCCTCTTTCACTTTATATTTTAAAGACAAGCAATATTTCTCCGTCTTCTACTTATAACATCCATTAAGTTTATTGACTTACTCATCAACATTCTTATATTCCATGAGACTAATTTAATATTCATAATTAACTAACTTCTTTACTTACTCCAATCCACTGTAGTGCGAGAACCCTTGCCTATTTAATGCTACAAACAGACGCCGCTGCAACACACCTTGCTAATTTGATATCACACCCAAATGTAAATGCAGGACATCACTTATAACGGCGGACACTAATAATTTGCGTTAATCTTTCTGAACAATTTCCACGCAAGGAACATGAGAGATTCTTTTACGGCTAACTTTCACATGCATAACACCAACCCTCTTCCTTTATCCCGGTTTGGGACCGGCCAACTCCCGGGCAGATTATATAGATTAAGAAAATCATAATAGATTGAGAAAATCACGTCCTATGGACATTAACTAGCGCAAAGAAACCTTGGGACCATGCATTAAACTGGCTAAAAGAAAACACACAGACAAACAGGGCATGGCGAACTGATCCATTTCTCACCATCCGTCGCTGAGGATTATGATAAGACAGACATATGTTTCCTTAAACAAGTTAAGATGCTTCTTGCCCCTTTTGAGCATCGACAGATTAAGACCCCTAACAAGCTATAAAACCCAAGCAAGGAGAAGAAAAGCATATCATAAACTCGGAATATCAAACCAGCTTATTTCATATTTTGTCCAGCTTTTCTGCCTTCACCACAGGGTTGGCTTTCTCAATTGCACTTTGACCAGCAGTCCGATAATCATAGGGGCAGTCATGTTTATCCGAGTATCGATGAACAGAGCAGAACATATTCCCACACCTGCAGTTGAAACCTGTTAGACCAACCCGCTTCTTACAAGTGGTGCACCTTTTTGGACCATCTTTGGCCTTCTCCTCCTCACCCTTTGTGCCGAAAGCAAAATAGGATACTTGTGGTGAAGCGACCGACATTGGTTTTGCTGATGAAATTGGTTCCAGAGTTTTTGCGGCATCAGTGAAATTAGCCTCCATGATGATGTCACCCGTTGAACTACTGCTGTTGACGATGTTTTCTATTGATGAGGCGGCAAGCTTCGCATGTTCTTGCTTTAAGACCAAGTCCTTGTGGCATTTAGAGCATAGATTCATGGTTGCTGCACGGCCGAAGAATCCACAATTGTTGGCACAGAGTTTGGGAGATTCAGGTGGTGCTTGACATCCTGTCTCGTTCTGCTCCATTTTCTACACCTCTCTCCTGTACCAGAAAGAACGATTAATTTATCCATATTGAAGAGTAAAAATTAAATGTTAAATTATCCTTACGGCCTTCCATAGTGGTACTTGGACCACTGAGAAGAAGATGGGGTGGGGAGAAGGGGGGTGGGGGTTGGAGATGGGTCCATTGAGAAGAAGATCAATATGGATGCCGAAAACAAAGAAGTCCCGCTGAACTACTAAAGGCCAAGGAAACGAAATAATAAGCAAGTTCCTAAATCAGTAGAAAACTAAAAAGAATTTTCCTGTTTACAGAGAGAGGGAGAGATGATATGGAGATCTGCCAAATATGGTTATGTGTCTATTCATTTAAGTATGGAAAAATATACTGTATACATGTCGAGCTTCATCAATCTGCAGGAAGACATCTATGTCTACCGAAATGGATAAGAACTCTCTTCCCTATCCACAACAAACGACGCACCCCCCCCCCCCAAAAAAAAATCCCAAATTTCAATTCAAGGTTCCGTACATATCCTCCTTCAATTCTGATATGATGTCCGGTTTCAACTTATCAAGCATGGAAATCGATTTTAGCTTCGAGAGTATTATTCCCTAATCTACTCCACTCTCATAAATCTTCACTCGGTAAACTTCCCAGACAATTGATACCGCAAATAACACTAGAGGCTTAAACTATACTTTACCATTTCAAAACCTAGATCCTCAGCCTCTGCAAAGTACAAAAGGGGGGTAAGTTTTTAATTCTTTTTTTTTTTTCAAAATTTCCAACAAATAAACAGCAAAAATCGATACGTATAGAAACTAAACTAATTTAACAAGTTCCTGAAACAGGCTACCAATTTCTCTTTGCTCGATTGAGAAACCATAATTGTGAGGGATTAGCTTCAATCGTATAATAAGCAGTGAAATAACCCTAAAATTTCATGGCAATAAAAGGAGGAGAAAGAAACGAAATGAATTGAGAAGAAAGAAAAAGAAAAGCCCACCCGTTCGCCTGAAAGGAAAAATGATATAGACGGCCGACTAGAGAGAGAAGATCTTTTCAACCTACAGCGAACAGGAGGAAGAAGAAGAAGAAGATGAAGTGAGAGAGAGGGTGGCTGAGTGGCGGAGGAGAAAGTCGAACCCAGAGTGATAATCAAGCTCGAAATTTATACTAGACAGGGGGGATGATATCAAAAACAAGGGGCGCAGAAAAATTATCCAGAGTGGCCGCATGTAGTTTTTTCGAAACATGGTTTCTTTTCAACCGTAGATCGTGATTAGTTGGAGATAATAGCAGGGAGCACATGGACGGACCGTGATTCTAAAGGAGTATTTCAATCACGTGTGGTTGTGGTTAAGGGTGAGAAAAAAATAATTATACGATCGATATTTTTTTGTTTGTTTTGGTCAGTTTTGCATATTAAAAATTTAGTTTCGGTCGGTTTATTAATTGAAACATGACTGGGTAAATTAATTTTTGATTTTTCGATCAGTTTAGGTAAATAAATTAAATATCAAAAATTTATTAATTATTAATTAATTATAGTTTATTTTATGATTTGATATGATATTTAATCCGTAAAATATCATAAATTATAATTATAACTTATAACTTACTCTAGAGATTGAGGAGACATTCGACTCATAAAATATTATAATTGCTAATTTATTTTATAAGTCGATGAGAGTTTTAACTAATACAATAAACTAGTATCTAATATTGATATTGCTTACTTTTATGATAAGACTTTCATCTCATGCACCTTCATAATCACATTCATATATCTAAATATTAATTAATATTTATAAATTTATAATATATTTAAAAATTATTTTAATTATACTATTAAAGTAAAATAAGATTTTTTTAATTATTATAATATTAAATTTTCATCAAATATAATATAATTAAAAATAACTCAAAAATAAATTATTAAATAATATATATATTTATTAATTATATACATCACAATATAATTAAATAAAAATTAAAAAATGATAAAATAAAATCAAAATAATTAAACCAACTTCAATTGAAACTGACCAATCTAATAATATCGATAAAAATTGGATTCAATTATATTTTTGATTTCGATTCGATTTTACCAAAAATAAAAAATTTACTCATCCCGTTGTGTGCGATCACTTCCGTGGGGTAATAAGGCGTAAGTTACGTGTTCCTTTTCTTTTCTTTCTTCTATCTCCTCGTCGTTCTGATGAAACGTGTCTCCTATCCAGCGGGCTATGTCTGTCATTTTGCATAAGCAGGTGCAACGGGTTAAGCGGTTACTGGCCAGTTTTAGGCAATGGCAGCATTATATAGCAAAATGCATTTTTCCAGCCATAAGCCCAAACGACTCCACAAGGCTCGGTCCGGTACTGCCCGGACCGGCCCATTAGGGATCGGCTGTTAGGGAAAACAAAGGTTGATAATTTCTCTACGTCCACAAAACTGAAACAGCCTCACCTCACGTCTCTTCCATGTCGTCTTTTCTCAGTCGGTAACGCTTCACTCCGTCTAATCCAATTCTGTCTCATCAAATCCTTCATCTCCGAGGGGTCTCAATGAATCCATTGAAGCGTTCTCGCGAAGCAAGAATCTCATCCCTTGAAATTCTCGAGAAAATGCTTTTGAATCGTGTTGTATGTTCGTGAGCGGTCCTCCTACGCCGCAACATTCTTCGCAGAGGTTGAGTTGTGTAGTGTATTCGTTTTTTCTATACGTAGGGAGCCGAGCTAGGGTTTTTGGAAGATTCAGATTGAGATCATCTAGAGTTTTTGGTTACTTTGAACCTGAAGATTAAAGAGGGGAGCTAGAGTTAGGGTTTTTATTGGGGACTTGGAGGTGTTTGCGATGGGGAGCGTGGATCGGATGGATGGTAGGAGTTTTAAGGCTAATTTCTCAGGCGAAGGAGTGGGAAAATTGAGGGAGAAGGTTGAGGAGAAGCTGAAGGAATTTATGGGAGATTACACTGACAATACTCTCGTGGTACGGACTCTTGTTTAGTTTTTGAAAATCTGGTCTGTTGGATTCGCATTGACCACTGCGTTAGGTTATCATCGATCTCCTGCTCGGGTGAAAAGTTCTATTGTATTGAAAATTATGTATTCTGTTTCTGGATTGCGTCCGTGGTCATATTCGAAATCAAGATAGAAGGATTCACGTTTAAGGCAGATTTCGGTTTCTAAAAATCTTAATTGTCTTCTGTTTTAGAAGTAGTTCCATTTCTGGCATCTTAGGAGTGCTTTATATAATGAAATTTAATGCAAAATAATCAAGCACTATGAGATATTCCTTTTCTTGATATAGCTGCATGGATCGGTTGGTTTGATGACTATGAGTCTATGGCACTGCATCTTGGGTCGCTGTTACCATCTTCTCTTGATATAGCTGAATGGATTTGTAATGGAGTTTCTTTAAAAAAATATTAATTATAAATGAAGGATATGGTTTAATTGTCAAATAGGTTTGCATTGAAATTTCATAGGGCTCTAAATTTTGGCCATGGTGTGTCCCTTCATTACCTCAAATCTCGAATCTTGAATCTAACTTAGTGTAATGTTCATTTGATTTTATTGCTAGAGGTTTGATAAATTCTCTCATAAGAAGCATGCATAGCGGTTTGTCACATCATATCTTATTTAATTTGCCATTATTATCTGACAGGAATATGTAATTGTCTTGTTGAGGAATGGAAGGCACAAAGAAGAAGCAAGGAATGAGTTAAATGTTTTTTTGGGAGACGACAGTGATTCATTTGTATCTTGGTAAATAATTTATATTTTGTCATCATTTCCAGTTTCGAGTGGAACATAGACGGTCATTTTTATCAGCAATATTGTCATTGATTTGTGTTTATATTTCTTAACAGGCTCTGGGATCATCTAGCTTCAAACTTGGACTTGTATGTAGAATCTCAGGGATCTCATGTAGATGATGTTCCTAAGACTAAGCCTGCAGTCGTGGAACAAGCTAGAAGAAATGATATCCTCCATTTGAAATCTGAGATAGAGGTGAAGCCTGATAAGTTGTCCAGAAGCCGACACAATAGGGATTGGAAAAGGCTAGGGAAAGATGAAGATCAACCCCCGCCATTACTTAGCTCTGTGATATATAGTAATCATCCAGAGGAAAAAAATGACCATGAAGTTAGTCGAGGAAGGCGGTCTCAATCACCCCGACCTCGAGTTCAGAGAAAAAGGAGCCGGCATGATGAGCATCAAAACACAAAGGTCTGTCCTCTCCCTCTCGACTGTGAATTAGTGGATAGTATAACTGACTGACATTTCCTGTTATGGTAATTAATCTTCGTCAAGCTATATATAGTAAGAATTTAATTATTTATTTTTCATTTCTGTTTTTCTCCAATAGAGGGATGCAGTTTCTCAAGTACACGCTACTGCCTCTAGGCGGCTACTTCAATTTGCAGTGCGTGATGCAGTTGCAACTGCAAAGCCATCTAATGCAGCAATTACAGAGCCCACATCAAAGCGTCTTAGATCCATAGTATCTACAAGTACTACGACAGGGGGTTCTTCAGCGATTGCTCCTGCTCGACATCTTCAGTCTGTAGCTAGAGTGGCAAACCCTATGGCAAGTGTGATTAAAGCTGTGGCAGAAGCTGCAGAAGATGCAACAAGAGTTAGATCTTCGAGTGTTTTTGACCGCCTTGGCCGAGGTGCGTCTGGTTCCAGTGGCCAAGCTGCTGAATTTGATGCACCTACTGTTGAGGATGGAGATTATGAAGATATAATTGAAATGGAGGACAAACCACACTTGACATATGATGACAGAAGACGGTTCATTCAGAACACAAGAATGCTGCGAAGTGAAATTGGATTGACATCTGATTCTGTATCTGACAATGAAGAATACGATGATCTGAACATTGCGGGTGGCAGATTAATGGATGTTTCTCAGACTCTGACATCTAGGGAAATCAGAGATGAGAATTCAATGATGGTGCAGTACAATGTAGCTAAGAATTCTAATGACGTTATGCGGATATCAAGAAATACCGAGGAGGATCAATTGCCTGTCCCTGGAAATACATCACATAAAATAGTTAATATTTCAGTGAATTTGAATACTTGGAAGCCAAATAAATATCTGGAGCCAAGGGAGGTTGCAAAATTGGATGGTAAAAAAGGTCTGCTGGAGAATGCGGTGGGAGCTGGTGAATCTAGAAGTGGTATGCAACTAATGAAGGAGAATGACAACCCTGTCATTGTTGGTAATGGAAATGTAAGATTCCTATGTTATAAGCTGATCATGTATGCTCAAAAAACATGCATGAACACTTACTCGATGACATTTTTTTTTAAATCTTGTGTCTGTTGGTTAACAGGGAAATTCTGCTAGTATGCCTCAAAAAGAATCTCAGAAAGCCCCTTTTCCTGGTACTGGTAAGTTCTCTCCATCAGTAAAATCTTGCCATTTTATACTCCTCGTAACATGGTACAAAAATTCATCTCGTTAGATCATAAATTGCATTTTTTTCGGCCATTTTCTTCTTTTCTTTTGGGAGTTCTCTGTTCAAAATTTTCAGCCTTTTAGTGAACTCAATGGTTGCTGCACTATGGGCCTTGTTATTTTTTCTCTTTTCTGTGATCAATTATGGTCATTGATTTATATTCTACAATTTTGTCTTTTTCCCTTTTATTAACAGTTCCCTGTGGTATCATGCAGGACTTTTTGCTGCTGCCCGTCCTTTAGAAGATACTGATTCTCGGACAATTTTTGTTAGCAATGTAATAATCTATGCTTCTATTCTTCCATCTCGGAAGTGGAATCTCATTTAAGGGTGTGTTAACATTGTTCTATCCCGCTGCAGGTTCACTTTGCTGCCACAAAGGATAGTCTATCTCGGCATTTCAATAAGTTTGGCGAAGTGCTAAAAGTTATAATAGTTACTGATGCAGCAAACGGGCAACCAAAAGGGTAAGATGGTTCAGATACTGATTCTACTTTGCCTACTATCTTCTTCTTCTCCTTCTTTTTCGTTGAGTTGGGGAAATCTTTATTACTTTGTACTGAGAGGCAGTAGTTGCGCAGCGTGGCTTATGTAGAGTTCATGCGAAAAGAAGCAGCAGATAACGCATTGTCATTGGATGGAACCTCTTTCATGTCAAGGATTCTCAAGGTATTTGCTATGGAAACTAACTGTAACTGCTAGAACTGTAGACTAATATCTAAAGTTAGGTCTTTTATTCAAAGCCGTTCAAGTCTTCCCTCCTCTCAAATACCATGTTCATTCTACGAGCCAGCCAAGTTATATCACAGTAATAAATCCACTCATCTTCCCCCCCCCCCCCCCCTCTCTCTCATGATAAGAAATGTGATTACTATGGAAACTCAAATCTCAATCTTTCCACATTTCAGGTTGTGAAGAGAAGTTCTGCTCATCAAGAAGTATCACCAGTCATGGCATCATGGCCTAGATTTGCCCGTGGCTCTCCATTTGTTGCTAGTAGATTTGGCAGAGTTCCCTTCCCTCGAGGCATTGCTAGTACTTTCAGGCCTCCTCGCCTTCCAAGCAAACCTGGTGCTAGGAGCTTTCAGTGGAAAAGAGATGCTCAGGCCACTCCCTCTGATAGTAGTGTTTCTTCTGTATTAGGTATTAATACTGCTCTCCCTTCCACTCCCCGCAGCCTCACCTATGTTCGCACAGAACCTAAGCCAGATGGCAACCTTGGAAGTGCCTAGTCAAAAGATACTCAAAACTGGAGTTCGTGAAAAGAGGAGAGATAAGAAATTTAGATCTTTTCCCTTATTTTTGAAATAGTACTCGTGTAAATGGTGGAAGGAAGGATGTTTTTCAAGATTAGCAGTTTGAGGTACCTTTTTCTTCTTCTTCTTTTTCTAAGAGTTTTGGTGGATGTGAAACGGAGACGAGCTTGAGATTAGCTTGCCATGGTTTTCTTCATTTGTTAACCTTTTCCTACCCCAACATATGCTTCAATCGTTTAGATTAAATTTTGTGAATAGAGTGGAAGAGTATGAACTCTTTTTGAGGGACAATGTCAGTACTCAAAAGTTTTATTATTTTGTAATTTTGGCGTTTTTCTTCTGATGAAAATAGAGAAACGAGAAAAAGGAAAAAAAAATAAAGGGGGGGGGGGGGAGGCTGAGAAAGAACTGTTAGTGTTGCCTCATTTATCGTTTCACTTGCTCTATGGTGATGCTTATATGATTGTAATGATTAGGATATATGATGCTTGATTCTTTTATTACATGGAAGGAATCTAGAACAACTCAGTATGAGACTCAAATGCTTAAAAAAATGTAATGAATCTCATCCCCACCCTACTGTAAGTAGTATGCAAGGAAAGACATGAAGGAAGCACTGATAAGTGAGCCTATAACAGAGATGGCAGCAGTAGATGCATCGCTTATCGGTGCTGGAGCATGCGCTGGGGAATAGCACTGCTAACAGTAGCGGCAGCCAAGAGAATAATTCAATCGATATTCTTCATTTCCATTGTAAGCTTTCTTAAGTGAATAATACAGAGGAAGTTATTTACAGGTATGAAAATTGAGCCACTTTTTGGATATTAGTAATATGATTGCTGAACTGTATAGTTATCACGTAACAGAAGTTAAAGGGAGAAAGGCTCCACCTTCTCTCTAAAACTTCTTTGAGCATAAATGATGCATCTAGTTTTCTCTCGGGCATGAGAGTAGTCTTTCCTCGTGGACATGGGGCTCCTTCTTTCGAGATAGCTTAATTCATTCCCTAGATCTTTGGGGTGGAGTAGATTGTATAGATCACTTGTCTTTCATTTTGTTGCCTTGGAGTTTCTCAAGACCTCGGGTCACTAGAGAAGAAGATCCTTAAACTCTGGTACATTGAGAGGATTAATCCTGCAGCAATGGAGATTTCATCGGTTGATACCTGATTTCCTCTTCGTTTGCTCCTCACATCAGGTCAGATCTATTTCTTTACACTAGATCCGGTTCTTATCTTCTACAAATTTGAGTCCTTGCGGTGATATAGTATGATTTAGGGATTCATCTTGTCCCTATTTGGCATTGAAGTGTGAATTAGGGACTCTACTAGATATGATCTGTCTGGAATTGAGTAATTATGTTTTGATATGGTTACATATTATGATTTAGGTTTTCTGTTAGATCTGATCTGTCATTGTTTCATTTTGAACAAACTTCAAAGTATTGTTATTCTGGTTTTGCTTGTGGTGTTTTTATGCTCTTTTGTGGCTTCCTATTTTTAGTGGTTGTTGAGGTTCTTGTGGTCGATAAGAATAAAATTTTCTGGTCAATTGGATTCGTAACTATGGAAGACCTATTAATTGACCTGAAAGATATAGGAAATGCGGATATAAAGATGAATTTTGTTTTAATTGGAAAAATAATTTCTGAAAAGAAATAAAATAGATCCGGGCTTTGGCTATCTTGAATGGGGGAAATGTGTGGGTAAGAAAGCTTAAGGTGAAATTGAAAGCCGATGGTAATGATAAAATTTATAATGCGCTGGTGGTCAAAGAATAATCAAAGCTTTTAGAAAAGCTAGTATTAGACTTGCTTGTGTGCAAAGATAAAGAGTTTGAGATGAGAGAAGGAATCATTCTTACTCATTTTAATGGCAGTGATGGTTGGCCAAGGGGTGGGGTATCCCTTGACAAGTAATGCTCTTAAAGAGCTGTTGAATTGAATAGCCCCAATATTACTGGCTACTGGTTGATGTTTTTCTATTGGTATTTTGGAGAGATGGGGGTAAAGCAACGGTTGGAGGGTGGTTATCAGAAAGGAAATTTGCATTTGTACCGATCATTGGATCCGTAGTTAAAATTGCAGAATTAGATGGCTGCAAGGAAAAATCAGGAAATATGTCCAGAATCTAGACAAGTATTTTTATCCCCATCGCCCTTACGATTGCTTTTGGTTCTTGTTTCTCATGAGCTGCAAGTTTTACATATACCTTTTGAAAGGCCGATTTGTTATGGTTTCCAGAGTTTCTCCTCTAGGTGCAACTTGTATAAAGTAGGCCTTTGCTCGCTTGGCTGAGTTTCTGGTTGGAATTGGTGGTAAGTTTCGAAGGGTGCTCTCTCTGCAAAATTTGGCATTGACCGGTAAAGTTTCCTTCCTTTGGTTTGGTTGTTTTTGCTTTCCGAAGTCTTTGTATTGGGCACAATTTTCTTTGCTTAGGGGTGTCTTATTTTGCTTTATCTTGTTTCTGTTTGATTTTTTTATTGACCTAGTTTGTTCCCTTTTAAGGCTGGGGACTGCTTTGACAGGGTTATCTTGCAATGAAACTTTACATTTAACCCAAAAAAAATCACTTAAATTCAATTCTTGTAAACCAACCACTCCTCATATATCATATTAATTATTATGTTAGTTTCTATATATAGTCTTAGCAATGAAACTTTGACAGGGTTTTGATTTGATCTTTTGGTATCCAAAGAGAATAAAATTGGGAATGAGAATGAAATATGAATGAAAATAATGATTTTTAGTATTTATTTAGTTATTCGGAAGAGAATAAGTAAAAATAAGATTAAAATGATCATTTTTTTATATCTGAATTTTTTAAATAATTATTAAAATACCATAATAAAATTTAAAAAATATGAAAGTTTTTTTTTTTATATATAAATGAATACTTATTATATATAATTCTTACTTAATAATGGAGGAACTAAAATTATGAGAATAAAAAATTATTTCTATTTCATCGAATAAAATAAAATTTATATCAAAAAAGTCATGGTAAAATAGGCCCCGAACATGCATGGCTCGACATGACAAAAAGCAAAGTATGAGCATGAAAATGACTAACTCGTGTCAATCTACGAACCGCACACGTACATGAATTATGGTAACCGGATGTTTTAAAATTAATTTAAAAAATAAAAAATAAATTCACATGGGTCGAAATGGATTCATGAGCCAACATAATCATATGGGCCAACACGATATATTTATAACTTGTTACTATATTTGTATCATAAAAACACGATGCAAACCAATCCATATCAAACACGATATTATGCCCAAACCGTACCAGCCCATTTTACCATCTACGTACATAAATGATCTTATATCGAAGTCCACGTTAACTTTGTTAGGCCGACGAACATAAGGAAGACTGACCAAAAGAAACAAACAAACGACAGGAGGAAGGACACGTGTAGCAGCTGAATGTGTATGAAAATACTTTAACACGATTCCGGTCTGTTTACCCAAACTCTTGAAAAATCCAAACGACTCGTATCATTTTCTTTGCTTCATACTTCCGTTCACTCTAAGCAACCAACCAAACAATGACAACTCACCCTCTCTCCAGCTTTACCCTATGGGGCCCACGCGTCTTCTCCCTTCTATAAATACCACGCTTCCATCTACCGATGATTTCCATATAAGTCACCGATTCAGCTAATAAGAGATCACGAAGAGAAAGAGAGAGAGAGAGAGACAGACAGATCGAGATCTTCGCAAATGCCTTCTTCAATGATATCTGCTTCTTCCAAGGCTTTGTTCCTGGCGATGATCTTCGCCGTCTTCTCCGCCGCAGCTTTGGCACAGGAGGCTCCTGCTCAGGCACCGTCATTGGAGAAAGGAGCTGCGTCCTTCTCTGCGGCGAGTTCTGGCGTTTTGATCCTTGCGCCGTTGTTTGTTTCCTTCCTGGCGCTGTTCGAGCACTAGACTGAATCATTCATTGGATTTATACAGATTCTATGGATCATTGCGTATATATTGTATTTATTCACATTTAGCTTATTTTCTAGCTAAATAAATATGATTACTATTTACTACTACTCCACCTTTCACTACAAAAATAATATATCGACTCCATATTTTTGTTTTTGCAATAAGATTCCATTCGATACTTAAACTCGACTCGATTTATTAAAAAAATCATTATTATAAATTAATTAAGAAATTCTTAGATGTAACTGTTATAACTAATTATAACTATCAAATAATTAAAAAATAAAAAAATAAAAAAATAAAAAAATGTCGAAGAATAGAAGTTAGTAATTATTTTCAAGTTTTAAAATGTAAAAACATATTTTGAGATACATAACCAAACATACTCTTTAATCTCTCGATAGTTATATAAACATATTCTTTTTTTCCTTCTTTTTTTAACGATATTTTTAATTATATATATTAAGTTTATACTAATATTATTTATTATTAAGATAGATCAAAATAATAAATAATTTACAATCTTTTTTAAAAATTATCAATTAAATTTCAGCTTTGAACTACTTTGTTGACTCTTAATATGAGTGGGGGGTTTTCCGTTGGGACCCAGAATGGGTGTTCCCAATATTAGGCTCATTCCTGTGTTCTTGATATGGGATTGAGATTTTCTGTAATTTTTTAATTAATTAATTAATTAATATAATAATAAAATTTAAATTTATAATTTATATTATATTAATAATTTTAAAAATATAATAATAATAAATTAATAACAATAAATTTATATAAATTTCATCAATAAAATTAATTAAATATTTATAATTATATTATTTATAATTAAAAAATAAATTTATTAATTTTTATTTTTCAAAATTTTTGGAGAACGGGAACGAGACCGAGATCATTTTAGGTTTCATTCCCATTCTTGGTATTGGTACTGGGATAATATTATTGTTTTTATTTTCATTAAATATCGGGACGAGATCATGATTCTTATTAAGATCGGAAAAAATGTCCACCTCTAATTCTTACAGCTCAAAATGACCACTTATATTTTCCCATAATTGCATTTCTACCCCACTAATTCTAAATTCAAAATCTCACTTATTATCACGAGGGTATTTTCGTAAATTAACATCTCCAATATTTATTTATTTACTTTAAAAAAAATTAATTAAATTAATTTTTATTTTGTTTTATCGCAGAGCGACCGCCAAAAAGCCCTATGTTCAGGCAGGCAATTGAGTGGTGAGAGGTCTCACTCGGAAACAGAGAAAAATTTCCCTTCCCTTCCTTCTCTATATTAACGACTGCGTTCCCTTTATCTCTTCTTTTTATTCTGGTTCGGCTTCCATTGCCGATCATCATCATCGCTAAGGTTTTAGGGTTCCTGACATCGTAGAACCATCCGCGCTTACTGCTAATCAATGCCTAAACGGTGATTTTCCGACTCTTCTTCTACGTCACGGAGTTCCCGTTTGAGCCTTTTCAGCTTCTGTTCTGTTCTAAGCATGGATTGCTTCTCGAGTTTTCGTTTGATTAGACATCAAAATCGGTTCAGAAATATTATGCGGTTTCTTTCTTATTGAATATTATTAAGATTTGATTGGTTTTTGCTTTATGTTTTCTTGCGTTACTTTCTTGCGATTCTTTCGTACTCAAACTTGACTGTTATAATTTCGGAGGTAAGTTTGAGCAAATTGACGTTTGAATTACAGATTATCTGTTGCAATCCTTATATGGATATGGTATTATTGTTTTGTAAAGCGTCTGGGATTGGAATTTATCCTGTAATAGGTTATCTATGTTGATAAGAAATGAATGGTATTCAATTATCAAGTATGGTTGATATAATTATCAAGTATGGTTGATATTGTAGTTGCAACATTTGCTCTCATAGAAGTCCTTAAAGGTTTATGATAATTATTTTTGGATTTATGAGGCTTAGAACAGTCATCAGTAATGAATTCCTTGGGAAATGAACATTTATTACCGAAGAGGAGTCTGCACCATCGGGTTCCATATGATATTAAACTTCTATTCTTTTCTTTTTCTTTCTTTTTAGGGTTCTGTGCAAGTTTTTTGCCCATGGGGCATGCTTGAAAGGGGAATATTGTGAATTTTCACATAGCTGGAGTGACCCACCAAACAATGTAAGAGTTTTAGTTCTACCTTCCAGTTCTTAGTTTTACTGGTGATAGTTTCATTCACATTACACTGTTTCTGGTTATCATCCCAGGTTTGCACTTTCTATCAAAGAGGAGTGTGTGCCTATGGAAGTCGATGCCGATATGAACATGTTAAAGCATCCAGTGCTCAACCTTCTGGTTCATCTTCAGTAGAAAATTCTCAGCAGCCTCTTCACTTCGTTCCTGCACCCCATCTTCAGGTCACTTCACCACGTGGGGTGTCTTCTTTACCCAGCTCACCCTTAGAGCCCTTGCCATCATCTACTTCACTCCTTTCTCAATCTAAACCTGCTTGGAATCAAGATCCTGAAAGCCATGATTTTCTTGAGGATTATAATCTTGGGGAGCCTAGCAGTGTTCAGCCAGCTGATCGTCCTATCTGTCCTTTTGCTGCTGCTGGTAATTGTCCAAAGGGAGAAAAATGTCCTCATATTCATGGTGACTTATGTCCCACCTGTGGAAAACATTGCTTACATCCTTTCAGACCCATGGAAAGAGATGAACATATGAAGATGTGTGAGAAAAAGCAAAAGGACCTCGAGGCTTTGAAATATAGTCAAGAGATTGAGTGTAGTGTTTGTCTGGAGCGTGTTTTATTGAAGCCCACACCAGCTGAGCGTAAGTTTGGGATCCTATCTGAATGTGATCACCCATTCTGTATATCGTGTATAAGGAATTGGCGTAGTAGTTCCCCAGCTACTGGAATGGATATGAATAGTGCATTGAGGACCTGCCCAATATGTAGGAAGCTATCATACTTTGTCATTCCAAGTGTCATCTGGTATTGCTCGAAGGAAGAGAAAAAGGATATTGTTGATAGCTATAAGGCAAAGCTCAGGTAATCTTGAGATATAGTAATAATGCTACGATGCTTTTTTTTTTTTTTTTAAATATCAATTAGAATTACCTCTTCAGATGGGAAGTGCATAACATTCCGTCTTATTCCCAATCCCAAGACTTTGAGTGAATGCTTTCTATTTACTACTTTTACTTTGATCTTTACGAGTTTCGGGTTCTGGATTTGATATTATTCCTTCTGCAGGTCAATTGATTGCAGACACTTCAACTTTGGGAATGGGAACTGCCCTTTTGGGACCAGTTGTTTTTACAAGGTAATAAAGGTTTTGAATGAACTGCTGTGGTTTTGTTTGCATGAACTTTATTTCTGATTACAGTAAAGCTAGTAGTTTATAATTTGAGTATCATTGATTTTTTATTGTCTGCCTTTTCAATGATCTTTTAGCTCAATACATGCATTGTCTACACATTAGGTGATTACTTGAGGTATTGTGTTACAGATACTTAGTAAGTTGTATAGCTTGATTCACATTCTACTGTGCGACTTGCTCCATTAAAATCTACACATCAGGTGTTTACATGAAGTATTGCGGTGCAGATGCGTACTAAGTTTTGTAGCTTGATTCACGTGCTATAGTGCAGCTGCTCCACAGTGTCGTTTAACTTAATATAGGAAAGAAAAACGAAGTTTTTAGGTCAATCCATATGACTAATTATTTCTGTTAATGAACTGAAATGATGATATGTGGTATAAGCTGTGCTGTGTTTGGATAAATTTAATGTATAAGAATCTTGCTATAGTTCTAGAACTTCACCTGATTTATCCTTATATCAAACCTGCGAAGCAGTGTAATTGTTGTAAGTATCACATTATTAGTAGAATTACAGCTGGTCTATCCTTCTATTAGTTGGAAAGAGTGAAAGAAGGATGGTTACTGTATTCTTAGCTGCTGTGAAGAAATAGAAAGATTTTCAGAGTACTGCAGCGCAAACCTTACGTAGATTTTTTTCTGTACGAGGCACCAAAAGCTTGTTATTGTTGGTAATGTTCTCTTTAAGAGGGAGCTGCTTTTTTCACCAATATTCAAGCTTGATGTTCTAGGAATTGTTGCTAAAATGGATGCCTGATACTACCCCCAGAATTATGCGCAATTTTTGTAGCCCTTTAATTTAAATGTCAGAATGGGTTCGATTTGACAGTCTTTTGATGGATGCAATGTTTGTTGTGTTCCAGCATACGGTCAAGTCAGGTTCATATGCATGGAAATATCACTGCCCCCCTCCACCTCCACCCAGATCCAACAATATTGATCAAGATAGCATGTTTAGTAATATATTTAGGGAATTGGCGAGTTTTATCGAAATAGCTGAAGAGTTAGAAGAATTGGAAGAGAATGTTGAGCCTGAAGATCTACAATTCGAAGGACTAGAGCCTTGGCAGTGGGATTTTTTTCATGCGCAGATGGGTTATGATTCTGATGAGCTCGGTTATTATGACTCTGATGAGGAGGAGGAGACGTATTTATAGCATTTTGAGCTTACTGCATTTTAGCTAACTTTATCCGGGACCTTTGCCCTCTTTTGAATTGTTTTGATCTTGCAGCCTACAACTATTGCACTTGAAAAAGGACAAGGGTTGTGGTTTTTGGTTATCCTTTGTGGCATTGTATGTTTTGGCCAGACAGTTTATGTGGAACCTAGCTCTTAATTCATGGCAACATGTTTTATATGTTACATTTGGGTTTTCTGTCAATGAAGGACTTAATTTTTGGATGTGGTCAGAATATTAACCTCCCATATTCGTGCCATCTTATGATCTACTATTTACATTCACCATGGTTAGACCCTTGTAGATTTTTGAACGTGAATATTCTCGTTGCAGCATGCTTACAGAGACGGCCAGTTAGAGGAGGTAGCTCTACGTCATCTTGGGAATGAAGATGGTACGACGGTGATAGCCAAGGATATCAGGTTTCACTCTCACTCTCTCTCTTATTTTTTTCTTCTCGTTTCATATTCCTTACCAAAGCTTGTGGTATTATCAGGCTGTCAGATTTCCTTGGTGAATTGCATATATGAGGAAGAGTTGTTTCTTCCAAGTTTAGTGTAAGTTTTTCTCCCCAACTACACTCTTATAGACTGGTCTAGCGAATTTGCTTCAAGGGTATAGCATATCTCTAGCGAATTTGATAAATCAACATGAATCGGCTTTTTTCAGTCCTGAAGGAATATGTGGGCGGGAACATATCCAGAGATTGAACTGGAGATTTCGGTTCAGAAGTCTTGTCTTGATGAAAATAATTTGAATAATTTTTTTTATTAAAATAGAAAAAAAGTCATAGTAATAATACACATCAACTCTTGGAGATTTTATTTGGATGAAGTTTGTAAGATATTGAGGATTCTAATTCCTTGTAGTTTCATTTTTTATCTGGATTGGAATATGTTGGACACTGTTGATTGGGGAATTACTTGAAAAGAGGTCCTTAAATTGTAATGTCTTCTGTTTCCAAGAAAATGGCCTTTTAAGGCCTTTTGGTATTTGTGACTTGAGATTTTCTGTTTCAATCTTCTTGTAATAATTTGTAGTGATGCTTTCCGCTTTGGGGGGCTCTTTTTGTAGTCAAAAGTACACAAACTTTATTCGAAGTGTTGTAATAAAAATTTATACATTGAACGATAAATGTTTTGAAGAGTTTTGATGATGAGACTGCATTTCTCTTTGTTAACATCTTGTAATGTATTATGCCCATGGGCTATAGTCTAGTTAAAACATCGGTCTGCGCCATGTTTACGGAGATGGTTTAGAGATTGGAGAGATTCTTTCTTGTATGGAAGTATGATTTTGATTATATTTATGGTGTTACGCGGCAATATAAATAAAGCATTGAAG
Organism: Coriaria nepalensis; assembly: GCA_027186245.1. Lineage (NCBI taxonomy): Eukaryota > Viridiplantae > Streptophyta > Magnoliopsida > Cucurbitales > Coriariaceae > Coriaria > Coriaria nepalensis. The sequence goes on along the minus strand of CP114500.1, from coordinate 7,477,052 downwards.
CATATAAGAATTTTGAAGCATACGAGAATTTCTCCAGAGATTGGGCTTTAGGATGATCAGTGGGAGAAGGAAGAACACTTTGGATAAGGATTCTAGCCAGCTAGAATTTGCCACGCCGCTAATGATGGCCGCAACCGTCTTCTATAATACATTTATAGAGAAAAGTATGGGGGAAATTTTCTTGGGCAGAAATGTAATGAAAGCAGCTAATGATGGCCGCAACCTTCTCCCCCTCAGCACTCTTCTCCTCCGCCGGAACTGCAGGAGCTACCACAGCAACACCATCTAAACAAGCTCAGAACCAAACACTTTCCAAACCTCGCCTCCCCATCTCAGCTTCCAAACCACCACCCACCGCAGCTACAATAACCACCTCTGCTGTTGCACTTGCTGCCACTGACACTATTTTAGCCACTGCTGCTTCGCTGTCGTTAGCAGACACCCAAACCAACTCGGCATACCGTGTTTATTACGGAACAGCCACCAGCGCCACCAATTACGGCGGATACGGTGCCAACTCTAACAAGCAAGACTCCGCTGAGTATGTCTATGACGTCCCTGATGGTTGGAAAGAGCGCTTGGTTTCCAAAGTCGAAAAGGGTGCCTTAACTGAAAAGCTTTACTCTTTTTCACTAATGATTTCTTTATGATTATTTCTTCACTATTTTTACCAATTATGACTTACGTATGAGAAATTGACCATTGTTGTACATATCATGCTTATATAAGTGTAATCATTACTACTTAAACAGCGAACTGGAATGATTAACGCTTACTTTCTCATCTTACCAGGTACAAATGGAACAAATAGCGAATTCTACAACCCGAAAAAGAAATCGGAGAAAGAGTATCTGACATTTCTTGCCAGGTTCCGTCAACTAGCTCCAAAGGACGTGATCTTGAACATCTTGGCGTTGTCCAACGTAGAGTTGCAGGATATGATAGCGAGTGCAGAAGGCGGGGTCTCGTCGGAGGAGAAGAAGGACGAGAAAGGTCAAATCTACTACGTGAATGAGATTGATGGGGTCGGTGCTCATAGTTTCATTTCAGTTACTTGTGCTAAGAACAAGCTCTATGATCATTTTGTTAATGCTCCCACTCCAGACTGGAACAGGGACAAGGATATGCTGAAGCATGTTCACGACTCCTTCAAAACTGTTGGGTCTTTTTGAAAAGAAATTATAATCTGTGTTGTCATGTGAAGGATATTGTTATATGTATTGTTATATGAGTTCATGAGAGGTGTCTCTCACCCGTTCTAACCGTTTAGGAAACGAGCTCAACAATGTATTTGGAATCGAAAGACAACTTACACAAACAACTAATACAAGGAAGTTGAATTTTGAAAGAGCTAATACAAAGTGAAACCATCGTCATAAGAAACATGGAAGCCTCGTCGACAAGGGGGAGCAGTTTGATCATACTCTGCACAACAGCTCCATCTTCGCTTCCAGTTAGCTCTTCCAGTATTAGGTCGATTTCCCTCTTCATTCCACTTGTACACTATTACTCCAGACCCACCACTCCACTCTCCATCTATCCCTTGATGTGGTGGTGCGAGTGAAAACAACCCCTTCTCACCTGAAGTTTTATCGATTAGTCAGAGAGAGAAGAGAGAGAGAGAGAGAGAATATGTACCTGTTGTATGGCCATGGAAGGAGCAAGCTGAAGGGGAATTTTGTTCGGGTGAGTAAAGAGTGTTGCATCTTAAGCACTTTTTCTTCTTCGTGTTCACTGTTGAGCAGGAGGCTATCTTTCTTGCCTTAATGGCCGCGATTAATGGTTTCAAGGGCAGGTTTTGAACTAAACTGTAAGCCAGAGCCATGAGTACTTAATTCAGGGAGACGGAGAGAGTGAGAAATTGAGGTTGATGACGAGTGGCAGAGAGGGGGAGAGAGAGACTAACATCGGGCTGGGAATTTCCACAACACATAATTATGCATGATGTACCGTGATTAAGGTAGTTGATCGTGTGGAATCAAATCGACCAGAACCGTACGATTACCCCCCCTCAGAGCCAATAACAGCACGAGACGTGGACCTACAGGAAGACGAGGCGTTTCATTTTCACGCCGTACATACAGAGAGGCCGGAGTTGGAGCCGGACCCCGTCCCAAATTTCTTCTCCGTTGAATAGACGGGCTTTGCTGAGGAGTATTACTCCGCCGCCGCTATAGGCGGGCTCTTTCCCAGAAACGTTCAAACTTCAAAGGCACTAACCTGTTCTGTAAGGTAAGAAATTTTCCTTTTTTCTCTATTGATCTCTACTATCTACTTCTCACTGTAATTCCATTTTCATCGTCCTTACTCTGAAATAGATCGGTTTCTCGATCATAAACCTCACCATGTTTTCTTTCTCAAGTTTCGTACCAAAAGCTCGCTAAAAGTAACTTGAGTTTCTTAATTGGATCGCATTTTGTGAGATCTGGTTATTTTCTGTTGATTTGAGATGATTCGTAAGTCTGATCTAGATATCTCCTCTTAATTTTCATTCCATTTTCTCTGCGTTCTGATCCTCCGTCTTCTTCATGTTTTCTTTGACGATACTTTTATGGCAGTAATCTGTAGTTTGATCTGATCCGCCATTTCTCATCTGTTATAGCCTGTCTACAGTTCTTTATAGCTCAATTGCAACACACTAGCTACGACAGGGGTTAGAGAAAAAAAAATCGTACGGCCGAAAGCGACCGATAATTTTTTGTCGATTTATTTAATTAAATATTATTTTAGTTAAATCAGTTGTTGGTAATTGGATCGATTTCAAATACATATTTTTTTTTTTAATTATATTTTAAACTCTAAGTCTCAAATTAATCTCATTTTCTAATTTATATTTTAATATTTATCCTATTTGTTAAAGTTTATAATATTTTGCTTTAAATAAAATAATTTACAAATATCATGTGATAAGTGGATTATTTTCTGTATTTAGTATCAAAAATATTTGATATACTTTAGGCTCATTTCAATAATATTAATTGATGAATTATGAATTTATGGTATATTTGAATATAATTTTGATTATGATATAAGATAAAATGATATTTTTAATTGTTATAATGTTGAATTTTATTTTAAAACGATATTAAATGTAAATATTATATACATCATAACACTAATATATGCTTATAAATTATATATGTTCTTGATACAATTAAGTAGAAATGTAAAAAAAAAAAAAAAAAAATTGGTGTAAAAAATCAACCGGTCTCAACCGAAATCAACCTATCTAATACCGGTTTGGTTTCATTAGTTTTTATGCAATTCGGTAAAAATCCAAGTCGATTGTGGTTTCGGTTTGATTTTACCGAAAACCGAAATTTTGCTCGACCCTAGCTATCACAGCGAAAATTTCCTGTCTTATCTTGTTTTAGTTCTTCTTTTTTGGGTGTTTATAAATTTATACACCTACTAGTTTGATCAGTTCAATAGAAGTGTGCGATCTAATTTCTGGATTCTCGATGATCATTCGGGAATGGGAATATATTGTTTTTGTTCTTCTCCTCTTCACACATTCTCCGAATCCAATCCAGATACAACCTTAGAACTGGACCTGGTATCTAAAGACATTCTTTGTCTATATGAATGAATCCTTGTAGTGTTTGTATACAATGGTTGATCAGGCTGGAATCCGACCATCTTCCAGAAAGTATCTGGCCAGCTTCACCACAATTCAACCCTCTCCCCAAACATCCATGGCTACATTGGCAGATTCCAAACATCTCTATGTCACATAAATTATCCTAATTCCGCATTGCAATATCCTATCATCCCCTTAACTTCACCGTCCATTTTTTCCCAGCACCTGCCGAGAAAAGAAACCTTCTCGTCAACTTCCTCATGAGCGTGTCAAGCTTTTGAGTTTTGATTCGAAGTCGGGATGAGATGATTAAAACCTGCTGCCTAGCTGAACCTTACAAGGGCATAGGTGATTGCTTCTATAGAACTATGAAAGATGAAGGGTTTGTTTCTGTGGAGGGGAAACAATGCTAATGTTATCCGTTACTCCCCCAGTCAAGTGAGTACATGTTCTCCCATTGTACTTGAATCCTGATTGGATATATATATATATTCAGGCGCTAATTGTTATCTGAAATTTGGAGCTATGCATTCAAGGATTACTTTAAGAGGCTTTTCAATTTCAAGAAAGATAGAGAAGGTTATGGAAGGGGTTTACAGGAAACTGGCATTCAGGTGGTGCCTCGCTTAGGCCTAAGTAACTTTCCACTCAGACACAAATAACTTTCCGCCTGTCTTCCGCCTCTTTTGGATACTCTCGCTTAGGCCTAAGGCGAGCGAGGCAATACAAGCTCAGCCTCAGCGTCGAGCGACATCCTCTCATCCTGCTCAACCATTTCAATGTTGACCGACGTCAGCCAGCCTTCTCCTCAGCTCGGCCTCGTCCTTTACTTACGCACCCTATTCAATCATCTCCGCATATGCTGATCATGCCTCAGCCTCGGTCTTCCTTACGCGAGCTGAGGCTGTTGATCTAATTTGACCGTAATTGAATTGCAATAACTCATTATATCACTTGCATTGCTCGAATATGGGTCTGTAATTCTTTGAGCAAGCCTCCATGGAACAAGGGCTCTGCTCCATTAGGCGCAGAGTTATTGATTTCTTTCATTCCATTCAATTAATCTAAAGTGAATTCTATCACATTCAAACAAAATTAACTCAAGTCATGTATCTGGACGACTAACTGGTTAGCAAAAATGAAAAGAATGCTAAACATTAATTTTCAGTTAATATTTACAGGACTGTTTATTTTCTAACTTTGCATTAGGTTGGCTAATCACAAACGGAGCTGGCCTCGCATCCTACCCAATTGATACAGTTCATAGAAGAATGATGATGAAGAACGAGAGTGCAAAGTCTCTCTTTAAGGGATCCGGAGCAAACATCCTCGGTGCCGTTGCCAGAGATGGTGTTCTTGCCGCATACGATTAGTTGCAGCTCATCATGTAAGGAAAGAAGTATGGATCTGGTGGTGGTTAAAATAGAACGGGTATTATGACTTTCTCTCCTCCTTCCATTTAGTTTTTTTTTTTTTTTTAAAGCTTCATTGAAATCTTATGGGATTATACATTTAGGCATAATACCGCTCCTCCTTCCATTAATGCATTAAAGCTAGTAGCTGCGACGTTTATGAGTTCCGAGTCTTTCTTACCCGTTTCTTGCCTTGTGTCCAAGATTGAATTTTGTTCACATTCTTACATTTTCATTATCTTCTTTTACCTGCATGTTTAGTCTGCTCACTGTAACTCTCTTTTGTTTTTTCCCCATTTAATAGTTTTACTACCTAAATTGACTTGTCGTTTCATAGTAGCAGCAGTCCTTTGCAATTTATTGCTTCCTTAAATGTTGTACTCTTTCAATTCCTTGAAATAACGGTACTGTTTTTTTTTTTTTTTTTTTAATGGTTGATGGAAAGTTGAATCGAAGTAGTTACTGTAAATCTGTACTTGGAAAATATTATGATGAGGTTAAAAAAAAAAGATTTGTTTTTACGAAAGGTGAAGCAGTAATTAATAAATGTGGGCGATGAGTTCTGTTCTGTTGCGTGTGGGTGTAGTCAGTAGTGCAGTGTGATGGGATGAGATGCAAATTCGGGTCTATAAATACAAAGTGTCGTCTCTTACCTAACTAAGAGACCCCTACAGCCTACTGTTATTGTTACTGTTACTTTTACTGTACTCATGTCTGATGATGATGGTCCTACTCCTTAGGATGAGTCTTGTCTCCTTGTCCTGTTTTCCATGGCACCTACAAAACACAAACTCAAACACAATGGATGATAATCCTATTATTATTATTATTCTTCTTATGTACTAATCACTTTTAATCGTATTAGATACAATCTTGAATATATTTAGATACGGGGTTAAAGAGACAAAGGAATACCTTGCTTCAATTGAATGCAGGCTCTGCTTTGGATTCTTGTTATATATATATATATATATATAGTTCTAATTTTGTACTCGGATAGAGAGCATGGATCATGCATAACATTATATTATCCATTAAAATGTAGTGCAAATTGGAGTTGTTTACGGAAATTTTTTTGTGGTCCCTTCCCTATCGACATGTGTGATTCTCTTGCTTCTTTGGTTAAGTTTGATCAGAGAGCACTTAGTACCAATAGATGAGATCTACTTGCTACTAAAGCTTTGTCTCCAATTCTCTTCCAATGAGTTATGTTTTTAATGAGATTGCTTCGTCTGTGTAATTTACTTATAATCGGGAAGATTTCTTCTTCTCTCTTTCATTGTTCTTGAAAATGGTCGAAAGAGGAGAGAGAGAGAGAGAGAGAGAGAGAGCGGGGAAGGAGACAAAACAGAACAGTTGATGCTATCCAAGAACAAGACCAAAATCTTCCCAACATTAATTAAAGTAACCTTATCTTGTTCGTAGGCTTTTTAAAGCTGTTGTTCGTGTTTGGGGACCAAGAAAAAAAATTTTTAGAAAAAAAAACATTTTTTTTTTAAGCAGAACAAATCGTAGTATCGTAGTGTTTTTGTAGGGGGCGGTTCAGAAAAAGTCAGTTTGAACAGTTGTACGGTCAGGATTGTATTACAGCTTCTTACATACAGAAAGAAGAGATTATTGTTTTTTCACCTTTCTCCCTGGTAAAATGCGGCTGCCACCAGTTCTTTTACAGGCATGGCTTTCCTTTTTTTTTTTTTACATATAATAGTTATATGTCCAAGGGAAGAGAGAGGAAGGAGGGAACAACAGAGAGAGAGAAACTTAAAGAAAAGATCCAAATCCCTTCTCTCTCTCTCTCTCTCTCTCTCTCTGCAATCTGCATTTTCATTTTCTCTGCTTCTCTCTCTCTCTCTCTCTCTCTGCACACTCTCTCGACACAGAGGAAGCTCAGAAGCTACATTCTCTGTTTTCGAGCTTTGGACTCACTCATACACTCTCTGCTTCACAGCCTGTATCTCTCTCTCTCTCTCTTTAGAACTTTTAACAATTTCTTCATTTTGGTCTGCGTTCTTCCCCCTGTTCTCCTATTCTCACTGTTTGATGTTTTAGCGCCAAAGGTAATATCTCTCGAGAATCACCTCAATCTCTCTCTAGAATCACCCGTGTTTTGATACACTTTTGTTTGCTCATTCCTCTCTCCCTCTCTCTCTCTCTATTTCCCTGATTTTTTTTGGTTTTTTTTTTCTATCTATTTTACTTTTCCAGAGCTTGAATCGGGAATGTGGAGGGTCTTTTTCTCAATGACGAACCTACAGCGGAGAAAAGCGTTTTGAGGAGCGTTTCCCGTTTGCTGCTGTGAAATCTCAAGCACGATGAACAAATCTATGGATTTCGTGTTGATTTTTCTCTCTTAGTATTTATAGAATGTAAGTTTATCTTGTGCTCATTTAAGGAAAAATCTTAAATGTTCTAAGTTCATTTTTTTGTCGTTTTTTCATATTAAGAAAATGTAGAAATTCCAAATTTTCTCCGTCTTCATAACATTTTCCTTACATTTTATAATCAACCAAACAGAAGGATATAGATCCATAGCATATAAACATCAATTTAAACATATTGTCTTTGACACTGGTTTTTTTTTTCCCCTCTATTGTTCTTGATTGCAGTCAATTTCTGTGATTTTCTTTTCCAAAAAAGCAAATTTGAGAAGAAATATTTGGTCGGATATGAATGATAATAGACAAATGGAGATAAATTACGCGGAGACCGGCTATCCTTACACAGGGACCGAAAGCTTTATGAACTTCTTCGAAGGCCTTAACCATGTTCCTCAGCACTATACTAATGCAGGTCCTAGCCATAATCAGGTACCAGAAAAATTTAATATATGATGGAACAAATTATATGCACATTACGGCTAACAAAAAATAATACAGAGCTTGATTTTGTCATGTGTAGGATAGTGTATATTGGTCGATTAATACGAACTCATACAAATTCGGGGAATTCAGTCCGGGCAGTACCTCTTATTACAGCCCTTATGAGGAAAATTATTATATTCCTAGAACTGATATGGGTGGTGCTAGAGCTTGGGAGTATCATTCAGCCGAAACAGCCGTTCACCATGTCGAAGATCCTATAATTACGGAATTGCCATCCAGAGTGGATGATGTCATTGATGAACATTCTACCCCTGAAGAATGTTCGTCCCCTAAAGCTTTATATATGTACCCGGTTTTTAAAATATTGATGCATGTCTTACCTTTGTTTTCATCAATTCAATGACAAATATTCTTCTTCCTTTTTTTTTTTTAACAGGCATTGTGACAAGTGACCAGAGTTCAAGTAGTTCTCAAGTTGTATGGCAAGAGGACATTGATCCGGATAACATGACCTACGAGGTTTGCTTTGCTTTCTCTTTATAGTTTTTATCATCGAAGTTTTCATCTTTTGCTCGGTTATGGATTGTGTTTGCTCATTTGGGTTGAAATAGGGGAAGAACTAACAATAATAAATGGATTCCTTGGGTGTGGTTTTTACTAGGAATTACTGGACTTAGGGGAGGCAATAGGAAGTGAAGGGAGAGGTCTTTCAAAGGAACTTATAAGCTTGCTTCCTACTTCTAAGTACAAGTTCAGTGACCTCTTCTCAAGGAAAAAGTCCAGCGAGCGGTAACTAACTATTTAAACTGAAGATATGGTGTTCTTATAATCTCAATGTTCGGGAATTCTAAGTGGAGTTGATGTTTCTGTTTCGAATTTTGCGCTTATTCTTGTTTTTGTTTGAAAAAAAAAAAAAAAAAACAGATGTGTGGTTTGTCAGATGAGGTATAAACGAGGCGATCGGCAAATGAAATTGCCATGCAAGCATCTCTATCATGATGAATGCATCACCAAATGGCTTACCATTAACAAAGTCAGTTTTACTGTCAAACCTTAATTCTTCATTCTTCTTTTTTAATGTCAGAATCTTAAAGAAAAATTATTCTGACTTTATATTTGGTAGATATGTCCGGTTTGCAACGTTGAAGTATTTGGAGAGGAATCATCAAGGCATTGAAGAGTTGAAATCAAAACAACACTTTAGATTCAATCATCGGACCGGTTTCTCGGAGTTTCGAAAAGGAAAATGTTTGATCCATCGATTTTCCACTTTTTTTTTTTCTTCTGGATATTTTTTTCTCCCCTTTTTGTACATGTGGGTTAAGTTACAACAACAGCAATGTAGCCTTCTTCTCTTCAAACTTTTCCTTGCGCATTAGGAAAAAGAAAACGTATATCATATCTCACCCTTTATGGTCCGACATGTCGGATGTTTTCTCACAACGCCGATAGAGTAATGTCGTCCTGGTCCTTCATTGAATAAAAAGGCCCCATCCGACACCAGATAATTAAAATAAGTCCATAGGTAAGAATTAGGATAATAAATTCCTTCATAAAGAAACCCATTTTCAGATCTAAAGACGTAATAGATAACACTCGGCCCATAATGCCTAAAACAGAAAGAAGCCCAACCCAAAACAGAAAAAAACAATAAAGAAACCAGTAGATCTCCAACGGTGAATAAGAAGGTAGTAAAGAAAAGGATGCCACCTTCTCAGGGACTCGCAGCAAATAAAAACCAACGGTTACATTTTCCTTTCTGTTCCTTCTCCCCTGACTTCTCTCTTCACTCTTCACTTTTCCTTCCCTTGCTGCTGCTGCAATGGAGCCGCAAAAAATAGATTGGAAAGGATTAGAGTGGGAATTTGTCGAAGACGAAGTTTATGAACACATAAACGCGCCCAAGTGGGTCGATCTCACTTCCCCACTTGACCCTCTCGACGATTCCGACGCCTGGTTTTGCCGGCCTGGTATTCACAATCTCTCTCTCTCTCTCTATCTCTCTATTTTTGTTATTTTTTTATTTTATTTCTGAATTTGGTATCTTTTGCAGAATGTAAGCATCCAAAAACAGCTGAAGACTTTCTCAAGTTAACTCCTCCTTCAAAGGTAAGATTCTTACATTTAATCTCAGCTTTCTTAATAGTTCTTGTTTCTTTCCATGTTTGGTTTCCAAGAAAGTTTTCAGAAATAGAAATAAATCAAGACTTAGCTCAACTTTCGACGAGCTCACATATGATCCAATGAAACTAATTTCCATTTCCCTCAACCTTTTTTTATTGTTAAAGCTTTCAAGCTCAGCTCATCTTCCACTCAGCAATCGTCCAAGGTACTGGATCTGAATCTTTTCTTATTCTAAATTGATTACTGGATCTGGATCTTTTCATATTCCTTTCCTCTAATTTGACAATTCAGAGATTTCAAGTTGAAGAGGAGAGGGCTCTGCAATCCCAATCCCAATGAAGATGGTGAAAATCAAGACCCTAACTTTTCAACTCCTCAAAATCACCAATTGAAGTCTATCAACACAACTACCATTTCGAGCACAGAGAAGAAGAATAAGAACCCCCATCCGGTCGGTGAAACGCAGCTTAAAAGCATGCTCTCAGCAAGGAATCTGTTTCCGGGCCGAGAAATTCTAAACCACATCACGGAATTCTGCAATGAATTGAAGAGAATGGCTACAATGAGGGCTAGGGAGAGAAAAGAAGAAGCAGAGAATGAGGAGAAGAAGTTAAATGTTGAACATGATGTGGTCAAGGCCTACAAGGAAAATGAAGAAGAGAAGGAAAATTGTGAGGTTTTGGCTGAGAGGAAGCCATTGATTGAGCTAAGGAAAGAGAAATCTCAAGGAACAATGAGTAATAGTGTCAGTGCAAAAATGAAGCAAAAGACTATTAAGAAGTAAGCTTTAAGATATAAAGGATCTTTTTTTATCTCTTCAACTTATCGTTTGATTATATGAAACTTTAATGGCATTTTGGTTTGTTTTGTTATGCAGAAGATTCGAAGAAAATGAGAATATAGCTCCAATGCCTTTGGATTTAGAGAACATAAAGGTGGAGAAGAAGAGTTTGATCCAGATCCGAACTAATCCACCTTCTCCTCAATGCTTTTCCGCCACCCGGGTCCTCTACAAAACTACTACTACTACCACCCCTTCATCGAAGGGTTCTTCTTCTAAATCAAAAACAATGATGGTATGCATATAAAATAGTTGATTATGCTCTAACCTCCAGTATTGGTTTCTCTTTCACACTAATTAGCATCAAGTGATTATGGTGCCTTCTTTTCGTGTAATAGGAGAAGGGAATGGTGCTTCAAGAAATGGGGCAGAGTAGTAATAATAACAAGGAGGTGGGGAAGGAGATTTCTGTTAGTGTTGATGATGGAAAAGGAGAAGCAAGAAGCTTGGATGTTTTTTGGTTTCTTAAGCCTTGCACTTTATCCACTACCTAAGAACTTCTTGTCATCAAAAAGAAGATCAGAAACAATTATATTCATACTTAAGAGCTTCTGTAAAATTCACAAATTTTATTAATAATAAATATGTATAATTTTTGTGCACTTATTCTGTTCCTTTAGGATCTGAATGATTGGGAAGTCTTTCTTCTACCTGGAGCTCTAGGATTAGGTGTTTTCAAAATTCTACGTGTACTCCTGATTCCCGACTATTTAACACGCATTATCTTCTTATTAGTCGATCTTACCAAATCAGCAGGACACATGGAACGTTAAAAACACATGATACTTTCGCCTTCTGCCTAGTAGTATTATTGCAAAGGAGTCAGTTTAAGATCCAAAACCAGAGGCGCCTTACACTTGGGTGCATCCTGTTGGCGTAGAGTCTTGACTGTAAAAGTAGGTCTTGCATGTTTTGGACAAGAAGGGTCAAATTCCTCAAAGGTGGGAGATGAAGAAACAGAGGAGCTACGTATAAAACCAGTGGAAATAGGAACATTACCATCTTTGCTTGAAAAGAGGAGGAAAATTAAAGAAGAAGAAGAAGAAGGGAGAGAGAGAGAGGAAGGAGAAGGAGAAGGAGAAAGAAGTCATGGAAAAATGTGTGAGAAATAAATGTGATGAAGAGAGGAGATTGGAAGAAGAAGATGGAACTGGTAGGTATTGGTAGTTGGAACTTGACCATAATTATGTGACCATAATTTTTTTTTTTCTTATACGAATTATCAAATCATCTACTTTATTTAAATTTAATTATTATATAATCTCACTACTATTTTCCATACATATTTATAAAGTAATTATTTATAATCTAATTTCATTTTTTTTTTTTATATCATATTTAATAATATAATTATTCTATTTATTATGATTAATTTTATAGTTACTTTAATATTAATAATATTAATAAATTTTTTTTTATCAGAATCAACCTTTTAATTCAACCTTTGTGTACGGTTTGATCCCTCAGGATGGAGCTCGTTTGATGAGCCCATTTCAGCTTCTTCGACGTGGAATCAAATTTTTAATATGGAATAAATAATAATCCACGTGTCAAAAATAAGGAAGCGTTTGACGAAGAACATCTGTGCAACTTGGGTAATTTAAGCGTGACCCATCGTGCCTTGTTCCAGCGACCGGTGTGCTACTTTCTCTCACCGCATTTTTTTAATCTCCCTCCGTTTGCGAGCTTGTTTTCGCAGCGAACCAGAGAAATTAGGGTTTCACTTTCGTGCTTAAGAAATGGCCATGGCTGCGCGTATGAGATCGGGCCTTCCTCTCCTCAGCAAGTTTCTCAAATCCGATTCAGTGTCCACTCAGAGATCCACCCTCGAACGAGCGCTACTTTGTCCTACTTTCACCAACTCTGAGGTAGCTGCATCGTTCAATTAATCCTATCTTTATATTGTTCTCGCTCTTAAATTTTGATTTTTCTTATGTATTTTTGGGTGATATGCTTTATAAATTTGAGATTCGGATGGAGTTGATGAGTTAAATTGGGGATTTTCAACTTTTCTGGATCTGGTTGGTACCTAAGAAAATGGTGGAATATCAAGGATAATTCAAGTGATGCCTGGTGAAATTTATTTTTTGTAATCTGGAACGTTTCGACTCTAGAATATAATTCTGCGCCAAGAAAATGTAGTGGAGGAATAGAAAAGGAACATTAGATGCTCATTTTCTCTTTCCTGTTTGAGATTTTATCGCACATTGTGCCTAAGTAAATGGGGTTCTTCTTCAAGTGTATCATGGCTTATATAAGAGAAACTCTTGATTTGTCTTAAAATTGTCATATTTCACATATTGAGCTATATGGATATTGGGATTCTGCTGTAAATATGGCTACCTATCCTCTGGTTTTTAGTTCTATCCTATTATTTATTCTACCTTGATTATGCAGTCTTCGAGGAACTATGCCACTGCATCTGGGAAGACTGAAGTAAAAGTGAAGGTAATAGAATTTATTAGCCTCTAGTAGGGGCTAGAAACCCGTGCGTCTTTCTTTCTTTAATAATCTCGTAATCCTTCAATGTGTCTTTTTAGTGTGACTAAAGTGACTTTTTGACATAAAACAACGCTGCAAGAATTGTCCATTTTTCGTGAACAGAATAAGTTTAATTTATTTGTTATTCAGTCAGTTTCTTTTATCTTTTATCTTTCTTTTTTTTTTTTTTTTCTTTTGGTGTCCCTACCATTGCAGGTTCCTCTGGCCCTGTTTGGGGGTACCGGAAACTATGCGTCCGCCTTGTATATTGCTGCAATAAAAGCTAATGCACTGGACAAGGTCGAGTCTGAGCTTCTTGATCTTGTTGAGGCTACAAAGGGAAGCCCCAGATTTTCGCAGTTCACGAAGGATCCAACAGTGCGTCCAGATATTAGGGTCAATGCTATTAAAGAAATATCTGCAGCAGCTAAATTTTCAGATGTTACAAAGAATTTCTTGCGTATGTTCATTAACATCCTTTTTGTAGAACATTTGATTGAGTCAGTTACTCCATGTGGATATTTTAGGAATATAATTTAGTTGTTTTATCTTCTTTTGTTTGTGACGATTTTTTTATCATCTTCGGAGCTAATCAAAATTTGCATGAAATGACTTTCTTGCCTTGTGTTTTAATTTCTATAACCCTGTCGACGGGATTTATGCACACAAAGTAATTCCTTAGAGTCACTATTTCATTGGGTTTGTTTATATGGGAAAAGAGAGTAATCTACAATTGTATTTGGACATGCTATGTAGTTGTGCTTGCTTTGAATGGAAGGCTGAAATTTGTAGACAGCATATCAAAGAGATTTCAGGAGTTAACAATGGCTCATAGGGGAGAAGTGAAGGCCATCGTGACAACGGTTATTGTAAGTTCCTCACCCTTGTCATTGTTGAGAGCTGCCGACTTTAATATTGCCTAACATGGAAGTTGACCGACAACTTGAGTATAGTGAACTTTCTGAGCATTAGAAACAAATTATGACTACTCATTTCCAGTATATTCTCTAACCAAATAATGGACTTGATGTTGATATCTCAATCTTGTTCCTCTTCCAGCCGCTTCCAGCTGAAGAGGAGAAAGAACTGAAGGAGACACTGCAAGATATCCTTGGTCAAGGAAAGAAGGTTAAGCTTGAACAGAAGGTACTTCAAAAAATCTACAGTTTCTGCTTTATATTTGAGAGGCGAAGTTTTTATAACAAATCAAAATTCCTAATCCTTATCTTATCAATATTTTCTATCCCAGATTGATCCAAGTATTCTCGGCGGTCTAGTAGTGGAGTTCGGAGATAAGGTCTTCGACATGTCCATTAAGACCCGAGCACGCCAGATGGAGAGGTTCTTGCGAGAACCCATTAACATTGGCAACCTCTAGATTTGTCATCACTTATCCTCTTCCCCACCGGATTTTTCTTATGACTTGATAAGAAAAAGATAAAGCTTATTACTGCTTGATCTTGTTACATGTGCTTAAATTCTACATACCAAGGAATGCTGTTTGTTGCAAATAAAGTTTGCTTTTCGGCACAATTGTTTTTTTGATGATTCCTAAATCATAATTTACTTTCTTAATCAGCATCTATGACTTGGGTCACTTGGCTAGTAGCATCATACTTAGGACTATTGTTTTTCTTATTCCTCTTAAATTACACTTAACTGGGATTTTCTAGAACATTCCTCATGGTCTAAATAAGTGAAGATCCATAATAAGATAGATATAAGCCTGGCAGTAAAAACTTTGCGTCTCACGATTTTTTCCAAGCCGGCAGTCAAGTAATTGTTCAATACATTTGTCGTACAGAAATTACAATAATAGAAGCTGCAGGATGGTACAAATTTCGTGTCTTTATGATAAAGTAGAATGTTGCTTTAGACAGGCTCATAAGGCATACATGGTACTAGATCCTTCCTCCGACACCTGTTGAGGCAAAATTATCTTAGCTTTACAGTTTTCCCCTCACTTTCACTTTAGACTCTCTCTCTCTCCTCTTTTTTTTTTTTTCCCCTGAAAATTATTGGCAGGCCAGTCGTCATCACAATGAGTGACTCACCATGAAATTATCCATATTTTTTATTTCCTTACATCTTAGAAATTTGACAAAGAGTTGTACAAGTAAATTATCTAGAGTTATTCTTTTACCTGTTTATCAATTCAATATATACATTATAATTAACTAGTTTTCTAATCAAATCCTGTATGAACATCATCTGTGAAAAATACAAGGGAAACAGCATAAACCGATCGAGAATCAAGTCGAGAGCCGGGAATAAACATATAGGACTCGCCATTGAGTTCATCAAGGGATAAATATAAACATCTATATAGAATTCAATAGCAGCAAGGAAAGCTCAACGGGTTAGTATTTTTATATAAGAGTTTTAAATTGGATTGAAAAGTGTTGATTTTGGTTGAGTTATTCATGAAGAAGCTTAACTTCCAATTCGAGGATGAGAAAAATGATTTTGACTGAGAATCAAAGCGTTTCTGTTGCAGATCGATGATTAGAAAGCGTAAGAAGAGAATAACTTGGACTTGGTCATGTTTTTTTTTCCTGTTGGTTTGAATAAATAACATTCATGCAAAAAATTTATTCATTATGTTATAACTAAAAAACACTACTTTCTTACATTCAAAAGTATAGTACTTATGTTTATGTTGTACTTCTTTCCATGATTCATATGTTCTCTCTCCTCTCTCTCTCTCTCTCTATATATATATATATAGGTTTATACTTCAAATTCACGTGTAAGTTGAGAGAGAGAGAGAGAGAGAGAGAGAACATATTATGTGGAGTGGAAGCAAAAATGTAGCTGTCTCATGCACAAAGAAGATGATTACCTTGCGAGCGAAGAAATCTGCATCTTAAAGGTCGAGACCAGAGTCAAAGACAAAGAATACCTACCTCTTTTTTTTTTTTTTCGACAAATCATATAGATACATAAATCATGTACTAATGCATACTTCCATTAAATCTAAATAGACTAAATTTTTCTTTAATATGAATACAAGCTTCCTAGCTAGCATTGAGGTCCCCCTCCAATCCGTTTATCTCACTCAACCTTGCGACCAACAAACACAAACTTCTCTCTCTCTCTCTCTAAAGATCAGATTCTAAGCAAACCCATAACCATAACCATCACCATCATCATCAGTACCGTTACCACCCCATGAAACATTTCCATATGTTAATTCTATCCCTCATTATATATATATATATAGACATAATCTGATCATAGATCTCATGAAAATTTTATATGCACACATAACCGGCCAGGCCAATAGTTAAGAGAAACTTAATCCAATGGGGAAAAAAGATCAAGATGAGACGACCATGACCAAAACAAGCAAAGTCATATTGAAGAAGAGCAAGAACGGTAACATGATAAAGATGAGGAAAGGTTTATGGTCCCCGGATGAAGATGAGAAGCTAATGAGGTACATGTTCTCGAGCAATGGTCAAGCCGGCTGCTGGACCGACATTGCTAGGAACTCGGGCCTTGAAAGGTGCGGAAAGAGTTGCCGTCTTCGTTGGATTAATTACTTAAGGCCCGACCTGAAACGTGGTGCGTTTTCGCCCAACGAGGAGCATCTCATTCTCCATTTCCATTCCCTTCTTGGCAACAAGTATGTACATGATATATATATATATATAGATATTGTTAGTTAGATAAGCCAATATTGTTATATTGTAATGTCTGTGAAAATTGTATAAGTATTGATATTGATATTGATCGTCTTGGAAAAAAAAAAAACCCAGGTGGTCTCAGATTGCAGCACGTCTTCCCGGACGAACAGATAACGAGATCAAGAATTTTTGGAATTCTACATTGAAGAGAAGGCTGCAAACTAAGATGAAGAACACAGCTTGCTCACCCAATCATGATCATGATCATCAGCTCTCTAATAGCAATCCAATTATGTGTCATGGTCAGCCTAACTTAATAGATGATCATGTCCTAGTTGGAGATCATCAAATTATGTCAATGATCATGCCCATGCATGATCAGCAACATGACATGATGAACATGATATGCATGGACACATCTTCTTCCTCCTCCGCCGCCTCCTCCTCATCATCAACATTCATGTCCATGCCAGCTTTACTGAACCCTAATTTCTCTATGCTTGATCCTTACAACAACATCAACATGTGTTATGATCATATGACAGGTTCTGGTGGTGGTTTATTAGCTGATCAAGAGATTTTAACATATGGGGATCGTTATATCGATGGAATTTTCGAGCCCGATCAACAAATAATGGGATTAGAAAGAGTCAATCTTTCTAATTACATTACTGATCAGGAAGAGAATACTTGTATTGTTAATGGCGGTCAATTAGTACAAGAAAATATTGAAAGAAGTATTAACACCAACCACCACCACTTGATCAACAACAACTGTTGCTTCATTAACAATCATAATAATAGTGATGATTACAATCAAGAATATGATCATCATCAGATAAGGTTTGAAAATGTTCATAATATTGATGAAGACATGATGCTTGGGCAAAGATTAGAAAGCTTGAGAATGCAGCAGGCAGAGTTTAACTGGGATATTCATCAAGATATCATGTCCTCTTTACTCTCCTTTCCTTGATTACGTTATAGGATCGAATTTAAGGTGGTTTTTGTTCTTTTTAACGGTTATCTTCTTGTTGTGTTTTTTTTTTTTAATTGACATTTTGTAATTAGCATGTAAACTCATGAATGCATGTTTGTTTGGGAGGGAGAAGAGACAAGATTGGAGGTAAGGAGAAATGTGAGTAGATCAGTCACGTATAGACAGAATAATGCATGCATTTCATGCATGATATATTAAGTTGTAGCTTGAAATCAATTCAGAAGGAAAATATGAAACATATATATATATACATATAGATGAGTTTATATTAAAAAAGGTTTCGTCGCCTGAGAGATTCGAACTCTCGCGGGGAAACCCCATGTACTTAGCAGGCACACGCCTTAACCACTCGGCCAAAGCGACTTGTTGCTTTATTTTTCTTGATTTATAATAAATAAACTAATAATAATAAAAATTTCCTCGTTAAGAAGTACGTACGTTATCATCTTTATCATTATCTACAACAATTCCTATTATTTTTGAAGTCAACTATAAGATATTGGTTCTCTAAATTATATCATCTTCTCATATATTACCATTTGATTCAAATATCACTGATGTATTAAACAATCCAAAAAAAAAAGAGAAATATAAGAAATAAAAAGAAAAGAGGAGGCTATATTTTCATTAATAATGTATAATGCAATCGAAAGAATATTATAACATAAATACAAAGAGACTATATATATGCTAACTACAAAGATAGGAAAATGAACAATAAAATGAAAACAAAATAAAATAAAATAACCTTATATTTCTTAACATCTCCCTTCAAACTTATGACGAGACAATTATAAGTATTGAGAGTTTTCCAACTAGAAAATGAAAAGGGAAATAGAATGCAACTTGATAAAGAAATCTACAATTTGCAAAGAAGAAGAAACAAAAGACAAAGTAACGGTTCCATGCTTGAGATAAAGACAAGTAAGATGACAATCGATCTCAATGTACTTAGTTCGTTCATGAAAAATCGAGTTGTAACAATCTGAATAGAACTTTGGCTGTTATAATACATAGGAGTGTGATGAGAAAGATAAACTATCATATCCGTAAGTAACTAATGTAACCAAACAATCTCTTTGATAGTAGATGTCATAGAAATACGTTCTACTTCGATTAAAGATTGAAAAATAATAGATTGTTTCTTGTCATTCCAAAAAATAGGAGAATCACCTAAAAAGATATAAAAATCAGTAACAGACTTGCGATCCATAGGATAACTGCCATGATCAGCATCAGAGTATACATACATCTCTAAGGGAAATGTGGATGGAAGTAAAAAGACTTTAAAAGACTATATTTGGAAGATGCTGTAAAATACGAAGAACAACTGCCCAATGAACTATAGTAAGAGAAGCAACAAAATGACTAATAACATAAACAACATATGCGATATATGGATGAGTATTAGTGAGATATATTGAGTTTCCAACAATAGTATGGTATAGCCCATGGTGTGAATAGCCGAAAAGGGTTTGTCCCGTTGCGCTCTGCAACATGGTGTGAATAGCCCATTATACCGAGGGTAGTTCATCCACCCAATTTCTTCCTTTTTCTTCCAACCTTTTCTTTAACAAATTCTTAATTACTTCATTAACCGCTTTGACTTGCTCATTTGTATGTTGAAAATTGTGTGCGAGGCACGGACTCAAAAAGACCTCATAGTCTAAGAGTTTTTTTCTTCGAAAAATATTTTATATGTTGAAACTTTTCAATTAATGCAATATTTTATTTGACCAAGTAATACTTTTTACAATTTATTTATAACTTTAATTATTAATAGTACTAACTTTTAATTTACTAAATAATAACTATTAAGAATAATTAATTATTTATTTATTTTATAATGTGTAGTAAAATAATTTATTTATTTTAATAGTACTAACTTCTAATGCAATAACAATCACATTTTTTTAAATCATACTCAATCACTACTTACTTCATAGACTAACAATTATGATATTTGACAGGTCGAAGGCCCCATCAACCTGTTGAGTATCATAATTGTACTATGCTAGTCTATGTGGCTATGAAGTGAGTAATGATTGAGTCTGATTTATGAATGTCTAATTCAAAGAAATGAGATTATTAAAGAAACGGGCGTACGGGCCAGGCATGACACGACATAGGTCTAATAGCCAACATGATTATGGTCCGTTACTGTATCTGTATCATGTTGTGCCATTATTTTTTAGTACGGGCACGATACTACATAATATGTGCTGGGTATGGCACGACACAAATTACCACCTCTAGATCTAAGTCAGATTGAGGATTTCAGTACAATTTATATATAATTGACTTTTAAACCTGAATTAAACTAGGGCAAAAATTGAGGGGTGAGGGCCGGCGATGCCAACCCTAACTACCCCTTCCTCCACCCACCCCTACTACTGCATGTAAGTTTGTGCTCCGCTAGCAAAATTTATATTTCAAACTCAAAATCAATTGACCGTATATATATATATGAAGAGATGCAAATATCTTAAGTTTTGAATTCTCAGACCAAAAATTCTTGATTCGAGAGTTATATTCTCTGCAAAAACATATCACACCCTTATTGAGCACCTCTCCAACCTCGATGTTGGAATCCTTGAAGGCGTTTCATTCATATCACAGCTGAGACATAAAATATGATATCGTTTCTTTATTGGCATATTATTTTGTTTTTTGGAGGGCACTATTTGTATTAAAGATGTTGTCACAATGTCAGTGGTCACCATATACTTAATTAACTATAAGCGATCGATTTGGTGATCGTGAATCTGATTATTATTATAACTAAAATGTCTGATTAGCTACGATAATCAATTAAGTATTAGAATGTTCTTAAACCTAATTAAACCAATAAACAGGACAAAGTAGCACGACATATCATGGAATGTTAGTGCTGCATGCCGTTTTTCCCAAACTTTAATCAAAGCAGCTGGCTAGTGGCTACATCAAGCTACCCTTAATTTTGTACATAGTCAACTTTCGATGTCATCTAATTCTGATTAGTGAATCTACTCAGGTAAGACGAGTGAAACCTAATCTAGGAAAGTGAGTGAAAAAAAAAAAGATATAATTCTGACCCACTAGTTTGCTAGGAGCTTTTGAACATAGAGTATAGCATAGAGCATAAATGAATTTGATTTGATGTTATCTTTTTTGAAAAAAAATTGATGACAAATCAATAAATTTGATTTTGAAATTATTATAATAAATTATAGTATTTTATTTCCTTATTTGTTAATATAAAATTAGGTTAATTGTTATGATTTTATTTTCAATATTGTAAGCATAAAATTAGGTTAGTTGATTCCTTTGCATTGTTATATAGAGCCCATTTAAGGATGAATAAAATATAGACTATTTTGAAGTTTGAATTGAAATATTTTTTTTTGGAAAAATTCTTGTTAATTTGAGCAATTTCAATTGTTAGAACGGGTTTCTGCCCTTTTCGATATTGATGCGAGGTTGATTCGAGAACTTTATCCCTATTTTATGTTTCTATTGCTTTCTATTTATTTTAATTAACATTATAGAGTAGGCATAAATTATTTCTTAACAATTTTAATCATATTCCAAAGAAAAAAAGCCATCAAGTATGAGATGTCTTCAACGATATTCTAGATATGTATTGTAGAGATCATTTCAAAGATGAGTGAGTGGTGAAATTCTATAAGTTGCGAGCATTGTGAGATTCAATCCTGCATCTTTGTTGTGTACAATTCTAACTTTATAACTCAAGGTCGAGTTATTTTTGAAGAAGAGAAAAATTGATGCTAATCAATAAATTTGATTTTGAAATTATTATAATAAATCATACTATACAATTCCTTCTTTGTTAGCATAAAATTAGGTTAATTGTTATGATTTTACTTTCCTTTTATTTTCCTAGAATTTTTGTAAGTAATTGTTGTTCTTTCTTTAGGATACTTCCTTGGTTTCTTTCATGTTGTAATGAAATATAGATGATTTTGGGATTTTAATTAAAATATTTGCTTGGGAGAGATTTCGGTTAATTAGTGCGATTCCAAGTATTAAGAACAAATCTCAATGTCCCTTTTAATTTCGATGTAAAGTTGATCCGGGAGTTTTATCCCTATTTTCTGTCCGTTACCTTCTACCTGTATTAAACAATCTTGCATGGCCTAGAGAATCCCTAGACCAACCCAATCAAAAGTGGTAAGTACAAGAAAAATAGGAGAAAATGGCAAAAGTGCCCCATAAGAACAGTAGCTCTAGCTAGAAGTCTAGAACAGTTCTGTTGATCGACATGATGGCAATACTTGTCATGAAAAAGTAGAAGCTAGCTACTCAACAAGCAAGAAAGCATATCTATCTAGAATTTGGTGATGTGAATGTGATCATATAGGATACTTCTTGTACGGTATGATAAGCAATGTAGTACTACATATAAGTCTGCTATAGTTGGATGGAAATGAAAACAAAAAAGAAAAAGAAGAAAAAATTGCTGAAGTTATTAAAACCTGGTTGTGAGGGTGAGAACCGAGAAACTAATGAAGTTAGGTTAATTGATTTTATGTATTTTGGTTGTATTGAGGAAATGGTCATAATATTTGCATCTTATCTCGTTTATTCACTTGGTTAGTTATAAATAGGGTTAAAAAAAGGTCCTATATTTTTAAATTAGGGTTAAAAATCTTGTATATTTTGAAATATTTTTCAAAAAATATCTTAATTTTGAATAATTAAAAGATTCTCATATTTTTTTCAAGTGTTCTAAATAACTTTTATTTTTACTGTTTTCTATAAACAAAATAATGACATGACATATATACTTCATATCTGAGGATCGAACTCAAATACAAATATATATGGAGAAATTAACTTAAATACATTTTCTTGAATATATTATATTTATATCGAACCGATTCATTCTGACTACATATAATTAATATAATGCATGATATGATTATATAAAATTAACTTATGTAATCGAGATTGATAATAAGTCTACCGTAAATATATTTATTTAAGAATTTCTTTAAAAGATCATTCGAAATCGGATTAAAAATAAATTATTTACATGAGTAGATCAATTATGTCAAAAATTTAAGATAACCAATTCTTAAACATATCAAATTTTTTTCTTTTTTTAATTCTAATAGAATAAATTTTTCATGGAATTTGCAAACGTGGAATCTAATAGAATGAAAAGTGAGGTGGGTTTAAGTCTATTTTACTTACTTATTCATGATTGTTCTCAAAATCTAATTAACTAAACAAACTATAAATAGGGAAACTAAACAAAAGAATGATTAATACAAATTGGAGTAATAAACAAAGTTGGAATTCAAAGAAAAACGAATCTAAGTAATTAAATTAAGGACATTATTAATCAAAGTGTAATTAGCACTACTTATAGCTTGAATATTGGTCATGATACGGTACACTCCATGATAAAAGTTTTTTATGTCACCCACAGAGTCAGAGACAGAAGACTAATTGGTCCTTCATTCACGTATCAATTATTATAAAACTTGCCCAGAATTAGGTCGCCGCATCAAGTAATTATGAAGCAAAAAGAACAAGGAATGGATTCAAGCCATACGTTTAGGGCATATGTTGGGAATCCTACGTAGCACGCACATATATATATATATAAGATTTTAATGCTTACTATAAGGAAGAAAACGAGGGTATATAAATGTAAGTGCATGGTGGATTTCAGTATGAGCTTAGCAAAACAAGTTACAGAGATTTTAAGCATATATCGATTGTTCTTGGTAGTAATGGCGATTGAGGCATGAATATGTATGCAAAGGTACACTATATCTATATATATATATAAGCTCACGATTTCCTTAACCTTATAAGGATGAATTTTTTGTTGTTGTTATTTTTGCTTTTATGATGCAAATGTTAAAGGGTATTTATTATTTATATATATATCGAATATATCTCGTATTTGAATGCTAAAATAAAGTTTAGATAATTTAATTTATGATATTTTTATTATAATTAGTTAATTTTGAGAGTAGTGACTTATTTTTTTTAATAATATAATTATGTTCTTAAAATTTATATTTAAGATATAATATAATATATATATTCGATAAAATATCTATTTTATTTTTCTCAACTAAAACAATGAGAACTATTAGTCACTGTTCTGGCTCTTAGAGTTTACGTAAATATAAGATAAAAATTAATATGTTATATTTAATGCATGCATAGTATATTTATATATAGCACATGGTGTAGGCCTATATCCTCATATTACTTGTTTAATCTATATATTATATATATATATATATTGTCTTGAAAAAATGATGTCCGATTCTTATAAGTTGTTACATTAAAATTTCAAAACATACCAATTAATCGACATCTTTTAAAGAGTTTGGAAAGGCATTGAAGATTGGATAGAAAGATAAGAACTTTCCATCAGCACTCTTAATATTTTAGTTAAGAACTCAAATCAATCATTAACAAATCTAATATAATTTGTTTATGTGTCGGTGTCTTTTATGTTTTCTTGGCACTAGAGTAACTGGTTTATGTGACTCGGCTTTATAGGACTTATAATACGGTATACACTTAGAAGATTTGGACACGTGTCACTATATAGGTCAAACATACTTACTTTCATTTGACTAGCTTTATAGGACTTATATTACGGTATAGACTATAATATTTGGACGCGTGTCACTATCTAGGTCAAAGATACTTACACTTTCATTTGACTACATAGACGAAGTACAAGATTTTTCTTTGTTGGTACATGTGTGTGTGTGTTTTTTTTTCTGTGAATTCATGTTGAGTTCTTATCAGGGGAATGCAGGATCTGAGGAGGGACTTTTCAAAAAGCATTTATTAATTAATCAAAGCTGGATATTAATTAATACAAATAGAAAGAAATTTTAGTTTGAATATTAGTGAATAATTAAACTTAAACGGGATTTCAAAAAATATTAAGGCGAACTCGGTTGCCGGTTAATTCCCCGGCCGAAGAAAACCCGGCTTCTTCACAGTAGTTTCTACTTTCTAGTCTCACAGGTAGTAGCCAATCTAATTTGATTCCATTCATAGGTAGACATATTCTAACATGCCTCAAGAGTTATGTCATTTCACTAACAAGAAGAGCATCTTGTCCAAATCCATTTTTGGACATTAATGAAAATATAACTGAAAGGACAAACCCATTTTATGAATTTAGAAAAATCTAATTAATTAATTACTAAACATAAAATATAATATAAAGGGGAGCGGTGATTTTAATTACAATCTTAGTTGTACTAATGCTATACAAATGAATAAGGTCGTATCGTAGAAGTTGGGGAGGTTTTAACTATCACAACTTTTCGAGCTAGAGAGATCTATTAGTTTAAATACATGTATGCTGTTTTGTACTTTTGTATATCGATCTATCTATCAATTGATCGAACTTGCTTCTCTTTTCTCAGGGGCCGGCAATCGAGCTAGTGTAACTCCTCAGGCGACGATATTATCCGAACCCTCTTCTCTATTATTGCATCAGAAACAAAGTTGAAGAAACTAATACTGCCTTAATTAGATTTGTTGATCGAATTATATTGACATATCATATTAATGACTTCCGAGAATATCGATGATCCGCAATTGAGAAATAACGTGCGATTCGGGAAGATACCTGTCGCGGTTTTCTTCCAAAATGCAAGGTAAGCTACTCCTACTCTCATTTTAATTTACATACTTCATTGTTTTTGTGGTAGTGTTAGATAGAAATTAATGTTGGTTTCTACAGACGGGTCTTCAAGTGGGATACTCTTGGGCAAGAGATCTTAGGAATTGCATTCCCTGCTGCTCTAGGTGTTGCTGCTGATCCTATTGCTTCTCTGATTGACATTGCTTTTGTTGGCCATTTAGGTAATGAAATCAAGCATTAATTTAGATGATCTACCTAAAAATCAATTAATTCAGCTAAAAAAGATTCATTTATTTTATGTATTTGAATGTATTTTCGATAGGACCGGTGGAACTTGCTGCCGTGGGAGTATCGATTGCAATATTCAATCAGGCTTCAAGGATTACAATATTCCCTCTTGTTAGCATCACGACATCTTTTGTAGCAGAGGAAGATACTATTTCCGGCATGAAAGTGGCTGCCTCTAAACATAATCAGAACAGCAACTCGGGAGCTCTAAAGGGTCCGACTGAGACTAGTGAAGTTGAAGATTTGATCCTATATGATAAACCAAAAGCAGATGATCACGATGATGAAGAAAATAATGAAACAAGAGATCATCAATCGCTGCCAGAGGGTCCGGCCACTTCACTTGAAGCAGTGGAAAAAGGTATAACTGTTTCTTTACTTAGTTAGACTGTTTCAAATACTCAACTGATTCATTATGTAGTAGCATCTAAAAGACGTATGATAAACACAGAAACAAGCAAAGCTTGTTATGGTACTGATAATGGTACCAAAATAGCAAAAAACAGAAAGAAAGTGAAGAAGAATATGGCATCAGCATCCACAGCACTAATTTTCGGCTCAATTCTTGGTCTTCTACAAGCAATATTCCTTATATTTGGAGCCAAATTTCTGTTATGGTTAATGGGTGTTAAAGAGGTAAGTATAGAGATCTAAAACTGAACTAATTCCTTAGGCCATTGATCCTATTAATGTTTGTGTTTAATTAGTGCAATTATGTATGCTAGAGTTCACCCATGCTAGCCCCGGCTCGAAAGTACTTGGTATTACGGTCTCTCGGAGCTCCGGCCGTCCTTCTCTCCTTGGCCATTCAAGGGATTTTTAGAGGCTTCAAGGACACCAAAACTCCTCTTTACGTTATTGGTAACAAAACTTTATATCAACCGAACATAATCATTTTTTCTTATTTGTTAATTAGGGAAAAATTAATCAAATTCGAAGTTGTTGATGTCAATGTAGTTTTTGGGTATACAATAAATATTATTTTGGACCCGATATTTATCTTCTTGTGTGGTTGGGGTGTCCGAGGTGCCGCCATCGCCCATGTTCTTTCACAGTAAGTAGTATATATACAATAATTTGTAATCGACTATTAGCTGTTTCAATTTGTTTCATATAAACAAATAAGTTAATTCTTGCTGATACTAATTCCTAGGTACTTGATTGTGCTGGTCCTCATGTGGAGGTTGATGCAGAAGATCTCTCTCTTGCCTCCAAGTCTAAGCGAGCTCCAGTTCGGCCGCTTTCTTAAAAATGGTTGATAGGATATCAACGATCTGATTACAATTAACTCAACAGTAAAAGTATTGAAACTGGAGTTTGGATTCTGATTGTAATAAACTAACCAATTGGCAGGTAGTCTACTGTTAGCTAGAGTGGTAGCAGTGACATTCTGTGTAACATTAGCAGCATCATTGGCTGCAAGGCTCGGTCCAACCCCCATGGCTGCTTTCCAAACTTGCTTACAGATCTGGATGACTTCTTCCCTTCTTTCTGATGGTTTAGCTGTTGCTGGACAGGTATGTCATTCATATATTATAGAGAAGAACATGTTTTATTTAATGTATAAAATCATTACAATTTCTAATTCTGATCATATTATTATTGTTTGTGTAATCTCTTTTCGTTTAGGCAATCCTAGCCAGTTCATTTGCTGAGAAAGACTACGACAAAACAACTGCAACTGCGGTTCGGGTTTTACAGGTATCATTTACAGTACCAGTCAAGATTATGCTAATCAATGAAGAATAATGAAGATGCATTAGTACTTCAACATATATGTTCATTGTTGCTACTTGTTTTTGGTTTGTCAGATGGGTTTTGTTTTGGGTGTTGGGCTCACCGTCTTTGTCGGATTTGGTATGTTTTTTGGAGCCGGGGTTTTTTCTAGAGACATTCATGTGCAACAGCTTATCCACATAGGAATGCCGGTCGGTATAATTTTCTTTACTGACAGCTTAAATTGACATAACTATTTTCATTTTCTTTTAATCCTTTTTTTTTTTTTTGGTGTGAATTATAGTTTGTTGCAGCAACACAACCAATAAACTCATTAGCATTTGTGTTTGATGGTGTAAACTTCGGAGCTTCAGACTTTGCATACTCTGCCATTTCACTGGTAAGTACATTTTTTTCTGACAAAACATGTGCAATATTATCAAATTAATACAACAGACACTAACTAAAATATGATTTTTTCTTTCATTAATTAGATTTTGGTGGGAATTGCAAGCATTATATCTCTGTTTTTGCTCTCTAAGAGCAATGGCTTTGTCGGAATCTGGATTGCTTTAACTATCTACATGACTCTACGTACATTTGTCGGAGTTTGGAGGTACTTCATTCATTCAAACATTTCTTTAATTTCTTTTCATCCTTTTTTCCAATACAATTGCAAACTTCTCGATTCCGTATTACAGGATGGGGACCGGAACCGGACCTTGGTGCTATCTCAGGGGTTTGCTATTGCCGTAGGCTTTACACTACCGGACTCCGTTGCTTAGTATTCAATAATGTCCAGCTATATTTCACAACTTAATTTGTTTTTTCTTTTTGCTGTGTTATATATTATTGTTCTTATGAGTTTTGATGTAGTTTTGCTTGATTGGAACATATATCAATCGTAGTGTAATATGATTGCTGGCTCCCTTTGTAATTCAAATAAATCTCTCTTATTGTTTGCTTTTACTATCTAATTTTTAATTAACATACCAAATTAATACTGATCCCACTATCCCACTATCCCACATCGAAAAGACGGAAGCTAAAATGTGCTTTTATAAGTGTGGTTGAATGCATTACTAGTCGCCGAGCGTGGTTACGTGCGCTTGTAATCCAGGTGGAGGCATTAAGGTGATGGAAGTGTTGGCCCGTACCCTTGGGCCGGACCTGCTGAGACTTTAATCTGGTCCCGCCCATTCCAAGTTGAGAGTGAGTCTGGTTGCTCGGGCGAAAGTCCGGGTAAACAGGTTCATAATGTGGAGGGCAACGCGTGAGGCTGGCTTCACAGAACACCGAATACTTCCTCCTCCCAGCAGTGGAAGGATAACGGGCCGATGTCTCTCCTGTCCGCTATGGTCCAATAGGTTGAGCCCAACACAACCATCACCTTTTTGTTTTTCCCGCAAATGAGGCCGTAATTTCTTGTGGGCTTTTTACTGGACCATATTCAGTTTGTAATCAACCAACCTGAAACTTTTTAGTTGGCCCACATAGTTTTTGAACACTATTTTTTGTCGGATAAATTACCAACTAATTAATTAATCGAATTAACTTTAAAACAAGCAAACAGATAGACCCACTTTTTGTCGGATCAGGTTCGCGCAGTCTTAAATAATATATATATAGTTATTAAAATTTAAAAATAAATTTATAAAAAATATAATTTTTTTATAAAAATAAAATAATTAATAAATCTCTTTCACACGTTTTATTAAATCTAACTTAAGATTTAGAAATATCTTTATCGTAAAATCTCGATTGATCACGAGTTAATTTGCATGATCATTAAGTTTATTAGCTCTTTTTTAATTATCCAAGTTTATTATAATTTTGTATGGAATATGCGTTAGTCACTTTTGTTTTGTTTCATATCCTTCGAAAAGGCCGAAAATGGTTTTAAGAGTCTTCAGAGAGGTAGGTATTATCGAACTACTTGTCGTACGTACGTATCGAAATGACAAATTTTGACCCGCTTACGCCTTAATCACGCCCATCAGTCTGAATTTACAAGTGGGCTGGCTAATATTATTTATCAAATTTCTAAATAAGTAAAAATTCATTTGCATTCTTATATTATATAAGATCAATTATAATTATAATTATATATATATATATACTAATATAATCAGATATACAAACACTGACAACTATGTATAGTAGTTGATTGATGATCGGTTTATTCTCGAGCATACCTACCCGAATGTTACTCAAAAGAAAGTTCCTGTCTCTACTACGTTCGTGCGTTGTTGTTTGTTCCCTAAATTTAGTTAGATAGTTATCTAATTCATTCATTAACAAATTAATGACCATATTAATTAACAATTGATACAACAACGCATGCATGAAAATGCAAGGTTAACTAACTACACGTATGCATGATTCATGCTTTTTATTAATTAAGAACCAATTTAGCACTGCGTGGATAATTAATTAACTTAATTTCTTTGGCAAAAATCTTTTAAAAAAAAAAAAAAACTTAATTTTCATGTTTGATATGATATGTTTCACTTGACTCAAGTCCAAAACGAGAGGTTGAAAATACTACTTTCAGTAACCTAGTACTTTGCTGTACATTTGTCGTGTCCTTGATTACGGCGACACCCTATATATAATTACAATATTACTACTCATGATCATGCTTTAACCCACTTAATATATATATAAATTAAATTAAAAATATAATAATAATGATCTGTTTTCTGTGTATTGATGATCTTGGCTATAAATTCTCATCCCTTCCTTCCTCCCTCTGCAACACAACTTCTACTTCCGCGATCTCATTAGTTATATAGCTATTGATATCTAGAACTTTTCATTGGGTTATCTATCTCATATATCCTAGTAAGAGAAAGGTTGGTTTCATTCAATTATAACTCAATTCTCTTCGTTATTTCAATCATATCAATTGCATGCATATATATATAGATAGATAGATATAGATAGATATAGATATAATACATATAACATATCCCTTTGCCCTAGATATCATGGCTGGGAAGGATGAAGTAGAAGTACTAGATCAAGATGTTCGTGAAGAGGGAACGTGCATGAAGTTGCCTATCTTCTTTTTCTTAAGAGACTTGAGGTACATTTATTACTACAACATATACTTGATAATTAGTTTTGGTGATTTTTGTTTTTCTTAATTTTTAATAAATTTGATATAATAAAATGGTGATGTTTTGTGCTCAATATTTGCAGAGGACTATTCTCATTGGATTCACTTGGCCGGGAGATCATAGCAATAGCACTTCCTGCTGCTCTTGCTCTAGCTGCTGATCCTGTTGCTTCTCTCATCGACACGGCCTTCCTCGGCCATCTCGGTATGTCTTTTTAACTCGTTGCAACGCATTTGGTTTGACATTTTAAAATTTTGTTTGGTTATGGTCATTAGATATTCAGTTACCTAGGTATTGATGCTAGAATTTTCCGGACACATGGTGAAATATGATTGACTCAAAATTTGAAATAAATATAAGTCGATTAATAATAATTAAGTCGACTAATTAATATCATATAATTAATGTGACCGGTTAAACACTAGTTTTAATCATAGAGTAATTAATTTTAATCAACCGAAAATCATTTAACCCGGTCAAATTCGAGTTAGGAGTTGTTTTACTTCAAAAAAAATATAAAATATCACAAAAATTGATAGAGTGATAAATAGATGACCATAAATCAAGGGCACAAGGACCTTAACTGTCTGAAGAAAAGATTAATTCATTCCTATCAACCATCAAGTTCGGCCAAAATTAGTAATCAAAAGATGAATTTTGGCTAATATCATAAAGTGACCAAAAAATGATATTTTTGAAGGTCAAAATTAGTCAAACACATATATTATCCAAAAAGTTCTGAAAAATGACATTTTTATCCCCTTTTTTGGCCTATATAAAAGGATAACCGAAATTGGAGAAGGAAAATGAAGGATTTTGGCCGAAACAAGGGAATATAAGACGAAATCTATTCTTCGGAAGTAAAGCTAATTTAAATTTAATTTATTTCTATAGATTAAATCTGTTGCTTTTAATTTCATCATTTTAGCTTTAGTTTAGTCCGCTTGTTAGTAGATATATTGAAAATAAGTATAACATATATTAATTTTAATTATTTCATCTACGTAAAAATTAGATCAAATTTTATTAGCATGTATTATTTTAATTTATTTTATAATATAAAAGTCACTTTAACTTTTAATTCCATCCTTGCCAATATATTATTGAAAGTTAAATATGCCCGACCTTGAGCATTAACCAACATTACATTTTCAGAATTTTTTACAGCGAATTTTCCCAACATAGGAATTTCAAAATTTTCAGTTTTTTAAATATAATTGTTTGAAGCCGTAATCTTAATATATAGGTCACCTGTTGATTATTTGTGTGTAGGTCCGGTGGATATAGCGGCAGTCGGAGTTTCTGTCGCTATATTCAACCAAGTTTCAAGGATCACCGTTTTCCCCGTCGTGAGCGTCGCAACATCTCTCGTTGCTGAAGAGGACACGAGTAGAAAAGCTGAAGAGCGCAAAGCAGCAGAGAAATCTGTCAAGGCGGGCTCTACAAAAGGAACCCCGAATCATAGTTCTACTACTCAGGAAGATCTTGATGTTGATGACATCGAAAATGGCTCTTCCGTTGTCGAAATGAATGAGACAATCCATGCTAAGACCAAAGACAACAATAGTAATGAAATCACAAAACCTAAAGATGGTAATCATCAAACTTGTTAATCGATTAATCAATTAGTTAACTAGAACTGGTAATTATTAATTAGTAGTTCTTATAATTGAAAAAACTGTGTGCAGGTAAAGTGGGAGGTAAAGTGATCAAACCCAAAAGGGTTAAGAAAAAGATTGCGACAGCATCAACTGCATTGGTGGTGGGTGGAATGCTTGGTGTTCTTCAAGCTATTTTCCTTATTCTCGGAGGAAAAACATTCTTGAACTTTATGGGTGTCAAAAATGTGAGTCTAATTATATGCATACATATGTATATATATATATATATATATAAACTAAGATCTGATTAACTAAATTATTAGTAATCTCATCACTCTTTTTGTTTTTTAATGATGATGTTTAATATGTAGGACTCCCCTATGATGGAACCAGCACTTAAGTATTTATCATTGAGAGCACTTGGTAGTCCTGCAGTTCTTCTTTCTTTAGCCATGAATGGTGTCTTTCGAGGATTTAAGGATACAAAAACTCCATTATTCGCCACCGGTACGAATTAATAAATAAATTCATCAGTTAATTTTGCAATATTTACTCATAACTGTTAATTAGCTAATCGAATTCTTATCAATTATGGAGTTGTGGGAGATCTAGCAAACATCGTTTTGGACCCAATTCTTATATTCACTTGCAAATTGGGGGTCAGTGGTGCAGCCATTTCACATGCTCTTTCACAGTAAGTGATCATCTCGTAATCGATACAGGACTTGCTCTAGCATGGTTAGCTGAGGAGTTCTGATGGAGAGTTTTCTTGTAGGTACCTAATGTGTTCCATTCTTTTCTTCACATTGCTGCAACGACTTGATATCGTGCCTCCAAGCCTTAAACAGTTGCAGATTGGCCGCTTCCTTAAAAACGGTATATGATTGTATATATATATAACTTCAATTCAATTAGTGTTATTGTTAATGAATATCTGACAACATTTGTGTGTGTTCTTTTTGTCTTGTCTTGTCTTGTCTTGTGTGGCAGCATTCCTGTTGTTTGCTAGGGTTTTGGCCGTGACATTTTGCGTGACGATTGCAGCATCACTTGCCGCAAGATTAGGGTCAATTCCCATGGCTGCTTTCCAAGTTTGCTTGCAAGTCTGGTTGACTTCTTCCCTTCTCGCCGACGGTTTAGCCGTTGCTGGTCAGGTAACTAACTAACTAACCAATCAGTTAATTACTTCATTTCAAAGACTAATTCATCTTCTAACTTTTGTCTCACTATAAAATTGTGAGTAGGCTATTCTGGCCTGTGCATTCGCTGAGAAGGACTATAGCAAAGCAGCAGCATGTGCAGCTCGTGTATCACAAGTAAATTTTATTTCATTTAATAATAATAATAATAATAATAATAATAAATATTTATTATTACTATTATTATGATAATATTTTCCAGATGGGGTTTGTGATGGGAATGGGGCTGAGTGTGTTGGTGGGAGTTGGCTTACATTTTGGAGCAGGAGTATTTTCTCAAGATCCTAGTGTTCTTCACCTTATTAATATTGGCATCCCGGTAATTAATTAATTAAACTCACTAATTACCTTATTATTATTATTATTATTATTATCTGTAATTAATTTTCAAACTTCTCTACTATGTCTCAGTTTATTGCAGCCACTCAACCAATCAACTCCTTCGCTTTTGTTCTTGATGGTGTCAATTTTGGAGCTTCAGATTTCGGATATTGCGCATACTCTATGGTATTACATTCTTAATTAATTAATATAACAAATTTCTTAATTAATAATTAGCAAGTATTTTAATTTAATATAACAATTTCTTTCTTTCATTTTTTTTTTCCCTTACCAGCTTCTTATGGCGGTAGGAAGCATTACAGCCGAATTCTTCCTTTCTAGAGCTAAAGGCTTCACTGGAATTTGGTATGCTTTGACCATCTACATGCTTCTTCGTACGGTTGCTGGTGTTTGGAGGTGATTAAAATTAATCAACTAATTATCACTAACTCTATTTAATTTAAACCTTTCTCACTACTAATAAATATTAATAATATTTATGATTTTCTTCCTTGATGTTCCTTTTTTTTGTTTTCCAGAATGGTTACTGCTACAGGACCTTGGCGTTTCCTCAGGAACTGAGAAAATGGTTGCTTGAATCTTTAAGAAGATTCTTCGAGAAGGAATCTAATAAAAATAATGCAAGGAATCTGATTATGGTTTATAAGTGTAAGAGAATAAACTAGTTTACCCTTTTATTTTCGGTATTATTGTTACTCTTTTGTTTCAACACTCGATGCTCTTGAGTTTGTACCTTCCAAGAAATGAAATTTGTATTTCTATTATTAAGAAAATAAAACAAAAAAAATACTTTTTTTACCATGTCAATATACCATGTCAATTAATGAATCTACGTGGCTAAAAAGTGTTCATCGTCTATCTCAAAACCTACAATCTTACCTTCTTCCATGCACAAATCAGCCAACCAACAACCGTACGTATTATTGCGACAGGTTATAAATGTATTAATTGTTCTTTACCGTGTTTTGAAAAATGTAAACCTTCATACTCACTATTATCCAAAAATGGATGGAATATCGATCTTAGAGAGGCTTAAAGCCCTCTCATTTCCATCTCCGTAACCGCTCTTTCGCTGCTCCTTTATCACGACCAATTCAAAAACC
The DNA here is from genome assembly GCA_027186245.1 of Coriaria nepalensis. NCBI lineage: Eukaryota > Viridiplantae > Streptophyta > Magnoliopsida > Cucurbitales > Coriariaceae > Coriaria > Coriaria nepalensis. Next base: position 7,442,156 of record CP114500.1, on the reverse strand, counting down.
ATGGCTTCCAAATCAAAACTTGCATCCAAATACTCCTTCGTTTTCATCCAAGTCCGTGGTTTTCAAGCGGTGAATTCGATTCTAGAATTGGGATGCTCGATTTGAATTATTGGCAACTGGATCATGATTTTAACTTTGCTTTGAACGACCTCCCACCAGTTGAAGCACGTGGGAACAGGCAAATTGATGATGATGATGATGATGATGATTCCGATGGAGACTATACTTCTGATGACTTTGATCGTTATCTTGCGAAAAGAAATTTTAGTGGGAAGGATGATTCTGATGATGAAGAATGAAGTGGCTGAGGAGGGAAAGAAAAAAAAAATCAATGAAGAAATCAGAAAAAATAAGTGGTGATAATATCATACAGCTAACCAAACCTAATAGAAATTGATATTAATAATGAAGGATATGACGCCGACCCTGAGATCGGAAGATAGATGGTGATTTAATGAACCTAAATAAGTGGGTAAGACGGTATTAAAAGGCTGATCCTTACCATAAAGATCGATCTGAACCTAGAGGCCAAATTATAGAAAAACAATATAGCCATTGTAACATTACAAAATTAACGATAATTCGGTTTTAATAATGATATAAATGAAGGCTGATCCTTAGTTTGTTGTTTTCTGACAAACCTCGAGGATCCGATCCTCCACACGGTCGAGCCTCTCCACCAAGCTTCCCTTCACTTCGGTCCCCATCATCACATGGTTGATCGGACGGCAGTGCTTCGCTAGACCTAAACTGTTCGGAGATAGCTCAAGGGACGAGGCCTCATGACCGTCGCTCGTAAGGGTCCCACTTATGGACACGTATGGTGAGCCATGCAGGGAATCTCGGTTGAGATACTGACACGAATAATATCCACGTGGGAGTCTGACATGACCTGTCGCTGTCTGACGCTCAGACTCTGAACTGCCTTAAATTCTGGATAAGACAGCAATGAAGAGGCTAGGGAGACAATCCGTCATGCCGGGCCGTCTGATGCTACTACAAGGATCGTTTGAAGCCAACAAAGCCACAAAGGCCGACAAAGCCCAAGTAAGTTTTACTGGGCCAATTCAGTTTTACCGTCCCGAAGCCCAATCCACTCCATACGGGGCCCAATTCAATTTTACTCTCTCAAAACATTAATTATAACAACAATGTCATTTCTACAAGTACCAAAATTATGTTACAAATTCATCGGCACTCACTGCAACTACAAAATCGTTTAGCATTGTACCACCACCACCAATTAGATACAATGCATGTCTACCCCCTTCCTTCACGCAAACATGCTGAGTTTGTTCATATAAGATCTACAATAATTAATTTCTTTCTAATGTATAGTTCAAACCTTTTATTGGTTTTGGTTTCATTTAAAATACTTCAAACCTTCGATTAAATTCTAACTTAAAATATTCCTCCAACAAATTTAAAGTGTCAAAAATGTGAATTTTGACATCAATAAATACTCCTTATTATTCATTTTATTAAGTATATCAAAAATAATAAAAATAATGGATAAAATATCTTTATAGATTCGATCTAATACCATTTTATTTGGCCAAAACTTAATACAATGGCTGAATCTAGCATAGAAAGTGACTCTTTGAGCTTACTGCTCTATCTCTCTTGAGTTGGATAAAGCAACCGGAAGGTTCAAAGGTCTACACTTTAACCATAGCTTGGTGAGTCATATGATTCAAAGACTCCGTTTTTTTTCAAAGCATCGATTATGTGCACCTAGACCCTAGCCCTGAAGAAATTCTGATGAAACTTACTGACATTGTTTATCCCAAATAAGCCTCTCACCAAATAAAGATCAAGTTTAAGATGATTGTTTATGAGACAAGGCGGCTTACTGCCCTTGACAAAGAATATTCTGAGATAAAGGTAAAAGTCACTGATTTTCTATTAGGAATTTATCTATTCACTTTTATTTTTCTTTCTTATCTAGATACAAAACCTAGATTTATTTATATATATTCAAATTTATCTTTTTTTTCAATCAAAGATTAAACAACTATAAAAATCATAAAACAAACTAAATAACACAATAAGTTTTTTACATGGTTCAGTAAGCCTACTCCACGGGCTTTCAGAAGGATCATTGAAAGCCAATAGCATTATAAACTAGGTCTCAAATATAAGTTCACATATTACAACAATATATTCTACAATAACACATATCTTTAACTTTCAAAATATCAACCAGAAAATCAATCACAGACTTTCAAGAAATGTAACATAAAATATTTCCTACAAACATAAACAATAAGATCTAATAAGAGATCAAGTCAAAATCATATTCAATCAACCCAAATCCTAATCGCGAGAGAGAGAGATAGAGAAAGGTCATATGTGAACTTCAAGAAATAAAAAATGGGAAAACAAAATGAGTGCCTTACCAAACAAACCGGATAAGCCAATATATATATATATATATATATAAGTTGAATCTGGCAAAATGAGTGTCTTACCAAGCCCGTTAAGTAATAACTCGACAGAATCAGTTGAATACCGGTTTAACCCAATAATTAATTCGCCTCTTACCTAAATAATGAATTGGTCACACTGATTAAGCCTCACCAAATATCCAACATTTTCTTACTTCCCATGACTTAGACTTCATACATCAACCGTCGCTCTACACCTATCAAATTAATTGAATAGTAGGTGCGAGAACGTAATGACACGAATACGAATATAGAATTGATAATTTCTATCCAGAGAAGAAGACTGACAATTCAGTCATCAGCTAGTCAATGATCCCATTTTCAGAGTCGGCAGTCGAACGGTGAAATCCGACGCAGAAAAACACGTTCACTGCCCCTGATCATATCGTCTCAATATTCAAATTTCTTAGCGATGAAAAACAGAGTAGTGCCAATTGCGAAAATCCACGAGAGAGAGAAACAAAAGAAAACATCACAATTTACCTCGAACGAAGCCAAGATGATGAAATTCCAGCTATCGACTGCGAAGACTCCAAGAGAGAGAGCGAGAATTCAAACGACGAACCAGGCGAAGCGAACAATGTCAAGTCCAAAACTCATTTATCTCTCTCGCTCGAGAAACCCAATGATTGCTTTCGTGTGTGTTTTGGATTAGTTGTGCACAGAAGCTTCATTGCAAAAGACAAAAGGAGAAGGAAAAATTGGAGAGAACATTAAAGCTGGAAGAGTCGAAAAGAAAGAGGTGCAACTAGATCTGTCAAGTCATATAGGTGATGAGTTTTAGTTTCTATCTGTATAGGTCGAGGAGTGATAATGATGCAGAAACAGATAACGAGCGCAAAGGGAGCAAAGAAAGGAGAAAAGGTATGGAAGATGAAAGCTATTACTTATTACTTATCGATTTTCATCGAAGTTTTGTAACCAAGATCGGTAACAGCAGCGCTTATGAAAGAATAATAATCTAACTTGCCTAGTGGGTTTGCATGTCCGGTTTGTTTCAGGAAAGAAGGCTTCTTCTGGGTCAAAGTCAAGTAAGGATCATAAAGCTGATGACAGCGACGAGAGGTTTGATGAATTTCTTGAAGGAATGTTTCTTTGATGGCAAAAACCATAGAAAAGATTGTGTACATGGTTGTAGAATATAAGGCACCAATGTAATGAAGTTTAAAATATAGACAGGTGGTCTTTATTGATAGGACAGGGGTTTAGAAGTGTTTTAACACAATAATGTAGTTGAATTTCTATGAATATTGAGCTTTTTTGATCATTTGTAACAATTAAAACTGAGTTTCGGAATCATTCTTAGGTGAACCTGATTTACGTAAAAATGCTAGATCATATCAGATGGTGCCGAAAAATCATTTGTAACATGATTTTAGATTTTAAGTTTTAGTTAAATTTAAAAGATTCAAGTAAATTTTGGGACCGAGTTGGATTTTGGGTCCAAATTTAAAATAAATAAATAAGTGCCTAAACTAATTATGAGGGAGTCATAAGAAGTTTAATGCTTACAGATGTCAAATTTTAAACTACATCATGGATTCATGCTAAGTTAAAAGATAGACCAAGATATCCTAATTCCGTGCTTAGAAGGAGTTAACCCGAGATTTTGTCTGATAAATTAACAGTATAATGAATTATACAAGAGTAGGTATAACGAAAGGAGATGAATATACCCATCAGAAGCATTTCCGGTGAACAACCGAAGGTCCGGTTTCATCATAGTCGGCCTTGGTTATGTGCTGACTTTGAGGGAACACCACTTTGGCTAGTATAGCACCACCCACCCAAGCAGAATACATGGACAAATTCTCAGGCATATATTCCGGAGGCTGAAAGAAAGAAAAACCCATAAAAATGATGAAGAGTGGAGATACCAGAGTCTGCTATAACATATTAATGCCTTTTCAATTTAATATGAATATTATATAGTACCTTCACAAGAGCAGGACGAATGGAAGATGAACATAGGTTTGCTTCTCTCTCAAATCTTTCTTCAAAGCCTGCAAAGAGCAAAGTATGAACGACTTATTTTCAGAAAGAAGAATTCTAACAGGAGGGAAAGGTGGTGCTTACAAAAATGGAGCTGTTTTGAATATGAACCTACCAGGCATGGAAGCAGTGGCCCCACAGAGGACAGTATTTTCAAGAAGTTGCCTGTGATTATCAGATGATACGGTAGAAATACTACGGACAAGCTGCTCCACAATTCCGTGTGCTTCCAAACCCAATATAGATGGCTGGAACAAAGCCTCACCTACAGTATACCTTTCCCTTCCAATTGTTATCACCTAGAAATCATAAAAAGTGTAAATTTATTGACCAGAAAGATCAATTCAAGTAATCCATGTTATGAGGGGGGAAAAAGGCTAACAAACCTGTCCATCAGGAAGGGTATGTTTCTCTGGTTGGCATGAACCTTGGGTCTTTGCATAAGCAACTTCATCTTCAGCACAGCATGAGTATTGTTCTTTTATTTTCTCCACTTCAGATATGTTGATATTCACTAGCCGGTGGGACTTTCCGAGTTCTTGAGCAAGTAACTTTGTCAAATCAGTACCTCCAATTTCAAATCTTCTTGAGGCAATGTGATGAACAGCACCTTCAATAACTGGTGCAATATCTGGTGAAAGATGCCCCAAAATATTTATTAAAAAAAAAAAAAAAAGATGGCACAGATCAAGAAGTTAAGATATTATCTTACCTGAATTACAAGATTCAAACTCATGAAGCACATAAATTATCAATAACAAATGACAATCTACTTAGAGCTGGCACATGTACCTATTTTTCCATGACCAATATCAACTGTACAGCCTGAGATACGCCCTATTGCATAGAGTGATAATACAGCTTGTTCTGATGCATAAAAGCCAGATATATTGAACGTTTCAAACATCAGCTGCACCAGTTGTTCTCTAGCAGCCTGAAATAGTACGATACCTTCATTTCTTATCTTAACAAGAAATTGGGATAAAACATATTTGCTCAAAATTGGATGGATTATATCATATCATCCAGCTCAACATCTGAAACTTGATGAGATGGGATAAAAATATATACAAGGATTTACTGACCTTCGGGGTAGAAAGTGGATCTGTAAACAATATTTGCCCTTCATTGCCTATTTCCCATCCAAGGCCAGTATACAGTACATGGTGCAATAAATCTTCCATAGCATCCCAATCTTTGATAAAACCTCTCACAACTGGATCAACAGTTATATCCTCATATACTGAACCCTCAGTTACTGATGCATCTTCAGGCATTTGCTTCATTTGGGTAGGAATGACCTGGATTACATGAAGAGAAAATTAGGAAAAGAAAACGTTAAATTGTTTAATTATATAATTTCCAAGTTTTAGAGAAGAGGATGCAAATGTTTTTCTCAGGCCAGACTTGGCAGTAATCACTAATCAGTATGTGTTCGAAAGAATATTCATTATTATATTGTCTGTAGAAGATAAACAACAAGAAGTATAATAAGATTTTTATTTGTTCTAGATTAACCATGAATCGAAAAGGAAAACATAAATTATCCGCTTGAAAATCAAATTTTCGTACTTTTTTTACCGCTAATTTTCCCGGAAACCAAACAGAGGAACAATACAATCAGAAAGAACTCACTCTAAACTACCCTAACTACAACAATTTGGCTTCGTCACAGTCGGATTCAATCTACCTTCACTGCACATTTTCACTATTCTTTTGTAATTATCTGAACACGAAAATAAAGAACATAAGAAAATTGTAGCTGATGCAACCAAATTACCATGTAAGGAGCTTGATCGGGAATGGCGGGCCCAGCTTTGAGGAGCTTGGAGCCAGCGTCGACCACCACAGCTTCCATCACGTGTCTTCTTCTAGATCCAAACGAAAAAAAAAAAGAAGAAACCCTAGCTTGCAAAGTACACCAAATCTTTTCTGTAGCAGAAGATTTGAGAAAGACGAAGAAGAAGGAGAGCACTAAAGTTGCAGTTCAAGATGAATGCATTGGCGGGGACTGCAGGCTTATATGGAAGATGATTTTTTATTTATTTATTCCCCTAATAATTAATATATTTCCGAATTTCCATTATTAAAGTTTTTGCCCCTTGTCAGTTAAATTTATATCGATTTAATCCACTATGTTTTTGCAGCTGATTCTCTCCCCCCCCCAAACCTTATATTTCAGAATTTCCATTATTTAAGTTTTTGCCCCTAGTCAGTTAAACTTATGTAGATTTAATCCAGTAAATATTCGTGTTTTTGCAGCTGACTTTTTTTTTTTTAAAGTTTATATTATTTTTTGTTACAAAGTGATTAATATAACTTCTGTTACAATGAGTAGGAAAGAAGGCTGATAAACGGAGATGGGGGAAAGAAAGGGTTTCAAGTAATAGATCACTCTTTCTAGGGTAAATTGCTAATAACCAAAACTATATACAAATTCACAACCACTAATCCAGAAGCAGAAACAAGTTTTCAAATTAAACTTCTGGGAATGTTTCGTGGCTGCAAGTGAGATCATTATGACCTGCTAGATCTTCACCATTTATGCTCAGAAGAGACCCATCCATCATCATATTATAGCTCCTATCAACAAAAAACGGGTCACTTTTCTCGGTCCCTTCGGATTCTTCATCTTCTTCTTCACCGAAAATGAAGTTTGATTCTTTACTGACAGAATCATCATCATCATTATTCTCCTTGATGGAAGGAGCATCAAAACTAGAATCGAAAAGGATATCAAGTGGGTTCATGGTAGTGGAATTATTCCCTAGAGATGCAAATTTCACATCCAGAACCGGAATTTCAAAATTCACCATACAAGTAGTAGATGAAAACCCAAGAAAAGTAAGGACAATGTCTTCAATAGACTTCTCTTTTGGGACCCCTTAGTAACATCAACTTCAGTGGCATCATTATCACGAACATCAACTTCAGTGGCATCATTATCACGAACATCAACTTCAGTGGCATCATTATCACGAACATCAACTTCAGTGGCATCATTATCACGGTCTTCTTCATCGGTCTCATTTTCAAAAGATCGGTCTGGTATAATACTTCTACTAGCAGGGTCCTCATGGGTCGGATTTTCAAAGGGTTGGTCTTGTATAATGCTGCCATTATCAAGAACTTGATCATCAGTTATTTCATTTATACTTTCTCTATTTCCATTCTTGATCATGTCCCCTCCATTTGACGAAATTTTCTCTTCCTTGGACTGGAATTCTGATTGAATTTCACTGTAATCGTTGCCATCTTCCTCATTGGAAAACTCAGGAGCTTTTACAGTGAGAGAGGGAGAATATTTTGGAGACTGTACTGAAGATGAAGATACAAACCCGTCAAGAGCAGATGCTAAAGCATCATCTATAGAGAAAACTGATTTCGGATTTTTAACATCTGGAGGGTTCTTCACTGACTCAACTGTAAGACTCTGGTCTTCATCATCATAGTTCGAGAAATCAGGAGCACTAACTACAAGACCTGGAACTGGGATCAATGGTGATGGATTTTCAGAGTTAGAATGATATTCCTTTTTATCTGAGTTATTTGTTCCATCATTCGGATTATGAAAAGTTGTACTGCTACTATGTAAAGAATTTGTGTCTGATTTGCTGCATGAAAATTCTGGAGCAGAGATTCTTGTGAAAGATGGAAAAGAGGAATTCTGTGGCTTCTTGTTCATGACCTCAAGTTGCTGCTCTACTCTTTGGAGCCTAGCCTCAATGCTGTTAATGGGTTTCACCATGTTTTCTTCGAATCTCACAAAAAAATCTTTCATTTTTTGCATTCGAGAAACAAGCTGGTTTAGGGTAGTTTCAATATGACTAAGAGGAGCATAATCATGTTGTCTCTCTGTGATAGGAGCTTGTAGAGGGATCTGAGACTGTTCTGGAGCCATCTTAGTTCCTTTCAGTTCTTCCAAATTTACATTTTTGCAATCAGTCAAGCTGCACTTTCTTTCTTCCTCAGTTTTAGTTTCATGTTTGGTTGAATCAACGGCTAATGGTCTCTCCTGAACACATATTTCTTCTGAATTGAAAGTTGGTCTATCACTTGTTCGATTAACACCTGTGGTCTTAGAAAACTGCAAAAGAGTTGGCACAAAGCATAGTCATTAGGGAACTTCCTGCTGAATTGCCCACCCGGTCCTCCTCTTAAAAGAGAAATGCATGGTATTAAACCACACACTAATTAGAATCTTATTTATAAATATAAAATATAAATTATGTAATATAATTATAATTATAATTAAAAATATTATTTTTATATCACGAATAAATATATAATTAATATTTATAATTAAAATTATATTTAATAACACATAATTATACGAATCTCTTCTCTATTTAAACTAAATTCACATTTATGAAAAATCGGATATAAATACACTATTTATTTGATGAATTTACTACGCTGCAGAGAGTGAAGGGAAAATGGGAGTACAAATTGATGTAGGGAATAAACAGCAAGAGAAAGAAAGCATGAAGAACAGTTTTCAGGCTGTTCATCCCAATTCTGAGTCTCTGATGATACAAATCATTTTCTAAAGACCAAACTTCTAATAAGCTCATAAAAAAAATATTCAAAACCAAAAAATAAACTGAAAAGAGACCTATATTTGAGAATCAAATATATTGTGGACTAAAATGAGAAGGATGAAATAAACATGGAGAAGGAGCCGATTGATACAACCCACAAGTTTACATTTCCCTAACCCTGTTTTACCTATAGTTATAGAGAGCGAAAACGAACAGCCTGCAAAGAGAACGATTCATCGACTCAAGGGACCTATAGGTTGATCTTCTTCAATGCCCTGGGGGGGGGGGGGGGGGGGGGGGGAGGCAAGTGCTCCTTCGACTATAATTTGGAAGTCAAATTTTCCAAATGGATAAATTGATAGCCAACTACAGAAATGTGATCAACCTTTCATGATTTTGATCTCTTGTGCTTCTGAGGAACAAAGCGAATTCCTTGCTTGCCACCAAGTTCCGATTTTTTTACCCGGCCATCGTCTAAGGTAACAGATAAGGATGACGCCCCATCAATTACATCCGAAACCACTCCTTTATGCCTGTAAAACACAACATTTTATGACTAAATAAGGATTCAACAAATTTCAAAAGAAACATAAAGCTTCTATCTCTCTAAAGTCAGTATGGAATGGGGGAGAAGAAGAAAGCAGAAAGGAGAAAAGAAAAATAAAGCAAGAAAGTCCCACCACAAATTGTCTGATGGTTGATGGACTTCAACTCTCTTCCCAATTGCGTCTTTACCCAATTTTTGCAATATCCAACTAGCATCCATCTCCATGAAATTGTCACGATTTGATGGTGTGACATATTGATCTTCATTGAACGATGTTTTTTCAGCAAAGGAGGACGGTCTTTTTCTCTTCGACCTTTGGCCCTTGATGGAACTTTTCTCTTCTTCTGGGTGAGTATTCTGACCATCAGATATAGGTTTCTTAAACTTGAACTTCAGTAAAGGCTTTGGATCTTTTGGCGTAGATTGCAAAACAGGTGCCTGACCAGAATCATCATAGGCTTCACTAGGTATATCAGTTTTACTTTCCAATTGCTTCATTGGAAGAACTTTGTCACTTCTTACTGAGGGAACTTCACCTAAAGACCTAACTAGAGCTGAGTTTGACTCGATGTTTTTCTTTCGTGAATATACCCGTGTGTCCTCTGGAGCAAAAGTTATACGCCCAACAGCACTATTCCCTTTGTTAATCTTGGAGTCAGACGCTTCTGGTGTAAATTTTCCTAGCTTTATCACATTCTTTTCCGTTCCGCCAATCTTAAACCCTTTGGATTGCCCAGAGCGATCAACTTCATCACCTGCAAATGAACCCAAAACTAGCAGTTACATTTTAATACATTGACTTACGAGAAGAAGGAATAATCATTAAATCATTGTTTAACCATATATGCAGAACATTAGATTCTGTTTAGATAACCTACCTGTCACACCATTTGAGGTCAGCAATTCTTGTTCTCCTTGGAAATTTGAAGAATCAGGTTTTGGCAGGTTAGTTACATTGATTTTTCGTGCACCTAAGTTTATAACTAGCTTCTTTCCTTTTGCCTTTGACTGGACAGAGTTTTTTCCCGCATCATCTCTACTATCCAAACCATGAGAATTATTATTGCTCTTGATTCGAAAAACAGTGGATGCCTTATCTTCATCACTTACCATCACCTCATCAACAAACTTGTGTTTTAAAACCCCTGGCCGATTGATGGAGCAAATTCCTTCATTCTGGCTCAAACTTCCACCAACAGAAGAAGAAGATATATCTAGTCCTTCATTTCTATGTGACACCATATCTTCATTCTTATCATCACCTAAGCTGTTCCTGAATAAGGGGGCATCATTATGCTCTTCGAAACTCCGATTTATATATGCTTCACCAGTCAAAATTGTCTCAAATCCCTTTTTCTTCGCATGCTTCTTATTGGAATATTTCTTTACAGAATCCTTCACCTTCTTTGGTGACTTGTCTACTACACCTTTCAGAGTCAATTTCACCGCACGCCCAAATTCACTCTTTAAAATAACGGGGCCGTTTTCATCATCATCTGAATAAGGTGAGATGGAAAATATTTCATCTTGAGTAGGCAGCCCTGCAGCAGCCCTCAAGCAAATAATTAGATTACGATCATCTTTGTCCCTTCTCCTCCAAAGCTCTTGAACAGCATCATCCATGTCCTTAACCTGCAGACATTAAATATGATAGAAATGGTCAACATATTGAATCGAAATAATTATTTCCTTTGAGTGTTTTAGGAGGGGGGAGAAAGAGAGTGAGAGAGAGAGAGATAACTGCAATTCAAGAGAACCTTATAACACTCCCCACGACATGTCGCGCATGTGTACTCAAGATTCCTGTTTAATTGGTACTGAAGGTACTTGTCATCACTGCAAAACAACAGAATGTTAATAGGTTTGATATACCTGAAATGTCAACTGGATCACCAAATTATAGAGTTTTAAAATAGGAAAGTAGAGAAAAAACAACTAAAGTGGATGCATAATAAGAAACGAACCTTATACCATCGCAGTGGCAGTGCACCCAACGTTGGCAAATATCACAGCATACCATTGGCGTAGATTCAGAATCTCTATACACCTACAAGATGGATCAATAAGTTGAGTCAATGGTTTTAATCCCTTTACTGCCACTTCTACATTTTGAGAGGGATTGAGTTCTGATGGAGTTCTAAGTCAGTAAGCTACTCATCACAAAATTCATATTTCTCAGGAAGCTAATTAGTACCTTCAAACAAACAGGGCAATAGTTGCCCTTCGTGAATAATCGTCCACATGCATCACAGCATGTATATGACAGAAACCACCTGCAAATTAAAAAAGAAAGAATCTGACTATTTAGTAACCAATGAAAATACAAAAAATCAGATAAATTCCACTTTGCAAAATTTATTCCATAAGCATGTTGGTCCCCTATATATCAGTGTTAACTTTGCCGAAACTATTACACTACGTAAATACAAGAGTGGTCACTAGGTGAGGTTGGGGAAGGCAAATCAATACCTCACACTTAGGCCATTTCCTGGGACATTGGAACCACAGCTGTGACACCTTCTATGTTTTGGACACAAATAAGGTCCAGAACTAACATTCTGCACTACCCAATAACAACATGAGCAAACTTACCCAGTACACAGAAAAATAAATAAATAAATAAAATAGAACAAAAAAGAACAATAAGGGGGAAAGAGAAAAAGACTGCACCTTATGAGGAGGATGTTGGCAGTAACAATGGTAAGCACCATCACACCTCTTACAGAACATGAATTTATTCGGATCTCCAGTTCTTTGGCATATCTGCAGAGAAGTGAGACATTGGAAAAGCAATGTACTTGCAAACACATTATCCAACCAAAATTGATTTTCATCCATTCTAGAAGCATCAATAACAACTAATGCTTCACTAAAGTCAAAACAACCATCACTTTTACTACAGATAATGACATGGAATTTTTAGGTATCAAAAGGATGAAGTTTTTAAGATACCTCGACTTTGTCACAGAAACGTGAAAAACAAAAGGTCAAAACAATAAAACAGTTGCAGTTTCTAAATCTATATTCATAATTGACAAGTATTGATAAGGAAAAAGAGAAAAAACGAAAAACAAAACAAAACAAAGATAAATAGTTGCCATGGCATACATGTTGCACAACTAAGATTTCTGTACATGCCAAGTTCAACTTCTAAGGACATTTAGAAAAAAATAACAACATAAAAAAATCATAGATGAAACATATCACCTATTACCTCACATGTTCGACATGACGGACATGTCCATGCGCTCCAGTGAAAGAGATCTGCAAAAAAAATCAGTAATAATGAGGGAAAATATTGAAAGATGCCACCAACACAAAAATATTTGGGACGGGAAACCTGTACCCCTATGTTGAGCCCATGTTTTTAAGCAGCTACGATGATACTTTTTGCCACAATTTTTGCATGAAAGCATCTTCCTTGCCCTCTCACTTCCTTCATTTTCACCAAAAAAGCATATACGGCACATTACATTCACATTGGGCTGACCCAGTTCTTCTCCAGCAGAACATCTCATCGAAGAATCCTGTTTAAGGCGATAGAGAAATTGCAGCATGAACCCACTTTGTGGTAATAACACTCAAGGGGAGATAGAGAGAGAGAGAGAGAGAGAGATTCTTCCACTCTCCATCAAGATCAATACCAAATCCTATTCTCTAGGTTTAAAAGAAATCGTAAGAACTTATGGCAACAATCCATAGTAGTTTTCTTATCCACATTATAGCCAAACCCCTAGTTCAAAATTTATTAACCAAGTGATATCCATAAATATGAAGCAAAAATTAAGTATAAATCTTTTCGCAGCAGCATAGATCATCTCTAGAAAGGAAAGAGACAATGTAGCATGGCATAAGGAGTATCTTATCTCATACATGTCCAAGTTTAAAAGGGCCCAAAAAAGTATTTTCAGGAACAGAAACCCAAAAATTGAATCGACATAATAAATAAATAAAATCACAATCACAATCATGATATGCAGATAAAAAATAAAATAAATAAAAAATACCTCAGCTGCACTTCTCTTACTCAAAGAAATATATATAAAGAATGTAATAACGAAGGGAAAGAAGAAGAAATACTCCAGCTAAGAATCACAATTAAGAAATAACCAAAATTCCGTAAATTAACAGCAAAACGCTCACCACTTCCCCAGACTCAAACCTCCTGGCATAGTCCTCAGCAGCGACCATAGCCTCAGCCGCCTCCCGCTGAAGTGCAGCACGCTTAGTCTGAGCTGATACCGCAGCTGCCGTCTCTTCAACCCCATCGACGACTCCATACGCATCAGCTACAGCCATAACTGACGTTGGCTGCAGCTGCAGAGGTGGAGGTGGTGGCGGCGGCGGCACAACCTTGGGAACCGCAACCTGTACCGTCGCATCGGTAATCTCCTTAGCCCTAATTCCCCAGGGATCCTTGACAAACTCCTCGACTTTCGAAACCTCTTCAAGGAAGCCATTCTTCGCCTTCGCACTCTGAAGACTGCGATGAAACCCTAGCGCACAGAAGCAGATTCTTCGACTGCAACAGGAAACAGAGAGAACGGATGAGAATGGAAGGGGAAAGCGAGAGAGAGCGAGGGGGGTTTCAGAGCGAGAGTGAGTAGAGAAAGTGAAAGTGGTTACCATGTAATTGGGCAAGCGACGTGAAATGCCATATTTGAGAAGAAAATTTCGTTGGATTTGTTTTAGGGATCGATCGCTAAAAATTTAATCCTTCGATAAAAAAAAAAAATTAATAAATTAAAAATAATACCCCCCCAAAAAAATAATGAATAATAGGGTTGTGCTCAGAAACTTGAGATATTTAACAGAAGGCTTCGGATGCGAACGATGTGTCGTTCGAAAACCCGGGCCCGACCCGACGACACTTCTGTTCCCGCCGTGGAGGAGCTATTTTGTAACTCTAGAGAAATTTGTGTAGTATTTTACTACTTCATCTAAAAATATTTACTAAATATATATATAATTAATCTTTGTTAGTGAATAAGTTTATATCTAATAATATTCAATTAATGATACTTGATTATAATTCTCGAATTTTTATAATAATAACTTGCTCTACACATATTTTATATATTTCGAATTTATTTATTTATTTATTTATTTTTAGAGAATATTTAATAAAATATATATTTTAACGAGAGAATATTATTATAAATATATTTAAGATTATTTAATGATAAATTCTAAATATATAAAATTATATTTAGAAAATTTTAATAATTTTTCGCCTAAATTTTATTTATAATAGAGAGTTAGTTGATTTTGGACTAAATCACTTTACAATATATGTATGAGCCGATAGCATTAATGTTAAAAGATGTGACGTAGTCTTATCAATAAACCGTCTAATTATCTTTCATAGCAATTGCAAGCATCTTGATAAAAATAAAAACGACATGTCGGAAATTTCTCTCTGTTACCAACGACGTCGTACTAAAAAAGCCATCATATCCCTGTAGTAGCCCTCAGAAACTCTGCTGCAAAGTGATTTTCAGAGAGAGAGAGAGAGAAGGCGAAGAAAAATGAATGCCCCTGATCGTTACGAGCGTTTCGTCGTCCCTGAAGGCACAAAGAAGTACTCTCTCTCTCTCTCTCTCTCTCTCTCTGTGTTAACCTAATCGCTGTTTTCTGTAATCTGTAATTTATTGCAGGGTCTCGTACGAGAGAGACACGAAGATCATCAATGCGGCGTCGTTCACGGTAGAGAGAGAAGACCACACAATCGGGAACATTCTCCGCATGTACTACTTTCACAGAAATCCCTAAATACTTGGGCTAATTTATTCGATTTTATTTACTTGATTGAAGCTTAAGCGTAATGAAACCCCTAATTTTATTGATATTCAGGCAACTTCACAGGGATGAGAATGTGCTATTTGCAGGCTACAAGCTTCCTCACCCCCTTCAATACAAAATTATCGTCCGGGTTAGTAAAAAAAGCTCCTCTTTCTTTTTCTGGCAAGCTCTTGATTTATGATCAGTGCTCGATTACACAATGCAGAGTTGGGTGCAATGGAAGTAATTTATCATGCTGTAAGAGCAAGAGTAATTCTTTGTTAGTACTTACATAGATTTCTAAATCAATTGTTTTATTACAAAAACTAGTGATCTTGCTTGTTCTGAGTTGCTTTGAGAGTAGAATCTAAGTAACCTTTTTTTTAATTTTTTTTCCGTTTCTTTCTGGTTCTTAACCATCTTGATGGATTTTTAACAGATACATACAGCCAGCCAATCTTCACCAATGCAGGCATATAACCAGGCAATCAATGATCTAGACAAGGAGCTTGATTACTTAAAAAATGCTTTTGAGGTACACGGCATCCTGATTACTGTTTTTGTCATTTATTCATCTTAGTTTGTGCATTCTATCTTGTATACACTTTCTTCTAATTCAATTGAACGTCGTAGCTACGAAACATCGATTCTATTGAATAACTAGTACTGTAATCTGTAGTCTTCTATGGTTGATAGAAACCGATATATGAATCAGAGTTTTGTAGGGGTTCCCTTGTAAGTTGTAAATATCATCGGGGTGAAAAATAAAATGGCCTGAATCGATTTTTTTTTTTTACCTTTTTATCCAAAAGATGATGTTTCTTGATTTAAGTGCTGTAATGGGTAGCCAAATATGACATATGGAGCATAGAGTGGAAGTAGTGTACTGGCTTGAATGCTTGTTCATACACAGTATGTTACAACTGGCCATTCTAGAGTCGCATGCTATTCTGCTTTATGTAGTTGAGCAATATTATTACATTGTTCAAATTTTTAAGTGCAGGCCGAGCTTGCTAGGCATTCAGGAGAATACTAGTCAGACTTTCAAATTCAAGGAGGCTCTCTATCTATCTTTTTATGCTTTCAAATGATCGGTGTTAACTGTGAAGTGAAGCCAGGCAGCTATGAAGATGGCTTATAGGGGAAACTTTTGCTTTCTTTTGATGTATTTAACAGATTTTCTCCTATCTCTTTTTTTCCTTAATATGTATATTATTTTCCGGGCCAGTTGACCACTTGTTCATCTTAATCTGAAGCATCAAGCTAGTTGATATGATAAATTTGTTTGGACTTACTTTTAGCTTCAACCTAACAGTCAGTTGAATAATCAATGGTTCCCAAAGTTTATACAGCTACCACAGTTTCACATGTTTTCTGTAATTTCTACCATCTAGAAGTTCTACACTGATTCCTTTGACTACAATTCATGTCTAAAAATCTAATCTGATGTTTGTCATTTACATGATTGCAAAGTCATCATTAAGACCATCTATTTCTCCCTTAAGATTCGGTTGCTGTATGATCAAAATCGACGTCTTGATCAAAAATTCTGACCCGGAAAGAATGTCACCTATCGGACCCAATTCCGGGCACTGCTGCAAATCATTCATCCCGACTGTTAATAATGAATTCACCCTCCCTCCTCTTCCAACAATCAAAAGCGAATATTCCCCTTCTAACGATCTCAAAGTAGAATACGCCTCGGAAGAATCTGCAAGATGCTTCTCTGTATAAGCAACCGGCCCCCCTGCCACATGCCGTTCATAGAAAAATGCAAAACATTCGTCGTCTTGCTTCATTTCTTCTTCATGCTCGGGGTTGTTGAACCGATGCATCCTCATCGTAGAATTGTCCATGTTTGTATCGACTAGAAATCTTATTACCGTGAGTTTAGTCCCAGGATGTCTTGCCACACGGCCCGCATAGGCTAATGCTTCTCTATCATCCTTCCCACCTATGAATATCACTCCTACATTGAGAGAGGGGCTCAATCTCGATATTTTTTCGATCCCTAGCCCCCGGTCAACCAAGATCCCAACCGAACATGGGGCATTTCTTAACACCTGCTTGAAAAACCAATAAAAAACGATCAACAAGGAAAAAAAAAAAAACATAAATTCAATAGTTTTAAATTGGAGAAGATGTGAATCATAATATTACCTTGCGGTTTACATAACGAAAACCGGAATGGCCTTCATCTAATCTCCCGTCTACAAGCTGGATCTTGTGAAACGGTAGTATGATAAGGGCTACCGTCATTTCCTCAGCTAAGATGCAAATGTCTTGCGGCATGTCATTGAACGTTGAGAGTGCTAACATCCGTTTGAAGGTTACCCCTTCCCCACTTTGGTCTACATAGGCTTTAATCGAAGTGGTGACCTGGTCTCTCATTTCAGTCACTCTCCTGTCCGTAACCGTCACAGTCGCCTGATCTCCTTCTCCCTGGACTAATGTGGATGCGATTTCATTAGTGAGTTCTATCATGTCCGTGACGTAAACTACAATTCCTGGGACCGGTTTGGCCCGAGCAATCTCCATGAAGTTTATCGTTGTCGGTATGTTTTGAGGTCCGTGAAGGCATAGCAAGATTCTTAACTCGCTAGATGGATCGAGCAATTGAAGAGCCATCCGTTGTGTGGGAAAGCGTTTTCTTGCTCTTTCAATGATATGTGCTATGACTGCAGGACCATGCACGACGGTGAAAAATATCACTAACATCATTACGGTGGTCGATGAAGTAGTAGTCTTTCCAGCCTGCAATATTTATACAATTTTAGCTTATCGATGCAAATCCGCAATTTGACTTTGATCCATGTTAGGACCATTTCAAGGGCGGGAAGAAAATTGATTATGTAAGGAAAGAGTTGGAGAATAGGAGACGCTTACTGTTTTTGCAGCAATAGCCAAGTACATGTGAAAATGTCCCTTGGTGGTTAAAAGCAATCCAAGTGCTAGACATTCCGGCCAATGAAACCCCAAAAAAACCCCGGAGATAACCGTTCCGGTAACCTTCCCAATCGTGATGATAATAAAAAGTGAAACCAACCTTACCCATGTCATGACTTGGCCGGGCTGAAATTCCGCAAACCGAGATTCAACCCCCATCCAAAGGAAAAAAATGGGATAGAAAATGGTAGTTAAGAAATAGTTAACTTTTCCAACAACCCATCTTGATATTCTCCCTTCTCGAGGCAAAAAAGTCCCAGCCAAAAACGCACTCAAGATGGAACTATATCCGGCTAAAACCGGAAAACAAACGAGCAAAGCCATGAAGGCAATGGAAAGAACAAGATGTGAAGCTTTCATTTGTTTACCTTCTGGATTCTCATTATTAACCCAATTCATCAAAAATGGCGAAACCTTAGCCGCTATAACTACTTGGAGTACAAGCATAACAGCTAATAAAACCACTTTTCCGATACTAATCTCAGGCTCATGGAACTGGTAAAAAGGGTATGTGAGTGATAAAAGGAGAGTGGTGATAAAATCGGAATGCATTCCTGCAGCAATCACGAGCCGCCCGATATCTGATTTTCCGATCTTGAGATTTGTTATCATACGCGTTAGGACCGGAGAAGCTGTCCCGGAAATAGCGGTTGAGAATAACAGAGCAAAACCAACTTCTCTTTCCTTTGTGTAACCGAG
The DNA here is from genome assembly GCA_027186245.1 of Coriaria nepalensis. Taxonomy (NCBI): domain Eukaryota; kingdom Viridiplantae; phylum Streptophyta; class Magnoliopsida; order Cucurbitales; family Coriariaceae; genus Coriaria; species Coriaria nepalensis. The sequence goes on along the minus strand of CP114500.1, from coordinate 7,423,203 downwards.
AAAAGGGGTTGTGGACCCTGCTATGATAAATGTCGAAACCATTCCGGCATATGCTACTTTAGCATCTTGGGTTGGTGCTCGGAAAAGTACATAGGGATCGTTTTCTAAACCGAGGACAAACATGTATATTGTCATCCCGAAATCGACTACGTAGCGTAACGCCTTAGCCGATTTTATTTCAAGGAACTTTTGTACGAATGCTAAATTGCCAAGAAGCAAACCTATCTGCATGCAAATAAATGGGAATAATCAATCTACCTTACTTATTTCTTAACAGTTTAAACTTATATGTATTATACATGACTTACAATTGTATCAGAAATGATTTTAGGCTGGGATAATGGCCGTAAAAACCAATGTAAGAGGTTGCACAAAATAACCATTAGAAAGAAACCCGTAATCCGCTTCGCTGCTTTCGCAAAGATCTCGGTTAACCTTACCGAGCATTTACCTTGCTCCGCAAGAAATCTTTCGTATCCATTCCTGATCCCATAATGGATCATCGTATAATCTTCTTCCATTCCTTTTCTTTCCTTCACCTTTTTCTTCCTCTTTTTCTTGTTCACTTTCTAATAATCAAATCACCATAAAACATTTTTCCCCTAAACATTTCTTTTTTCCTTGTTATGTTATTATCGCTTGTGTTCTAATGTCGATGTTGTTGTTGTTTTTCTCTCTTTTTTTCTTCTTCTCGGGTTCTTGCAAAATTGGTTGATTCTTCACTGTCTCTCTCTCTCCATCTCTTCTCTCTGGATATACTACATTAGTGGTTGCGATAATCTTACTCAATTTAGGCAGAAAATGAAGGAGTAATTGCAGGAGAATTAGCCAAGTAAGAAGTTAAGATAATACCAAAGTTATATATACATAAATAAATAATAACATTAATTAATTAGCTAAGTATGTAATGTTGATTTGGACTGTATATACATTTTTTTTACTGTTATATTCATTATTATTATAGTATATATGTGGACTGTAAAATTAATTCTCTAAAATTTTTTATTTAGAATATTCAGCTCCAAGAGTTTTTTTTTTTTTTTTTTTTTATTTTTTTTTAAATAGCCTCTAAATTAACATTTTTAAATAAAAATATTAAAAGAAAATATAGGATTACATTTTTACCCTTCAATTAATTAATTAAAAATAAAATCACCTTCCACCGGTGGCATCTTTTTCCTTCCCGATGCATCCCCTTTCACCTTCCCACCCCTTCTCATTCCCTCCATTTTCGATGCAGCCAGCCTTTATACATCATCTTCTTATTATTCTTCTTCTTCTTCAACTTACATCACCACCTGTCACTATCCTCTTTCCGACTCCATTCTTCGGTCGCGCCTTCATCATCAATGCAAGGGCTGGACTCTCGATTGCTTTCTCCAGGTAATTATTTGTCTTCAAATCTGATTTCTGAATAAAGTCCTAGATTTTCTTCCGTTTTCATATCTGATTTTCTCTTATTGATACAATTTTAGTGTTTTGTATGTATTTTGGAATGAATGTATGTTTGATTGAGAAAATGCATCTAAATGAAGTTCATTATAGCTTGAGCTCTAAATTTCATAGACTTTGACCATTTATTTCTCAGATCTCGATGTTCGATACTTGATGAGTATGTTCATGGCCTATCAAGTATCAAGATAAAGAACTGAATGCTCAAAGTCTCTGAGATTCAACTCTTGAGTTATCGAAAATTTCACTTTATTTATTTTTAATGTTAAATTTAGTGATTAATGTCTTATATTTCTGTTTAATTTTAGAAAAAAAAAGTTGCAACCTCATGCACATAAATCACATCTCGAACCCTTTTGGTATACGCCTTATGATGGCTTGTAATGTCAATGTCTCACTACACCTAATGACCTTTCTAACCTCCTAAAGAGATGTGTTTACAATTGAGGTGTTCAAGCTAAGACTAGTAGTAATTATTAGAGCATCTAAATAATGTTCAATTGGATATATGTGCTTTTCATAAAAGTCAATTTTCTTGGAACCTGTATAAAGATCTTGTATGTCCTATTGAACATTATTTAGATGCTCCAATTATTACTAATGGTCTTATGACAATATTCTCAACTATTATAACATGACATATCCTTTCATGTGGTTGTTAAGGACATCATATCTAGTGGATAATCATGGAAGAGGAGATCTACTTCAAATAATGCGTGAATTGAGGGTCAGTAGAGCCAACAAATTGTGTATACTAGGAAATGTCAGAGGGAAGCCTATCGTCAAATAGGAGCTGGAGCGTTACAAATTGAGGACATCACTAAATATTAATTTAACGTCATATACATAATTAGATTAAATAGTAATTATTATTGTTGGACATATTTATGCAATTAGTTTAAGTAGTTTAAATAGTAATTGTTATTATTGGTTTTGTTGAAACTTATATAATTGATCAGATTTAGTTGTTTACATATTGTGTTTGCTTACATGTATTGATAATTTGTTGTAGGTAATTTTACTTAGTAAAATGAGATATTTCAGTTGTTATGTTGTCCGCTTTTTTAAATTTTTTAATATTATTTTATTAAAATTATTTAATTATATGTAATAATAAGTCTCAAAGTTAGATGCTTGAGTTAAAGAACCCATCAAGCATCAAGATGAGGTCACAAAGTATTTTCCAAGTCTACATCGAGCATTGAGATGATGTCACATAGTATTTTATAAGTCTGTGTGGCATCATCTCGATGCTCGATGGGAACTTTCGTACATCCATCGAATATTAAATTTTTATTTTAAAGTAAACATCTGATTTTAAGAATAAATATTTGACTTTAAAAATCATAAACCTTTGACTCCGAAGGTTAAATTTTTGACTCTGAAGATTTAACCTTTCAAATTAGCGTGACATATTATTATAAATTATAGTTATATCATAATATTGACTTGAGCATACATAGGCTATAATAATATGCCTTATAATCTTATTACTTCCAACTCTCCTAATGTTAATACTTCAGTAGACATCCACTTGAACAATTTTTTTTTTAACCTTAAGAGTTTTGTCATCTACGCACAGGCCCTGAGGAACGGTACGTGATCACACGTGCGCTGATATGTTAGTCTGCCACGGCTTTTGCACTGAAGCTTCCTCGATGATGATGTCAGGATATATGTTTTCGCATGCAACTTTTAGATCCCAAAATGATGGTCAGGAGACAATTAACTTAGAAGAAGCATATGAAAATTCATCAATGACAACCTTGGTCTTTGAGGTTGATATATGAACCTTGTGAAGTATCGACGTTGGTACATCTGCATACCTTTCATCTTCTAACTCTTTCATCTTCACGTGTAGGTTGGCTTTAGAAGACGTTTCCGACTCAGAAACCATTGATGATACAAATTTGTTAAGATATTGTAAGGATCATCAAACACTTGAATGAATGGTATATATATAGTGCAGAAAATCAAACACTTCTTCTAAAAAGATGCAATCAATTTGTTAAAAAAAAAAAAAAAAATCAGATTCTATGTTGCAAAATATTTGATATATTACGAAAAAATGTCAAACATGTTAATATTTTTAATGAAATCACTTTATAATGCCTTAGTTCACGTGAAGTGAAGGTAAGATTATGTACAAATCTATTTTTTTGTCATTACATGAAGTTCAATTGAACCTCATGGTTCGGCTTTGTAAGTAAAGTAATAACGTGCCTTTTAATTTGCTTTGGAAGGCCATAAATTTATCCAATGATTGTGTTTTTCAGGCCTTGTCGGAAGACGAGAACAATGTCAAGGCCCTTTTCAGACGAGGAAAGGCCCGAGCGGGACTGGGCCGAACAGATGTAGCTCGTGAAGACTTCATAAAGGCCCGTAAACATGTCCCGGAAGATAAAGCTATCACAAAGGAGTTACGTTTACTTGCCGAACAAGACAAAGCTCTTTATCAGAAGCAGAAGGTGATATACAAAGGGATTGTTGGCCCATGGCCGGAACCTAAACCCGAGTATAGTAGCTGGAAGATTGTTCATTGGCCAGGTCTTCTCTGGCAATGGCTTTTGCTGATCTTTTATCGCCTTTTCCAGTTGGGGACGGCCGAAAACTGAGTAGCTAAAAAATATCACCTAAATGAATTGCGGTTGTCTGATTAATTATTACTTGCGTTTTAAACTTCAGTTTCAAAACATGATTAAAATATGAGAATCTAATCTGATATTTTCTCTTATCAAATGTGGTCCCCATCTCAAACCGGGATTTGAATTATTTAGACCAATTATCAACCATTAGGCATTTCAATTCTCTTCGTGGGCCTAAACTATCAAAACATCAGTCCAGACGTTGGGCCCAATAAAGAAAAGATTCGATCCAGAAGACAGAACTCTACTTCTCTCTCTCGTGTCGTCAAAAACCGTCCAAGAAGATAAGGCAATTTGAATTAAACAACTCGTCGCCGTAAGGTGAGTTGCTCGACACGTGTACGTTGATTAGTACGCTTAAAAAGTCGTCGCTCTTGATAGCCCCGTTGTGTCGTTTATTGATATTATTATTATTTATTATTTATTTAATTTTTTCCAATATTTCTTTCACACCTTTCTCAAAGGTGCAATTCCACGTACTTCGCGTAACCAACTCTCCTCTCTCCTCTCTCCTAGCAGTTCAGTTCAACTGCGTTGACTGATCTATAAATGCTTAATTACCTTTTTTTTTTTCTTTCAAATAATAGCAGTTTATTTATTATTTAAAAAAAATTATAATAAAATTTTGGGTAAATAAAAAGTAACGAAACGAAATGAGAAATGAATTTTTAACAAAAAATAAAGTAATATATTCGGTCACCAAATAGGCTGCGATATTGATCATAAAATTACATTCTCTAATCTCTAAACACACGAACTGATTGGAAATTATGTCCAGAACCGAATCCAACATTTCGACCACAGTCTCCGCGGGTCAAAGTCTCCGACCTCTCTCCCTCTGTCTACCTCAACTCCACCTTATCTCTCTTTCTCTCTCTCTCTTTCTCTCTTTCTCTCTCTAATACTGGCTTTGGATTTTTCTCTAGAAACGCCTCGATGTCAAATTATTAGGGTTCCTCAAAACCTTTGCTTCCTGGCTATTTTCTGTGAAATCGGATATGAATGTTTTCAGGAGGAAACTCTAGAGCTGTATATCTCATCCGGTGAGTTATTCTATTTGTTCTATCATTTGAATATTTATTCGAGTTAGAGATTTGGTAATGAAGAAGCTGAGATCGAGCGAGGATCTCGATTCGTACGGGGAGAAAAATTTGGGGAAAGACTCGGTTTCGAATCGGACGTCTTCTTCTTCGCACAGAGCTTTCTATTATACGTCTGAGAGGAAAGGCTTGTCCTCTTCTTCTTCTTCAGCTAGGTATGATAGGGATAGATCCGTGGATGATGATCGAGAATCTATGAGGCTTGTGAGAAAACGGTCAGATCATGATTTTGAAGGTTTTGATCGTAGAAAAGGTTTTGATCGGTATAGGGATAGTAGCGCTGCTGGTGAGAGTAGAGGATATGGTGGAGGGAGTGGAGCGAATCGGATCGGGATTCATAGATCGGAGAGCTTTTCTGGAACAAGGAGGGAATTTCCGAAGGGGTTTCGATCGGAGCGGGACCGGACTGGGCACGAGGGGAGTGTCTCCTCATGGAGGAGATTTGGAAGTGGAAGCAAGGATTTTGATGAAGGAGTGAGGAGTAGAGGAGGAATGGAGGAGAGAGGGAGCTTGAGGTCTTCGCCTAGAGTGCTAAGGGAAGCTAAGTCTCCAACTTGGTCAAAGGATTCTACTAGTGACCAGTCCAGAGTGCGGCTCTCGCCTCCTCCTGTTTCTAGGGGATTGGGAGATGGGAAGTCAAAATCGAAGTCACCAACAAGGTCCAAGGATTCAGAAAGTGAGCAATCAAAGAGTGCGGAGGTGAAGAAAGGGGAGGAAATGCAAGTTGAGAGTGGGAATAGCAGTGAAAGAGAAGAAGGGGAGTTGGAACCTGAAACTGTAGATGGGGCTGAAGTTGAGGTTGAACCTGAAAGCAAACCGGAAGAATGTACTGGATTGGATAATGATCATGGAGAGGTTGAGAGTAAGACTCAGAGTAAGGATATGAATGAGGGTGCAATAGAAAAATCTGAGCCGTGTGAGAATGAAGGCATGGATCTGAGCAAGAAAAGCATTTGTGAAGAAGCAGGCCTTGAGAAGGAAGTTGTTAAACCAGTGCCAGAGTGTCAGGATGAATCAGTTGACGAGAGGGGTGTTAGCAAGGATGAAAATGGCGTTGTAGCTGATGATGGGGTCAAGGGGGAAGAGGCTTTAAGGGGAGATAGTCTATGTAATGTGGAAGCCACTGAGGATATGATTGTAGCAAAGTCGATACAGTTGGAGGAAGAATGTAAGCAAGGCAATGGTATTGATATTGAAGTGAAGGAAGAAAATGTTGTAGAGTCCACAATGAACAGGGAAGTGGCTGGGGAAAAAGAAAAATCCAAGGATGAGTTGATGATTAATGTGGAGCAGAGTTTTATTCAGAATTTTAAGGGTAAAGGTAAAAGTGTGGCCCTTATGCACTTCAATGTTGTAGACTCTTCACAAGATGAAGTATTGACCGAAAGAGAATCTAGAGATGTCAACGCCTTCAAGGATAATGATATGGAAGGACCAAGTACTAGAGCTTTCGACCTGTTTAGCCGCTCTCCTGTTAGAAAGCAGGGGAAAGAAAGCCGATATGGTGATATTAAGACAAAAGATGAAAAAATGGTATTAGAACCGCTTGATCTTTCTCTAAGCTTGCCCAATGTCTTGCTACCCATTGGTGGCTTGGGTGATTCAACCCATGCTCCCGGTTCCCCTAGTCATGCTAGGAGCGTTCAATCCTTGACTAGCACTTTCCGTACTGACTCAGATGAGTTTACTGCATCAATGTCTTTTTCAGGATCTCAGTCATTGTTCCACAATCCAAGCTGTTCATTGACACAAAACTCAATGGACAACTTTGAACAATCAGTTGGTAGCCGTCCAATATTTCAGGGAATTGATCAGGTGTCTCAAGGAGGTTCCATCAAAGAAGTACCTTTGTATCAAAGGATCCTGATGAATGGCAATGGATCTTTTCAACAACAGTCTCAAGCAATTCAAGGGCATCACCCTTTAAGGGAAGGGAGCCCCAAACTTGCTAATGGACTGGACAGGCAATTAAGTTTCCATAAACAGTTCTCCGGACAGTCAAAGTACAATGACGACGTTAAATCACCTTCACAGAGTTTAGGATCTCATGATGTTGGGGCAAATAATAGCTTTGAAAAGAAGCGATTAATGAGAGAGAAAAGTAGTAGTAGTTTATATAGGGGAGGTAGTAGTCTGAAAGAGCAGGAGAGGTTCTTAAAAGGAGCAACTGATTTTGTAGAGATGGTTATTGCAAGAACAGTTTCTGAATCAGTAAATGAAGTGGCTGTGAAATTCAACGAAATGACAGAACAATCCATTGCTTGTGTGAAGGAGAGCGTTCATGAGATCTTGTCAAACCCAGAAAGGCGAGGGCAAGGCTATGCCCTCCAAAAAGCACTGCAAAAGAGGTTAGATATAAGTTCCGAAGATTTACAAAAAGCCCATCGTGCCCAGTTGGAAATAATGGTAGGTCTTAAAACTGGCCTTCCAGATTTCCTCAAGCATGATGTCAGTATTTCATCTTCTGATTTGGCTGAGATCTTTCTGAACTTAAGATGCAAGAATCTAACCTGTAAAACTCCTTTGCCTGTGGATGATTGTGATTGTAAGGTTTGTTCACAAAGAAATGGATTTTGTAGTGCTTGTATGTGCCTGGTATGTTCAAATTTTGATATGGAATCTAACACTTGTAGTTGGGTTGGGTGTGATTCCTGCCTTCATTGGTGCCATGCGGATTGTGGGTTAAGAGAATCTTATATTAGAAATGGCCGTAGTGATATTACTGGACCTCAAGGAACTACTGAGATGCAGTTCCATTGTGTTGCTTGTGGCCAACCTTCTGAGATGTTTGGCTTTGTGAAAGAGGTTTTCCACAACTTTGCGAAGGATTGGTCAGCTGACACACTTTCTAGAGAGCTTAAATATGTGAAAAGAATTTTCTTTGCGAGCAAGGACTTGAGAGGGAAACATGTATGTGAACTTGCTGATCAATTGCTGGCAAGATTGGGAAACAAGTCTAATCTTCCTGAAGTTTATGGCATTATCATGGCTTACCTTACCGGTACGTTAATTAGATCTTTGTCAAATCATATTTGTCGATTAGTTGTCATACATTTTAAAGATTTTATTCTTCCTTTTTGTATTTATGTATTGGTCTACTATATATATATATATAAGGAGTTGGTAGAGCTTGAAGAATGAAAGTCTACACTAAATGCTCATGGGTCCACTTATATCTCTTTTAATTCTATTCAAGTAATATATTTTTAAATTATTGGATAAATAAGTTGTTTGTTTTGTTGGCATATCTTTATCGTGCTTGTATTTAGGATCTTACTGTTTTTAGGTTACCTCGTGATCATCATTTTGCTTGAAATGCATGAGTAGAGGGACGTTTGTCTTTACCAGCATTTTATAATGCTTGAGTGATCTACTGTGATATAGTCAGTTATCGTATGTTCTCTTTTCACTGCTTGTTGTCTTAGTGTTAGTAATATGGCACTGAAGCAAGTGACCCTTGCTTGACACTTTTTTTGGGGACAGTTCCTTATCTATTTATTCTATTTTGTTTTCAATTTTGGCCATTTTATGTATTATTTTTGGGGACTTGTTTTTTCCGACCTTAATTCACCATGTTGCTAATGACATTTCCTTCTCTAAATTACAGACGGCGATTCTTCAAAGTTAAGCAAGGCACCATCTTCTTCTTCCAGTAAGGAACAAGTCAATGTTCAAGAAACCCCATGGCTTAAATCCGTTTATGGAGAAAAGATCCCCCAACCGGACAAACAACCTAGTCGGCTTCCTTCCTTCAACTACAATCAGAACGACAATGACAAACGAGTCATGGAACCAGAACTACGGATAAGTTCTCAGAGGGACCCACTATTCCAGGAACTGGACAGCATCGTAAGAATCAAACTTGAAGAGGCAAAGATGTTCCAAGCTCGAGCAGATGATGCAAGAAGAGAAGCAGAGGGGCTTAAACGAATTGCTGTTGCAAAGAACGAAAAGATAGAAGAAGAATATAAGGCTCGGATTTCTAAACTGCGTTTGGGCGAAGCTGACGAAATGCGTAAGCAGAAAATAGAAGAACTTCAGGCTTTGGAACGAGCACATAGAGAATATTCTAGCATGAAGATGAGGATGGAAACTGATATTAAGGATCTTCTGTTGAAAATGGAAGCCACAAAAAGGAACCTTGCATGAAATAATTTACTTCTTCTCTGGTAAGTTGCTTACTGTTCTTACTGCTTCAAACTTCCTTTTTATGAATCGATTGATACATTATGGTTCGAAGTCTGATATAGTTGTTCATTTTTTAGGCATGTCTCTTTTTTTCTGTACTGCTAACCAGATTCTGTATAGGGGGTTGAATGAATCACTTTCTTTTTCTTTCTCCTTTTTTTTTTATATGTATTTATAGTTCCATCTATGAAAAGCAGTGTAAGATGCATACATATCATTTAATTAGTTATCTGCATTATTCCAGTTTTTCATTGCAATGTAGGTAACTAGCAACATCAACCATTCTCTACGTTATTACTTATTAGTTCTTATCCACCTCATTGTCTTTTTGTCTTATTTGTAAGCTATAGAAATTGGATTCGTTATCCGATTTGGATTCGGTCAAAAGACATTACGGGTCCGGATAATTCAGATTTATTATTGAGATTGACCTGTTAATTTTAGGATCTTATTTAATTATTTTGTAAAAAGGGAAGAGGTATTTTATATAGTTGAAGTGTCAAAAAAAATCAATAATTAGGAAATGGATCTGTCCTAACCCGTTTTGTCTAGATTGAATCTATATACTTCGTTGTCATAAAGAATTTATACATGGTGATTACGCTGACATCAATGGATTTATAAGAATCGAAAACGATACAGTTTAGAATCAATTTTGGATCGTTTCAGGTAAGTTTTTTCAAAATCAGTCAAATTGACCGTACAGACCAGAGTGGTTGCACGGCAAACTAGCCACCTCAAAGATTTTAAAAAAGGTAGATTGTTTATGTGGCAAGTTAACAAATAAGATTGTGAGACTCAAAAAAATACCCAGTGTGAAGGTGCAAGTTGATAACCACCGAGATAAGTTTGAATCGGTTAAAGAAGGTTCCTTGAGATTAGGAAAGTGGCACAAAAGAAGGAAGCTGATCAAATAAATAGACTTGGCGGGTAAGTAAAGGAAGGAGTGGAATAATGTGCACATTTGGCAAGAACATAGAGAAAACACAAGCATGCATGCTTACAACTGAAGTTACGATTACTCGCCGAGCAAGTCACTAAGGAAAACCGACCATTCGGTTTTTGTCTATAAATAGGATTCACTTTCTCATTGCAAGGGGTCCCACACCACAAACATCATCAACTCCCACAGTTAGGAATTTATTTCTTTATTTTTATGTCAAATTCATATAAATATTTTTTATGTATTATTAATTTCCAATTATTTTATTTCACACTTTATTCTAATTAATCCTTTAACATTATTTTAAATCCAATCATTTTCTTGCATAATTAATTTTTATTAAGTAGATCCAAAATTAAAATAAAAATTGATCTTGCAAACCTTTAGCCAACTCCAATCACCGTTCATTCATAAAAGTCAAATTTTTTATCTTAAACTCTTGATCAGATTTCCACCGAAAGTCAAATTAGTGGGTATTTTTCTGGCATTAACATTAATATATATATATATATATATGAAAGGAAATCCCGGATGATAGCTATGGGCCTACAGTTTTATTCATTCCTTGTCTCTGCGATTACCATAGAGTGGCCCATTCTCTGTGATTACCGTACAGTGGCCCATTCCTATTTTGAATATCAGCCTATTTCGAGTTTCGAGCAGTGGGCCACATCTCTGGGATCTTTTAAGACTGACATGAGCAAAGTCCGATTTTTAAACAAGTATTAAACTAAAAATAAAAATAAAAATAATACTTGAAGAAACTAACTTACAGAAAAATAATCATCTTCTCCATCCCAGATGACCATAATAAGTAGATTAACCAATGACATCACAAGTATTAGGAAAAACTTCATGTCATACAGACCTGAAGGCCATAGTGATGCAAATTCTAAAATAGCTACATTGGAACAAGCAGATTAATGCAACAATTCATGTATTTTCAACAATTCCAGCATAGTGTACAATTTCGAATGGAACAAACATATTAAACAATTCAACAATTCGAATGGAACAAACCTGCAATTAGGGATACTGATTTAGGGCTCTGGAACAAAAACCTGGACCAACTAGTTCGAAATTGAAATCAGAATTGGGAAATCGAAATTGAACAAACAGAAAGATAGTGTACAAATTCGGAGCAAACTATAGCAAACCTGGACTTATACCCTCGCATACTGAAGCAAACTAGCGCTCGTCTCTTCAATGGCGGATGATTTCGAGGAGAAAAATTAATGGAGTTTTGGGTTTCCGATTTCGAAATGGAGAAACGAAAATGGAAAAGAAATGTAAGAAAAGGAAAAGGAAAGAAAAATGAAAAAGGGAAAAGGAGAAGTTGAGTCTCCTCTCTCGTTGGTCTGCTCGAAAACAAGAAGAGGAGAAGAGAGAAATGAGTAGAATAGAAACTGTATATAGAGCCGTACAAAAAATATATAACATACCCAATCTGTCCCTTATGACATGGAACAAATAGGGGAATGAGATCGAGGACTGAATTGTAAAGTTACAAGAACACCCCTGTGGCTGTGAGTAGTGACACTGACAGACTGACGATTCCAGTGGATCCCTCCATGAATTGAGGAGGAAAAAAATAGGTTCTGTCTTGATTTTTGACAAGATCTAGAAAATCAGCAGATACTTTCACGAGGGAGACAGGAGACTTGTTCTATTTCTTCCGTCCATCACTTTTTTCCTCTCTTCTGCTTCTTCTACTTCTTCTACTTCTTCTACTTCTTCTACTTCTTCTACTTCTACTATCACTCGTCATCTTTTTCAGTTTTGTCTACTACTACTACTACTATAAAAAAAAGGTAGAAGCCACTGCCTAGCCCAGCTCTCAAATCTCAATGACGATGGCATTGTTATTGCTTCTTTCCCTCTCTTCTCTGTTAGCTGGTTTGGTTTCAGCAGATACGTACTTAGAAGGTAAGCTTTCTCTTTCGACATCTCTCACAGCCATTTTTATTTAGCAAAGAATCTCGAATCTTACCTTTGTTTTTTTGCATTTTTCGTCATGTTCACTTCTCCTTAGCAAAGATCTAAGTTCTCCTTAGCTCTAAATCTCACATTCTCCATTCTACTCTACCTCTCTCTAGATCTCTCTCTTTCTCTGTGCAGTGATTTTACTCAGATCAGTCTCATAAATGGAGGTTTTCACAGTTCCTTTCTCTCTGTGAAGTACTACTAGTTTCTAATCTCTCTCTCTCTGTGTTCTCTTCAGGCCTACTAGCAAATGGAAACTTCGAGGAGGCACCAAAACAGAGCAACTTGAAGAAAACAGTGATAGTAGGGAAAGACTCTCTTCCCAAATGGGAGATCAACGGCTTCGTGGAGTACATCAAAGGTGGGCCCCAACCAGGGGGAATGTTCTTCGCCGTCGCCCACGGGGCCCACGCGGTGAGGCTCGGAAACGATGCCTCCATCTCTCAAACCGTGAAAGTGAAACCGGGCTCTGTTTATGCCCTAACATTTGGGGCATCAAGAACCTGTGCGCAAGATGAGGTTTTGAGAGTCACAGTGCCTCCTCAAAGCGGAGACCTCCCTATGCAAACACTGTATAGCAGCAATGGAGGTGACACTTACGCCTTTGCGTTTAAAGCAGCTTCTGCTTTTGCTAGAGTCACATTCCATAATCCTGGAGTTCAAGAAGATCCTGCTTGTGGGCCCCTCTTGGATGCTGTCGCTATCAAGGAGCTTTTCCCTCCTAAACCAACTAGAGGTAAGAAGAAGGCAACCTAGCTTGCCTTGGCGGTTTCAAGTTTGGATTTTCTGAAAGTGTCGATTTTAACCCAGGAACTCTATCTTCATTGTATCTGATCTCAAGTATCTTGAGTTTGAGATAGGTAACTGACCGGGAACCTTTTTTGGTTCTCTTTTGTATTGCAGACAACTTTATCAGGAACCCAGGCTTTGAGGAGGGTCCGCATCGGCTGCTCAACTCGTCCTATGGGGTCCTGCTTCCTCCCAAACAAGAAGATATCACCTCCCCTCTTCCCGGTTGGATCATTGAATCACTTAAAGCCGTGAAGTTCATTGATTCAAAGCACTTCAATGTCCCGTTCGGGCAAGCTGCGGTCGAGCTTGTTGCCGGAAGAGAAAGTGCCATTGCCCAGATCATTAGAACTATTCCTAACAAGTTTTACAGTCTCACTTTCTCTGTTGGAGATGCTAAGAACGGCTGCCATGGGTCTATGATGGTTGAAGCATTTGCTGGTAAAGATACCCTGAAAGTTCCGTACCAGTCTCAAGGGAAGGGAGGGTTCAGGACTGTTGGTTTCAAGTTCAAAGCGGTTTCGGACAGAACTAGGATTACGTTCTACAGTTCGTACTACCATACTAGGATCGCCGACTTCGGTTCTCTCTGTGGTCCTGTTCTTGATCAAGTTAGGGTTTTCCCTCTTAAATAGAAACTTAGCAAAATAACTAGACAAACCGTCGAGATTGTGTTTGCATTATTAATTGTCTTCTAGACAGATCAATGAGTTTTCTGTTTTCCAAGTTGTGGTTTCAGATCTGATTTGAGACTTCCAATTTGGAAATTAAGGATTTGAGAATCAAGAATGAATGCTCCTAAAAGAAATAACCATGTCACCAATAAAGATTATAATGGGTGATATACAGTTCCATAGAAGATTTGTCAAATCCCAAATGGTATGGCATTACAGGGAATGTTTATGGTATAATACTATAATGAAGCTTGAATGTCATGACCTAAATTTGATTTCTTAAAGGTTCATCAATAAATACGAGGCCTCAGAGAGTAGAAGCACTTTTTCTGGATTGTTGCAAAGTATATAAACCAGAGTAGTAATTCATTGAGTATCATCTAAAGTGCCTACAAGACACTTCTCCAGTAAGAATTCGGCATTCACCCAAGCATGATATTTATCTAAGCAAAAGAAGAGTCAAGGATTCATTGTCTATGTGCTGCACATTTAAGTAATCATATCATACTATTTCTTAATCTGAGAATCAAACAAAGCCAAAGAAAAGGATACTGAACAAAGATGTACAGTCTTTTCCAACCGCCTTCATTAGAATATCGACACCTAAGATGAGAAGGAAGATTTGTCACACAAAGAAATGGGATTGAAATATTGAGAGAAAAATGAAATCGGGGTGGTCCATACCTCCGGGGTGAAATTTCATATAAGGAGATATGTTGTACACACGACCTTTCAGAACAGTCCACATAGAGCCTTCTGTCTGATGTTGTTTAACTTCATTCATAGAAATAAGCTTCTTATTTGACTGCCCCTTTAACCCTGGAAATACAGATTCAAAACAAGATCTGCTAGAAAAGAATAAATGGAAGTAATCATAGCAAGAAAAGAAGAATAGGGTAACAAAGAGACTAGAGAGGGAGTGTCCTACAAAAACACCTGCCAAGTCAGGATGGGTTTTCGTAAGCTTAAGCCAATCCATCTGGCTATACCCTTTCTCAAAAGGAACCTTGGTCCGAGGTGCAGCCTTACGAGCACTAACGTTCCCTTCCACTTTTCTTGACACATTAATCGGCTCTTGGGAAGATGAAGCGTCAATAACATTAAAAGACAAAGATCCAACTGTTTCTTGCTTGTTTGAGGTACTAGTATTATTTGATAAGTTCTCTTTCCAAAAGTTGCCGCCACTATTTTGACTACTTATAGTACCGTTTGAAGATTCAACCTTTATACTAATACCATCAATATCGGATACAAGACCCTTCAACTCGAAATCATCACGATTTACAGGTACCCCGACCTGAATTTTTTTTTTTTCGATTCTCAGAAATTGTGCAAAGAACTCAAGAGTCTAGATCTTAATCAACACAAAAATATGTAAAAGAGCGAACTTGCCTGACAAAATGTGAAATCATCATCTCCATCCATCCCTTCTCAAATAAAGTAACTGGAAATTTCCAGGTAATCTTCACTTCTGCAACAGTACAGGAATTATCTACTTTTCTGATTCATAACACAGCTCATTGATTTCAAAAGCACTGTCTAAGGCTAAAATTATTCGAACAAAAAAAAAATTGCATCAGGTTGATCCAGAAGCAAAGTAAATTATCAACCGATGGTATTGAAAGACTAATCGTTTGATTGAAAGAAAGTACAGCAATTCATCAGCAAAAACCACACTCAAATTTCCTCCTAACACAAAACAATTATCAGAACGATCCGATAATTTTTTCCATAGAGAGAACGCTTCGACAGTCAGAAATCAGTAAATTTACCGGAAATGAACACTGAATTCACAAGTACAAACACAATCCAAGCTTCAGAAAAATCCGTTTGGCAGCTAGGAAAAAAATAAACCAGCAACGGAAAAGAAATCATTGAATGAGAAAAAAAGAAAAAGAAAAAAGAAACTTACTGGAATCGGATGCAGATCGTGGACACCCCTGATGAGGAATTTAGATTTCAACGAGAGGAATCAGCTCAAAGTTCGAATTTTTGTTGTTAACGGAGAAAAAGGGGCTTTACGTATGAGATTGCTGACTTGCTGCTTAGTTTTTGGGCTTTGTGAAAAAATGTGCCAGTAAAAAGCCTGCCTTTTCAAAGCCCTGTTTTATGTTTGGGCTGCATTGGTCCCGTGGCCCATATTTCCCGAGCCGACCCATTCACAGTTGATAGATACTCCCTCTTTTTTTTTTTTTTTCTTTGGGACAAATAGCTAACTCCCTGTTAACATACAAGGAGGCCCACGTGGGGCTATATTGGGGTCCAAATTACTTAATTACCCCTGACGGGAAGAAAGGAGTGAGTGAGTGGGGTCTCACATGCCCACTGGAGACGTGGACATAGTGACGACTGACGTGGCAAGCACAAGCATCGTACTTAGCTGTCGCCTTCCTAAAACGACAGTTGTGTCGTTGAGGTCCCGCCCGCCCGCCCGTTCCGTTGCATTCGAGGCCTTTCGTCGAATCTCACGTGACTCACGTCACATGCACTGACTCACTCACTCGTCTTTTTTCTCTTTTTAAATTTGACCCCCAAAAAAAAAAAACCATCAATAATTGTTAAAGTATCAAAAATCTACGTAAATTTACGACAAGTTTCGAAAATAAAAAATTTAAAATAAATTTGATATATAATTAATTTAAATTTAATACGATAAATAATATAATATATAAAAATAATATTATTATTTATAATTGTAATAGAGTAGAAATAGAAAGTAGAAAGTAGTAAACGACGGCTGATATTTTTTGTCAGCCGCACACAAGAAAACGAAAACACCGAAATTCTCTCCAATAAAATAAATATAAATAAAAAGATATTAAAATCACACTCCCTCCTCCTCGCTAAATACCGATGCACATTTTGTTCTGTATATCTCACTTCACACTGAAAAAGTCTCACTTTCTGTTTTTTTGTTTTTTGGATTCTTCAATCTCCATTGTAAATACTCGAATCCCTTGAATCAATAATCATTTCTTCTGATATGCAGATATGATGTTCGGATTCTGATTCTGCTTTGTTTTCTGTGATTTTTGGTTCCTTTTCGTGCTGTCTTAGATCTGCTTTGTGAGCTCGCGGTTTTCTTTTTGGAATCTGCGAGAAAAATGTCGAAAGCTGGAGCGTTCGATCTCGCATCAGGTGTCGGAGGAAAGATTGACAGAGACGAAGTTCTCTCTGCTGTTGAAAAGTAATCTCTCTCTCTCACTCTCTCTACAATAATGATTGGTTGGATGAGTTCTTGGATTTTGATTTGAGCGGATTAGACTTATAATCGAACTCCATAATATTGATGATAATGCATGCTGAAATGAAAATGACGGTTGATTTTGATGTGATATAGATATATTAGTTGATATATTTTAGCGTTGAAAATGGTGCCTGATGATCAATATTTACCCGATCCTAAATGTCCTATTGAATAGATTAAAGTTTCCATGCTCTATTGGATCAAGTTTATGCATTGGGTTCTTTCTCTAGAAAATTTGAGAAAATTGAAGTGAAAATAAGTTTTGCATTGTGCACTGATTCAGCGTTAGGAAAGTTGAAGAATGAAATCAAATTTATTCGGCATGCAGCATATGTAGAATATTGCATTGAGGAATTTTATTTATTTATTAATAAAGTACTGTAGTTTTAGAGAGAGGGAGGGAGGGTTTTATTAACTTGTTTAAGATGAAACATGAAAATTCTGCTAGTGCTAGAGACAGCTCTACAACAATTACTGCATGTTCAATGCTAATTTTTTTCTTTTTCTCTCTTAACTATCTTTTTCTGTTTTACTTGAATGGCCTAGGTATGAGAAGTATCATGTTTGTTATGGAGGTGAAGAGGAAGAAAGAAAAGCTAACTACACTGACATGGTAAGAGACCCCTTTTACTTATTTCTCCATTTATGATTTATCCATATGAAAATAAGCTGCTGGTCTCAACTCCTGCTAAGAGACCCTTATAGTCTAAGTTCTTACATAGTAAATCATACTGAAAGTCTGAAACTTTCTGTTTTAAATTTATGCATTGTCATATGGTCACCTAGCTGAAGGGGCCATATATTTATAAGTCAATGTCACCATTATTACTTTCAATTCTAATTAACATTGTAATACCCTGTGGCTCAGATTGACTGTGGCTGATTTTTATGTATCATGACATGTGATTGTCTGCTCCAATTTCGACATAACAATGTCTCTTTTGGATTTCAGGTTAATAAGTACTATGATCTTGTTACCAGCTTTTACGAGTTTGGCTGGGGAGAGTCCTTCCATTTTGCACACAGGTGTTGTTTTTCTCTACCACGTTATCTTTCAGCTTGTAGTAAAGCACTTGTATAAAATCTGACAACACGCATTTGTTCTTTTCCTGTAGATGGAAAGGAGAGTCCCTTCAAGAAAGCATTAAGAGGCATGAGCATTTCCTTGCTTTACAACTAGGCCTGAAACCTGGGCAGAAGGTTTGTCCCAATATAAAATTCCTATCGACAATTATGAAGACAACTAAGAGTTATGATTTTCTTTCTATTTTGACTAATTAAATTTGTGTTGTAAACTTCAATTATAGGTGCTGGATGTTGGTTGTGGAATAGGTGGACCACTAAGAGAAATTGCTCGATTCAGGTAATTGCCAATTTGTCACACATCCTCACAACCTCTAGTGGGATGATTTGCTCATCCGGGTGGATGATTAAAAATATCTTAGTGTTTTTTTCATTTAACTAAAGTTTGAGAGAATTCTGAAAACCCTGATTACTATGGTGAAGCTCAACATCAATTACGGGAATAAACAACAACGAATATCAAATAACCAGGGGAAAGGTAATTGCATTGTAAAGGAGTCAGATTTTTAAGTCAAAGGTCATATAGTTAAAAGATTTCATTGCTATCTTTTCCGTTTCTATTTGATACTTAGGTCACCTGTTAATATCAGTATTGATAAATGTTTCATGGTTATACAGGAACTGAACCGTATTGCTGGAGTTGATAAGACCTGCAACTTCGTAAAGGTTGGCAGCATCCGTAATTAGCCATGCTTTTGCAATATGAGAAATGAAAAAACATTATCTATCAATGCTGATAGATACTCACTCATAAATTTCTCACTTTCTTTGATGATGCAGGCTGATTTCATGAAAATGCCATTTCCAGACAATACATTTGATGCAGTATATGCCATTGAAGCTACCTGCCATGCCCCAGATGCTGTAAGTCACAACCAAATTACTATTCTTCATTCAAGCTTCTGTATTTGATTCTTTCAGTTTGCATATAATGTCATTGCTTCTGAATTGACAGTATGGATGCTACAAAGAGATCTACAGAGTACTAAGGCCTGGCCAATATTTTTCAGCATATGAGTGGTGTATGACTGATGCTTTTGATCCCAAAAATCCTGAACATCAGAAGATCAAGGTATTGCTAGCATGGAAAACTTCAGGAAAATAAATAAATAAATAAAGTTTTCACTTAAATATAAAAGTACATAGTAAATGGTTTCATAATCACAGGCAGACATTGAGATTGGTGACGGCCTTCCAGACATAAGACTGACAGGGAAATGCCTTGATGCTTTGAAGCAAGCTGGTTTTGAGGTCTGTTAATGGAAGTTCATTTTTATCAGTTTCCCTTTTCCTTTGTTGTCAATCTATAAGAGAGAGCCGATTTTTCTCATTAACACTTAACTCATCATATACCCTTGCTTCGAAAGATCATTTGGGAGAAAGATCTTGCTGCTGATTCGCCTCTTCCTTGGTACTTGCCTTTGGACCCAAGTCACTTCTCTCTCAGTAGTTTCCGTCTAACCTCCATTGGACGATTCGTTACCAGAAACCTGGTAAGTCCTCTTAAGTAAATTTTTACAAAAACAAACCCAATGTCAATGGATCTCTGATTTAGCTCATCATGTAGGTCAAGGTCCTGGAGTCTATCAGACTCGCTCCAAAGGGAAGTCAGAGAGTTCAAGATTTCCTAGAGAAGGCGGCAGAAGGGCTAGTTGATGGCGGAAAGTGAGTCCTTCATTTGCTTTCCTTCTTTCAATCATATAAAGTCACTATTACTTGCATGAACTTATTGCTCACTTTTGTTAATGATTTTCAGACGGGAGATTTTCACACCCATGTATTTCTTCTTGGCACGGAAGCCCATCACGGAAGGACAGTAAGAAAAAAAAAACCGGTCACGCAGTTGAAAATGAACTTGCTACTAAGCTAGTGTGCTGGAAATTTTCTCAGGGACTTTTGACAGTTAGAATGTTAGGCTTGTGGTCTTTGTCTGTGTTTTCTGGGTTTTTTCCTTCACTTGTAACTTACCAAGTTATTTGACCTTGTCATTTTGAGTAATGACTAGTATGACAAAGATACCCTCTTGCAGGTGTGAATTGTGATTTTGCCGACTTTTTATCTAATTTTATCATACACGTGAGAGAGGCATGCAAATAGGACCAATCCAAGGTAATAGATAAGCAATGTAATCTTCTTCATTCGAAAATTTCATTTTATTGGAACAAAAAAAGTGTACTATTCTATGTAACATCTGTTCTCTATTAGAAATATTAAAATAAAATAAAAAGAAAAAAGAAAAAAAAAACTCAGAGAGAGTAAATCTGTACGAACTCGTCCGCCTCGACGGCATTGTCGCCACAAAGCCGCGTCAGGCACTGGGTGGAAATATTCTCGACGCTAAGGCCATATACAGCGGCGCCACCGCCGGGATGGTTGAGCTGCTGTTGGTTATTGTCGGCGGAGTTAGCAGATGGATGATAGTACATCCGACCAGTCTACGGACAATGCGAATATAATCCCGCCACGATTCTCACCCCTACATCCAACATCTCCGAGAACTTCCCCATCCGAACGGTCGAGATCTGTGCAACTTATTCCCTTTGTCTCTTCTTTTTCTTCTAACGGTTGGCTTATTTTGGTTGGAGAGAAAGTTGGAGGAAAATATAGAGAGAGTGAGTTGGCTTTGTTTGGTCGGAGAGAAACTGGGAGGAAATAGAGAGAGTTTCTCAAATATAGAGGAAAAGTTGATATGCTGGAACTAGAAGACTTCCCAAAAGAAAGAGTTGTCCATGAATCTGATCTAAATCAGTTAATAATCAAATCCTTAAATCGATGAATTGGATTTAATGACATAACTAAATAAATATGTTTTCATACAGATCAAGGGTAATCGGGCTTATAGTAAGCTACGCTCATGCCGGATATGGACTCAAAATACTTATGACGGTCCATATATCTATCTATATAGCATAGTCTAGGTAGTGCTAATCAAATTTGGATGATTTAATAATCATTTAGATTAACTACTTAATGAGTCAGTCAATAATATTTCTAGAATGCATGGATCCAATCTATCAAGATTTGAAAACTTTCGTGAAAAGAAACAGATTGAAAGATGATATATTATTGCATAATCGATTTAACAAAGTAGTTAAGAGAAAGGAAGATGGAGAAGATAGTAGTACTACCGGTTTGCTAAGAATCGGCAATTTTCAGAGAATAAGAAAAAGGAAGTTCTTCTAAGATCGTTGTGGTTTTCCAACCGTCACCGACCAAAGCCCTTGAATCTGATGAATTCAAGAGTAATCGGGCTTATAATGGGCCATGCTCATGCCGGATATGGGCTCGAAATGCTTCTGACGATCCGTGAATATATATATATATATACGACGTCGTTCGCCATGATAATCAGCGCCTATTACCATCTTCTTCAAACCGAAGCTCGATCCTCCTCCATTCGTGGCAAATGGAGAGTTACCTTCACGGTCCTACGAAGCTGAGTTCGTTATCCTCTATTTCCGTCCAGTTCACCGCCTGTTCGACGAAATTCATCAACGTAAGAACCACTCACTCGCCGGACTCCTCCTTCAATCGGATCCGATTACTTAACCGGAGCTCCGATCCGTCCTCGAATGGCCTCCAGAAAGACAAGAAGAAGGACCTGTCTCGGATTCTGCGAACTGACGCTGCTATCAAAGCTATTGAGAGAAAAGCGAACTCGAAGAAGTACAACAACCTGTGGCCTAAAGCTGTGTTGGAAGGTTTAGACGAAGCTATAAAAAATAATCTATGGCAGTCAGCTCTCAAGGTAAGTAGATTCAACTTCCTTCCGATTTTCTCTGCTTTGGATGTGGTTTGGATTATAATGGAGCTAAGTACATGGAAATTGTTAGAATTTTATAGTGTTCTGTTTAGTTGTTTTGCTGAACTTGCTCTTGAGTTTTGTGATTTTTTGAGAAATAGAAAAGATGAAATATGACTATCACTATATTGCAATCAGAACATTTGATTTTTCAAGTTTTAGCTGGAATCATTGAAGGAGGTTATGAGATTTTATTTAGTCCTATGCCATCTCATTAATCCATCAACTCCATTTATCTTTCCATCAGATTTTTGAACTTCTTCGAAAGCAACACTGGTACGAGCCTAGAACCCAAACCTATGCAAAGCTACTAATAATGCTAAGCAAAACCAAACAACCCAAAGAAGCCACCATTCTCTTTCAAATCATGCTATCAGAAGGACTCAAACCAACCCCAGATGTTTACACTGCACTCATAAGTGCTTACGGCCAAAGCGGCCTCTTCCACAAAGCATTCTCAATCCTAAACGAGATGAAGTCTGTATCTGACTCTAAACCCGACGTGTACACTTACTCTATCCTTATAACCTCTTGCTTCAAATTTCATCGAATCGATCTTGTGAAAAAACTTCTTGTTGAAATGTCATATCTTGGGATTGAATACAACACTGTTATTTACAATACTATCATTGATGGATACGGAAAGGCGAAGATGCTTGATATGATGGAGAACTCCTTGTCCGAGATGCTAGAAAATGGTAGTTGCCTTCCGGATATTTTCACGTTGAATTCTTTAATCGGGGCTTATGGGAATAATGGACAGACTGAGAAGATGGAGAAATGGTATAATGAATTTCAGTTAATGAACATAAACGCAGATATTAGGACCTTCAATATTCTGATTCGATCTTATGGGAAAGCTAGAATGTATACCAAAATGGGGTCTGTTATGGATTACATGGAGAAGCGATTTTTCTCTCCGACAATTGTGACTTTCAATACAGTCATAGAGGTGTTTGGACGAAATGGGAATATTGATAAGATGGAGGAATTCTTCAAGATAATGAAGCATCAGGGAGTGAAGCCTAATTCTGTGACTTATTGTTCCCTTATTAGTGCTTATAGTAAGGCGGGCCAGATAGAAAAAGTTGATTCCATCATGAGACAGGTTGAGAATTCGGATGTCGTATTGGATACACCTTTCTTTAATTGTGTTATTAATGCTTATGGTCAGATTGGTGATGTGAAAAGGATGAGGGAGTTGTTTTCTGCTATGAAGGAGAGAAGATGCTTGCCGGATAGTATTACTTATGCGACTGTGATTGATGCATATAACGCTAGAGGTATGATTGAGGCTGCCCAAAGTTTTAAGAGTAAGTTCATTACTACCAGGGAGAAGCAGTAACTCGAGGTATTCGGCATTTCTGCTTATCAGCAGCATTTTTTTGGTTATGATAATGATCTTTACATTGCTTCCCTAACTTCCATGTTGTAATTGGTATAATGTAGTGGGAAAGAGTTGAGAGAGTTTGATTTGGAGAGAGCAGTATTCAACAATTCCTGGGAAGTCATGCGTCTCATGAGCTTGCGGGGTTGTGTATGAGGCCGGCCTCTCTCCCTCTCTCTCACATGCATGTTAGTACATTTACTATTGCGTTATGGTAATTTGGGTTTAGATGAAGAGTCATGGTCCAATTGTCGTGTATATGCAGGCTGGAAATTTGATTCCATGGGCTTTATCGGGCCGGACAATAGGCCTTGAATGCCGAATTGAGCCCCTAAACGGATTCGAATTTGTGATGGGGAACTTTCCAAAATATGTGAATTTGTTTAGAAGCCCAAAATTGAGTACCAGAAGAAGGTTGATACATCCAATCCAAACAGAAATCGTCAATGCTTAAGACGAAAAGAGAAGGTATTCGAAATCAAACTCACTTCTGCTCCACGGATTGAAAATTGAATTTAGAGGTGTTTTTGTGATTGATAAAAAGAGATGACAAGTTGACAAGTTTATTATGTTCATAAAAAAAAAACAAAAATTGTCAACTCTCACTTAGACTTTTCCCACTTCCAAACACCTTTATGCTCTGTTTCCCCCCACCACCATCAAATTCTTGCCAACTCTTGTTATGCCCTTTGTATGCCAAATTGGAAAACAATCGCAACTTTAGGGTATATGCTATATTTATCAGTTTTTTTTTTTTGTTTTCCCCCCTTCCCACCTTCTATGCAAATGGGAAAATTGTTCTTTTATTCCTAATTCTGTCATTAATCTTATTATTCTTAAGGTAGAACACACCTTATTCGAACCAAATAGTTTGGAATTTTGGAATTTTCTGATCATGAGTGGAATTTAGGGTACTTGATGAAAGAGAGGTAGATAATAGAGAATATGAAAAGCTTTATAATCATGTGATATGGTATATGCTCAACCATCCGGATATTAAAAGTATATATATGTATATATATACTTAACTCACTTTTTAGTCACGGCATAATTCAAATTATTATTATTTTTTTGTCCCTATGATTGGATATATATTTTATTATTCTTTCATCTATAATTTTTTTTTTGTATTTCCACTTTTCTCCCCCATTAATTTATTACTTTCTTTTTTAATCCATTTTTTCATTTTTCATTTTTCATTTTTCATTTTTAGGAAAATAAATTTAGAAAAAACCGAATTACCCAAAGACGAATATGTATATGCATAATAACATAAAGTCTCGATATGAAACATTTGTACATAAATAACATAAAATGATTATAGTTTTTATTCCTCATATGAGAGTAGTATATAGAAAAGCTAGCAATATATGGGTAAAAAGTAAATAAAGTTGGTGCGTACAAGGCACGGTAACAAATTCATCACCTAATGGCTTACCGGCGAGAAAGATGAGATATTTTTGTACGAGTATACTTTATAATCACGTGATGAATCAAATTTATCATAATTATAAATATCATTTTTCTTACAAAAATAATTGAAAGATAAGAGTATATAAGAACCTCTATCTATAGTAGCGTTTGGTATCCAAAATTAGTCATAGCTCATAAAGTAGTCCTATGCTTGTAAGAGAGAAGATGGTGAGATATAATTAATATATAATTACGTCTAAATCGCTATTATTCTTAAAATGGCAAAAAATATATGAAAACGGCCAAAGAGTGTCAAAAGCATGAGAAAAGAGGTCGTTGTCTTTGCAATTCAATTTTACGCAACCTTATCTTTTCCAAATCAATTTATGTTTCCAAATCAAATAATGTTAGTAGTGTCTTGTTGCATAGGACCATTAATAATTACTTTTTTTTTTTTTTTTTTTTGCCAATGGACCATTTCATTAATAACTAACTAATTAGCTTTTTCAACTTCCTAACGGTGACAAGAGATGATAGTTTAATGATGATAATATGATTTTAAATTTAAATCAAACTATTTAAAAATTCATCTTCTAATTAAGATTGGGGGGTACTATATAGTAAAATGTCTTGGTTATTAATTTTCGTTAATGTTTGTTTTTTTTTTTTTCTTTTCTTAAGAGGTTTAGTTTGATGTGGGCCCCTCCTTTGTCTTTGTTTCTTTTTCCCATTTTATTTTTTTATTTTAAAAAAAAAAAAAGAAAAAGCAATAATGTTACATTGTATATGATTATACTAGAAATTAAATTTAAAAAAATATAAAGAATAATAATTTATATATATAAGAAAAATAAAAGTGTGAATAGGTAATCTATGTTTTATGCATTTAGAAGATAAAAACAAAAATTAAAAAGTTACATATGTTAGATTTGCCTATATGAGTGAGTGACCATCACCTTTTTCATATGTGGAAACATTTAGTGAAAGACATGAAAAGAAAGGATAACACATAGAGATAGAGATAGTGAATATCACAATCATATACAACATATGTTAAAATATTAGATTTAACTCCTCTCCATTTTATGAAAGTACAATCGACAGCAATATCAACTATTGATAATTATATTTTTAGGATGAAAAATGAACGAGAAAATAAAAAAAAAATTATTAATTTTTAAAAAAAAAAAATTAAGAGAAAAATAAAATTTGAATAATTTATATGGGTTAGTACAATAACTCGTTTTATAATACCGTCTTATAATAAGAGAATAAAACTTTAAAACATCGTAATAATTTTAAAATTGAATTTTTATTTTCTATAATTTAAAAATTTACTAAATTTTTATTTTTATGCAAACAAAAATAAAATTATATAATATTATTTCTATATATAGTAAGTAAAAAAATTAGAACTAGTATAAATCCTTAGAAAGAACATATCAAATCATGGCATATCATATTTTGCCATCAGCTTCCTAATCAAAAATTAGTTAGTGTGTTTCAGTCAAAGACGCAGTAGTCCCACATTATCTTACCAAACCAAAATCTAGCAAAATCAGTCAAAGACGTAGTCCCACATTATCTTACCAAACAAAATCTTGCAAAATCAATTTTTATGACAACGATTTTATAAAATCGTTATTACAAATACAAAATTGTAAGTAAACTCTAAAAAGACATTTATTTTCACATCTCTATTTACTCATGCATGTTGAGCAAAGACAAACTTTAATAGGTCAAACCAAAATTAAACTTAAATTATAATAAATATTCAAAATTTTATAACTATACAATTATAATGGATATACAAAATTCAAACTAAAATTATAATTTTTAATGAATCGATTTTAAATTATTAATCCAAGATCTAATTTGAACCATAATATTAATAAAATAAAATAAAACTTTAGTGAATTTTTATTTTAAAACCACCCTTTAACTTATCTATATCAATTTTATTTATTTGTCTTCATAATATTTTTATTTTTTTAAATTTTTCTCAAACACAACCTCATGATTTCTTGGCTCTACCACTGTAAAAAATAATAATATGATTTTTTTTTTTAAAGAAAAACAAAAATTGATATAATTTCTTTTGAAAAAAAGGGAAATTTGATGATCCCACTTTTAGTGAATTGACCGATTGAACCGATAGAATCGATCGGGTTTCTCACAAAAAAAAATTTTTGATCAAATCAATCTAATTTTTTTTATGGAAAACTAATTGAGTCAATCCGGTTTCTTTGTGGGAAGAAACCGGAATAAATCTAATTCGATTTCTTTATGTGAAGGACTAGAATGAAGTTTATCGATTATTTTGGAAATAAATGAAATTAATTTAAATAAATTAGGGGTTAATTTAGAAATTTAAATTTATGAGTTTGATAAGGTTGTACCTTAATATAGAATCGATCATTAAAAAAATTAAATATTCATTATAATTTTTATTTGAATTTTGGGTATTCATTATTGTTATAAAATTTTTAGATATTTATTATAATTTAATTTTAATTTTTAACTATTTATTATAATTTAAAAATATTTTGAAAATTAATTCTAATTTATATAAAATTTTAAGGTTAATCATAATTTTTTAAAATAAAAATAAAAACCTCATTTTAATTTTTTTTTTAAAGTAGAAAACATATTATTATTATCAAAACTATACAAATTTTATATTAATTTTAAAATATTTAAAGAGATAAATTACAATATTCCCATTTAAATAAAAAATAAAAAATCCAACAAAACTTGCTCTAACTCTCGTCTTGAATTTTAAGTATAAATAAATGACATGAAAAGACACCACCAAAAATTCAATTGAGAGGATAAATTTATTTTCCCCTTTTTTAGGGTTAGTCTTATAATGACAGGCTGGACAACCTGTATCCGATCTGGCATAAGAGCTCCAGCGTGGACCCTTCTTCGATCTCCACAGAATTTAAGCTGTTAACGTTTTGACTAATGGTTTTCCTGGACGATTCAGTCAACGGCATGATTTAATTGTCAACAGTAAAGTGACAACTCGTGTTAACTTAACCGCACACGTGTGCAATCAAGAGGCTTTATGGTCTCCTCCGTAGCTCCATTTATTCAAAACCCTTTCACGTAACAGCGCTGACCGCTTCGTTTGGACCTCTATGAACAATCTTTGACCGAATTGCCATTGGATGACCTTGAGCTTCACCCCCAAGTAAGCTGATATTACATAATCACCCTTATCTTAGTTATCATAAATCGTAAAATTAAGGGAAATTAGGATTAACCCCTTGAATTATAGTGAAACTTTTGAGAGTACATTTTAAACCACTTCAACTATGAAGAAACTCAAATTTAACCCCCAAATCCTTATTATCTTTCATGTGATCTAATGGTCAATGAAATTTTAGTTCCAACAAGATTTTATTTACACTATATGTTTGCCAAAGTTATTGGCGCGTTTTTTAATTATAATCACAAATCTCTAATATTAATTAAATTAATTTTGAGTGAGACTCGTTATATAAATATAAGAAAATATATTTTATATCAGTAATATTAGATTAATTATTATATGATATGTAATTAGTTACTAAAGTAGTACTTCTTTGACAGTTGATTTTAAATTCATTAGAAGACTAATAAATAAAAGCCATAATACTTTATTTCAAATATAATTCATGATCTTATGTTATAAATTTATAGAGATTATTTTTTAAAAATAATAATTAATTAAATTCTAAAAATATAAATTCTTAATGTCCGCATTTGTGAGCCGGATGAGAATTAAATCAAATATTAATAGTTATAATTATTTCAAATTAACTTAAATTACTCTTGAAATTAAAAAACAAATAAAAAATAAAATTAATCTTTTAAATAAATAAATAACTAAATAAGGTTTGATCACATAATATGTATGTATATATTTTAAAGGGAGAATTTGGGCCATTGACACATAAAATAGGGATTCTTAATAATTTAGATTAAAAAAAAATCATTAATTTAAAGAGTCTCATTTTATTTTATAAAAATTAAAAAAAATTATGATATTTTAAATTACCTTTATACCTTAATAATATAATATTATTAAAAAAAAAAAAAAAAAAAAAAAAAAAACGAAACATTATCTCTTTCTTCTTCCCTTTAATAATGGCGACTAGAAATGATAACCAACTAATCATTTCATATTCATCCTACTTTATCTCCTTTTTATCTTATACTTCTTCTTCCTCTCTTTCTTTCTTGAGGATTAAGATTGAGAATATCTCCATCCTGGCTGAAGAAACATCCACTTCCAGTACAATGTGAAGCATTACTGATTTATTGAATTTAAAGATTTTAAATTTATGAATTTTTTAAAATATAGTTTTTATGGACTAAAAAGATATCTAAAAGGATAATTAAAATTGAATTTGATGACAATTTTCTAGTGGAAACCTTGGTGCTTAGTATATATGATCAAGTGGGTTGTTTATATAACGCATAGAAGGTGTTTGATAAAATACGTTAAAGAAATGTAGTTTTTTTTAGTTTAATTATTTTATGTCTTATTAAAAATTGAGATATAATATGAAACCACTTATATTACAAATGACTGAAATGAATTAATATAATTCTAGATTGTTCCATAAATTGTTTTAGTATCTTATTCAAAATTGACCAACCTTTCTTTATTTTTTTTATGGATGAACGTCCAAACATGAAGCTACGGGTAATGAGTGATTTCAAATCAGAAACTGTCCGATTACAAAATCATACCAAGCCATTAGTAATATCTTACCAATCGTTGCAAAGGTCTTCCAACCCCCTCTTGGTATGAAATAAAAATGTCATACAGTCATAGCTACAATAAGAGCAACTTTAACCAAAATAACTTTTGCAAAAAATCTCCCCCCTCAACCCTTACAGGCAGAACTCCTAGTAATAGGGGTATTAGAAATGACAGCAAATGTCTCATTAGGTGTTGATATTGTTTTTGATTTGTAAGGACTTCTTATGAAAAATAGAAACAAGTGGTTTCATTATATTTTATGTTATTTCATTTGAATATCTATGTTAATGGTAAGATTAATTGGGTTATTGATCTATTTTAATATATTTTGATTTGGGTATTTTTGTAATTATAGGTAGACTCTTGAAGTTTTTTTTTTCTTGTTTTTCTAATTTCTTGATTTCTTGATGGCTTACAACACTTTAAATATCGAGAAATCGGGTAAATAAAAACTCTATATTATTTTCATCTGATTTATCGATGTCTTATAAAACTTAAGATATCACGAAATTAGGAGAAAGAAAAACTTATTCATTGTTCTCGTTTTCTCGATATCTTACAAAATTTAAGACATCGAGAAATCGGGTAAAATGAACAAAACCTTGAAGATTACAAAGGTTGAACCTTTCATTACCTAATATATTTCTATCATTACTCAATATTTAAATATTATATTTGAAATCATACAAGTTTAATCTCTCACAAAAGAAACATAAAAGTCCAACTTTTCTGTAAAACCTTAATACCTAAATATTACACTTACAACTATAAAGGTTGAACATTTCATTATTTTACAATAAGTTTGGATCTTGCTATCGTTACCCAATGTCGAAAGATTATATTTGGAATCATAAAAATTGAATCTCTCACAAAAGAACATAAATGTCCAACTTTTTTATTAACCCTAATATCTAAGGGTTACACTTACAAAAACAATGGTGGAACTTTTCATTACTTCACCATAAGTTTGGATTTTTTATCGTTACCTAATGTCTAAGCATTATATTTGGAACTATACAGGTTGAATCTCTAAAACAAAAACAAAAAAACATAAAAGTCCAACATTTCTATAAAATCATAATATCTAAAGGTTACACTTACAACTACAAAAGTTCAGCTTTTCATTACTTCACCATAAATTTGGATATTTTTATCATTATATAATATCTAAATATTATATTTAGAAACAAAAAAGTTGAATCTATCAGAAAAGAACATAAATACCCAACTTTTCTATGAAACCCTAATATCTAAAGGTATACTTACAACAACAAAGGTTTGACCTTTCATTACTTGACCAAAAGATTGGACATTTCTAATCATTTGCTAATGTCTAAACATTACATTTTGAGCTATAAAGGTTAGACCTCTCACAAATGACATGTTTCTATGAAATCAAAATGTTTAAACATTAGACTTAGAATTTCAAAAGTTGAACATTCCATCATTAAACCTAAAGGTTAGACATTTCTATCAAACCCTAACAAAGGTTAGAGCTTATAACAACAAAAGTTGGACCTTTCATTACTTGACCAAAAAGTTGGATATTTCTATCATTATCTAATGTCTAAATATTACATTTTGAATCATAAAGGTTGGACTTATCATAAAATGACCTAAATGTTAGACATTTTTATGAAATCATAGTGTCTCTAAATATTAGAATTAGAATTATAAAAGTTGAACATTCCATCATTAAACCTAAAGGTTCGACTTTTCTATCAAACCACAACTCTCAAATATTTCATCTTGAATCCTAAGGGTTGAACCCTTCATAATTGAACCTAAGAGTTAGACCTTTTATCAAATTCATCTCAAATCTTTAGTCACTTATCATAAAGGTTGGATTTTTCATTTTAAACCCCAAAAATTTAGACTTTTCATCTTAAATCCTAAAATTTAACTTTTCATATTAACCTAAAGCCTAAACCTTTCATCTTGAATCATAAAAGTCGAACATTTCATATTTCATCTTAAACTTTAAAATTTAAACCTTTTATATTAAACTCTAAAATTTAATCATTTTATCTTAAATCCTAAAACTTAGTTCTTTCATCTTAAACCTAAAACCTAAAACCTAAAACCTAAACTTTAGATCTTTCAAAAGCTTAACATCTAGGGTTTAATAGATGAAAAATCTGACATTTAGCATCTAATCCCGATTGTTTGATGTCTCTTTAAACCAAAACTAACAAAATTATAATGAACAAATACCGACAAACCAAAACCATTAAGTACGACCATTCATTCAACAAAATTGCGGTAACCAACAAAAATCATTTAGTACAACAACAACCACAATCATAACTCTAATGAACAAATATCATTCACTTAAAATAACTAGCATTCGTTACAACCATATTTGTAAAGATTACAAAAATTCACAATCTTCAAAATTCTCAAACTAACTACATTATCAACAATCAAAGGTCTAATTACCCTGATAAATAGCAAGTATGTCTCTCCCGACAACTGATTATATATGACATTAGATTCAATCGAAGCTCCAGTTGTTTTATCCATACTATTTTCATGCCAATACAACTTCTCTTTCTCCTTTTATTCACCATCAACGGATATGATTATAAAAAAACTTTTCATTTATGTAGAAGTATAACCATAAAGCAAATCAATATACTCTAAATCTTTTTTTTTTCCCAATGTTTATCAAAACTGAAGACATCGGGAAATTGGAAAAAAATATTTTTATTTCTTTTACCCGGTTTCTCTCAAAAGATATCAAGAAATCAAGAAAAAAAATATTTTCGTTTCTTTTACTAGATTTCCCGATGTTGCCTTATTACAGACACATCGAAAAATACAAACACCATCTATTCTTCAAAATTTTCAATTTCCACCTTTCTACTTCTTTTTATTTGCAAAACGATTCGAAATAGATATTAAAAACAAAATAAGGACAAAACAAGTCCAAAATATGAGGATTATAAACCAAAAGTTTGCACATAGTTTAAAAATGTATTACGAAATTTATCCAAAGATTTATCTATATCCAAATTCTTCACTTTCAATTACGGACCTTATAATGATCTAATCAAAATTTAGAGTAAGTTGAAATGAAAAATAATAAAAAAGTGAGGAAAAATGCATATTCCTCTAACAACACAAATTACTATTACTTGGTCGCTAGAGATGCGGACGTTAATGTTATTTTAGACTTTTTTATTTATTAGATAAGTAAAATAATATTTTAATTATTTTTATTTTTTATTTTTTATTTTGAGTAAATTAGTATCACCAATAAAAAAAATTGTAGTTGGATTTTCAATTTTTTCCTCGGCTCAATTGGTAAACAGATCCTATTCTATATTCTATATTCTATATTCTATATTCTAAATTCTAAATAAACATTAACTGAGATGTCTTATTATCTTGGACAAACCAGTAATTTCACGATCTACTTCTCGAATGACTAGGATACCCCCAAAACTGATGAATTACACGTTTGTTAACGTCAAAATTGCAGTTTGCGATTTTTTTTTCTTTCGAGAAAAAAAAAAAAAAGAAAGAGAAAATTCACGGGAAAAATCTTCCCCGCTTTCCATGTAAGAGCAAATAAATAGACCGGCATCCGGTCCAGAGAGAAACTATATAAGCCGACTCCCGCTATTTTCCAACTCCCCTCCCAAACACAACAAACGCGAGCGACCTCTCTCTCTCTCCCTCTCTTCCTCTCTCCCTCGTCTCTTTCATGGACAGCGCTTCTCCCTCGTCAGTCATCATCATCGGCGCTGGAATCTCAGGTTAGGACCGCAACCTGCCTTCTGCCTTTTCTGATGTATGTTGGCCGGTAAATTATCCAAAATTTAAGGAGACTCGATCATTTCTAGTTTCTCGTTTTCCGTTCTTGAAGGTATATCGGCGGCGAAGGTACTGGCGGAGAATGGAATAGAGGACCTGATGATATTGGAGGCGTCAGACCGTATTGGAGGTAGGATCCGGAAGGAGCAATTTGGCGGCGTGATTGTGGAGCTCGGAGCAGGTTGGATCGCCGGTGTCGGTGGTAAGGAGTCCAATCCGGTATGGGAGCTCGCTCACGAATCCGGCCTCCGTACCTGCTTTTCTGACTACAGCAATGCTCGCTATAACATATACGATCGAAGGTCCGGATCTATTTTCACGATTTTTTTTTTCTAACCACCCTGTTCCAGATTTTTTCCTATCCTGCGCCGCTGAGGCGTTTTTTTTTTTGGCATTCTGACTTCCCAGCGTAATTTAGCATTTTCCTCGTTTCAGTTTTCCTGAGACCTTTCTTTTTTTTTTTGCTTGAAATAATGAGTTACAGCGGCAAAATTTTTCCGAGTGGAATCGCCTCTGACTCGTATAAGAAGGCGGTTGACTCAGCCATTAAGAAACTGAGGAGCCAGGAAGTGGACCACGTTGATGACGTCCCCATAGGAACGGAACCGCCTTCGTAAGTTTCGTTGCAATCCCATAGTCTTCATTTTATTCTGATTTATTTTTTATTAATAAGAAATATCAGATTAGACCGTAAGCTATATAATTGCTAATTTTGTCTTTTGTTTTTTCTTGTCTATGTAGTATGCCGGAGACGCCCATAGAACTTGCAATTGACTTTATACTACATGATTTTGAGATGGCGGGTAAGTAAGTGTATCTTCCAGATTTCTGTTTGGATGCTACGATACTGAAGGAAAAGGAAAAGGAAAAGTTCTCTTCTTTTTTTTTCTTTCCTCCAACAATTTGTTGAGTAAAGAGAGGCATTTAGATTGAGATAGAATCGGGTCTGATTATTTTATTTTTATTTTTATTTTTTTTGTAGAGGTAGAGCCAATATCTACCTATGTGGATTTCGGAGAAAGAGAATTTCTGGTTGCTGATGAAAGAGGCTATGAACATTTACTTTATAAAATGGCTGATGATTTTCTTCTTACTTCTGAGGGGAAGATCTTGGACAGTCGACTCCAACTCAACAAAGTAAGCAACATTTCTTTTCCTATTGTCGTTATCTAATTGTTTTTTTTTTACTAATGATTTATATATATAATATATATATTGTTATATTGCCTTTTATGTTTGCGTCTGGCCCATCAAAAATTTTGTTGTTCAGTTTGATTGACCCACTTTATTAAGTTTCCGGATTACGACGTTTCTAAAGCTTTCCTTTTCATATGGTATTAGTATTTTAGTTTCCCTTTTCTTTCTTTTGTCTTGAGTTTAGCCTGGGTCAACTTATTTTTCCTAATAAACCTATTCACTTTATTTAAACGAGCTGGAAACAAATAGGATATGCTCTGGGCAAAGTTACAAAATAAAATTGGAATTTCATCGGTTTTGTATTTTTTTTTTCATTTTTTTCTTCTTGATTTGCTTCTTCAAGGTTTTTTTACCCATAGGCGTAGAGCTGGTGCGATTTGTAACAAACTGCACAGTATTTATTGCGACCTAAAAACGTTGCCCATGAGTTGAGATGTCATGTCAATGCAAATTAGAAGCGGAAAGATCATGATTCCTGAATCATGAAAGTGGGAAGGTCTTGTCAATATCTTCATTTAATGGGGTTGTATGTTTTTGTCATCTTGACCAGCAAAAGTCAGGGTATTGCTTCAAAGAATCACAAATCAATCCCTATTATTTAGGATGCTACCTTTGTTATTTGGACCCATTTCTTCTATGGTTCTATTTTCATTATAATATTTAAAGAGTTTCCTGAAAGGGGTTACAAGTTCTGTAATCTGTACCTTTAAGATTTCTCCATTATAAGAATCTTTCCCATTTCTGCTAAATAGCACAGATTTTCTTGGTTTGACTACTCTAAATTCTGGGGTGCTTCTTTTCTTCTTTATCTTCAGACCAGACTGTTGACTTTTTAACTTTTTTTACCCCAAATAATGATAATTGCATCGAATTTGGACAGGTTGTACGGGAAATACAGCACTCGAGGAACGGCGCTACGGTAAAAACGGAGGATGGTCATGTCTATGAAGCCAATTATGTGATTTTGTCCGTTAGCATTGGCGTTCTCCAAAGTGATCTCATTTCTTTCAGTCCACCTTTACCCGTACGTTTTCTCTTCCTTAATTTATTCCACGTTATTGCCATTTTCTTTTTCATCCTCTGTCGCAACTCCCACCTAGATCCATGAATTCCCTGCCTCTTTTATTAGTGTCGTGGCACTTGTTTATTGTTTCTGGGGCGGCTCACCTCACTCATGCATACCACATTGACCTTGATTATGGCCAACTGGAA
This sequence comes from Coriaria nepalensis, assembly GCA_027186245.1. Classification (NCBI taxonomy): domain Eukaryota; kingdom Viridiplantae; phylum Streptophyta; class Magnoliopsida; order Cucurbitales; family Coriariaceae; genus Coriaria; species Coriaria nepalensis. Next base: position 7,387,513 of record CP114500.1, on the reverse strand, counting down.
GAATCTTGACGGTTCAATGTTCATGAATCTGCTTTGGTCCAACATAGTGAGAAATCTAAATTAAGTTTTGGGTGAGGGTCCTTGGAGATTGGGATATTTTACTTTTCCCTATAAGTAAGGTCCACCCTTTTTATATAATTTCGTCTAGTTGAAAAATGTCTCAACTTTCGGGGAGTTTGGCCTCTATTTAATAGAGTTGCACGAGTTGATGACGCAAGGGACATATATTTCGAGTAGGGTGTCTTTTTTAATAATGAGCCGATAGATACTATGCATGATCCACGGTAGCAAGTTGGACCCCATAGTGTCTACACGTGGTTTACCTCTTGATTAGCTCGCTAAGCGTGTGACAACTCGTTAATTTGATAGTTTCTCTTAATTGAAATCAGATGAGGTGTTACTTATCTTTTGGATTGTTTATGTTTTTTTGTACTGGTTTAATTATTTTTGTACTTTTTAGGTGCCTATATAAATTATAATTAACAGTATTTGACAGTGGTTTTTTTTTTAACTGTCTTACGTACTAAACAGAGGTGGAAAACAGAGGCCATAGAGAAATGTGATTTGATAGTGTACACAAAGATCTTCTTGAAGTTCCCATTCAAGTTTTGGCCAAGTGGGCCCGGCAAGGAATTCTTCATTTACGCACACGAAAGAAGGGGCTACTACACGTTTTGGCAGGTTGGTGTTTTCTTTCGAACTGAAATTTCTTAAACAAAACATATTAAATAAGTACGTAGCGTATGATTACAATATATTATGATTTATGTATCACATTCACATGGGCTGCGGTCTACGTGCAAGTTTCTCTGCATGTTGCTGACGGAGTCCTGTTTTCTATGTGGTCTAATATTATTATATGTTTCAATGTCATCGTCTACATCACTAAAATATGTTGTTTCTCGAGATGCTTAGCTATCATCAATTCATCATACTGATCCACACGCATTAATTTAGTAATTAACTGTTATTAGATACAGTATCTGATTCCGTATCATATGCGTCGAGGGAACCTTTTCCCATGTTGAACTTATTTAATTTCCATTAACAAAGGAGAAAAAAGTAAAAGACAATGCGTCCTTTCATGCTTGTTTGTGTCCAGCACAGTTTGAGTATGATTGGATCAGAATCAGACATAGTTTTTTATGTCACTTCTCTTACGGCTGCTGCAGACTATAGGCTTGAGCCTTGCTGTCAGTTCTGGTAGGTTCTCTTCCTCTTAGAGCTGGCATTATTTTTTAGTAGCTGGCATTATTTGTCTCACTCTCATGTGTTCCGGCTCCTTTGTTTGATGATATCTTAATATGAATATATATTTTGGATTTTTATGCGGAACTCACGCATATTTTGCTGACCTCATCATTGATTATTAATCATGCATATCATGACAGATTAATAGAAATAATACTTCCAATTATCGGAATTTTATATGATTGATGAACCATATGATCATATGCATAATTGGATTACATACATAATTTTCATAAGAAAATAATATATATTTATTTTGACGTCAGCATATGGAAAATGCATATCCTGGGTCCAATATCCTGGTTGTGACACTAACCAATGAGGAATCAAAACGAGTGGAAGCTCAATCCGATGAGGAAACGTTAAAGGAAGCTATGGAAGTGCTCAGGAACATGTTTGGGCCTGACATTCCAGAAGCAACTGACATTCTTGTCCCTCTTTGGTGGAATAACAGGTTCCAGCGTGGCAGCTACAGCAATTACCCCATGGTCGACTCTGATCTATTGCAATTTAATAACACCAAGGTATACAACTATATCTAGACTACGGATCAAACTCCATGCCTTATAAATTACTATACCGTAAATGCACTTGAGAGAATTGCATCCTCTGAATCACTGCTTTTTCATAACTTCATGAAGTACTGTTCTTAACTATTTTCAAATAATCAATTAAGCTCAATCATAGTTCAATAAGAATAATAAAAATAATAAATTATAATTTCGCTTCTTCTTTTTTTTGGGGGGGGGGGGGGTGCAGGCTCCTGTGGGTCCCATTTTCTTCACCGGAGAACACACAAGTGAAAGATTTAGTGGATATGTCCATGGTGGATATCTAGCAGGTTTGAAACGGATAACATCATCCTAAATATGTATACATATATATATGTATAAATATTATAATGATTGTAGAATATTATTAACAGGTATAGACACAAGCAAGGCTCTATTGGAAGAAATGGAGAAGGAGAAGGAAGAAAGGCAAAACGAGAACAACCAACCATCATTTTTGTTAGAACCATTACTAGCCCTAACAGGATCATTAACAACACTGACACAGACCGAAACAGTATCATCTGCTCTTCACAAATCATGTGATCTCACGACTCAGTTATATCTTAGCAGCAAGCTCGGCATTCCTGGTGGGATATTATGACTAGATGGACCCGAACTCGATAAAGATGATCAGAAGACAAAACCTGCTAACTTATACGAATGTGATTATGCTCTGGCGGGTTTGAATCTTAGATCGGTTCAAGACCTTAAACCCTTTCATAAAATTGAATGGGGGAGAGAGCAGAGAAGCGGAGAAGTTAAGAAGAGCGATGATTTCTCTTCAAGGTATAGGAATCAGGAGTTCGTTCATTATTGAAGGGGATTTACTTTGCACAAGTGAAGTGGAGGTGACTAGACTTTTTTTCTTGTGTGTTTGTGCTTTACTGTTGTAAAAGCTCATACAACTTTACAACAACAGGGAATACATTTTTTGATCAAGGCTCAAAGGGCATAGATGAAGATTGCAACACATAATTGCAAAGGAAAAAAAACATATATGTGTATATATATTATATAGTGTATAATATTTATTTTTGCTACAACATTTAACCAAAATATTGTTCATACAAGGTTCTAGAAATAGCAACTGCATTTCCTTGGGCGTTGGACGGGTAAATCTCGGTACCTGCTTGCCATTTATTCGAGAACAAAATCCATTCTTTTCTCCACTCCTCCAACTCGAAGCTTTCATTTTTTCTCAAGCTCTTTGACAGGTAATAAAAATAGGTCAAGGCTCGTGGGAGATAGTAGCTTTTTAGCAGCCCGCTCCAGTACTTGTTTGCTAGTTTGGGAACAAAGAAAATCATACAAGTTAAGAGGAAGAAATCATCATCATCATCATCAAGCAGTAATAAATAATGCATAGGTTTTTCGCATTACCATAATCATGAAGCACACTCTGATTCGTTTCCGTGTTATCAAACCACATTGTTACTTGTGTCCTTGCATTCCATTCATACTAAATGAGACAAAATTAAATATATTAAAAAGTTTTTTTTTTCTCTCTTTAAATATGTTTTTCCCTGTCGATATATTTTTTCTCACCAGTGTCGCCTCGGAAGGGTTTGATGCTAGTTTCTTTGTGCTCTCGAGCCAAGTTCCGAGTAAAAAGTTACCATCTGAAGCAAGCAAGTGATCGATATCTCTTATGAGTTGAAGGAATCTCTTGCTATGAAGATTCAAAGCTTTTACATCTCCATTTAGAAAATCAGTTATCGAGTTGAGATATTCCTGGTTGGCTAACTTTGCTAGCACTTGACGGGTCAAGTCAACCAAGTCATACCTGGTTCAATGACATCATGATTAGTGAATCAGAGTATATTATTCCTTGTTCTTGTTTATCAAGTATAAAATGATGGAAGACTGTTAACCAGGACTCAGACTATTTTTTAGTTTTTACCTATACGTGGGGCTTTCACCAAGATCATTTCCAGCGTGCAGGAATAGCTCTAAGGCACCTATCACCTCATATGTAGAATACCATAAATGTGCCTCAGGCAAACCGGAGCTGGTAGGATCATAGTCTGGAAGTTTGACTATAAAATCATTGTTGTGGTCCTGCAAAAGTTTTAAAAAGCAATATTGTTTGTTACTATAACTGACTACCTGATATTACTTCCACAAGGGAGGTCAAGAGTTCGAATCCCATAAAAACCTTTCAAGGAGTTAGAATTTTTGGTTAGAGGGGGAAAAAAAAATTATATATATATATATGTATATTGTTTGTTCCTTCTCCTGTATCATACATTTTCAAGCATGATCTTATTAAAGAAAATGAAAAAATTATATTAGAACGAATTATTATTATTTTTTCCCCATAAGACATACTGCAATTCCATCAGTGCAATTGTAGATTGCGTGGTAAAGAATGTCCCAAGCTGCCTCAACATGCTGATCTGATTTACCATAGCGATTATGGGAATAGGATCTTAGCCAACCCTAATAAGAATATAAATGAATAAAAAAATTCACCAACTATGAGAAAATAGTTTTCTGGTTAATCTCATGTGTTAAACATGATATTGACTAAATTAAAAAAAAAAAAAAATCTACTTCAGGTACTAGATAGTCTTAGGATCTTAATTACCTGAACATCCACTTTTTCACTCCGAAATGCCATTTCAGACATCAGTTCATAAACGACCGGATTGTTCTCTATTCCTTCCATGCATAAACCGACACCAACCTATTAGAGTAAGCAGCATAAGAATCGTGTTTTAAAACAAGTAGTAGATAAGGACCTCTATAAGGACAACAAATAAACTCTAATATAAAACCAGGTCAACTAGAGTATTAAACACTTCAAAGCATCTGATAGTTTTTCCATAGAGTAATGAAATACTCATTTCTGCTTTTTATTCTTACAGAATAAAATCTCAAAGCATACCATTGTTGAATTTCGACTCATACGAGCATCAACTGGACCTGAAGAAATTGAATCCAATATACCATACATTTCAATGTTTCCACCAAAGTTATGCAACATGCACCTGACATAAAATTCAAGGTGATCAAGTAGTTTGTAAATGTAATACGAAGGGAAAATAACAACAGATTAAGGAAAGGTGACATTAAAATAACAATTGGAGACTAACCATACATAAGGGGTGCCATAAAATTGAGATGATGCATTCCATATTGGTTTGACGTCAGCAAATAAATCAAGCACTATCATCTTCCCAAATGGGACAGAATGTAAAAGTGCCTGCAAATCTCACAAAGTTGACTCATATTTAGCGAACCTAAGTGCAGTAGTTAAAACCGTAAAATATAAAAGGAAAATCCTATAAATTAGGAATGAAAAAGGTGCATTAAAGGTAAACTCCAACAAAATAATATCACATATCCAATTTTTTTGGGTTGTGCGGGGGAGTAGTATTTGTACGTACTTTCATTTGTGGGGGATTCCAGAAGTTGGAGCCTGAATAGAAGAGCCAACCCTGCAAAATGAGATAGCCATTCAATTGCAATAACGGGATGAATAAGTTCATGTAAGATATGACATTTTCAAATACGGTGTTATTAAGTTCGAAAGATTTAAGAACATACTTGCATTAACCACACAGCATCCTTATCAGCTTTTGACATTGCTTTATAGACAGAAGAACCAAGAGATGAGATATAAGTTGTATCATTTGTAGGTGGAGTGTTTTCATTGAATGTATCACTGTATAAATCAAGGCAAAAACAATTATACTACTCGAAAAAAACATCTAATCATACATGGTATGAAACTATGATTATAGTTAAAGCAGAGATCTTTTCAAGAGAAGGTGCTCAAAATTTAAAAAATCCAATAAAAGAGCTTCCAACCTTTGTTCTGGAAGTAACTCCTGACTTGTGTTTCATTGAGAAATCTTTGGCTTAATGCCATTATCCCAATGGGACAACTAATTAACTTCTGAAAGGAAAAGTACATGTTTAAGAAATTTAAGGAAGATTTGAGAATTACCAATTGTAAATGTCAGTCACATCTCCATACTCTGCAAGAAGTGCATACAAATGGTAAAACGTAAGAGTTAAATATATTTTAGACTATAATAAAGAGGCATATGAGACATCTTATTTCAGATTGATTCTTTTCTCTTCTTCTCTTTTTTTTTTTTTGGGGGGGGGGGGGGTGGGATGGGGGTGAGGGTTGTCAAAATTTTAGTTCAGATTCAAAATCATATATCATACGAGAGATTTTCTACTATAAGAAAAAGTAGTCTCCCAACCAGTCAGCGCTTCCATAAGCAGATGAGAACTACAACATCTTTGCTGGAATTTTCAATTACAAGACAAATTTTCTTTAGCAATCAAAACATTAGACGATACACAAAGTTTAAATAAAAGTAAGTGTCACATATTGAAATCTCAACACTATTGATGCACCTTTAATCTGCTGTCTTATAAAAGCATTCCCAATCTCAACAAACAAAGGATCAGAAGGATTGAGAAGGTAAGTACAGCACCAAAGAGGATTGGCATCAATGGTGTTCCTAGCAAGAGAAAAGGGAAACTTCAGAGTATTCATGCAATAAGGAGATTATCTTTCACACATCTATTACCATCTCTGAGTAAGAAGGAAAAAAAAAAAAGTGTATTATTGGTATAAAGTTAATATAATTCATTATCATGTAAAATACACAATCTAGGAACCTATGTCACTGTGTGTGGAAGGAGAGAGGGGGGGGGGGGGTGTTATTGGGTACACAATACCAGTTTCCAAGTCTAGTTATGTTTGCTGAAGGAAAAATCCCTTTCAAAGCATCAGGGACATTCCCTGAGAATGATGGTAAAACTACAACAAAGGAGATAGATAAAGAATGAAAATACAAATACATTGTTCACTTATAACAACTTGCATCAAATATTTAGAACTAACTAAACCTGGAGTCATCCCTAGCTCAAGCATTCGAGACAGTATCTGCTTTTGTAATGCCAGTTGTTGATCAAACCAATGCTGAGTTAAAGGCCCACCCCAACTGTGATGAGTAAGGTGACATGACAATTTGTTTGTCAACTCAAATGCTGGCTTATAAAAACCAGATGTAACAGTATTGACCTATGTATTACAAAAGGCACAGCAGCAGTCTTGACCTACCCGTGTAAATTTCCCATGCGAGCCCAAGCAAGGAACGCAGGTCCCCCAAAAAAATTGTTCAAGTCTACACTGGTGACATTGAAATCCTATGATCAAAAAAGACAAGTGAAGAATCTAGACAATTCAAACTTTGAAATGAACAAGTCAAAACAACTCAGAAAAATGATTCTCACTCAATTTTTTTTTTTTTTTTACAAGTCTCACTCAGTTGTTGCATAGAGGACATATTTATACCAAAACTATAATATATTTTTTGTTCCGCTTCAAATACTATGGATTTTGCTTATAAACTTGAGTTATTTGCTAAATGCAGTAATGTGGGGGTGGAAATCCTGAGACTTCCAGTTTTGGTATTTGTTAAGACTCGTATCTTCTAAGCATTTATTGTCACAGTAGAAGATGTCTGATATATAGGGGAAAAATTTGTAGATATGCTTCCAATAATTGCTCACCATGAAAACTTTTTGCCAAATGGCTTCTTGCCCTGTGAATGCCAGCGGTAGGTTAATACCATGAAGTGCCATCCAGTCTATTTCTTTCTCCCATCTTTCCCAATCCCACCAAACATAGGAATCTACATAGAGAATGGTATCATCAATCATAAGCAGTGTTGAAATACTTATCAACTAAAGTAGTGAAATTTTCTAGCATAGAATATGGTTGGTTAGTTTTTCCTCCACCCATCCAAAAAATGGCACAATGAAGAAGCCCTCATGGTTTGTTTGTTTTTTTTTTTCTTCTCAATAACCTTAAGAACATATAAGTACAAGAGAAGAAGTAAATGAGAGAGAAAAAAAAAAAAAGAGACAAGCATGGCACTCACAACTGGATGTAACAACATTTTGGTAATAGTTCCATGGGACAGGGCGTTGAACCACAACTCCCTCAACCTTTACAAGGGGCAGAGATCCCGGCTTGGGAATGGAAGCTGTCTGAATGCCGCCTGTCTTGTCCCATGAAACATGAGCACCGCACCAATACTTCAAGTACCAATAAAAGCCAGATACAATTTCAACCGCAGTGGTACCCTTGATCCTAAAATAAAATGTGAATAAATAGAACCCATAAAGCTTGTTAGTAAATCAACAAATGGATTTAAGGGATATCTCCATTAACTAGTTTATTCTGGAAAGTACCTAGTACCATTTTCTTTGCAGATTACTGCCTGGATGTCTCATTGTGAAATTGTTTTCTAAATGTAATTTAGATTCATAGCAAAACGTGTATATTATGCAAACAACCTGTTTATATTTCAGTTCAAAATGCTTCAGAAAATAAAGAAAAAGAAAAAGAAACGAACTAACGTACAATATCTCAGGCACATTGCGGCTTGATGGTTTGTAATTGTTTATCAGGAAGCAACTTCCCCCACCACATTCATCCTGATAAATAGAATAGCCTATTGAGCAATCGATATTATCTAATAATTATGAATGAATTTCATCTAACAAACACAAAAACAAAAATTAACTAGGAAAAAATATTTGGAATAATATTCGAGTTGATAATCATTGCACACTCCAACAAATGCTGGAGTGTGAGCTAAAAAAAATCAATGAACTAGCTTCACATATTACGTTCTTCACCATTTCTGAACTCTCCCTCATATTTTCTCACCAACCAAACAGATTATCAGAATTTTGGAACCGGAACTAAAACACTAACCGGAAACGAAACCAAAAATTAATTAAAAAAAAGGAGAAGCGGTAACCGATATACCCTAGAGACAATTTCGAACTGAAAACTCGCCAAATGAGTCGGAAGCAAACGACTAAGAACACCTTTAGCAGCAGCTTCCTGAACAGAAGGAGACGATCGTTTGGAATCCAAACGCCGTATTACCGTCTCTATTGCTTCAGGCACTGAAATTATAGCTACTGGTAGTAGCATGAGGATCAAGACCAGAAACGAGAACTTGAATTCCGACATGATTTTTCTCAAATTATTCTGAATTTTGCTCGAGCTATTTTTATACTGAAATCCAGTGAAAACCGACGATTTTCATCAAGTATTAAATTGAGAGTTCAATCTAGCTCCAACAAGCTTCATATCGCCATTAGAAAGCATTTGATTAGCAAAAAATTTTCAATTTTCCGGGATAAAAGGGAGAGGGGAAATGAACAAGGAACATGCCGAAATGAAGAATTTTAGTAATAGATTGAATGATTGATGAAGAGGACTACCTTATTTATTATTATTATTTAATTATTTATCTATATATATGACTAATGGGCTATTCTTATGCTGGCCCAAATAATATTGGGCTTGACTGATCTGAATATATCCTCGAACGGGCCCGTACCGGCCCACTTGATGACCATATTAGTCTATTACAAAGTCAGGGAATCCGACCGAATAAGCGAAAAGGTATAAACTGCCAACGAAATCTGCAAGAACAACAAAAGAACAAATAGAAGAGCCTAAGAAAAAAAAAAGAGCGCGTCAAATTAGTTGATTTCTTCCTGCTAAGTACAAACCAACTCTAATCACCACCCCATTAGCTAGTTAATGATTATATATACCCGATTCCATATATGCTAGAGAGAAGGAGAGAGAGAATGAGAAGAGAGAACAGATAAGCTGGTGTGTGGCCGGAGCGGCAGGTTACCATGGCTTGTCAAGCTCCTGCTCCAACATGGCTACACCATTAAAGCCACAGTTCGTAACCCGAGTAGGTGTTCTTAGCATTTATCTATTTTGTTTGATATTCATTGTCATCTCTTGTTGTCACAAAGTTGCGCTTTCTAAATGTGATAGGTGACGGGACGTCGAACATTTACGATCATTAGACGGAGCAAGCCATAGGCAGATATTTGAAGCAGATTTATTGGAAGAAGGATCTTTCAATTCGATAGTAGAAGGGTGTCAAGGTGTTTTTCATACCGCATCGCCCATGACTACTACGCCGATCATCAAGAAAAAGGTAATGTTATGATACAGTATCTGTTTCCTTGCTTCCTTATCAGAAAAAAACTTTTTGTTTGAAATTCAACTCTTCCTGCCTCAAGTTTATGTCTGGTTGATATTGATATTGTTGATCTATATGCAGTCAGACATGGCTGATCCTGCTGTGAGGGGAACAATCAATGTCCTCAGATCATGTGCAAAAGTTGCTTCTATCAAGAGAGCGGTAGTGACATCGTCCATTGCTGCGGTTTTGCACAACGGAAAACTACTAACTGGCGGGACAGAAGTTGATGAGGATTGGTTTTCCGATTAGCATTTTGCAATCATGATCCGAAGGTTGACTTTGGATATGTACTATGGCTCTTAATTTTCCTTTCAAGGAAAATATCTACTACTCTTAAAGTGTATGCCATTTCTTCAGCTTTGGCATATGCTTTCAAAGACATTAGCTGAGGAGTCTGCTCGGAAGTTTGCAGACTTGGTTACAATCTGTAGAAATATTGTTAGAATAGTTTATTTCCTTAGATACGGTAGTTATTTGGTTTTTTCTTATTGTTATTAGTTGAATTATTATGTTCCTAATTTTTAGGGATTTCTTTGTATTTACTTTCCTATATATAGTTCCCTAGAGTTATGATGTAAGTATCGAGAAGAAAGTAAGAAAGAAAGCAGTATTCTTTTCCTATTATTCTTCACTATCAGTCTGGGGTATGTTATCGGTCTGGCAATACAGAACACACTTCCACCATACTTGTGTTTCTAAAACTTATAAAAGGTAAACACTCTACTGACTGAACTGCTTATCCAAATGCATTAGCAGTTATTCAAACTCGTCCTTGTGTCTATTGCAAGTTATGTCGGGCAAAGGAAATGCATTATTGGCGATGGAAGAATACGCCACGCCCTAGTCAATGTTCGGGATGTTGCAGAAGCACATATTAGAGTATTTGAAATAGCAGCAGCAAATGGGAGACATCTATTAGTTGAAAGGGCAGTACATTGGTCTGACCTTTGTAAGAATTTGAATGGACTTTACCCCACTCTGCACCTTCTGAAAAGTAAGTTTTTTCTTCACTGTTATCATGTACGATTGAAACTGTGCTTTTTCAATTGCTAAAACTGTAAATCAATTACAGGAATGAGGAGGATTAACAAGGCTTCTAAGCCATGTTATAGGGTCTCTAAGGAGAAGGCAACAAGTTCAGGAATCAACTTCATTCCATTGGTTGAGTCTTAAGGACACTGTCGAAAGCTTCAAGCAGAAGGGATTGCTCAGTAGCATCTAAAACTATAGCCTGTAAACAAGAAAGCATTGTCAAAGCTTAACGCTAAGAAATCGCCCTTTGCATTTGGTTTGAATTTCGATTACGACATGCCATAATTGTAATGTCTAGTGAATATTATAGATATTGTTAAAATCAAAGCCAGCAAGAATTGTAATGTCTAGATTTTAGCAAGGCCTTGACAAATATCACTTGCCCATCATAAACAAATATTGGATAATAATCATATTTTTATGCATACCAGATATATTATAATTGAAAACAGATTCTTGCGACAAAAGATTATGATTCCACAAAAAAGAAAATAAAAAAAAATCGGCGTTACTCGTAGCCGTAGTTCATTTTCAAATTTTTTTTTTTAAAACTTTGTTGCTATGTTAAATAACATCAAGCATGAAAAAAGAACATAAAAAGGCTCCCAAGATCTAATAACCGTACCGGATTGTATACTCTTGTAATGCTTCACCATTTTCTGGGACAAGGTTGATGCTGAGGGATTTTCCAACTGCCTTTTGTGACAAATTTCTCCTGCTTCTGATTCTTGGGCACATATATCACTATTGGCTACTAGATGTGGGAAATGTAATTAAATTGAAATTTAATTACAGTGTTTACATCTGTGTCTGAACCTTCATCTTTGTATTCTGTAGTTATTAATATCAGCCCATCCACAACTTTAATACTCTATCCTTGCCACCGGAAGCTACTTTCTCACCATCCGGACTCCAATCAACAGCAAAAACCTGTCCCAAATGAAATCAAAATAGGAATTTGACTTCATAATCATTATTACTATTTTTTCAATCTTTTTTCTCTTTTACATAAAAGATACCTTATCTGCATGGCCTGGAAGGTCTTGTTTTAACTTCTGTGTCCGTACATCCCAAACCTGGTTTAGAAAGGAAATATTCAATTCGATATTCTTCATTCTGAATTGCGTAATATGAGAAATGTAAGGTATTCATACAAGATACCTTTAGTGTCGAGTCTTTACTTCCACTAAGAAGAAGTCTACTATCTGCGGACCAGCTATATGACAATAAAATATCATGATAAGTTAAATAGACAAGGCAAGTAAAAATGTAAATACAGAGGAAGTGATAATTCATACCTGATCTGGTAAACCGGCCCAACATGGCCTCGAAAAGCCACAACAAATTTACCACTGGTGCCGTTCCATAATTTGACAGATCTATCAAACGATGCACTTGCCACCCATTGCCCATCAGGTGAAAAATAAACATGGTTCACTAGCTGTAAGAAAGAAACACATTATCAAAAGCATTAGGCGCTCTTAAGGCATTGGGAATAATTAATCTTAACCTAGATAATTAGTACATATTAATTTACAATTGATAGGTTAGGTTTAAAGACAATAACAAGGTAAGAAAAAAAATTGAAGTTGGTCGATCTTTAAGAAGAGTTTTCTACGTGGTATGGCAAAGAGGAGAAAACCTAGGATACTCTGGGCATAGGTACTCCCAGACACAGGGATGAAGCCACATCAGTATTGTATTTTTTTACATCAATAGCTGATGTGGCTTGATCCCACCTGCTGCGACTATCTAGTCCACGAATAGCCCAGAATTTAACAAAAACGTGGATAGAGAGAGAAACAGAATTCTCACCCTCACCCTCCCCCTCCCCCCCCAACACAAAAAAAAAAAAAAAGAGTGAGGGAGAGGAGAGGGGGGGGGGGGGGGGAGAGAGAGATTTTCATCAGAATATATTCTTCACCTGTTGATGGCCTGTCATTCTGGTTTTAGGGTGTTTGCTAACAGCAGGTTCCCATAGAAACATGGTAAAATCATCAGATCCTGAAACCAATCGTTCAGGGGCATCACCCTTCATTTTGTTGTACCTTTCCAAAGCAACCTATAAATTTTAGCACAATGGGAAGCAATCAATTTAGAGCCAAAAAATAAAAAAAAAAAGTGGGAAAACAAAAGCCTTTAACAAATCCAAAAATAACTGGACAATTCATGACCTAGGGGATAAATCAAATTACCTTCTTCATTTCCTCTGGAGATGTATACTGTTTACTAGTATGATCAAAAGATCCAGTTCGAAGAACATATTCAGTACTCAATGCAAGAGAGTTAACCCAATGCCCATGACCCTAAGGAAAATTTATATAACAAAAGGTTTAGGAAAGAGTAATTATTAATGGAAGTGAAAACTGTCAATTAGTTAAGTATTATAAGTCTATTCTGGAACCCGGTAATGAACACTAAGGGAAAATTAATTGATTTCTAAAATTTTGCGGAAGAAGCAAAAAAAGAAAATAACGTTTTATCCAAAAGGGATACACCTTTAATTCGCGAATTAGCTTTCCTTGTGTAGTTTCCCAGACCTTGATAGTACAATCCTGAGAGCTGATACATTCAAGAGAAAGATATTCATAAATCTGTGGAACACTAAAGCATGGGTTTTATACAAAGTACACATACACTTAAATTTAGACATATTGAGTACTAGATGGGATAATTTCTATAAGTGGCGATGAGAGTGTGTACCCTGTATATATAACTCCATCTCCACCCCACTTCACACAAGTTACTGCAAGTGTATGGCCGCTAAGACATATCACAGACTTCTTTAATGTAATGTCCCATATGCGTGCATCACCATCTTTGCTAGAGCTCACAAAACGACGGCCTGGTGCATTTAAATGGACCGGTTCCCAAGATATACCAGTAATCCATTTCTTGTGGCCCTAAAAATGTTAGCAGATTCGAAATAAGTCAGATGTTCTGCAACTAGTCCACTAGATGGAAAAATACAATTCTTGCTCAAGTAAGAGACATTACAACAAGTGAATTGCCCAATTGCTTCCCAGTCTGTGGGTCCCAACATAGAAGTTCTCCAGCCTTGCTCCCACTTACGAGATATTTCCCATCCGGTGACCAAGCAATGCAGAGAACCCAATTCTTGTGCCCTGAATTTAAAAAAAATAATAATTTTTTTTTTTGGTTAATCTGGAACATAAAAATAGTGAAGGAAAGCAAACTTAATATATACATTAGCAAATATCCAAAGTTTTCTATGATTAGAGAGCTATGCTGCTTGTTTAATGTATTAAACAGCTTGATGATTGAAACATTAAGAAGATTTACACAACATAATAGATATCCAACCTGTGCATGTGAACAATGGTGTCTGGGTATTAAGGTCCCACAGTCTAACAGTGGTATCACCCGAACCACTTGCCAGATGTCGCCCATCGGGACTAAAAGCAACAGAAAGTACAGCTTCAGAGTGACCTGCAAATAAAAATGAGGTCAGTAAAAGGAAGAGATGACCAGCAGTAACAATAATTTTATCTTGTAAAACAAAACTAACACCTCATACCAGCTATTGTTGCTGAACATCGACTAACAGGACGAATGCGGAAAAGAGCTTGTGGCTGGTAAATAATCGTCAGAACCTTCTCCACAGAAACTGAAATTTCATTCACACAGAAAGATTGTTTCAGCCACTATATTGTTTCGCTACATTAAAAATCTGAGGATTTTTAATGTATACCTTTGTTTTTCTCTAAATAGGTGCCTAACGGAACATGGAGCTCCTGATCGGAGATATAGAAAGAATACGGTAACTTCTCCTCCTGAACAAAATGCAGCGTTGCTTAATTTATACAAAAACTTATCGAGTCAAACATAGACTATCAACCTTTCGTAATCATGCAGCTTATCGTAAATTTTGTCAATTTGTTGTTCGTTTAGTAAAAGTTGCAGCCAAAACACTTACATTGTTAAGAAGCTTGTTGACGACTTGCTGAAGCTGTTGCGGCCCGACATTCTGAGGAAGGTAAATCGGAGCTCCTAAAGGAGTCCCTTCCGGATCAGTCAACAGGCACATCACGTTATTGACCATCTCCGACGTTTCTGCTTCCATCTCCATGGCCATGGATGATTCAAAAATTCTGAAGTATAGACTGTGATTGAGGGTTTTAGGAATTTGAGGTTTTTTATAAAATTAAGGAGAAACTGGGGCATATCATACTTAACCCCTCAAACTATCACTTTATTAGAAAGATTCCTATAAATTATTATATTTTAAAAAGACCCTTTCAAATTATACAAATATTATAATTACCTTCAGATATCTTATAAACTCTTTTTCAACCTCACATTATTTATTTTTATACTTTTAACGTTAAAATTTTATTCTTACACTATTTAATCCACTTCATTATTTTAAACTAATTTTTCATCAAATTCATCCTTTTATCACCACCTCCACCAATCCCACAGCGGCCATCGCCTTTGATTATCGTCACTGGAAATAATCAAAATATTTTAAATTTCATGAAATACAATTTTATTTTTATTTATATACTCTTAATTTTTATTTTTATACTTTCAATCTAATTTCAATTATTAATATATTCCTTAAAACAACCTCCTCCAACTTTTTCCCTAGCTGTGACTCTTTTTCATTAGAAAATAACTCTCTCTAAAAGAAAAATAAAAAATACCAAAGTTTAGATAATTCGACCAAGACTTAATAAAAGAGAGGGAGGGAGGGAGGGAGAGAAATTTTTCAACGACGAAGAGTGGCGGTGGAAGAAGGTTGAAAATGTTGTTTTAGTGGTAAATAAAAATAACAAATAATTAAAAGTAATATTAAAAATGTAAAAATAAAAATTAAAGGTATAAATGTAGAATATTTATTTTTTCAAATTTATAATTTTAAATTATTTTTGATGATGATGATCAAAGACATGAAACAATTATAAACCTTTATAAACAAAAATAAAAAATAACTTACATTGCTTTTAAGCTAGTTTATGGAAATGATTATGTCTTCCAACCGTTATTAATCCAGTTTCTGACCTTCGAATCCAATTACATGCGTCTTATGATTGAAATGGAAGACATGAGTAATTTCTAACATAAAATTATACCAAGAAAGCATTATTCAGGGAATTGCGCAATAATTAAAGCAAAAGATAATTAAGTACTTACTTGTTAAGACATTTTTCATCTAGTCATCGCTTCATAACTATCCATGTTTGGCTGCAACATTGGATCCATCTTCAATACTTGATCCTTAAAATATACATTTCTCTTAATAAGGTTAATGTATGAAGATAATATGACTATAATTGGCTTTCTCGTCCTCTTACCCCATCCGTCCTCGATATTTTCCCAGTCTTCGACTATCTCGATTATTGGGGGGGCTTCCATATTGCTATGCTACCTTTTCAGTATAAGAGGGGGTCCTCTTCATATACCATACATGGGGAAACCCAAATCATAATAGGCAGCTCGATATTATCGCTAAATGACTCACGTACCGGGGATGTGGGGGATTGTCGATGTTCAAGATTGGGTGAGTCATGTGCCGGGGGGATGACTAATCAAAAAGAGATGTGTCATACGCTAAAGGTGAGTCACGTGTCAAGGGGATGATTGTGGTTTGTGATGAAGTGTATGTGATTGATGGGAATCATGATCCCAATTAGGTGATGGCGAGGACCTATATGAAAGGGATTAGGTGCTCGATGGGCTTGGTGGTCAAATGATGTATACTTTCCATTTATCATTAAGGCCATGTCTCTTACCGTCTTCTCTAAATTTCCATGCCTATTGTGGAGGTATACCAACACTTGCCTAACATCTTCCTAGTAAACCTTTATACTCCATTATATGGCTTCCTTACAGCCTCATTGATAACCTCCAAACTATCAATCTCCTTTCTTTTCCCACTGTCTCAATTACTAGGGGCTTCCTTCTTTTTTGATCGACTCTGTTGGTTTAACATAAGGTTCATAGATTTCTTCCTCCAATTCGCTCATCAAATGGTCTATGACTTTATCTACAAAATCCAAAAATTCTACCAACATCTTTAAATAATTCTAACATTCTTCTTACTCGATAGTTTTTAATATTCCACGAACGAGGAGCTAAATTACAAGAAAATCAAGGTCATATATAAATAAATAATTTTGATCAACTTAAAATATATGCAAATAATTTAAGACATTAACCTCTTATATATGTACTTCTCGATAGAGATCCAATTCAACATCTAAGTATCTTGTTGTTGGGTTTCTTGACTGTTGTTTTTGATGTTAGGAATAAAACGGATTCATAAGCCCATACTTGATACTTGCATGATTAATGGGTTAGCACAGTTCTTAGTTATATTATTAAAAAAAAAAGATAAATAATAACTCAAATATAACCTAAAATACAAACTTGTACAATAAGAGAAAACCCCACCACCATGTATGTTTCTTTTTCTAATTCTCGATTTTTATTTCTTATATGGCATTCTCCATTACATTATTTCATAGTGAATCGATCGTATTTTCAAATGAAGCTCTGCCCCAAAGGTATGTATTGAATCTTGGCAGATTACTTGCAACATGGAATGTCCATAGATTGATTTTATTATTCCTCTCTTGAGTCATCCAGATACCCTCTATGAAGTACGCAAGTGTATGCTGATGATATCGTTGTCTTCCTTATCAAACCTTTTGAACTTCCTCCCTAGCTTTACAAGTGAGATAGTAATCCCATCTAGATACTTATTCAACAACCGGTTGTCTTTTTCCAACTGTTCCATCACATCGTCGTTAGGGTACTTGTGATACTTTAATCTCGTTATCAAGTAGAAATCTCTAAGCTCGAACCACATAGGTTTGCCACCAACCGAAAGCCACAACTATTTTTCTTTCTTGCACTCGACTTATTGGATAATGAAAGAGTTTATGAGTTTACTAGAGTTCATCACCTTCGGACCTAAATTGAGAAGGTAATCTACATATGTTTTCCTAATTGCCGCTAGCTGTTTCGTGTTGAGCATACTCTTTATATCAGCAACAAAAACTTCTTGTTCGGCTATCACGGAGATGCATGCTTTGTAAAATGGATTTTCATGAGGATGAGTGTAAGAGCACGAGGAATTGTAGCTTTTGCTACTTGAAACCATAAGCACAAACATATGAAAACTAAGAATAAATCCCTAACATAGATAAATAAGCAAATTGATATAAAGAAAAGGCTTTTGTCTACTATTCTGGTTACTCGATACTCTTTAGTAATGAGACATCGAGCAATCAAGAAGAGTAGACAGAGTTGTAAGTCTTTGACTATACTTTCCGATTGCTCGATGTCTCAACGATAACGGCCATCGAGCAATTTGGATGGTGGTAACACAAAGACCTCGATGACCACTTTCTTAAGTTTCAAATTGCTTGATGTCATGGAATAAAGGTAATCAAGCAATCATGAAGTTAAGATAAAAACCTTAAGACCTCTGTCTTAAATTTCTCATTACTCTATGACCTTCATTCCATGACATCGAGCAATCGAAAACTAAGACTAACACAACACAAAATTAGAAATCCAACTAACTTCAATAAAATCATCACTAAAATCCAACCAATTTCAGTAAAATCATCATCAATACAAAAAATAACCTTAATTTTAGATATGAGGAATCCAAGTTTCAATTCACACACAATCAAAATTAGTCCATTGAAATGCCACCAAAAAAATCCAACTACCATTTCACACACAATCAAAATCAGTTCATATAAACCATAATATCATAAATTTATAAAAAATGACCTAAATTCAAGAAATAAGAACAAAGACCCATACCTTGCTTGAAGTGGATGGATCTTCAGCCATCCATTGCGGCATTGGCTTCCTTCTCTTGCTGTTAGTCGCAGAAGACTTCAACAACAAAGATGAGGGATTTTTACGCTTCAAACTTCTACAAACCATTTTCACAATATCAAAGGCGATAGATTTGTAGAGAGAGGAAGCTTGTCTGACGAAGAAGATGAAGTGTAGCTGAAGCTTATTAGTTACCGTTTGAAACTTTTCTGAATGTGGTAGAGAGAAAACGAACAATTTCTTCTTTTTTCTTTTCTTTCATTATTTATTTTTTAAATTATATCATTAATGATAATTCAATATATATATATAATTTCAGAAAAATCAAAAGAGATCACTTGAAATCCAAAGTCAATCTGTATTAATAATTTATAATTTAATAATTAAATTAAATTTTTTAAAAATTCAATAATTAATATTTGAAAATTTTTTAAATCTCCAAAATTATATACCGTTGTATATATATATTGTTTGAAAGTGATTGGTTAAAATTACTGTTATGTTACCGGCCATTTGTGTGGATCATATTTCCCACGTGACTTTTCCAAAATCTCAATCCCACCATCCACCTAAATTACCGTTATTACCCCGCCAGTCGACAACTGCTCCTACCAAACGATCTTCTTCTTCCTCCTCTCTCTCTCTCTCTCTCTAAAAATGGCTCTCTTCGCTTCGATCTCAGCAGCTCCACTCTCACTCTCCCTGCTACCGATCCACCACCCTAAACCACTTCCCCGACGTCTTTGTCACCCTCGTGCTTCTCTGAGCTCATCATCATCCGACTCGAAATCGTCTTCTCCAAGTGACTCCTCTGTTTCATCGAGTCCTACTTCGTCCAATTCCTTCGTCGTTGAATCTTCCAGACCGTCTGTTTCGAGTTCTAACTATGCACTCCTTAACCCTAACGGTAGCTCTGTTCTTCGGTTCGTTCAGGCAGCAGAGTCGTCTATTGAGAGGGTAAATTTCTTCTACCTCTCCTACTTCGTATTGATGAATTCGTACTTTATAATTGGACGAAATGGATTCCATAGTCGGAATTTTCAGAAAAAGTGGATGAAATTTGAGTAAATTGACGGATGCCGTTTCTATTTCATGCTGAAAAGCAGGTGTAGAAATTAGAATCGCTCCTCTAGGGCAGGAGACGAACTCTCAAGAATTATTTGAGTTCATAATTCACTCATTGCAGTACGCAGACACTATGTTTGATGAATTGCCTTTGAGGGCATGATTTCCATTACTGTTGAATTGAGTTTGAGCATGCATAAGGATTTCTTCGGTGTTTGATCCATGTTTCTTTTTGAGGGAGTGATTTATTTCTCATAAAACTCAGTTTTCTGATAATCTGTGGGTGATTTAATGGCAGCGCTGTAAGCCATTTATCTGCTAACTGTATAGGACGAGCTTGCTAACTGGAGTTTCGCAAACTTTAGTTTGGATTAATTGCACAGCATTTTGTCCAAACTTATGTGTTTGGCAGGTTCAAACTAGAGTTTGGGAAACGCTTAGCTAAGCTTGCCCGTAAGGCTTAAGTAAGGAAAACATTATAAGATCATGAGTCAGTGAGTTGCGGTTTAGTATCTATTCTAACAACGATTAGCTAAACTCAGCTAATATAGTAATATATTTCAGTAACTAGTTTAGTCTGTTTAAATATGTTTTTAGTTTTAACATATGGGCATTTTCTGATGAACAGACAATTTTTGATTTCCGCTTCTTGGCGCTTCTTGCCGTTGGAGGTTCATTAGCCGGTTCATTATTGTGCTTTCTCAATGTACATTCTCTACCTCAATCAATTACAAAAAACAATCACCAGAGAATCAGACATAGATTCAGACTTGGATAGTGTTACTTTTTCTTTGTTCAAACTGCTTGTTAGACATGTAATTTGACTAGTTCAACCAGCTCTTAATTTGCAGGGCTGTGTTTATATTTGGGATGCATACAAAGTTTACTGGACAAGCTGTGTCAAAGGGGTTCACACCGGACAGATGGTTTTAAGACTAGTTGAAGCTATAGGTAAGATGTGTATATATTAATTTGCGACATATGTTATTGATACAAAATGATGTGGAAAAATACTGCCTTCATGCCTCGTACAGATGTCTATCTTGCCGGAACTGTCATGCTAATCTTCGGAATGGGCTTATACGGATTATTTATCAGTAATGTACCCCCCGATGTGTCTCCTCTCGAAGATCGCTCCTTAAAGGGCTCTTCTTTATTCGGAATGTTTGCCTTGAAGGTGAAACAAAACTGATTAATCTTGAATTTATAGTAAGACTTTACCTCTTTCTCGAGTTTTACTGAAGATAATGTCAATTTGATTTGCAGGAGAGGCCGAAGTGGATGAAAATCAGCTCTCTGGATGAGCTGAAGACAAAAGTGGGACATGTTATTGTCATGATTCTTCTAGTGAAGATGTTCGAGAGGAGCAAGATGGTGACAATAGCCACCGGTTTGGATCTACTAAGCTATTCCGTGTGTATTTTCTTGTCATCTGCCTCGCTTTACATTCTTCATAATTTACACAAGGGGGAATAGGTAAATTATGATAAGTCCTCTAAGTTATGACTTATTATGTGAATCTCCATTTATGGGCAATACCAAGTGTTCATAATCTGTTTGTAATTTTAGCTGTAAATTCTTACAAGATATCATCATCTTCTGTATGTAGTGGTGATAAGATCTTTCTTGCTTATTGAACATGATCTGGAAAGTTTGAAATTCCATGGGCTGGATTTGAAGATAGATAGATATCTACCTGGAGAAAGTAATCGATTGAAGTGCTGTTGAATTATTTCGGAGGGAATGTGTAATGACATTCGGATCTTTTATCATTATGAAAAAGAAAAAAAAGAAATCATAACCGTTGTATCTCTCATATGTGAAAATATGACCGTTGGAAAAAGTTCGTTGCGTCTGCCGGGAGTCGAACCCGGGTCTATTGCTTGGAAGGCAATTATCCTAACCGTTGGACTACAGACGCTAGTTGGAATAAGCTTCTATATTATACATCATAATAAATAAAAATTAATCCGGTAGAGTAAAAAAAGAAAAAGGAAAAAAGAGAGAAGAGGAAAAAAAAAAAAAAAAAAGAAAAAGGAAAAAGGAATAAGAAGTTAGTGAGGCATTTCGCGCCATTTTCCTTCCCTGATCCATCTTCCCTCTCTTCCCTACCTGAAACCCTAGTTCTCACCTATGTCGTAAATCAACCAAGCAGGAGTTTAACAGAGGCATTCAAGCTTCCAATACAGTGCCTCAAAGAAGCACGGGTTAACTTCAGCAATGGCAGAGCCTCGGGCAAAGCGCCTGAAAATCTCAAGGTCTGTGTACATATTCAACTTCTCGCAAGCTGTAGAACGATTTTTCTTCTCTTTTTGTCAGGATTTTTGGTAATTTGCAGCTTTTACTGCTTAGTACTCAAATGGTGTTTGAGTTTAGGGTTTTGATCGCTAATTTGATGGTTTTCCGTCTGTTTAACTGCCTTTGAAGTGAAGTTAAAAGTCTGAAATAAGAAATTTAACTTTTTTGTTTGTTTTTAGTCTGATGAAAAAATCTAGCAGCCGAGCACCACCAACAGTTCGACAATTTAGTGCCTATATTCCATTTATTTTTCCTCTCTATTTCTTGTATTCCATTATTTGCTCTCCATAGCATCAATAGCAACATAATGTAAAATTACGGGTGTTCAATCACCAAACAATGTGTAGGTCTCAAACCCTTCGAATAACTCTTATTCTTAGGTCGGGATAAAATTAGAAGGCAGAACTTTAGTGCCTTATTGTTGGAATATGTAAAAGTAGAAATGATGTGGTACTATTGAAACTATTATGGTAGAATTTATTTATTAGTTAAACGAAGGGCTTACATTTTTCCATCTTCTCTTTTAGGGGGGAGGATGATTATATGCCCGGAAATATAATGGAGATTGAGCTTCATAACTTCATGACCTTCAATCACTTGAAATGCAAACCAGCATCTCGACTAAACCTTGTAATTGGGCCAAATGGTTCAGGTAAAAGCTCTCTTGTGTGTGCCATTGCACTTGGTCTTGGGGGGGAGCCTCAGGTAAGTTAAAGTCAATTTCGCATTTGATCACAATCCAATAGGCCTTCCTTAGTTGGAAAAAAAAAAATCTAGACTATGTTAATGAAGAACTTATTTATGCAGCTGCTTGGGAGGGCAACGAGTATTGGAGCATATGTCAAGCGTGGGGAGGAGTCGGGTTATATTAAAATTACATTAAGAGGAGACACAGAAGAGGAGCAGATTACCATCATGCGCAGAATGGACACTCATAATAAGTCTGAGTGGTTGTTCAATGGTAAAAGTTCGATACTTGTTCATATGCTATGAATTTGTTGGCATTCTTTGTAGCGGATACCAATTATTACTCTCGCTGTTGTTTATGTGTAGTCTACTGGCTGCAGGTAAAGTCGTGCCAAAAAAAGATTTAACTGAAATCATTCAAAGGTTCAACATTCAAGTTAATAATTTGACTCAAGTGAGTGTATATTAGCTTATTTGTAATAAATTTTGTTTAATATAATCGTTTTCCTTACCTTTTCCTTTTCTTTGTGGGAGGATAGTTCTTACCACAGGACAGGGTCTGTGAGTTTGCCAAATTAAGTCCTGTGCAACTCTTAGAAGAGACTGAAAAGGCTGTTGGTGATCCACAACTTCCAATCCAACACCGTGCTCTAATAGAGAAGACTCGCGAATTAAAGAATATAGAGCGTGTAAGTGTTTAATTTAATCAATAAACTACTGGGGTTTTTTCTAAAAAAAATTGTTTAATTTAATCCCTTCGTGGGAATATTACATAAACAGGTTTTTAACATTTGAAGCGTCTTCTTTATTTTTATGTTTAGGCTGTTGAAAAAAATGGCGACACCTTAAATCAGTTGAAGGCACTAAATTCCGAGCAAGAGAGAGATGTTGAGCGTGTTCATCAAAGAGAAGAGCTCTTAGCAAAGGTTATAATTTTTAGCATTTACTAGCCACTAATTTTTTTGACTCTTTTTGCCTTTTCTTTATCTGTGGTTATTACTTTCATGCTTGATCAAAATTAACTGCAGTCATGCTGTCCTTTTTAGGTTGAGGCCATGAAGAAGAAATTACCATGGCTGAAGTATGATATGAAGAAGGCTGAATATATGGAAGCCAAGAACCGTGAGACAGATGCCAAGCGGAAGTTGGATGAAGCTGCAAGAGCATTAAATAATCTAAAAGAACCAATTGAGTATGAAGCTTAATTTCACTGGTCATACTAATATTTGAGCATTTCTGCTTATGATTTTTCATTGTTACATCAGTTCGTGTGACATTTATGTCTAATTTTTCATGGGTAGGTTCACATAAATTTCTTTGGGAAAGGTTTTTGTCTCGACTTACATGATTATGATTTTCTTGTTGAAATGTGTTCACAATATTAAATTGCTTTCTCGAAAAGAAAAGAAAAGAGCATTTAGGGCACTCGATTCTTTGGTGGGAATGGAATGAAAAATCATTTAATTCCACTTTTTGGTTCAAAAAAACTAATGAAGTGGGAATGAAAATATCATTCCCACTGGATTGAAAAAACCATTCATTCATTCCCACCAAAACACTCTAGCCATTCATTTACAGGGTATTTTACATATTTTTTTAATTTTATTGTGGCACTAGAGTAATTTTCAACACTTTTTAAACCTCATAATATTACATTTTGATTCATTATTATTCCTCATTCACATTCTCATTCCTTATGTAACTGAATAGACACAAAAAAATTACCATTCTCATTCCCATTTTCATCCTCATTCTCATTTTCATCCTCATCCTCATTCTCATTTTCATCCTCATCCTCATTCCCATTCTTATTCTCTTTTATTCTCTCGGGGAATCGAACTAAACGTGCCCTTAGCGTCTTCAAGGTTGGGTTTTACTGATGGTGGCATCATGGCCTGAATCAAGGTCTTCATTAAAAATCAAGCTTGTTATGAAGTGACCAATTTCTTTGTACATGTTGAATATAATATTATAAGGTCTAACCCTGTCAAAGCTAAGTGTATCTTTCTTTTTAATACAAAGGTTGTTTAGGAGTTCAATGACAATCATAGTCTTGAGTCCTCATCCCTTATCATTCAAAGTTTTTCCTTGTTCACTTTTATGGTGGTGTTGTACTTATATTTAATTGGGATGCTATAGGAAGGAGAAAAGGGAGAAAGCATCACTGGATACTAAGATCAAGAAAATTAGCAATCTCATGAATGATCATTCCAAGAAGCGCATGGAATGCCTGGGGAATGAAAACCATTTGGTAGGTGGAAATTGCTAGTTCTCTGTCCCAGGGGTTTAAGTTTTTTAATGTGTTTTAATAATTATAGGGTGTACAAGTACAAGGAAAGTACAAAGAAATGGAAGACCTGAGGAGACAAGAAGAATCTCGTCAACAAAGACTTTTACAAGCAAAAGAGGAACTTGCTGCTGCTGAGCTAGAACTTGAAAATTTGCCAACCTATGAGCCTCCTAAAGATGATATTGTAGGTTTAAATTTTATCTTCTGGTCTTTGAGGTCAGCGTTGAACAAATGTTTGGCGTAGACAATCCTTGTTGCCTCCATCTCAATTTTACATCAAACTATTTAAAGAATTCATACTTTCTCTTACTATTTTCTCTTCGTAGATCTATCTTGCACACAATATTGAGTGAATTTTATGGAGCTCCTTTTTGTGTATTTTGTTGGGATATTTACTTGATTTATATATATGCTCTTCTTGTTTAATAATTTATACCAGGAAAGATTAGGCAGTCAAATTTTGGAGCTAGAAGTTTCTGCAAATCAAAAAAGGCTTTTGAAGACTGAGAATGAAAAGTTTTTATCTCAAAAAAGGTCAACCTTGAGGCAATGTGCAGATAGGTAGGTTTGAATATTAGGGCATTTGTTTTTTATACAGCTTTTGTTGTGCAAGTTTTTCACCTTTGAACCTTCATTTCACTGTATGTTTCAGATTAAAGGATATGGAGAGTACAAATATGAAACTTTTGCAGGCATTGAGAAATTCAGGTGTTGAAAAGATTTTTGATGCTTATCGGTGGGTGCAAGAACATCGTCATGAATTCAACAAGGAGGTCTATGGTCCAGTTTTGCTAGAGGTGTGTATGTGTATAAATAGACTGTTGGTACCTTGCATCACTTCTTTTTCCCAGTTTTGTTTATATATTCTGCTGTGACCACAAACTCAGGTTAATGTTTCAAACCGATTTCATGCGGACTACTTAGAAGGTCATCTAGCTTTTTACATCTGGAAGGTACTCAATTATAAGCTACACAGTGATGTTTTCCTTTCTGGTCTTTATGAGGCTCATTTGTCTGGATGATTAATTTCCTGGTGTCATAGCTGTTTGAACAGAATCTGTGGTGGTTACTTTATTTGCTTGCAGTCTTTCATAACTCAAAATTCTCATGATCGTGATTTGCTGGTAAAAAACCTAAGTTCATTCGATGTTCCAATTTTGAATTATGTGGGTGGTGAAGGCCAGTCAAGAGAGCCCTTTGACATTTCCGAGAGGGTATGTTTCAGTAAATCCGTATTTGGATAACATATCTGAGCCTGCGAGGTGATCCATGTAAAGTTAAAAGTTGTATGGTATATCATTGAGCAGGTGCGTGCACTTGGCATCACTTCTAGGCTTGACCAAGTTTTTGATGCTCCCAATGCCGTCAAGGAGGTTTTGACTGGCCAATTTGGTTTGGATAGATCAGTATGTTTCCCAAGTTTTCTCTCTAATTTATAGGTCATTTGAATATTGAAAATTAATTCTCTATGAGATTCAAAAATCCAGTTTATCTCCAGTTATATTTGCCTTTCACTAATTCAATACATATCCTCCTATGTTTTTTTTTTCATTGTCAGTATATTGGTTCAAAGGAAACTGATCAAAAGGCAGACGAGGTCTCCAAATTGGGAATTTTAGACTTTTGGACTCCAGAAAATCACTATAGGTGGACGCGGTCTAGATATGGCAATCATATATCTGGAAGTGTGGAGCCAGTGGGTCGCTCACGACTTCTTATGGGCAGTACGATCTGAAGAACTATAGTACATCGACATATAGTCTTAAATGTTTTATAATCTCCTGTCCTCGACTATTTTATTTTATACCTTTTCAGGCTTGGATGCAAGTGAAATTGATGGGCTGAGGTCCCGGAAGAATGAGCTCGAACAATCTGTTTCCACTTTAGAAGAAAGCTATAGGTCTCTTCAAAATGAAATAAGACACATAGAGGACGAAGCAGCTAAGCTTCGTAAAGAGCGGGTACACTAAAAATATCCTATATTTAAAAATAAATCATATAGGACATCTGAATATCGGATTTGTATGTGTACACATGCACTTCAGTACCTTGTGTTTCTTGTATTAAGGTATTCATAAAGAAGTAAATCAACAGACTAATACAAAATTATCCATTCCCTATGTACTATGTAGGAGGAAATCATCAACACTGTACAGCATGAGAAGAGAAAACGTCGTGAAATGGAAAATCGTATCAGTAAGTACAGAGTCTGGAAGTTTTTATGTAGTTGAGTTTCATAGCTCATTTTATATATTATTCACATAGTGAATATGCTTTGGTAATTTTAGATCAAAGGAGAAAAAAATTAGGTTCTATGGAGCCGGAGGATGACCTGGATACTGTTATACAGAAGCTTACCGATGAATCAGCAAAATTGAATATTCAGCGCTACCATTATGTGATTGAAATTAAGGTGAATTTATAGAAGTCATTATCATTCTCATTTCATAATAAGCAATACGGTTGTCAATTATGTTTATAGTTATGTCAAATGTATAGTGAACATAAATGTCTCTCTTTTGCCAAAATAAACATATATATATCCGGAGGAGCATTGTTACTGTCAGCATCAGCCAGTTATTATTATTATCGTGATTATCTTATATTCACTTTTTTTTTTCTTGCTGACAGAATCTACTTGTTGAAGCTCTATCTTCCAGACGATCGATTGCTGCAAAGCATATGGCCTCTATTCAATTGGAAGCAAAGGTATCTTGACTGACAGTGGAACATTTGTTTCTGAAATGGGTTCTGCTAATACTGTTTAAGATCCTTTTGATTACTAATTGTTTCCATATTATTTATCGGTTTTGGTCAATTTCTCAGATTAGAGATTTGGAGGCCAATCTAAAGCAGCATGAAAAGTTTGCCCTGCAAGCATCGCTGCATTTTGAGAATTGTGAGTAATTGTTTGAATATAATATCAATTCCTTCTGCTACAAATGCTCCTATTTCATCTATTCATGAGCTTGTAATTTGCACTGAGCAGTTATTTTCACTTGCTATATATTATGATAGTGAGATATATGGGAAGAATCATCTTTAGATCTTGACTTCATTTGTAAGATAGTTTGTTTCAGCAATGTTGATTGTTTTACCATATTGTGTGTTCTCTAGGTAAGCAGGAAGTAGAAGATTGTCGACAGCGACTATCAGCTGCCAAGAGGCATGCAGAATCTATTGCTGTGATCACTGCAGAACTTGAAAAGGAGTTCCTTGAGGTTTATTTGCATCATGATTTTAGTTTTTATTTTTTATTTTTTCTTCATTTCTCCTTTTCCCTTATTCTTTCCTGCACTGGGGGTGGGGGGGTTGGTTTTTACATCAGCTATGATGAGTGGAACAAGTTTGTGTGTAATGGATATGATATTGGACATTGAAAGAGAACTATCACCTGTAGCTACACGATTTTTAAAGGTATGAGTCTGGAAGTGGATGATTCTGGCATGACCTGCATTAGGGTTCATTGGAAACATTTGCACATCTATGGCTCAGTATATATCTCATTCGTAGTACCTCGTCTTGAAGCGTGAATTATTTCCTCTTTTTTTTTTCATTCTTTTTCATACTTCAATGACCTTGAGTCGTAAGAATTCATGTTTTCTTATAGATGCCTACAACAATTGAGGAATTGGAGGCTGCTATTCAAGATAATATCTCTGAAGCTAATTCAATTCTTTTCTTGAACCACAATATACTGGAGGAATATGAACACCGCCGGCGTCAGGTAATTTCTACCCACTTCTATGCACCTTTTCTATTTTCTTGTACCTTGAATGATATGTTGATGGTGTTATCTTACAGATAGAGTCCATTGCTTTAAAACTAGAAGCTGATAAGGAGGAGCTAAGGAGAAATAGAGCTGAAGTGGATAAACTCAAGGTAGGTCAAATAATCTGTGTTTGGTAAGGTACACTGCTGCAGCTTTTTATTCGGGAATATTTGATTTCTTTAGTGGCTATGGATTCATGGATTTCATGAGGATGTGGGTGTTTCTTGGCTTGAAAATACCGTCTCCGAACCCAGCAGATGCTGCTTTTCCAGTTTATCTCATTGTCTCGTCCATGTCATTTAGCTTGCAAGTTCTGTCATTTCATTTAGCTCTTATCTATTTATTACTTAGAAAAAGCTCCTGACACTTAATTACCTGCAGAAGAATTGGCTTCCCACATTGAGAAACCTTGTTGCTCAGATAAATGATACTTTTGGCCGTAACTTCCAAGAAATGGCTGTTGCTGGAGAAGTTTCATTGGGTATGGATTTATACCTCTTCACAGAGATTTTTATTTCCCAAAACTTTTTCTTGTCGCATCATATAATTGGATGTTTCTTCTCAGATGAGCATGACATGGATTTCGATCAATTTGGAATACTTATAAAAGTAAAGTTCAGGTAAATGCAGCTTTTAACCTGTTTTTGTGTAGTACATTCTGTCTAAACATTTTTTGATTGCTCTATATCAATCGATCTCACTCTCATTCTTTTCATCTAAAATTGTGTAAATTAGACAAACGGGACAGCTTCAGGTTCTCAGTGCTCATCATCAATCTGGAGGGGTATTATAGTACCAATCACCTTGAACTCTTTTTATTGGGAATATATTATGAAATAAATTTTCTTATCCTCAAAAATTTTCCATTTGTAGGAACGTTCGGTTTCAACAATCCTATATCTTGTTTCTCTACAAGATCTGACCAACTGTCCCTTTCGGGTCGTTGATGAGATTAATCAGGGTCAGTAACTACACAGTAATTCCCCCAATTTATCATTTAGAGTTTATCAGAATCATTCTATAGAAGATGAAAATTGGGTCTTTCATATTCTTTTTCAGGCATGGATCCTATAAATGAACGAAAAATGTTCCAACAACTGGTGAGAGCTGCAAGTCAACCAAACACACCACAGTAAGAGTCTTCCCTCATGCTAAACTTACCTTGCATTTTGCGAAAGAGTTTTCAAAACTGAAATTTCAACAAACTGGATTTTGGACGAAAAAACTGCCTGAAATCAAAATCAAGAATAGGTGGTGGTCATAAAACCAAATGACCACAATAAGTTATCATCAAGTCTCAAATTTTGCATCAAAATGTTAATGCAGGTGTTTTTTACTAACCCCGAAGTTGCTACCAGATCTGGAATACAGTGAGGCCTGCAGTATACTAAACATCATGAACGGACCTTGGATCGAGCAGCCATCGAAAGGTATAGTTTTAACTTAATACACTAAAGAACCAAAATGATCGGCATATATTTATACTCTACCGATCATCTTACCTAGCATGATTTTGTACAACTTTGCTGTCTTAATACAGTATGGAGCGGTGGAGATTGTTGGGGAACAGTCATGGATTTAGTAGGTAAAGGTAGAAGCTGATCAATCTTCCAAAATTATGTTAAAATTGTGTAGTCAGAAGGTTTTAACCTTTTAGAACGGGTTTCCATCTTTTTATTTGTAATTAAACTGATGAAAAATTGTATTTTTCGCTGATTCAGAATTGTAAAATTGATAATGTCGTCCATAATTATTATTTTGTAAGCGTGGCTCTTTAAATTAGACTGATGTTTCATCATCATATTTAATGAAGTTGACGATTAGATCATATATTTTTTTCTTGTGACAAGATTCAGACCATCTAGCCGCTGGTGATGTCGGAATGGCATAAGCTCACCAGGGTGGAGCACGGTCACGCCAAACTCAGCATAGGTTAGGTGCTATTGATGGAGCATCAAAAGCGTGGCTCGGCCTTGCCCTTTTAACTAGTTGTTTCAAAGTTCAAGAGTGGTAGGTCTAATTTACTAACAATGGGTTTATTTAGTTATCTTCCAGCACAGAATCAAACCAGGCAAAATTTGATCAACCTAGGCAGCAGTTAGAATAAACATAACCGACATAAATTCCCCCATTCCAAGTCAAAGAAAACTTTCCGCTTTAAGCTTTACAAAATTGTGTTACAAATCGCAGAACAGAAGACATTTACAAGGTTTAGGGGATAATTAATACATGAAATAACATTTTTCTTCAAGCATTTTGTGGAGGCTTGAAGTCTAGCATCTCCCTTATGTTTAGCTTAATAGAAGGACCCATAGACGAGCATATGTGAGCGCTTTTCCAGTAAACACCTTTCGCACCTGGCGGCTTATTTGCTTCTACTGATCTCTGTCAAAGATTATAATGCAATGAATATTCATATCCACAAGTTTCGAGTATTTCCGGAAACTGGAAAAAGGCAGAGAGGAGAGAAAGAAAGAAAGAAACATACTATGGCAGCAAGCAAGTTTACAAGAAGGTCTTCTTCAGAAAAGTCAGCTTTCCCAAACGGCAAGTGGACAATCCCAGTTTTGTCTGCTCTGTATTCAACTTTTCCCTGCTTGAATTCTCCGATAGCCTGAAAGGATAAAACAGGAGCATACTCAAATCATTTCACGATAAATTCGAAACTTGCAAGAAACATTACAAGAAGTTTCGATATACCTGAACGATATTTGTTGTAACAGTACCAGCTTTTGGATTTGGCATGAGTCCTCGTGGTCCAAGAAGTTTCCCAAGGCTAGCAACCTGGCTCATTGAGACAAAATATGTGAATATCAAATCTATTTTGCTCAGTTTGAAGATAGAAAAATGTCATTGCCTTTACATATTCTTTAATTTATATAGATAAAGAATAGTCCAAGAGTAGTATACATATATACCTTAGGCATCATATCTGGGGAAGCAATTAATTTATCGAATTCCATGAATCCTCCTTTGATCTGTTCTATCAAGTCCTCCCCACCAACAATATCAGCTCCTGCATTTTTGGCTTCATCGAATTTTTCACCTGTACATTCAGCATAAACAGAGTGCCCAAGAGAAAAACAAGGATAATGAGAAATTCAGAATAAACAATCAAAGTAGAAAACAAGATGCATATGGTCATAGGGTAGAAAACCAACACATTTTCAGAGGAATACTAGTGAATTTCTAAGCATGCTGTTTGTGGATAAAGCAAAAATAATAGGTCAATTTAAAAGGAGGGGGGGGGGGGGGGAGGATAAAAGTACCATAAGATTGAAATCAAGTTAACTACCTTGAGTAAGAACGGCTACTCTGACAGTCTGCCCAGTCCCCTTTGGCAGGCTCACCTGTAATAATAGTAAGAACAAAGAAGACAAAAGAAGAATCAAGCAAATGATAGAACTAGAGCTATATACATATATGTGCATAATTACTAATGGAAAGGAAACTTACAGTTGCTCTCAGCTGTTGATCATTATACTTGGGATCAATATTGAGGCGGAAATGGGCTTCCACTGTTTCTACAAATTTTGTTTTAGCCATTTGCTTCACTAAAGATATTGCTGTCGTCAAGTCATACTCTTTTTTGGTTTCTCTCAACTTTTGGATTTCCAAGAATCTTTTAGACCTCGTCTGGAATTTTACACGGAACAAAAAATTGAATGTTAGAGCCATTAAAAGAGTAATGTATCTATAAGGAAGCAGACCGATATTGACCGAACCTATCTTAGTAGCCTATAAATGATGAAAGCGACTACATTCATATTAGAGCTTGAGAGCCAAAGAAAGACAATAACAAAGAAAATTCAGAAATCAGTAGCAAAAATTTTTCAAGACCACAAAATTTCAGAACTCACACCATATTCAATAAATAGCATCATGAAAGAGAAAGAAACAACAATTACCAAACAAATATCAAATGATAGTTCACAGTGACCCAAAAAATGTCTTACAATCTTAAATCAGACTAGGTTCAGACCTTAAAAGACATGAAGCTAACTCTTTATAGAACAAATTAACCAAAAAAGAAAAAAAGGCACCCAAAAAAACAAAATCCTTTAAATTAAGTTAATGGAAACACACAATGAGGCAGAAGCTTCTGAAATTGAATCCGTAAGAGAACAAACAAAACCCTAAACAAAGATAAATCCATCAATCAAAAAACAATGTGGACAAAAATCACAGCCAATTCAATAGTATACCATACCCTGTCTCTTTTCAGAGGCAAAGCAGCTTTTCCTTTCTTAGGCTTCGCCGGCGTAACAGGGGCCGAAGCAACCGCATCCTCTTCCAAAGCCTCATCCTTTGCCACCTCCGCCTCAGTAGCCAAAGCAGCGGCTGCAATCAGACGATACTTGGCTGCTTCTCTATGCAAGTTAACCTCGACCCAGTTATCTAATTTCCTTCCACGGCAGGAAGAAAGTGATTTGGAAGCGAAAAACGCTGTCTTCGGCTTGAAGGACAGAAGAGAGGAAGTAGCTAGGTCTTGATGAAGATAATGGACGGAAGCGGCGGCGGCGGCTGGAGTCAGTATGAGGGACGACGGCGTAGACGTAGTAGCACAAGTCGCCATCGTTGAAAAATCAAGAATCCAGAGCTCAATCCTCTCCTATCTCTAGAAATGGCGGAAATGGAGGTTTTATCATAAAGCGTATCGTAAAATAATGGGAAGAGGATAAGAGTGTGACCGTCTGATTTTATTAAATACGTTGTATCAAAATTTATTTAAGTATAAATTGTACAGAATTAGAAGAGACCTTTCACCGAATACAACGTTACGCTGCCGATTAAAATTCGTAGAAAATAAGAAAAAGAAAAAAAAAATTCAATTATATCTTACTCACTCCACATTCTAGAGCGTGCTGTGCACCGTATATTCTTGATCACTAAATGTATCTGACACGCGCTCTACCACGCTCTTACAATGATCCGCCATCTGTGTGGCGCGAACACGAAGCAGAAGAAATTAGAATTTGGCGGTTTACAGGGAATTATTTGTTAATTTCTGTTTGAACTTTCTTTCATTTTCTCAGATACCAAACAAACTCGGAGTTTTGAAATTTCCTTCTTCAGAGTTCAGAGAGTGCAGATCTTTTGAATCACACTAGGAAATGGCGATCTCGGCAGCCTTCTCCAACGTCTCCCCGAGTTCGTTCTTCCTCTCCAACACTCGTCCTCATACTTTCACGATCTTAACCAACACTACCGCCACCTTTATCTACCTCCACAATCCTACCTCTCTAACCTTGTCTTCCTCCGTATCCTCCTCGTCTCGTCACCGGCATCTAAAAACCTCTATCTTCTCCGTCGCTTCTGGAAGCGGACCACCGGAAGCCACTGGAGGTAACCGTGGAGGTGGCGGCGGAGGTGGAGGTGGAGGCGGAGATGGTGACCCCAGAGAGCGGGACCGCAACCGGACAGAAGCGGCTATAGCATTAGCTGAGATCGGGAGATCCATTGAGAGCTTACCAAAGGACTTGGCGGCGGCGACGAGTTCTCAGGGGACCTCTTGCAGTCAGTGCAGGACCTGTCGCTAAGTTCTTCTACAGGTGTCCCGATAATGCCTTTCAGGTTCTCTTCATTCTCATTCCCTATACTTCTTTTGTGACATGATTAATCGAATAATATCATACAAAGTTCCATGTAGTAAATTTTTGTTGCTTCAAAATTTTTTCTGCAGGTGGCTTTGGCTGGGACATCTTATTCACTTTTACAGAGAACAGGAGCAATAGTGGTATGTAATTAATACATGACTACTCTATGGAAAAACTTGATCCTTCAAAATGGTCTGAATACTGATAGAATCCATTAAAATTAAATCATGTTATGCAGCGCAATGGAGTGAAGTTATACGCTGTTGAGGCCGGAGCATCTCTGGTATGTCAACAATACCTTGCACGATTTAAAATGCCCTTGTTTTACGCTTTCTAGCTTTTCTTCGAGTGTTTATGTCTTCTGAAATATGCTGATATGCTGTACACTTATTCCAGTTCCCACCTTTGAGATTAATTCTCTCAATTGTATTTTATATATATTCATCAATTGAATCAACTTTGTATTTTTGTTTGAAGATCTCAAGCTTGATGTTTCTCATTCTATTTGCATAACTTAAATAATGCTAAAAGGTCATTATGTTTTAGGTTGGTACTGGTCTGACGAATGCATTGGTAAACCTACGCAAGGCTTTTGATAAATCATTTGCCGGTGAAGCAGAGGACGTGCCTATACTATCAACCAGTATTGCCTACGGTATCTATATGGCTGTCTCGAGCAATCTACGGTATGTGATGAACTTTACATCATAATCTGTAAGAAAAAACCCAAAACACTAACCATTACAAATTTTCCAACCAAATAAACAAAAGAAAATATATTGAACAGAAGATATGCTTTCTTTTAACTAGGTACCAAATACTAGCTGGAGTTATTGAACAACGGATTCTAGAGCCATAGTTGCATCATCAAAAGGTGGCTCTGGGAGCAATTTGCTTTGCTGTTAGAACTGGCAACACTTTCTTGGGCTCATTAATGTAAGACATTTTGAATTGAGCTCTGCTCAAACTTCTGTGATTAGTCTCTTTCATATAATCTCCTAATTACTTCGTATATAATCTTCCGATTAGGTGGGTGGATTATGCTCGTTGGGTCGGGATCCAGAAGGTTCGAGAATAGACCAAATTGGTTGTAAGTTCATTCAAAAGTATATATTATTTGATTACATGAGAGTGATCAACTGTATATCAAATTTGGTGCAATTATAAGCAGGTGAAGTTCTTGTCGATATGTGAAACTTGGTAGTGAAAATAAGAAAGTAAACCAGCGTACCTCATTTTGGGCCCAAAAAGGAAAAAGAAAAAAAAAAGACCGCGTACCTCAAGGTCTAAATAACTCTCTTAAATGCTGACTTGGCATGCTATGCAGGCATTGCCACGCCAGCAATATTGTTGGGCTGGCCCAAAAGAAAATAATAGGTTTGCGGAGTAGTCTGTTAGGGGGGCCGAAAAGAGGAGGCGTTTTGGGCCAAAGCCCAGAATATGTGGGGTGAGGCCGCGTTTTTGCACGCGGGAATCATAGAAAAGTCTGATATGTAATGACAGGGATATCAGCTCCAGGAAGATAGGGACACAAGACAAGTTGACGTGGATCAAAGTCATCACAAATTTGACCGTTGAGTCCCCAGGGCCCACTACCTTTATACACAATGACAATAGTTGAATCACGTGACCAATCTCTTTGCGAAAAAAAATAGCTAACGTGGAGTTCCACTCTGACCATGTTGGACCGCATATTGGTCCATTTAAGACTAAAAGTTTGATTTAGATTGGTTACATGTGAGTAATTTAAAAGTAATCGTGAAGTGATATCATTGTTTATTATTGCATTCAATTTAAAGTTTAAAATTTAAAAATGGTCCGTTTAATAATTTTTTTTTAATTTTAATTTTTAAATTTCTAATTTCCCTATTGTTTATTGAGATATTAAATAATTTCTTTTCATCTTTTAAAGTTGTTTAAACGGTAATAATTGGTAAATTTGGATTTAAGTTTTATATGCGTTATTTTTTAAATAATATAATAAATTTTATTATTTTCAAAATTTATATCTCACTAATAAAGAGACACGTGATAAAATATCCCAATATTTTTTACCGTGGATAAAAATTAATATACTATAAACATAATTTGCCTAATATTTCTCTTAATTTCTTTTTCCTTTATGTTCATAACTCGTTGTTCACGCTCCTTTTCATTGTTTAATTAATACATGTACGTATTTGTAAAATTAATCTAAAAAAATCTTTGTTTAAAATTATACCCTAAAAAAGTTGTGTTGAAGAAATGGCCTTATATTTTGACTTTTTAAATAGAAAAAAATTAAAGAAAACGTACAATTATGTGGATCTTCTTTATCTTACCAACGCAAAAGCCATTAAGTTATGCTTTCAATACGAAGTCGAGATAGAGAAGTAAAATAGTTCGAACCAAAAATTTCTATGTTGAGGTATTGAAGAGGTGCTTGAAGGAAGATTTAGTGGAAAAAGTCATGAATGCTAGCTAGTGAGCTAAGTTGTTGCGAAAATTAATAGCAAAAAACAAGCGACCTTCACCTCGGAAGATAAGTTTCGGACACTTGAAATCTCGGATTTTTTTAACGGTGTTTTGTATGTTTTTTTTATTTATTTATTGAAATGTGTATTATTGATTGATTAATTTGAGTTTGGAGTGAAATGATGGTGAAAACAATAAGAAAGTGTGCTCTTCATTAAGTTTCCGATGGCTCAAACTCTAAATCTCAAAGACTCCGAGATTTTTGTTCTCTAACATCGATACTTGATGGATCCTGAACGTACTCATAGAGCATCAAGATGAAAGATTAGAGAATTCAAAGTCTCTAATCTCAATGTTCGATGGATATTTAAAGTACCTATTCAAGTGTCATCACACATCATGATTAGTGGAACAAAAACTTTGAAGTCTCTATTCTCAATATTGGATACTCAATGAGTTTGAAAGACTAGAACTATTGAGTCATCAAGCATTAATGGTTTGGTTTAAACTTTGGTTTAAACTTTAATTATCTTTAATTATTTATGTGTTTATATATATTTTGATTATCTATATTAATCTTTATTTTGGATCGATGTTTTATTCATTTTAGGATAAATAAGTTGAAATTTGTCGTGAACTTAGACCCATCCTACAAGAATATGATATGTACAAAGCTAGCGTTTCTATAATAGCTAAGCTGGAAATGGTGGTTGCTGATGTTAAGAACAAGCTCACCGAATGACAGTTGGAGATGTTTAGGAGTACCTGCTTGGGACACTTCCTCAATGCGAATGTCTCTCTAAAAAACTCTGGCCAAGTTATTAACTATTTCATTACTCGCTGAGTCGAGTGCATGAAGAATAATGAGTTGTGGTTTACTGTGTGAGGGAAGCCAATGCGGTTCCTCTAAAGGAGTTGGCTTTAGTGACCGAGTTGAAATGTCACGATTATCCATTCGAAATAATGGCTAGTTGGATAACAAAAGACAACTGATTATTTAAGAAGTATTTTGATAGAAAATATATCAAAGCCTTGGAGCTAGCAGAGAGGTTCAGAAGAGATGATTAGACTAAGAAGAATGACAACTTTTTAAAGATCGCTCTTGTATACCTTATCAAGGTAGTCTTATATGCTCAAGAAAGGAAGATAACATCTGACCCTCTACCTTCACTATGGTAAGTAATTTGGTAAGGTTTAATAGCTACCTTTAGGGGATGTTTTCTTTTGAGATTACAATTAAATCTTTAAAGAAAGATACAGTGGTGAAGGCAACTACGAATCGAGCATGGTTGGCCAAGCAAGAAGAAACATACACCTGCATAGGTTTTCAGCTTGGTTTTTAGGTTTTTTTTTTCTTTAAAATATTATATTAATTTTTTATTTATGATTTAAGTTTGATTTTTGACTTAACTATTGAGGTATGGGCTTATGAATCAATTTTGTATCTCAGATTTCATGTTGAAGAGCGGGTGGACGATAACCTTATGCCTTAGATTTTGAATTAGAAATCTAAGGAGCCGCCAATGTCATATGACAAAGTCGAAGAGTGGATAGGCACCGAAGGGGTAAGCGTATCAATCATTCATTAACCTATTTTATTTGGTCATATTGAGAACTGTGATTTAAAGGTATCGACGTTTAGAAGTTGCCGTAAGTAGAATATTAAAACCAACCTTAGAGACTTCTAAGTCTCTGTACCTAAATATCGATGCTTGATGGGCATATTAGAACCTCTATCGAGCAGTTGAGATTACACCTCCGAGACTTCTAAGTCTTTGTCCTCAAAACTCGATGCTTGATGGTCATGTCAAACCTTCAACGAGCAGTCGAGATTACACCTTAGAGACTTCTAAGTCTCCATACCCAAACTCAATGCACGATGGTCCCATTAGAGCCCTTATCGAGCAATTAAGATTACAACTTACAAACTTTTATGTCTTTATGATCTTGATGCTTTATGCTCAATGGAGATTACAACTTACAGATTTGTAATATAAGTCCCCATCTATCGATGCTTGATGGGACCTTAAGAGTTTCCATCGAGATTACACCTTAGACATTCATTTATTAACCCAAAGAATGGACATTTAATTAATTTAGTCGAAAAGCATAACAATTGGAATTGCTCTATTTATCAGGTAAATGACCTATACAATTCTTGTAACCAGTTACAAAAAGATACTTCATCAACATCTTTCAATACAAAAATATCACATGAAATAATCAAGATTACATAAATAATGAAATCGGGTTCCAACATGTCACTTTATTATCTCTAAGAAAGACACACTTGCTACATTTGTTTTTCTTCAATAGTATAAATAACTTCTACCAGCTGAGTATACGCTATATTAAATCCGACCGAAACTCCAGTTGATCCATCCGTCCTATTTTCATGTCAATACAATGACTTATATTACTCATTTTTGTTCAAATTCTTCTTTCATTCATCATCAAAACATATAATTATGAACATAGTATTCATTTCTGCACAAGGAAAAAAAATCCTAAATTAGTAATATAAGAAAAAAAAAATGATGAATTACATACTATTGCTATATGCTCAACGTCATTTACTGATGCTCAATGCTCGAACTATTTCGACACCATGGAGCATCAAGCATCAAACCATCGAGCTTTATAACTCAGCCAAATTTCCAGATAAAGTCATAATATCTTTTGTGACTAACCATTAATGATTGAAAAATAAATACAACAAAATCTTCAAGTATATTGATTTCTTCCAAGCTTCTAATGAGCATGCAAATACTAAAAAAAGAAGAAAAATGAATATTAGAGAACAAGTTAGAGGCAACAGAAATGAGAAAAATCTAAGAAGAATGGATGATTTAGGGTTTGGTAGCCTTTTTTTTTTTTTTTTAATCATGCATTTTGTTTAGCTTGTAATAGCCTGCATGAGAAAGAGGAAAATAAGGATATTAGGGTAAAGATATAATTTCGCAAATTGATTTGACAAATGGTATAAATGTAATTTCATGTTTTAATTAATATTTTTAAAAAAATATTAAAAATTAAAATGCCATTTATGTAAGAAAAAAATATGTGGGTTATAGTTTTAAGAATTTATTTAATATTATTTTTAAAATAAAAATAATACTTTGAATCTCTCAAAAATCATTTCTAATTTGAACTTAAGAGAAAAGAAAAAGAGAGTAAATGAATCCGAATATTCTATTTCGTCTCATAATATAATAAATTGTTAATTTCCGCTCGAACTGGTGCGTGTCTGCAACGCGCCCTGACACACACGTGACATATTTTTCGATCTTTTATCTTAGTGGGCCCCACACACTATTATATTGATTAAAAAGATACCTCACGTTTCACACCCCACAAAACATAATACAAAAATCTAAAGGAAAAAACATTCCACCTCCACCTCCACCACTACCACTACCACCACCGGTCACTGCTTTCGTCCCGCCGACACCGCCGCCGTATAAGTCCACGTCGCCACTCCAACTAATGGGCGCCGCAGAACCAGTATGCTCTCTATCTCGCATTCAAATACAATATTTTTTACAATTTATAATTCTCATTTCTATAATCTTACAAAAATTTGGTAGCAACTTTGTTTGATCATTTTTTATGGTGGTTTTAATAGGTGGAGGAGAAAGAGAGTGAAGGCAGAGGAGGGGAGAGAGACGAAGAGGAGAGAGAGGGAAATGGAAAGAAAGAAGAAGAAGAAGAAGTGAGAGATGTAGAGAAAGGCGAGGTGGATTTTCTTCACGAACAACCAGCAGAAGCAGCGGTAGAAGGAAGAAACATCAATAATCGTGGAGCAGAAGTACACACTTCCAGATTGCAGAGGTTGAACCTTACGAATCCTTTGAGAATCGTCATCAATGGCGGTCGTAGAGTGACTACACCTTCTCCTTCTCAGCCTCTCCGCCATTCTCAGCCTCGCTCCACTCCCACTCCCACTCCCACTCCCACTCCCACTCCTCAACTACAGGTGCGTTAGAGGATAGCCCAAATCAGTACATTCAAATTTTGTCGATTTTACGGTTTTTCTTATCTCTTTGTACGGATTTTTCTGCCTTTTCAAGTAACTGATCTGAGATTCTATATTTTTCTCTTTCTTTTTGTGGGTTTTTTTGGGGTTTACCAAACAGCCATCACCAGCAACTCTGAATTCAAGAACATACACGAACAGAATCTCTCTGTTTCTGTTTCTTCTCCACCTAGTTTTAGCTATCGGACTGGTCTGTTTTCTCATATTCAAAGGCATTCAAGGGCTAATCATGGCATCAGATACTATCAAAAGAAGAGAGAGAAGTGTGTTACATTATATCCTTCCACAAGTCGAAGCGGCATCTCTCCTAAGCATCTCCCTTGCATTTTCATGGCAAAAGGCTGTAAGACTATGGCCTGAATTCATGGTTCATTTCATTCTCTGGGGTTCTTTTGTCATGTCTTTATCAGCCGGGATTCTCCTAATCTGCTTCCAAAAACCAGCAACAGATGGAGTTGGAGTATGTCTTATTTTCTTTGCAATTTGCAATGGCTTATATGCTTGTTGGGTTACACAAAGAATTGGATTTTGCATAAAGATCTTAGTCAAATCACTCGAACCCGTATCAAAATTTCCCGATTTAAATGAACCTACTTATTGGATGCTTGGAGCTGGGTTTCTTTGGATGTCTCTATGGATTCTTGCTG
The DNA here is from genome assembly GCA_027186245.1 of Coriaria nepalensis. Lineage (NCBI taxonomy): Eukaryota > Viridiplantae > Streptophyta > Magnoliopsida > Cucurbitales > Coriariaceae > Coriaria > Coriaria nepalensis. The sequence goes on along the minus strand of CP114500.1, from coordinate 7,345,952 downwards.
TTATTGGAGCCTTGAACTTTTACTTCCCCCCTTTGATTATTATCCTCCTAGTATTGAGCTTGGCTTGGATTGCTGAAGTGATGAGAAATGTGGCTAATATCACAGTTAGTAGGGTTATTTCTCTGTATTATCTTAGAGGAATGCAATGTAATACTAAGTTTTGCTTCCAAAGAGCCTTGACTATAAATCTAGGAAGCGCTTGCCTAGGGTCACTTTTTGTTCCTGCTATAGAAGCTTTAAGAGTTGTTGCCCGGGCTCTGAATCTTCTCGAGGGAGAAGATGAGTTCATGTTTTCTTGTGCTCATTGTTGTCTTGGAGTCATGGATTCTATCTTCAGGCGCGGTAATAGCTGGGCATTTGTACAGGTATGTTATCAATATTTTTTCATCTTAAGGTTCTAAATTTTTTTTTTTTTTATAGATACAATTTTATTTACTCCCGGTATCTTGGAATCGGATCTTTACAGATTGCTGCATATGGAAAAGCTTTTGTGAGGGCATCTCAAGACACTTGGAAACTCTTTGAGAAGGAAGAAATCGAAGCTATTATTGATGCTGATATAACCAGCTCGGTTTGCTTTCTAACTGGAGTTTGTAGCGGTTCAATTTGTGTTATCATGGCAGCTGCTTGGACCGCTAAAGTTCACCAAAGCTTCACGGCAACTATCTCCCTTTTAGCTTTCTTCATTGGATACCTAATGGTTAGTATCATATCTTATCTTATCCTCTTTTTTTTTTTTATTCTTGGCCTTTTTACATTTGAATCTCGTTAAAAGAAGAAATGGGTATCATTAATTATACTTAAACCTAAATGTTATATGTGCAGACAAGGATTGCCATGGCTCTACCTCATGCTTGTGTGAGTTGTTATTATGTGTGCTATGCAGAGAACTCTGAAAATAGGTTGTTTGATAAGACGATAAAGGACCGCCTTGCTCTGCTGAAATCGAGTAAAGACGTCTCGGCGCCTACGCCTAGAGCTGCCCGTAGATATCGAACCTAGTAGTACTAGCAGCCAGGCAAGAGATTGATTCATTTTCTAACCCAAAAGGAAAATGTGGATGAAATTGGTTTGAGCCATTGTTTAGGTCATATCCAATACCATGTTGTACCATATGTAAAGTAGTTTAAAGCTAGATGGAGAGAAATGATGGTAACGTGGTATTCAGGCTGATTCAGAATGTGCAGTTTAGACTGTTGGTGATATGGTCCTTTTTCTCCTAGTGCGAGATTCCAGTGTTAAAATACTAATAAAGAGGGAGCCATAATAGTTTTGTAGTTTGATAAATGATAAGGGTGGGCCATGTACTTTTGTGAAATAATTGAATATACTTTTTTTTCGAATTTATTATTCCATTGCTATTTTTGCTGGCTCTTATCTTCTCAGGCAGGACTTGCTCACTTTCTGGTTCAGACAAAACTAAGATGAATTTGTACATGTTTCTGTAGGTTCTATAACCAATCTTTGTTTTTGAGTTTTCAGTGAGATCTTGTTCCAATATATCATTTTGACAAGTGGGTAACTAATGATTCTCTGTTGAATAATATATCAGTGCAATGTTATCCCATGCTTCTGATGAACCCTCTAGAAATCAAAAGTAAGAAATCATTATGAAATAACTATTACTCTTTAATAATATGTAGTTTTATTCAAATATACTCGTTTGGCAATTTTTTTCACGCCGTATTTACTTTTAAATTTTAGAATATGAAAATATATTCTAACTGTAAAAAATGCGTTTCATAAAAATATGACCAAACAAGGCCTCAATTTCTTAAATGGGTCCGCCTCTCTTCCTCTCTTTAATGTCCACGTTGGGTTTTGAATAATATTACCCCAACAAAAGGATCATTTTTGTATGAACACGAGGATACCTTCAGAACATGTCCATACACAAAAGCTTTCCTTTCCCTTTGTTACCATTCTTAGCTCTCAAGTCTTTTATGCAAATTTCATCCCCTTCATTTCTCATGACAGCTTTCAGCACCGGTCCAAATGAGAGCTTGATGAAAGGGATCCAACTTATTCAGAAAATGAAGGAAAAAAGAAGAAAGTGTTCAAGCACTCGGAGCAACGAAGTGCCCACCACTCAAAATGCATCCTCCAACACGTATAAAGAGAGAAAGAAATGTCAAGATAAAGGGAGAAAAAAAGCAAAAATAGTTTTGGGGGGCCTTTTTTTTTCCTCTATCCTACTGGCGTCCTCTCATAGATTGGTTCGTACTCTCTATCCTTACAGTACACAGCCAAGCAGCAATTATCTTCAATATCAAGGTTCAATCATGGACTACAATTCTAAGTTAAAAAAGGTAAATCCATGTGAAAGGGCAGCAGGCCCAAACTTGGTGGATACAGATTTTATCCATTCAACCTTCAAGACCAACAGAGTGCTTCCTAAAACCCAAGCCCGATTATCGATCTAACACGCCCCAAAACAAAGATGAAGCTTTTGGGCAACCCCAAATTTTAGATAGAAGCATGATTCTCACAATAGTCTTTTGTTCAATCAAGATTTACATAGAGTAAACTCTATATCACTCAGACTCTGAACATCTGTAGAATAATAAGATAATTCTGCACAGAACAGTTCCCTGTGGTTAAGAAAACTAGCTTTACCTTACTCATATCCAGGTGCCAAGAGAATCGGCCGATCCCTCTTCCTCCACAGGGCACACCATTGCCTTAATGATGCTTAGTATAATGTCAAGATTATAAACACAACAGCACAGGTATATATACAAGTTCAACAAAGATAACTGGTTGCTGAAGATATCAACACCCTGTTAGTGTTTATAGAGATATCATACATATTACACACTAAAAAAAGAGCACAACCATAAATAGCAAAAAAATACCCAGGTCTCGAGTGCATTATTACCCTTACATACTTCTGTAACCAACAAGCATTCAATTCCATCGATATCAAATCAAACAGGACAGACATTCTAAGCAAATCATTTCTTCAAAAACAGAAACCCAAGATTACCTCTTAACCAGCTTTCACGCTCCCTTTAGAGCCCGCTTTGGATGAGTTATTACCCTTCGAATCAGGTTTCACCACTGCAACACTCTTTGCCTCACCTGAACAACATCCACCACCATGCTGATGCGCATGCCCATGCCCATGCCCATGCCCATGATGATGATGATGATGATTCCCCTGAATCTGCTTCTCCCTCAATTGCTTTCTCATATCATACGCATCTTCACCATCCGCATAATACTTAGCTTCAATATCATGAATCTTATACCCTAAAGTCTCAGTATACAAATTGAAAGCCGCTCTATTACTCTTCCTCACATGAAGCGACACATACTCAGCTCCAAAAACATGATCCATGGCGTTCTGAGCAGCGTTCATGAGCTTGGTAGCTAACCCTAGCTTGCGATGAGTTCTGAGAACGGCGAGGGAGGTGATGTGGCCATGGCACTCGTTGCTCTCTTCTTCCATTTTGGCCAGAACATATCCGACTATGCGGCCGTTGTAGTCTTCTGCAACGTAGAGGAGCTGCGGCCATGAGAGGATGTGGTAGAAGTAGTATTTCATCTGGTAATTCTCAGGCAGGCAGAAGAGATTGCAGGCCTGCATTGCGAGGAGATCATCTACGGTCGCCTTTCGTATGCACACCATGGCTGGATTGCGGATTGAGGTTTTCTCGTCGTTTTGAGAGACAAAATTAGGGTTAGGGATTTTTCTACGCTCTGGCTGCTAGGAGCTGGTTCCGGCTTGGAGAAGAAAATGGTAGACGGGTAGACGAGAACGAAATCTGAGGTTAGAAAGAGGACAAGGAATTCTATTCTTTGTGGGCCTGAATTTATGGGCTCTGATTTGTAATGGATGTGGGCCATGATGGCTTCTTCATTATTTTATGGGCTGTAATTACCTTTTTAATCTTGTATAATTTTTAAAAATTTATCTAGTCATTAATTAAATAATTTTTTTAATTTTTATGAATAAAATTCAGATTACTCATATTGATATACGTATCATTAAAAAAATTATTTATTATTCTTTTATTTATAATATTTCATTATTTTTACTATTTGTTATTATTAATTAATTATTTTCTTGTAAAATTAAAAAAAAAATCAATCTAATTTCTTAAAAAAAAATACATCGAAATAATTCAAATTTTTATGAGATATCCGAATAGAATCAAATATTCTTAAAAAACTAATCATCAAGTTTATTCTTTATTGCAAAGAACCAAATTATATTGATCTGATTCAATATAATTCGTTAAGAACATGAACTAGCGACAGGAAAGAAACATTATATATTTTTTTTTTCTCCTTTTCTTGTTCATATTCTTAATGAATTGGATTGAATTAGATTAATAAAATTCGGTTCTTTGTGATGAATAATGGAATCGATGATTGATTTTCTTGATTCGATTTGGATATCTTGTAAAAAAATTAGATCATTTTAATGTATTTTTCTTCTCAAAAAATTGAAGTATTTCAATCTAATTTTTTCCAAGAAATCGGATGGCTTCCCTTTTTTTTTCTTAATTTTTTTCAATTTTTTGTTATTTTGGATTTTAAAAGAAAATAATTAATAATGGAGAAAATTTGAAATAATGAAAAATTATTAATGAAAAAATAATAAATAATTCAATTTAATGGTGAGATAGGTAATGTCAACATATCATGTCAAATCTGTAATCTGAATTTCATTCATATGAAATAAAAAGTCTCATTTAAACTACACAAAAATTTAAAAAATAACCAAAAACTATATTAAAATAAATTTATAAAAACCGAAGTATAACTCAAAAGTGAATTAAATGCTTTTTTTTTTTGTTGCCAAATATTTGTTTTAATGCTCATTAATAAAAATAAAAATAATGCTCTAAAAATTTGGATTCGACATATACGCTATCGGATTAGATATTCTGATCCGATTCAAACTTGTAAGGGTATATCAACCATAACCAGCCCGATCTGAGGATTACAGTTAATCCACTTACCGCTATCCGTGCCAATATCCAGAAAAGAACTGAATTTTTTGCTCATATCAAATAATACAAGATAAATTACAAATAACCTCTAAACTACAGAGTATTTGAGAATTAACCCCTAAATGCCAAAATCCCCCAACCCCAAGATTATCCCCTCCAACTACTGCAAATTGGCAAGAACCCCGCAAGACAGGATTTCAATTTACTTGATAATACATTACTAATCCTTGCACTTGAAGGAAAAAAATAAAGTCCCTTTTAGTCGAATTTGTTGAACTTCCACACACGAATAAACCGGTCATTATGCATTGTGACAACTTTCTTCATCCCAACAGCCAGGCAAGTAATTGGAGGTCTATTGGTTCGGGGAATAGCATCAAGATTAGAATCATTCCTCATTCTTATCCCTCTCCTTTGTTCTACTTCTACGAATCCATTTGATGTGTTTTCATATTTTGATAAAATGTAGTTGTTATCGATAATACAGCTTGAACATAATTCGCCCGTGTTTTGGTTCAAAACCCGTACAACACCATCTATTCCCCCAACGATAAGACTCGACTTGTCAGTCGAGAGATGTTGTAAAGAATATATGACGTTTGGACTTGCTCGTGTTTCCCACAGAGATTTCATTGTCCTGAGAAAGATGTAAAAATGTGCCCTTCATTACTGGAGCTTCTGTTATGTTGCATCCAAAATAATAGATTTCTATTTGAAAATTCTTGAACTGATATTCATATTATCTTACCTTAAATCCCAACAATGTATAGATCCTGAGGTTGATCCAGCAAAAACCATATGAGAGGAAGGGTCGAAACACAAAGCTGTCACTCCTGTTAGATGAAAATATGATCAGATTTGCGATGAGAGGAAAAAATGTGTGAACATAAAAGTTAATATTCTGCACAAAACCATTTCCTATATCACATAGGTAGAAAATACACAATTGTACATCAGAACCACAAGATCTCCCATCTTTTCACCCCACAAAGATCAGCAAGTGCTAACATAGAATGCTAACCAGTTAGCTGTTTGGGCCTAAATAATAAGGAAAATGGGACTTTGATGTTGTAAATGAATTTGTTGTCAAGTTATCACCATATGAGTGCTATAAATTAGGAAGAAAACTTAATTGGCTCAAAGAAAAAATCAGAACAGATCAATATTGGTATTCAAATAATTGGGCAATCAATAGAACCTGCAGAATTAGGCGATCTTAGTGTTGCGACCCGTTGATCAGATAGAAGCCCAGATATTCTGACACTCCCAACTGAGGAGCCACTGAGTATGAGCTGATCTTCACTTAAGCATAAGCATGTCACTGGTCCAGAATGCATCCTGCAATGACAACATTAGGGTATAAGGACCAATCTAAAATGTCTTGACTTAAAAGTTGAGAAATTTACTTGTGCAACCAGAATTAGCAATTTCTCTTTGAAGAGAGCAAAAAAAAAAAAAAAATTATCATCAAGATTCAGAACAAATCTATACAAAGCTTTAGAGATTGATAAAACTTTGAAAAGGGTTAAAAATGAAACAATTTAATATAATGCAGCGTATACCTAATTATTTTGGAGCATTTCCGGCTGTACATATCAAGTACGCGAGCAACACCATCCTCACATCCAACAACAGCCTCCGGATCAGAGTAACTGTACATAAAACAAAGCTCCAAATTCAAAGAATTATAATTCGGAGTTTGTAGTGCTATTCATGCCTGAGTAATGGATTCACAAAAACATTTGAAAGAGGAAACATATATTATGTTTGGAGTCCAGAAGTGCTTCAACTCGATTTGTGTTGTAGCCAAAGAACTCTAGAAGTACAAGCATTCGTTTCATATATGGACGAAAAGGTATTAAGCTCGATAGATGTTGAAGACAAAAATGGCCTTGAAATTATGTGTAATAAGACTTATCAAGGCTGTGGATTTACTCAAACATCATCTCTACACCTCCCATACATCAAAATATCTGAATAGATATACCTGTAACGTTAATGAATAAGAAAGACTGCAGATTAACAAATGGCAGATATGTCAGTGAATAAAGGGAAGAGTTATCCACATACCGCATACATAGCCCCTTTGGAAATGTGCCTGCATGTGAAGGAAATATACTTCTTGTCCCATTCGGTCTCCAAATGCAAATGCGACTACCAATCAATCCAACAACCTATGTAAGTAATTTAGAAATTAAGAATCAGAAACAGTGGATATTGACAGTAATTTGAACATATCTACGCTGAGCCAAAAATGGAAGTTTGTTCCTCGTATGAAATAATAAAGAAAAAGCTATCGACTTTCCGAAATACCTTGCTCTCGTCAAAATCGAAGTCAACTAGAGGCCCCTCCATCTCTGGAATTGAATACGTTTCCAGACATTTGTAGTTTTCTATGGACCAAAGCCGCATGACCTAGAATGGTCAATGGATGGAAAAACTTTGAGTAGAACTAAGACACAAAGCTAGTGAGATTTGAGAACAGTAGGAAACATATGATAATCACATAAACATTAGAGTTTGAATATTTGATATTATCAAGGGGGGAAAGTGATTCAGAATCAAGGAGTGAAGGACAATATGAAGATTTAACAAAGGATCTAGGATTTTATTTCCTTCTTATTATCACTTTAATCCCGAGTTCTGACTCCCCGTCGAATAAGTAGACTAGAAATTTTTCATCCACGGGGTACGCAAGTAGTCATAATAATCCAGGAAAAAAACTCAATCAGGCAGGTAGCTGGTCCTAAAATAATCTATTTTTTCAGAATCAAGAGGAACCTCACCTTATCCCCGACACCAGTAAGTACCAAGCCCATCTTCATCCTGCACTGGTTCACCCTATACAGAAAGCAATGTAAGAAAGATATGATGCAATCTAAATAGAATTAAAGATGTACTCTAAGCATACCTTGCTGAATGTACTCGCCATTGATGGATATAAATCCGACCTTGTTCTAATGCCAGTCTATGCTGCTCCATAGCTAAATCCTCTAAATACTGCTTCAACGATTTCTGTGGAGCACCGGAGCTTAACTGTTGCTTGCAGTAACATAGTTGCAATAACTTCGACTTGTTGACGACTTGGTTCCTTCATAAGCATTACAAAAGGTAATAGCGTCAGAATCGAGTAGAAAACATAACGATTTTCTGCAAATTTTCTCGGAGATCAAAGCGATTGAGCAAGATTCAAGATTTTCGAGGGCGAGAATACCAGAATTTGCAGACGGCGGAACATCGAACAAGGTCGAAGAAGTTGAGATGCGGGAAAATCATGCAGAGGACGTCGTGGCCGAGGGAGTTTATAGTAGTCGCAGCTCTTCTAATCCTTCTTTCCGCCGGAAACCTCCCGCCGGTGTCAGTAGGATCCATATCCGGCCGATTCCCGACGGAAAGACTTCGCAGCCACCACCGTAAGAGAGAGAGAGAGAGCTTCTATTTTCTGATCCAGCTTCCAGAATCCTGATTCTGTTCTACATGTAGTTTCATCGATTGACGGCACATAGATAAATGGAACACGATGAGATGTCGGAAAGAAAATACGTCGATCAAGATAATAGCGAGCGTTTCAATGTCGTCGTGTCGGAAGATCAGAAGATAAGAAACGATGTGTCGCAAATTCTTTGCTTCTACAAATAACAAAATCTAGACTGATGCTACCTTAAGGAGTACAAGACATCCATACTGTCCAATTCAAGGAGGAATGTTCATTTTGGATTTATTTCAATTTACACCGGTGAGAAATTCTAATAAGAAATTATTTTGTGGTATATAAATATAAATATTTATAATTATAATAAAATTTAATTACTCACGTAATTATAAAGCATAAATGTGAAAATAACAATAAGAAATACCATGTGATATGATAAGACATATAATCAAAACATGAATGAAACTTATCTTCGAACTTTATTAGAACTTGTTTATTGACAAAAGATATGATCAGAAACTTGCCACTAAAGAAACAATTTCTATGAAGAGAAAGAAAGGAGTAGTGTTCAAGAGCTTCTAGAAGAATCGGGGAGAGGAGTTCCATGGAGGAAGTGGCTGATGAGTGAGAGTGCTCGAACAGGCTGGAAGCTTGGCACTTCATGCCCTGCACCTCTCACCGTTGCAAATGTTAGATCTCCTTCATAGACTTGTGTATATCCCCCAACCTTTTGTCATTGCCGACAAACAGAACAAAATTTGTAAGTCTCTTGTCATGTTTTTTCAATCATGTTTTTGTCAACTAGGTATAATGTCAAAGATGTAAGTAAATCTACCTCTCCATTGAGAAACCAAGGATGCCATAACGTCTTTACTGGGAGCTTCATCTGAGCGATAGAATATTTGGTTGAAGTAACCGGCACCCGTCCATCAGTGTCTCCACTGCAATTCACGAGCAAACATCAGTACTTTTAGTTCTTACCATAAACGCGAAGGGATGTAATGAGTAAAATGATGATTGTACCTAAAGATCCAAACTCTAAGTCCATTAGCAATGAACTCTTTAATAAGGGGAATGACAGTCGAAGGGCTATCTCTCCAATGTGTTATAACATCACTACAAGGCTCCCAATCATGTTCAAGTCTTGTCACATTGGCATGAAGGGCTTCTTGAACATCCGGTCGGTTTAGATAATGATATACGTAATAATCAGTACACGGATCGAAGTTCATTATCTGCAAACGTAAACCGAACAACAAAAATTTCAAGCCCGCGTCGATTTGAAAATACCAAATGTAGCGCTTTTGGTTGCATTTTTCTAATACTTACATTAGTCTTTTTGAAGTGGGATGTGAGATTGGGATTATGGCATAAGGGGGCGTATATGTTATAGATATTGATGTCGGAGAATACTCGTTCGGCCTCATTAGAAGCTTCGTTACACTGCTTGGATTGATTCCTGGCATTCGGTGAGAAATCACAGTATTTGTTGATTTGGCTTACGGTTTGGTCCGAAACGAGAGCATGAGTAGCGAAATAGTCGTACATTCCTTTCTGATCGGTCTCATCGTTGATAACTGCATTTCCAATCTGTAAAAGTATTTAAGAAATCATTATCTAAACAATCTTTGTGTTCTAGAGGAGTGGGGTCAGCATTAATCAAAGATCAAATGGAGTAAAATAAAGTCCCCATACATGATAAGTACAGCTAAGTTTCTCATGACAATCATACACAATTGGGTTGTTTGTTTCATAATGAGATAGACCCCTTTCACCTTAACCCCACGTGTTTTAGGCCGTATAAAAGGGGAGATATAGTCTACCAAAACAATCAAAAGAAGCAAAATAGAAGATGATTATAAACATAGACCACATACCAAAACACAAGTGCCCAAAAGGATGGAAACAACAAAAAAAAAAAAAATTGACAACCAATCACATTAGAACACCCGGGCCTATATGAATGGGGACAGAGAGATGGGTTCAATACGTTCCGGGTTAGAAACTTGTTTCTTCTTACAACCATCATCATCATCATGTCAGGTAAGAATCTACAATTATAGAGTCTAATTATCAATCCAAGAAACACAAGAATCTCATACCTAATCAAAAGGATCATAAGCAACACTAATCAACGACTCATTTGTTATATTCTAGTTCGTGTCGATAATACTATGAAGCATAGGGATGAACTCCTCTGAGTTGGAGATTCTTAGAGTTGGAGATTCTTACTTAATCCAGTTAAAACACCAAAGACCCACTGGATCATAAGTTTTTTCTTACTTACTCAAGAACCTAAAAAAAAAAAATCTAGATATTATCTAGTGGACCCACTTCTAAGCTTTAATAATTAATTACCCTCCAAATTGTAAATCACATAAAAGAGGACCCACACTCGGAATCTTATTCCGATTATCATTGTCCAAACCCACATCACCAAACATATTCCTACATCTTTAGAGAGAGAAAGAAGAGAGATGGTGTGAGAGAAAGAGAGAGAGAGAGAGACGTACAAGAATGCCCTTGAGGTTAATGACTGTCTTTTTAGCCTTCTTGTTGTGGTAGAGAATATTGTGAGCAAGCTGAGGAACGTAGTGACCAGCATAACTCTCACCAGCAATGTAGAATTCCCTGTTCTTGTATTCTGGAAATCTCTCCAACCAATTGACCAAAAAGAAATAATTATCCTCTGCCGTTCTTCTATCGCCGCTCTTGTCGTAATCCGATGTTCTGTTCGAATACGAGAACCCTACCCCAGCCGGAGACTCCAGGAATATTACATTTGCAGCTGCAAAAAATAGGAACATGAAAATTTTAGTATATGGGGATGTCAAACGAAAATAATAATTAAATAGGGGGCGATTTTGTAATTTTAAATACCATTGTTCCAGGAGTATTTGTTTTTGTAAAGTGTGTTGCCATCGCTGTGGACCCGAAACGGTCCAAGTTCTTGCATTGCTCCATACGCAAGAGACGAACATCCAGGACCTGGGAACCAATTAAAAATAACTTGGTCTTTTTATTTATTTATTTATTTTATATATATTTAATATCACAAAAGCTTCATGCACGCCGAGATATCCTCATAAGAGTCAAGTTTGGGATCTGAACCCAACCCTTGCGGAAAAAGTGGCAAGCCTGGTAGCTACAATTATGCATGGTCCACCATTGTTAAAAAGCTTATTAAAAAGTAAATTATTAATCAATTAATTAATAATTAATAATTAATGTGATAAATAAATAAAAAAAAAGGTAAGAAGACAGTTCAATGTGATTAAACTTAACAATATTATTATCATGTAACATTATTTTGTGTCATTCATATGTAACGGCTACAATCTACTACATTATAATATATTTAATTTTAATACATGAAAAAAAAAAAAAAATGTGCTACCTCCATTGAGCCAAAGAAGAAGAGGTGAAGAAGAATCTCTGTGATTTCGAGCTTCGACGAAATAATAATAAAGAGCACGGCCGGCTGACTCGTCCACGGTCACGTAACCACCGAACTGAGAAATCTTCACATTACTAGGCTGTCCGGGCAATCTCTGGATTCTGTCTTGTTCTTTCAATCCCTTTTGAGAATGTATATGACTCGTACCGTTGATTAATAACTCGACATGCCAGAACGGGCTGGTGTCGATGAACACTTTATTTTGATTCAGCTTTGATTGGTAAAGAAGGGAAAGGGCTCGTGTTTGATGTTTTCCGATTCCTCCATGGATTTGAGAAGCAAAGAATGAAAGGATATGAAAAGAGAGAAAGAGTAGTGCCAAACACGGCTTTAGTTCTCCCATACTGAACTGAGAAACGATCAGAATCAAGCAAGAAGGGGAAGAAAATGGGGTGGGAATAGTTCGGATAGAGAGTGGTTTAGAGAGGTTTATATATATATATATATATATATGAATACGATCACAGTCTAAGCGTGTACAGGTCCAACTTTCAACTTACACCATCAAGATTGAAGAGGATGATATATATATTTTTTTTTTATCATAATTTTTTTTTAAAAATCTTGAATTTTGGCAGCCAATCATGTTGTGCCATGTGAGTGGCGAGTGGCGCTTAGGGAGTGCTTGGTGACCATTGTTTATACCAACAATATTTATTAAATAAATGATTAATTAATTAATTATTATTATTATTATTATTTTTTAATGAAATAATTAACATGGCCAGAAATGTGGAAGAAGAAGAAGAAGGGAGAATCTTTTTTTTTTTTCTTTTTTGGGAAAAAAAAGTCAAATTTTTTTAATATTGATTGCATATCGGGCAATTAAAGTTATGAATTCCGTTATTAATGCTAATTGTTATAAATTCATAATTATTTTACCATGTAATGTACAAATAATTGTATTCAATGTATATAGACATACTTTGACTTATTTAAATTTTGAAATTTTAAATTATATATTCTCAAATTTATTTACATTTACTGTTATCATATATCATATATATCACATCAATATTAAAATCGTGTAATTTATAATATATATAAGAAAGAATCTAAAATTTTAACGGTATTTTACATGTCATTAGTATCACTTAATCTTATGGCTTCTTCTTAGTTGTTTGCAATTGGTTCAATAGACATTAGGAATCTGTTATATAATAATAATAGGACGTTTTCTTTTTTTGTTCTTTTTTTTTTTTTTTTTTTTTTTTTTAAATATTAAAATTCGAGTAAATTAAAACTTGAATAAGGTTTATAAATAGCTCTTAAATAAAATCATACTTTAACTATGTTTTTGTGAATTCTTAATTACATTACGTAAGTTTAAACTTTATTATTATTATTATTATTTTCTATGATAAATCCAAAGAAAAAAAGGGTCTATGTTTGAGACTTTTTTTTATGAAGAGAGCCACTTATCCGGAGAAAAGAATACGAGATCCACAATGAAAATGGGCTGAGTTGTCTATTTGGTTGGACCACGGCTCAAGCCCAATTATGAACTGGGCTTACCCTTAAAAGTTTGCTTCAAGCCGGAGTAAAGACGACGTGTAGTTTACCTGAAGTTCCAAACGACAATGATCTTTAATTGCTTTTTAGACGGTGTTTTTTTTTTTTTTTCATGCCTACTGTGTCTCCCAAAATTTTCTGACCATCGAGTAACGAATGATTTAAAGAAGTTTGCATAACTAAGACTTATTTTAAGCTAAAATGAGCCGACTATATGTGAAAATAATTATCTATTTACGTGAGTTTCTCTCAATCAATAATAGACGGTTATGATTTTTCGATAAAAAATTTCGTAGACATCCAATCGTTACTCCACTAATACACGAAGAAACCAAAGAGGACTATAATTTTTATCTCATGATTATCTTGTGAATCTATATATATATATTTTTTTTAAAGTGAATCATGTCCGATTATACAATAAAATTTATATTGAATCTTCTTTTTTTAAGTAGAACTAGAGTTAAAAATAAAGCATGAGTATTGGGCGGTATCCGACCCATCTAAAAGGATATGAATTGAGTATATATCCGTCCGATTTATATGATATAGTATATTTCCAATATCCAATTGAATCGGATATTGGAATATATATCCGTCCGATTTAATTATTAATATATTTTTTCAAATATATATATATAATGTTATAAAATCGGATACTTAGATCTCTATTTTATTAGCCTTAAACTGTATTAAAGGATTGTCTTAATTAAGACGATCCTTTAATATAGTTTAAAGATAACGAGGTTTTTTTTTTTATTTTTTTTATTTTTTTTTATTTTTTTAAGATAATAATAGTTGGAAATAGAAAGATAAATCCTAAAATTAAAAAAAAAATTAAAAAAAAAAACTTAACCAAAACCAAAACTAAAGTAGAAATAAAAAATCCTACATTTTTATCTTTTTGTCTAAAAGGTACTTATATTTTAAAATATGTAAAAACTCCCTGCATTTTATTTAGAGTGTTAAAAATTTCTTATATTTTTAAATAATGCCAAATACTCACTTATTATTAATTTAACTATTTTTTACTGATGATATGGCATATATATCATTTAAAAATTCTATCTTTCATCTAAACTCTTATCTTCTCCCGTTTTTCTATCCTAAAATTTCATTTTTTGGCCACCTAAATTTATCTTAATTACCTTAAGGAAAAAAAAAAACTTTCGCATATGGGTGATCAACAAAGATGCAAAATGGCATCTGGGTGATCAATCGAGATACAAAAATGCATCTAGGTTGATCAACAAGATGCCAATTCGCATCTTGGTGATCACACCTAGATGCAAAATTGCATCTAGGATTAAATTCAGATGCATTTCATATCGTGATCACCCGGATGCAAAAGTGTATCTAGGATTGAATTCAGGTGCATTTCATATCATGGTTCGATCTCAGGATGCAATTCAATATTTTCCAAATTATTTTTGAAACAAATCAGATTGTAGAGAAAAAAAAAATATAGGGGAGAAAAGTGAGAAAAGGAAAAACTTTAAGGATGAAAACTTAAAAACTAAGAAAAAAGGGAAAACTATATTTTAAAAATGACATGATATACTGCGTTATCATTCCGAAAAAAAAAATGGTGTAAATAACAACAGGGGGATCTTTTGATAAGATTGGGAAAATTCAAGAGATTTTTAACCCAAACCCAAGCCCAAACCGTAATTGACCAAAACCCAAGATTGATTTGATAAGTATGAGATATACTTTTCAGGTGTCGCAGTCGGACCCGCTTCTCCCATGTCCGCTGGTTTTGTGACTTCTGTATTTGAATGCTGTTTCTTTTTTTCTTTTATTAATTATTAATTATTATAATTTTAATTTATTATTATTTTCCAAGCTTTCTTCATGACTTATAGCCAATAGACTACAGGCAAGCTTTCCTTGCCTTTTCAATTTCTCCTCTTTTTGAGCTTCTTCCCTTCCATGCTAATCTTTTTAGAGGATATCAATAAACTCTACGACAAACTGGATAATCATATCCACCATCACCACCACGTCCACCACCAAGATGAATCGGAATCCGCCACAACACCAGCTTCTGCTTCTCTTTCCGCTTTCCGATCCGACATATCAACTCATTTAAACCAATTGGCTTCGAATCTCAAACCGGCCGGGTCAGAGGTAATTCTCTCATTTCCATGGATTCATCAATGTTTTCAAATCCTACCCACAATCCACAAATCATTTGCAAATCTAGTCCAAGATTTAGAATATCCCATAAGCAAATGGGAAGCCAATATTGTAGATGATTACCTCAAATACACATTGACCTTACTGGACCTTTTCAACTCTATATCCGCCCGTCTTTCTGATCTATGTCAAGCACGGCTCGTTCTATCTCATGCTCTAACCGTAGTACACACTTCGGCTTCTTCTGCTGTTATCGACCATCTAGAACCGATTGAAAAGAGAAGCTTTAACCGGGATTTTAACGAAGAAAATTGTCATGAAGATCATATCAAAGGAGCTGACAACATGGGAAAGGAATCGGCAATTCAAGAAAGTTTGATTATTATGATGACTATTGGATTATGGGTTTGTGGGACCGTGATTTCTTCTTTGTATGGAGATGAAAAGCCGTATTTCGAAATGAGAAAACTGGCTAAAAAGTCGGGATTTTCTTCGCTTGAAGGGTTGGATTCGAGTGTTTGTGAAGTGGTGAAGGAAAAGAATGAGGGTGGCTTTTTGAAGGAAGTTAGAGAGGTAAACGAGGTTGTAAGTAGGGTTAGAGATGTAATTATTGTTGAGGGGAGAATTGGTGAGGAAGGTGAAGAAATGGAGAGGAGGTTGGAGGTGTTTGAGAAGGAAATGGATGGGTTAGGGAAGGAGGTGGATTGTGTGTTTTCAGGGGTTTTGAATGATCGAAGTCAATTACTTGATAGTATTGGATTGAATATGTAAATCATTAGGTCTAAATCAAGTTCATGTGTATGTATACATGTTTTATGTTTAGTTAAATACCAAATCTTATTGTAACTTTCGAGTGTACTGTTGTGAGATAGTTTATTTTATTTTCTTCCCATTCCCATCTATATCTACTACGAACATATATAATGTTCGAACAAGGGTAATTTAGTAATAAATTAAAGATTTTTTTGGAAAGACAATTTTTGGACAGACCGTGAATCCGATTTATCTCAAATACATGTAATATTAATTTGAAGTTAAAAGATAATATAACTATTTGAAATTGTCATATGGTTGAGATGTATATAGCCCCCCAGCCCACCACAGGGATGGCCAACCCAAAAATTTAGAGAGAAATTATGAGACATAAAATAAGGAAAAAACATAATAAAATGGGAAAAAATGTTGTAAAAGTTATCAATGATTTTGATTCACGAAAACCCATCTCCAGAAGGGGAGTTAAAGAATCTAACTCAAAAGTAACAAATTCAACGTTATCATCATCACAAAAAGTACACTAAATGACTAAACATTTTTCTAGCATGAATCAATGACTTTGCTTTCACGTAAACCTCAACTTCATGCGGAACTTTATAGAAGGCAGTATCAGGAATCCATGCATCTCACACAATCACTGTCAACTTTATAACAGTACTATTAACAAAGTATTCTTGGGTTTTCTTGCTTCTTGGTTTTCCTATGATGGGGTTTCTCACAACTAAATTATAGGCGTAAAATGGAAGTTCACAGTTGTTGTAAAACATCGAGTCCTGCCATACAAGCAATAACTCATACCGAAAGCCTGAAAAACAGGATGAGAATCACTTTCATGGGTTCTTTTTACTGTAAGTTACTATAATCACAAATTATCGGCTCTAATTGAATATTAGGGTAATGTTAACTTAGCTCTCCTTCATCCATCTTGCTACAGACATAAATATAGTGAGAATCTGGGTCTTGAAGAACAAAACCTGATGGAATCAAGCCCTTCTCATTGGTTGGTATAGATTCCAGATAGGACAGCTTTGTTGATGAAGTACAATCTTCAGGGATTTCGAATCCCGGCCTTGCTGTTAAAGAATGAGAAGCACAAATGATAGGAGTTAAATTTCCTTTTACTTCGGACAAGTTAGTAGAGCTATACTTATAAATTCATAGAGAAGAATGAGACCGATACAACATTATTGCACCATAAACTTTGCTACTGTTAGGGATTGAAATCCCAAAAGTTTTAAATAGGTCGATATGATGTAGTGATGGCTGCCCTTTCTATTCTATTGTTAAGGATTTTTGTTTTGGTGGGAAAGAAGGACGTAAAGCGAAGAGGCTCAAGTTTCTGTCCAAATTGATCAAGAGCGCTGTAAGAGGGTCCCACACTAATGGAAGGTAAGCCATTGGTATAAACATGGAGTCTATTCAACAGTAGTAATGGGGTGACCTAGGTTCTGGTTTGGACGAATAAAATCTAACTACAATGCACCTACAGTCCACCGAATCCAGTTTGGACTCATTACGGCATGATGGGTCAATTCAAAAAATACCAACTTTTGGACTGGAAAAGAAACAATAATTATAAGTAACTTAAAATCACTAACGTCAAAGACCCGACAAAGTAAACTAACCATTCCAAGAAAATTGATCCAAAAACACTGGATAGTTACTATAGAAAGGATATTTAAGAAAACTCACGTATTGCATACAGGACAATCTTCCATCTGTAAACTGATCGTATCAAATGAGGCATCCTTACTTTAGGGTCACCGTAAGTTATCTGTCAATCGAAATTTGTGACTTTTTTTTTAGGATTACAACAAAGTGAACAGAGTATTGAGAAATGAGGTATCCTCTAGTCGTATATGGTTACCAATATATAGACCCCTCCATGTTTAAGAAGCCTGTATAAAGACAACGATAGATTAGTGACAAAGTGTGGAAGTAAAATATGAATTAAGTGGGGCGGCGAAAAAAAAAAAAAAAGCTAACGATCTAAACTTGGGCTTAAAAAGACATCAAGTCTACAACCTACTCACTTCCCCCAGCATTTGAGCAGCACTAACTGGAGCATTGCTGCTGCACTATAATAAGCAAAATGAAAGTATTAGAACATGCACATATATGGATATGAGCAATCATGAGAAAACATGAAAAAGAAGGGGAAAAAAACTATCATACCATCAAAGAATCAAGAGTTCCTACATTGATGATGCATAATACACAACGTTAGTATATAAGATTGGATGCTTTGACAAAGCATGTAACAAACAGTTAGTGTTCGAAATAATACCTTTATCAATGACAGCATCAAATGATTCATTCGGGAAAAAACTCATGTCCCTAACATCCATTTGCATGTCTATTAGAAGTTGTAAGAGAAACTTCACTGACTGGCTCCGAAAAATGGTAAGATTATTATAATTGGATAACAACAACATTATTTCAAGAGGATACATTTCAGCTGGGGGACAAACTCATATTTTCTTCTCATCATGTCAATTGCAACTGAAGAAATGTCGATATTCATAATTTCTTCATATCCATCCTTTACCATGTCCTCCGACATAACTGCAAGTGTAAAAGTAAATATACTATATAAAAAGTAACCTATCGGACTTGAAAAGAATTTACAACATATAGAGAAGCATATCACCTATTCCACCACCAGATAACTAACCCAATGACAAGAAGAATTCATGCACCTAGTATGAAAAGTAAGTGATATGGATAAGAGAAACATGTCATAGGCTCCTGCACTACGAATCAATCTCATGCACGCGTAATGTAGACGCTTTCCCACTGTAAATGAAACAGCTCAGCAGACAAGAATGCGATGCACAGCACACATTTCAAGCAAATTTTACACTAAGCTAAGCCTGGGCCCTAGGTTTTACGAGGTGCAAAGTGGCATACTTTTTGATTCTCTAAAGTCCTTAAATCCCCATATTTTTAAATAGTAGTAGTATCAAAATTCTTTACATTGTTGTCTTTTTTCTTCACTTTGAGGTTGAGCTTAAGTTCAGAGATAAACGAAAATGACACTGTTCATATTCATTTATTCTAGATCATGCCGCATAACTGCATAAATTGCCCCAAAACCAATAGCAAACCCTCAAATTCGAGAAATTCTATCTCTTATCAGCAAGACAATCAAAACAAATCCAATTCAACAGTCCTCTCATTTCATCACTTTCTCATGGTCTCAACACTGAAGCAGTAATTAGGAAAATGAGTCGCCAAAAAACCACAATAAACGAGAAAGAAATGGAAGGGATCCCGAAAGCAATAGCGTGAAATCCGAAAGGGGGAAAAATTACTTGCATTGCCACAGCCAACCATGAGGACGCGGGAAGAGGTAGCTACGAACTTGCGGATGAAAGGTCGAAGAGCAGAGTAGCGCTGGTACCAATCGAAGGAACCTGCTTCTTGCAGGTAACGAGCGTCCCAATACAAAGCATCGCCATAGTTGTATGTGTTGCAGCTCGAAACGTCGCTGTACATCTTCCTCCTCAATCTCCTCCTCAATCTCCTCCTCTTCCTTCTTCTTCGGCTACTTAGACACTAATGATGGAAGCGGTGGTCGCCTGAATAGTGGTGTTTGAAGAAAGATTGTTGAGAGATCAGCACCACCACTACTATGATGGTTGGCTTTCCTGGTAGTTGAGACTTGACCCCACCACTTTCTCAGAGGTTAGAGAAAGAGAACAGAGAACGACATACTGGACCTGATACTAGAAAAAAAAAAAACCCGGTTTAACTTTTCGTGCATTACGTATGCGTGACGTATGGAGTCAGACGCAAACTGCAGTTTTCTCTGGAAACTCCAAACGCTGATCTTAAATGTACTTTCAAATTACAGACACTGCAAAAAATCGACACGTGAAATGGCAGAAATCAAAATATTAAAAAATAAAATAAAATAAACGAATTTATTACACTACTCAAAATGGAGGGAGCTCTCATTTTCGCACGTATATTTTCACAGATCAGATCGAAACTCCACAAACCCTAACCCAAATTCCCATTCTCGTTCAGATCTGGATCATTCACATCTGTATACTATACGGAATACAGTTTCTGTTACGGATTTCGAAAATTATTTCTCCAATTTGAATTGTTCGATTCAAGGAACTTTGTCTAGTTAGGTTTCATTTGAATTGTTCGATTCAAGAAACTTTGTCTAGTTAGGTTTCAATGGCATGTATTAAGTGGGTGAATCGGTCGGCGTCGGTGGCCATTGCGCCGGATGCGCCGTACATGGCCGCCGGAACGATGGCTGGAGCGGTGGATCAGTCATTCGACTCATCGGCTAATCTTGAGATCTTCAAACTTGATTTCCAATCCGATGAGAAGGAGCTACCTGTAGTGGGCGGGGCTACGAGCTCCGAGCGATTCAATCGTCTCTCATGGGGCAAGAACGGATTTGGCTCTGAGCAATTTGCTCTTGGGCTTGTGGCAGGTGGACTTTTGGATGGGAGCATTGATATATGGAACCCCCTCGCGCTGATCTGGTTATTGGCCTTCGTTTCTGTTCATTTAGATTGGTGTTGATTAGTCTATGATTGATTGAATTGATACGTGCATGCTTCTTTAATTGTTCTTCAGAGAGGAACTAATACACCTTATTTTCCGAATGCCTTTGTTATCATTACTTGTTTCAGTCCCGAGGCAGGTGAAAATGCTCTTGTTGGACAGCTCGCAAAGCATAAGGGGCCTGTAAGTCTCTGTTGACATGCAATATGTGGTACTTCGTTTCTTTTTCGCTGCATTTGAACTCCTTAACATGGTCTCTCCTTGTCTCATTTTTGGTTCTTTCAGGTCAGTGGTCTGGAATTTAATTCCATTACTCCAAACTTACTTGCTGTGGGGGCCGACGACGGTGAAATTTCCATATGGGATTTGGCAAACCCTGCACAACCTACTCATTTTCCACCTCTCAAGGTATGCTTTACATTCTGTTACGAAATTTCCAAAGCTTACTCATGTTTTAATTCCCTATATATCATTATCCCCTAACATGTTTGCTCAGGAAAGGCCACAATTTTAATTTCTAATTTTTGTAAAACTGAACTGTAATTCTTAAGGAGTCTCAATCTCTCTGTCTTATGAAATTAAGAACCAACTCTCTCTCATCTTTCTATTCAGTTCATAAGCTAATTTTCCTCGAATCTAACCTGCTTGCCTGATCCTTATGTAGGGTAGTGGTTCTGCTGCTCAAGGCGAAGTTTCATTCTTATCTTGGAACAGCAAGGTTCAGCACATATTGGCATCGACTTCATATAATGGGACAACTGGTGAGGAAGGACTTCATATCTCACTGTTATCCAGTTATTTTCATCAGCTACATACTAATTATTATGCGATGTCTATATATATATATATATTTTTTTTTTTTTTTTCAGTTGTTTGGGACCTGAAAAAGCAGAAACCTGTCATAAGGTGGATTCCTTGCCATCCACTGATTAATCTTTGCGTCACATTTGAATTTACAATGAAAATACATGTCTAGATCCTCTTGCGGGACCTGATATAGCTGTTTCAACAACTGACAGTTTTTCAGATTCCAATCGAAGGAGATGTTCTGTTCTGCAGTGGAATCCTGATATAGCTACTCAGCTGGTTGTTGCATCAGATGATGATTCTTCCCCTTCTCTCAGGGTAATTACTTAGGCATATGGCTTAATCCTGTCTTGAGGTATCATTTGTAAGTTTATTGATTCTCACTGTTTTTCTGTGCAGCTGTGGGACATGAGGAATACAATGACTCCGCTTAAAGAGTTTGTCGGGCACACTAAAGGTAATTTCTCTTACCTTTTTTTCATGTCCATTTTTTTACAAGAAATATAATGAGGACGACCTTAGAAACTTAACTGTTAGGGGTCAAAGGCAGCACTAGTTGCTCAACAGATATTAGTAGCTTTGATACTGTGTGTATATATATGATGGTTGCAGGTCAAGATTTTTGGGTAATATTGGTTATATTTGGTACTCCCAATAAATATTTGTTGCAACACTTCTAGATCATTTGAACTTAGTTGGTCCATCCATTAAATTGAGCTTTTGACCTACAAGGTCATGGAAACCACCTCCACACCATTTGTTTTTGTAATCCTTGTTTTTCATCAAAGAGCATATAGCTGGTTCTTAACCAATATCCATGTGTTTAGTTAATTAAAGATTAATATTTTGATGCCTTGTCACAGACTGTTTAAATCCCACACAATCAAGCATCTTTTAATAGAAATCAGCTTATAGTGTTGTAGGAATATACTATATTTCAGTGTCAGATATTCTACCTCAGTAATGTATCTTTTAATGCTTTGTCCGTTTGGGAGAGGTTGGTTCTGAGTGTATTTCATAATGATTATAATTTTTATTGCTATGGCTTTCTCTGTTCTTGTTATCTGTTATTGCTTTTAGGCTTTATATTGACTGGTGATTAAGTTAAATTTACGATTAGCTCCAAACGGTCTAAATCAGGTGTGATTGCAATGTCATGGTGTCCAAATGATAGCTCTTATCTGCTCACATGTGCCAAAGACAATCGAACTGTTTGCTGGGACACTCTTTCTGGAGAGGTTTTGCTTCAATGGCCCTCTAATCTTATCTGGACAGCTTTCCTACACATCTTCTCTCTCATTTTGGTATGAATGTATGCATTTTGCGTAAATAACACATTGCTTTTGTGTTCAATGCAGATTGTATGCGAGTTACCGGAAAGTATCAACTGCAATTTTGATGTACATTGGTATCCTAGAGTACCTGGAGTCATATCAGCATCTTCTTTTGACGGAAAGATTGGCATTTATAATATAGAGGTATTTCTGAAGCTCGATGGGTATTTTGAAAGTTTTGACTTCTAAGTAAATGCCTATTCGTAAGGCTGCGGAATAGAGAACAAGCTAGGATCTGTACATGTTCTGTGTAGCTTTTTTATTTTCTTTGCTTGTAAGAATGTTTTTTTATTTCCCCTATTCTCTAGTTGCTTACTTGTGATATTTTCTTTTCCTTTATTCAGGGTTGCAGTCGATATGGGTTTGGGGAGCATGATTTTGGTGCAGGTAGAGTAGTTTCTTAGTTTGGCAGTGAGAACAAGATGTTTCTTTTTCCCTCGTCATTGATGACTTGTTTTATAAAAATATTATTCCTCTTATTTTTTGTTGCTTATTCTTTTGAAAGATGGATTTCGAACCTGTATTTATTTTCTTATTTATTTATTTATATTTTTTTGATGCAGTGTCTCTGAGAGCTCCAAAATGGTATAAACGTCCAGTTGGGGTGTCGTTTGGCTTTGGTGGCAAGCTTGTCACTTTTCAACCTAAACCCTCTGTTGCTGGTGCTTCAACTGGTGCGTCAGAGGTATGTTTATTTGCATGCTTCCTTGTTGTTTATGACGACTTTGGTTTCATATTTTCTCCCTCTCTTACCTTTTTCTCCTAGGTTTGTGTGCACAACTTGGTTACTGAACACAGTTTGGCTAGCCGTACATCTGAATTTGAAGCTGGCATACAAAATGGGGAACGATCTTCTCTCAGGATCTTATGTGATAAAAAGTCACAGGAGTCCGAGTATGTCTCTCTCCTACACACGATATATGTGTGTTCATCTTCTTGTCAATAGTTTTTTGTTGACAAAGTGGACAGGTTACATTGTTAGTGATTTGCAAGTCTTCGCGACATTTTAGTGTTCTCTTTTTACAGTCTGGAAAAGTGAAGGCTCATCAAAAAGGAAATATAATGAAAAAAAATAAAATAAATAAATAATAAAATAAATAAAATAAAACAAACAAGGAGAAGAAATAAGATGGAAGAACTTAAATTTGGACTTAATATTTTGTTCCAGAAATCCTCTTCTTTTCATTAGTTGAGTCATCACCTTGTATATCTTCTGTGATTTAACAGGTTGGAGGATGATCGGGAAACATGGGGCTTCTTAAAAGTTATGTTTGAAGATGATGGGTCAGCAAGGACCAAACTGCTTACACACCTTGGTTTCAGTGCTCCTATTGAAACAAAAGATATTGTTCAAGATGATCTTTCTGAGAAATTGAATGGCCTTGAACTTGAAGAGACTGTGGCAGATAAAATGGGACATGAGGGGGATAAAGAAGCCATCATTCTTTCTTCTGATAATGGGGAAGATTTCTTTAACAATCTTCCTAGCCCAAAAGCTGACACACCTGTATCAAACTCTGGGGATAACTTTGCAGTTACCAATCAAGTTCCTACTACAGAAAAACCTCCGGTAGAGGAGGGAGTGGAAGATAATGCTGACCCATCATTTGTTGATAGTGTTCAACGGGCACTGGTTGTTGGAGACTATAAGGAAGCTGTTGCTCAGTGTATCGCTGCAAACAAGATGGCTGATGCTTTGGTCATTGCTCACGTTGGTGGTGCTTCCTTGTGGGAGAACACAAGGGATCAATATCTGAAGATGCATCATTCACCATACCTGAAGGTGGCTTAAATGAATTTATCCTGCCATATGAAGCGCTTATCTTTGATTTTATGTTTGTAATGCCAATATGTGCAAAAGTCTGTTTTCTTGGTCATCCCTTCCTGTCAAGTAAAATCTCTTTGATGGACTTATTCTCTATGTTTACCTTTTCTCAACAGATTGTTTCTGCCTTGGTGAATAATGACCTTCTGAGTCTGGTAAACTCAAGACCCCTGAAATCTTGGAAAGAAACGCTCGCTCTCCTTTGTAGTGTAAGTTTCTTTCTTCTTGAGGCAGATATGTAATATTTGTGTTAATTCTATTCATTTGTATTCTATATTCTATATTATATTGTGTAGATATCGGTGCATTGTCTAACTGTATTGTTGGAGATCAACACTGCTTTAAATATTGACCTTTATTTCAGACTTGCATCACTACTTCAATAATTGATTTTCCTTTCTTAGATTTATACTTTTGATGTACATGGCAAATCATGTCTACTGTGTAGTTCCTTTGAAGTTTCTGGATATTCTGCAATTTTAGCTCTTTCTCTAATCCTACACTATTACTTAGCTATTGAACACTATTGGATCTGTTATAGTGATGGAAAGTGTCCACTAGCCTCTAGAACCTTAAGAGGATGTTTGGTCGGAGGGGAGGTAGAGGAAGGGAACTTCATTAAAGGAAGGGAAAGGGAGGGAAGGGATCTTAAAGGTCTTTTTTTGTGTTTGGATATTTTTTTAATAAGGAAAGAGAGTTGATTTCTCTCTATTGTTTGGATGATTTTATAAAGGAAAGGAAGGGAACATCCTAATATAAATATTTAATAGATAATAAGGTCAATATGGTAAAAATACATATGTTTTAAAAATGTTCCCTTCCCTCACTCTCTCCAATATTGGAGGGATGAAAAATTAGATAAAACTTTCCTCCCTCTCCCTCTCTTTCCCTTACTCTCCCTTCTTAAAAATCCAACCAAACAATGAAAGAGAACTTTTTTAAAAAAAGTTCCCTTCCCTTCCCTTACTTCCCTTCAAACAAACGGACTCTAACACTTGCTTCTATCATTGAGCAGTTTATGTCTCGCCATTTTTAGTATATTAATCTCACAAATAGTATGTCGTTCACAATTTAATTGTTCCATTGTTCAAATCAAACAACAGTTTTCCCAGACAGAGGAATGGACCATGCTCTGTGACACACTTGCCTCAAAACTCCTGGTTTCCGGCGATATGCTAGCCGCAACGCTTTGCTACATATGCTCAGGGAATATTGATAAAACCGTTGAAATTTGGTCGAGGAGTCTGTCTTCCATGGATGCAGGAAAGTCCTATATAGACCTTCTTCAGGTAAATTTACTTATTAATGTGCATCTTATGTGTTGGCCATAAAATTTATTGTGTATGTATATATTATATATTCCCGTAATTTTGTCAGGAATTGATGGAGAAGACTATAGTCCTTGCCTTGGCCACTGGGCAGAAGCGATTTAGTGCATCTTTGTTCAAGCTTGTTGAGAAGTATTTCGAGATTCTGGCAAGTCAAGGGCTTTTAACAACAGCATTGGAGTACCTAAAACTTTTGGGAGCTGATGAGCTATCACCTGAACTTGTGATTCTAAGAGAACGAATTTCTCTTTCTACAGAGTCTGGTAAGTGCTTTTGGTAAGCTTTTGTGACTGACTGACCTAAGTATTGTGTGTTATTGGGTATCTAGAGGAATCTCTTGGCCTCGAATCTTGATAGTTGGTCAGTGTAACTACTTACGTCTCTTCTCTTTTTTTGGTTATTACCTTTCAAATTTGGTTTAAAACTCTCACCTGTCTCCAATTTTCATCTAGTAATTTCATGGATAACAAACATCATCATATATCTCAAAAGTCGAGGTTGCCACAAATTAAATGATGCCAGAAGTTGTTTATAGTAACGAGGATCTTAAGTCTTGACAATATATTTAGATTTTGGAAATTTAGGTTTAGGCGGGTATAGGTAATGAAGTTAGTTTTTGTCACAGGGAAAGATGAAAAGACCGTGAGTTTTGAAAACTCCCATCTACCAAATGGATCTTCTTATGGCGTTTCCCAATCAAATTTAGATGCTGTTCAAGCTGCCAAACATTATTATCAGGTGTCTTGCATTTGCATTTCTTTTATGCATGGTGCTGTTCAAATAGGGATTTTCCATTTATTCTTAATTTTGTATGGCTTAGGAACCCACAGCAACACAATTTCAACAAAACATCCCTAGCAGTCCATATGGGGAGAATTATCAACAGCCTTCATATGAAGGAAGAGGATACACTGCTCCAAGTCCAATATCATACCAGGGTGTCCAGCAGCCTCAAATGTTTCTTCCCTCTCAGACACCTCTGGCACCTCAGGCTCCTGAGGTACTTCAATTACTTCTATTATTCATTCATCAAAGTTGCCATCACTATAACTTTGAAATAATTGTTCGTGGATTTTTTATTAGTGTCCGTGTAGATTACTTTTATCTTACACTTACTATTGTAGTGTAATAACATTTTCACTTTTCCTTTTAGGCCAACTTTTCTGCACCTCCAGTTTCCGCTCATCTTGCTGTAAGGCCCTTCATTCCTTCTACTCCTCCAGTGCTGAGAAATGTAGAGCAATATCAGCAGCCTACTTTGGGTTCTCAGTTGTACTCTGTAAGAAAATTTTCTTTAACTGTCTGTTTCAGTAGCATAAAGACCTATCCTGATTTTTGTTCCTTCACTTTTGCTTCAGGTTGCTGCTAACCCTCCTTCTCAACCTTCCCAATCTGGGGTTGGTACAGTTGGGCCTGTCACTTCACAGTTGGACTCAATGCCTGGCCATAAAATGCAACAGGTCATGACTCCTTCAGCCCCCCCTAGGGGATATGTTCCTGTCTCCAACTATGGGGCTGTTCAAAGACCTGTCACGGGCTCATTTCAACCACAAAGTCCAAGTCCGACCCAGCCCGCTCCGGGCCAACAGGCTGTGACTCCTCCAAGTCCACCACCAACAGTCCAGACTGCTGATACATCAAGTGTACCTGGTAAATTGTTATAAATTATACCAATTTTTGCTGATTTGAGTTTTTCTTTTATAACGACAATTCATGATCTTGATAAACGTATATGGAATTTTACATTTTTCTTTTTTTGGGATATTGCCCCAGTCCACCAAAAACCTGTTATAGCAACATTGACAAGACTTTTCAATGAGACTTCTGAGGCGCTAGGAGGCTCGGGTGCTAATCCGATTAAGAAGCGTGAGATTGAAGACAACTCTAGGAAGATTGGTGCATTGTTTGCTAAACTCAACAGCGGGGATATTTCCAAAACTGTGGGCGATAAGCTGGTTCAGCTCTGTCAAGCTTTGGACATTGGTGATTTTAGTACTGCACTACAAATCCAGGTATAATTTTTTTTTAAGGGAAACCATTTACTCTATTCACTTGGGAAGCACAAAATATGATCCAAACATGCCCACTTCACTCCAAACAAGCCCACCATTTACTTTTTCTTTTTGCTCATATCAATACAGGTTCTTCTTACCACAAGCGAGTGGGGTGAATGCAGTTTCTGGCTTCCTCCACTGAAGCGAATGATCAAGACAAGGCAGAATGTGAGATTATAAGTAAGGATCACACACACACTCATCTCCTTGTTCTTTTTAGTCCCTGCTTCTCAGTTTTGTTTACTCTTGTGATTTTCATTTGTCGGGGCACTTTAGGTTTTTCTCCAATGTATACAACAAAGCGTCGCCATATAGATTACAATGATATGGGTTTTTTTTTCCCCCTTTAGTCGGCTCTGCTTTCTCGACTTGCTTTCAAAGTAATATAATTGAGAAAGCAGTTGGGGCAAGAAAGATAGTTGCAGGACATCTGGAAAAGGATCACTTTTCATGCTTAATTTTTGTTTTTGTGAAATACATCCTTAGTATATTACATTCACCATCATTAGGCTTTGATAAGATTTTTGGGTTGAACCTTGACTTTGAAACATTTGAAATAGAGTTCAGGGTACTTGTAACATTTTGGGACGCTGAACGGGCATTTTTAACTTCATTCCAAACCACTGTGGTTGTGTGGTTGTGTGTTTGTGTTCGGGTTCGGGTTCGGGAGTTACATTGTAGCTTGTTAACTTGAGTTAATTAGATTAACATGCAAACTTCTGGAAAGCCGTTACAACAATAGTAGTGATAGGTTGAATAGTATGATACAGGTTCGTAGCAGGAGTTCTCTCTCTTTTTTTTTCTAATGAAAAGGAAGGGGCTTGTCGCTGTCTTGAAAGGAGGTTGGTCAAGGCAAAATTCTAAATGGGAAAGTGTAGTAGATTTTTCTTCACCCCATCTCAGGATTTGAGTAACAGGAGAGATTAAATTTAGACCATTTAATTATTATATTATCACTTACTATTCATTAAATCAAGTAGTTAAAGTAATTAGTATAGATAATTATTAAGATATTATATTTGATTTTAATTTAGTCTAGATTTATCAAAACGGGTCGTTTGGCCTAATCCAACTTGAGTTGAGTGTTTTATTATTTAGAATTAGGCTCGGGTTTTAAAAAAAAATGAGTTGGGACTATAAGCCTACTTCTTTTTTTAAATAAAAAATATAAAATATAAAAAATAAATAAAAAATTTGTTTAAAAAAAGAAAATAAAAATTATTTTATAAAATAAGGTAAAATAAAGAAAATAAAAATTATAGAGATTACAAAAATTAAAATATTTCCATGACCCATCTGCTTGAGTGATAGGAAAAAATATTTGAAATTTTGAGGATATAAATTGGCCGGTCCGAGCTTCAGGCCATGTTTTTCATCGGGCCACGGGTCGGATCTAAAAGATCAACTCATTTTAATATGGTCTCCTTATAATTTTTTGATCTGATTAATATCATCACGTGGGCTGATGAGTCTAAATCCAATAGTGCATTCTGACAAAAAGTTGATTTTTGCAGGATTTGAATTTAGTATAGACTATACAGAGGATTTAAATTACTTATTAACTCTCGTCTATCTACAAAATGACGACCTAATGATGTGTTAAAAATCGTGGGTCTAAATCAGTGAACCCATGCGACCGAATCCAAATCTAATCTCTGCATTGCATCGCATCACGTCTGTTAACTTCAATAGAAATTTAGAAGCTTCTTTTACAAACTCCTACCCCCGAAAAGGATATGATGAACAACACAAAATTAAACAATAGATATTTACTGAAATTCTTTAGTTCTTTCTTCTCCCCTATGGGATCCATCGAATCCCAACACAAGATTCTTTGGCTTAGTACTCTACAGCTGGCTGGTCAATCTCAAAGATCTTATCGGCCGGCAAACCGGAGACGGATGATCACGATACCGACATTACCAAAGTTGTAGGTATCAAATTTTCATCATTTCTTAGGTTTATTTATTTAACCTTCACCTAACGTTATTATTATTTTTTATATCAAAACTCATAATATAAAATTAATATATATAATTAAAATAAATTAATTTAGAAACTCTATCATTTTCAAGAGTTTCACATCTTCACTTCTAATATGAGCTCCCTCTCCTCCCTCCTACTGAAACCTTCGTACTACCTACCCCTTGAACTATTTAAAATTGACACTAAACCCCACTAAAATAAATTTATGTTAGTCTTGGCCCAAAAAGTCTAACTTCCAGTTCCCATTACCCTTGTCTATCGGTAAATGACTAAATGGTTTCAACTTAAACATTCGCCCCTTTCTATCTCCATTGACATTTCTTGCTCTTCATGTGATCCATTTAGCGTGTAAGATATGGAATCTGGATCCAGCTTAATACAAAAACTGGTCATAAACTTCATCACGTGCCATTTATTGTCTTTACATGTTGTTGTAATGGGACCGAAACAAATTGTACGGTGATCTTCCTTATGTTATTCCGACTAGATGGCCCACTCAAAGTCAATGTGTACCGCCAGCCTGCCACCACGTTTCCCCTTCTATTACAAAATACAAATACAAATACAAATACATCTTCCATGCACAACAAATTAATTAATATCCTTTTTCTTTTTACTTTTTTGGGACATTATAATCAATCCCAAAATTTAAAATAATTATAACCAAAGCATTTATTTTATAATAAATATATTGAAAATATTATTTTAAATTGAAAGTATAATTTTCTATTTTTATTTCCTTTTTCAGGCTTGTTTTTATTTCCCCTCGTCGGGACATACGAGAATCCGTGATTTTTGTTTGGATGATTGAGGAATGTGATTTTTGTTTTTGGCGACAAGGAATGTGAAAGTCATGTTGTCTTAAAATAACTTAATATGTTAGAAAGAGACTAAAATGTGAAAGTCACACTTTTAAATCCTCAATTTCCACGTAGTAGTTTTTAAAATTAAAACTTTAAAATATCGTATTTATATTACATATATAATAAAATTCAAATAAATACAAGAAGGTCTGTACGTACCACCGTCACCGATATTATTTTATTTATTATATTTTGATATTATTTTATTTATTATATTTTGATATTATTTTATTTATTATATTTTGATATTTTTGGACCACTCCATATATTTCAACCTTTAAGAACAAAACCGAAAATCTGTTCCGCTCCTCTTCTTCTGTAAAGAGATAGAGAGGAAGAAGAGAAATGGAGGGAGAGATCGAGAACTTCATCTTAGTATGGCTCACAGTTCTCATCTCTCTCTGCTACTGCTTTGCCGCCGCCAAAATAATCTCTCCCGGAATCTCTAGACTCATCTCTCTCCTCCCTATAATTTCTCTCTTCCTCCTCCTTCCTCTCCGTCTCTCCACCATCCACCTCATCGGCCCCACCTCCTTCGCCATCTCCTGGCTCGCTAACTTCAAGCTCCTCCTCCTCGCTTTCGGATCCGGCCCATTAGCCCACTCCTCCACCTCATCCGGCACATCATCAGTCTCCCTCCCGCGTTTCCTAATCCTCGCATGCCTCCCCATCAAAATTCCCGACGAGGATCCCAGCCCGGCCCAGAAACCATTCCATACGGGCCACGAATCTGGCCCGAGCTACGCGATTAAGGCACTAATCGTGGCCCTGCTCGTCCGCGTTTATGATTTCAGATCCCATTTCCATAAATACGTCATGTGGCTTCTCTTCTGCGTTCACATTTACCTCTTCCTCGAGCTCATGCTCGTCGTCGCAGCCGCGGCAGCTCGAGTGGTTTTAGGAGTCGAGCTCGAGCCGCAGTTCAACAAGCCGTATCTCTCCACCTCGCTTCGAGACTTTTGGGGGAGAAGATGGAACCTCATGGTGACGAGGATCCTCCGCCCCACCGTGTACCAACCGACGCTCAAGGCGGCTGCGCGGGTGTTGGGTCGGAAGTGGGCTCCGTTGCCGGCCGTCATGGCGACTTTCTTGGTCTCAGCTCTTATGCATGAGCTTATATTTTATTATCTCTCACGTGAGAGTCCCACATGGGAAGTCACGTGGTTTTTCGTCTTACACGGTGCTTTTCTGGTACTGGAGATTGGTTTGAGGAAGGTGGTGCCGGTGACGTGGCGGCTCCCGAGGATCGTTTCTGGGTCGTTAACGGTTGCGTTCGTGTTGGTCACGAGCTTTTGGTTGTTTTTCCCGCCGTTTATTAGCGGCTGTAGAGCTGACGTTCGCGCGTTTGAAGAGTACGCGGCTTTGGGCGCGTTTTTAAGAAGCGCTGCTCATGTTCTTGGGTTTTAGGAATTTTCAGAATTTGTAAAAGAAAACAAAGATTAAAAAGAAATTTTTTTAGTAAAACAATAATCTCGTTTTGTTTGACTTTGAATTGAATAACATCATTCTGGAAGGATCAGTCCCTTAGCAATAATTAATTGATTACCTTCTAGAAGATACCATAATTGAGTATTAATAAGAAATAGAACGAGGAGATTAAGTGATTTTGCTGACTAGGTTCCTGATTTGAGGGTTTTCCTTTTTTTACATTATTGACCCTTGATTTCTAATTTCGTACACATGATAGAGTGGTACGTCACCCATGGCAACAACGACGGTACTTGTTGCGAAGAGGGGATCTTAGATTCTATTTCCAATACCATTCATAAGAATCTCAGCCGCCAGCCCAGCCCAGTAGAAACTTGGCCTGCTTGAAGGAATTTGGGCCACAAAAGCTATTGAAGAATTCAAGGAGAGCCCAATCGCAATCCTCCATCTTCCACTTACTTCTTCAACTATCACTCTCCCTGAAAAGAACGTAAGAAGTTAAATGGAGACAGTATCTTATCCATGCTCGAATTATCCTTCCATGGGTTCTCCTTCTCGTCTCGGATTCTCTTTCCCACCTTCTCTAAAATCATCAGCTCTCTCTATCTCTAGCAATAAATTCAATACCGTAGGAGTCATAAAGTCCTCTGTCGCAGTAGAGCAGCAAACCCAGAACACTAAACCTGCCCTCATCAGAATCGGCACAAGAGGAAGGTACTTCCTTACTAACCGTCTTCCTCTTCCGTATCGATGCTAATTTCTTGAACCTCTCCGTTAATTTTCTCAAGTTTATCGATTGGAAAATGCTATATACTTGTCAATTTTGATGGGTTACATTTAGGACAGTCCATTAGCCCTTGCTCAAGCACATGAAACAAAATCCAAGCTAAT
Organism: Coriaria nepalensis; assembly: GCA_027186245.1. Taxonomy (NCBI): domain Eukaryota; kingdom Viridiplantae; phylum Streptophyta; class Magnoliopsida; order Cucurbitales; family Coriariaceae; genus Coriaria; species Coriaria nepalensis. The sequence goes on along the minus strand of CP114500.1, from coordinate 7,312,630 downwards.
CTCCAGCCATTCTGAACTAGCCGAAGAAGGATCAATTCAAATCATAATAATAAAGACAACGGGAGACAAGATCCTTTCCCAGCCGCTTGCAGACATAGGCGGGAAAGGATTGTTCACGAAAGAGATTGATGAAGCACTAATCAATGGCGATATCGACATCGCCGTTCACTCCATGAAAGACGTCCCCACTTACTTACCCGAAAAAACCATTCTTCCATGTAACCTTCAACGTGAAGATGTTAGAGATGCTTTCATTTCCTTCAAATCCTCCTCGTTACGAGAACTCTGCACCGAAAGTGTTGTCGGTACGGCCTCGCTTAGAAGAAAGTCCCAGATTCTCTATAGATACCCTTCTCTCATTGTATGCTTTCGGGAAGATTATTTTACTAATCATCACTCAGTTTTGATTCACATTATGTTGTTTGTATATTAACTTTTTATTGGATGTTTATTGATTTTTTATAGGTTGAGGAAAATTTCCGGGGTAATGTGCAAACAAGATTGAGAAAGCTTAAGGAAGGAGAGGTCAATGCGACGTTATTAGCACTAGCCGGACTTAAACGCTTAAACCTGACTGAACATGTAACTTCGATTCTTTCTATTGACGAAATGCTTCCGGCTGTTGCTCAGGGAGCTATTGGAATCGCATGTCGGAGCAACGATGATAAAATGGTGCGGTTGTTTCCTGTCGAGCACATTAAGATAATGGAACAATGATAATTCGATAGCTCATGAGCTCAACTGAGATAAATTGTTTTTCTAATGTCTATGCAGGCTGATTACATTGCCTCGTTGAACCATGAGGAGACAAGGCTAGCCGTTGTTTGTGAGAGGGCGTTTCTGGATACGTTAGATGGGTCGTGTAGAACTCCTATTGCTGGGTATGCATCTAAGGATGAGGATGGTAATTGTGTTTTCAGAGGACTAATTGCTTCTCCTGACGGATCTCATGGTAAAAGAAATAACCTTTTTTTTTTTTCTTTCTTTGTTGGTTTAGCTTCACCTATGTATGCATTACTCTAGCTGACTTTTATTTTCATCTCTGTCTGTTTCAGTGCTTGAGAGTAGTAGAAAAGGGCTGTATTCCGTTACAGATATGATTATGATGGGAAGGGATGTGGGTAAGGAGCTTCTTTCTCAGGCGGGTCCGGGATTTTTCAGCTGTTAAGTTACCAACTCGGAGATAAACCGAATTAGAACCTGAATTAGCAGGTAAATCACTAGCTTGTACAATGTAGAAAAAGAGAAAACTTTTCTCCACTTTTTGTGGTATGGATCAATTAATTGCAAAATGGTCTTGGCATTTTGCCTTAGCCATTGCTCATATGGTCGGATTCTTTTTAAGAAATTGTAAGTATTTGGTCAATCCGGCATTGCATTCGTCGGACGGTGTAGAAGCACTGAAGTTGCATTTGGCTTTTATGTCTTCGTATAAAGAGTTGGATATCAATGCATGGTCCCACGCATAATCAATTATGCCCGTTTGATCGGCTTCGTCGTCTAACAATGGGTTCCCGGTCTGTATGCCCGATTGATCATATGTTAAAAAAAAAACAAATTATAGATGTGACAAGTAAGTAAAGACTCACAATGAACCCTTTGAAATTTATGTAATATTTCTTGGAAACATTCTTGTTATTGTCGAAGATGAGCTCTGAAAGTTGTGGAACATAGTGTCCTGAAACAAATTGGCATCGGAGCTTAAACTGGCGAATACAAAACAATGAAATCTAAGTGTGATCAAATGAGAGTGAATTCACATACCGGCATAACTCTCGCCGGAGATGTAAAAATCGTGCGATTTGAATTGTGGAAACCGTTGAAACCAATTGACCAAGATATTGTATGAATCCTTTCCTAAATCACGCAATGAAGAAGGGGAGACGCAAGTTGGTTTTACCGGCAATTGTGTCGCCAAGTTCATTGATATCACTGCTAGTAGTATTCGGGAATGAAAACCCCGTTAATATTTTTTACTTCCGTTATTTTATGCTGAAGTTAATATTAATATATAGTCAAACATTCTAAGACTATGTTTTACCGTTTTCAAATAATTTTAAATCTCCTATAAAAATCTTGGTAACTATCTATATCTCACCCATGATTCCCTAAGAATGTGGTAACTCATCACTGAACTTCTTTGATAGAAGGAAATCTATAAATAAAACAAAAGGGTCTCATTTAGTCCCTAAGCTCATAATCTACACCATCAAGGGAGAATACTTGAGAGCTTAGAAGAACCAATAAGAATCTTCAACAACGCTTTGGAAATGCAACAAGGTTACGAACGTTAATGGTTGGAGGTATTCATCGATTTTTCTTTTCCGCTTACAATCTATATGTTATGTTTGCATGATAAATTGTATTTAGTCTTAACATTTGGTATCAGAACAAGAGCATGTTTAATCTCTGCCTGTTTGATGAATTTTGGGATTCTGATTGTTCACACATACTGGAGCATATTAAGTAGGCGACATTATGATACATGGAATCATGAGATCATTCTTGTAAACCATGAAATTCATATACGTGTTTACATAGCAGTGTATGCCATGAAATCAATATGCTTAGTGTAAACCATGAATGTCAATACGTATAGGGGATTGAACTTCAGCTCAGGTTTGCTTCCCTTTTTAGGGAAAATGGTCCCAACTCCTCCGATTGTCGATACCCGATTTACGAACATTCCGGTCTTGAAAATAATTTAGCAGAGTTAAATTTATTTTAATATCATTTTTTCTTTCATTTTAACTTTTTTTTATTAGAAAACTATAAATAATAATACTTTATTGATTTAAAGAACATAATTAAGAACTAATTAAGAGTTTGCAAAAACTAAATTATATTTAAAGAAATTGTTAAAAAAAAAAACTGATATAAATGCTCATATCATTCATCATTTTTGTATTCGAGAGGTCGCTAAAGCTTACCTAATACTCATTTGCTTTGTGTTTACCATAATTCTGTGTGATACAAGCAACCTTTGCTTCTTCTTTTTATTTATTTATTTTTTTTTTAATTATTAGTATTTTTAGAGAACCAAACATATATATCTTTTCTTTCACGAGAAATTTTTGCATACTTCTAGAGCATATACTTTAGAAATAAAAATTTCTACTCCAACTAATTATATATAACTTAATGAAAATGAATATGGATATTTCAAATGAATCTGAATGATTCCGGAACGATAAATACAGGAAAAAAAGAGATAATGAATATAAAGTTCGAGCAAATTCCATACAAATTAGTTTACAAGAATATGTTATGAACACGAAAATTTTGTCGTGCCGTGCATATAATGTGTAGTTAGAGTGGAGAAAACTGAATTATATAAATTAATTAATTAATTAAATCCCTCCATTAAACCATAATAGAACGGGCTTTTCTTCAGGTTTGGAAATGGCTTCAATGAACCAATAAAACAGTGCTCTACCATGACTTTCATTAACGGTAACATAACCTGCATATTGCCTGGACTTCACACTAACGGCTGCCCGGGAAGCTGGACAACCCGGTCGGCTTCTTGCCGAGTCAGCACATCCGGGCTCAATACTTCTCTTGTCATTTTCAAGTCTATGACCTAAAAAGGGTAGAAGAAGGAGAAGAAGAAATGAAAGAAGAAGATTCATAGAACACACTGAACTCTTGTTTAGTCTAGAAGAAAGAAAGAAAGAGGCCGTATGGTTAAATCATGAAAGAATATGACGAGAGACAGATTAGAAGTATATATCTTGACTATGAGGAGAAATTTTACTATTTTAGAAAGAGCTAAAAACCCTAAACCCGAAGACATAGTCCAAACTAGCTCTTACCACCAAAAGATTATATTAACTATATATATATATATAACATATATTTAGATATTCTATATTATTATAAAAATGCTGATGGGGAGTTCTAGTCTTCTGCCACGCTCAGCAAAAACAGAATAATTTTTTACCATCACCTATGTATGCATTTTTCAAGCTGACTTCTGTTTCCATCTCTGTTTGTTTCAGTGCTTGAGACTAGTAGAAAAGGGATGTACTCCATTGAAGAATGAGGATATCATTATGACGGGAAAGGGTGCTGGGAAGAAGCTTCTTTCCCGGGCCGGTCCGGGATTTTTCAGCTGTTAAGTTACTAACTCGGAGATAAACCGAATTACCTAAGACTTAGCTTATACAAGGTAGAAAAAACTTCTCCTCAAATTTTGCTGTATGGATCAACTAATTGCAAAATGGTTTTGGCATTTTGCCTTAGCCATTGCTCATATGGTTTCGAATAGATAAAACCGAGGATTATCGAGAAACCGATAACATTTTCGTTAATGTAGAATTAACAAACCTTTTCAGAACCGTAAAACATAACATAATCTTAAGAATTTGGTCGGATTCTTTTGTCTCTACAATTTGAAAGGATAAATTTTTCTTTTTAATTGAAGCAACGCACATCTATTAAATTTTGTAGTTCTTTCTACTCAATAATTATTGTAATAATTTCTTTACTAAGTAGAAGAATTAGACTTGGAATTTTAATTAATTAATTCATTAACTAATTGTAAGCCTTAGATGGCAGCTTCCTATTGGTCAAGAAGTGCTCGATCAAGGAAAGAGATTGTCTTGGGGCAAAAGTAGGGACCTGATGACCTGCACCTCTTATGGTCACATACGTCACGCCGTCATACCCAACTGTCCACCCTCCAACCTATCAAAAATATAGCACAAGATTACGTGTTTCGGCTATGAAATCTACGGCCACGGGCGAAGACCCGAGCCGGCGAAACCAATGCAAGGTACATCAATCAGTTACCTGTTGCTTATTATACCAAGGAGTCCAATCTTGAAGAATCTTCAAGCCAAGTTTTCTGAGTGTGTATCTAGTTGAAGTTACTGGAAGTCTTCCATCAGTATCCCCACTGTAAACCCAAATTCGAAGGCCCCCATCTACAAGCTTCTTGATAATAGGAAGGATTGAAGCAGGAGCATCCTTCCAGAATGAAATATTGTTACTGCAATGAGTCCAAGGGTAGGGTATTTTAGTGGTATTAGCATGCAATGCCTTCTGAACTTCCGGCCGGTTTAGATATATCTCTGTATAATCCGATGCACATGGGTCGTATCCCGTCGGTCTCTTATGCCATCCTTCCTGCACCAAAAACAGAAAAAAAATAAAATTTAAGAGAGAGTATCTTGCGCAACAGTTCGATGTGTGATAGTGCAGTTAGTTACTGACGAATTTGGAAAACAACTTCGGCGCGATTCCTTGAATCACAGCGGGTTTTGTTGCGGTACTGAAATTGCTGTTTACGCATCTAGGAGTATACAAGCTGTACATGTCGACGATTCCATACACGTCGAAATATTTGTTCAATCCGGCATTGCATTCGCTGGACGGTGTAGTAACATTGAAGTTGCATTTGGTTTTTATGTCTTCGTATAAACGGTCAGATATCACTGCATGGTCCCACGCGTAATCGATCATGCCCTTTTGATCGGTTTCGTCGTCTAACAATGCGTTCCCTATCTGTATGTACAATTGATCAAATGTTTCAATAAAATACATATGTGAGTGTGACAAGTAATTGTATTGTGTAACATATGTTATATGGTTAATATCTATTTATAGATTATTAAGTAAAGACTCACCATGAACCCTTTGAAGTTCATGTAATACTTATTGGAAGCATTCTTGTTATTGTCGAATATGAGCTCCGAAAGTTGTGGAACATAGTGTCCTAAAATAAATTGGCCTTTAGTATCTGAGTCTAAACTTACGGATAAAGAATAATAAAATCTAGTGTCATGAAATGATAATGGAATTCACGTACCGGCATAGCTTTCTCCGGAGATGTAAAAATCGTGCGATTTGAATTGTGGAAATCGTTGAAACCAACTGACCAAGAAATTGTATGAATCCTTTGCTAAATCACGTAATTAAGATGAAGAAAAAAAGTTTAATTAGATGTAAGAAATTCATGGTACATCTATACGACGATGTTTCGATAATGTCGGTGTTTGAGAAGGAAGTCGATTTTACCGGCAATTGTGTCGCCAAGTTCACTGATATCACTGCTAGTATTCGTGTACGAAAACCCAACTCCGACAGGAGATTCCAGAAACAGTAGATTCGCCGCTGAGTAAACAATTACTTAAGATATTATTACAATTGTATGAAAAAATATAGATTTGTTTCATTTACTTATTTTAAATTGTGATATAACCTCTGTTCCATGTATAGGGATTGAACTTGAGCTTGGGATTGCTTCCTTTTTGAGGAAAAAATGGTCCTAACTCCTCCGATTGTCCATACCCGATCGACGAACATCCGGGTCCTGAAAATTAATTTCATGATTATCACATTAAAAGTTACTACTAATCATCTATATCTTACCATATAATATATGTTACATCCACACAAATACATAATCGAATTACTAATAAATCGAATCCAATTAATCATACAATTAATCACGATCGGCTTCATTTCGACATCCGTTTAGGCTTGAAATTCAGTTTTAAGTCCACATAATCCACATTTAATTAGTATGTTAGAAAAAAGCATATGATCAAATATGGATTCCAAATTTTGTTCGTACTACTAATCGATTTACTATTCCTTAACAACTATTAGATTCCTTGACTTTGTCAGTATTGCATTTTGTAGAACATGTTAGTTAAATGAGGTTGAAAGCCAATAGAAGAAGATAGATAATATGAAAATACATCTCACATCATAAACGTAAAGAATAAAGAGATAATTTTAATGATAGGAACCCTCCACTCGAAAAAGACTAAAGTATAGAAGAAGTCCTCAAAATATATATAAATTAGTGACCCTATAAGGGGACCTCAAAACACCATGGATCTAAAATAAGATAATATCCTAACCATATTAAATAGATATACAGAGCTACGAGACATACATAAAAGAGATATGGAAATATCTTCACAAATTTTGTGATTAATTCCAGTCAATTTATTAAGCATTGATTTTTCCTTTGAAACGCAATCATCATTCAAGCTATATTCATCATTTTTGTGTTTGACAGGGTGTTTACATAAAAAGCTCATTTGCTTTGTGTATACCTTAATTCCGTGTGATACAAGCCACATATATATATATTCCAAATGATTTTGATCGAGTTATGTCAGTATTTGATAGTAAAAAATAATGATATGACCTAGATCTGAAACCGTTTGGAGGAATCAATACCAGTAAAGTAGTAATTATATGAAATTAGTTTAATGATCAGACGAGATCCATGCAAATTAGTAAACAAGAATATGGCATGAACATGAAAATTTATCGTACATATATAATGTGTATTTAGAGTGGAGAAATTGGATTATGTAAATTAATTAGATTAAAAAGTTAATAATGTAATTAATTAATAAGAATTATTAATACCTCCATTAAGCCATAATAGAACGGGCTTTTCTTCAGGTTTGGAAATGGCTTCAAAGAACCAATAAAACAGTGCTCTTCCATGACTTTCATTAACGGTAACATAGCCTGCATATTGCTTGAACTTCACTAACGGCTGCCCGGGAAGCCGGACAACCCTGTCGGCTTCTTGCTGAGTCAGCACATCCCGGCTCAATAATTCTCTACCATGTTCAAGTCCGTGACCCAAAAATGGCAGAAGAAGGAAGATAAGAATTGAAAGAAGAAGATTCATAGAAGACATTGAACTCTCTTACTTCTTTCTTTCTTTCTCTAACTCTGTTGTTTGTTGTTTAGTCTAGAAGAAAGAGAGTGGCCGTGTGGTTTTAAATCATGAGAGAATATGACGAGAGACAGATAAGAAGAGTATCTGTTTCGTTATACACTACCTTTTTTTTCCTTAAAAGATTATATATATATATATATATATAAAATAAAAGATCGTTACACATTTATTTAATTAATATTATCTTATTATTATTATTATTATTATTATTATTATTATTATTATTTAATTAATAAAATAAAGATGTACAATGCTTAAAACTACTTGTGAAATGTTTTTTGACTTTTCAAAGCCGGCTGTTTATTACAATGCTTATAAACTTCAAATTGTCACTTTGAAATTTCAGAAAGGTCGTTGTACGTATCGAGTTCTAAAACCTGTGAATCTAAACGTTTTTATTCTACAGATTTTGATAAATTATTGTATTAATTAGCTGAGATAATTGAGTATCAGCTCCTAATCTTGAATTAATATCCATTACATAAATAAATTTTATTACAAGAATTTTTTAAATAAACTATATTTATGATATATTAATGTATCTTAATAATATATAATATTAATATAATATATGATACAATGATAATATAAGATAAAATATGTTCCACCAAAAACTTTTCATTAATTTGTTACTGATATCATAACATGGTCTTTGGAGGTAGCCCATGACTTCCTTATCCGCTTCAACTTCAAGAAAACGATATGCAATCAAATGTGGTCTTCCTAAGCAAAGAATAATTGCACGTGCGATTTGTTCTTAAGTGAAAAGTTATGATTTTCCTAGAAACCAAGTTAATGATCACCACTGACTAATAATAATATGTGCAATTTAGGAAACTAATTAACGTATAACCCGAGAAAACACACATCACATCTAAATCTACCACAAAATTTCGACCAATTGAGGTGGGGAGCTATATATATTTATAATAATAATTATTATTTTTATATGTATATTATATAGAAACTAATAAAGCTTTCTAAAACAATTTCATTACATAAATTTAAAGGAAAAAAATCTTGTATGAGAGTATGAAATTGATCTAAGGTGAGAGAAGTTTAGACTAGACCATTCACTCAAGAATTGTAAAGTAAAAGGTTGATAGAGAAACATATAATAATATTTTTGCATTATTTTCACTTATAGTGTTTCTAGTAATCTTATCTAGGGTTGAGCACAATTTGGTTTTCGGTAAAACCGAACCAAAATCTATCAAAAGCAAAACTAAAACCAACTCAAATTTTCACTAATTTAGCCATAAAAACTGACATAAAACGAACTGGTATTAGACCGGTTGGTTCAAGTTGATTTTTCACCCATTTTTTTTTATATTTCTTCTTAAATTATATCATGATGTATATAATTAATAAACATATATTAATATTATGAAATATGTAATTTTTTCATTATTTAATAATTTATTTTATAGAGTTACTTTTATTTAAAATAATTTTTGAATAAAATTTGGCATTATAACGAATAAAATTATAATTTTACCTTAATATCATAATCAAAATTATATTTAAATATATCATAAATTCATAATCTATCAACTCGATATCATTTAGATGAACATAAAATAGATTAAACGATCAGTACGGAACACAAAAAATAATTCAATTATCACATATCAATTTATAAATTATTTTGCTTAAACAAGAGTTCTTAAACTTATACAAATACGACAAATATTAAGATAAAAATTGAAAGTTGAGGCTAATTAGGGCCTAGGGTTAAAATCTTAATGTAAAAATATATATATATATATATATATCAATGTTGCATCGACCGAAATGAGAATTTAACTGAATAAATTGATAGAAAATTATCGATTTTAATCTATTTCGATCAATACAGTTTTTTTTTTCTTTTTGCTCACCTTCGGTCTGTTCTAGACTCTTGCCCCACATTATATTTTAGGAGAAACTATGATAGACCCCCAATGTTTGAAACAATTATAATAATTACTTTTAATTTTCATAATTATAATGAACATCATATTTAAAACTTTAATTATAATAAACCCCTTGATTTTGTATTAAACTATCTAAAACATTAAAATTTACCTTAAATTATATATTTCTTTATTTGGACTCATAAATTTGTATTTTTACATTATTTAACCAATTTTCTTATTTTAAATCAAATTTCCACATCTTCAATTATTCACTACTACTACTTTTACCAACCTCTTCACCGTCATTATATTTATCTTTAAATTATTAACTTTTATTTTTATATTTTCAATCTTCACCGTCATTTTTTCTTTATCGGAAAATATACTTTACTCGATGTCCAGTAAGATTCAAAAATTGGCTCGCATTGTCTCAAAATTTATTTTAAAAAAAATATAAAATTTTATTTATCCTCTTTTACATTTTTTATATTTCCGGCAATGATCGGCGGCAACGAATTAGTTGGTGAAGTGGTGGTAAACTAGTGTAAGGATGAAAGATTGATGATGCAAAATAATAAAATTGATTAAATAATATTAAAAAAAAAATTGGGATAAAAAAAAAAATTTAGAATAGATTTTACCGTTTTAGATAATTTAGCTTAAATTCAGAAAATTCATTATAAATAAAATTTTAAATATAATATTCATTACAATTATTTCACCCTTTAATGATTTATCCTAATTTCTCATATATTTTAAAAAGACTACTAAATACATAATGACGTGCTAATTATTAGAATTATGGCAGCATCTATAGAAAATAATGTTGTTTGGTAGTTAATATATACAAAGTGAAGGAAAAACAAAACAAAACAAAACAAAACTGCAGATTTGATGTTTTGATTTGGACACAACAATTTATATTTCGAAAATGAATGGTTAAACTTTGAATATTCACAAAATAAAACAACATTTGAGTCGTGAGTCATGACGACTAATCTCAATCGATCGATCGTCCTAATTTGTCTTAAATATGTACTGATGGCTAAAATGTTTTTATTATTGTTTGGTTTTGACCACTAAAATAACTAAAACAATGTTCTTGTCTTTTGTTTGGTACATTAATATAATGTGTGCCAACGAAACGAAGCCGGCCAGTTCGATGTTGTTATGTATAACAATGATTTGTGTCATTAATTATAATACAAAATTAGTTGATGGATTAATTAATTAGTTCATGCATGTGTAGTTGCTAATGATCTTGTATCATCTAATGACTACTAATACAGAAGTTTCTCACAGATTAGATTAATTAGTTTTTCTTTCCCTAATATAAAAATCATGCATTACATGTAGAATGATAAGTATAAAGTATTGCGAAAAACCTATCCATACTAGGGTAGAGAAATTTACACTGATATGCTTGCATATGTTAACATACTAATGGTTTGTGCAGGCAATCATTGCTGTGTAAGCTGCCACTTCACCATTTGTTGGGCTGAGGAGGATTGCTTATGTACTCAATTTCTAATAGAAAAAGCCCAATCTCTATCGAAGAAATTTGCAAAGCCCATATCCTGATCCACAGTGACAGAGAAAGCCCATTAACCAAATCTACATCCAAGACTTATAATAAATGCGAGGGTGGCCAGCCCACATTTGAAATGTTATGGCGTAACGATTCAATCTTCTCATCACGGTAAAGCATGAAAGAAATTCTTGACGTACATCCATCTCCCCCACACATTTTGAGCTCCAACAAATTTAAGAAAACTAACTAATGTTTTAAATACTTGACCATCTCTCTAATCTCACTACATTACTAAACACCCAAAAACCATGATTTTCATTATCATCACCTTCCTCCTCTCCATTACAACCTTCACTTTCTTCACTATACAATATTGTCTAATGCAACAGACCCGACATGGGTTGTTGCCGGTACGGCATGTAATCCGGTTGTTGTCATCACTCCTAACTCTTAACATCTATGAATGGGTCACTGAACTTCTATGTACCCACAATGGTACGTTCATACTTAGATTTCCTTACTTTCGTAACCTCAATCGTGTTATTCTAACCTCGAACCCAAATAACATCGAACACTTCCTTAAAAAGAAGTTTTCAAATTACCCGAAAGGACCATTTTTTCGTGACGTAGTTGATGATTTTCTGGGAGATGGGATTTTCAGTGCGGACGGTGAGATTTGGCAACAACAGAGGAAGATTGCAGGTGTTGTGTTTCATTCCTCCAAGTTCAAGAAAATGACCACGGAATCATTGTTTCAGCTTGTTCACACTCGATTACTACCTGTTTTAGATGATTCTGTTGAGAAATTGGTCCATATTGATCTTCATGAGATTCTTGTAAGATTAACTTTTGATAGTGTTTGCATGATTTCGTTTGGAGTCAACCCGGGTTGTTTGAAACCCGATTTTCCTGAAGTACCTTTCCGGGCTGCTATCGAAAATGCGGCTCAAGATATTTTCCCTAGATTTGTGTTGTTCGAATGGGTTTGGAAGACAATGAGGTGGTTGAACTTGGGGATTGAGAAAAGGATCAAGTCATCAATACAAGAGATCGATAAGTTCACGAAAAAAGTGATTTGGCATAGGAAGAAAGAACTAGATTCAGAAAGTTCATCTATAGGAGATAAAAAAGAAGTAAGAAACTAAAACAAAAGTATAATACAAATGTTGTCATGTTTAATATACATGTTACATTAGTGTTCATAACATGTGTATTTAGGTCTTATATCAATATACTAATTCCTTTTTTGCTGCTCTCAAATTTCTTGTAGGAGAAGGGAATTAGATCGGACTTATTAACGACCTTTATCAAGCATAGGGACAAGGATGGACAAGCATTTTCCGATAAATTTTTGCGAGACATATGCGTGAATTTCGTAATTGCGGGTAGAGATACATCTTCGGTGGCATTGAGTTGGTTTTTCTGGTTGATTGAGAAGAATCCAGAGGTGGAAGAGAGAATTATAGAGGAGATATATAGAGTTGTGGGTGAGAAAGATGAGGTAAAAGTGAAGGAATTGGTCGAAAATGGGGATGTCGTGTTTGGAGGCGAGGAACTTGAGAAGATGGAGTATTTGCAGGCCGCTTTGTCCGAAACTCTAAGGTTGTATCCTCCTTTGCCAGTGGACAACAAGGAGGTAACTAAATTTATATAAACATTTTTTGCTTTTTTTTAGTCATATATGATGATATTATTAATTGATGTGATGGATAATACGTGATTGATTCGGTTTTTAAAAGTATCGACTTAAACTATATGTTTTGTCTTATCGTATCAATATTATATGTATACATATTCTCTATTTAGGCTATTGAAGATGACATATTTCCAGACGGTACCATCGTGAAGAAAGGATCAAAGGTTGTGTACGTAATATATGCAATGGGAAGAATGGAAGCGATATGGGGAAAGGATTTCGAGAAATTCAGGCCAGAAAGATGGTTAAGAAATGGTAAGTTTACGAGTGAGTCTGCCTACAAATTCACCGCCTTTAATGGCGGTCCTCGACTTTGCTTAGGAAAGGATTTTGCATACTACCAAATGAAATATGTGGCCGCATCTATCTTGTATCGCTACCGAGTGAGGGTGGTGGAAGGTCACGTGGTGGTGCCAAAACTTTCATTGACTTTGTATATGAAACATGGTTTGAAGGTGAAGTTGTTTAGGCGTGATGAGGCCAAGCTTCGTAACAAGTACATCAATTTCGAACTTGTTTAATTAGGCATGAATGTGACGAGGCTAATCCCTCTCACTCTCTTCTTTTTTATCTTTATCTGTTCACTCTCACTAGATCTGCCCCCATTATTCAAACCCTAGATCTATATGAAGCCATGATTTTAGCAGAAGCTGCGAGCTTGGATTATATACCGCTATCGGAGAAGACATTGGTAGTAGTTCTCACGGTTTCCTGTGGCTAGATGGGATGGAAAATACAGAGAAATCTCCGGTCTCCTTTTAGTTACAAATTAATCTCTGTTAGGGTTGACAGTATAATAATTTGGTTATGTGTTCTTCGTTAAGAAGTTTTGTAATCGAATTGGAAAATCTATTCTTCTCTCCGTCTTCTCATTCTTTAATGCTTGTGTATGTCCCTCTGTCGCACATTCCCTTAACCTCTTAGTCGCAATCATCACTTCCGTTCTCCGGGAACTCTCTGTCTCTCTCAAAAGTATCGCCGGCCGGAAAATGGAGGAGTAGCTGCGCGTGATCTCACGCCCAAGCTTTTACTTTCGATCTACTTCTTCCTCCAAGCCTTCTTCTTGCCTCCAGTTGCATGTACGCCGTTTTTTGCATACAATCACGTGAGCTCAGCTTCTACTTCTCGTCCTCACCCGCCTCAGAGAAATTTATATCACCTCTTATAAATTGAATCACATAAATATAATATTTCTCCTTTCGTTCCAAGAAACTAAATCTTGTCTGAACACAAACACCTTCAAAACTTTTCAATCCTACTTCGAAACAAATTCTCTGAAAAATCCTAATCCAAGAGAGATTAGGACTTCCTCATCGGTTAAAACTGAAAGTGCCTATATATTTCCAAACAACTCTTCTAATTTGCAACCCTCTTCATAGATATAAAATCTTGATCAAAACCCTTTAACCAAAAAGTGAGATTTCTCCAAATCGGCCCTAATCTAATTAAACATGATCTTGACAAAGAAAGAAAAAGGGACGAGTACAAGACCGGTTCGAATATCTCTGAAGGATCTATTGATCGGCTTTCATCCGATTGGTTTCGTCGGCTGGTGAATATAGACTTGATAAAAAGGAATGGAGGCACAATTGAACAGTTTTTCGGATCCCCTAAGCAAAAAAGAACTCCTCGATTAGAAATCGAACTGCCCAAGATCGTGATCAGGGGGGTTCATAACCTGAAGAGGATCAAGTCATCATCAACAAGTGAGTGAGCTGATAAGAAACCGATTAATACTGTTACTAGTCCAACGAAGATGATCATTAAGACGAAGAAGAAGAAGAAGGTGGCTAGTAATAATCTAGGAAAGAAGAAGTCAGCTCAAAAGACCATTAGGCAGATTGAAGAAGGCCAGTGGTACAAGCATAAAATCATGGAGATGGGTGGCTATAATGTGAGGCCACTCATTGAGAAAACGTTAACTCATACTAATTTGAGTAGGGATCATGGTAGGTTAGCATCACCCGCAAATTAGATTCAATGCAAAGGCTTCTTGAGCAAGGCAGAAAAAGGACACGCACAAGTTTAAAGCAAGGGAAGCAAAATGTCGGAATACAGGTCGTGCTTATTGATCCGGGTTTGAAAGAACGTCAGATGGTACTAAAGGTGTGGAGTATGAATTATACTCAAACGTATAATTTGATAAAGCAATGGAATGAGGTCTCTACAACCTACATGAGAATACAACCTACATGAGAATCAACTTGTGAAAGTATGGTCTTTTTAGGGTTGGCCAAGGTGGTGAAGGAATAGAACCTAAACTAGGACTCGATTTGGTTAAAGTCAGAGAAGAAGAATAAGGAACCGAATCGGGAGCAGAGAGTGATCGTAGCATTATTGAAGCTATTGATCATGGCGATAAGCCGAGCAGCTCCGGAAGCAACTAATGAAGTTGATAATGTCCAATTAATTGTTTGCTGTTTTAATTATTAGATACGCGAGTTCTATTGAGCATATGACATAATTCTACGGTTGGACTTTTGAGTGGCCCCTTCTTATGTGACCCATTGAAGTAAATAATGTAAGTAATAAAAAAGAGTTCGTGTAAAAAATATTGTTAAATATTTAAAAAATTTAAAAAAAATATAGATAAATTTTATGAAAAAATATTTTATATTATTTATTTTAAATTTAAATTTTTAAGTTTAAATTAGGAATTTAAATTGATGACGCATCTTTTTTTTTTTTTTCTCATTAAATGATGTGGTTTTATAGATTGTATTAGAGATTTTATAATAATTTTTAACTCTCTCTCTCTCTCCTCTATTTTTTAATCTTTTTAATTTTCAATATTCTTATTAATTACTATTACAATTTTTAATACTATAAAATCTATATATTATATTACAATTTTATCTAATATTTTAATTATCTATACTCTTATTAATTAATATTATAATCTTTAATATTCTAAAATTTAATTTCAAAAAACAGAAACAGACAAAACTAAAATTTTCATAAAAAAGGAGAAAAATACTCATCTAACAAAGCGGAGTCCCTACACCTCTGATACCTAATTGAATAGTATACTCAAACCTTAAATTATACTCTCATTTAGAAAATAACTCATTGTTACTATTTGAGTTAATGTTCAAGGACCCAATAGCACTACATTTTCTAATTAATGGTAATTAATATAAAATAAAATAAAATAAAATAAAATATGTTAATGTTAAATAAAAGGAAAAATAAAAATAAAAATTATATATATATATATTATTTAATTTTGCTTTGAAAAGTAGAAATTAACACTAAAAAAGTCTGCATGGTTCGCGTTATGTCATGCGATTCACGTTGCTATCTTCAGATTTTGGCTTTCCTGTGACCTCAACTTTGGAGTTACGTATAAAATATGACCAATAAAAATCTCCTTCTTAATCTTCAAGCAATCTATAGCAATTTGGTAATTAATCAATCAGACATGTCACATGTTTTTGACCAAGATATTTGTATGTTTTATATTGTGTCATGACTGATAAGATATTAAGTCTTCATCAATATCTTAACATATCTTTACTATTTCTTATTTTACTCTTCACAATCTCATTGAATTTATTATTAATTTTTTACTAGCTGCTGCCATCATGTCTGCCTCTTCCATTGCATCCACCTCTGCCAACACCATCTGCCTACCCGCTGGTCCTGCCACCGCCAACACCACCCCCTCACCCGCTACTGTAATCACCTACTCCAGTACCATTCCGTCTATCCTGTTAGTTAGGCTACCTGGCATCCCACTTGTGGCGATTAATGCTCATCAACAGCTACAACAGCTACCTTTGCAACTCACGGCTAGCAACTTCCCATCATGGCATGCACAAGGTTGAATCTCTGCTTCTCGGCTACGACATCCTCGGGTGTCTCATCGGCTCCTTCGTGCGCCTTCCTCCTGGAATTCTGGAATACAATAATTGATTTCGTTAGGATAAACTTGTACTCTCGGCACTTTTTGAATCCATATCCACTGAGATTATACCTTTTATTGACTCAGCCCAAACTGCCGATAGTGCATGGTCCATCCTCTTTCGCCTCTATGCGAGCCGCTCCCGCACTCGGGTCATGCCACTCGGGTCATGCAATTCCTAGCTCTCAATTCTCTGTTAAGAATCTAAGTGCCTTAACATATTTTCTCAGGGTCGAGGCCATCCATTATCGTGATGGTCTATTACTTTCTCAATATAAATATGTCATGGACGTTCTTTCTCGCCACAAAATGGATGATGGCCGCCCACTATCGACATCTATGGCAGCCCCCACTTCTCTCACTAAGGAGGATTCTTCAGGTCCTGTTGATGCCACAAAATATCATCAAACTATTGGTGCTCTCCAATACCTTACTTTGACATGGTTGGACATCGCTTTATCGGTAAATAGGCTTGCCCAATTCATAGTCTCCCCCTCTCTCACACATTGAGCTGAGGTTAATCGTCTTTTTGGGTACTTCAAAGGGACAATAAGTCATGAGCTGCTCTTATGCAATTCCAACTCCTTCGAGCTCACGACATACTCAGATGTGGATTGGCCAGGAATTTCACAAACCGATCCTTCACATTGGCATTTCTTGTCTTCCTTGGCACAAACCCGATTACGTGGAGTGCACGTGAGCAATGTTCCATTGCTCATTCTTCGACTGAGGCCAAATATCGAGCCTTTGCATACTTTGCCCCCGAGGTACTACGATGGATTCAAAACATTTTCGGAGTTTCTATTTCCACTACCTCGCCCTCCTATGATATTTTGCGATAATATCGGTGCCACTCACACACATCTCCATTTAAGAATGAAGCGTGTCTCTATTGATATTCACTTACTTAGTTGCAAAGGGTCTCCTCACAGTCTCTCCCATTAGTATTATTCATCAATATCTTAGCATATCTTTACTATTCCTTATTTTACTCTCCACGATCTATTTGTAAATTATTGTTAATATTTTCCTATTGCTCTAGGGTAAATACTTGTACCAGTATATAAACCATCCCTGTAAACATTTTATATAAGAAGCCTTTGACCCAGTATGCATTCCATACGTTTAGAGTTGTCTTCATAGATGTTTCGAAAAGCAAATAATATTAAATGCATGCCGTCGTCACTTTTTTGTTTTGTTTTTTTTTTTTTGCTTTCTCAATTCATAGTTTCAGGTAACAAAATGGGGAGGTCAGTGATGGGCCCCATTATTTATCATTCTATGAATCTCAATCTCTTGTCAATGGTTAGATTCTCAAGACTTTTCAATGATTTCCCATCTTCAAAATTAGAGATTTGAATAATTTTTACATAGCGCTGAATAAGTTTGGTTTGATTATTTAGTAAGATTTAAACGATTTTATTATTATGTTTCGATATTTGATATGAATAATGATGAAGTGATAATATTTTTGGATTCCTAATTGAGTGGAAAAAAAGATCCTAATTGACAGTATTTTTAATTTTTTAATTTTTAAAAAATATTTTTCGTATTGGTTATATAAAATAATTTTTGTAGTTGAGAAAAAATAAAATTACTTTTTATGATTTTCTAATAATTTTTTTCCCTAAATTTATACAAAGTCTTTTACTTATTTTAAAACTTAATTCTTTTACTCATTTTATATATAATTAAATAGATAAAAAAATTATCATTTTTTTTTTATTTTTTTTATTTTTTTTATTTTTTTTTCTCAAAAAATTGAACCAAATATATCTACGGCTTAAATCTTAACCACTCGCTAACCCATATTTTGACATTTTCTGGGTATGAACATAATTAAATATAAATTGGACATCTAGTAGACCTTATGACTATGCATTAATCTGTGGTCCATAAACAGTCACATCATGTAAAACCCACTATTTTCACAGATTTGCCCCATGCATATCACCAGTTTAGTTACGTAAGGAATTATTGCTTTTGAAAATATAGACTATTCATCTGTTGTTTTGTTTCATCTTGGTCTGGTCAAATTGTCAGAGTAAGAAAGGAAATTAACCAACTAAACCGCGTGAATCAAAAAGAGAAAGTTTGATTTGAAACCCTAAAAGTGTATGAAGATACAGATTGATTTGGCTATTACTGTATATATGTTGAGCTGTAGGTGCTATTTATTGATGTTTAGAATTTAAGTAGGACATGTTATATGTTTACCCAAATTCTTCTTTATCCTTATGAGCTATATGTAAACCAGATGAAAGAGATGTAACACTGAATGCCATATTAGTTATTTTTCTATATTTGAACACTAAACACAAATACATTATGTCAAGAGCCATTTTAGCAAACTACTAGTGCCGGCCCAGCAGCTACGTATATGTTGCCGGTGCGATATGATTTCACCGAACACCAGCTGTTTGATGACCTTTTCCGAGCATAATTGTTGACTGTTATAGGCTACACAAAATGTTGCTGACATGAGTAGGTGACTAGTACTTGCAGATGTTGCCGGCAAAAAAAATGCGAGATCACTTTTTTCTTCTATCCCGCCTTTTTGGACAAAGGTAAGACTGTTTATGATTGACGAGGAATCATGTCGTAAAATTCAGCTTCTAAAGTTAACTTTTCAAGGGTTCAAGTTAATTGGTTAGTTCAAGTCCATAAGAATTCTGAGATTGAATATCAACTTTGATTAATAGAGATTATAATAACACAACGATGTTTATGTGTTGTAAATTTAAATAATAGCGGTAAATGCGATCCTGTCAACTTTTTAAAAAATTTGATAGATATTTATTTTAAAAAATTATTTTATATAATATTAAATTTATGAAGTATATTTCACACTAAATTTAAATTTTGATTATTAGTTAAATCTTAAAAAATATTTAATTTTAAAAAATAATTTATAAATATTAAATTCGTGATTTCAAAATAAATTTTAAATCTTGAATTTTAATCATCACCAGGTAAGTTCTTATAGCTTGTTTGATTATATTATTCAAGAATTCAAAAATAGAATATGTTTCCATTTAATAATTTGGTTTGCTCTAAAATGTATTATGGAATCGGAATGCATATAATAATAAATGATTATAGACTTCTTAAATAATCATTCTTTTCTTACCTTTTATTTTCTGAGGAGGGGGATCGAAATCATAAATTCGAGATAGAGAAATACTGTTTGTTTCTCGATTATAAAATACTGAGATTTAAACATGCTTAATTCGATATTGATTTACGAAAAATTGAAGCGAATAAGTATCTTAGATACCCTTCTCTTTCCTTTTTCTCTCATTCGCAACCATCGTGATTTATTTTGGAGCTCTCAACCATCGTGACAAATAATTTTCATCTCCATCGATATTGAAGTAGTGTGGAGCTTTGAAGTCGTTCTGTGAAGGACCCATTTTAGAGTTACCCTACGAGTTAAATGTCTCGAGATCTTGAGATGCATATATTAAAGATAAAATTGTTAGAATTAAGATATAATTAAATGATTTTTTAAACTAACTAAATAATTGAATCAATTTTTTTGAAAAATAAATATGTCGAATTCTTTGAACAATCAAACATAATTTTTAAAAATATATTATTTTATTTCTCATTCGACTATCTATTTATTGTAAGTTAACTCATGAGTAATCAAACTAGCCATTGAAGTTGTCTTAGTTACTAATAAGTGGTTTCAAAATTGGAAAGTTTAATAAACCATGTCTTAAAAATTGAATTAAGCCTAAGGTCTAAAAGAAGCTCTAAGGAAAACTAAGCATCGGGAAGCAATAAATTTAGTTAAATAAATGGGCCAACATGGAAACGTGGACAAGGTGAAAACGTGTAATGACTTTTTGTGGATTGTGGATTAGACCTCATCAGCCTGTTTTCCTTCCAGCCGAACAACATTTTATAAATTACTATTTTTTTACGTGCCAAATTTTATATTTTTATTTACTTTCCACGCTAATTAAAAAACAAACATTACACATATAAATGAATATTCTCATATAGTACTCATAAATCATAATCTCGACCAAATCCAACTGCTTTTAAGTCTTCATATTTTGCATAAACAACCACAATCCATGCCGACCGCCCCCCTTTCTGAGATCGCTCTTCTTCTTCTATGGCCAAAACTCATGATCGGAAACCCCTCGATAATTCTTCTAGCCCAAAAATTTTCCTCTCTTTTCTCGGATGCTTTGGGTTTTCCCGGAAAATTCCCAGGAAAAAGTTGTCGTCTGACCGTTTGACTGCCAAACCCGCTAAGCACAAAACAAACCGAATGTTTTCTATGTTTGCGAAGAAGGAGGACGTCAAAACGGTGCCGTTTGAGGCTGCCATTTCCGGCGAGGGGAACTCCGATACGGATTTTCCCGCTAAGGCGAAGAGATCGTCCAAGTCAAAGTCAAAGTTCGATAAGGGCGATAAGGGCAGTGCTTCGAAACTAAAAGCTCCGGAAACGAATCAAATTCCGCCAACTCAGATTGTTACTGAAGCGTCAGAACTGTCGGTTACGTCAGAACAAGAAGCCGGTTTGGAATTACGGCCCTCTCAGGTTAGTCCATTTACCTTTTCTTCCCCTTCATTTGGTTCAATTCATAATTCAGTCCTAGTAGTTTATCGTTAGTCTCATGAGCCCCTATACTATTTTGTTTTCACAATTTAATACCTAAAAGATTAAAACTCCCAGTTTTGGGCCAACACAGTCATCCTACAATTCATGAATGTAACAAAAATATACGTACAGTCCAATTCAGTGAGATTTAATTGTTAACTGCCTATCCCATCCACATTCGTTCTGAGTTCATTGATACAAAAATGCCCCTTTGATTGATCAGCACAACCTTAACAAATGTTTGTACTCCATGTTTGGTTACAGACACCTACCAGGAATGACATTCTTAGAGGTCGTAAATCAAATGCGTCAAGGGCGGACCTGTATCACTCGGCAAGATCATCTTTCAGTCGGGTGATTGATAGAACCAGGTCCGGATTCAGTCAACCGAACTCTCCTCCAATGGAGAAACGCAAGTCAACCCGAAATGTATCCGACATCAAACAGTCTCAATCCACTCCTTCTCTAAAACCGGCTCCTAAGAATCGGACATTGGATCCTATTACTAACCTGCCAGTTAAGTTAAGAAAAGGAGACAATGCCAAAAGATACGATCCGATTGTTGGTATGTCAATCGTTATGGTCACATTATTGATAATGTTGTTATGGGGAAGACTTTGTGCTATTATGTGCACGGCCATATGGTTTTATCTTGTGCCTATATTTAGATCTACTCTTGCACTTGATCAAGATGACAGGGATGACCGCGTTACTGATAAAGAAATGAAATCAAACAGCTCGGATTTATACTCGGAGGAGTATAGAAAGAGATCGGTGGTTTTTGAAGGATTTCTTGAGAGAAATCGTAGGAGGGTATTGTGATTTTTTCTTTTCTTTGGTTGTAAATTTGTAATTTATTTTTTAATTTAGAAGAACTTTACTATAAATTATAAATATGTATACAAAAGGCATACCATGAGTGTCCATGTAATTTGTAAATATATAATAATGTCATTAATATTTGAATTACTATTTAAGTGTTGTAGAAAATTCATGATTTCGAAATTAGTGTTGTTCTTTTAAGACTTGATTGAATAGTTTTTCTACTACTCCGATGACATGTTGCTTTTGGTCAAATGAAATGAGATAACAAAATTTTAATGAGATTTGGGAGACAATTCTAATTCTAGCATAGTCATGCTTCTTCAAGAAATTTTTATAAGTGTTATACTCAGTACATTATTTTTATGAATGAAATCATATTATATATATTTAATGCATGACTCATGCTTTGCTCTCTCCACCTTGTGCACTAGGTTGCATGAGAAGAATTTGCACCCGCTTAGTTCAATCAATTGATGTAGGTGGGGCTTTTGACAAACCTTGTCAAACTTTGATCTGTTTTCCATTAACTTGGAAGAATAATTTGTAAGTGTCACAAATCTTGTCTAGAGAGGCGAGAGCTATCTGATAGATTTCTCCAAGAGAAATTTCTTTTATTTCTCGTTTGCAAGAAGTGATGTGTCTGTTGAGTTCTGCATGGAGCTCATTTGGCAAGGAATTGATGTAGACCTACCTGAGAGTTTCATCGTTTATGTCGTTTAGCATGTAATATTTTTGAGACATTCTCTTGAAATGATCAATAAGGTCATTTCTCTTGAGAGAACAACATTTCATCTCAAATTATTTCTTCCTGGCTTGTTTGTCAATTAGCTAGAAATGTCCAATGAGTTCCTTGAAGATTACTCCGAGGATATGGGAGACACTGGAACTACGGGCTAAGTGCAACTGGCAGTAATCCCCTAAGGTCTGAAACTAGTCTCTGAGAGTTTTGGTGAATCTGGACGTAAATTCTCGTAGGATGTCTTCTAATGTCCTATCATACTTTGTCATTTGGAGGTCAATCCATGTTCCAATTTTATATACTTTGTCACGCCAATCTTTCGGGTCTTTATCAACAAAAGAGAACCAGGGACCACTTGTGACTTTTTTCAGGGCATTAAACTGTCCTAGACGAAACTCGGATGTTTTTACTGGTTCATCAATAATCAGATCATCTAGTTGATGATGGGGGTTCATCTCTGGTTTGTGAACTTCAGGCAGAGGGTGAAGCCATATATATGTGGCTTATATTCATTATCTCTGGATCATCAGGTGATTTAGAAGATTCCCTGTCATATGATGAGAAAATTGGCGATATTGTGGTATTGCAATAGAGACTAACTTAGGGAGTAACCATATGATGATACTGGGGCAGGACATGAGCTAGCTTCTGTCTACCAATATCTTGCTTAATTCTTTCTATCTCTGCTTTGATTTCACGAATCTCTTGTTCTTTTTGATCGAACTTAGGCCCAAACTTCTATTTCTTGATCATATTGTGGAGATTTTCATCTAGCTTAGCAATTCGGCTTTCTAGATCTAGATAGATCTTCTTCAGCTCAGAATCTTCAGCTCAGAATCCAAGCCTATTAACTTGCGATCAGTTTGAGCAGATTTTTCCAGAGCTTGGTCTAATTTGTCATCAATCGTTGTCAAGAGCTTGTTAAATATTTTGGCTAAGTCAATAAATAAATTTATGAATAGAAATGGGCTTGGAAAAGTAATAAATTTATTAATGACTATTTACTTGATTGGGCTCAGAATGGTTATAATTTGTAGTCTCTATAGTCCGTATATAGCTGGAAAGTCCACAATGTCCTAATCCAATCTACGTGCCGAAGCCCAACTCCAGCCCTAATCCTAACCGTCACTATAAAATCAGAATTTCATTTCCCTCGTCTTCGTTCACGTAACTAGGGTTTTCTGGGAAGCAAGAGCAACTCTGTCGTCAAGCCGCCATGGTAGGTTCACTCTAGCTCTTCCTCGCAGTTTCGATTTTCTCGTTTAATCTTTGACAGTCTGTTTGGAAACTTGTAAAATGGTAGACTGGTTTCGAATTTTGTTTATTGAAGTTTTTATGATTCGGAAGATGAACCTTATAGCCATTTCAATTATGTTGTAGCTGAAACTTAATAATTTGGGGCTAGACTTAGTGTCTTTTGTTTCTCTTTGATTACCGCGAGGTGGAATGTTTGCCAGATTTGTTTGTATAATTTTGGATATGTAGCTCCTGGTCATGACAATTTGCACAACTCATTAAAAATGAAGATGCATTCTGTAAAGCAGATTATGTACTAGAGATTACTAGCATGTTCTTTTGAGCATTGATCTTTGTATCTTTAATTTTTCATTGTTGCGGTAGCTGTAAATTTTGAAATCATCATATTCATTGTTGAAATGTTGCTGAATTGTAGGTGAACGTTCCCAAGACAAAGAAGACTTGCTGCAAGAGCAAGGAGTGCAAAAAGCACACATTGCACAAGGTTACACAGTACAAGAAGGGTAAGGATAGTCTTGCTGCTCAAGGTAAGCGTCGTTATGATCGTAAACAATCAGGTTATGGAGGACAGACCAAGCCTGTTTTCCACAAAAAGGTAAAAAAAAAAAAAACATGCTTTCAAGGTCTTAACAGACTTCTGAACAAGAGTTTTTTTTAAAAAAATTTTAAAATCACTGTCCTAACAGGCTAAAACTACGAAGAAGATTGTGCTGAGGCTGCAATGTCAAGGTTGCAAGCATGTGTCTCAGCACCCTATTAAGGTCATTATTATCATGGACTACTTGTTTGGTTTTTTTGTGCGCTGCTTGCTGGTGTGTTGTATTAGCATTATTCTTACGATACTGGTTTTTTCTTCTTCTTTTTCGTTATTGTAATTGCAGAGGTGCAAGCACTTTGAGATTGGTGGAGATAAGAAGGGAAAGGGAACCTCCCTTTTCTAAGTTGGCTGTCTCGTTCTTTATTACATCGATTTTACCTTTTTGTTTTGTTGAAAGTTAGAATGGATTCTGGAATTTTAGTTCTGTCACTTTGTTTTTCTTATTACGATGATTTCCCCTTTTTCATAAAATCTGATTGGAATTGGCTTATTGTACCCAATTTGAATTACGATATCAAGGTGTGAGACATTGTCACATTGGTGTATGAATTGGCCCTTGATTTCTTAGTTTATTAAAGCTCTAAAAACTCAATTTTACATCACGAAAATCTACCCTCATTCTCGACCAACATCATTTCTATGATTACCATCTCTGTCATGAACGCATCACAAGATTGTTATGGACTCATTTGGGGGATCAACCTAGGTTAGTAAAATTTAATTTTTGAGTAGAAGTTAAAAAATTAACAGTCGTTGATTAATTTTTTTCTGATTTTTAATTAGTTCAAAATATATTCTGGTTTGTATTCAAATTCTTATATGAACTTAAATAATTTGGTTCCTTCTTTTTTTTTTATTCGTCATTTAGTAAGAAGTCCATGAAATTTTTCTTTAACCAAATCTAAGTACATAGTCTTAAATAATTAGTTTTTATTTATGTTATATTTTAATTATTAAATTTTAATTAAATATATTTAACTGTATTTATTAAATGTGAAATTTAAAATTAATTTTTAAAAATATAAAAGACTTTATACAAATAAAACACATAAGTTTAATTTATTCTTTAATTATTTTGGTTATTGAATGAAAATGAGCATGATCCAAAAACTTTGGTGTATATATATATATATATATTTTTTTTTTTTTTAATTAAACGTAGTAGATTAAAAGCCTCTCTTTCTCGTTAATTTTGCGATTTCTGAAGCCTCTGAAGACTGAACTGAAGAAACCGCACCATCGGAGTCGACGACGTTCCTCTGAAGCTTGCATCCCTAGCTAATAAAAAATCTTCTCACCATGATTGCGAGGAGCCTAATTTCAAGCGCTAAATTCTTCGGATGGAAATCCTCAAGCGCCCATGGATTCGTAGGTTGCCGACGCTCTTACAGCTTGATTCCAATGGTGATAGAGCACTCGTCCAGAGGAGAGAGAGCCTACGACATCTTCTCTCGCCTCCTCAAAGAACGCATTATCTGCATCAACGGCACTATCTCCGACGATACTGCTCACGTCGTCGTTGCTCAGCTGCTCTACCTCGAGTCTGAAAACCCTTCCAAGCCTATCCATATGTACCTTAACTCTCCTGGCGGCGCCGTCACAGCTGGTATTTCTTTTTCTTTTTCAAAATTTGAATAAGTAACTGGCTTCTGTATTTCTGTCTATAATCTCCATTTGAGGTTTCTTCTAGGGTTAGGTTTATTTATTATGACGTCGAAATGCTTGCAGTTTGGAAATGGAATGGTTTAAGTGGAAAATTTAGGTTAACTTAGTATGAAATGCTTGAAATTTTGCATTATGGCAAATTGTTTGATGATATATATATATATGCTTGAAAAACTGGACTTTTGAGCGAACTGCATTTTGGTTCAATTAGATTTTGAGGTAAACCAAATTTTGTGTTTAGAGATTTGCTGGGCCAAAAATGGGAGTTTTGGAGGACCAAATTTGAACTGGTTTCAAAACGTCGTCAAACTGAATTTTGGTAACCTATAGTTTAGGATCAAACTGTCCTTTGACTGTAAACTAATTTTGGGTTGCAATAGGAAAACTACTTTGACAAAGAAGGGTTTTAGGGATCAAATTTGATTCTTAGAACCAAATTCCAGTTTTAAATTGCTTTCTGAAATGTAGCCCTAGTACTGATTATTTGAATACTTCCCATCTTGTTGCCTTGCTGTCAATTTCTTTTCTGATTTTCGTAGGACTTGCCATTTACGACACGATGCAGTACATTAATTCCCCCATCAACACTATTTGCTTGGGCCAGGCTGCATCAATGGGCTCTCTCCTTTTGGCCGCAGGTACCAAAGGAGAGAGGCGGGCCCTACCCAACGCGACTGTCATGATCCATCAGCCTTCAGGTGGGTACAGTGGCCAGGCTAAGGATATAACAATCCACACCAAGCAGATTGTTCGAGTTTGGGATGCCTTGAATGCATTGTATTCAAAGCATACAGGCCAACCCATAGATATTATTCAGAAGAATATGGATCGGGATTATTTCATGACCCCAGAAGAGGCGAAGGAGTTTGGGCTAATTGATGAAGTCATTGATCAAAGACCGGCTTCTTTGGTAACTGATGCTGTGAGTAATGAAGGCAAGGATAAAGCTTGAGGTGATTTAGATAGGTAAAGAGATAAAAAAGGTTGGCTTTGATTGCTTTTAGGTTATGCTTTAGCTGTTTGCTAGTATTTATTTTCTCTTTTCCCTGGATTTTTTTTCTATGTGATATTGTTTCTGATACTATGGCCATTCTTTTTTACTGTGATGAGGCAGTGAAAGTAGCTTTTTTTTTGCACAATATCTCTTTCAGCATGTAGGCACACTAAGAAAGAAGTAAAATTTGAAGATTCTATATGCTCTTCATTCGCAGGCTTATATGCTTTTCAGCATTCATTATTCATTTACATGGCATTTTTGTATTTAGTCTACAAGTATAGTATAACATCTTGAACCAAATCTAAAGCTTGAAGCATTTTTCTAGTTGAGGATTGATTGAATTTTGTGTGATAAGTAATAAGGACAATGAGATATTAGCTCGATGGCAGTATCCCTGTCCCGGTCCTGGTAAGACTTAGTAGGTCTTGGTTCGAGTCAACCTATAACTTGAAGGGGGGAAGAAAAAAAGAAGATTGCTATGTGATGATAGAAGTTAATAATGAAAGGGACCTAAAATGAACAATCTATGACTGAAGCTTATACGTAAGACAACATTGTTTCCTCAATTGATCGTATGGATTATATTGAGTAAAAATTATGGCTTTGCTTAATTCAATTTGTCCCATATTTAACACAATATTCTGCTATTTTATTTATTTAGTTATATATATATGTTTTTTTTTAAATTTTAGCTATTTTTTTTTATAAACTTACATAGATATCTGATATGAATAAGGAATATTTACTTATTTTGTATTTATCCTCTTTTTTAAAAATTAATAATATTTTCCGAAAATAATAAGAAAAAAAAAAAAATCGAAAATTAGCCAATTGGTCTTCTGCTACAATACCAACAAGCCTCAAATCCTTTTCCACCGCTTCTCTCTCCCTCTCTACACAATCTCTCTTATACTCTCTCTCTGCAATCGCGAAGCAAAACCCTCGCGTCCGATGCCCTAGGGCCTGCGGCGCCGGAGCCGTTATCCCGCCGGCGAAATATCCGGCGAAAAACAAAATTCTGTGTGTCGTTAGGGATCCTAATATTAGGTTTTGGTGGATTCTACATTTTGGTGATACGGTACTGCTACAGACTAGGCAGCTGTTCGAATATCTCCCTCTAGGGTTTGCTGTTTTGGTGGGGGCGTTGTCATCTACGCCATGGCTCCAGGGCGTAGACGCGGATCGAATAAAGCCAAGGCGAATAGTGAGTTGAGCTTGGGCGATCTTGTCCTCGCTAAAGTCAAGGGATTCCCTGCTTGGCCCGCAAAGGTTTGCTTCTTATTACCCCTGGACGGTGCATTCTGCTTTCTCCTTGATCATTTTTATTTATTTATCTATTTATCTAGGTTTTTATCTTAAAATTTGACAATGTGATGTTTAGTTTTGATCTGTTAGGGTTTTCTTCTCGCTCCCTCTCGCGAAAATTATTACCTTAACTCCTCTCTAATGGGGTTTTGAGGGAGGTGATATGTTCAATGATACTTAGTTTTTTTCCTGCTGTCTACAAGGTCTTACTGATTTGGACATAATCATGCGTTTGAATCAAGGCTTTAGCTTTTCACCAAACAATCATACTGCTTTCTATTTGACAAAATTTTCAGGTTATTTTGGCCGTTTTACTAGTATCTGAGGTGTCTTTCATGCATGTTGTATTTACAGATTAGCAGACCTGAGGATTGGGAAAAACTTCCTGACCCAAAGAAATTTTTCGTCCAATTCTTTGGGACAGAAGAAATGTAAGCTTCTCAACTTTTCATTTCGAGCCTACTGTGCTTGATTACTGCAATGTATCTATATCTTATCATGTTGAGGTATGGATCCTTTAGAACAACATTGCCATCTTTTTATCAAAAGGTCAAACTGCTTGTTTGTACGTTGAGACCAATATGCATGTTCATTTTCTAATGTTATATGAAAATAGGTTTGAATTGTCGATTTCACAGTTGTTTCCATTTCATCAGTTCTCTGTACTCATGTCATTTCTGGCCGAGTTCATTTTTAGGATTTACAATGTCCAAGGAGAAGCTTCAATACGAATATACAAATATTCCAATACCTGTTTCTTCTCTTCCTCATTCCTCATGTTCCTATATAGTTTTTTATTTTAGATCTTAGTCTACTTGTTTACTATTTACAGAGCGTTCGTTGCTCCTGCTGATATTCAGGCATTCACTAATGAGGTAAAGATCAAGTTATCAGCACGTTGTCAAGGTAAAACAAAGCACTTTTCGCATGCTGTGCAGGAAATTTGTGCAGAATTTGATGAGTTGCAGAAGAAGAAATCAAGTGGTTCTCGTGATGATACTGATGGATCTGACCTTGGGAGTGGGGCTCCGCTTGTTGATGACGGGGTGGAGGATGGTGGGTTTGAGCTTGATTTAAAGGGTGAGATAGGTACTGTGGAATCCAATGGAGAAATAGTGAAGGATGGCATAGGTGAGTGTGGCTCTAAGTTGGAGCGCTGCTCACAAATAAAAAGTGAAGTTGACTGTCATGATGTGAAGCCTTCAATAGAAAATTGTCAAGGTCATAGCTCATCTCAAAAACTAACTTCTGAGAAGAAAAGTAAAACATCTGCAGGATCAGGTCCAGATAGTTCTTGTTCAAAGGAAGAGCTTTCTACTAGTAAAGAACAAGATTCTCAGGTCAAAGATTCTAGTAACAAGCATAGGGCGCTCACAAGTAAAAGCCACAAGTTAAAAGTGGTGGATACTACTATGAAGAAGAAATATGAGGGTGCAGAGTGTAACAAAAGCAATGGATCATCTGTAACAGTGCCAAAAGAAGGGAGCCCTCAATCAAAAGATGGAATAAACGGAAATTTTGATTCTGTTGGGGTTGTGAGGAAGAATTCTTCAGGTGCTCTTAAGTCAGATTCTGAACCTGCTCGTGTGATGAAATCTAAAGATGTTGTGAAATCTAAGAAACATTTGAAGGATAAAGATTTATCAACGAACTCTGTGGTTGATGATGAGGAGCTTCCCAAGGGTGAACTAACTGTCAGGAAAAAGAGGCCCCGGCTTGGAGAAGGGAAAACTGATTTGGATGGGAATGAAATTTTACATAAAGGGAAAAAAACAAGGTGTAGAGAAATCAGGGAATCCAAGGGATCACTCTTTAGAAGCGCAAAGAGCATTTCTCCAAGTTCTAATGTAGTTGATGACAAGGCAATAAAAAAATCGGAGCTGAAATCACTTGTGATAGATAAGAACTTGACGTCAGCACAATCACACAAAAAACGGAGAGCAGTTTGCCTTTTTGATGAGGAAGATGAGGAAGAACCTAAAACTCCCATACATGGGGGATCGGTAAAAAATGTTAAAGCGCCTTCTAATGGCACAGCTAGTAAGAGTGCTGATGCACCTATTGAGAGTTCTTATAATGCCCATCAGACTGTCAGGGAAACCTGTGGCTCTCGGGATAACAATTTGAAGGAGTCATCTTCCCAGTTACATAATAAGTCTTTGTCACCCAACAAATCTCAGGTTGAGGAGAAATCAGAGAAGCCAATTACTTGTCCGGTCTCTGATAGTCAGGGAAAATCAGATTCTCAGCAGTTGGCATCCAAAGAGGCAGAATTAAACTTGATTTCGCTTAAGAAGTCGCCAATGTTTGTTTCTGGCACCAGGCCAGTTGAACCACAACACAAGGTTACTAAAGCGACCATCAAAGTTCCTAGTACTGGTCAGAAGAAAGCTGTGGCTGTTTCTAGCAAGGCTTCAGCTCCAACTTTGCAAAGTGTGAATCTTCCTCAAGTTCAAGATACACCTCGAAGTAAGTTTACATCTTCAGGAGAGAAGTCTAAAACTACTCCAAAATCGACTGCACGAGTCCCTGAATCTTCTTTTTCCATGGATAAGTCGATGGATTATAGTTATTTTTCTGGTGAAAGGTATGATCACTCATAGGTCATAGCTGTCTATAGATTTTATTTACGCGTGTATTCTTATTTTTGTGTTTTTTGGGACAACCTACAGATTGGAAGCTCTAAGAGAAGATAAAGGAGGTTCCCTGATTGATTCCAAGACCCCAGAGTCTGTTACGTCCATGAAGCATCTTATTGCAGTTGCCCAAGCCAAAAGAAAACAGGCACACACTCAAAATCTCTCCTTTGGGTTTCACAATTCTGGTCCCTTTCTTACTTCTGATGTCCAGGGGAGGAGTCCCAGTCCCTCTCTAGCTCAACCTTTTGTATCCAGTACTAGCAATGTGGTGCAGACAGATATACATGGATCTAATGCTCACACGTGTTTAGCTTCTCCATCAACTCAGAGTCATCAGTTGATGGCCCAAAATAAATCTGATATCGAAGAATTGGAGGAGAGAAGATTTAGTTCAGTGCATAGGGCAGGTGGAGATTCCTTAAGTGGTGGTACTGAGGCAGCTGTTGCTCGTGATGCATTTGAAGGAATGATAGAGACTTTGTCAAGGACTAAGGAAAGTATTGGACGTGCAACACGGCTTGCTATTGAGTGTGCCAAATATGGTATTGCAAATGAGGTGAGTTTATGCGATTGTCTATGTTGATATGTTACAATTACAAAATGGAGAGGATTTGGATTGTTGATAGACATGCTAGCTCTTTTGTTTATCTAGTAACTAATTTCTATAATTCCTTTTGGTTTCAAGTATCTGTGAAATTGTGTGTGGATAGCATCAAGAGCTTTTCATAGTATGCTTCGCATCTGGAAGATTTTTGAGAAAACAACAAAGGGATTCATATATCATACTAGAGAGCACCAGCTACCTTAGGTCCAAGGTTATGGTCTTATTGTTATTTTGTTTAGGAATGTGCTCGTGACCTTAAGCAACTGATGGATTTAGGGGGCTGCAAAAAGCTTGTACGTTATGTCCAAAAGTCTTCTAGAACTTGATTTGTTCTTAGATTAGTACTTCTCTCATGCAATGCTCTGTAGAATAAATTTGATAAATCTTATGATGCGGTAATATTTGCAATATGAAAGACCAATTTATGGAGTCAAGTGTGGTATTGGAATTATGGAAAGTGACAACATATCTCTTATCCATATGATTTCTTTTCTTATATTATAAGCATTCTTTTTCATTGGGTAATAGACAGTTCAGTTAAACTGCCTTTTCTTGACTTGGACAAAATTGTGGGCCTATCTTCAATCAGATGTCCTGCACTCAACTTTGTCATATGACCTATTCTTATACTTTTTTCAGAAAATTTTTAGATTGTTACAAATTTGATGGTTATTCTGCCTTTACTTTTAGCGCGGTGATAGTGGAAGTACCTTTTGATTGGACTAATTTCTAACTGTCTGTTGCAGGTTGTGGAATTACTGATCCGTAAGCTAGAAAATGAACATAATTTTCACCGTAAAGTGGATCTCTTCTTTCTTGTGGATTCCATAACTCAATGCTCACATACTCAAAGAGGTAGACCATGAGGGGGTATTTCTATGCTGAAGTAGACATAGTTTCATTTTATTGGCAAAGAAAACTATGGTGGCTCTGGTTTTCAAATATAGTATTGTTTGAAAAGTTATGAATCGATTGACGAGTCCAATACCAATATCCTGATTTCTAATGGCAATGCATCGGGTCTTTTCTTTTAGATTCTGTTTTTATATTTGAAATTTTATGATGATACTAGTTACTTTACAGGTATTGCAGGAGCGTCTTACATCCCTATTGTTCAAGCAGCATTGCCGCGTCTTCTTGGTGGTGCTGCTCCTCCTGGTACCAATGCTCGTGAAAATCGTCGACAGTGTCACAAGGTGCTGTTACTTCTACGTAATATTTCTTTACTGAAAGCCTGATCTTCATGTGTAACTTATATTTGGGTACATTTATATGTTCAATAAATTCTTATCAGGTTTTACGATTGTGGCTTGAGAGGAAAATCTTACCTGAATCTATTCTTCGGCGTTACATGGATGACATTGGAGTTTCCAATGATGATACCACGGTTGGTTTTACCCTGAGACGTCCTTCTAGATCTGAGCGTGCTATTGATGATCCAATCAGGGAAATGGAAGGCATGCTTGTTGATGAGTATGGCAGGTATGTAATTTATTTATCTACCTGTTTTCAATTGATTCTATTTCTGTATTCTTTTGTAGGTGTAGGATATAGTTGTCCATGGGAGAATTATGTGAGAAGCACTGAATAATTCCAGGTTGTTGAATGGGGCTAGTCTAGACTGTCTTTTGAGTTCTGATAATTTTTTTTCTTCTTCTCTCTCTCGAACCAGCAATGCAACATTTCAGTTGCCTGGATTTCTGTCTTCACATGTCTTTGAAGATGAAGATGAGGATGAAGATTTTCTAAATGGCTCATCAAAGGAAGTTGGTGATGCATCACCAGTCAAATCCACACATGCTAACGAGTCAGAAGAAGCATGTGCAGTTACCCCAATTGATAGACGGCATTGCATCTTGGAGGATGTAGATGGTGAGCTTGAAATGGAAGATGTCTCCGGGCATCCAAAAGATGAAAAGCCCTCTGCTGCAATTGGTTCTTTGGAAATGGATTCACAACAGGTGGACTCAGAGAGGACAGTGGAATCGGTTTCACACATATCAGAGTTGTCTCCTGTTCCAGAGGGTTCTCCACCTTTGCCTCTCAATTCACCTTCTCCACTCCCACCCTTACCTTCCTCACCACCACCACCACCACCTCCTTTATCCCCATCACCCCCACCACCGCCCCCATCACAGCCACCTCCTTTATTTCCTCCAGGTCCTCCGCCATTGCTAATTCCTCAAAATTCAGTACCTACTCAGCCTTCTTTACTGTCATCACAACAGATACCAACTCCTCAATCATCTGTGCAGTCTTCGCCACATCTTGTGTATCAAGTGCCATTGCCTCATGAGTACCGTAGTGTAAGATTCCCCTCTATATGATTATATTTTATTCGGAAATGCTAGCATCCTTAGATTGATTATAAATTCCTATTCAGGGCAATCAACCTGTCCAAATGGTAGGAAATACTTCTCATGGGGGTGTTATGGATGCCACTGTGAGAAACGAGGCATTACAGCAGTCTCCTTGTTTTGTCCCTGCTTCTACCTGCAATTCTCGAGAACCTTCGACATTTAGTTCTTCAAGACAATTAGAATATGGACGCAATGATGTGTATTTAAATGCACAAGTTTCTCAACCAAATCAACTGTTCCAACAAAGTAACCCCTCCTTTGTGCCAAGACCTCTACAACCTGCCCCACCCCCAAATCCATCAAGTCAATTCTCTTATGCAAATGCAGTTCAACAGCAGCATCCTCATCCTCATCCTTATCATAATCCATACCCTTTGCCCCCTTTTCCTGATGGCCGGGGAAGATTTGTTGGTGATGAGCAATGGAGGACGCCGTCAAGTGAGTTCAAAGCTGAAAATCAGCATGGTGCATGGATGAATGGAGTGAGAGCTCCATTACATACAGGTCCACCGTTTGGCCAAGAAGGTATTAACCTATTATAATGTTCTTATGTTTGTCTCAGTGCTGTCAAAGGTGCTCGCCCGAAGTGCCTAGGTGCTCAGGTGAGGCAAGGCGGCACTGGAGGACCTCACACAAGGGGCACAGGCATTGCCTCGACCCTTCTTAGGCGATGCCTAAGTGCTCACCTGCCTTGAGGCGTGAGTCAACCTAGGCGAGCTCCTTGTAAAGTAGAAGGCAGATGCATGATAATCTGCTTTTTTTTTCTTTTCCTAATTAGGGTGAAAGTTAATACAATTATGAAAAAATATAAAATTAGAAAGAAGAGACTTCACTTTCCTCACTCAAAATGGTTAAAAAAAATTGTCATTCTGTAATTCTCATTCAGTGAGAGCCAATCTATAACCTGGGCATCATTTTAAGTCCATCTGCTTTGTGTGATTTCAAATCCTCACCCATAGATGTTGCTGATGGCAGGTTATTACCGGCCTCCCGTTGAGAGACCACCAGCAAATAATATTAGTTTTCATCCTTCCACTTCTAACAACCTACCCTCTGGAGTCCCGATTGTTGGTGGGTGAATGATTATTATTATAATTTTTAATCTGTTCTGTTTATTCTTTATTCGACGAGTTTAAATTTTAGTTAAGCGAGAAGATTTGACTCAATGCTGTATTTTGTTCAGGTCATGGGATTCCCCATATGTTACCATCCAGACCAGACATGTCTGCCCTAAATTGTTGGAGGCCTGTATAAGAAAGAACCTCAACCACGTCCAAGTCTAATAGTAAGATATGTTCTTTTTTAGCTCGCGTACTGATATAGTGTATTATTTATTTTTTATATCTTGATACTCTTTGAGATTTTTCAGCTGCGGCCCATCTTACGTGCCCCCCTTATTGTATCTGTAGTTTGAACAAATTGAATACCTTTGAGGATTGAGCTTGTCTGATTATTGCCCTGTCTTTGGTTTCAGGGCTGAAGTGTAGAGAGGGCAGAGAGAGAGCAAGTTCAATATACGACATGTCGGAGTATGATTGCTTGGTATATAAAATCTGACTACGACTTGAAGGCACTGTTGCAAACTTGTGGAGACTCTTGGCAGGACTATGTATATTGTTATTTTTCCTGACAAATATATCTGGGAACATTTGCTTTCAAGTGTAGGCCCATATTTCTGACTAGGTTAGTACACCTGTTTCTTACCTCTTGTAAATAGATCGAGTGTTAAATGGAAAATTCAATCAAATAGTTTGGATTTAAGTGCTCTCTTCTTTATGTGTACTCTTGTACACCTTGTTTTTACATGGTCTTATCATTTCAAGCATGCTGAATTTGCTGAATGTGTGATAACTTTTCTCAATTAGTAGGGGTTTTTGTATAATGCACAAATTAGGGTACTGGAGATGCCGATACTGTAAAAAGAGTGTCATTTCATGAAGGAGAGAAAGAAAGAAAATGAGCTAATTTCGTAGATTGTAACCAGTGTCAATCAACTATCACCCTTGATTTATTATTTTATAATTCAATATTCTATTTAAATTATATGTGTAGGAATCATCGCGGCCATATTGTGAAAAATGAGATATCTAGATTTTATAAGAAATTGAGAGGTGCTGAATCTGTCAACTAGGTTCGTACCTGTGCAGTTGAGGATTATTGCATGTTAATGTGCATAAGCTTTATACTAAGGGTATCAGTTATACCCTCAGTCAGGCACTTGCAAGATTTACCATGGAACAAGACAAAAATTATGAGTGCATTGGATTAAAAAAGTGGTAGGTAGCGCAGGGATGTGGCCTGTAGGTTTGTCGGAAGTGTTCAGGTTACTGTGACTTGGTCTAAAACTAATAGGTTTGTTTGGGAAACTCGGTGAGCATTTAGAAGTGAATGTATGGCAATTTTGAATTTGAAAATGATGGGAGTTTCTGGAGGTCTATATTTTCAGATTGAGAATATACATGTACATGCACTTGTGCTAGATAAACATTCTGGGATACCAAGCATACTCTATATGTTTGCTGAACAGATTTCAAATTGCAATACATGTTTCGGGTGAATGCCTATGGTATTCGTCTTGATCAATCATTTTGAGAATGGTTCTTTTTTTTTTTGGTCCCACAATAAGCACACAGTCAACTGATCTTGCAGTTGACTTTTTAGAAGTTCATGTTGCTTTTATGTGAAGTAGGATGAGCAGAGTTAGTCCTAGATTATAGGGAAAGTTTATCCCGATTATAGCACTTGGGAATTGCTGAATATGGGGAATGTTTATCCCAAAATGAATATACTTTTTTCTGTTTCAGACATTGGCTTTTCTTTCATTCCTACATTGTTGGGGGTTACTTTATTCTAAATCATTGGCTGTCTGTTTCCCCTTGTATCCTTGGTGGCACCTTGATTTTCCATGGCATAATAACCAAAATTTCTATTACAGGTTTCGGAGAGATGCTAAATCCGTTATTTAATGATTTTTATTTTGGCTACTTATGAAGGATCAAGCTCTTGTCTCAGAAGACAACTCAGTTGCAAAGTCTTGAGGTAAATATTTTAATATGGAATTTTGAGTCAATATCCTAGTGGAAACTTTTACGTACGTCAAAATACAGTTTTCTTGCGAAATTACCATTGTAGAGGTAGTAAGCCAGATGATGCTCCATAACTTTTTGAAGATTTACTTCAAATATTCTCATGTAATTGTACAGTAGACTTATGTGATGCTATTTTTCATACTATTCTTCAAAATAGTTTTGGCCCGTTGACAAAATTTGTTCTCTCTTTTGTTTAATGAGCATGAAGTACTGAAAATTTTGGTATGTTTGAATTTTATGACCCTTTTAGAGCAATTGCCATAGCCACGGGAACTGGCTTTCTTTGCTGAGTTTTAACTTTCTTCCTGATGTGTCTGAATTCCGAATTAAAAGCTTAGCTTTTTCATAGTTTCTTCAATCCGGTTCCATACACCCTTAATCCTCTGAATTACCATAGGTTGTCATCCTCTACTTTCTGTCATGTCCAGATTCTGAATACTTGATGAGACAATTATGTGAGGATGCCATAATGTTTATCACAAAGTTTTGGGAGGAATCAGTGTCTTTGTTGATCCTCTTGTGGAGCAGTACTTGCATGCATGCACACTGCCACAGGCCACAATATATGCCTTTTGTCATACACTGGCAATCTGGATTTTCACATTTTTCATGAACTGCCACACATGCACCTTGAAGCATGACTTCCCCCTGATTTAATCAAACTTTGTTTTGTTAGGAAGATTGACAGGGCATTCTTAGATCCTTTATAATTATACTGATTCTTGAGTCTGACAATTCATTGCATCAAAATTTCAATTCCGAATATGGGTCCTTTTTTTTTTTTCTTCTTTCCCGGTATTTGTCAGTGTAGCCACATGCAAATATTATAAACTAGAATTGGAAATCAGGAATTAGATTTATATAGATCTTGTTGTTAGTTAGCTTTGCAAGTTGATTTGTCCCAAGTGAATTGAAGTATTGTGGGACATAACGAGAAGTTGACAAATATAGTTAAAGGTTGTGAGTTTTTACATCATTCATTACATGTACCAAAGAACTGGATGTTTAAAAATGAATCCCTTTCTTTTAATTTTATTTTTGGGGCCAAATAATATAAATCCTGTTGTATAAAAGAGAGAGAGCATATGCAGGAAACAAAAACAATATAAATCAGTTCAGAAACAGAACGAGTTGCGGCATTTTATGTATAAACAGTTTCTTTTCTTCAAGGCAGAAGTAAGACATTTTGAACATCTAATGTACATTAATTATCCTCTAGATATATCTAACTATATAAGATTCTGTGTCGGGAAATTATGTAAAATAAACAAATCCAGCCGTTAATGGAGCTTCTTACTCCAATCCATCTCTTCTGTTCTCTCTACTTATAACCAAAACGAGCCGCGAATCAGGACCTGATGTTTTAGGGGTCAAAATTCGGTATAAATAAGTTTTCAATCAAGGGCGGCTTTATTTCTCCGACCTGTAGTAGACTTTGGGAAGCCATCAAGTATTGGTTTTGTAATTGCTGAAGTTGAAAAGACCTGTAAATCTGGCTTTAAACTCCACCTTGAAGTACGCCAGATGTAAGATGAAGAGCCGTTATCCTGCTCCGGTAAACTTGATGTGCTTGAAGATTTTCTTACCCCAGAAGTTCCATCAGTCGAAATTGAATCTCCTAAACCTATGGGTATGGCATTGGACCCACTTGTTTCAGAATCACGAGCCAAAATGTTTCGTGTAGCTGCTTTGAATCTCAAAGCTAGGCCTTTACTTGCCTCTGATAAAAACCCAGTAATGTTGTTACTGTTATTTTCCTCTTTCATGAGCTTCTCTGGGGTTCCGGTAAAGACAGTTACAGATTTCTGTCGTCTTCTTACCTGTTTTTCGCTCCTTTTGTCAGAATCACCATCTCCAATTTCTGTATTTGACATGTTGTTAGACGTTTTACCGTTAGCATCCAAGCCAATTAAGCTTTTGGATTTTCGACCCCAGTTTAAAGGTGAATTGGAAAATGTTGAGGATCCGTTTTTGAAAAAGTGGGACTCTCCCTTTCTGTAGACTGCCATTTCGCAGCCTTGTAAAGAGTACCCTTGTAAAGAGTTCATGCTTGGTGAGACATTAGGTGGGGGATATTTCAGTCTCAAAGACTGGAATGAGTCAAGCAGATCCCGGGACACACCACGAGTTGGTTTTTGCTCGGAGCTGGACTGCCTGTACGAGTATCAACATGGTGGTTAGCTGAGGATCTAAACCCAAACATTAAAAAGACAAAAAATAAATAATAATAATAAAATAAATAAAAATGGAGTTGAAGACTGTTGAATGATTCTAGTGACATATTAATGAGAAATCTTATTTTTTAGTCAATTTTGCATTTTGTAAATGGATAAACATTGACACTATTTTTACTCCACATCCAACATATAACTGCAGGCATTTATTTACCACAATATCAATCGGGACATCAAACACACAACCAATCATCAAATGGCAACTAAAAACAACTGATCCTCTCCCTCGAAATAGCGAAAGTTTTCCCCATGAGAAAATAAAATTCATGCACAAACACACACTGAGAGATAGAGAGACACAACTCGACTGAGATATAAGAAGTTAATGAAGTTTTCCAGTTTCAATCAAAATGATCAAGTTCAATGCATACCCTTGAATATTGGAATCACTCGATAAAGGAGATGGAGGATGCCTTCCAGGAAGCGGGATCTGAAGAGTCTTTAAAGCAAACATTTGTAGGTCTGTCACCAACCCATTCATCCTCTTGATGTCGGAAACCTAAGAAATCATCCAATCATTATACCGAAAGGCAACGAGCTTCATATGGAGAGAGAGAGAGGTGCGATCTTATCTGAATAAGATTTCATATTTATAAAATTTTCAGTCTAATCAATCAATGCTCATGCAAGAACAATTGATCTCAGAAATATTTAACGTCCCAAATAGAAAATGAAATAAAGGA
Organism: Coriaria nepalensis; assembly: GCA_027186245.1. Lineage (NCBI taxonomy): Eukaryota > Viridiplantae > Streptophyta > Magnoliopsida > Cucurbitales > Coriariaceae > Coriaria > Coriaria nepalensis. The sequence continues at coordinate 7,272,274 of CP114500.1, read as the reverse complement.
ATGCAGAATTACCTCGACGCCGTACTTTATGGCCACACCGGCCAGAGTATCCAGCTTGGAAACAGGGTGCTCGATGTAACCAACGCCTGGTGAATAAGAAACCGGCAAAAGTTTCGCAGAAATCCTTCCATTAGGAGAACTGATCTCCCGATTGAATGGAATACGATCTAGCCCGCCATTATTGTTCCCGTAAATAATATCAAAATCAACATGATTCCCATGTACATTCCATCTCTCCATCTGCACAACCTCGACCATCCAAAAACTGCTAAAATTCAGTAAATGGATGGAATCGACTGCCTTCTACGAAGCTGGAGTATCAATCGCAACAGAAACCGAAACCGAATTGGTGAAAATCCGCGACGACCCGATAGAATTATCGACAAATTTTTTTTCCCCCCCGATCAAAGAGCAATGAGAAAGGCACCGGATTGAGTAATTAGAAAATTAAAAACCCAAGATCTAGGAGGAAGACGGTGAAAACCTCGTGAAGAATGTTAATTTTACTCGATCGAGGCTGCGTTCCAGTTTTTCCGGGAAAATGAACGCAAGAAAGAAGCTCTCTTTCTTTCTCTCTCCGCTCCTCTTTCTCTCCCCCTCTTCCTTTTTCCCTCTGTTTGTCTGAACTCAAAAAAGAGGGCTTCAAAACATTACAAAAATAAAAAGAAAAAAAAAATCATAAAAAAATATTTAAAAAATCAGATTATTTGTTAAAATTGTTTTATTTATTCTCTTTTTAATTTAGTTTTTTATTTCGCGGTTTTTTGTTAGTTTTTATATTTATTTAGTTTTCTGTTTATTTCAGTCTCATACGCGTTTTCTCAGAACTGGCAGATGCGTGTCACATTAGAACGGTGCTTATAGTAAATATGCTTATATTAAATCATAATGGTAGATTATAGACTTTTATAAATAAATCAATCAATCGAAAAAATAATAATATTAAGTGAAACTTTTCTATATAATGCCCCTTTTATTTTTTCAAAAAAGAAAAGAAAAGAAAAGAAAAGAAAAGAAAAGAAAAGAAAAGAAAAGAAAATTAATAGTAATGAGAGAAGAAAGTCAATGATCTAATAATCAAAGAGATGTGAACTTGTTCCTAACTCTATTTGTCGGTTTGGACTCCACAGAAAAATTGAAAATTTATAAAAAAAAAAAAAAAAAAAAAACTCCATTTACCCAACTTGCTAGTGAAAGGAAGAAATAGATCTAGATATAAGTTAAATTGATTATTTTATTACTAAGAGACAAGACTTGGATTGTTGTAAAAATTATAAGGTCATATCATGAGTGCTTGACGACCTAATATAGATTATTAATCTTGGATTTTTGTCTTATGAGTCGAGGTAGAGTAGATAAATGTCAAATTAGGCTGAGAATTAAATTATGGACTATAAAAGGAGATGCATGCCAAAATTTTAAAAATAAGATATTAGATAGCCGATTAGTCTTATAAAGTTGTGAGGATGCAAGACTTAATGATAAGATTGACAGCTCTGAGATTTTTGGACATATAGTTAACCATATTAAGCGTGGGGCGAGGGAAGTGCTTAGAGAGGCTAAAGGAAGGGGAAGACATGACAATAAGACATGGTGGTGGAACAATGAGGTGCAACAAGCTATTAGGACAAAGAAAATACAGTTCAAGAATTGGCAAAAAGATAGAGATCAAGGGTCGTATGAGTTTTATATACAAGGTAAGAAGCTTAGTAGTAAGGCAGTAGAGATGCTAAGAAGAGAGTGTATGATAATTTGTATAATAAGTTATGTACAAAAAGACTGAGAACAATATATATTTAAGATAGTGAAAGCCATAGATCAAAAAACTAATGATTTGAGTTATGTTAGGTGTATTTATTGGGCATGGTGTCTTGAACGCATATGATGAGTACTATTTTAATGAAATTAATAAAAATGAATTTTCTATATAATTGTTTTGAATGTATTATTATTGAATAATATGTATAAATATTAAAAAATTCCAAATTCATTCATGTAACTATAATCTTGTATTGATACGAGAAGATTAAGATTGTAGATAATGAATTAAATTGTCTGCAACATATTAAAGTATGAAATCTTTAATTAATGGTTGCTAGTATGGTCCACCAGCATCATGAATACGAGTGATCTAGATCTGAATCACTGATGTAGATATACATCATGGTGGAGGTGCTTTGTATAATTGATTATATATAACAAGACCCAATATGAATTAATTTTGTATTAAAATGTCGTTTTTCATAAAGAATTTTATTCATATTAATAGATGATCATATGCAGATCAACTTGAATCTTGAGTATTCATGAACTTCCATTTATGTCAACTAGATCTTTTGATTCACTTATCACAGTTTGATTGTAAAACATACTAAAGACTTTTGTTTTGGAGATTCATTGGTATGAGTGGTTGAGAACGTGACTTACAGTTATAGAATCCAAATATTCTTTATAGAAGATTATATATTGGTTTCCTTGAAGGTTAATTCTTGAAGGCTCAGTAATATGTTCTATAATTGCAAGACTGCAATATCATATTTTTAGTGGAATAATATTGAGATTAATAAATTAGATTTATTAGATTAAAGAATTTCATTAATAATATAATTTATTGGAGTTTAGAATTATATTCATAGTCTCCAGGTCGGCTCTATAAAATATTGTATAGGGTAAGAATGACAAATATTGAAAAAGAACTTATTTGCAAGAAAATAGTTTTGTATGAAAAATTAGTAATTATGAGATAATTAGTATTAATTAATTATTTAAAGAATTAATTGATTAAAAGATGTATTTAAATCATGAATTTCAAAATTCATTTATTAAATAATAATATATTTGATTTTGAATTGGATATGTTATACATTATATTAAATTGATATGAGATATTGATATAATATTAAGATTAAATAAGTCAAATTTAAATTGATTTGATAAACTAATTTAAAATTCAAATAAGATATGATCTAATTTAAAATAGATGAGATTCTATTTTAAATCAGATTTGAAAATGTTTAACTAAATCAAATATATCATTAAAATAGATGATATGATTTAAAATAGATAAGATTTTATTTTTAATTATATTTGAAAAGATTTGATCAAATCAAATATATCATTAAAGATATGATATAATTTAAAATAGATAAAATTTTATTTTAAATCATATTTGAAAAGATTTAATCATATCAAATATATCATCTAATGATTATCTTATCATTTAATATTATGATTAAATCATCAATTCAATTAATATAAAGAGTTTAAATTAAAAATAATATTAAATGGAAATCTTAATGGAATCCTATAAATACATCTTATTTTAATAATTCAAGAGATGTTTTTTTTAAGAGATTTTTCTAAGAGAAAAGAAAAAGGAAACCTTGTCATCTCTACATGCTCACACACGTTCTATTATGTTGAGGATCGACCTAGAAGATCGTGATGTGAGTATTGACGATCGATTCACATAGGCTAAGGTATGACATCTTTATATAAATATATGATTAATATATATATCTATAAATTATGGCTGAAATTTTTTCTGAAAATTATTGTTATACACTGGAACTAATAATCGCTTCCGCTGCGAAATTTTGAACTCGTTTACTAACAATATCAAGTATGAAGATGGTAGAGTTTTAATGTATGATAAAGCTATTCTAGATAGGTGGAGAGAGTATTTCGAGACAATAGTATCCATCATAAAGTTAATGCTAAGGAAGTAAGAAAAACCTTGAAAATGATGAAGTCGAAGAAGACATTTGGATTAGATAATATACCAATTGAGGTGTATACATTTTTAGAAGAAGTAGGGATCCAATGGCCGACTAGGCTTTTTAATAGGATTTTAGATATTAAGAAAATGACAGAATCATAAAGACATAAGATTATAATATTTATCGACTTAGAGAAAGCATATGATAGTGTCTAGGAAATTAATCTAATGGGTACTTTTAAGGAAGAATGTGCCTTAATATTATATCGATATCATTAAGGATATGTATGAAGGTGTTGTGGCTAATGTCAGGTTAATAGGTGAGATGTTTAGTGAATTCCTTATTACAATAAGACTTCATCAAGAGTCGGCTTTAAGTCCATACCTCTTTATTTTAGTTATGTATGAGCTAATGAAACATATTCAGGATGAAGCACCCTCGTGTATATTGCTTGTAGATGATATCATCCTAATAGATGAAACTAAATAAGGCGTAAATCAAAAATTAGATAAGTGGCATGAGACTCTAGAGAGTAAGAATTTTAAAATTAGCTGCTAAAAATGGATTATCTAGCTTGTAACTTTGTTCCCGAATCTCAAAGAAGAGGTTACCTAATTGAGATTGATGGTAGGGAGGTTCAAGAGTGTGAAGCTTTTTGATATTTAGGATTTTTTATCTAAGAGACTGTGGACATTCGAAAAGATATATACCATATGATTAAAACATGTTGGATATAAATAAAAGATGATATCAGAAGTCTTATGTGATATAAGAATACTTGCGAGATTGAAAGAAAAGTGTTACAAAACGATCGTTCGACCGTCTATGCTTTATGGTTCAGAGTGTTGAGCCACTACGAGACAACATATGCATAAGATGACGGTAGCAGAAATATATATGTTAAGACAAATATATGATAAAACATGTAATAATAGAATTATGAATAAAAATATTATGAGTTATCTAGATGTAGTCCCTATAGAATATAAGATTAGGGAGAGACGTCTGATATAATTTAGTCATATGCATAGAAGATCAAATGCGGCTCCAGTTTAACAAAACTTTAGATTGATATATAAGTGAAATGGTTAAACTTTAGATTGATATATAAGTGAAATGTATAAATAGAGGGATAGATCAATGAAAACTTAGATAAAAATAGTTAAGGAAGATATCTTAAATTTTAAATTAAGTTATAATATATATAAAAATCACGTAGTTTAAAAAATTAATATCTGCATCGATCCTAAAAATAATAAAAATGAGTTTAAATGGTATTGATGAAATACGGAAAATAATAAAAATGAGTTTAAATGATATTGATGAAATACGGAGAATGTGTTTGTAGATAAACCTTAGTCATCATCAGCAATTAGTCAATGATTTGATTTTATTGTCATTTTTTTTTTATAGATATTTTATTTGCCTAGTGCATATCCAACCAATTATTTGCTAACGAAATTCTTGATGCTCCCCATTGATTTGACTATGTAGTCCTGACTACGTGCTACCTTTTGTTATATATATATATATATATATATATATATATATGTATCTAGGTATAAGGTATATATTTTCTTTCAGAACCAGATCTGGAATCTATGGTTTGAATATATGGAATGAATAATGAAGACATGATGACATGATCATTTCTCTTCATATCACTTTCCCATTTAGCTGTCTCATGTGGAAGTGTTTTTTTCACCATCTCCTTGTCCCAGATACATCACGTTGGTGCAATCAATTTGAAAGAGAGGAGTTCGTGGGGCCCATTGAATTTGGGACCCACTGGTCCTCCCCCCTTATAAATAAGGATCAGGTGCTTTCCTCGTGAACAGGGAGGGAGTTTAAGATAGATAATCGAAAAATTCTGAGGTGAACTTTGTTTATTGCACTAATTACAATCGCACACGGACCTGATATGATGGGTAATGTAATATGTAGAGCCGACATCTACAATTGTAACGTGATAGTTGTTATACCATCACTCTCTCAAGGAAATGGTTATGTTTTTTGGATGATTATGTTCAAATAGAGTCAAAGTTGGGACTTACAATAAAATTTTACAAAGATGTGGGCCGGAGATGTAATTCATCTTCAGAAAAATTGCAAACTGCAAAGAGGAAAACATCATATTCTTCTTATATCTGCAAAATGGAATGGAAATGATTAAATCTTAATTTCACCAAAACCCGAAACAAGGTTTGCATTCTGCGAATCTTGAACTATGATTTACCATGTGTACATGTAACAAGTTTATCTGAGATACCGAAGCAAGACTCCATCGTTTCCCAGCACAAATCCCTTATTGTCATTTATGAACCTGCGAAGAAGTATGAGAAAAGAACTAGTAAGTGGGTCAACCTAATAAAAAAAAGGCTTCCCTTGATCATTTCACATGTGGAAAAGTAATGTAATGTTGAGGTTTATTTTAGAGTAGATAGATGGGATAGACTCACTTTACGGAGTATAGATTGGCGGCAATATTGTCAGCTGCCTTGTCACGTATCCATGTCTTGCCACTATTAGTAGTTCTCAATAGAACCCCACTTCCCCCTGCTGCCCAAGCCTCTTCCTGCAACCCAGATATCAAGCATTTTACATGTAAATCAAGATGGAGTGATGCCTTCTCTTAGTGATCCTTCCAAAGATTGCAAATTACTGAATTTGGTGATATTTCAGTGGCGATATTCAAGGACTTTTCCTCCATCGTTTTACAATGAAATATTTTTACCTTTGAACGGTACCCGACATCTAGTATGCCAAATCCCCGGCTTTGAACTGGAACTTCCTCAAACTCCTCAGTTATCTGAAACAATAAAAAATGAATATGCTTCAACAAGCATGGAGAGGAAAGAATTCAAGGCACGGAGAAATCTTGGGCAGATAATCACATGTACACAAGAAGTAGGACCCGAGAGTCATGGTTACTAATTTTCGTCAGGTGGGAAAAACATGAAATCAAAATATATATATATGAGAGGATATAGATGGATTTTTTTACTAATTTTCATTAGTATAATATTTTGTCTTTATTACAAATATTTAAATTAAAATTTATTTACATAAGATTATAATTATATCAAATAAAAATTATGATATAAGATTATAATTATTATAGTGATGATTAAAGTAAGGATTATAATAAAATTTAATTAAAATATTAAATTTATTAAAAAATGAGATTATTTTAAGAAATTATAATAAAATATGAAATAAGAATATTTTAAAAAATTTGACGGTAGAATTATTACGTGGCATCATGTAGGAAGTTAAAAATGTAGGCTCAATTATGTAGGAACTTTAAGTCTTCAGTATTAAAAAAATTAGTGTTCCACGATTCTACCACCCAATCAATTCAGTTCCGTAATTCCTATTCATGGCGACATATTTTTCTGAGTTTAAGAATGTTGAAACCTTTTTCTTGTTATATGAATTTAATTTGTATTTCATGAGAGAAAAGTCATCTTTTTCTCAATAATATAATAGGAGTGAGAATATAGTTTCATGAAATAAGTTATTTGATATTGATTTATTTAGTCGTATCGAAGAAGAATGATAAATAATATTTATATTTTATTTATTTATTTACTTACTTGATTAGTTAAAAATAATTTTAAAAATCAATTTATAGGATTAAAAAATAAATTCTTCTAACCAATCCATTAAGGAATGGATTATTCCTGATTTGAACCTTCTTCCGTGGAATCAAAATGATTCCCTGTACACATATTTATCAATGGTTATTTTCCCTATCTGTACATAACAACACATTTAACGACCAAAACCCAGAAAATCTCCCCATCCGCCTTTTACGAGCACCTGAGTTTTGTTCTCACTTCATAACGGCATCCTCACAGGAGTGATTTACCAGATTACCCCCGATGTTCAGATAATTCTCATCCCGAAAGAGCATATTGATTCTTCAATCCCTCTTTTAAGGGCAAGGGAGTCTTATGGCCTAAAGATTTTCATAGTTCTTGTGACTTGAAGACGACAAAATGGGCACCTAGAAACAGCAGAAGCACACCTCCTACAAAGAACATGACCACAGGGAACTATCGACATGTCCACCTCAGCACTCAGACAAATTCGACATAGCCAGGCTGCCTTTGCTGTCTCAGCTTCCTTAGCTGCCATTTCTGACCGTTCCTGCATAAAAATTTTGAGCACTGGGGTATTTAGGCAATTGATAATGAGAGGAGTGACCCATCTCTACTTCCTTTTTAAATGTAGGATATATTCTCAACGGAACTCAAATTCAAACCATCACATTTGTTTTTAGTATGTAGACCAATTTTTAAACAGAGGGATTCAGTCAAATTTGGATACTTCACAGAATTCATTCACTCCCTCACCATTTAAATGACTCCAAATTGTCGCAAAAGAAAATACTCTGAAACGAGTACATTACGAACCTGTTCGAGTAAAACTGCTGCCTGAGAATCTTTTAATTGTTCCTGAAGGGTTAGGGTCTTTTGCAAAAGGGACTGCTTTTCCATACCCACATGTACCCCGGCTGCAGAAAGAATCTCATGAACCGCTCGTACCAGTTCTCCTGGGGTTACTTTGCCATATTGGTGCGATGTTCCAGACTACAAATAGCAATAAAGAAATCTCTCAGTTCAATACTAATAAAAGTCAAATCGAACAGAACAAATTACAATTTCAAAGGAAAAAAACGTAAAGAAAAAGACTTCTGAGAATTAAATTAATCAAGTTGAAAAAGAATCAAAGCTACATAATAAAGACATCACAATCTATACATCGAGACCCGAAAAAAAAAGGCAGGAACTACAGTAGATATAGGAAGGCAAAAACCTGAGAAAATCCAGCCTTTTCTGTTCCGAGATTTCCGGAAACCTCAATACCATTGTTTCCAGTAACTACAGTAGCAAGACTATCATCTACCAAGGGAGCCGAGGAAGCCTCTCTGCCCATAGATATGCTTTTGAATGATAGAACTTGTGAAGAAAGAAGAAGCCCAGTCACCCCAGGAGCAGTTTCTACCCAGATTCTATAGAGTGCTTGGCCAGCTGATGGTCTTATATCCTGCACAACTCGACCATATTTCATCTTTTCTCCATTTTGAGACCTCCAAGCCACTATTTCTTCAGCATAGAAAGGTCTCAAAGGGTGAAATTGTACTCGAAGGGCATCTTGGGATAACATTTCTTTGCCAACCAAACTGTTGCTTCCACTGGGGTTTTCAATTTCTTTCTTGTCAGAGCACAGTTTCAATATATTAATAATTGCAAATTCAGCGCCTTCAGGACAATCAAAAAGAGAACCGATAGGTAAAGGAGTAGGGGATCCTAGAACCTGGCTCACAACAATTGCAATGACATCAAGCACAGAGATATAGGAAGGAGGCTCAGCAACCAAAATTGAGGTTTTTGATCTGTTAACAAAATAAAGAGTCCTATGACGTAGTCCCTCTTCTTCCCACCCTGGAACTACAGAATCCTTTGTAGTGGAAGTGATGTCTATAGACATTGGAAGGAGTAGAAAACGAGTATGGAGGTGAGCAACAAACTGCATCCTCTCTGCAACAGATTTTAGTGAGCTCTCTATGGTCTCTATATTTAGACTATTAATTGCAGGTATATAACTAGCCATGCTATGCACAACTTCCCACACTGCATTCTGAAGGGATCTACTTAACAGCTTCTCCCTAATAGCTACATGTTGAACTGACCCAATATACTCCAATGTTTCAACATGCTCCCCATTATCTAGCTCCTGCAAACAAAAATCCCATTAATAAGTAGTGATTGAGATAGGCTAAATTAGCACACAATAGCGTAAGTGAACAGAGCTTAAAAAGACTAGTGCATGATATAAAGTTACCTCTATGACTACATCTGATAGCCTTTTGATTCCAAGCACAGCACAAATCCTCTCAGGAAGATCTGGGTGGACAAATCTTAACCTTGAAGTATCAATGCATTTGATATATCGGGAACCATAAGAATCGATATACACACAGTATTTTGCATGTACAAGTCTACAGCTATCTTCTGGCACTACTGCTTCTAATTGAAAGGAACCACTGGACCTGCCAGCCTCTCCGGCTTCACCACAGATAAAATGCAAGATTTCCATCACAGCACGGAGTTCATTAGGATTTAGACGCTGATATCCACAAGCTGCTTTAAGGCTGGAGAGAAGATCCTTGGCAGAAGAACCTGATAGGGTGTCTTGTAGACCCAAATCTTTGAGAATCTTGACAAAAGGAAGATAGAGACTAGGAAGTTCAAATGCAAATGGAGACAAGTTAATGGTCAGCCGCACAAAAAGTGAGTTAGCTGTGACCAAGCGAGTTCCATTTGCAGCAGGAATAAATGCCACTCTCTTCAACTCCAGCACATCTGCATAAACTGAGAGTTAGCTTTATGCAAGATTAGAATTTTTGATCCTAGACCCTAGTAGAATGCTCAACCATTAATGAAAAAATCGGAGATGGACAGTATGATACATCCAGACTTCTCCATTATTCTAGTTTATGTGTCCAGGAAAGGTTTAACAGAAACATGAAAATCCTCATACCATTAAAAGCTATAGGAGTGTTATGGATTCAGCAAAACTTGAATTAGCTATGTACCTGAAGGAGAGAGGGAACCCCAGACCTTATCCAGATACTTCAAAACCTCACAAGCAGCTTCATCAACAGTTATTATGCCCAGAGCAATCGGCCAATGAGCAAGAGTGTCTGCACCACCATTACCTCCAATAACCTATACCAAAGTAAATTAAGTAGATTCCTGTGTCTCAAATATTATAAGATTAAATAAAATAAAAAGGAATAACAGAATTCAATGCCTACCTGCAAATGTTTTAGAACAGTAGCAAAAGCTGGAGGGCTTCTCAAGTTGAGAGCAGCCCAAGAGTACTCAGGAGGAACTACAATTTGTCTGGAAAGAATAGGAGCACAACTCCAAGCCAGAGACCAGTCCTTTGATATAATAGCTTCACTGTATGATGTGAGTACTCTTTTTCCACCTTTTCTTCCACCCAAATTTGGAAAGCCTAATTCAGCAGGGACACAGACTATCTTTCCAAGGTTATTACAGAAGCTGTTTCCATAAAGGACAGCGAAGTTTGAAAAAATAGCCTCAATGACAGATCCAGCTAACATCAATATTTCCATAGACACTTCGCTCTGAGTATTGTTCGAGTCAATCTTGAATTCATCCAAATCCTCGGACTTCCTCCATTCATTTCCAAGAAATTCCACTCTTTTGGCACATTCAAGTATAACATCTGCTTCCGTTGCAGTTCGAAGACCAGTTTTTCTCAAAATGCGAAGCCAGCCATCAGCACTAAATCTTTCCCCAGGAAATCTTTTCCTCTCACCACAGAAGACAGATGTCAACAAAGCATCAGCCGGATCAAACAGTTCATTGGGTTTTGATAAATCCGTGGAGAATTCATCAGCGTTCCTCACAAATTTGGTCTCCTTTAAAGAATCAACCACTGAGGTATCAGCTTGAAGATCTTGCCAATTTGTATATAAATATATCAATATATCTTCTTGTTCAGACTCCGTTTTTCTTTCAAATTCAGGCAAACCAAACCTTGGCAGAATCTGTTGATCATGCAATTCAGATATCCCAAGGGCTCTAAGTAATGTATATTCAGCCGAATCAGTTGAGTAAGAAAGGCATCGCTCATCATATGGTTTGAGGAATGAACTTGAAGAGATAATACACTGACAACTTCCATGTAATTGTGTGTATGATCCAACAACTGTTTTATAAATTGGTAGGGAAGATAAAACTTCAAGCTCTTCCCTCTCATAATTTGAGCCATTAGAAGAAAAATCATTGGCAAAAAGGGTAAGAAGCTCGTTTCTGTTTGAAGGTGAAAGTGAAGTAAGCTCAGGAAAGTAGCCAGCATTTTTAGCTGCAACAAGCTTGGAAGCAATGAGTTGTCCTAACGATTGGCTAGGAGTAGGGAGACATTTGCATGAAGCGGCACAGTCCATAAAATCCATGTCAAATATGGGTACATTGCAGTGGTTTAAAAAGGAGAACAACCAAGGGTACTTATATTTTGATCTACTAAAAGCTAAAACATAAGGTTGAACTAATTCAGATTCAGAAGTCACCACGTCACTTCCACTTCCAACCATTTCCAAGCAGTCATCTGGGGAAGTCGGATGGCTGACGGGCGGTGGAATAAAGACCAGATGGCGCTCCCTTACGCGACATAGAACTGGTCTACCAAGAAAAGCAGGGACAAGGGGCCAATCAGAAAACAACAAGAGATTTTCTGATGAAGAATCGAAGGTTTTCCAGAAAAGCCTTATCCACTCAGGGGAAGGACCCCCTTCACTCCCATTAGATGATGTATTCTCCCACGAAAACCATGGAACCATGTTTGAGCTCATTACATGATTTACCCAGTTACTATGGAAAACTAGCCTCATATGATTAGCCAGTAAGCTAAACGAGAAACTCTGCAGTTTCAACAGCGAGTGGAGCTCATTAAAATGGAAAATATCAGCTAATAATGATCTATCCAAGACTTGTGGATGGATAAACTTTGATGCTAAAGGAATCATGAGTGCTTGTTGATCTTTATTCCCAAGCCAAAGTTCCATAGAGCCCAACTTCACCAAATGGTTGGTTGCAGTTGGAAAAGGTAAACCTTTGACCTCAGCAGCTATTTGTAAAAACTTCTGGTCTCTGAAATTACGACCGCCAATCATGTTTGTCTGAGACAAGGGCCCCACCCTACCAATGTCCTCAACAACTCCCCGACCAAAATCAAACAAGGCCTTCCCCAAACTCGTCATCATTTCAAGAGCATCACCTGAACTGCTTGCATTTTGAGCAGAAGATCCAGGGAATCTATGCGTATTAGAGACTGAAACAGAAGCTAAACTGCTTCCACCAATAAAATTAGAGTTATTTGGGTCAGTTGTCATATCATCTTCAGTATTAGATGATGCAGCCAACCGAACATCAGACAAGCAGTACTCGAGAACATCTATGAATGTATCAACCAATCGAAGAACAATAGCTGATGATGAGGCCTTTAAAAGATCCCTGACCATTTTAGGTTTAACTTCTCGAACTGAAATTCCTACAGCTTGGATCTCTTTTACCAACTCCCATGGAACTGAAAATACAGGGTAATGCTCCTTAACAAAGCTGCAAACTGGAGCTGGAAGCAAATTATCACCCACTGCACTCCCAGGTTGTGAAAGAAACATGCCTTCTTCAGCCTTGACTAGATTTCCCGAGTAAAGCTGCCACACAGGAAGGTCAGCAGCACGAGTATAAAAGGGCCCTATAACCTGTTCAACCAGGCACTGCCAATCAGCTTTAGTCACTTTCTTTGTAACCAAATTGCTGCCATTGGCAGATTGAGAGCGCCAATAAGACCTTGGCCAGAAGGAGTAAATCCGATCCCCATATGCCTTCAAAGATGGACCAATTGTGTGCCCTGCACCTGACTCAATACCAGAACTCAAGGTTTCTTTTCTTAACTTGTGGATTTCCAACACCATTTGAATATAGGAATCACAGACACAAGACATCAATTCTCTGTTCCAACTCTCGATCAACTGATTTCCAGCATCAATCTGAGCTTCAGCTACAGTTTCTCTGTCTTGATACTTGAAGAGAAAACGACCACCATTGTGACGGACAAGAAAACATCCAAGGATAGTTATGGGTAAACTTATACCACCGGACAAAGGAAGAGGAGACATTATGGAACTCATTGGGTATATATCAGCAGGATGGCCGTTACGAGATATATGTGCTGCAAGCCCCGCAATAGGTGTCAAGTTGTAAGCAAGATAGCGCCTGCAGTTAAATAATATAAATGAGACTTTTTATCCCCATTTTTTTCTTATGAGGGGAGATTTGGGGCTGAGGATATCCCTACCAATTTAGAACGAAGAACTGGCAATTACACATTGCTTGATATCTTGAGTTGTCATTACACATCAACAATAAAAAAAATTAAAAAAAAGAACATGGACATGCACATACACAGTGCTTGATAACAAATAAACGTACCTATCAAGAGCCATATTTCTAGTTTGCCCAGAACCCAAGCTGAGCACCACAAGCCATCTGTCTATAACTCGAGTTTCTCCTTGATATAAATTCACATCTATTACATTCACTTTTGTTGCAGCATTTGAGCTGCCAAACAATCTTGATATTTGGAACTTCCGCCATTTCTTTTCGGAAAATGGATTCCTCATGATAACAGATGATGGATCGAGGAAGACCAAATAATCCTGGCAAGGTTGCAGATTCCCTTGCTCCATTGTCGAGACCGACACCTGATAATTTTAAGAAAATGGTCTCAATTCTGCCATGTTCTTACGGATAGCAATAGTATAATAACACTGATCTGAAAAGAGACACTGATGCAGGTGCCACAGACTAATTCTAAGCCAAGATAAATATCTATAAATAAGCACATTCAGAGCCAATTATCTAAACTCCTAACAGCAGCCATTATATATTAAAATGCTAGAAAACCAATGTCTATTTCAAGGCTAATCTAGGATTTATTTATATAGCTGAAATAATCAATATTTGTGCTGATCCAATAGTACCTGCATAACTGACTTCAAGAATAAGAGTGATCTTGATGCATGCTCTAAAAATCTATCACTTATCTCCTTTATTCTCTTCAAACCAGACTCAAATCCATCTTTCAAATAGTCTGATGATAAGGGCATCCGAATGATGGTAGAGTCTGATGATGTTGACATATTTTGACCAACCAGCATCGGATTAAATTGGTCACGAAACCGCTCCATTAAGTTCGTACCTGAAAATAAAGATGTCAAAAAGTTATTGAATCCATTGATTACTCAAGTATAATAATGACCAACGGTGATAAGAAAATACAGTACAGCCATATGAAAAGGAAGAAAATTAAAATTATATAGAATAAAAAATAACAATGGCCTCTATCATGTAAACATATCACAGAAGTCATGGAGGCATGTCTTTGACCTCATCATTCATCATTACATCAACAATCTCCCAGGGTAACTCATGGCGGATGAGAAAATACCTGTCAGAGAAAACATCTTCGCTGCTGGAGCATGGTTTGAAGGCAGAGAAAGTGCCAAACCACTGGGATCAAACATGTAAAAGTAGCCACCAGATAGAATCGACAAAAAATCACATATGAAATAACAGCTAAGGAGTCCTAAACCATAGTTGAGAGTTTCGCCCCGTAGTCTCCATGGAGGGAGAAACTGGAGACTACTTATTTCTTCTCTACTCAAGCAGGCTCCTTCAAATATGGCTACAAGTGAGGGACCTTGAAAGTCACCTGGTAACAATGTAGTAAGAAGATTCAGTAAATTTGGAATTAAGGTCATATTGAAAGCCAGAGGAAGTAGAAAATGATATTCAAAAGAAAGGCTATAAAAATACAACAAACGGGTTTAAGAACCCACAACTCTCTTGATTTTAGTGATGTATTTAGTTTGCTTTTAGTAATTTCAGCAACAATTTGTAGACTCGGTTACCAAGATTATGCTGCAGCAAAGATTGGCAAGGATGTTCTCTTTTGTCAAAGATTAGATGTAGCTTCTTGGCTCTACAACAATCTGCCAATTCAAGAAGGTCAAACAACAAAAAGTCATTGTTTCCATACAATGCCAAAAGCTCCTTTACTTTCATATGGTCCATGCAAGGAAGATCTTTAGTCATTTCTTCATCAACTAGGGAGAGACAACGAAGTGACTGTACCCCCAACTTGCTTGCCAAATCATTGCTGATACTTGGATGTATAAAATGCTTACCAACAGGAATATCCATCCACGGTGCATCATTATACACGAGACCAGTTGCTTGCATCAAAATTTGAAAAGAATCAGGAATTAAAGGGGGAGTACCGGGAGACACCAAAGATGGATTCTCAGACCAACATTCAGCAAGAGCTTCAAGCACACAGTGTACAAAACTCAATTGATCTGCGGACAGTGGTAACCCATTAACATCATTTTGTAATCTTTGGAGAACATGAATATAGGTCCAAGCATCAAAACTAAGCCTGACACCTAATTCCAAGAGCAGATCTCTAAATTCATCTAACTCGGAAGGAACAACATACAAATAAGGAATAAACTTTACAGGCGAATCAAATGCCAGTGCATTTGGGGATACAAAATCATCCCCAACCCAAACCCAGGGTACACCACTTAATGCAGATTTTACAAGAGTGAAATCATCAGTACCAATATATTCTTCCAGTTTTGAATATAGTGCAGGAATCCCCTTTCCTAAGGCAACATTGAAGTCAGGAACTGCTGTAAAATGTGACTTAAGCTCACCATAGAGCTTGGATATTTTAACCAACTGTCCAGATAGCAGTTCTACATTAGGGCAGTCATTCCAACCAAGCTTATGTTCCAGGTATACAGAATGGCATTCACCATCCAGTATGTGCATCGAATGTGAGACAACCCACATCTGAGATTTAGGTCTAACAATGCTTGGTGGTGCAACTAGACTATTGGAATTCAACCATGGGAGTACTTTAAATGGTGAAACAGGACAAACAGGACACCAAGCAATAGCTCTTATTTCAGACCAAAATTTCCCATCTTGTTCGTCATCAGTCAGGCTGCCAAGTAGAAAATCAATGTCCAGATCGTCAAGATCATTGTTTTTGTCTTCGGTGAATAGTTCAACAGGCATAGAATTATCATCTCCTTCCCAGACGTTCTTAGAAAATATAGAATTCTGTGATTTGTCAATGTTTTCTTCTTCCTTAATTGAGAGCTTCAATGCCAAAGCATCTAAACAGGCAAGTAACCTCCTTGCATACTTTAATGATTCAGCTGCCCCAAAATCGTGCAACAGTGAAACTGATCTAGCACTATCAAGTAAACCAGTAAACCCCAGGGTTTTTCTGAGTCCAAGGCTAACTAGAGCATCCAAAGTTTCATTGTCTGAAAATTTCTCAGATGGAAAAAAATTGTTTTTGTGAAGCACCTTCTGTAGCTCAGGCACGCGAGGATCATAAAGGCTGAAATACCCAAAGAAGTATGGAATAAATTTATATTCTTTGAAGATGCTAAATCATGGCTAAATAATTCATCTAAAGTGTCACCAAGAAACAATTTACAGCAAAGAAATAGCTGCCTACAGGGATATTGAAGAGGGAAAAAGAACTTTAAATTTGCATTTCCTATATCAAGAGGGGAAAAAAAAGCATACCTAGATGGCTGTTTCATAGACCCATCGGCTGCCAGAACGAAAGGTGTTGTGGAAAGAGCAAATTTGATAGAGAAATCCTCTTCAATCAAAAGCTTCAAATCAAGTAGAATAGCAGAAAGAGTTTCCTTGTTAGTAAGGAAATCTGACATGTGGTTAAAGACACAATCTTTGTAAAACTCCACCTTGGATGGTTCTCTAATATCTAAATACCTACTCAAAATGATTCTTTCTTTTTCAGATTCTACACGCACAAAGTCATCATCCAAAAGATCCTCGCGCACACCATTAGGTTTAAGCCATTTTGCAGGTTTGGCCAAACTTACCAATTTTCTACTCCTATATGACTCAAACATAGGGATATGCATAATTACATCAACATGTGCGGTTCCAATTTTTTCTTCAGCAAACCATTTAGACTGAAGAATAAAACTTCGGAGTTCATGTAGCTCCCCCTCAGATGCATCTGTAAAAAGTTCCTCAATATTCTCTTTTTCACCAGCAATTGCCAGAAAAGCATTTAAAACTCCACTAGCCGTTGCAGACAGCACAAATTTTTCCAATTGTGGATGTTCAATCGGCACATCATGCTTCACAAATTGGCATCCGACTTTCAGCAGCAAAGAAGACATGTTCTCACTCCATCCATCATCTTTAATAACATTTGAATTTTCAACCAATTGCAATAGAGAATTTTTTCCAACAGGTAATATAGGCCACTTCGAAAACAGCGAGAGATCATCACAGTTTGACTTCAGATAGCACCACAGCAAACCAATCCATTCCAAAGTTGGCTGGCCCTGTTGACCAGGGGCCCAAGTCACTAGTCTTGCATTCTGCCATTCTGATGGAAGCAATTTCAAAAAGAGCTTCTCAAGGTTATTGCATGACAGAAAAGAAATATTTGAGTCTTCATTTTGGGCAATTTCACACAGCTTTGCATAAACTGCTTCCGGTAGACCCGAATTTACAAGTTGGTTAGGAACGGAATCCTTTAGAAGGCCGTACTCTTCCCCCCTTGCAATATAAATTCTTTCACCTACCCCATTCTGGTCAAATGATGTAAAAGACCCATCAGCAAGAGGTAACAAAGGTACACCATACAAATGATCAGCTTGAGAAGGTAATTTCAAGTCAAGTAAGCAATACTCAAGGGTCAAGATTGTTTCATTCCAGTCCTTGAAACCACGTTTCCTCTTAATTAACAAAGTTCTTAGCAACTTAGGTGCAAGGAAATGTAATGATGGGCACATCTCCATGAATCTGTCTACTACTAGCTTAGAAACAGTAACTACAGGTAGACCAGCATCAGATAAAGCTTCTACAAGCTCATGTGCCTTTCCAAACGAATAATCAGGAAATATAGCTTGTTTAGCCAAGATCCACTGGCCTCCTCTAGCTTTTGTGAACAATACACGGAGACCAGAATCGGAAATAAATGTGTAGAGTTTTCGTACCACTGATGCCCAAGGTTCTACTCCTACTGTTGTAGGCCAAAATGAGAAGAACAAATCACATTGGCCAATCTCCGATGCAATTTTCTCGAGCAAACGACCATATGCTGGGGCTACAACATCTTCAAGGAGATAAATATTCCAGTCTGACCGTTTCTTTCCACCCCCTGCCATGTCATTACCAAACCATAGATCTCTACGGTTTGATGACAATTCAAAATACGCATTGACATGCGCTGGAAGACCAGTTCCGAACGGTAATGGTAAAAAGCAGAAAGCACGACCTTCAAACCTCTTTCTGCTCTCAAGAGCAGTAGTAGTAACCTGATATAAATCAGGAGAGATTGTGGAAGCAGCGTCACCATCTGAAGCACTGTTCTCTTCCCTATCAACCTTGGATGAATGTAGATATGCAGCAACACATGCCCAGGGGATAGAATTATATGACTTGATGCCTGAAATGTTGTGATTAGCTAGTCCACCACCTAAACATTCAGATGTTATCCAAAAGTGCGAAATATCACCGGCTGAGCTTTGCTCAGTAATCACAATCTTCTGACATTTATAGGGAAGATCATTATCTATCGATTTATACAATCTCTTCATTAGTTGATCTTTATCCATTTGATTCTGTTGGTTTGCATATATGAGGCCAAACTGCTGTGCATGGGATTCAGTTGGAGGCTCATTGATCGGGTTCTTGCTTACACGATGTAGGCATTGCATTTCATGTCCAGTTCCCTCCTTCACAAAAACAGAGATTTTTTTTACATTACGCAAGAAAAGGAGAGCATCCGAAACAGCCTCAGAAAAAGCACCAAAAAGTGACATAACGTCTTCAGGGGAATAACTTTCGTTCTTTATTTTACTTTGGGAAGCAACACTTGGACTTCTAAGAGGAAACCGGAAGAGGGTGCCGGGAAATTTATGCCGCAAGTCACAGCCAAAATGCAAGAATGGAGAAAATTGATCAGGAAATTGTTCTAAAATATTTCTACCAACAAACTTTATTCGGAGGCCAGGGTGGGAAGGAGAGATCCCAGGCAAATTGCAGGCATGAGGATCAAACATAACAATGTTCTCTCCAGAAACAAAAGTGGGGATGTCTGTAAAGTGATAGACACAATTAAACCCCAAGCCAAATCTTCCAATCGCAAAAGTCTTATCCAGTTTACTTTCTTGACCGATACGTGAGATTGCATACAGATCTTGCGGACTGAAAACAGAATCATTGAAGCAATACAATGCAGGTCCTTGCCAGTTGGCCATTTCAGGAGAGAGAACAGAAGAATTTCCATACTGAGTTTTATCCAGAAGAAAGATCACCTCAGAAGCTCCTGCATCCTCTGCATTTTGAACCAGCTCAAATAGAATCCCAGGTCCATCTGCATACATCTCAAGTATATGTCTCAGTCTAGTCGTCAATGCTTCATGTTGTCCAAAAGCTTCAGCAGCTCCAGACAGACTCAAATTCATTGAATCAGAACTCTCCGCTAACAAAATCCGACGAAGGGAACAGACACCAAGCTTCTCAGCAACATCATTGGATATGTTGCCATGCACAAGTTTTTGAACTGTGCTCCTCACATTCAAGCTGACAGTAGATGTGCCAATAAATGAGCTATCAGAATCATCGGATCCAAGTAACCAGGGAGCATCATTGTAAACTAAGCCAGTGGAAGGAAGTAGTCTGCCTGACACATCTGGTAAATAGATTGTAACTTGTTCTGGAAATTGAACTTCAGCCAGATGCTGCACAATCAAAATTGCTGCCCTCAGTTCATGTGCATCAAGAGGAGAGGCACCTTTCTTTGAAGCCATTCGACACAAAATATTGGCATAATCAGTGGACTTTAAGAATTCTCGAATGCCAAGTTCTAGAAATAAATCTTTGAAAACTGCCAGATCTATGGGTATGACGCGAATATAAGGAGCTAAGTGAAGAGGGCCATTCAGGACAACCTCGTCAGTGGTAGTAAATCCATCTCCTACCCAGATCCACCTAGAACCTTCAAGAACAGCTTTTACAATTTCCATCTCATCAAAACCTATCAAGCCTGTTAGTATTGAATATATCCTTGGTATTGCAACCGCTAATTCCTGACGAAGCACTTGATCATTTACAATCTCGTTATTTTTTCCAAGTTCAAGTAGTTGGGCAGCAATCACACCTCCACCAGGGGGAGAAGACCATCCCAGGCTATATGATAGTGCAGTAGAAGAGCACTCCCCATCCAGTATTCTCATGCTTGCTGAAACAAGCCACAAGTCTGTAGGCAATCTGACAAGCTTTGGGGGAGCGACCATGGATGACACAACAGGCCATGGTAAAGTTTCGAAAGGTGCAGATACTAACACAGGGCACCAACATATCATTCGAAGATCATTCCAGAACTTTTCAAGGTCGGAATTCAGATTACGAGGTCTGAATGCAATTGCTGCTTGTGAAAACATTCTATTTACCGTTCCCTGATCTTCGTTAATTGGATTGAGTAACCACTTCATTGCATTGACTTCCAAGTAGGAGAGAAGAACCTTTCCCCTTGAGTGCGCCTTTTCTTGATCCTCACGCATTAATCGCTCCACATTCCGGGCACTTTGAGTGACAGCCTCAGGAGATACAGATGTTCTAAGGCCCAAGCCTTGTAAAATGTCTAAAGCCCTAGAATCTTTGAAAGGACCATCAGGGAAACTGTCAGAATCTTCAAGTAATGCATAGAGTTCTTCATTGCGAGGGTCATACAAAACAGCTGGACACCTAAGAACACCACCACGGGTCGTGACAAATTCCATATTTGACAAACACTCCCTGAATGAGGCATCTTCAGCAGTTATCTGTGGTAGATTTAGCAATATAGAGAGCATGGTGCTGTCACGAATGTCAGGTTGTAGCTCCCCAATTCTGTTTAAAACCTGCTTCCTGTAGAAATATGCCTTTCCCATTCTATTAATTCCATAGTATCTTGACAAAATATCCTCTTCGTTGACTGAGGAGCAGACAATGAACTCCTCTCCTAGAAAGCATTCTCCAACATCTAATGGTGGTAAGTATTTCTGAGGGTTTTCTAGATCCGAGAATTCGAAATTTTGTGCAGATTCACCATATACTTTATAAATAGGAAGCCTTTTGCAAACTTTTTTGGTAGGATCATCCATAGAGTCTCCAATATACCATTTTGGATCAAGAAGAAGTGCACGAAGCTCATCCTTTTCTTCCACTTCCAAATTATGAAGGGAATTCAGCATAATCCCACTATTCACAGAGATAACATTAGATATCGACTCCAAAACACCTACACAATTTCCCTCACTCACATACTGAAATAAATCCGGGTGGTCAACTTTATAATTGGGATTCAATAATTTGCACCCAATTTTATCAAGTATGATCTGCATATTGGTGGAAAGTCTTTCAGCATTGATCAGTTTTGACTGACGAGAGGCTTTGTACAGATGCCCAGATATGGATGGCAATATGGGCCAATCACCAAATACTGACAACTTTTTGCATCGACTCCGGAGATAATGCCAAAATAACACAAACCATGATGACGTAGGATGGTCGCTACAAGACTCTGGGTTCCACAACACTTTGCCTTTATGTCTCCAATCAGCAGGTACGAACATAGAGAAAAACTGAAGAAGATAATGAACACTAAAAGTGAAAATATTTGCCTTTGTGGAGTTGGCAATATTTGAAAGTCTGTTCAGTATGTTGACAGGAATATTCTGATCAATCACTCGATCAGAAATTTTCTGAAGCAGTGTGTATTCTAACTCATCGCACATAAAATAAGAAATCCCTTTTGAAGCTTCTGACAAGACTCCAAAACCACCGTTTGCCAATGGAAGCAAGGGCAAGTTATATGCATGTTTACCAACATCAGCATCAATCAAATCTTCGAGGCAATATTCCAACAATACAAGTTTATGAGGTCTGCTCAACGCAGCAACAGTTTTGCAATCCCTGAGAAAATGGCGTACTGTATCAGGAGTAACTATCTTCTGCTGGAAACTGGAAGAAAATTTTAAAAGAATATCAGACAAATCACTTGGGAGATGCACAATAGGCATTCTGAGCTGCACCAAGGCCTGACTTAGTTCCTTGCTTTTGGTGAATACCTCGTCATGAAGAAATCCTTGAGTTGGTGAAATCCACTTTCCACCTTCAATGTCTGAATACAACAGAGGAACAACACCAATCTTCTTGTACACTTGGTCGACTAAAATTTTCCATGGCTCCTCAAAAGAACCACTGGGCCATAAAGAATAGTAAGAATCTGTTGGACCTAGCAGTTCTTGCACTCCAAGCAGAAGTTCAATAAAAGTTGGAGCCACAACATCTTCTAAGAGAAGTCTGTTCCAGACAGAACGAATTTTGCC
Source organism: Coriaria nepalensis (assembly GCA_027186245.1). NCBI lineage: Eukaryota > Viridiplantae > Streptophyta > Magnoliopsida > Cucurbitales > Coriariaceae > Coriaria > Coriaria nepalensis. The sequence goes on along the minus strand of CP114500.1, from coordinate 7,249,510 downwards.
ACCCCTATCCATGTCATCCCCATACCAGATGCCACGACGGTTCGATGAGACCTCAAAGTACCCGTTAACTTGAACAGTAAGACCCGTCCTTACTGGCAAAGGAAGGAAACAGAATGCCCGGCCAAGTTTAAGGATATTATTCTGTCCAATATTGAAACAGAAAAATATGAATTTACCTCAAAAGAATCGGAAAAGAAATAATTTGGGGGGGGGGGGGGGGGAGTAAATTTTTACATATTCGCAGATGAATGTATGCACACATCAATGAGCACTAAGATACAGTAAATGCATGTAAGAGAGCTACATGCAAATGAATTGAGAGAGGGGAAAGCACTTGCATGGAACAATATGAACACACATCGAAAATTACATTTGACAAATCGCTGGATGTGCAAGCAGCCAGGGAAGCCCATGGTAGCAAGTGAATATCATATTCTTTAGAGGCAGTAGCAGCAAAAGAACCAATCCTACTAGATGTAGACGCCATGGTCTGTGCTATAAAGAAGTTGTCAATCCTCTTCTCCACCTGAGCCCCAATCCTTTCCTCACTCAAGAATTCCAACGAAAAGCTATCGGTCTTTCTTTGAGTAGAATTTATAGACTTTGATAACCTCAGTAATGTCTGCCTATGCCAAATGACATCATCATTTGCTAAGCTCACTGAGCATGAGTAAAGCTTCTGAGGTTCCACTTCTCCAGTATGCCACACATACATTTCAATACTTAATACGCTTTTCAGAAAGAGCAATGTTAGAACTCCTTCCTCATAAAGCTGAACAAACATGGATGAAATATCATCTTCCATATATGCCTGCTTTGAAAGCTTACTTTTGACTGCCTGGTCTGCATTCCTTAACGGTAAACGGAATAAAGTTCCAGTAAAAGAACTTTCCATGTCGCAGCCAAAAGCACAATAAGGACGAAACTGGTCATTATATACAGAAAGGGCCGAAGAAGAAACAAAGTCGATTCGCTTTCCAGGATTTGCTGTCGAAACCCTGGGAAGGTAAATTCCCTGTGGATCAAACATCACCGCATACTTGCCACTCACAAAGGAAGGAAGCTCTGTTAAATGGTAAACCGAGTTGAAACCAACCCTATATGATAAAGAAAATTCAGAAACAAGAAAAATTCAGAACATTGTAAAAATGCAATCATCAGATAGAACTTGACAAGAGAACACTCAGAATGGAAACAGTCCAAAGCGATTTTAAAGATAAATTTCTTCTCAAACCAAAGTGATCGTTTTTGAAAAATGTTTTCAAGGATAAACTCTGTTTAGCTATTCTACAAAACTAAAGCGTGAGAAAAGCAATTCAATATTCTTGACAAAATGAAACTTAAAAAAATCCAATTCCAGTCCTACTATAATCTAACCGAGCTTAGAAACAATAGTAAAACGGAAGTAGGAACAGAGAGATTCACCCGAATCGGCCAGTCTTCCAGGCCTGACTGTGTTTACTACTCCCACCGATCCTCGAAATACTCACAAAATCTTCCTCCGTAAACACCGCATTGTTATAGGCCAAAAGCGAAGGTCCCTGAAACTGCGCCAAAGAGTCCGATAACAGAGATTCCGAACCGTGAACCCTACGGTCCAGGCAGAGACAGACCTTAGTGGCGCCTGCATCGTCGGCGTTCTGCACCAGCTCCTTGAGCACCGTCGTGCCTTCCGGATAGTTAACGAGCACCTCTCGAATCCGTCGAGTCAGGTCCACCTTCTGACCGAAGTCTTCCAGGAAGATCGACGAGTCCCTTGCCGGCGCCGTAGTCGCCATACTTTAAGGCGAGGTCGTGAACTTCTCTCCTTCCGCGAGGCTCTTAACAGTTCGGGATCGACTAAACCATGAAATATCGATCAAATTACGGGTCACTCAGTCAGGCCAATAACAAGAACGAGAGCGAATTGAAGGCGGTCTAGAGAATGAAAAGTCACCAACCGACAGTAGTGCGTGAAATGGTCAATTTTTTTCCGATGTATTAAACCGTCAGGTTGTGAAATGGGCAACCCTTTCCGACGTCGTTTATTCCCTGCACAGGTTTCAACTTCCATTTGTTTATTCCAATTTTTTTTTTTTTTCCAGGTCAATGTAACAACCGACAAGCAATGAAGATTTTATTTTCTAAGGTCAACTTGCAGACCGGCTGAACCGGGCCAGATAATGGTCAAGAGGTACTTTTGGATAATCAAGAGGTACTCCCAACTAGAAGTGGTCATAACATGGACCGGTATAGACTAGCACAGCCCGGCCTATTTTGTCTCATGCCAAAGCCAGACCAAACTCATGCCGGCCTGGTCCAAATCATCAACTCTGCTCCCAGCAGTCTGGTTGATACCACCTTGACGTGCAACCATCTGGGCCTGCCGGGTCGACTCTCCCGGAGTATTTTAAAAGTTCTCTCATGCTCTTACGATATCCATGCAACATTGCAAAGTCTAGATTCAACCATTTGGTAACAAATAATGTAAAACAATCACAACATTATATCAAAATTTGAATGAATCCTAGCAGAACAAACAGAAATTAAAAACTAAGGTCATTAATAATTAGGCTCTTGAATACAATCAAAATGATATGAGGATTAAAATTAAACATGAGTCAACTAAACTCGACAGGATGAGTTAGGTAACAGCCGAGCCTTGGCCGACAAAATTTGGTTTGGGTTGAGAGGAGTTCGATCAAGAAGGGGTAGAGACGCGAAATTGATATATCTTTGAGCATTTAGTCCAATCTACTCGTCATCGTTGAATCTTGTCTTCTTTCCTGAGCATCAAAACAAAAATAAAGACAATCAGTGCTTTGATCCAGTTGAAATTGAATGGGCGGAAGTACTCAAGGTAGGTGACCTTTTTAGAGTTACAATTCATTATCAACATAACAGAGTTGGGTACGTTAGAGTAAAATACTCCTACAGTAGGGCAGAATTTCCCAACAGGGCTGATAGAGAAAGAAAGAGTAAGGACAAAGGCTCAACAGACAAATTTATGTTACCTGAGCCAGGAGATGCGAAGCCACGTCCTCTGCCACGACCACCACTACCACCAAAACGACCACCACTACCACCACGGCCACCAAAACGACCGCCACTACCATCTCGGCCACCAAAACGACCGCCACCTCCACGTCTACCACCAAACCTGCCACCATCTCTACCGCCACTTCTCCCACCACCACCTCTACCACTGCCACCATCACGTTGTTTTGCCTCTTCCACGGTTAGGACTCCTCCCCCAACCTCTGTTTCATTAAGTTCCAAAGCCTTGTTTAGACTATCTGTATCCTTGAAGTCTACAAAAGCAACCCTGCAATAGAGAGCAAAAAATAATACTTAATTTCATATTTCTCCATGACATCCACTTTATAACAGATTGTGAACTGATGAATTCATTAAAGAGAAAAAGACGAACAAACCCTTTAATGGAGCCACTTTCATAGTCTTTTGGAATAGATAATCTTGTGACTTCTCCACAGGAACTGAAACACTCTTGCAAGGCATTCCTAATCTGCATCACGATTTATGCAAGTTCAAGAAATACAAGTTTACGGGTACAATGATTGAGATATTATAAAAATATTAAAATTTTGCTCCAGGCAGTCACCTCATCTTCTCCAAGTGATTTGTCAAAACCCCTCACAAATATGGATGGATTCTGAGCCCTGCCACCCTTTTGGAACGAGTTGCCCTCTTTGCCCCTAGAATTTGCATCGAAGAGTGAGTTCCCCGCTAAAGGAAATGAAGTGGGGTATTACAAGTATAGGGAAAAAAAATAACTTACCCACTCTGTGGAGTATATGCACCTTTTTCTTGAGCAAAATCAAGTCTAACATCACGATTCAGCAGTGGTTTACCATTCAATTCAACAGCCTGCAAGTGAGGACAATATACAGATGGGTAATTCACCAAACGAAATATAGCAATTTAATTCTATGAGAATTCATTGACTACCAGCTAAAAGAACAGAAGAAAAGGAAATACATTCAACTCTAGCATTTTAGTTAAATGTAGAAATGAAAATTATATCACTGTCAAAGCACTGATCACATCTACCAAGAAGGTTTTGAGGATAATTCAACATGATCATCATAACAAGGAAAGGATGAGTTTTATCACTTACATGCTACTAAACAGTCTAAACTTCTTTTTTTATTCAGAACAGACAAATGTGAAGGTTGCTTACTATCTGTGCATCTTCAGCCGTCTCAAACTCAACATGCCCATAACCCCTGAACCTCCCATCAGCATCCGAGGACAAACGGACATCAATAACTTTGCCTGCATCTTTAAAGAAATTTTCCCTGCACAACTACATTGATTAGGACTAAAACAGAGATATAAAAATAACAGGGTTGAAATTTAAAATAGACATTAGACAGAGACATAATTAACATACACATCCTCACGATCAACATCATAAGATAGGTTTCCAACAAATAGAGTCTTAGATGTTGCCTGGCCTTGAGAAGTAGCAGGGGTTTTGGGCTGCATCAAATATTATATAAGTTCACCATATGAAATATTAAGAACAGATATGACATGAAAATTAAAAGATTAATCAGGTGAATTACAGCTTCCTTGTTGGATTTCGATTTAGCCTGCTTGGTAGCCGTCGTGGGTGACACAGCATCAGCCATATCCACATCAGCGACCTGTTTCCAATCAAAGGATTTAATGTTAAAGTAACATAACAGAATACTGATTTTTGAAGGTAATAGAAGTAAGGGCTTATCAATGTTTAGTTTTAGCATTAAGCTCATTGGGCATCCTACATTTGAGCACATAAACTCATATAAATGTATAACTATGCTAAGCTCAGAGAAAAGCAATTAGAAAAGCTATATTAATGAGCATGTAATTAATTCTAATAATACAGAAACGATCTCAAATAATTTAGAAAAGGCATGTAATCTAATGCTGCATTTTGCAAAATTAATTATCTTAATCAAGACAATTTCACATCAGTAGAAAAATTTTCCTTTCTCCTAGAAATTTCAAACTGCTTACCTTTGAAGGCTCATCATTCGAATCATCTGAGTCATCAGAATCACCATCTTCGCTACTGCTTTCTTTCTTAACAGTTTTTGTCAAGGATTTACGACCATTGGAAGCAGCCTTCAGATGCAGCATTAAAATCGCTCAGTTCAATCATTGTACATTAATCAGTACAAAAAGCATTAATAGGATCTAGAAAAGATTGGGGAGAGAGAACCACCATAGTCTTCTTTTGAGTATCAGGCTCATCATCACTGCTGTCATCAGATCCATCTTCATCACTATCATCGTCATCCACACTTCCATCACTATCTGCATCCACTGTTTTCTTAGACTGTGGACCTTTTGTACCATTAGGAGCTTTAGTTGTGGTCTGCTATGACATCAAAAGCTTTATTTTGTCAACAACCAGATTCAGAAAATTCGCTTCATAGAAGTTTCAGAACAATGCTCTCAATGGTAAGAATCATCATCATCATCGTCATCAACATTAAGAATTACTATGAAAATTGGATTAGTTTTACCAGGCATGCCTAGCAATTAATTAAAATCAACAAAAACTGTAAGCTTACATCTTCCTCATCGGAGTCTTCTTCTGAAGAATCTTCCTCTGTACTAGAGGCAGCCTTGTTTTTCTTTGCCGGTGCACCAACTGTGCCTTTTTTAGCAGCTTTGGCAGCAGGTGCCTGGTTCACATAGAAACAAAGAAGATAAGTTACAGGCTAACAGCCCAAGTAATATTCCAATATCAGAGTTTCACTTGTTCTATGGTTGACTAATTGACACTTTTCAAAATCAGTCATAAAAGTAGAGAAATATTAAGAGGTTGTATCAATCTAATTACTAGAGAATAATTTTATATTTTACAAAAATCTCTACGTGACAGAGCAAAATGAGTTTCAGAATTCAGATGCTAGATAACATATTCAAGCTCCCACATAAATAAATAAATTAATTAATAATAAATAAAAATTGATGGATTTCATTACATGACGGATATCTAAAAAATACGTGGATACAAATGAGAGCTCAAGCATGAGAAACCAGGCTCAAAAAATGAGAGAATATGCAGCTAAAATTTCTATAGAAAAACAAAACAAAAACCTTTTACTGCAAATTTTTGTTTTTTTTACCTTTTCCTCTTCCTCTTCTGATTCTTCTTCTGAACTGCTGATAGTCTCCTCTTTCTTCTTCTTATTCACTGTCTTCACTTCAGCCTTTTTCTTCTGAAGAGCGTGTTCTACACCCTCATCTCTCTTCACCTTTTTTGCGACTTGCTTATCTGAATCTCCCTCAGCTCCTCTCTTACCTACATCAGACCAAAAGAACTCAAACTTTGTAAAACCAAAAAATATCGTTAAACAGAATAGCATAGTCAAAACAACCAATGCTTTTAGTGAAAGAAGTAACATACCTTTCTTAACAGGCTTAGAGGATGGTACCACATCAGGAGAAGCGTGAACCTGGGAAGAAAAACATAAAAGGCGATGAGCATTACAGGAAGAGAAAAAAAAAAATTGAACAGCTGCGAAGCAAGCAGAGATGAAGAGGCAGAGCAATTCCAAGTAAAAACCGTACTTTAGGAGCTGATTTCATGTTCGACTTGGCCATTTCTGCGAGAAAGACAGGTACTGGTTACAGGTAGGGGGCGGGGGAGCTCTGCAAAACCCTAGTGGTTCGAGAAATTAGGGTTTTGTGAGAAAGAAGAACTGCTGCTAAGCTGTTAGGTATATGTATATATATATATATATATATGGAGTTTGGGAAAATTCGGTACTGTTACCCTTTCGCCGTAGTAGGGTTTCCTTTTCTGCATGTCCGTTAATGCGAATTATGCTTCCCTACACCGGCGCCTCCATCGTATGATTACAGGTCCCGCGTTTTCGCGCCATTCATGTAGATATTTTCTTTGATATAGCGAGGGTGTTGGCGACTTGTCGGCGAGATTTTTTTATTCCGACATGTCGTTATAGGGACTAATTGTTGTTGCTTCTTTTTCTTTTTTTTTTTTGGGCCAAACAGTTAGTCATGTATCGTATAATATCATATAATAATAATTAAAACATTAAAATTAAATTATATCTATATAATAATAGATAATTTAGTTGTCTATATTTTAAAACTTCTAAATCTCTAAGTCTATATTAAATTATTAATAATGTAACATCTGGTTTAAATCTTAACATATCATATATCATCTATACAAGTGAATAATTTATATATTAATGCTTCAATTTTTTGTACAAGCAGGTGGCATTATAACTTTCAGCTTGCCAAAGATCAAAATTTCAATTAATGATAATATAACAACACCCTTTTAAAGTACATTTGATAATCAAAAAGATAACACTATCTAAGGAGATTAGAACTCCTAATTTAAATCATTAAAGTCGTGTTCTAAGAATTTAGGTAATATAATTATTTGATAGCTTGGCCTTACTTGATTGGGAAGTTGCATACTTAAAAGTTTGAGTTTCATATCTATGATTTTGTATATTTTGCATATATCTTCTTTAATTTAGAGTTTATCCATATATTTTAATTATAATTTATATGAATTTTAAGCTTAATAAAATAACTCTTAAATTTCTTAATATATCGCTCGAGATTTAAAGTTAGTAATTTCATTTGTTCTATCCATTCATATTCTCGTACAATCAAACATGCTATTAGATTGTCGAGGGTTGGGCATAGGCGTTGGCTAAAGGGCAAGCAAATTCAAGTGTGAGTGGACACTGACATTTTTGATAAGTTGAGATCAATCAAGTTTAGAAGGTGGACAATGAGTTAAGAAGAATGTTTTGAGTGTTGGTTTGACACCGAAAAGGCCGAGAATGGTAAACATAGTTAACACTTTTTTTTCACTTGTTTTTTTCTTTTTTTAAGCATAATCTAATAAAATTTTCAAAACAAATCGAAAGCTTTTGCACGGTCGATAATTAAGTAACGGATCCTTTACAACATCCAATCTTCTCCTCCAATAGTACTATTTCCTGTAAATTTTTGAGCTAGGATTCAATAAATATAAATCTATATTTTTAAGACAATTTAAGTTGAACTTTTGAGGACTCTAAGTTCAACAATAATTTTTGGATTGAAACCAAGACTTCATTTTAAAGCTTGATTAATGCCTAAATCAATTCTTTTTTGGAACTATCGAGGGATTGGCAACTCAGAATCCCTATCCAATTTAAAAAAGATTGTTATGATTAATAAAGTCTTATTAATTGGTATATTGGAATCCTTTGTAGACCATTCTAATATTATTAGTATAAACAAGAAGATTAAGATGCAAGGTAGAATCTATAATCAGGATTTGAGTGGTAAGATATGATTTTTGTGAAACGATTTACTAGACATTCAAATGGTAGGTTCTCAAAAGCAATTTATTATTTGTGTAGTAGCTTGACTTAATATAAAAATTTTGGTAGTAGTATTTTATGTGAGTTGTTATCCTCTTGAGAGGAGGTCTCTTTGGGAAGCTCTTTTCGATATTATAGAACAAAATACTTTTTCCAGTTATATGGGGTGGAGACTTTAACATTATTAGATGTCCTCACGAGAAGCTTGAAAGGATTTTTCTTTCCATTTTAGCTATCCATGACTTTGAGATTTGTATTCAAGGGGCAGGGTTGATAGATCCTCCATTCACTAGTTCGTTGTATATATATTGTAATAATAGGTTTAGCTTGGCAATGATTTATTCTCAGCTCAACAGAATTCTAGTCTCTCCGGAATTGTGCGAGTTATTTAATGGTCATGTTTCCCATTTGGATATATTGGATTCGGATCACTGTCCACTCATGTTCCAATCTTCTTTCTTCTTTTATTAGGGCCTTTGTCCTTGTCATTTTCAGAGAATGTGGATGACCCACGACTTTTTCCTTCCTATGGTGCAGTTGGCTTGGTGTTGTAATCATCCAAATGCGTTAGTTTGGTTACGCAATACTCATAATCATCTAAAGATTTGGATTAGAGAAGTATTTGATAACATTTTCTCAGATTTACATACATGGAGGATAATGTTATGGCGTACAATAATATGTTGGAAAATGGTTAGTTGAAGGAGATTTTTCATAATCTTAAAAGGGCGAAATAAGCATATGATCAATGTGCTAAGAATGAGAAGATTTTTTGGAAATAAAAATCTTAGATTCATTGGCTTCAAAAGGGAGATTCAAACTTCAAATTTTTTCATGCCTTGATTCAAACTCGTAATAGGCAATTAAACTTGTCAAATATTATGAATGATTAAGGCGAAAGCCTTACAGACCCTGAAGCCATTAATTATTATTATTCTCTGTACAAAGCTGAACATGTTGCTTGGAGTGAGGAATTGTTTGAAATGATTCCAAGTTGGTTAATGATGAGGATAACGCAATTTTGACTTCATGTTTTTCTATGGAGGAGATTAAAACTGCAGTTTGGTCAATTTCTATAGAAGGTGCATCGGGTTTAAATAGCTTCTCATCCTATTTTTTTCAAATCTTGTTGGGATGTGGTCAAGGTTGATTTGGTAGAAGTAGCGAACCCTTTCCTTAGTGGATCACGGTTGCCTGAGGCGTTATCTAGCACTTTGTTAGTCCTTATCCCGAAAAAGGCATGCCCTTCCTCTTTGAAATATTTTTGCCCTATTAGTTTGTGTAATGTGGCTTATAAATATTTTTTTGAAAGCTTTGTCTAATAGATAAGTAATATTCATTCGCGCCTTAAATCTGAGAAACAATATGGTTTTGTAAAGGGTAGAGCAATTGGGAATGCTATTAGTATTACTCAGGAGCTAACAAAGGACATTTGCAATAAAAGTTTTGGTGAAAACGTGATCTTTAAGTTGGACATGAGAAGGGTTATGATAGATTATAATGGTATTTTTTTTATCCAATTTTTTTACAATTTGGGTTTTCGATCCACATTAGAAACATGTTTCAAGCGTGCTATAAGGGAGTTCATTTTATGGTCCTGTTTCAAGAAGTTTATAAAGGTAAATTTAAAGGGGAATGTAGTTTATGGCAATGCGATCCTCTTTCTCCCTAACTTTTTATTCTAGTGGAAAGAGGCGCTTAGCAGAAGTTTACATAAGGCCATTCATAAAAAATAAAGTATGCCTTTTCAAGGGAAGAGATGTACTCCTATAATGTCTCATATTCTTTTCACCAATGATATGTTGATTTTATGTAATAGTGGCTTTCAAAGTATTCAGAGGTTAAAATATGTTTTGATGCATATAAGAGTTCTTCTAGGTACAAAATAAATTTGACAAAATCTGAATTCTATACACGTCCAAAATGTGCATCGTATAGGGTGACTATGATAAAGAATCAAACCTCTTTTTGTAAAGGTAATTTTCCGTTTGTCTAGTGGGGAGTTTTCATATCTTTCAACATGTTAAGGTGATGGCCTATGAAAAATCTCATCTCCAATATTTCCGATAAAATCGAAGGGTAAAAATCTTCTTTTTTTTCAAATAGTGGCAATCTCATTCTTATCAAACACATCCTCACCTCAATCCCTTTATAAATAATTTCAAGTTCTTGTGTCCCGAAAACAGTGTTGGCTCAAGTTGAAAAGCTTATAGCGACTTTCTTTTAGGGTAATAGTGAGGGTAGTAGAAAGTGTCACTAGGTGGCTTAGAAGAAAATTTATAATGATTCAAATGATGAAGGGTTGGATTTACGTCATCTTAGGGACATGCAAAAAGCTTTTACATAGAAAAAACTTTGGCTCTTATCACATGAGAAGTCTCTTTGGTGCAATTATACAAAGGCTTGGTATTCACAGGGTTTCCTATCTATATGCAAATGATAGCTAAAGATACTTCACACGAATAGATAGAAATGGTGAGCGTTATCTCGTCTTTCACTTCTCATCATAGGTGGAGCATCGGTAATGAGCTTTTGACTTTCTTTTAGTACAACAACTAAAATATTAAGATTTTGGCGGACTTGATGAAGGGTAGTGTCCCATTTTAAATTTGTATAAATCTATTCATTCGATCTACTTGGAAGTTGTCGCAAGTGGGGGGACGTTGATTGACATGTTTTCGTTGATTTAGATGATGAAATGTCCTTAAAAATTAAAGTCTTCGGTTGGAGATTATTATGTAATGTCATCGCGGTTGATTCTAACTTACAAAGAATGTAAATAACCTTTCTCTCTACTTGTGCATATTGTATGAATATATAACAAGAAGATATTCAACACTTATTTGTTCAAGGGGACGTTGTAAGGGCTGCATTAAGTTTTTTCCGTGCTACTTGTCGGCTGGTTTGTATTCTCAATAGATGGTAACATATAGGATGTAGCTTTGGTAAATGACTTTCCCCTCCTCCAGTCAATTTCACGTTTTTATATGCATGATTTCACTGTTGATCATATGAGAAGTTTGCCTTAGTCATAATAATTTCATCTATAATGAGGTGAAAATGACGAGTTAAGTGGTTATTTGCAAAGTCTTGCTTTGGTTAAACTCCTTGAATCTTGCTATTATGGGTGATCACGTCAATTCCCAAACAGAATCAAGAATAATGGGAGAGTTGGATTGTATTGCTAGAGGTAAGAGGTAAAAGCAGATAATTACGTGCATATGATCTCCTCCTTTATGCGATTAGTTTAAGCTTAACAGGACGAGTCCTTTAAGGTGTCATTGAGTTTTTTTTTTCTTATGGCGGGATTATTTGTAATTCTTTTAGTAAGGTGGTTAAGGGTTTTTATTACCTTCTCCACTACTCAAAAGCTTTCAAGCTAAAGTTTTTTGTCTTTATTATGAGATTTAACTGGCGGTGAGATATATCTGCATTTCTCTTTAGATAAAGAGTGATTCGAACTCTATAGTTCAGGCTATTAATAATAACTGTCCAGACTAGAAAATTCGAAAATTTTGGCATTATATTCAGTCTTGAACATTATCATTTCGTATTCGGAATAAACACATCTACATAGAGAATAATATTATGGCAGATACTTTAACTAACATTAAGTCAAATTCTACTTTTTTTTTTTTCATTCTAAAGAAGCCCTTTCCTATTTTGTTAATTTATGTTTATATAATAATGAAAGTGGCGTTATATAATTAAGAGTGTAATTTTTTTTCTTATCAATAAGGTTTATTTTCTAAAAATAAAACCAAATACTTCCACAGCTTACTATATTTTATATTTTATATTTTATATTATTAATTATTTTTATTTCTTTTTGCGATTTGTGAGACACAATGGGCCAATTTCAGAGAGGACTTCGGCATGGAAAGTAGTAAAATTCGGCCCAAGACCACTTTAACAAACAGTTCGAGAGCCCAACGGGTTGGATCCAACCTGTTTACTAATTTTACTGGACAAGGGGAGGGAAACAAAATTCGCAGATCTCTTATCTCTCTCCTACCTAACAGAAGTGTCGCACATACGGCGGCCCCCCTCTTTTACCGTCTATCTTTGCTCTTGCGGACTTTCCTTCTCTCGCGCTCTGTGTTATGGCTACGGGCTAATCTGGGGTTTGCACGAGCAATCGCAGCCATGTAAGAACTCTTCCACTGCAGCTCCGACTCCTTCTTTCCTTCCTCTGTTTTCGTTCGAATGAAGCTTGGATTTTGGGTTGAAAAGTTTGATGAATTGTAGAAATTATATGATCAATGTATGCTGTATTTGAAAAAAAAATATGATTTTTCGAACACTAGAGACTTTTTAATTTGAAAATTTTTAAAAAATTGGATCTGTTTTATGTTGCTTACTTGAAAGTCATTATGGAATGCGAAGTGAAAACTCAAAGTACAAATTTTTTATGTTAAAAAAACTTTTTTGCGTACCGTCAGTTATTAACCTCTAATGGCTTCTTCCTCGTCTGTGATTTTATCCAATTTGCACTGCTTTTCCATGTCTAATCTGTTGATTGAGGCTCATTATTTGACATTTTTCGTTGCTGCAGGCCCTTTAGGATTTACTTATTACTTTTCATAAGAGAAATAGGGACCTAGACATTTATATGTTACATTTGACCTTCGTAATTATTCATAATTTGGTTATTATAAGATTTATATGTTACATAACTATACTAAATATACCTGTAGCTCAAGATGTACCCATGAAGTTTCATTTTAGTGCTAAAAGAAGACAATAAATTTTATTCCTTTCGAATTTCCCATGTTATTTGTCATGGAAAGATATCGTCTTGAAGCTTTGAAGAGCTACTTTCTTTGAACCCAGTGATGCAGCTTCTTTTAGCTTTTATCTTTTATGGTCAAAATACATCTATAGTTTTACTAATGGCTTGATATCATCCAGTTGACAAGAAATTGCAATGTATGCAAGGCAAATAAAGTGTGGAAATAAGAGATGGAGTCTAGTGTTTCAACCATCCAAACATCTAATTAGGTCAAATGGCACCGGTACTGGTTACTCGCAATCTGTGAGCAATAGTATTTTCCCTGTTAAATATGTCTCACAGGGTAGTCTGAATGGTAAAATTTTATTAGATTCATTCGTAGCTCGAATTACTTTTAATAGTTTGTGTTGGGGTCCCAAGACATTTTTGGGCTGTGGTCAATTACGTACCTATAGTTCTGAAAGTGATGGAAGTAATGCGAGTGAGGATAAACATGTACCTGTAAAGGATGTAGCCAGTACTGAAAAGGGAAAGGTTAAGAGAGAAAAGGTTAGAGATGAGGCAAAGCATTGTGATCCGCATGCTCAACTAGGAGAACAAGATCAGAAGGAATGGCTTCACAATGAGAAGCTTGCAATTGAGAGTAAAAAGCATGAATCACCATTTTTGACTAGACGTGAGAAGTTCAAGAATGAGTTTTTACGAAGGATTGTTCCATGGGAGAAAATCACTGTTTCATGGGAAACATTTCCTTACTACCTACAGTAATACCACTCAACTAATATTTCTTGTTGTTTCTCTTTATGATCACTCAATGAATTTTCTCCTTGATTATAACTTTTTTAATCCTATCTTTTTGTTTATAGTGAAAATACCAAAAATCTTTTGGTAGAATGTGCTGCATCACATTTAAAACATAAGAGGCTCACCGCTTCTTATGGTTCTCGTTTGCCTTCTTCAAGTGGGAGAATATTGCTTCAGAGCATTCCGGGTTGGTAGATGCACATTCCATTTCACCTGAATTCAATTTGTTTCTTAGTTTTTCGATAAAATATTCTTAACAATGTGATATGGTTTTTGTGCAGGCACTGAGCTTTACCGGGAGAGATTAGTTAGAGCACTGGCAAGGGATTTAGAAGTTCCTTTACTTGTGCTTGACAGCAGTGTTCTTGCACCTTATGTAAGATCAGAAACAATGTGATCAATAGATCAGGCATAAATTTCTTCATGGGCAATACTCGAGGTTAAGATTGTGGCAATTACTAATTATTATATTAGCTTACTGTTGCAGGATTTTGGTGATGCAGAGTGTGAGTCAGATGATGATCATGCAGAATCTGGAGAAGAGTGCACGTCAGACTCAGAAGCTGAGGATGAGAATGACGCAAGTAATGAAGAAGAATGGACAAGCAGTGCTGAGGCTAAATCAGATGGTATGGACAATGAAGAAGATATCGAAGCAACTGCTGAAGCTGCCCTTAGAAAGCTCGTTCCTTATAACCTTGAATTCGAAAAGGTGGGTTTTGAAGTCCTGGTACTTTTACAATGCATATAGAATCTCAATGCTCTAGTTTGGTACAGTAATATGCAATCAAGTATGTTACTGAGACTATAAGTCATAATATGAAATCTATCACCTGTCACCCCCTACCGGCACGCTTGAAACAAAATAATACCACTTCATGTGCAACATTTTTTTCTGAAGCGATTTATAAATTAAACATTGCTTTAGTGTTTGAAACATCTAAGTTCATGTGACTCCCTCGATTACATAATAACATACTAAATAAAAAATTGCTTCACCGTCTTTATGTCGTAAGTGGAATTCTTAATTTACAAAAGTTCAGTCTTTAGATACTTGCATTTTTACTAGGTGTTTTGAGTTCAATGCATATTCAGAACTATGATATGCTTAAAATTGGAAAAAAGGTGAAAGGACGGAATATCTAATTTCGAAATATTGATCATGGATCAATTTAATGTTCAGAGAGTCTCTGGAGAATCTGATAGTTCCTCAGAGGTGTCAAAGTCCGGGGAAGTTGCTGACAAAGTGAAAAGGCCACTGAGAAAAGGTAACATGTTCCAGTTAGTCTCATATAAAAAAATCATCTTAGTTGTTGTCACTTTGTTGCTGTTACTTTTCACTTTTTGTTTCAATAATGTAGTTCATGATTTCTGTAAATTTCCTCTTGTTTTTATAAGCGAATTCTACAATTTTGTTTAAGAAATAACGTTCCTTTTTGTTTATTGGGATTTTAGTTCCCAAAGGGTGGATTATTCTGTCCTGAGGTTTCTCCTGTAAGGATAGAAAATATATATGGTCAGAGAACTGCTCTAAATTTGAAATTTAAAGACGGTTTAAGCCCATGCTGTGGATGTGATCAAAGAACTAATCCATTTTAATATTTTCATAGCTTCATTGTAGTAGGTTCCAACTAGATCCTCTTTTTAAGTTGCATCTTCTTAAGGCGCACAACATGGATGTCATGTAAAATTTGTCCCAGAGTTTGTATGATATTTATATATATATATATGTATATATATGCATATATATCTTTTTGTTATCCTTATCTGGTAGGAGACACACTTGAGTAGTCCTGGATTATATTAATCCATAATAATATAAGTGTGCCACATCATTTAAAATGATTGTCCACTCATCTATATTTTAACACAGCGCACTTTTATTGGTCTGTACTAAGGTAGTCTAGGACCACCCAAGGGCCTCTCTTCTGGTAGAGGCAGTGCCAGTCTTCATGGCAGTTCTAGAAAGGAAGATTTGAGCGATGATAGTATTTATCTTATCTAGATGACTTCTGATTGCTGTTTTGATTCAATTAGTTTACATTGCCTTGCCATCTATTTACAGGTGATCGGGTTAAGTACACTGGGCCTTCTGTGAACGTTAAAGCTGATAACAGGTGCTTATCTCAACTTGTCTGCTTTTGTGATTTGTGTGTATTTAAATCATTTAAATAACAGGTGTATCTCAACGTTAAAGCATTTAAATCATAAAACATTCACATTTAAATGCTTTTGATTATTTTGGTATGCTTGGTGCTTCAAAAGAATTCCAAATGTCAGTGTTTTTGGCATCTTTAGATCATGACAAATCATATTATTTTCTTATTGCTTATGGTTGTGTTGTGAATTTTGTGTCCTTTGATGTGGCAGCATTGGAAATTGTGTGTTTCTTATTTTGTGTCCTTATTATGCTAGGCTGTTACCCTACCCACTTTAGCTTTGTATGCTGCAGTGTATTTCTTTTAATTGGTCTTACTGTAAAATAACTGTCATACATAGGGCTTAGGAGATTCAGCCAGGATCTAAAATTAAACGGCATGTGGAATGGTTACTGGTTACATCTTGATTGTTTTGACTACTGACAAGCATACTGCTAGGAGTTTCTTTCTTTTGAAAGCTCCTAGCATATCTCCTCCCCTACATAAACTTGACACCTGACATCAACATATAAAATGAATCACAGGATCATATTGGGGAAGATTTCAACATCTGATGGTCCAAAAAAAGCTTATACCCTTATTTGTGGCAGGTGGGTTGGTAAGTCTCCCTGTTGTATAGAAGAAAAACTCTGGAGTTCCTTCTCTATTGGAATTTCTTGAAACTCTTTTTTTTTTCCTCCCTTTTTCCTCTTGTCTGGATTGTGTCATCTGCAATCCCTGTTTTAAATAGCCACGTATGCTTTTTCCTATTCCCTTGGCCATATGGCTCAATTCTGTTGAATTCCCTAAAATGTCAGTGGTTCTTGACATTGGCATCAACCGTAGCTTTAGGTTCTAATAGATTTTGATGTTCATCCCATTTGAAGTTTACGCATATCAGATATTTTTCTAGCCACTGATTTTTTGTTTTTTAACAATATATGAATTTTGTTAGAAAATTATGTAGTGATTGTACTTCAGATGTGAAGTTTGACTAGTTAACTTAGGAATTTTCAGTCATCTGCCTAGCAATTGAGATGTCCAGATCATGTAAAGGAATTCTCCTTGCTTTACTATTTTATCTATGAATGAGGACCAAGAAATTATAAGATGTAAAAAAATTGTTTTTAGTCACATTCACACTTTACAACTTCTTGGGCATTCATGGGGAGGGAGAAAAGGAATAAAATTTGGAAAGCTTGGTAGACATTCTGCAATATTTGTGTTTTCTTCCTTAGAGCTTGAAATTCATCCTTTACCTAGCTAGACATTCTGCAGCACTTGTGTTTTGCTATATATATGGATCTATGTGTCAGTGTAATTGACTGCTATGTTTCAAGATATTCCTTTTATTGCAACTTCAACTGATTTGATGGTAGATTAGCTGATGCTTCTGAGTCCCTGCTCACCTTGTTTTCATACTATCACTTAATTTGCTTCTTTGTATGGTAAGTTTTATGTTTACCTTTTGATGCATGCTCTTGTTATTAATGTTTTGAGGGTCTCTGTATGTGGAAGTGTTTAGAATACAACAAAGTTGGAGTTTTTGTTTATGGTTATTGATTTCACTCGATTATTGCTGTTCTTATGTTTGTAAGAGCTGTCTGCTTTTAGGGATGTCTTAATCCAATATCCATGATATCTACATGTTCATTCTGTTTCTAATCCATACTTGGTATATTTGTAGGGCTTTATCAAGTGGTCAACGTGGGGAGGTCTATGAGGTGAATGGAGAGCGAGTTGCAGTAATTTTGGATATCAATGAGAAAAAACAGGAGGGAGGAGACAAGGATGAAAAACAGTCAGAGTCTCCTTCAGAATCACCAGTTTATTGGATGCATGGTCAGTTTCCATTCTTGTAGAAACTTCCAAGTTTGGACTGTGGTTGAGGAGCTGTTCTTTGTTGAATTTGGTATTAAGCATCAATGGGTTATGTTTTCATGTGTGTGCATGTGTTTGTGTTTTATGGTGCGCAAGCTTTCTTGGGATTTCTTTTGAGCCTAGACGAAGAAAGCAGCCTTAAAGGGGAAAACACTCGATCGAACATGTTTCAAGTCAACTAAACCCACTTGTCTGGAAAAAATGGATTATTATTTTCTTTTTCTTTCTGGAGTGACTTGTTTTTCCCATTCATCAGTTTATACCTGAAAAGAGAATTGCTGATGACAAATTGGTTTCCCACAGTTAATGACATTGAGCGCGATCTTGATACCCAAGCAGAAGATTGCTATATTGCAATGGAGGCTCTATATGAGGTTACACGTTTGTTAAAATTTTAAATCTCTCGTATGCATGGAATATATCCATACTCTGTAATTGGAGTACAAATAGGGCAATACACTAAGACACAGCATACTTAGATTATTATGCAATATTTTTATGCCAATTCTCCTAGATATTTGATGTTTTCTTTTTCCTCTGCCTCAGGTTCTCTCTTCAACGCAACCTCTTATTGTCTATTTTCCAGACTCTTCGCAGTGGCTCTCCAGGGCAGTGCCTAAGTCAAGTCGTAAGGAATTTGTTCATAAGGTGCAAGAACTTTTTGATCAATTACCAGGGCCTGTGGTTTTGGTTTGTGGCCAGAACAAAGTTGAATCAGGGTCAAAGGAGAAAGAGAAATTTGTAAGTTTTTGGATTTTTTTTTCCAGCTATTCTGGTTCTGCTGTCTATGCAAAATATAGACTGTATAAATTATGAGTCTTTTTATGTTTTTCATTCATGCTGTTTCAATGTGCTAACCGCTTTCATTATGTGATGTTTATTTAGACTATGATTCTTCCCAATTTTGGACGCATTGCTAAGCTGGTAAGCTTGTCACTGTCATTCTTTTTTGGTTATTGTTGTTTATCCTACTACTGCTATACACTTTATCTGATATGGGAATTCTGTTTCTTCCAGCCGCTCTCACTTAAGAGTATTACAGAGGGACTTAAAGGAACGAAAAGATCTGATGATACTGAAATATACAAGCTCTTCACCAATGTTTTGTCAATTTATCCTCCCAAGGTAAGCGGAGTGAATGTAGAGCGTGTATTGTATAGTTGTCTCCGCTGTTGTTCATTTTTAGCATGCTCACTATAAATGGAAGTAAATTAACCTTGTACTGCTTTAGGCTGTAATATATTGCACATGTCATATCTGGGCTGTCATTCAGTCTTTTCATGTATATTCTCTTTCCCTTCCTTTTGCAGGAAGAAGACATCCTTAGAACTTTCAATAAACAAGTTGAAGAAGATCGCAGAATTGTGATATCAAGGAGCAATTTAAATGAAATACACAAGGTATGGCACTCTGTTTCATGGTTCTTGTGTTGTCTTTAATGACAGGTGGCATCTTGGGCAATTTATTACTTCTGAACTACTATTTACTTCATTTCATTTTTTCCCTTTACCAATTTGAATTCTATTTTCCTTGGGTTAGCTGGCCTCTGAGATTCACTAATAATATAGATTTGCTACAGGTTCTTGAGGACCATGAGCTGTCATGTGTAGACCTGTTGCTTCTAAATACCGATGGTGTGATACTTACAAGAAACAGTAAGAAACTAAAAGCTTTATCTTTTTGTTAATTAGGAAGTAGTGAAAGATTAGAGTTGAGTTAGTGAATACTGAGGACCTAGTCAATTAATTTTCCAATCGTGAATTTTTTTATTCCAGAAGCTGAAAAAGTTGTTGGCTGGGCCAAGAATCATTACTTATCATCTTGCCTGCTTCCATCCATAAAAGGAGAAAGACTGCAGCTGCCTCGTGAAAGGTATGCATGAATGATGCTGGCAAGCAACTCAGACAGATTTCTAAAAATGAATTCATTTTAATATATAAGTTGATCACTCTTCCAATCTTGGATGAAGCCTTGAGATTGCAATTTCAAGATTAAAGGAGCAAGAAACAATTTCTCGGAAGCCCTCTCAGAATCTGAAGGCATGTTTTTTCATTTTCTGTAATTACTAAAGGCAGATAACTATGTACTTTGTGCTTACATTCGACAAACAAAACTATATGACAGAACCTTGCAAAGGATGAGTATGAGACCAACTTTGTTTCTGCTGTTGTACCTCCTGGTGAAATCGGTGTCAAGTTTGAGGATATAGGTGCCCTTGAAGAAGTGAAAAGGACATTGAATGAACTCGTTATCCTTCCAATGAGGAGACCTGAACTTTTTTCCCGTGGAAATCTACTACGGGTATTAATTTATTTTCATCAGTATTTTTTTTTTTTTTTTGAGTTGATGTGAGGCTCATCTGGTGAATGACCCAATGAGATATCTTACAGCCTTGCAAAGGAATACTACTTTTCGGGCCTCCTGGAACTGGGAAAACACTTCTTGCCAAGGCAATTGCCACTGAAGCAGGGGCGAACTTTATCAGCATAACTGGATCAACACTCACGTCAAAGGTTTGTACTTTTGTAGACATCTAGGGACTCTTTATGGACATATTTTCCTTCAAGAATGCTGATTCATTGCTACTCTTGATTATGAGACCCACTCACTTCCACTGAAATAACCTGTATCATACAGTTTGGGGATACAGTTTGGCCACTCTGTGGGTACTGAAATCTTGGTTCTTCCTGTTCTCTTTTGTAGTGGTTTGGGGATGCTGAAAAGCTTACTAAAGCCCTTTTCTCTTTTGCCAGCAGACTTGCCCCTGTCATTATATTTGTTGATGAGGTGAGGCTCTTCAATTCTAGAAGCAGCAGTATAAACTTATCACGCACTCTTGATCTTCTTTTCTAATATTTCATATCCTGTATTTACAGTTTTCTCATTCATAATTTCCTATCAGTGATACGATTGGTTCCTGTTGTACCATATTATCCTGTTGGTACAGTACTTATACTCTACAATTTGCTACTAATAGATATTGCCATTCTTTTCTTTAGGTTGACAGTTTGCTTGGTGCTCGTGGTGGTGCTTTTGAGCATGAAGCAACCAGAAGAATGAGGAATGAGTTTATGGCAGCTTGGGATGGGTTAAGGACAAAGGACAGCCAGAGAATTCTTATCCTTGGTGCAACAAATCGGCCCTTTGACCTTGATGATGCTGTCATTCGTCGCCTACCCAGAAGGTATAATTACTCCAGATGATGACCTTTTTTTTTTTTTTTTTTTTTTTCTCTTTTTACCCTTTTAAGCAAGGAAAATTGGCTATCTTTGGCACGTGGGTCTTCTTAAGAAATATGGAATGGTTTGGTTAATCCAACAAAAAGCCTGAGAACTTTACTGAGTAACGTGTGTTTGGATGCAATTTTTTAGGATATATGTAGACTTACCAGATGCAGAAAATCGTATGAAGATTCTGAGAATATTCCTTGCGCAAGAAAGTTTAGATTCCGACTTCCAGTTTGACAAACTCGCCAATTTAACTGAGGGATACTCAGGAAGTGATTTGAAGGTAATACCACAAACATTAAACATACATCTTATTAAATATTGATTTCTAACACATCTGACACTCTTTTTTCTTGTTACATTTGTAGAACCTCTGTATCGCCGCAGCATATAGACCTGTCCAAGAACTCTTAGAGGAGGAGAAGAAGGTAAACACATCTTTCTCCATATTAAACTTTTCTGGCTTATGGGACTCCTTTCCGGAATTCTGATATCATTCTTCTTGCTTTTTGGCTTGTTTCAATTTGCACAGGGAGACAAAAGTGATGTATCTTCAGCTTTGAGACCGCTCACTCTGGATGACTTTATTCAGGCAAAGACCAAGGTAGAGTAGAAAGTCTTGCCCTTTTCTCAATACCCATCATATTTACTCCTACTCTGAATAACCATATTGCTCTGTGCATCATGATATGTATTGTGTATAGGTGGGACCATCAGTTGCATATGATGCAACAAGCATGAATGAGCTGAGGAAATGGAATGAACAGTATGGTGAAGGTGGGAGCAGGAGAAAATCTCCATTTGGGTTTTGAAAAAACCATTTTTGTTTTGTTTTCTTTAACAGCCACCTATAATAATCAAATATTTTTTTCAAAAAGAAAAATCAGTACTTCCCCCACTTCCTTCCTTCCTTCCCCACCTCCCCACCTCCCCACCTCCCCACCCTCTTTATACAGGTGATAGAAAGCTGTTATTTGCTCAATTCCTTTTTTGTTTTTTGGGACCCCTGTTAGCATTTTATTAGAATTTTGTAGGCCATGTATATTAGTCTTGTTAACAATAATTTTTATTTAATTTAACAATCAGTTTTTATTTTTTATTTTTTTTCTCCCCATCTCTGAAGAATTGAGAAATATCTAAAGTGATTTATATTTATGAATATTAATTTATCTTAATTATTTATTTATTAATTAATGTGATATATGATATAAAAAGGTAAACTAATACATAAGGTTTATGTGACCTAAAAATTTTCTCAAAAGAAAAGAGTGTATGAATACTCGAATAAAACGACACGTAGTTACATTTTGTGAACCTTATTAACATGTCGTTTAGCATCCTCTATTGTCATAATCGAATGAAACGTTCGGTTGGCGCCGTATTGTGTAACATCAATGTACGATGTGTCGTTCCTGTTAAGAAATGGAACACGAAAATGAGAATTCTTCATTGCCAGTCGTAGGCTAAAATTCTTCATGTTTTACTCTCTCTAAGCAAAAATGGCCTCGTTTTTCCTCTCTCGTGCTTCACGCAGGTTTCTTAAACCCTCTCTTTCGTCTTCACACTCACTATGTCTCTTCAATTCCACTATCTATTCCTCTCACCCAGTACCAGACTCCAATCCTAAACCTAGCCCTAGTACTAGCTCCATACATGATCATTGGGCTCCCGCCTTCCAAATTTCCCGGGAGAATTTCAAGTACAGTTCCGGATTCGGACTCTTGGCTAGCATTTCGACTTCAACCTCATCTTCAAGCGTCAGAGATAGCTCGAAGAAGGAGGAGGATCGCTATGGTGATGGTGGCGGCGCCGGTCCTGATGGAGGAGAATCACCATCAAAGATTGAGGTGTCTTGGATTGACCTGTATCTGCCCAAGCAGGCTCGACCTTATGCTCGTCTGGCTCGCCTCGATAAGCCGATCGGAACGTGGTTGCTCGCTTGGCCTTGTATGTGGTAAGTATTTCAACTAAGCTCCGTTTGGCTGTAGAGAAAATGTGGAAGATGATTGAATTATGAAAGGTGAATTGAAAGCAGATTTGGTTAGTAGACATGAGCATTGCAACTTTTGTTTCTCAGAAAATGAAATATGATAGTACCTCAAAACTTGTACAATTTTTTAAAGCAGATTGTAAGGTGCAAATTCTCTTATATAACTTGCCCTGAAACTTTTTTTTCCCCCTTATTCTTTTGTGCTTCTTCGTTAGGTCGATTGCCTTGGCAGCATCACCGGGTGACTTTCCTGACTTTAAGATGATGGCTCTTTTTGGTTGTGGGGCATTACTCTTGAGGGGTGCTGGATGTACCATAAACGATCTCCTTGATCGTGACATTGATATAAAGGTTAGTTTAGTTCCTCCTATTTCATGAGTAAATTCACTTCAATATATGTACAAGGCTGGAAACAATGTTCATTGGATGCTTTCTAAAAAGTGAAAAGGTTTATTATTTTGCCTATATATCCCGTGCATGCAGCAAATCATGTTTACATGTTCGTGTAACCTTTATCATACACACGTACACACACTATTATATGCATTTGTGGCTTAAATTTCTTCTAGTATTTATCTGGATAAAGAGTTTTATTTATCAACTCCTTCATGATTGTTGGACACCTTTCTGATGCAGGTAGAGCGTACAAAGTTGAGACCAATTGCAAGTGGACTTCTCACACCATTTCAAGGACTCTGTTTTCTTGGGTTCCAGCTACTTTTGGGTCTTGAGTTTCTTCTCCAATTGAATAATTTTAGGTAAGAGTTTTCTTGATCTAATCAAGTTAGGAGATCACATTATGGACAGTTTCCAGGCTCGAAACTCTTGCTATATAACAATTGTCAGAGCGCTTCCTTGCCCCCACCCTGTTGTCGCATGCTGACGTGGTTATATGAACATTGTACATTGTTAAATGTATGATAAGTTTATGTAGTTATTTGTCGTGTGGTTATATGAACATTGTACATTGTTAAATGTATGATAAGTTTATGTAGTTATTTGTCGTCTGTCTATAACAGCCGCATTTTAGGAGCATCCTCTTTGTTATTGGTCTTTTCCTATCCTCTAATGAAGAGATTCACATTTTGGGTATGACGCTTTCATTTCATTTACCACATCTTTTAATCCTCATCGATTTTTTTGCCTGACA
The DNA here is from genome assembly GCA_027186245.1 of Coriaria nepalensis. Lineage (NCBI taxonomy): Eukaryota > Viridiplantae > Streptophyta > Magnoliopsida > Cucurbitales > Coriariaceae > Coriaria > Coriaria nepalensis. The sequence goes on along the minus strand of CP114500.1, from coordinate 7,225,234 downwards.
TATGAATGTATTGTGTCAGCCTCAAGCCTATTTGGGTTTGACCTTCAACTGGGGAGCTTTATTAGGATGGGCAGCCATTAGAGGAGGTTTGGATCCCTCTATCGTATTTCCATTATACATCTCTGGAGTATTCTGGACTCTTGTGTATGACACTATTTATGCGCATCAGGTACAATTGACATGTCTCAGAAGCTGTAATTACTTTGTGCTTTTCCCTTTTGTCATGCAACTTCTGTTTGTGTCTTTAAACTTCTAACATGGAGAAACATTTTACCAATGAATTATGTAGCACTTGATAAGTCTATGTGCAAAATATCTTGTCTGAGGTTCATTTATGTAATGGCGTTTAGGACAAAGAGGATGATTTGAAAGTGGGCGTTAAATCCACGGCTCTGAGATTTGGAGACTCGACAAACAAGTGGAATACTGCTTTTGCAATTGTGTGCATTAGTAGTCTTGGTGTCAGCGGATTCAATGCTGACCTTGGTACTTTCCGTTATTCTCATTTTTGCAACTTATATCAGTATGTCTGTTTGGTAGGTCTGTACTGTAATGTGCAATTGCAATGTGAAGCAGGGTGGCCATATTTTACTTTTTTGGCTGCTGCATCTGGACAATTGGCTTGGCAAATATGGACGGTTGATCTCTCATCTCGTGCTGACTGTAACCGAAAGTATGTATTTAGTTTCTATGAAGATTGTATGTCAGACTAACTAAGCAGGAAAGGAAAAAAAATTTATGACTTACTGCATTGACTTCCTTATATTTTTGGGTCACCTTATGGATGAATGGAATCTTTAGTCACATACACAACAAATTGGGAAGTTCGGTTTTCTGGGAATCCAATCCTTGAAGAGGTTGATTGAGCGCACTCTAGATCGATGGGATTAAAGGCCTTATATATGCTCATTATTGTTAAATTTGACTAATAATATCCCGAAACGGGTTCATTGATCACTCTGTTGGCCATTTTGATGCCAAAGGGCCTTCAATCATTCACCAAATCTATGTTCAAGAAAATACTTTGATCATGCCGAAATGCAGAAGATTAGTATTCTTTTTAATTTCGAGTGTTATACAGATGCTTAATCTAAGCCCGCCTGGCTGATTGAACTTCCCTCTTGGTAGTCCATTTACTTTCTCTCTGCTCCTACTTGAGAATTAGCTAGTCACTTTTCCTTATCAGTTCTTTTCCTGGTTCCAGATTTGTGTCGAACAAGTGGTTTGGTGCTATTATTTTCAGCGGGATCTTGCTTGGAAGGCTTTCTTCATAATGGTACAATTTTTCTCTTTGAAATAATTTGCATGTACATGGGATCCTTTCTCCTTAGGTTTATCTTTTTCTGTGACGTGATTAAAATTGCATTTCATTGCTCTGAGATATGTCGGTCAATAAATTTTCTGCCTTGTAACCATCCTTCAATTCTGTCTCAGGTAGTAATAGTGCCGCCGCTCGATCAAACACTTGCTTGATAACTTTTTTCTGATTTTTCAAATTGTTGCAAATGATCTCTGGTGCATTGAAAGTTGAAAGAGGCAAGTCCTGAACCTTTTTTTCTTGCTTAAGCTTAGAAACGGATGGAGGGCCAAGTATCTGTGCAGGGCAGTCATTTTGGGTGCATAATTTTACCTAATTATAGGTACAAATAGCATTCATTTTGTAGGATTAAAGCATATCATCTCCTAGGCTGAGCCCATGACCATAGTTGTTGTAACATCCGTGTAAACATTCAATCATTTTTTGTACTGTTATCTATTTAAGTAACCAGGATGATGTACATAACTCAATTTATCTCCCATGGTGAAGAAATCCATAAGATATGACCCTCCTTGTTTACCAATACTTTACTCGGGAAAGATCGACGATTCTCGGATCAATAGATTTATATATATTCAAGTTCTCTGTGTAAAGTTCTCGTGCATTTTTCTTCATATAGAAAGAATAGCATGTAGAACTTTTAGATCTTCTCAGTTTGATATGAAAATAAGAATAAAAATTCAAGTCTATAATATATTGTTCATGTGCATAATGCGTACTGCATAATGAGCCTATCTGTAAGTTGTCGTTACAAGCTTGTACAGGAAACTTGTGGGTCGTGTTATCACGGACTGACGCGTCATCCGGTCGAAGTACCTACTATCAAAGCAAACAAGTTATGATTACACGACACGTGTCAGTAGCAGGAGAAAAGGCACAGAGGGGAGTGGATTAATCATCGTGTATTAGGTAGGAAAAGCAGAGTGACACAGAGCAGCAGCAGCAACAGGCAGCAGGCAGCACTGACTCGTCCATGTTAACTGTTAAAAATGGGAAGGGAATCGTCGGCGCACGATACGGCGTACAGGCCGGAAGTGAGCTGAATCGGAAACTGTAGCTTCCTCTCGCTCTCTCTCTCCTCTGTCCTGTGACTACTCATCGGAAACCAGCCATTCTATTCCGACCCCACCCCACCTCACAAAGGGTCCCCCACCTTTTACTCTTTTTTGTTACTTTCTTTTCTCACTAAAATGGGATACGTTGATTTGGCCCGTGCATCAGATTCCTTGAATCTGCCACAATGCAAAACTTTTTCATGATTTGCTCGCACTCTTATTCCAAACCAGCAATTCTATTTCGTACGGCAACATCTTAATCCTTAGCTAGGAAGGTTCTAACCTCAAAACTATTTATTAGATCTAAATCTTCAACACTAATTTAATCTAATAAGCGTACTGCAAACCCAAAATTTTAGAATTCGGAATATCGTAATGAGAAACCGTCTCTCCAAGATCGTAGGGATGAGAATATGAATATATCCCGATACAACTCGTATTTCATTATTTATCCATCAATATATCATGTACATATTCTCAATTATACAATCTTGCATGAACGATATTCATTAATAAAACTAGAGGCCCGCACCAATGAGGCACGTGGATGCGGAGTACTATTATAATTATAATTATCGTGATAGAGATAGATGAACTGTTCAGTAGTAGGGCTACCTGCACGTGTGGCTTATAATGACTTATATATAGATATATATATATGTATATGTATATGTATATGTATATGTGTATATATATATTAAACGCCAGCTCATTCAATCCCATTCACCATATTACATTGTGAAATTAACGGAAGAAGGAGGAGAAAGAAAGAAGAAGAAGAAGAAGAATCGATCGCTGTTGCATGCTTTTCCACGGGCTTTCTTGAGCTTTTAGTACTCAGTAAGGAAAAATGGTCTATCATCTGAATTCTTTGTGCAAAGCTCAAGAAAGCCGTGGGAAAACATGAATCTGGATTTCTCTCTCTCTCTCTCTCTCTTCGCTTTCCTACAAAAAAAAAAAAATCATAATCATGGTTTCCTCTTCATCATCACTAAGTCTACTATTTCAAGGTAATTGCTGAATGCATTATATATATTAAGTATATTCAAACTGAAGTTTAATGACGCGTTTCGTGAGCTTAAACTGAATTTTGTATTGTCGTTACTATAAGTCCTCTGATCCAAACTGTCATTTCAAGGATCCACACAGCATGTGTGCATATTAACATTACAGTATCTCGAGACATATTTGGCACCAACTATATCATTTATTTCAATGGGTAATTTAGCTTAGTCCGGACCATCAAATCCTATATTAGATTGATTCATAATGTCAAACTGATATATACTTAATTTTTTTTCATAAATAATAGTCCTTTAATTTTGCTTTAAAAAAATTAAAATTAAAATTTTAAAAAAAAATTAAACTTTCAATTAGAGGGCCTGCTTTCGATAAGCCCATATTCTGAGCCGAACCGGCCCATGATACAAGCTCGCATTGCTATTCAAGTCCTCGCATTGCTATTCAAGTCCTCTTTTTCCGTAGTCTGGAGTTGAAGCTTAAACTAAACTGAAATTTAGATGACGAAGAAGCGAAGGCTTATTCTATTTGCCATCTCCGTTCTTCTTCTCCCGTCGTTACTCGCCGATTCACTAGCGGCTTCCGATGATTACGTCATTTCCGAATGGAAGATCATCACCAAGCAGAATTTCTCTTCCCAGATCAGACTACATTCTCATATCCTCCTCCTCGTCACTCTTCCTTGTAATCAAATCCTTCTTCCTCCCTCCTTTTTTATTTATTCTCTGATTTCTAGGTTCTTTACAGATTTAATCACCATATTCTCTGTTTTTTTTTTTTTTTAATCTGTACAGGGTCCGGCGAGTCTCGATCTCTTATGAAAGAGTTAGCGCATTTGGTTACAGAGAGGCGGGAGAAGTATGGCTCCTTGAAGCTGATGTTGATGTTGAGAAATAAGGAGAAGATGTTAGCTGATGCTGTTGATGGTTCTAATACGAAGGAGACAAGTATTGTATATTACCATCATTCAGTATCGTACAAGTATACTGGAAGGCTAAGAGCACAGAATATATTGTTTTCGATTTCTCCTCACATGAGCCGTTTGCCTGAAGAGCTTCCTCTTGAACGGTTGAATACGCCAGAGGAGTTGAACGCGTTCTTGGATTCGACTGACAAAGCCTTGCTTCTGCTGGAATTTTGTGGTTGGAGCCCTAAATTGTTGGCTAAGGGCATGAAGAATGGAACTGAAAATGGTTTTGGTTTGCCAGGTTAGTTGCCTATCTGATGCCTTAGTTAATACTCTGAGTCATCTTGCAAAAATAGTTATGATCATGCCTCTTTTTTGTTATCTAATAATGGTTTGAATTGAGTTTCAGCTATCAACTAAATTTGGATAAGATGATTGGGGTCATAAGTCATATGCTTCTAGTTTGATTTTAAATAGATTCTGGTGTATTTGGATTGCCCGATTCAACACCATCCGGGAAGACACTGAAAAAAAAAAATCTGAATTTAGTTGCTTACTTTAATAGCTTGAACCTGGGGGAGGTGAGAATTATAAGATATAGATTGTTAGGTTTCTTTGGGCGATCACAGCTCTGGTAATGCAACATTACGCTCTCAACGATATGGTTAGTAGAGTGTTAATTTGATAAACTTCCATAGGTGGAATTAAAATGTGAGAATCCTGAGGCTAAATAAGGGCTCAATTTTCAATCATCAATCTTATAAAGTTTATTCAAACTTTTTATGGTAGCTAGTAAACAATTAAGAGAAAAGGGAAAGAAATCAGATAATATCTGCTAAAAGAACTACTGATTAGCACTTGTATGCCATGAATCCCAGCATAACTGGTATTTTCTAGTGAATTTATCTTCATTGATACAAGATATTTATGTTAGCAATATTTGGCTTTCAATGGTCAAATTTTCTGCAGTGATATTCAGTACAACCTTACATTGTACGCGATTTTGTTGGACCAAGTGTCACTGGGGAGACCGAGAGAGGACTGACGTCCAGTGGGAAGAATATCAATCAGGTGGGTTGTTTTTTTCTGCCTTGATGCCCTTACGAGACTGATTTCAAGTTCAGTTAATAAGATACTAATAAATTCTGTCTCCCCCTTCCCCTCATCCAAAATACTAGATTACTGACAATGAAGAGCTGAAGCGTGGTTCTGAAAATGGGCATCTTGGAGTTCCTTGGCTGGCGCAATTCAGTTCAGAAAATGACATTTCTTCCAAGGAGACTGAGAGTAGAAAGCTCGGCATCCCCTCATCTTGCAGCATTGCCGAATATGAGCTATTTGAATCTTTTTTCTCTAGATACATGAATGTTGCAAGAGGATACTTCCTGCCTCCGGAAAAGCATAAGTTTGGTTTGGTTTCTGAAAGATTAATGCTTTCCTCTCTTGGCATTGGAGATTCTAGTTCTTGGTCGGCTGTGCTTTACTATGCTAAATGTCCTAGTTGTACAAAGATTACTAGAGAAGAGGAAGACCTCAAGAACATTTTCGAGGTGGATAATTCAGTTGTCTCTGAGGTAAGTCAGTTCCTGTCTTGAGACAACCTTTATATAGTTCTTCTATGTTACATTATTTTATGCCCTCTTTTCTTTCTGGTTTGTGCTGATGTATCATATTATGTCTTGTAGCTAGAAGGAGATGGTAACGATCTTGAGCCTGCTTTACCTTCTAATAAGCCATCCATAATTTTATTTGTGGATAGATCTTCTGAGTCATCAGAAAGTAGAAAGAGAAGTAACGAAGCTCTAGGCACCTTCAGGGAATTAGCTCTAGATTATCACATTTCTTCTCAGATGGGTGATCAAGGTGGTAGTGCTCTTACTAGATACTCTTTTCAAGATTTGAGTAATTTGAGACATCCTAGATTGAAGCTATCGCCAACGGCTCGGGTCATTAAGTTGAAGGAGAAGATGTCAACAATAATGGTTGTGAGTGGGGGAAACCATATCACTTTGGATAAAATAGCTTCAGATTTACAAGGAAATTCCTTGCAGGGGATCTTGTCATACGTTCGTCAACAAAAAAAGGAGACTAAATTAAGCTCACTTGCAAAAGATTTGGGTTTTCAACTTTTATCTGATGATGTTGAAATCAAGCTAGCAAGTTCATTTCCAAGTCAGGTGGCAGAAGATCTGTCTGATCAAGTTTCAGGTCGGGTATCCGAAGTAGGCACTTTCACAAGTTTACCTGATAACAGTGATCTCTCAGATGATGGAGGGAGCATAACTGCTCAGGGTGACATGAAATTTTCCGAGTCTAATGTTGAGCCTTCTTCTCAGTATGTTGAAGAGAAGACCAGTGACAGTCAGAGAACAGAACAGTCGCCTTCTTCTATAGAGTCCAACCAATCTTCAGCCAGTCCTACATTAACTCTTGCTGAAGACATGAAATTCCAAGAAGAAAGTCTTTCGCTGGTGGAAGATTCCCAGGAAAAACAACCTCAATTCCGAGGATTTAAAGGTTCTTTTTTCTTCTCTGATGGTAACCACCAATTACTTAGAGCTCTGACGGGTAAATTAGTGATCCCATCTTTACTAATAGTTGATCCTGTCATGCAGCAGCATTATGTAGCTTCAGAAAAGACAGAATTCTGCTATCTGTCACAGGCTGATTTTTTAACACGTTTTCTTAATGACAGTTTACTGCCTTATAATAAGTCTGAATCTGTCCCTAAAAGCCCTAGAGAGACTGTTCACCCGCCATTTGTTAATCTAAATTTTCATGAGGCAGAATCTGTCCCTTGAGTAACAGCTCATACTTTCAATGAGCTGGTTCATGGTTTTGATCAAACTGGAACCAGAAGGGCAGACCATAACTGGAACAAGGATGTGTTGGTCCTATTCACCAATAGCTGGTGTGGGTTTGGTTAGAGAATTGAACTAGTTGTTCGTGAAGCATATCGGGGTATTAAGGGATATACTAACATGTTGAAAAGGGGCTTTAGGAATGAGAAAACAGTGTTAAGTGATGGTAAGTACTATTTTATTTGCGAGTGCTTGCTATTGTGTTTGTTTTCTTGGACGTGCAGATTTTTGCTTATAACATTGTCCAATAAGCCCTTAAATCATATTTTTGCCATTTTCTCTCATTAAACGTAGCTTTTGAAATAGTGAAAGACAAATTTCTAAAAGTACTTATTGTTTTGACAACTGACTATTCATTTTGGCAGATGGCTTGAATGATGAAGCATCAAAGCTTCCAGTTATCTACGTAATGGACTGCACTTCAAATGATTGCAGTCTAATATTCAAGTCAATAGATCAGGTGTGTCCCTGGGATCTACATCTGATTATCCTTGGAACATATTGTACAAGTATTATTTTTATTTATTGTGCAAGGTTCTGGGTCGTATCATGTTAAAAAGTGATCTTCTGTGAAATATTAGTAAGAATTTTAGTTACTTAATTTACTTATTTTTGTCAAAAGACCTTAGGATTAAGTTGCGGGTTTCATCCCTTCAATACCTTCTCTAAGGTGGGATTTGGCAGTACCCCTACCAGGTTTATTATTATTATTTTTTTTTAAAAGGACAGAATGGGGGACTTAAAAGCCTTACCTCCCAAAACAAATCTAAACCAAACCAACTTACTTAAGAATAACTATACTGCCCCTACCTAACTTGGACACCTGAGAGAAGGAAGTGAAATATGCTTCTAAACAGCATGTGCCTATCTTTGAAAAGGACAAACAAAAGAAAAGGAAAGTATAGATCCCATGCCTGACGAATAACCAAAATCAAGTAGACACGGCCTTTCTAAAAGAACCAAATTACAAATTAGTATGGTAAAAGAAAACCTTGATTTATCCTTCCAGCGAATGACCAATATCTCTTCTGTTTAGGGTTAACATTTTCCCCTGTTTACTTTGTAAGCTTGGATTTTGCAGAGAGAAGTTTATCCTGCTCTGATATTATTTCAAGCTGGAAGGAAGGAAGTTCTCCGATATGAAGGAGATATTGCAGTTACTGATGTTATCAATTTTTTAGCAGAACATGGACGTAATTCCCAGCTGCTTAATGATGAAAAGGGTAATTTTTCCCAATCAGATGCTTGATTAACCATTTCCTAATCCTTAGTTTTAATCTTTCGACCCAACACTTGTGTGGGTAGTGTGTGTTGTCCCTTGTGGTTCTACTACAATGTTATTTATTATTCTGGCGATTTCTTATTCACCGACATCGTTAACAACATATCCACACAGTTGAAAGAATATTCCATTATTTTGATAACAAACCTTTTGGAAATACAAGTGCCCCATCGGCATGCATTCTTATATATAACCAGGAGGCTCTTCTGAGTAAAGATTAGGATTCAATTTCTTTTCCTTATCCTTTTTCTGGGTTGATTGAATTTTTTTATAGCACGTAGGACTTCTTCGAACTTCAGCCGGAAAAGAGACTGGTAATTCCAACTTATCAGGGAATGCAAGACCAACTAGTGTAGAGCACCACAGATATAATCACATAACTACTAATGTAATAGAAGAAATGCAAGAAGCGGTCCCAGATATAAAAGTCAGTTCAATCTTAATCGCTACTGAAAAGCTTTATGGTGTACAGCCGTTCGATCAATCACACGTTCTGATTGTAAGGGCAAGTCAAGATACCGGATTTCAAGGTCTGATTATCAACAAACACATGAAATGGGATTCTCTGGGAGAACTAGAAAAAGGCCTTGAAATGCTTACAGAGATGCCTGTGTCTTTAGGCGGGCCCCTTGTAACTCGTGGAATGTCTCTCCTTGCTTTAGCTCAAAACGTTGATGAACATCAATACCCGGAAGTATTATCTGGAGTTTACTTTCTAGATCAATCAGCAACAATTCATGAAATTGAAAAAATCGAGGGGGGAAATCAATCTTGTGCTAATTATTGGTTTTTCTTAGGGTACTCGAGTTGGGGGTGGAACCAACTTTTTAGTGAAATTTCTGGGGGAGCATGAACATTAGCTGATGATGGTTTGGAGTACTTTTATTGGCGACAAAGATGACATTTTTGGACCCCACTTGGTAGAAGAAGTTTAAAGAAAATGCATAATACTGATTAGATTACGGCGCTCACAAAAACACTGGTGAGGCAAAATTAGTCACTGATTGGCGTTGATTGAAATTAGAAATTTGGTTACCGTACTGTATTTCCATTGCACGTATTGAGGAAAGTTACCAGGTAACCCCAACAAAACATCAAATTTGATTGCCAAATACTTTTGGGCCATCTCTTTTTCTCATTTACAGGGCAGATACTGCAGCAGATCAGTATTTTTATTATTTAGCTTAGTTACTATATCGGAGAACTGCGTTTTCAATTGAATTTTACGTGCCCTTAATTCAATGATCTGAATTTTGTTGGCCGAAACGGGATTTAGCCTCAAAAGACGTTAAATAATTACTTCCAGAATGGACCCTAAACTGTCAGCCAATCTTACCTAACCATTGCAGACGTACAACGATAACTTATGATGCTGCAATGATGTATTACAGAGTGGAATCTCATTTATATTAATTACCCAGAGAAAAGATGGTTAACCAAAAGAGGACCCAAAAAAAAAAATAAAACAGGTTTTCCCGGCAGAGGAAACCCAGAAAGGATCGAAAGACTAAGAACACATCTATAACAACCAGCTTGCTCACGTAATTAGTAATTAGAACTTGCAGTGCAGAGTCTTAAAAAGGAAGAAAATATAACAATATGGATCCAGCTTCCCTCTCAACCATGTCTAACAGTTGAAGCCAAATGTTTGCTGCAAAAGGTGGCAGGCCGATAGGGGCCGCCATATAAGGTTTCAAATAGTGTGGGAAAAAAGTGTCCTCATAACATTAAAACAGAAAACTGAAAAAGGAAGACCAAGAACACTACTTTACCAGATGTTTTATGGAGGGCAACATTTAATATGTTGCTCGGACCGAAACGTATTTCTGAAGTTCGGAAACAACTGCATCAGAAGACACCAACTGCAATGATCCCAGTTACCAAGTTACTTATACAAATAGTTTCAGATAATATCGAGGTTTAATTACTGTAGATCATAGGGCCCTATCAATGCCAGTTTGAACCACGGATAGGAACAGGCCAGCTTGGAACTAGCCAAAAGACCCTTAAAAAAGGAAAAGCAGAGCATCCATGAACAAAATCAGCAATAAAACTACTGATAAGAACACTTAAAACCCGACTTATATATATAAACCATCTCAACAGAAAAAATGCAGCAAACCATCTGGCACAGAATCAACTGCAAATACAAGAGAAGCAGTAATTAGTGTTATATTTATAATGGCTAGCTCTGCTTAAGCAAAAGGAGCTCGCCTACTTCCCATTGCCTTTTTAAGAGCAGCTCGCCAAATAAGCTGGATCTGTATTAGATATCACACGTACATCAGAATGAAACCCAAGAAAATTGATTAGGCTACCATAATTCATAATTCTACATGACCAATATAATCTCTCCATATAACATCAAGGAGCGAATAACAGAATCAGAATAGAGTCTCATAATAAGTAGAAAGTTCTAACAAAAACCTTAAAATTTGCCTGATCAAACTTCTGCATCTATCTCTTTCTACCACCACGCTCTCTTAGAGAGAGAGACAGCATTTCACCCACTCCGACATTGTAATATGCAAGTGACAGGTTGTCCTTGAGAAAACCGGGTTTTCCACTCAATTTTTGTTTATTTGCAGGAAGCTGGATCTCTCCAGCAATCTTCTCTTTCAGACTGCCAACAGTTTCAGATAAGGATTGAACAGTAACCTCTATAACTTGGCCCTTGAGATTTCCATCTTCCAAATTAGGGACTGATACGGTAATACGAACAGGTCCCTACAAAAATAAACAACAGAAAGCAATCTCTTGGTAAGAATCATAGTCATGCATATGTTAAGGTCAGCAACTGTAAACTAAATACTATCCATACTGGATTTTGAGCCAGAAATTGATCTTCTGGTACAAGCAGAGAATCGTCAAGCCTCTGCCTCTTTGGCTCTGGTTCTTCTGGAAGTGGTGGGGGGGCTTCTTCAGGTGGTGGTGGGGGCATCCCTTGTGGCATAGGTGGTGGGGCCATCATAGGCGAGGGGACAGGGATGGGACCAAAAGGTTGGGGAATTGGCATCGAGGTAAATTGAGATCCCGGAGGTGGTGGTGGTGGTACTGTCATACCGGAAGCATTCACAGAAATTGAGGGAGGCATAGGTGGTCGATTCATCATAAAGGATTGTTGCCCAGAATTCATAGGCATGGGTGGTTGAGGCGGCCGGATGGATGGAATCATTGACATTACAGGTGGCCTAGGTGGGGCCATGGAGAGCCCACCACTAGTCGTGATAGAATACTGGAGTGTATTTGGAGGTACTCTAGGAAGATTAAAGGCTAGCCCAGGTGGAGGGGGAAGGGGACGGACAGATGGCATGTCAGGTCTAGGAGGTGGAGCTGCAGGCCCTGGAAGTGACCTTCCATCATAGTTAAGGGAGTCGATTTGCTCCTCTTCCATATTTTGTGACATGGCTTGGTTTGCAGTGCGTCTAATGCTTCCCGTATGACCATCCCATATAACTTGCTTTGGCTGTTCTTCTTTCTTCTTTTCAATTTCAGCCTTGACAGCATTAGAAACTTCTTCCTCAGTTGTACCAAAAATATCAGGACGAGTTCGCGCAAGTCCGACAATGTTTCTGGAGATCTCGTCATCCTGAGCAAGGGTAGTCTCTCTAATCTTGGCAAACATCCTTTCCTTTTGTTCCTTGTACTTGGGATCAATGAGAGATATCCTCATGTGTTCAGACATCTCATTTATAGGAATTAGCTCACCGGTGATAGGGGAAACAGTAAATTTGGTTGGGTCTCTTTCGGCTGGAATTCTATCTTCAGGTCTCTTCCAGTTCTTTACAATTCTCATTGGCGGTTCTGGTTCCTCATCTAACTTCATCTCATTATTCTTCTCATCTTCATTCTCTTCAAGTTTAGCTGCCTTCATTCCTTCTTCCACAAGTTGCATCTCCTCTTCGTCCATTTCCATCTCAACCTCCTTTCCAGGCTCAACAACCTCTTCTTCAACAGGTGAAATCTTGCTTCTCCTTATGACCTCCTCAAGGGTCATTGGTGGGGGTAAGTCCTCATCCTCATCATCTACAAAATCTATCGTCTCAACCACAACAAAATCATGCCAATCAATCATAGCCATCTGAATCCTTTCCTGCTCAACCTCATCTTCAGCTTTCTGCCTTGCCTGCTCTTGTGAGCATTCCCACTCCAGCCTGTGCACACATCTCTCAAGCACAGTTGTCATGTCCGTAACGCTCTTTTTCAGCTTGACAGTTAAGTCTTTAGGAGGCATCAGCACTTTTGAGTATGCATCAGCAAGGGAAGTGAAAAACATGAACATACTATGAGTCGGCTTCAAGAAATGAAACTGGGGATTATTGATCTCCCTGCTAGTCAATCCTGTCAAAAATGATTTCCCATTTCGAGCCACAAATTGAGCTGTCAGCTTGATAATATCCAGTTCCTCTCCTGTAATCCCTTCTGGGAGCCGGACGGTATACTGTTCAGCCTCTGGAGGCTCCAGAACTTTCCGAACAGGTCTAAATAGTGCAGAGGGATCAGGCTTTGGTGGGGCTGCTGCTTCATTGCTGTCAGAAGATGGAGCTGAAGGGGTAGACTCTGGTGCAGCAGAGTCTGCTTGCTGGGAAGGAGGCTGCTGGGAAGAAGATTGATTCTGGGCACGAAATTCAGACAATCTGTGTTGATAATATGCATGGTATGGGTCTGAGGGATTCAAGAAATTGAACTTATTATTGCCGGCATTATTTGCAATGATCCTCTTTTCGAATTCGGGCCCATTCTTCGCAACGAATTGGGAGGTCTTATCGACAATGCTTTTAATATCCGGAGGAGGATGTATGATACCAATACTTTTAGTGTGGGTTGCAACTGATTCAGGAACTGAGACGGCGTTTTCCTTCTCCCCTTCATTGTCCATAACAGTGTCGTCATTCTCAACCTGATTGGAAGGGCTTGTATCACCCGAGGGAGCTGGAAGACGCAAGATTGGCGCCAATGAGCTAAGCATTTTCTCCGAGGAGGAAATAAATACCAGAGATTATAGAAGACTTCAACTTAGAAGTAGCAGGAAATCCACTTCCTGCAAGCTATTGCTATCTCTGCAAAGGGGAAAAAATAATTAAGGCGATTTGATTAAACTGAACATATAACAGAATATCTTAGCAGCAGGGTTCGAAGTCTCAATTTCGAAAGTAAACATCCAATTATCAGAAGATTTCTAGCTTTCCTCTTCCTCGATTTTCTCTGAACCCAAACAACAACAATAATCGAAAAAAAACCTAGAAATCTTAATCCTAGATAATGAAAACACAAAAAGAAAAGAAAAAAGAAAGCAGATTCAAAATTAGGAAAGAAGAATCAAGAGACGATTACGCTGCTTTAGCAAACCAGATCTTCAAAACTTCAAAGGTGCAAACGAATTATAACCGGAGTTCTATAACAGAGAGAGAGAGAAGTACCTCAGTGACCGAGCTGGATGTAGGATACTACTCCACCGTTTTCCGGCCAGAGCTAGGGTTTCAGAAGACTGACCGATACGCAAACCCCCAGACCCTCACGGTGGAGCCGAAATCTCTTAGTTTTATACTCTGTGAATGCACAGGAGCGGATAAATTTTCCGCATTACTTAAAAAATATAATTTCTTTTTTATATAAATAAATAAAATATATATTTTTTTATTTTTATTTTTCTTAGAATATTATTTTTAATTATAAAAAAAAATATAAAGGAAACCAAAAATAAATATTTAAGAGTTTAATTAAAATATTGTAACTTTCTGTAATAAATATATATATATATATATATAAACTCATATAAAGAATTCAAACAATAATCTCATTCTGAATTCACTGCAGAATAATCGATATAAAAGCAAGTTCGAAAACATAAACTCATAAAAACGGTTCTCCCATAAAAACCGTTTGGTATACCATTAACTACTACCTCAAGTTTCATGGAGAGATTGACCCTTGCTGATTTAGGTCCTCAAACAGCCAAGCTTGTAATTGCATTTTTGGGTCCTTTTCTCTCTGCCTTTGCTTTTCTCTTCATCTTGAGAATAATCATGTCATTGCTTATGCTCCGACCAAGCCCATTCTAGTACCCACCCCTAAGCTGATTAAGCCGCTCGCTGGGGTCGATGTAATTCCAGTTGTCTGGTTCGGATTGGTTACTTTCCTTAATGAGATTTTGGTGGGTCCTCAAGGCATACTTGTCCTCCTTTCTCAACACGTCAATTAGATAGCATGTATATAATGAAGATATTGAATTAAGCAATTTTTGTTGATTTTTATTTTTGTACCATTTCCTGGAGATTTTAACAATTTGAATGGAAAAACAGTAATTACAAGGAATAAATTAATCGAAAATACGAAACTACAACTCTTCCATCTCCTTGAACCATCAAATGTATGCTTTAGATATTCTAAAGCTTAGTACTAAGCACTGTCAATGCTTTTTAACATCAAATGATGATGTCATTTAATCTCAGCCGTCCGGGGAGTAGACTATAAGTTTTCCTGCATCGACCATCATTTCTTTGATTGCATTTTATTTTTCAGATTCCCAAGCGGACCATATTCTTTCTTCCCAACCTTCTCACTGCTACAACTACAAGCACTTGAATTCAAATTGGTCCCACATTTGAGGCAAAAACCTTTGCATTTCGGATCACATACGGCATTGATGGTGATTTCGAGATGCACCATGTCTCTTATATTCTTTGAAATATCTATCTCTTTCTCTTCAGGTGGAAAATAGAGTTGATCCTCCCAATCAATCATAGAATCATCATCTTCTTCTTCATCTGCGTTGCCACTACCTTCCTTGC